>JAVANC010000027.1:45517387-47917387 GCA_033319125.1 Parnassius glacialis | reverse complement strand
CGAGATTATCGGGAGTTCTGCCGCGATGTGCGTTCGTGAAATTTGGCGGCTGGGATTAATCCGAACAATTCCTCAGAGCACTCCCCATGGTAGATGCGAAAGAAAATGCAAAGGGATGCAACATTTCTTCGCAGTGCCAATGAATCGAGCCGATCGGAAAGGACTCGGTCGTCGACGATTCGAGCCGCTCTGCGCTGGATGCGGTCAAGTGGAACGAGCTGGCACTGGGGAGCCCCTGCCCAGAGATGGGAATAGTATTCCATGTGAGGCCGAACCTGCGCCTTGTAAAGTTGCAGGCGGTGTGCCGGCATGAAATACTGTCCCGCTCTGCTGAGCATGCCAAACTTTTTAGAGGCCAATTTGGCCTTCTCTTCCAAGTGACCACGAAACTGCACGTCACTCGATATGTCGACTCCGAGGATTCCGATACTGGCTGAGGCAAGAAGGGGATTGCCTTGAAACTGAGGAGATACGACAAAGGGGTTCTTTTTAGCGGTAAACGCGCAAACTTGTGTCTTCTGAGGATTAAACTGGGCTAAATTAGTCGCCCCCAATCCGAGACTTTGTTCAGCAAAGACTCGACTTCAGACACAATTTTGTTCCGGTACTCTATTTCTTTCTTCGTTTTTTTATTATAGTTTTTAATATTGTATATTAATACATTTCTTCAATATTATATTTTACATCATTATAACGTACGCGGCTTTAGAGTGACCCCAGGGCCACCCAAGCCGCACCTTAACCCACTGTTACTGATATTGCTAGTTTTGACTGGCAGTCTGAAGTTTAAATCAGAAAACACCACTTTTGACTAAGAACGTTGGTTAAAACCACTTTCGACTACAAAACTCAATCAAAACTGTTTTTGACTAAGGGCATCGGTAAAACCATTTTTGCCTGACTTTGCAGATAAAAGTGGTTTCGACCGGTTATGAGTTTTGATTGTGACATATATAATTATTTATACCGAGAGTTTACACTTCCGATTCAATTTACATATGACTAGCTGTTTCTCGCGACTTCGCCCGCGTGTTATTTGGGGTTTTAAATGTTTTACGCGGAACCCTAAATCTTTTTCTAAAATAAAAGTAGCCTTTTTTGCATTTTAGGAGTAACTTATCCTTATGACATCAGCTATCTGTCAGTGAAAGTCCGGTCAAAATCAATCCAGCCGTTTCAGAGATTAGCCGGAACAAACAGACAGATAGACAGACAGACAAAAGTTTTAAAAATTGTGTTTTTGTTATACGTATCGTGATATACTTTCATATAAATTTAGTAAAAAGCAGTAATTTTGACATTACAAACAGACACTTCAATTTTATTTATTTGTATAGACATAATTGTTGTAAACACAATCGTTACATTATAACAGACATCGAAATATTAACGTGCACACATTCTAGTTAAAATTTGTGTTACAAATAACAGCATAATATATACCTACTCTTCAAAGTCTAAGAATCGTAATTTCATCTCGCTTGTTCTATTCTGAACATAATATGTATCAATCCTAGAGCGGACGATTGTTAGGCTTCAACAATTCAAATTATTCTCATACTTTCCAGAACAATGTATCAGTTTGCAATAAAACTGCGCATCCGATAAGTAAACATACAAACATGTACCCACGGCACAGCCTCGCACAGCCTCGCACAGCCTCGCACGCCCACGGGTGGATTGATTCATCGCCTCCAATCCAAGGCAGCGCATTCATCATCAATTAAATTCGCACTAAGTATAGCATATGATTTATTTCTTGGAAAGAGAGATTGCAGTGGTATTAATAATAAAACACTTACTAAAGACCATAAGAACAAATAAGGATAAGAGTTTTACAAATTACGCACACTCATTATTACTACAAATAATTCTTATTATGTAACTATAATCAAACATATTCAAAGTTCACAATGTTCTTTAATTTAAGTTTAATACTAAATGCAATACTCCTAATAGACAAAACATGTTTGACTCGTGAATTTGTGATTTTTGAGGAATTTTTTATATTTTTTAATTACACAATTACAAATATTTGTTACAGCAATTATGACACGTTATGAATCGCGTTGTACACTGTATGATGTTATTATTTTTCTATTTAGTACTCTTCTTTCATTTCTTCTACTCACTCCACTCACTCTATCTCATTCGTTTGTCTTAACAAAGAAATCTACAAGCGCATACTCTTTAACCCTAAACTACTACGGCTCAATAACGAAACACATGTATAGACAGCCAATAACAAAATGTTTTTTTATGAATCCTGAATTAATTAAGTCTATTACGATAAAATCCTTGTGCGTGCGGCATTCTGCCAAGAACTGCAGCTAAATTCCTGATTGAATACTAAATTGTTAGCTTTCTCATAATTATCTTCCATTTGTTTGATGGACTTATACTGATATTCGTTATCCATTGTCAAACAAAAGTAATTAAAAAATTTGTACAACCGACTTCAATTTAAATTATTAAGAATAACTCAAAACTATTGGTTAGACCTTAATCAAATTTATATGGGACCACACGAGAAGCACCAGCTTTAAAATAAAAAAATAATCATAGAAATCGGTTCTCCCAGAAAAAAGTTCTGAGGTAACACACATAAAAAAAACATAGAGTCGAATTGAGTACCGTCTCCTTTTTGGAAGTCGGCAGAAAATCTATATTGAAATTATATAAGTAAGGGAAGGACCAAGATCTGATAGAATACCAACGTAAACTACCAGCTTAATGCTGCTGTGTTTCGTATGGTGAGTGTAGAGAATCGAAGACCTCTTTTAGTGAAAACGAGGCATTTTGATTCTTACCCGAAGACAGATGTAGATGTTTATGGACCACAATTTCAATCAATTCATCAGGTGGGCTGTGCTCGTTTGTCACCCTTATTCTATAAAAAAAACCAGCCATTCATTTTATGCAGTATAATACACAATATTAACGCACTAAGTAATTCAGCACCTCACAAACAGCGCGGCTATATCGTGCGCACGACCTGTTTCCGGCCCGCGCATTAATGTCAGCCTCGTCACGCATAGTGTGTTTTGTCCCTTAGGGATACCTTTCCATTAAAACACTATTGGAAAAACGTGGGACACGCGTGACATAATAATATTTTGATAGTAAAGAGGCTAAACGTGTAGAGGTGTTGTAAGAATATGAACCACCCCTTATCATACTGTGGGTGTCGTAAGAGGCGACAGAGGGAAACAAATCAGCAGCGTCTTCTTAATAACGACTAAAAATAAAAAAAACTGCAGTGTCCAATCCGCTTGCCAAGCTTGGTAACTGTGGCAAATATCCCCCCTATGAGGTAATCTATGAGGAGGGAGTTCAGCAGTGGACTTCAATAGGCGGTAACGGTAACGGTAAAGAGGCTTTCGAAACACTACAGAAATATATTGGTAACACCAATTATAAAGTTGCGTGTATTCACTGAGGGCGTAGTCCTTTCCCGTTCTGGCTAACCCTTTCGTGCTGCAATCATAATACAGCTGAAGTGTGAATCTTCTAGTTACTTTCTGAAAGATCTGTAATAGATCTGTAATTCCTTTAATTGTTGATGTTCGTGGATGGTGAGGGTAACTTCATTCATTTGTTTATTCATTACAAAACGCCAAAAATGCACTACTGAATACAGGCCTCTCCCAAACATTGCCTCATTTTGCCATAATTGCCACGCTTGGCAGGCGGGTTCGCAACTGCAGTTTTTTATATTATTAAGTTATTATCAGGAAGATCCTGCTGCATACATCCTGTTTTAGTATTCGTTATTCGTCTCTTACGACACCCATAGAATGATATGAGTATTATTATTATTATTATTTATTATATACATAGGCCTCCTCCAGGCAATGCCACAAATCAACTGCATCCATCAACTTCCTGCATCTCTTACTAGGTCGTCACTCCATCTAGTGGGAGGCCGACATACACTTCGCTTACCGGTACGAGGTTGCCATTCGAGAGCCTTTCTTTCTCATCGGTTGTTGGCTGTCCAAGTTTATAGAGGTTATATGAGTGTAGTGGATTTGTTTAAACCGGTTTACACGGCACGTGGTAACTTTACCATCAGATAAGTTCCGAGCACATTTTTTATATATATTATATGATAACAAGTATTTTTTGTTGTGGCCTAATCTCTTGAACGAAACTTTTTAAAAGTAAGACCTCTGCAGAGATGATCCGTGAAAGAAGTTGACGATTAAATATGAACCAAGTATTCAGAAATACGACTTTTGTGTCGTGTAAGAAGACAGCTTTATCACCGAAGATATAATATAATATATAAATAGCCTTGTCTCACAGAGCTCGGAACCGCCTCGACACCTTGGAAACGTGGGTGTCATGACGTCATACAATACCCTATTAGGTGACCGCGATAAGCAAGATATCGGTTGGATATTACTGGGTATTACGCTATAGATTTATTCAATTAACTTACGAGAAATGGGGACTGATTTTTTTCTAATATAAAGTTATCCACACACTACGACTTTGTCCTGTATCCTGGAGGCAGTTTACATATATAAATTGCACAAGGATAAACATTCAGACCCGAAACAATTATTTGTAGGCCATAAAAATACTTGTTCCGTACGGGATTCGAAGTTGCGTCTCTCTGCTCCGCAACTCAATGCTAAGCTACTGCGCCACTGGTGTTAGGATTATGGTGGAGAATATTTTAATGTCTTTATTGTTATCTCAGCCCTTAATAGTTCACAATGGAACATGGACCCCGCCTATCGCAGGAAGGCCACGCTTAGTATTGGTGGATCAGCGAATCCAGTAGCAGATGTCTTCGACCGGTCTGGGTGTTTTTTTTTTATAGGATAAGGGTGACAAACGAGCACACAGTCCACCTGATGGTAAGTGGTTGCTGCGGCCCATAGACATCTACATCTATCCTCTATTACTAATCAAAATGTAGATGCGTTGTCACCCGTGAGGACTAAGATGGAATGCCTCATTTCCAGTAAAAAGGGCCTCCGGCCACCTGCACTCACCAAGCGAAACGCAGAGGTAAACCGCTACTTCACGCTGGTTTTCTATGAGGTCGTGGTACCACCCCGGTTCGAGCCGGCCCATCCGTGCGACGGCAAAAGCTGCCGCGTGGCTCTACCACTATTCTTTTATTAATGAGATGGTATTACACCACGTATGACTACTTCGTTGGTCCAGTGGTCGAAACTGTGTCTGCTGATCTTGAGGTCCCGGGTTAGATTCCCGGGTCGGACCAAAATCAGTTACATAA
Source organism: Parnassius glacialis (assembly GCA_033319125.1). Classification (NCBI taxonomy): domain Eukaryota; kingdom Metazoa; phylum Arthropoda; class Insecta; order Lepidoptera; family Papilionidae; genus Parnassius; species Parnassius glacialis. The sequence goes on along the minus strand of JAVANC010000027.1, from coordinate 47,912,133 downwards.
TTGGGTTTTTCTGTCAAAAAAGTCTGAGTCACGAAGTCGGCGGTGTTTCACCCCCGTGCCTCGGAAAGCACGTAAAGCCGTTGGTCCTCCGCCTGATCTCTCTCCGGTCGTGTCGGGTAACCGTCCCATCGGATCATAACATCATCATCATGGATGGTATCGCGACACAACTCGCGATACCATCCATACCATATGGATGATTGGCGATCCGCCACCGTGCGATTTAGAAGAAGTTTTCTTTGTCGCACAACTTCCTTGTGGAATCGATTACCACCAGCGATTTTTCCGTACCGATACGACTTAGGGACCTTCAAGAAAAGAGCCTACTCCTTTCTAAAGGGCCGACAACGCATCTGCAATTCCCCTGGTGTTGCTGTTGTTCATGGGTGGCGGTAGTCACTTACCATAAGGTGAGCCGCATGCTCGTTTGCCCCCTGTCCTATAAAAAAAGTTTCATCAAAAAACCCTTTTAGAAATGACAAGAAGTCTGCACCCAGTACTTCGGACAATCCATGAACTACAAAAGCCACTTACCATCAGGTACACTATATGGTCGTTTGTCATTTCAGTTTTAATAAAAAAAACTATTATACTTATTTAGGATATATTACTTTTAGATATGTATATAAAGATTTGATACTGATAACAAAAATATATCAAGGATGTGATTCTAGATTTTCTCTTGCAAGACTGCGTGCTTAAATATGAATGCCAAAACGCAATCCAAATAAAAAGAAAACACCCGCCATTCCGGGATCGGCGCGTATTCCCGCGGTGTGGGTCGTCAACCCGCGCAGACCGGACTGGACTGGGTATCACATCTTTCACTAGGCTATAATCGTTTGCACGGCGCACTCCATGCAACAGCGCGATGCCGGCAGGACTTTCGATTCAGATGGTTTTTTTTTAACTATCTACGCGAGCGCGTTCGACTCCATTGGCAAGATTGTTTAATAATCAATAGAATCAGGCTTTTTGTGAAATTTATTATATTAAAATGGTTAAAAATAATTAGCGAAGATCCCCGTAATAAAATGAAATGTTTTACCTATTTTGAAGGCTCTTCAAACTAGGCTGAGGCACAGAATATATAATAGTAGTACATAGCTGAGGTACTTTAGGAATAAGGTACGTGAGGATAATATTGTCACCTTAAGCTTTGCCACCCTATTAAATCAAATCTAGAATGAGGACAGAGACAAAAACACAAATTTGTATACTATAACTAATATATTAAGTAAATATAACGAACAAGCTTTGGCAATAATTAGGAACACTTCGAAAAATCAACTTAAAAAAACTAACTACACTACACAACACTAAAATCGACTAAAATATATTTACTATAATTTCAACTGTCAAAATGGTGTCGATAAAGCAGCGATCTTATGACCCTTTATTATTTGATGGAAATATAATGAGCTATCGTATCACAGAGCCATCTATGCAAACAAGGCTGTAGTTTTTGAGTTATAAGAAAGTGACCATATTAACCGGATGACCATATTACCCTAATGTACTATCCTACAAAACACTATGTTAAAGTTATGTATATAGCTTGCTTATGTATACTCTAAGATCCTGAGCCACGACCTGCTATCGACTTCTTATTCTTGTGTTTTTAGTTAGAAAGTAGACCTCGTTCTAGGGTGAGCCGAGTAAAAAGAGAATATAAATTGTATATTCAAGGTCCTAATGTGATTTAATAAATATAAGATAACATAAGAGGGCTGATGGTTAGCGCTAGCTGTAAGCTTCACAGTACTCGAGCAACCCGGGTTCGATCCCCGCCGGCACCAATGAAATTGTTAATTGCAATTTTAAGTGCTGATTTACCACGTGCTCGTCGGTGAAGGAAAACATCGTGAGGAAACCTGCATGTCTGAGAATATATAAAGAAAATATTTCCAAGACATGTGAAGTTCGCCAACACGCATTGGGGCAGCGCGGCGGACATTTCCTTAAAATTTCCTAAAAAAACCCTCTCAGATAATATGAGAGGAGGCCTGTGCCCAGCAGTGGGACGTAAATAGGCTGCACCTTTTAAGAGGTCTGGTTGTTCTCTCGCTCAATGGCTAAATATAGCCATTCAGCGAGGAAATGCAACCAGCGTTCTTGGCACGAAACCGCGAGAAGTAGGACTAGGTATATGACAATTTAAGTTATTAGTTTTTTTTTTTTGTAATACTGTATATAACAGTTTTAATAAAGTAATGAATATAAATGAATATCAGAATTTTTTTTTCTAAAGTTCACTTGTTTTTAATTTATTTGTCTTACAATTCACTTTAAAATTCTCTGGTCTACTTAGGTGCAACACGCGCTAGTTATTTCATGTCAATTTGAAACGCAATCTCTTAAAAATATGAAAATTATATTTAAAAATAACAATTAAAATGCAGTAATTACGTATGTGGGATGGAGGGGAACTGGTAATTGGACAATAATAATTGTCAGGCGTAAACGACATGTCGATTTGTCGGTCAAGGTGGGACCGGTGTTGATTCATTTCGGCTCAAGTAACCAATGTTTAATAAACATATTAAGTTATAGTCAACTTCAAAAAAGGAAGAGGCTACAATAAAAAAAGGCTTCAAAAAAGGGACGGTACTCAATTTGACTGTATGTTTTTTTTATGTGTGTTACCTCATAACGTTTTACTGGGTGTACCGATTTCGATGATTCTTTTTTCATTGGATAGCTGGTGCTTCACATGTAGTCCCATATAAATTTGATTACGGTCTGGCCAATAGTTTTTGAGTTATTCTTAATAATTTATATTGAAGTCGGTTGTACAAATTTTTTAATTTTAAATTAGTCTGTATGTAACGCGCGTTGTTCGTCAATTGTAAAGTGTGAACCAATTTTAATGATCCTTTTTTTATTAGGTAAATAGGTGTGGGGTGGTCTCAGGGGTGGTCCCTTAAAATTTAATTAGGTAAATAGTCGTGGGGTGGTCACAGGGGCGGTCCCTTAAAAATTTAAATTAAAATTGATGCTTTTTGTGATTTGGATAAACACTTGTAACAAATATAATTATGTTATATAAAATTTTCACCCCTAACGGTGACAAAATATTTGTGAAGTTTTTAATGTTATCATTAAGACGACATCGAGATGATAGTATTCTTTAATTCACTCAAAAGAGTAAAAAAAGTAAAAACTGACTTCAGACAACTTAAAAGAACGATATAATTTTACATTCTGAAGTCGGGGGTTTAATTCTTGATTGACGGCTCCGTTGCGCAATGGCTTAGCAATGAGTAGTTGCATTAGGGCCGCGGGTTCGAATCCCGCACGGAACAAGTATTTGTATGGCCTACAAATAATTGTTCCGGGTCTGGATGTTTGTCCTCGTGCAATTTATGTTTGTAAACTGCCTCCACGATACAGGAGAAAATCCTAGTGTAAGGGTTTTTTTAATAGAATAAAGGTGCACGAGGACACAGTCCACCTGATGGTAAGTGGTTGCTGTGGCCCATTTCCCCTCCCATGGGAATTTTATTTATCGGGATAAAAGTAGCCTAGCCTATGTTTTAATCTGAATTAAGGTGTATAAGCTATCTTCATTCCAAATTTCAGTCAAATCCGTTCAGCGGTTGTACATACACACATAATTTATATATTTATTTGTCACACCAACAACATATACACTACAAACTTTCTAAGAGTAGACAATAATCACAAATTTTCACATTCATAATATTAGTGGGATACTCTTTCAACTTTCTCACAACCCTTTTGAATTCCTGACTGTTATTTTTTACAGACTTAATATTTACCCACCTTACAGAAAAAAATCTACAAATTTTGTTTTTTAAATAAAAAATTGCCTATTGTAAATTTTAATTATTAGCACAATAGAAAATATTAAAATTGTTTTTTATTACCATATTCGTATTCCTATTAGCCGAATAGTAGGTTTGATATTCGTATTCGTATTCGTATTCGTAAAAATACTCGTAGTAATCGTTGCATCACTAATCTACATCTACCCTCGTTTGCGAATCAAAATGCAGATGCGTTGCCACCCGTGAGGACTAAGATAGAATGCCTCTTTTCCAGTAAAAAGGGTCTCCGGTTCTCTACACTCACCATATGAAACATAGTGTTAAGCTGCTATTTTACGCTGGTATTCTGTGAGAGCGTGGTCCTTCCCCGGTCGAGCCGACCCATTCGTACTACAAGTACAACTATACTATTAATATAGCTGCAGCATAACTCTACCACGTATAACGTTTTTTAAAAAAATCGACCTATGTCTGAATACGACCGCAGAATGAAAAATATGTTTTTAGTAATTTTAAATCGTCTATTACCTACTTTTTACCAGTCAGTTTGACCGATTTGATGTCGGCATTACTATTTGTGTCGTTCCGACATTCAATTGACAATCAACAATTGATATGATTTCCAGTTTCCAGCAACTAATTACACTTTCCTAAGAATGAATATAATAATAATAATTTAATATAATAATATAATAATTTCCTGGATGATTGGCGGTCCACCACTGTGCGATTTAGAAGGAGTTTTCACCCTCGCACGACTTCCTTGTGGAATCAATTACCACCAGCGAATTTTCCGGACCGATACGACTTAGGAACCTCCAAGAAAAGAGCCTACTCCTTTTTAAAAGGCTGGCAACGCATCTGCAATTCCCCTGGTGTTGCGGTTGTTCATGGGCGGCGGTAGTCGCTTACCATCGGGTGAGCCGCATGCTCGTTTACCCCCATTCCATAAAAAAAAAGTGACAACCATGAAAGCACACAATAATTATTGTAGTATTCTTTATACCGAATGTAGTTCTAAGTGTTCATAGGTTCTTGCTTACATTAGGTACCCCTTTAAAAATATCAGTTTAGTTTACAGGCTTGACAAGGCAAACACGTCTTCTTCGTTGATATAGTATTTATTTCAACGACGTCCAGATACTGTACGTCAAAACTAAAGTAACAATACGCATATAGTTAAAACTAAATAGCAACCTACATGCGTCTGGTACTAGCAGAACGGAGATTTCTAGGAGGGTTAAGCCATGGTAGCACAAGGGATAGGCAATCATTTTTTTATGTTTTTAAAAAACGTTACCCCCACACTAGGATTTTCTCCTGTATCGTGGAGGCAGTTTACAAACACAAATTGCACAAGGACAAACATCCTGAACCGGAACAATTATTTGTAGGCCATACATACTTGTTCCGTGCGGGATTCAAACCCGCCGCCCCCAGCGCAGCAACTCATTGCTAAGCCACTGCGCCACGGAGCCGTCAAGATAAGCAATCATCAAAATCATCATCATCAATCATCAATAAGCAAATCTCAAATAAAGCAAAAAGAGTTCGATTCCCGGGAAAATCCAAATGAAATTCATTGTAATTTCAAATGCTTATTTATCATTAGAGCACGCTTTATGGTGAAGGAAGGCATTGTGAGGAAGTGAGAAAATCCGAATATACTAAGTCTACAAGCATGAGGGCAGCGCGATGACATCTTAATGCCCTTAAATCCTCTCAGAATTTTAAAAATTACAAATGAAAGTAAAAAGTACTCTTATACTTTTTACTTTCATTTGTAATTTTATTAATAAAGTAAAGTATAGCGTACATATTTGCAATATAAATTAAATGTATGCTAATCTCTCAGGCATACAACTTTCCTCACAATGCTTTTCTCCATCGCCAAGCACTATACGTGTAATAATGCGTCGGCTCGAGTGGGGTAGGACCACGCTCTCGCAGAATACCAGCGTAAAATAACAGCTTAATGCTGCTGTGTTTCGTATGTAACGAGGCATTCAATCTTAGTCCCCAGGCCTGACGCATCTGACAGATAGATGTATATGGGTCACAGCATCCACTTACAGTGTTGTCTGTGTGCTCGTTTGTCATCCTTATTCTATAAAAATAAAAAATAAACTTAAATCAACGGAAATCCCAATGAACAATTTTAGTGGTGCTGGTGGACATCGCCAAGTAGTGGCGACGTAAGATAATCCTTTACACTTATATCTTATCATCCCGTGGGTGTCGTAAGAGGCGACAGAAGGAAATGAAACAAGAGATGGTAGCAGCATCTTTCTGCTAACATTACAAAATCAAAAACTGCGGCTGCCAAACTGCCTCACAAGCATGGCAACTGTGGCAAATTTAACTATGATAAATATATTTTTTTATAGGATAAGGGTGACAAACGAGCACACAGTCCAAACTGCTATTTTACGCTGGTTTTCTGTGAGGTCGTGGTACCACCCCGGTTCGAGCCGGCCCATCCATGCGACAGCTATAGCTGCCGCGTGGCTCTACCACTGTTTAAAATATATTTACGTGGTAGAGCCATGCTGCAGCTATATTAGTAGTATAGTTGTAGCACGAATGGGTCGCCTCGACCGGGGAAGCACCACGCTCTCACAGAATACCTGCGTAAAATAGCAGTTTAACGCTGCTGTGTTTCGTATGATGAGTGTAGAGAACCGGAGACCCCTTTTACTGGAAACGAGGCTTTCCATCTTAGTACTCACGAGTGACAACGCATCTGCATTTTGTTTCGTAGTCGAGGATATATGTACATGTATATGGGCCACGGCAACCACTTACCGTCAGGTGGACTGTGTGCTCGCTTGTCAGCCTTATCCTATAAAAAAATATCCTCTCTATGAGGCAATAAACGATGATGATGGTATTGATTGAATTCAAGATGAGCTTTCTGAGCTCTTTGCCATTGACATAAAAATTAAAGTACATAATTCACCAAGTCTTGGTACAATATACTTGTAGTTAACATCGTTTTCTTATATTTATGACTGCATGTGAAAGGTATCGAAGATAACTGTACGGAGGAGGGAAAAAAGGCTACGCCGACGCGGGTGACCTCACCGGTGGGAGAGATGACGTCACGCATTTGCATCAAAATGGCCGAACTCAGGCGCCTAAAGTAATGCTTCGAAGGCTCCTGTCACCACTACGTACTATATTTGTGAGACTTTTATTTTTATCCGAATAAAAAAGAGGAGGTTCTCAATACAACTGTTTTTTATCTGTTACCTCAGAACTTTTTTCTAGGTGAATCGATTTTGATGATTCTTTTTTATTTGAAAGGTGGTGCTTCTCATGTGACCATATTTCAATTTGATTAACATCTGACTGATAGTATGTGAGTTATCCTTAATAATACGTGTTTAATTGACTTCGATGACATTGATGATGTTTTCATTTTTTTTATATTGAAGTCGGTTGTTGTTGAAGAACCAGATAAAATTCATCACGAACAGCTGGTTACTGTTGCACTCCTGAAATTTGGATATGCCGTTCTTAAATTGAGATTGTAGCATATTCTTACCCGAATAGGTTTTCGTTACGCTAGGGCAATGAAATTAACCACTTAGGGCTTTATCACCTCTTACTACCTTGTGCAATTGTATTCAAGCACTGGCTGAATAGGTACAGTTAGTTAAAGTAACAGCCTACATATATACGTCGCACTCCTGGGCACATACATATTCTCATTTCTGAAAGGGTTTTAGGGCAAGGAAATGTCCGCCGCGGTGCCCCGGCTGAATATAAATAAACAAAAACTTGAAACCAAAATTTCTAATTTCAATTACAATTTTTATTTTGTTACACCGTTGTTGTAGAGATCAGTTTTGGCATCAACAAAAAAAAAGCAAAACAGACAAGTGGTAAAATTAAAAATTTTGTGCAACTGTCTTCATCTATAATTTATTGTTGATTTATTTAAAACCGCTCAACCGATTTCGATAAAATTTAAATGGGACCACCTGGGAAGTATAAATTTTGAAACAAAAATAATTTACAAATCGGTTGAGGCGTCTTCGAATGAGTGGTGAACATACATAAAAAAAAACTCCGACGAATTGTAAGTCTCCTCCCTTTCGAAGTCGGTTGAAAATATTGTTTTACCCTGTGGATGTCTTGTAACTGTAAAGGACCTCCTATCCTTCAAACTGCATCTTAATCCACTACCGATGTTATTTTATACGCCTAAAGTAAGACATGGAGGTTCCATACGATGTTTTCCTTCACCATCAAGCACGTGATAAATTAGCACTTAAAATTGTAGTTGACAATTATTCCATTTGTGCCGGTAGGAATCAAACTCAAGTTGCACGCATACTATAATTTACAGCATACGCTTAACCCTTGAGCTATTAGGGCTACATCCGATCCTTATTCATCATCATCATTACAGCCCTTCACAAGTCCACTAATTGAACATAAGCCTCCCGCTCCCCCAAGGAATGCCGCAAAGCACGGTCCTGAGCCACCTGCATCCATCGACTTTCTGCATGTCTTACCAGGTGATCCCTCCATCTAGTCGGGCCTTACACTTCGTCAACCAGTACGAGACTGCCAATCGAAAACCTTTCTTCCCCATCGGTTGTCGGTTCTTATTAATTTTGAATAATTCATTTAATGCCGAATTCAGTCCGTGCAGCGTGGTAGCACTATTGGCAAGCAGTTTCCATAAGCGCTTCAGTTAGCCTGCATTCTATGCTGATGAGTGACTTACTAACAATGTAATGAATACGTTACAAACTATCATATATGTATAATATAATAAGACTATATAATAAGAAGCCACTGCACAGTTTATTTATTGAGAGAGAGAGAGAGAGAAGTTACAATTAAAGAATAAATTTTGGCGCTTTAAAGAGCTCGTAATTGTCATGTTTGATCAAAAGTTATTTTAAGTTTAAAGAAAATTTATTTCTTAAAATAACATTTAAGAACCAATATTTTTTTTAGGATAAGTGTGACAAACAAGCACGCAGTACAGCTGATGGTAAGTGGTTGCTGTGACCTATAGACATCCACATCTATCCTCAATAAAGAATCAAAATGCAGATGCGTTGTCACCCGTGAGGACTAAGATGGAATGTCTCATTTCCAGTAAAAAGGGTCTGCGGTTCTCTACACTCACCATATGAAACACAGCAGTATTAAGCTGCTATTTTAAGCTGGTATTCTGTGAGAGCGTGGTCCCTGTCGAGCCGACTCATTCGTGCTACAACTATACTATTAATATAGCTGCAGCATGGCTCTACCACGTACCATTAGGGGGACTGTGTGCTCACACTGTAAAATGCTTTCAACTCAACCACGGCAGTATTTAATACGATAAATATAAGTTTTGTGGTAACATTGTTCCTTTTCTGCCTAAGAGTTTGTCTGGATAGGTACCACTTGATAGCGTCCGAAGCAGTGTCGGATTATCCTAAGGCAAACTGGGCACGTGCCTACGGGCGCAAGTTTAGAAAGAGACGCGCGTGGCCAATTGATTTACCCACAGGCTAACCAGGCTGGAGCCTAGAGCGCAGAGCTCAGGGGCGGACCGTGACTTTGTGGGGACCTGGGCTTTCACTACTTGGGAGCCTACCAATTTAATGTCTCTGCATACGTAACGTTTATTCGCGGTGACTGAACAGGCCGGTGGTGGGAGGGGGCATATTTATAGTTAGCCTAGGGCTGTCGCAACTCTAAATCAGACACTGCGCGTGGAAGTATTAAAATAAAAAAATCGTCTACTTGATTACTCTTTCATCACCCTCACTATTCCATCATCATTTTCATGCACGACCACCTGTTAAGGGTACACTTGTCCAGTGGCGTAGCGTGCCTTCGAGGGGCCCTGTATCAAAATTTGTTGGGGGGCCCCAATGAAGAGTAAAGATTTCATAAAAGGAACAAAAACGCTTGCATTGAATTCAAATTATTATATATTGATTTTAAGTTATTCATCATCATCGTTACAGCCCTTCATAAGTCCAAGGAATGAAAAAACGAATAAAGGAATAAAAAACATATACATAAAAATGGTCTTCAGTTCTCTATGTACACATAAATTATCGTCAATTATCACGACAACGGCAAAAGTACTAATTCCACTAGTTCATCATCATCATCATCATCATAACAGCCCTTCATAAGTCCATTAAAGAGCATAGGCCTCACCCAAGGAATGCCACAAAGCACGGTCCTGAACCACCTGCATCCATCGACTTCCTGCATGTCTTACCAGGTCGTCACTCCATATAGTGGGGGGACGCCCTACACTTCATCCGCCGGTACGAGGCCGCCACTCGAGAACCTTTTTCCCTATCGGTTGCCGGTTCTTCGAGCTATATGTCCGGCCCATGGCCACTTCAGCTTACTAATTCGTTGGGCCATGTCGGTGACTCTGGTTCTACTGCGCATATCCTCATTTCTAAGTTTATCACGCAGAGAAACTCCGAGCATAGCCCTCTCCATAGCTCGCTGAGCAACCTTGAGCTTCCTCATCCGGCCAGCAGTGAAGGACCACGTCTCAGTTCCGTATGTCATCACTGGCAACACGCACTGGTTGCACAATTTCGTTTTCAAGTTTTGAGGTATACCTGACTAGAAGATGTGCCGTTATTTCCCGAACGCTACCCAGTCGAGTCGAATCCCTCGATTGACCTCTCGGTCGAAGTTGGACTTACTTAGTCGGACTATTTGTCCCAGGTAAACATAAACGTCAACAACTTCGAGCTTAGAGCTACCAACAACTACCGACATAGGTGTGACATGGACATTAAACATGATCTTTGTTTTGTCCATGTTCATCTTAAGACCTATCCGTTGGGAAAAACTATTGAGGTCATTAAGCATAGTGCTTAGGTCCTCCAGCGATTCTGCCATAAGGACTATATCGTCGGCAAATCGAAGGTGAGTGATGTACTCGCCATTGATGTTAACACCGTATCCTTACCAGTCCAGAAGCTTGAAAACGTCTTCCAATGCAGCGGTGAAGAGTATCGGGGATATAACGTCACCCTGTCTTGCACCTCTCTGCAATTGGATAGGTTTCGTACTCTGGTTCTGTACTCGGATAGCCATCGTAGCCCTACTGTACAAGCACTTCAGCACTTCGATATACCGACAGTCAACTTGGCATCGCTGAAGGGACTGCAGCACCGCCCGAATTTCGACGTAATTTTGATTGAAAGTCTTTGGGCTTTCTCATAGTCCACATACGCCAGAAATAGTGGTAAATTGTACTCCTCGGACTTCTGTACAATTTGCCGAAGGGTATGTATGTGGTATATGGTGCTAAAGCCTTTTTGGAAACCGGCTTGTTCGGGAGTAATGACTCTCGAAAACAGCATGTAGACGCGGCTCAAAAGGGAACTCGGTCTGTAGTTCTTCAAGAGAGCGTTGTCACCTTTCCGGAGTAGTGCCACCATGGAGGACGGAATTAAAGAGCTTCTGAAGGACATCAAGTATCGGTTTTCCACCCGCTTTCAGAAGCTCCACTGTAATTCCATCCAGCCTGGGATCTTGCCGTTTTTAAGATGCTGGAGAGCCATTCTAATCTCGCTCAGACTGACGTCCGAGATATCATCGGAATAGTGTCGGATAAGACTCGCTCTTGGATCGTTACTCACACTTACGTGTGGCTCCAACGATGATGTGTACAGCTGCCAATAGAACCTCTCAATCTCACTCAAAACCTCAGGTGTCCCGGAAACGACGCTGCCATACTCGGTCTTCAGCTTCGACAGTTGGCTCTTTCTGGCAGACAGATCTCTTGCAAAGACTTGGGAGCCCTGGTTCTGCTCGATCTTTTCTTTAATACGAGCAGAATTAAAGTTGCACAAGTCCCGCCGCATGCATTTGGAGATCTGTATGTTCAGTTGCCTGTACGCTGTCAAATCTACTGAAGACTGCAGCTATATACCCCGTCTAAAAGCCATTGAGATTAGAGTGTGATCGGAGACTTTTTGTTTCTTCTGCGGCGGGTCTTGCAAAACTTAGCTCAGACCGCATGGACAGTTTCCACGAGCTTGTCATTCATATCGTCCATTGTATTGCAATCTTCTAGGCACTGAAAACGGTTTCGTAGCTCGAGCTGAAAGGTTTCTGGACTTTGGATTAGAGCACGAGAAGGACGGAGCGTTGACTTCATTAGACGTGACTTCTCCAACTTAACGTTTAGGTTCAGTGTGCCTCTCACCATTCGGTGATCGCTGCCGGTTTTCACCCTCGCGATCACTGAGACATCACTGAATAGTTGTCGTCTGGTCGTCATAATAAAGTTAATCTCATTTTTTGTCGAACCGTCGTGGCTCGACCAGGTCCACTTCCTGTGGGGCCGCTTCTGGAAGAAAGAGTTCATCATAAAGAGTCCTTCTTTCTCCATGAAGTTCGCCAGCTGCTGGCCCTTTGGGTTCCGTTGCCCTATTCCGAATTTCCCTACTTTCAGCTCACCGTTCTCTCTTGTGCCTAGTTTTGCGTTGAAGTCTCCCATTAACACCGTATAGTGGGTTTTGGAGGAATGCATTGTTCTAGAGATATCCTCATACATTTCTTCCACCTCCTCATCGGCGTGTACCGAGGTTGATGCGTAAACCTGTATAACCTTCAGCGATTACCGTTCGGTGATTCTGAGTATAAGGTCCGCAACCCTCGTCGACACACTCCCAATCTTTACAACGTTGTTAACGAGAGACTTGTGGACGATAAATCCGACACCTCCTTGGGACAGATGGTCGCCCTCCTGGTGATAGAACAAATTGCCGGATTCGAGGATTACCGTGACCTCCCCCTCTCTTCAGACTTCGGATAATCCTATGACATTCCAGTGCAACTTGTCTATCTCTTCTTCTAGCTCCAGGACCTTCTCGTCAGTCCTCAGGGTGCGTGCGTTATAAGTTGCCATGTCGAGTCGTCGTAGGTGGCAACAGAACCTCCACCGGAGACTCTTAGCACCCCCTGCCTCGCTGTTACCATGGTCGCCACCTTAGCCAGGAATAGCGGGGCTGCCGGGGACTGGGGGCCATCTCTTCGTTACTTTCATGGGGGTATATTGCCATAGTTGCCACGCTTGGCGAGCGGGTTGGCAAGCGCAGTTTTTTTATTGTTGTTTTGCTGTTATCAGAAAGATGCTGCTGCCCATCCTCTGCCTCAGTTTCCGTCTGTCGCCTTTTACGACACCCACGGGAAGATATGGGGTTGTGAGTATTCTTACCCGCCACTACACGGGCTTATGAGTTATTACTTACAATAAATACTCCTAGGAACTAAGCTAGCCAAACAATTTAATTTTCGTGCCTTTTGTTCGGCGAACATAGCTGAAGACGATTTCAGTTTTACTAAATTCTTTACTTCTTTAGAGAATAGTGATAGCCTTTCCTGTCCCATTAGAAGTCCTTGGAGTTTTTGCTTACACACGTTGGGGGCCCCTGTAGCCCGGGGGCCCCGTATCATTGATACGGCTGATACGGCGGTAGCTACGCCCCTGCACTTGTCCTAATTATTTTGCAACTATAAGGTAGTTCATATTATAAATTATAATTTATAAAATATGGGCGTCCATGAGGTGTTAATCTAGAACGCTGTCGACATTTAACCCGCCTCTGGTCCGAAGTCATTAGTGGACTTGATTGTTACTTCTGAAAACATTAGAAGCTTTTCATTCACAGCAATTGAAAATACGTCAAATTTTTAATTTGCGATTTTTTCTTGGCCAGGCTTTATCAGACCTCCATCTCTAGGAATTTACTACTAGGAATTTATAATATTGTAAGAGAGTAAACGTGGAAGAGAAGGCCAAATTGGCCTCTAAAAAGCTTGGCGTGCTCAGCAGAGCGGGACAGTATTTCATGCCGGCACACCGCCTGCAACTTTACAAGGCGCAGGTTCGGCCTCACATGGAATACTGTTCCCATCTCTGGGCAGGGGCTCCCCAGTGCCAGCTCCTTCCACTTGACCGCATCCAGCGCAGAGCGGCTCGAATCGTCGACGACCGAGCCCTTTCCGATCGGCTCGATTCATTGGCACTGCGAAGAGATGTTGCATCCCTTTGCATTTTAAAATGTTTTCTTCCTCGCACGACTTCCTTGTGAAATCGATTACCATCAGCGATTTTTCCGGACCGATACGACTTAGGGACCTTCAAGAAAAGAGCGTACTCCTTTTTAAAAGGCCGGCAACGCATCTGCAATTCCCTCTCTGGTGTTGCAGTTGTTCATGCGCGGCGGTAGTCACTTACCATCAGGTGAGCCGCAAGCTCGTTTGCCCCCTCTCCTATAAAAAAAAAGAGTCAATTTAATTTATTTTATAAACTCGTACTCACAACGGAACATACAAAAGTCCAGCTGATGTTAAGTGGCTTTTTCAGGTCATGGATACCTGCAACCAATTTCAAACAAAGGCTGAAACAGATATTAGCACTGAGGACTAATATGCTTCATAGTCTATAATACAGGGTTATTTTACAATAAGCTGTCAAATTTGCAGAGAAGGTTCAGAATAAGTAACACAGGCAAACGGTGAAGAAAAATTAATTAAAAATAATCTCAAACATTCTGTCCTTTTCATCTTTTAAATTCAAAATGCGTGGTAATGCATTATTGAACTGATTTTACTGCGCACGCACACATTCGTAAGGGTCGATCGGTAGACAAAAACTTTGTTGCCCATAAATCACATTAAATTTGGGATAGTTTCAAATAAAAGTAAAAGCTTGTATTTTCAAAAACTGCAATAATAGTATATCATTATTTATATATTCGAACTTAAGTTTAAAATTTGGTTACTTTTTGAAAAATAACCCTGTATACTGGCTCTCTTCACCCTTCAACCTGAGCACAGCAGTCAGTAGTGTAGGTACTATTGACCGCAGAAACTACATTCGTCAGTACGGGGCTGCCTATATTTTCCATCGGTTGACAGTTATTCGAGATATATACTGAGTGGCGATTAGGTTATCACATTAAATAACACAGCGTTATATACAAGTTCATATATGTCGATTAAAATAATAAAATAAACAATTCTACCGAAAATAAAAAAATGCATCTTTCAAACAAAATAAATAGCGTAAAAATTGACACGAAATAAATCACCTGGATAATATTACTTTACTGATCAGAAATGACATGTAAAAGCGGCAACGGTGCGGCAGGTATACAGTACTCACGCGGCATCGACATAGGTAATTATTTACCTACACTTTCCCGTTCATAAGTAATTAGGCACAAAAAGAAAAAAAGGGCTATTGCGACTAGAATGTTAATTGTTATATATTTTTTTAGTTGTGTATGTTCAAATAACGTTATATGTATAGGATAAGTCTTTTCATTTAATGTGATAACTTTAAGGCCAACCCGTATAGTCGGCCGTATTTATTCTACTTTTCGGGCAGCCCACTGCCACTTCAGCATGCTAATCCACTGGGCTATGTCATTTCCTCGCATTTTTTCTGCGGATATCTTCGTTACGAAATGTACTCGTAGATAAATATTTAGGTAATTGAAATAACGAGGAAAATGGAATAAATATTAACAATTACACTTGATTTAAGTTGCGGCTTTATGTTTTTTTATTATTCTATGGGTCGGTCATAGCTCAAAAAACTGACAACCGGTAGGAAGGTTTTCGAGTGGCAGTCTCATATCGGTAAGCGAAGTGTAGGGTGGGCACCCACTATATGGAGTGACGACCTGGTAAGAAATGCAGGAAGTCTATGGATGCAGGTGGCTCAGGGCCCTGCTTTGAGGCATTCCTTGGGGGATGCCTATGTTCAGCAGTGGACTTGTAAAAGGCTGTAATGACGATAGTGATGAAGAAACGTATTATTATATTTCAAATACCGAATTACTGAATGTCTTCTAGTATTCAGATTGATAAAAATAAATTAACTGTTTACGCATCCCTAGCGTGTAATTCGGACAACAGCAAAGGTTTTCTTGGTAATGGCACAATATATTTACGATTATTTACTTACTCAATTCACACTAGTAGTCAGGGATAACGGGACGAGGGATATACAGACTACAGAGATGTTTTTCATTTAACGCGATCCTGATACATCTCTCTCGCTTCTTTCACACACATATCAGGACAGGGTGACAAACGAGCACACATTTCACCTGATGGTAAGTGGTTGCTGTGGCCCATAGACATCTACATTTATCCTCGCATGCGAATCAAAATGCAGATGCGTTGTCACCCGTGAGGACTAAGATGGAATGCCTCTTTTCCAGTAAAAAGGGTCTCCGGTTCTCTACACTCACCATAAGAAACACAGCAGCATTAGGTTGCTATTTTACGCTGGTATTCTGTGAGAGCGTGGTCCTTCCCCGGTCGAGCCGACCCATTCATACTACAACTATACACTAATATAGCTGCAGCATAGCTCTACCACGTATGACCACCATATTAATTTTTTTGGTCTCTGCCAGTCACTTCTGCTGCAGAAATTTGCTTTGTCACTCTTTCGTCATTCACTTTTTACGTGTCAAAACAACTGAAGCATTCATTTTGTAACCCCAGTCACAACATCGTCTTGCAATACGTTTTGTTTATTTACATCACAATAAGATGTCACCTATACTTGGAAGTAATGTAGCTGTCTTCTTAAAAAGCTACAACGAACAACACACAAATAACGTTACCCCTTTATTGGATTTGTTATACAATTCTGTAGTAAAGACAGGCGTTCCTCGGGGATCGGTTTTAGGTCCACCCCTATTCTTAATTCACATATTATGTTTAAAAGGCTTATGACATCGTTTGATTTAAAAAAAACTTATTTCAGTTTAAAATTTGTTTTTCCTTTACATGTTGAAAGTCTATTATGTTTTGACTACACATCGAGGCAAGAGTATCATGTTCCTTGTGAGAGTAAATAGCCGATTGCAAAAATTAAAATTACATTCAAAAGTTTAGTAAATCATAAAACCTTCCTAATTTTGATTTTGAAAAATATTTTTGTCGTCCTTAATAACTTTAAAGATCTAAATTAAATTGAAGATATGACTTTAAAGTGAGTCCGTTTTAAATAATACTTATAGGTGTTGATAAGTATATACTTAGCACTATTAGGTATGCGAACATCGGGCAGACGTTGCTTTCTCAGAATATTCGGTCAGTTGTTAAGGGCACGAAGGCTCCAGTAGAGGGATGGGAGGCAAGTAGGAGGAAGCCCGCTGGACTTGCGCCGGCGCAGAATCGCATACAGTGATCGCTCGGTAGCCGAACGCACCACACGTGTAATCCGCTCCAACGCACGCAAATAAACCGAAATAAAAAAAAAACAGACCGACCTCAAGTGACCCTCTAGTGCGCCGGGCGGCCGACTCGAACGAAACGACTTCGCGAAGACATACCGCTTCATTCAAAATTAATCCAACTAACACATAACTAGGCTGCAATTATTTAAATTAAAAAGGTGAAACGAAAGACAGTGTAAAGTTTTTAAATGTTAACGGGGCCGAGTTAGAAGACATCTCACTGCATTCAGGTGAGTAATTACGGACTAATTAAAACATTAAATTGTGATTCATCTGAACTGCGGTTAGGGCGATGGCTTTTAACGGACAAATATATAATATGGTATCATTTCAGACACGTTCGTAAGTTAAGTTATTTGTTTTTACAATCACAAAGGAAAATGTTTAATTTTGTCGGTAGAATTAAGAATTAAGTAATTCATGAACTATATTTCATAACATAAGTAAATTCGATATTAAGATTTGTTCATATCATTTTGTTCATCTTTAGCTCTTTCTTAAATTTACTGAGGATCATGTCCGTCATATTTTGCGACGGATTAAGACACCCCATTCGCCCCTGTCACTTAGAGGGTGTAATGATTATCGTAGATTTAAATGCAAAGGCATTTTTATCACACCGACTAGTAGGCGCTCACCGTTTTTGTTTTTTCACGTTGTATTAATATAAAATGTAAATCGCGTCCAGTATTAAATTTAGACAAAACAGTTTGAATGTAGTTCTTGACATTTAAACAAATTTGAAGAAAAAAAAGTCAATAATCCGGATCGCGGTAAATTTGGACAGCCGTTTCAGTATTGATCACAAGTAATTGTTTTGTTATAAGTTATAACAGGGCAAGGAAGTTGGTAAAATGTTTAGGTGTTGAATGTCGCGGTGACGCGTTCCTCGCTACAGGAATGCGCCCGGCTTCGTCCGCATTGTATCAAAACAAACATTACGTGTGTGGTATTCGATTGGTGTGTTTGCTCACCTGTGTTTTGAACCTCTTTTTATGTATACATTTAAACTTGAGAAATTCTCCGGTTACCGCGTTTACGTAGGAATGCTAATGACGTTATCTTCACCTATACATATTAATTAGACCGCTCATTTGTATTTAGATAATTAAATGTATAATATCGTACTCATTAAAGTACTATCTTAAGGTTTATCCTTTATGAGAACAAGAACCTTCTTTCTTAAAGAAGGCCTTCTTAATCTTAACCTACTTTCCAGAATCATTTATTTATTATTTAGTTTATTTATTTAAACTTTATTGAACCTTACATATTAAGTACAGAAACAAAAGGCGGACTAAATGCTAAAAGTATTCTCTGCCAGTCAACCTTAGGGCAGTGATAGAAGGTGGTTACAAAGAAATATACTTACACACATACATACATTATATACATACACACATTATTATATATACATACATACGTTATTCTTACAGCCTTTCAAAAGTCTGGGAACATATGCCTCCCCCACAGATTGGCTCACAGGGGGAATATTTGCAATAGTTGGCAGGCTTAGCAGGCGTATTAAAAACTGCAGCTTTTTATAGGTTTTGAGTTGTTGAAATATTTATTATTTTGAGTTTAGAACACTATGCTGCTGTTCACCTCCTGTTTCATTTTCCTCTAACCCCTCGATAACCTTGGGATGATAAGTGTAGTGAAGTCTCTTACGCTACTACCGCACCGTTCTTCTCTCATGGCGGAAATTATTAATTTGACTGTAATACTTAAATCCTTCTAAACCGACAGTAACCTAATGACAGGGTGCGGACCGCGAACTCAAAAGGTCGTGAGTTCGAATATTTATAACATTGCTAGATTTCTTTATAAAAAAAGGTTTACAACAACTTAATTATTTAATGTAATGGATAACGATAGCAAGTAACAGTAACAGTAGTGAGTAATACCGTCATGTCAAGAAGAACACAACCCAGGGGGTGGTGGCTTCTCTCACGCCCCCTTACACGTACGTGGTAGATCGATGCTGCAGCTATATTATAGTTGTAACATGAATGGGTCGGCTGGATCAGAATGGGACCACGCCGGTGTTGAGCTTATGAAATATATTTTTAATGCCTGGGAGAATTTACAATATACCTTAGGTATTTTTTATGATCTTTCCAAGGCTTTCGATTGTGTTCATCATGAGACATTAATCAGGAAACTACAACATTACGCTGTAAAAAATTTGGCGCTTAGACTTATTACTTCATATTTAAGTAACAGAACTCAAAAAATCGTGATCAATTATAAAGGTTCTTCCGGATCGGTAGTATCAATGGGTGTTCTTTAGGGCTCGATTCTTGGTCCATTCCTGTTCTTAATCTATATTAATGACTTACCTTATCTTGTCGGTCACGATATGGTATTATTTGCTGATGATCCCTCTTTAATTTGCAAACTCAAACGGCAGTCAATTAATTATGACGATGTAAATAATGCTCTGTCGAAATTAGTACATTGGTTTAACGCCAACAATATGCTCTTGAACGGCAATAAGACAAAGTGTATTAAATTTACAATACCTAATGTAAAACATTCGAATACCAATGTGCTATTAAATGGGGAGGAGTTGAGTCTTGTGAATACCACTGTTTTTCTTGGTATTACTATTGACGCGAAACTTCAATGGGGCCCCCATATAACTAAATTAGCAAATAAAATAATAAAATAGCAAATTGCTAATTTAGTAGTCAATATATTTATGAGAATGTATTGTATGTGCATAAAAACATAAATAGCTTTAATAAGAATAAGGATGTGCATACTTTAAACACTAGGAACAAACATAAGCTTGTAATGCCTGTTACTAGACTCCACAGAATCAGTGATAGATTTGTGGCGCAATGTATACGCTTTTACAACAAAATCCCAGAAATGTTCAAAGTTCGTCAATAAACCATTTTTAATTAAAGAATAGCTGTACAAAAAGGGTTGTAATAATATCAAGGAATACATGAATGAAAATAACCCCTGACAATAAGGTGATCGCCACCATGCTGGTTCTATGAAAATTCATTTAAAATTTGTATAAACAAAATTATTGTTAAGTTGAATATGTTTAAAAAAATCCCGCTGGGTTTCTGGCTGGTTCTTCCCAGGACAGAGGTGTTTTCCGAATCAGTGGTGAATAAAAAATCACTTTCAATAAATATTATGTAATAATCAATATTGAATAAAAACTCATTCTATTCTATTCTCACAGAATATCAGCGTAAAATAGCATCTCAGTGCTGCTGTGTTTCTTATGGTGAGTGTAGAGAACCGGAGACCCTTTTTACTGGAAAAGAGGTATTCCATCTTAGTCCTCAAGGGTAGCAACGCATCTGAATATTGATTCTTCATTGATATATAAATGTAGATGTCTATGGGCCACAGTATCCACTTATCATCAGGTGGACTGTCTGCTTGTTTTCAACTTTATTATATAAAAACCACATTTACATAGATATTCTCAACGAATCGAGCTAAATGATTAATAGCCCATAGATACTTATGCGGTACGGTTTGTTGATTTTTTCAACCAGTTTTAATTGTTATTAGCATAAATGGTGCTATCGGTGACACAGACCGGTATTCAGAGACCTTAGAGTATAAATATATAATGATATAATAAATAGCGCATACTTTGCGTATAAATACACTATATCAGAGACTATCTTGAGTTTAAACTCAATACTAATGTCATAATTTGAGTTTACGCTATATTATTTACCTTTTTTTATAGGATAAGGTTGACAAGCGAGCACAATAGTTCACCTGATGGTAAGTGGTTGCTGCGGCCCATAGACATCTACATCTATCCTCCATTACAAATCAAAATGTAAATGCGTTGTCACCCGTGAGGACTAAGATGGAATGCCTCATTTCCAGTAAAAAGGGCCTCCGGCCACCTGCACTCACCAAGCGAAACGCAGATGTAAACCTCTACTTCACGCTGGTTGTCTGTGAGGTCGTGGTACCACCCCGGTTCGAGCCGGCCCATCCGTGCGACAGCAAAAGCTGCCGCGTGGCTCTACCACTGTTAAAATGATTTTGACATTGGAAGTTGGATAAAACTACTTTTACGGATTTTATCGCGTTTAATTTTAATTTTAGGGTTCCGTACCCAAAGACTAACCAACGGGGCCCTATTACTAAGCCTCTGCTGTTCGTCCGTCCGTCCGTCTTTCTGTCAGCGGGCTGTATCTCATGATCCGTAATAGGTTCACAGTTGAAATTTTCGCAGAATGTGTATTCCTGTTGTCGCTATAACAACAAATAAAATAAAATAAAAAATTAAAGGGACCTCTCTTACTAGAAACGTGTATTACGATGGTATGGAACCCTTCATGCGAAAGTTCGACTCGCACTTGGCTGATCTTTTTTAATTCTGCGTAGATCGTACCAAACATAATAATTAAAAAGCTGAAGGTACTCCGGGTTAACTTTGGCATCGGGACGTCAATCACCTCGGTTCCCCGTGACCATGGAAGCTGTAAAGCACCCGAAACGTTGGTAATTAAAAAATGAAGTCAATATAAGAAATCATAATATATTAAAATACATCAAGCCGTTGTGGTTACAGAGCGTGCTAAAGAAATAGACATACATACATACTCTCGAAAAACGTTACTCTCTTTCTGGGGGAGTCGGGTAAAAATGGATCAAAACGGCTTTAAGAATTAAAAAGGTTCTTAATGAGAACCGGCAAGGGCAAGAGCATTAAAAGTTAACATTTTGATAATTCAACTGCTTTAATCCTGCTTAGGCGAGTCTTCGCGGCGTAACTGAAGTCTAGATAGACCGATAAGCGGTCAGGTTTCTGTCGCTAAGTGCACGCTTAGTTCAGTCACGAATTCCAGACCTTATTTCAGTGATGTTCTGGCTGAAATAAATGCATAATTATTTCTTATATTTATGTGAACATTACTACACCATTGAATACTAAACCCCCTCTCCCCCGGTGACCATGGGTGGTGCAAAGCATCCGAAACTTAAAAATAAGTAAATTAAACGCAACAAAATTTTTAACAAGTGGTAAAAAAATTAAAATTTTTGTACAACCGACTTCAATATAAATATTTTATTGTTCATTTTTTTCAAAACGACCGTGGACCGATTTCGATAAAATTTAAATGGGACCACTTCGGAAGTCAAAGACCCTTTGAAACAAAAAAAAAATACCAAATCGGTTCTGGCGCCTTCGAGTAATCGGTGAACATACAAAAAAAAGATTGCGAGGAATTGTAAACCTCCTCCTTTTTGAAGTCGGAGCAAATGCAGTCAATAGTCGATGCAAATAAAGCCACCTTTAGCCCGAATACCAACTACACGGTGCTATTTTTGGAGTTTTAGCTGCAGGTTTATCAAAACAGTTTTCGACCATCTCGATTTAAGAAAAGTTTAATGTTGTTTTTGGTTTTCACTGTACTGCCACAGGTTTAGGTCATCTTTAGTTTTAACTTAAAATACACTAAACGTTAAAATTTACAACCTATATACGTCCCACTGCTGGACACAGGCCTCCTCTCATTTCTGAGAGGGTTTTAGGGCAAGGAAATATCCGCCGCGCTGCCCCAATTCGTGTTGCGAACTTCACATGTCTTCGAATTTTGTTTCTTATTTCTCAGACATGCAGGTTTCCTCACGATGTTTTCCTTCACCGCCCAGCACGTGGTAAATCAGCACTTAAAATTGCAATTAACAATTTCATTGGTGCCGGCGGGAATCGAACCCGGGTTGCTCGCGTACTGTGAAATTTACAACGAGCGCCAACCATCTGAGCTACCACGGCCCATCTTTAGTTTTCACTTAAGATACTGTTAACGTAGTCAAGCTATAATTGTAGAAGAGTATACTTAAATACTAAACAGTAACGAAAAATTTAAATATTCAAATCAGGTATAAAGTGAAAGGAGAAGATAGACCGCAAAGCACAACTAAAGTTTTACGGTCTTAATCATAATTTACGACGTCTACTTAAGAAATTCTTAAAGTTTCTCCCTCACCCTCTCTCTCTAGAGAATAGAAAGAGACAGATAAATAGACAACTAATAATTAAGTTAAGTGATAATAAACCCGTGCGTCACGTGTTTGAATCTTACACTGAACCACTATTTGGATGACCATCATTATACCCCATCAAAAGTCCGCTGCTGGATATAGGGCTCCTCCAAAGGAGACGTTAACCTCTTCTGGGGATTCATAAAAGTGAAAGCATGAGTTTGCTGAAGCTTGAGCTAGCTCCCAACTGCTGATACAACTGCTGATTAAACACGTCGCAGAAAGGGAGACAGGTGCGTTATACACACATTTTTGTTAGATGATCATTTTAAGAGGTTAGTTTACCTTTTAACCACGTTTTTCAACCGATGTGAGAAAAAGGAGGAGTTTGACTGCATTTTATTTTACGGAATAAGGGTGGCAAACGAGCACACAGTCCATCTGATGGTAAGTGGTTGCTGTGACCCGTAGACATCTACATCTATCCTAAATAAAGAATCAAAATGCCGATGCGTTGTCACCCGTGAGGACTAAGATGGAATGCCTCTTTTCCAGTAAAAAGGGTCTCCGGTTCTCTACACTCACCATAGGAAACACAGCAGCGTTAAACTGCTATTTTACGCTGGTATTCTGTGAGAGCGTGGTCCTTCCCCGGTCGAGCCGACCGGAGAAGGACCACGCGGAATGAGATAATCGCTATCATCCATCCTACACAGCCAATAAATGTTCACTGTGAACATAGGCGTCATCTATAGATTGGCTCATATGGGGGATTTTGCCATAGTTGTCAGGCTCGGCAGCCGGGTTGGCAACCGAAGTTTTTATGATTTTAAATTGTTATCGGGAAGAAGCTGCTCCCCATCTCCTGGTTAGTTTCCCTCTGTCGCCTCTCACGACACCCACGGGATGATATGGAGTAGTGGATATTCTTACACCGTCACTACACGGTGTAAGAATGTCCAATACCCTTATATAAGTCTATGTGGTGGACCGCTATCAAGTTACATAAGCGACATACATAAATGTGAACTATTTTTTAAAGATTTAACTCGAAATTCCACCCATTCTGTTGATGAATTTTTGGTGGCCAACGGTTTTCCCGGATCGAAACGACTTGTAAAACCCCTGATGTTACAGATCTTTATGGGTGAAAGTGATCACTTACCATTAGTTGAGTCGCATGGTTGTTTGCCTCCACTCACATAAAAAAAGTCTGGCTGGTTTTTTATTATCCCGAATAGATAGATACACAAATTTAAAAAAAAAATTATTATTAACGTCTTAACTAGTGATCCGCCCCGGCTTCGCACAGGTGATTTCTGGATCTCGACAACAGCACAAATTAACAGACAGTAATTGATTTTTATATACATACAGGGTTATTTTTCAAAGAGTAGTCCAATTTTAAACTTAAGTTCAAATATATAAATAATGATATACTGTGTTATCCCAAATTGAATGTGACTTATATGCAACAACGTTTTTGCCTACCGATCGACACTTACGAATGTGTGCTTACGCAGTAAAATCAATTAAAATAAACCTAGCAAGCTAACAGCATAGCAAAGTGGCGAAGCAATCACCTTTGTAGCGGTTTCTAACGGTTGCCGTTGAGCAATCAGTTTCAAAACAGGAGGTTCAGATGCCTGGGTGATCAGTAATCGATTGCTGCAAACAGAATTTGAAAATTCGAGAACGTTCTCGAGATAATCATGGGACAGACAGACAGACGGACAGACATCGTGAAATCAATAAGTGTCTTCGCAAGCTTCGCCACTAATGCATTACCACGCATTTTGAACTTAAAAGATAAAAAGGACAGAATGTTTGAGACTTTTTTAATTAATTTTTCTTCACCATTTGCCTATATTACTTATTTTGAACCTTCCCTGTAAATTAGGCCGGTTACTACAAAATAACCGTATATAAGAGATTCTCGCCTTTTAAACCTTACTCTTGAACCATCTTGAACCAACCACGTTTATAAGATCTAACCGTACAGACGGCGGGAAGTAACTTTGTTTTATACTATGTATGTATGTATGTGTGTTTGTTTTATACTAATTATCTAAATATTTATAATTTTCTAAATATTGCAGACAGACACTCCAATTTTATTGTTATATGTATATTGATTTATATTGTATTAAAAAAAACTTTTTCTTAAAATATATACTATTTCTATTTAAAATATACGTAAAGACCATCATACCTTTTGTATGATTATTTTAAAAATTTAAAACTAGGGTAATAACAATATGTTTCCACAATCGAGGATCATGAAGGGTAATTTGTTCGATAAACAGTAAAACCGTTGTTCAACAATACAATTTGACTTTTACTACAATTAATTAGTATTTACCTTGCGTTGATATCGACGACCTCGTCGTTGTCCTAGATTGGTAATCTATGTCAATATTGACATGTTTGGCTGCATGTCATTCCTGTCGAATGATGCTTTTGTCTTTAAAAGTACTGACATAAAAGGCGCCAAAACAAAAAGTGTGTTATGAATAACAGACAATTTCACTTTTTAATCATTAAATGAATAATATAAACGTAATGATTAATTAAAGGGAGTTACGTGAGCGAAAATATAGAACTTTGGTCAATATTGATTATTGACTTGCTTGGCTGTGTGTCATCCGGCTGAATGCTGCTATTGTCTTTAAAAGTATACTAATATAAAAAGGCGGCAAAACAAAAAGTGTGATATATAAATATAAATAACAGAACGATTTCACTTTTTAATCATTTAATGAATAATAAAAATGAATACTAATGATTAATTAAAAAGATTTATGTGAGCGAAAATATAATATGACTGGGTAAAAGTTAAGTACCACTGCCGAGCTCAAAATTTTCTATGGAGGAATTTTACCGCCACGTTGCTCCAGTACGTATTAATAACCAGCTGTTCTCCGCGACTTATCCGCGTGTTATTTGGGGTTTTAATTTTTTTTGCGCGGGAACCGTAATTCTTTTTCTAAAATAAAAGTAGCCCAAATTACTCCCTGTGATATCAGCTATCTGCCAGTGAAAATTCCGTCAAAATCGGTTCAGCCGTTTCAGAGATTAGTCGAAACAAACAGACAGACAGACAGACAAAAACTTTAAAAATTGTATTTTTGTTATTAGTACCGTATATACTTTCATATGCATTTAGTAAAAAGCTGTAATTTTGACATTACAAACAGACACTTCAAATTTATTTATTTGTATAGAATCTCTTCCTCCCGGCTTTTTGTTTATTTATGTATTATTTATTTTACTATATTTATTTCAATGTATATTTATCATTTTCATTCACATATTTATTCAACGCAACAAGATGAGAATTCTGTATACATACCCCTCATATTTCCTATTTCATATAAGAAACAGAAAATATTCTCAACACTTAATATGTACATTAAAAAGAAAAGTAGTGTTAAACTAAAAGCTCGCTAAA
Organism: Parnassius glacialis; assembly: GCA_033319125.1. Taxonomy (NCBI): domain Eukaryota; kingdom Metazoa; phylum Arthropoda; class Insecta; order Lepidoptera; family Papilionidae; genus Parnassius; species Parnassius glacialis. Next base: position 47,885,641 of record JAVANC010000027.1, on the reverse strand, counting down.
AGTGCACCTCACTAATATTCGAGGATTGAACTTTAATCTCAGCGCAGTCCATCACCATCTTGAGACTGAAAAGCCGCACCTACTTTTCTAGACAGACACGCAAATTGGATGTCCATTGAGTGCGGCGTACCTTGACTATCCTGGATTCTCCCTGGAGCACAAATTCCGTCTACGTGCCGGAGTATGCGTGTAAGTCCGCAATGACATCTGCTTCCAGCGTCTCTGTCATCTTGAAAACCCCACTTTTTCGTCAATCTGTGTGATGGTAGATACAGGTATTGATAAAATCCTTTATGCCTGTGTCTATCGATCGCACAGCGGTGACCAGGAGACAATATGATTATTTGATCACCTTAGTGAGGCTGCTGACGTGGCCCTAAATCGGTATCCTACTGCACAGTTGGTCTTTCTGGAGGACTTTAACGCTTGTCACCAAGACTGGCTGTTCCCATACCAGAAGACCGACCATGTTGGAAGAGAAGCATGGAATTTTGCTTTAACGCTAGGTCTTTCTCAATTGGTAAAATTAGCGACTAGGGTACTCGATGTAGACGGTCACACAGCAAATTGCTTGGACCTTCTGCAGACTACTGAACCAAACAGATATGAAGTACAGGTTACCTCTCCTTTAGGTACATCTGACCGCTGTCTGGTGAAATTTGTATCGTCATATTCTCCACCTGATAACGAGTCCCAAGGTGTTCAACAGCATCTGTCTTCCCATCCGATTACAGTATGGGTGTCTTCAAGTCAAGAGTGAATAGGCTTTTGTTAAGTCAGTGCGCTTCACCATCTTAGGCTACATCACCACTTACCATCAGGTGGGATCGTAGATAAGCGCTGGCTTAGTAGAATATAAAAATAAAATATTTGTTAATGTATGTATTAGCACAGAGATACAGGTTTATCCTAGTTCATGTGCCTGTTATTGTAGACTATTTTAAATTAAGACATTGTTTGAATTAATTTTACAGTTTTTTTTTTAATTGTACATCAAAAATTCATACATTTACAGTAGTTGTCACACGTGACAGTGTTGCAATCGCACTTTTTTAATTAGACGTAGTTATGCATATGAGGATCCAACCCGCATTAAGTTAATTTGAGTTTATGATATTTGAAGTATCCATACTTCAAATATCGTAAACTCAAATTATCGGTATGGTTTCTGTCTGTTTGTAATTCTTCTTCTTATTTGTGTTACGTTTGCTAAAATTGTTACATCGCATAATAGTATAGACCACAAACATTATTTTTCAATTTAACATTTTTTGACACAAACTCGGGTTGGATCCTTTTTGCATAACTACCTCCAATTATTATAGTGATTATTAGAAATATGCTCATCCTGTCTTTTCGTTTCATTTCCATCAGTATCTTTATCGCCACCATTACATGGCGTCGAGTAGTTACTTACCTTAGCATTCCACTAAAAACAAACAGGTTATTTTTAAATTTTTAATATTGAAATATACCAGTTATTATTTATTTAAATTCAAGGTCCGATAAATTCTAATGTTCAGTGTATATTTAATTTACTATGTTTTATTTTTTTCTTATTCGTTGTAATTAAATATTCTAAGTTATAACATATTTAACGAATACTCAAAGTGGGGTACGCGAACCCTTTTTTTATAGAATAGGGCGACGAACGAGCACACAGTCCACCTGAAGGTAAGTGGTTGCTGTGGCCCATAGACATCTAAATCTCTCCTCGTTTGCGAATCAAAATGCAGATGCGTTGTCACCCGTGAGAACTAAGATGAAATGCCTCTTTTCCATTAAAAAGGGTCTCCGGTTCTCTACACTCACCATACGAAACACAGCAGTGTTAAGCTGCTATTTGACGCGGGTATTCTGTGAGAGCGTGGTCCTTCCCCGGTCGAGCCGACCCATTCGTGCTACAACTATACTACTAATATAGCTGCAGCATGGCTCTACCACGTTAAAACCCCTAGGGGTATACCAGTTGATCGAGGGGGGTTTGCAACAAGATTTTCGTTATAGCGGCTGACTTGCTCGCTTACGCACACTACACGCGTGATGTATGCTGCACGCCAGTTGTATTACTACGACTATATCTTATGGTACACACACTACTAAGTACCATTGCGTTTGCTTGCGTTGGTAACCTGACAATTTAAATGGTGCAGGGTTCGCAAGGCGAATTCTTCGCGCGCGCACTACTTACTATTTTGTCGCCATCACACAAATTAAAACAAATGGCTCTTTATGATTCTATATTTAAAGCTTAACCATTGTCAGGAGCTGTAAGTTTGAGAAAGCCTGACATATTCCATTAAGTTACCTGTACATAATAGATTTTATTAGAAACTAGCGTTCTACCCCGGCTGGTTTCCGGATTTCGGCAACAGCGCCACCTACCGGATCCAATTGTTAATCTAAACCATCCAGGGCCCATTTAAAAGAACAAAAAGTTTCATCAAAAACAGTCCAGTCGTTTAGGAGTTCAGATGGCCAAATAAATATCTTATATACCTTTCTTTTAAATAAATGATGGAAATTTTAGAGAACTTCCTTATCTAATGATAATTATGTAGTTAACAAAGGTCTTAACGTGTCATTATGGGCGAAAGGGTTGCGCCACAGAGCAGGTGCATTATCTTGGATACGCGGACATGTTCTATCGAAGCATTGTTACGTCTAATCCCACATTACTGTTATCTTGTTTGCTTTGTCTGTGTTGTTGTTGTCGCCTCCGCATTCCAGTGCCTGTTAATTGATAATACTAATTACTATAGTTAATACAAAACTTTCCAGTAAAGAGGATTACGTAATTTCACGCAATGTGCAACTTCAAATAACTTAAGTTGAAAATTTAAAAAACCACCGAAACAAAATGACCTGATGATATTCAAACGACCGAAAAGATTTTCTTGAATCATAACTGAAAACACTCTCGATCAAGTCACCTTTCAAACAAAAAAGAATTAAATCTAAATCGGTAAAGACCGGTTCGTCCGTTTGGGAGTTACGATGCTACAGACCAGGGATGTTGCGGATATTCAAATCCGCATCCGCATTTTGATGTAACTTAATACAAAATTTTATTAATAAATAAAAATTATAGCCTTCTATTTGATTGCTCCCCTAAAGAGTAGTTATCCTAAAAAAAAACTTGAACACCGCGTCCGCATCCGCGGATGTGAACCTCTAAAACCCGCACCCACATCTGCATCCGCGGATGTCAAAAATTCTGCATCCGCAACAACCCTGCTACAGACAGACACACATTTACACAGTATACACTGTGTATTCTGTGTATGTGTGCACCACTATTTGCGTCGGGAGTTAATAAGAGTGATTGTCGTAAGAGGTCTCCTCTGGGAAACTCCAGAAAGATCTCTATGATCTTTAGAGAGTTTTTTTTGTTGAATGAGGGTGACAAAAGAGCACATAGTCCACCTGATAATAAGTGGTCACTGTGGCCCATGGACATCAACATTTATCCTCGATTAAGAATCTAAATGCGGATGCCCTAAGGACTAAGATAGAATGTCTTGTATCCAGTAAATAGGGTCTCCGGTTCTCTACACGTATACGAAACAGCAGAATTGTAATAATGAGGATAGATGAACATGTCGACGGGCGTATCATCCACTTACCATGCATTGGACTTTGTCCTCATTTCTTACTTTTATTCTATAAAATAATAATAATAAGTTCACAATTACAAATCGACGGCTATAGCTCCAGACGTCTCCCACTATATTAATGTCCTCCAGACCGAATTTTGGTTACGGCGGCAGTCTCAACGGAGACTAGCAATTGGCGCAGGACAGGATTTTAGTCACGGAGTGTATACGCAAGCTCTGGATCACTCTATTTCCTCACTCTCATAATCCGATGGGACGGCAAACCGACACGGGGGTTACCGCCGACTTCTAACTCCGAGCTGGCTTTCTTTGATAGAAAAACACAATAAATTATTTTTTTCCCGGGAACTTACGATCAGCGGTTTCGTTTAGGACCACTAGACCTTTACGATGTAGTCTTGCACTATATTATGCCAGTATGCCATAAAAAAAACTACTGTCGTTTTCATAACAACATAGTTAATCTTGTGAACAAGACTGAAATACGCCATTTTTTTCTCAATTGTTCTAACGCCATTTTGAAAATAAATTATTTTCAAGATACTTGTTTTCGAAGAAACAAATTAACTTAAATGATCCATTTTTACGGCGTAACGTGTGAAGGATGCAAAAGACAATCCGCAAACAGTTACACCTACGTAACGTCGCTCCTAATACGATTTTATCTTTAGTTATTTTGTTTTGGACAAAACTATTTATTACCTTTTAACTAAAGTTTTATTTGAAAGCCGTTAGAAGATAACAAAAGATGATTAATTGGTTATATACCGTGTACGATCATAATTAGTTATGTCTAGCGGTTTAATTAATGTTTCACGTTCATTTTGTTACTGTTAACCGTACAGTGGCGGTGGAGGAATATCCACTACCCCATTAGTTCCGTGGGTATCTTAAGAGGCAAGAGAGGGAAACAAGCAATCATGATACCATCCATACCATCTGGATGATTGGCGGTCCACCACTATGCGATTTACAAGAAATTTTCTTCCTCGCACAACTTTTTAAAAAAAAATCTAGGCCTAACCTAAAAGAGTAGGCCTTTTAAAAAAGAGCCTACTCTTTTTTAAAAGGCCGGCAACGCATCTGCAATTCCCCATGGTGTTGCAAGTTGTTCATGGGTGTGGTAGTCACTTACTATGAGATGAGGCGTATGTTTGTTTGTCCCCTCTTATATTAGAAAAAAATTTAACTTTTTTGAAAATTTCTTAACAGAAAAAGTCAATAACCGATGATCATTAGACGCGCTTAATTTTTTTTTACTTATTATAAGTAAAAAAAAGGTGATGCAGCCTTAGATGGTATATCGCACTGTCTTATCGTAACAAAAGCCCATTCGCTCTTGCCTTGAAGACGCCCAGATAGTATTCGGACGGAAAGATAGACGCCGGCAAATTATTCCAGTCCCTTCCTGTACGCATTACAAAAGACGAATCAAACCGTTTGGTTCTGATGCATGGAATATCGACAACAAAGATGTGAAGGCGCGCCGATCGCCTGGTTGTCCGGTGGTGGAAAGAAGAGGGAGGAATTAAAAAGTGCAAATTCCCGCGCACACTCACCGAAATGTATGTTAATGTATCCTGCGTTGGCTAGTCTCCGTTGCGACTGGCCGCCGTGACCAAAATTCGATTTATAGGACTTTACCAGAACCTGTGCTCGAGCCAAGAGTGTAATAATTGACTTACAACACTTTCTAAACGTACAGCATATAATCGAAGTCCACTGTGGGCGCCAGGAAGGCCTGGGAATTTACACCGGACCTAATTAGTCGGAACAAGCGCCTGGTTCTGCGGACGACATGACTTTTACGCCCACTGCACTTCGCTGCCGGGCAGTAGAAAGTTCATTTGCAATTTGAATATTACATTGTTAGTATAAACAGGAAGATTTAACAAGCGAGCATTAGAAGATGGACAAAGTTCTATTAACAACTATATATTTATTTATTCTTTATTGCATTCCTTAAAGCAAGAGAGTACAAAGAGAATATAACTTAAAGCTAAAACTATTACACGTAGATGAAGACTCACGACATTTTATAAGTATTGCATAGTATAAATGAATTTTTAAAGAAGGTAGCATGACGGCTCTGCTGCGTAGTGGCTAAGGGTCACTGGTGCGAATACTCACCTCATAGAACAAATGTTTGTATGGCCTACAAATATTTGTTTTATGGTCTGAATGTTTCCTAGTGCAATTTATGTAAGTCAACCGCCTACTGTGAGGGTAATGTTTTATATTTTTTTAAAAATCGCAGTGATCTATAATTAAACAATTGGTTTAAAGATCGAACAATTTAATCTCTGCCAACAAGTAAAAAGGCAAATTCAATCTTCAACCAAGAAAAAATATTTTAATCAAGAAAAGTTCAAATACAAAGTCGCCGAAGGTAGGTCGTAAAATAATATAAATAACTCGCAAAGAGCTGTGGTAGGTCAGGGGTTAGCGCTCGCTGTAAATTCCACAGTACGCGAGCAACACGGGTTCGATCCCCGCCGGCACCAATGAAATTGTTAATTGCAATTTTAAATGCTGATTTACCTTTTCCTCAACGGTGAAGGAAAACATCGTGCTGAAACCTGCATGTCTGAGAAATGAGAAAAAAAATATTTCGAAGACATGTGAAGTTCGCCAACACGTATTGGGGCAGCGCGGCGGATATTTCCTTGCCCTAAAACCCTCTCAGAAATAAGAGAAGGCCAGCATGCTGTAACTTTTTAAAATCATATTCGTGCGAAGTCAAGATGATTCACTAGTGATTAAATAAATTGTATCATTAGTATTAATGGCTTACACACATTGTTCTTAATTATTCTTTAAAAACTCATTTTGCTTAAGCTTACCTTTTATGACTCGTGAAAATATTTTCAAAGTTTTCACAAAAATCCATCTCGCCTACAATCGATTTCCAATAATACAAGTAATTATTCATCTATTAATTTTCTTTTTAAATTATAAGGTTGCGCCTTAATTATTAAGTGGCGAAGCTTGCAGTTGAAGACACTTATTGATTTCACGATGTCTGTCCGTCTGTCCGTCCGTCTGTCCGTCTGTTCGTCTGTCCCACGATTATCTCGAGAACGGTTTCGAATTTTCAAATTCTGTTTTCAGCAATCGATTACTGATCACCCAGGCATCTGAACCTCCTATTTTGAAACTGATTGCTCAAAAAAAAAGCTGATGGCTTCGCCACTTTGCTATGCTGTTAGCTTGCTAGGTTTATTTAATTTACACTGCCGCGGAACGGAACGGAAGCGAATTTTGAAACGAAATTGTACATAGCAAAATGAGTTTTATGTTAATTGCATAAAGTTCAAACTCGATATGAGCCAAAAAAAAGTCGCGCGTCTTCCGTGGAATTCTCGAGGACTCCCCAAGCTACTGTTGGCGGCCTGTGGCATCCGCGGTAAGCGGCGCGAAGGTGGTGGAATCCGCTGGAGGCCGGAAAGTGGCACTCGCAGCAATGCGACGTCAAGCGTCTACGAAACAGCACAACCTGTACTGTGTGACTAAAAACATGGATTTAGACGAAATGTTTATCTTTCTCGTGTAAAAATATGATTGTTTGTATAACGTACAAGCTACGCGAGACGCAGTAGCTGGAATTCGCGGGATCCTCAAGCATTTCCGCGAATTCGTCCACCTTCCCGCGCGACGAGGCGAAATGGACGCTTTCACTCCGCCGCAATGTAAATTGAGCCTATGATTCAAATTATTACATTGTCATCGGATTCTGAGCTCTGTTTAAAATTTCAAGTATCTAAAAAAGTAGCAATTTCCACCCGAACAGACATACACGAAAGCGAGTTAATAAAAACGTGGTAATAAAAAGCATTCTAAGTTACCTTGCAAGTGTACCACTGCGTGAGACAGGGCAGCACAAAAGAGCGTCCTCAACTGACACAAACGAGCCTCTGTTCCTCATGGCCTTGCCTCCATTCGTCTCAACAGACAGGTTCATACATCAGCGGGTTTACTATCGGTTTATCTAGTGCTAATGATAATCTAATGACTTCATTACACCGTGCGCTGCGCAGATCGAACCCGCCTACGCCCGTTTGACACGCTCGCGACTTTTGTTGTAAGGACCGTCACACACAGATGACGTGACGCGAGTTTATTTTTTTTACTTTAACAATATTATATATTGTTCTTTTACGAAACGAGGCATTATATCTTAGTCCTGACTGTTGACAACGTATCTGCATTTTGATGCTTTATAGCGGATGTGTTAGGTGTTTATGGGCCACTGCATTCACTTACCATCAGGTGGACGGTGTGCTCGTTTGTCAACCATAAACAGTATTAAAACACATTTAATGGTATTAAAACACATTTAATGGGTTTTAATATTGTTTTTTTTTTATATAGAAGAGGGGGCAAACGAGCATGCGGCTCACGTGATGGTAAGTGACTACCGCCGCCCATGAACAACCGCAATACCAGGGGAACCAGGGGAATTGCAGATGCGTTGTCGGCCTTTTAGAAAGGTGTAAGCTCTTTTCTTGACGGTTCCTAAGTTGTATCGGTCCGGAAAATTCGCTGGTAGTTATTGATTCCACAAGGAAGTTGTGCGAGGGAGGAAACTTCTTCTAAATCGCACAGTAGTGGACCGCCAATCATCCAGATGGTATGGATGGTAACGCGAGTTTTGTCACGATGTGCGATAGTGAAATTGAGCGGCTGGAATTAGTCCGAACGATTCGATCCGCTCTGCGCTGGATGCGGTCAAGTGGAAGGAGCTGGCACTGGGGTGCCCGGCCCAGAGATGAGAATAGTATTCCCTGTGAGGCCGAATTTGCGCTTTGTAAAGTTGCAAACGATGTGCCGGCATGAAATACTGTCTCGCTCTGCTGAGCACGCCAAGCTTTTTAGAGGCCAATTTGGCCTTCCCTTCCAAGTGACCACGAAACTGCACACTATTCGATACGTCGACGTCAAGGATTCCGATACTAGCTGAGGCAGTAAGGGGAGTGCCTTGAAACTGAGGAGACACGACAAAGGGGTTCTTTTTAGCGGTAAACGCGCAAACTTGTGTCTTCTGGGGATTGAACTGGACTAGATTTAGTCGGCCCAATCCGAGACTTTGTTAAGCAAAGACTCGACTTCAGACACAAGTTTGTCCCGGTACTCGACGACGTTTCCCCGAGAAATATTAGCTCGGCCGGTATATAAGGCATCACCAGTGCTGTCGTCTGCATAGCAATGAATGCTACCAGTTAGCAACATATCATTGATATGCAGGAGAAACAGCGTTGATACGCTTGAAATCAGAGCATTTACCGTTTACTACGACCTTGATATTCCGATCAGCAAGGAAACTGGTGATCCATTTGCATAATTTCTCGGGAAGCCCATAGGAAGGAAGCTTCGAAAGAAGCGCTTTGTGCCAGACCCGATCGAAGGCCTTCGTTATGTCCAAACTAACGGCCAGTGCCTTCCCCTTGGACTCTACTGCCTCCGTCCATCTATGACTCAGGCAGACTAGAAGATCACCAGCTGATCAACCCCGCCGAAAACCGTACTGGCGGTCACTAATCAGCTGGTGATCCTCAAGGTACCTCATGAGCTGGCAGTTTATAATGGATTCCATTATTTTGGAGAACAAGGAGGTGATGGCGATAGGCCTGTAGTTGGACAGGTCTGAGCGGTCGCCTTTTTTAGGGATCGGGTGGACCAAAGCTGTCCATGAATTCGGGACTACGCCTTGGGAGTACCGGAAAAGACGCGTTAAAACCGGTGCCAACTCCGGAGTACACGTCTTCAGCACAATGGGAGGTACTCCATCAGGACACTCGACTTGCTGACGTCCAGGGAGAAGAGTGCTTTGCAAACCGAGCGCTGTGTAAACCGCACATCTGGCATGTAGTACTCACATCGCGGGATGGTCGGCGGTGTGTTCCGCTCGTCATCTAGAGTCGAGTTGGACGCAAAAAGAGAGCCTAGCAGATCGGCTTTTTCCTTTGCGGCATAGGCCAGTGAGTCGTCTTCTCTGTGCAGAGATGGAAGAGATGACTGACAGAAGTTCCCTTGGACAGCCTTGGCGAGAGACCAGAATGCACGGGTTGCCGAAGGAAGGCGAACTAACTTCTCGCCAATTCTGCCGATGTGCTCAGACCTTGCCTTGGCAATGACGCTTTTGAAGGACCTGGAAGCAGAATTATACTTTTTTTTGAGTGCGCTGGTGTTTACATCCCGAGACGTTGATGCGTCAGCCCAGGCCCGGTAGCACTACTGCTTATAGCGTGATGCTATTTTACAGGTGCGACCAAACCATGGCTGGGATCTGCCTCCGATGGGCACCACAGAGGATGAAATAAAAAGTTCCATACCCTGAAGTACCACATCAGCAACAGAATCGGCAACAACGCTGGGATCTTCCGGCGAGAAGCAAACCCGCCCCCAAGGGTAGGATGCAAAAAAAAATCGCATCCCGTCCCAATCAGCTGATCTATAGTGCCAAACACGGTGGCAAGCTGCAGATCGCAACTGCGATTGGAGCGTGAGTGGCACCGTACTCCGGATCAGACAGTGGTCCGAAGAGCCCAGAGGGGCATCGACGGAGACCTGATATCCGTCCGGATGAGAGGTCAGCAGAAGGTCCAACAGGGAAGGTACATGGTCTTCCACATCTGGGATCAACCCAAATTAAAATCACCGAGTATCACGATCTCTGTGGATGGGACCTGTTGTAGCACGGAGTCTGCAGACATTTGGAAGTGGACGATGAGTAGGTATTTTTTTTTATAGGACAAGGGTGACAAACGAGCACACAGTCCACCTGATGGTAAGTGGTTGCTGCGGCCCATAGACATCTACATCTATCCTCGTTTGCGAATCAAAATGCAGATGCGTTATCACCCGTGAGGTAGTCCTCCATATTATCAGGCATTCCATATTAGTATATGGAATGCCTCAATTCCAGTAAAAAGGGCCTCCGGCCACCTGCACTCACCAAGCGAAACGCAGAGGTAAACCTCTACTTCACGCTGGTATTCTGTGAGGTCGTGGGGTACCCGGTTTGAGCCGGCCCATCCGTGCGACAGCAAAAGCTGCCGCGTGGCTCTACCACTGTTAATTCTGGTTTAACAGTTTAAGGTCTGTGTCGGCATTACCGCTATGGGACATATAGAGGCACCCGTAGACGCGCGGATGGTCGTCGCTGTCTACGCGCAGCCATAGGATGGACAGGTCCATACCTTCAAGACTGCCGAGGCGTCGAAAACAGATGTCCTCTCTGACGTATACGCAAACTCCAGCCTGGGGCACAAAGGAGTGTTCTAATTTGTACCCCGGGTAGGAGAGATGTGACATTGCTGCACTCACCAAGCGCAACGCAGAGATAAACCTCTACTTCACGCTGGTATTCTGTGAGGTCGTGGTACCACCCCGGTTCGAGCCGGCCCATCCATGCAACAGCAAAAGCTACCGCTTAGCTCTACAACCCTTAAATTTAATAACGTGTTTATCGCGATATACCGACACAAGGAATTTCTCCTCTCTCGTGGAATTTTTCCAATAATGCATGTGATGTGCGGGAAGAAAACCTGAGGCCTAAGCACCGCGGCTAAACGTTTACTTACTGTGCTACTAAGCCAATATCATTCTTGATATTTCTCCAGCATTACAACTATAATGAACTTACCTTAGGCATCTTATTCAATGGAGTAATTAGATCTATATTTAGCAAGGAACTGTAAAAGTAAATTACAAATTTAGTAGAGTTCTTAGTTCGATCTCTGCCTGTACTTTTATTCGAAGTGATATATCATAATTTAATAAATCCTCGTCAGTGAAGGAAAGCATCTGTGGAATGAAGAAGATTAAAAATATTTTGAGGATATGCGAAGTCCACGGTCACGTATTAGGTTACCCGGCGAGCTCATTCTTGTTCAAAAAAGCTTTCTCAAAAACAGGATAAGGCTACTGGCCAGTAGGGGAAGGTACATATTATTACTATGTAGACTAGTAATTTCTTTTTCATAAATTATACAATGACAAAAAAGAAAGGCAAAGCCTCAATGCAACCTCGTGTGTGCCCACCTTTACACCTGTATTAAAACTAGTGGTGACGCCACTTGTCTAGTCCTCAATCATTTGTTTTATTTACGATCTTTTAGAGGATATTCTCTTTTAAGTGGACGTCCTTCACTTTCAGTACAAAATTATACGCTATATCGTTTGTTCTTCCTTATAACGTCTATTTATTTATTGCACAGAACTGACATGATTGATTGAATGTAGTTATTTGTTAATGAGACCATTTGTTAAGGTATGGTAGTTCACCTTTTCAATACTTGAGGGCGCTGTACAAAAGGTAAATCGCGATGTTGACGTGTAAAGCAATTAGATCATAGGCCACAAAAATATAATTACTTTTGTATATATATCTTCGTGTTAATATACCATAAGTACATACGTTGTGGAGTGTTTTATTAAATTATCCCATCGTAAGCCAATTCGGCAAGTAGTCAAGTAGTGCAGCTGCAGTGCTAGTACAAACACCATCATTAACAAATAACTACATATGATTTGAATTTGTTACTTTTAACAGTAGCTTTAAAACTTAGTCAGTTTTGCTTTTGATTTATTAAATGAATTTACGTTTATTTACAGATAATTTGGTAGCTGAAAAATTGTTAAATATCTAAAATGTTCACATATTTCGTCGGCAAAAGCAAATAGAAAATTAAAATTGTTATTAATATAATTATAATTTAAATGTACATAACATAACATAATATAACAACAATACATTGTGATTCCATGTAAATTAAATGAGATAAACATACAAGTTGGTTCATCTCTATATATAAAAATCAATTGAAAACGTTTTGCAAAACTCGAAGCTGTTGACATGAAAGTGTGTATGTGGGTACCTGGATGGTTTAAATTTATAGTTGGATCCGGTAGGTGGCGCTGTTGTCGAGATCCAGAAATCACGTGCGAAGCCTGGGCGGATCGCTGGTCTCAAATAATAATTACGTACATATATCAGAATGTCAAAGTAGCGTAACAAAAAAGTTATGATAAATTCTTGGGTAAATAATTATAGTGCCACTAACTTATCTGTTCAGTTGACAGCGTCGCTAGTGGAGTGCTTACTATTGCCATTTAAGAAATTCACCGAGGAAATATGTAAGTACATAATATTCATTACACATAATATAAAATAAAACAAATTTCGAGTTAATATATTAAAATTAGTGAGAATTAGTGTTATTATATATATTATTTATATTTTATAAAAATAATTGTGGTCGTGATCTCCGAGTTCAAGCGGCAGAATTCCAGGAATTTCTGTTTTGAAAAATGTACCCGCGTTAGCTACTGGTTCCAAGAGAGTCACTGGAATCGCTTTCACTATCTGACACTCTATAATAAAGGGTTCATTTAAATACACGTCTTTTAGTCTGTATTCATTTTCAAATTTTTTTTACATGATTACAAATGTTTTTCCATTGAACCGGTGTAATTTCATGAAATGAATCCTCAATTAATTAGGGCATTGGAACATTAGCAACACAAACTACAAAGTTAGATACTTTAGATGAATTGCAGTAAATTGAGATAATTTTTTACTGTTTCACAAATACATTATTTGGTGATTTTAATTTTCCATATCTGGCAATACTAACCTGTCGCGGCAGCAATGCTTTCATACAGGTTTTCAAATGGTATAGTTGGGACTTGTACACGTTTCTCTTCTTTCATAAAAGATAAAACTTTTAGGATAATCTATCGCGAATCACTTTTAAGATTTATTTACACTTTTTAAAAACACTCACCTGATAGCTCAGAATAAATAATAGCTAACAGAGAAATGTCATTTACAAAATGGCGGTTTTAGTTCCAATTTTGGCCACCTGAACAGATAAGTTGGTGGCATTATACTAACTTGTTTATTCAAAATGTCAAATCAATGTATGTAATATAAATCTATAAATTGATAAATTGATTTTCGTCACGCGAGTACAAACATTTTTCTGTAAACAATCTGTGCAGTTTGATTTGGAACTGTCTGATAGACTCGTATTCGTTCCGAAATCTAAGTATTATTACTTTTATTTATTTATTCATCCTTTATTGCAACACATCTGCAACAGCTAGGGCTAACAAAGGGCGGACTTAATGCCCTATGGCAATCTCTACCAATCAACCATAAGAAATATGGAATAAATAAAGATGTTGGTTAGTCCAAATTAAATACAATAAAATAAAGACAAAACATAAAAAGACTTTGTGGCTATGAAGTAGCAATTTATTTGGCAATGCTTAGTTTTATAATCCTAAATCATCATTTTCTACCAAATTTATTCAGTTATAAAGGAATTGAACCTACAACCAACGTGAGAATGGCATATAGATTCGCGAAAAAACCGTCCATTAAAACAACTTTAATAAAAATAGACAGACACATATATTTTTATTCTAAAATTGGTACGTGAAAACTTACCTCATTTCAAACGCCTTTCCAAAATCGTGCCAATTCTAAATCAGCATTTTCTACCAAATTAGTTGAGTTATAACCCACGTCTCCGATAACATGTCAAATCGCGAAAAAAACATACATTAAAACATAAATTGCATAAAAAATTACAGATATACATTTTGATTCGAAAATATTTTATTAGACTTTATACGTGGTCTACTGCCATGCTGTAGCTATATTAGTAGCATATAGTTGTAGCACGAATGGGTCGGCTCGACCGGGGAAGGACCACGTTCTCACAGAATACCAGCGTTAAATAGAAGGTTAACACTGCTGTGTTTTGTATGGTGATTGTAGAGAACCGGAGACCCTTTTTACTGGAAAAGAGGTATTCCATCTCAGTCCTCACGGGTGACAACGCATCTCCATTTTGATTTTTTATTGAGGATAGATGTAGATGTCTATGGTTCACAGCCACTACTTACCGTCAGGTGGACTGTGTGCTCGTTTGTCACCCTATCATATAAAAAAATGGGACGTGGAAAACACCTCATTTCAAACGCCTTTCCAAAATTGTATCAATTCTAAATCAGCATTTTCTACCAAATTCATTGATCGAACCCATAACCTACATTCCCAATGACATATCGAATCACGAAAAAACCATCCATTAAACATAAATTGAATAAAAAATGACAGTACACATTTTGATTCGAAAATTGGAATGTGGAAAGCTTACCTCCTTTCAAACGCCTTTCCAAAATGGTACCATTCCTAACTCAACATTTTCTACTAAATGTATTCAGTTATGAATGAATTGAACCTACAGCCTACGTGTGTAATGACATATCGATTCGTGAAAAAAACGTCCAGGAGGCATGTCACCTCCGAGGAGATGGTGGGCGGCGATTGTTCTGGCCTCCCCCGCCTGCCCACGTTCGCGAAGTCGCGAGCAGAAACCGTTCAAAGTGTTGCAGTGTTGTCGCTCGCGCCGAAGTAGTGTGCGGATTTTCTCATTTTTTTCTGGTGTTGCTTTGGTAAGTGAAACAGTTGTTGGAACTTTCAAATGTTTGTTTACCTTTTTTGTGTCGTTTCGCGTAGTTCGTTCTGAGGAATATCGTATTTTCGCTCAAATAAAGTTTCATGAATTATTTTTTATATTTATAACAGGTTCAAGAAAAGAAAGTTATTTGTTTTTTATTTTGACATAAAATTACTACAATGATATGGATTCAATAAACGCATTTAAATGCGTTCATTGAATCCATAGGCTCCCAAACTAGTGTAAACTAGTGTGCTGTGTTTCAGAAACCAGTGCCTTCTCCCATACCATTGCATCATTAATTTATATCTTATATTAATCGAAATAATAAATAAGTCTTAACATGAAAAACATTAATAGAATTAGGCGTTGCTTTGAGGAAATCCATTCTATGCTTTCATAGAACTTATATCATAAATTATTTAAATAAAAATTAATTTTTAACATAAAGATGTTAAAAATTAATTTTTATTTAAATAATTTATTTAAATAAATTTTAATTTAATAATTTTTATTTAAATAAATTATTTAAATAAAAATTAATTTTTAACATAAAGATGTTAAAAATTAATTTTTATTTAAATAATTTATTTGTTGTTTGAAGTTGAACAGCATTGAATGAGTTTGAAGAGCACCTCCCGCCCTTCATAGGAATTTTCCTTACCTTATAAAGGGCAGGAAGTGCTCTTCAAACTAGATAAGGCATACGTTCATATTTTTTACAGGCATACATTTAATATTTTTCTTAGCTGATTAATTTTTTAACATATTTAATGAAAACTATTATCAAATCTAGCCAGCCAGTCAGCATTTCACTTCTATAAAAAAAAACATAAATTGTATTGTTATTTTGGTGATATTTTGTAGCGGAAACGAATTTAACTTCTGCTTTTTATTCTGTGCATATTGCAACACAGATTCACAAATGTGTTCAATTCATTGCCTCGGATTCATGGTCGAGGTTAACTCATGTCAATATACAGTAATATTCTGATGTTTGATGTAAATCTCGCAATTTTAATGTAAATATTTTTTACAATAAGGGTAGCACACGAGTGCACAGTCCACCTGATGGTAAGTGGGTGCAGTGACCCATAGACATCTACATCTATCCTCGATTACGAATCAAAGTGCAGATGCGTTGTCACCCCTAAAAAAGGTCTCCGGTTCTCATACACTCACCATACAAAACACTATTTACATTATATAAACATTATTTACGCTGGTATCTATTCTGTGAAAGCGTGGTCCTTCCTCGGTCGAGCCGACCCGTTCGCGCTACAACTATAATATAGTTGCAGCATGGCTCTGCCACGTAAAATTTTAACTGCATAGTATATTTTCATGCTGAAGTAACAAACGAGCTTACAGTTCATCTGATGGTAAGTGGTCATTGCGGTCCTTGGGCACCGGCAACCAACGTATAAATATGTTTCATATAATATTTTAGTCGTGATAGGGTCACGCTGCAAGTATATTATGGTTGTAGGAATTGGTAGGCTCGACCGGGGAAGGTACTCTCACAGAATACCTCCGTAAAATAGCGGTTTAATGCTGCTGTGTTTCGAATGGTGAGTGTAGAGAACCGGAGACCCTTATTAATGAAAACGAGTTATTCCATCTTTGTCCTCAGGGTTGACAAAGCATCTGCAGTTTGAATGTGTGGAATGTGTGCTCGTTTGTCACCCATATTCTATTAAAAAAAATCTTTTTATGAGGGCATCCACAACTTTTTCTGCCACCAGGGCGGCGCCACTTTACAGTGAGGTAAAATATTTGACAGATTTCATAGCGGGGACGATAATTTCTTAGGAAAATTTAATCTTTAAGGTTTCTTTCTGTATTTTTAGTTATATTTTATATTAATTACATTAGAAATGAATAAACCAAAGTATAAATATAACTAAAAGCTGTTTTTTTTAAAAAAGAGTTATAAAGTGCAAAAAATTAAAAATTAAAATTTCTGACGCATTGTGTTGTGTATTAATATTATACTCTAGATAATGATAAACTATTATTTTAAACGAATTTCTCAATTAACTGACATTGTGTAACAAAAAACTTTACCTCAGTCGCAACTAGCGACATCTGGTGAGTGGAAGATTATTAGCCCTCATTATTTCATCAGAGACTGTAGCTGGCTGGAAAAAGTTTATATGTCATTTATTTCACACGTTTTCTTATTTTTTTTTCTTTTTATGTGTTTCACCATCCACGTTCTTTTTATTAAATTTGTTAAACCTTTTTATTGAATTTCGAATATTGTATCATTCATTATTTGTCATCCAGTGATCTCTGTGTAAATAAATTAATCAAGTTACCATATTAAGCGCGGCAAAATCTCGGCGATGAATATGCCATGACGGCATATTAGAGTTGTTTGTTTTAATGAACTTTATGGTAATGTACGCGTAGCCTGTGGCTTAGTAGTCAGAGAATCGTCAGTGGCAAGTCTTAGGTTTGAGTACCAACTAGTGTTTTACAGGTGAAACGAGTATATAGTCTACTCGATTAAGAATCATATTGCTTAAACGTTGTCTCCTCAGTCCTCAACTAAGATAAAATGCATCTTTCGTGTGGCCGACCTACGACTTGTCACTGACGATTCTCTGACTACCACAATGATAAATCCTAGGTTTGAGTTGAACCTAGTGATGTTCTTTTTAGGGTTCCGTACCTCAAAAGGAAAAAACGGAATCCTTATAGGATCACTTTGTTGTCTGTCTGTCAAGACCCTTTTTCTCAGAAACGCGTAGAGGAATCAAGCTGAAATTCATATCAAATACTCAAGTCTACTGTCCCTTGGAGCTGCGAAAAATCAAACTTCTAAGCCAACGCAATCAAAAGATTATGACAGCTGTTTATGCCACAAATTTTCGACATTCGCAAGGGAATCAAAACCTACAGGGTACTTCCCCTGAACTCAGAATCTTGAAATTTATTACGAAGCAATTTTTTATAGCACAGATAAAGGAAAAATTGCGAAAAGCATAAATTTTTAGTTACATCATACAATAAAAATATTTTTAATAATTTTAAACTTATATACTTACAGATTTGTTCGGAACCCTCGGTGCGCGAGTCCGACTCGCACTTGGCCGGTTTTTTTTAAAAGTAGGGATGCCAAAGAAGTAGGTACATAGTATACTCGATTAAGATTAATTTTGCAGATACGTTGTCTTAAGGACTAAGATCTCTTTCGTGTGGCTTAGTAGTCAGAGAATCTTCAGTGGCAAGCCCTAGGCTTGAGTACCAACTGGTGCTTTTAGTACCAATCGATAAAGAATCAAAATACAGAAACGTTATCTTCACGTCTAAGATGAAATGCCTCGTTATCAGTAACGAAGGTTCCCGGTTCATTATACTCACCATACGAAACTCAGCAGCGTTTAAGCTAGCTATTTTGTGCGAGCGAGTAGTCCTTCTCCGATAGAGTTGTGTCATTGTTTCACGTGAGGTGGAGTTGAACGATTAATGTAAAACGTGAATAGTGGAAGAAATGGAAGTATAAATAATAATTTTCCTTTATTCTATTGAATGAGGGTATCCACGACCTTTTCTGCCACCAGAGCGGCGCCACTTTACAGTGAGGTAAAGTATTTGACAGATTTCATAGCGGGGACGATAATTTCTTAGGAAAATGTAATCTTTAAGGTTTCTTTCTGTATTATTAGTTATATTTTATATTAATTACATTAGAAATGAATAAACTAAACTATAAATATAACTAAAAGATGATTTTTTTTAAAAAAGAGTTATAATGTGCAAAAACTTAAAAATCAAACCACTGACGCATTGTGTTGTGTATATATACTCTAGATATGTAATGATAAACTATTATTTAAAACTGATTTCTCAATTAACTGACACTGTGTAACAAAAAAAACTTTACCTCAGTCACAACTAGCGACATCTGGTGAGTGGAAGATTATTAGCCCTTATTGCCGGCATCGGTCTTTCCATCGGATTGCAATGTGGGTGTTTCAAGGCAAGGGTGAATAGGCTTTTGTTCAGTTAAGTCGGTGTGCTTATCCATCTCTGGACACTCATACTGTTACAGGATCTATGGTCGCAGGGCCCCCCGTAAAATAAGTTAAAATAATGAAATAAAATCCGTAAAAACTAATGATTTCTTATATTTACGGTAGTCATCAGGTTATCAGGTAGACAGTACGCACGTTCGGTACACTTATTCTAACACCTCAGTCGCCACCGTGACCATGGGTGAGTGCTGTAAAGTGCGCGAAACGTCGGGAATATGAAATAAGTTGATATATAACACGATAAAATCCATAATAACTAGTTTCATTTCAAATTGTAGGAATTAATGCTCTTTTGCGTGGGTTTGTGGTCTATCACACTGCAGACTTTCGTGCTCGGAGTGAAAAAACATAACTATAAGATATCCTTCGGAGACCCTTAATTTTTTTTATAGGATAGGGTGACAAACGAGCAAGCAGTCCACCTGATGGTAAGTGGTTGCTGTAACCCATAGACATCTACATCTATCCTCAATAAAGACTCAAGATGCAGATGCGTTGTCACCCGTAAGGACTAAGATGGAATGCCTCTTTGCCAGTAAAAAGGGTCTCCGGTTCTCTACACACACCATACGAAACACAGCAGCGTTAAGCTGCTATTTTACGCTGGTTTTCTGTGAGAGCGTGATCCTTCCCCGGTCGAGCCGACCCATTCGTGCTACAACTATACTACTAATATAGCTGCAGCATGGCTCCACCACGTAAAAAAATGAGGAAATTAATTAATTCTGGAAATGAGGCACTCCATCTTAGTCCTCAAGGATGACAATGCATCTGCATTTTGATTCTTAATTGAACAGAGATCTAGATCTCTATTGGCCACATCATCCACTTAGCATCAGGTGTACTGTGTGCTCTTTTGTCACCCATATTCTACAAAAAATATAATAACAAAGAAATATACAAAATACACATTCTTAAAATTTTAGTTTGGGCAGATATCATCAAATAAAATAATAAATGTACAGCTGTTCAGGCCGGTAGCAATACAACAGTGTTGTTTCGACAGGATCTATACATAGATTGGTCATTATTTTTCATAAACTCATCCTTGTTAACGAGTCGCGTTATTGCCAGTGCAAGCATGATGTCACCCGCCGAAATAAAAGTGCGACCACAAATCAGTGCCTTGACACAAATCGACATAAAAAAACGTGCGCATTGCTGGTGCACAGGATTATCTGTGTGTTTAGCAATGTCTGCTTACCTATTGACGTCATTAGTGCTTAGAACCACAGTACCAAGCCTAAAGCCCGGAAGGGTCACGCTACAACTATGTTATGGTACCTCGGAGAGCAAAGCCCTGTGCTTTATCTCTCTCCGGTCGTATTGGATTACAGTTTCATTGGACTATGAGAGTGAGGGAATAGAGAGTGCACTTGTGCTTGCGCATAAATTCTTGCGTTATAATCCTGTCCCGCGCAGATGGCTAGTCTTCTTGGAGACTTGCCGCCATGACCGAAATTCTGTCTAGAGCACACATATGGTCAATTGGTCTTAGCGCAAAAGAAGGTTGTTCACTTTTACCTTGACAAAACCCTCACGAAATGTACGATATCGAGACCGTAAGATTTCAGAGACACTCGTGATTATTATTGAAAAAAAAGGTAACGGTTCAATTTAATATTTCTATGGTTCAAAACCATACGCCCATACATTCGTACATACCATTTTAATTCTAATTTATGCGTGTAAATCTTGGAAGAAAATTTAAAGATGATCTGCTAAACATCGCGTCAGTTAAGTTTAGTGTGTCGCCGGCACAATGCACACTCGTCACCCACTCCATTAGCAGTCAGCTAAACACAAACAAACAAACAGACGTGTTTGTGTGGCCTCAGTGTCGTTTATCGTTACTTATTTTAAATACTTAATGTTTTCGACGAAAGTGTGACGCATTATAGGCGATTAGTAGTAAACAAAAGAAATACAGAGTGACAGATTTTTATTATAGGATAAGGGTGACAAACGAGCACACAGTTCACCTGATGATGAGTGTATTCTGTGGCCCGTGGACACCTACATCTATTAAGAATCAAAATGCAGATGCGTTAGCATCCCTGAGCACTAAGATGGAGTGCCTCGTTTTCGTTTCCAGTAAAAAGGGTCTCCGGTTCTCTACACTCACCATACGAAACACAGCAGCATTAATCTGTTATTTTACCTTGTAAATTTGCGAGAGCGTGGTTCTTTCACGTCGACGATTCCTTACATTTAAATTATATCTTATAAAAAAATATAACAAATGCAATATAACCGGGGCAGTGCGCGCGTGTCCATTGTGTGTGAGCACAGAGCATGCGAGCCGCAACCTTCACGCCCCGCGTCTATTTAGATGCACTTAGCTGCTGACCAGTTACCTACACTTCAAGCGGTTCCCGTACATAAACACATGACGTACGTACAGACATTTAAACAATGCATAACATACATAATACGCTTCTTGTGTGATGATTGAAAAGTGTGAAATAATAAAGCACATCAAACATATACGTCAGATTAGGTACTGTCTTAGTACATTTTATTTTTGAATAAAACTGTTTTTTACGGATTTTATCGCGTTTATTTTATTATTTTTATTCCCGACTCTGAAGGTAGCCGGGCTAACTGTGACATCGGGACGTCAAACATCTCAGTCCCCCCCGTGACCATGGGTTGCTGAAAAGCACTCGAAACGTCGGGAATAAAAATAATAAAGTAAACGCGATAAAATCCGTAAAAAACAGTTTTATTCAATGTGTAGTGCTCGCGTAAATATAAGAAAACATTTTATTTTTGTTTATAAATTTCTAAACAATCAGATTTTTACAATTTCAAAATGTTTAAAGATTTTTTTTTAATTTTATACATACAAGAACAACAGTAAATACCCAGCCTAATTTATCATTCTCTTTTTATTTAGTAGGGGACCAAAAGTTGTGACAGCTTTTGAACGAAGACGATATTGCTATGATGTGATAGCGGAGTAAGCGAATACAACAGTCCATTAGTATCGTGTAAGTTAACTATGCAAATGCAGAATTATCTTGTGGCTTCTCATTCTTGGGGATAACCAAAATTGTCATTATTGCACGTTGTAAATTTCGGCTGTTATTCGTGTATTTATTCTGTTATGTATAATTAATAGAATCAGGCATTACTTTGCGGAAGTTCATTATATTAAAGTTGGTAAAAATGTTATCATGTACGCGAAGTAATTTTTACCAACTTTAATTTTCTGTTATGTATGTCTGTTTCTATGCCCGCCGTAATTTCTAATCTGGTCCTTAGATTACAACAAATGACAGTCAGTCATCAGTTAATTTGCATGACGTCATCACAAATAAATATGGCGGACATGAAATGTCAAAACTCGCCACCTAAAAATAATAAACAAATGTGCCTATTGCGTAATGCTTTAAAGGTAGATTATAATCAAAATATACATATACTAGCTGACCAGGCAGACGTTGTTCTGCCCTTTCCGAACGACCATTTGCCTTACTAAAAAACTCCTGAAATTAGCAATAAAAAAATTGAGGGTCACTTATCGGGATAAAAACAATCCTATCTCTCAAGTTGGACCAAACTGCACACAGTCTGCAAATTTTTTTTGAAATCGGTTCTATCTGTTGAATACTTACAGCAACACTTGGTGGTCATACTACTAAATTGTGGCTTATATTAAACGTTTGTATTTTTAACATAGCGCCATCTATTAAATATTTACTCAATCCAGTCAACAGATATCGTCATCTGACAGAATCGTTTGGAGCTAACAGATAATTGTGACTGTCAAATAATAGACAAATAATTTTCAATAAAATAATATTGTATTGCGACTATAAATTGAGATGTAAGCTATCCTATCTTTTAAGTTGGACCAAACTGCACATTGACCAAAAATTTCATTGAAATTAGTTCAGTAGTTTAGGAGTCCATCGCGGACAAACAACGTGACACGTACTTTTTATATATAAAGATAAGTATTATAATTTGTACTACACATGGGACGGTTTGGATTCGGTACTCGGCGGATTCGGCCTTTTTTTAGGTTCGGCCGAGTACCGAAGTATTAACGGCCGAGTACCGAGTACTCGGCCTTAATTATATACCAGAGAAAAATAAAAACAAAAAGCTAGTTTTTATCGTTATTATTATATTAGACACATTAAAACATCAGGAACATGAGAAGCAGTAGAAATATTTAGACCGTACATATGAATCTATAAAAGAAATTATAATTACTAATATTTAAAATTTAAGAGAGGAAGATCAATAATTTTTCTAGATGTTTTCCGATAAAACGATATCTATAAGCAGTTATTTTCGCGCCAGATAACGAAAACTATCTCTCGAACATGAACTCATGTTGTCTCGTTTGACAAGTAATCAGTAATTACTTATCAAAAGTATCCGTGGGTGTGTGACTGATCGAGTACCGATACAAGTACTTTTCTTTAGATACTACTTGGTACTAAGTTTTAAAGTATCGATACCCAAAGTACTTGGTATAGAAAGAAAAGTATCGAGTAATTACTTGTGTTTACTCGTATCGTTCCATCTCTAACTCTGTGTAAGGGAAATAACCACACGCCGTCCGCTACCGCGTTATTTTAAAGCCGAGTATTCGGCCGAGTACTCGGTGGCCGAGTACTCGGCGAATCGCTACTCGTTCCATGTCTGATTTGTACATATGAAATTTAGCTTATTAATAGACTAGCTGTTCCCAGCGACTTCGCTCGCGTGTTACGGTTTTTATTTTTTGCGCGGAACCCTAATTCTTTTCCTAAAATAAAAGTAGCCTAAGTTACTCCTTATAACATCAGCTATATGCCAGTGAAATTCCCGTCAAAATCGGTCCAGCCGTTTCGGAGATTAGCCGGAACAAACAGACAGACAGACAAACACACTGCACAAGCTGTTATTTTGACATTAAAAATAGACACTTCAATTTTATTTATTTGTATAGATTAATGATAACTATTTGGTTTGTCCCGCGTGCGTTTCTATACCTTATTATATATTCTCTAACTTATATAATATGTTATTGATTACCTTGGGTTTACTGCAAAATATTGCATATAATTTTCATATAATTTGTGGAGTTCGCATAACCGCGATTAATATTATTGTGTAGAATTAAATATTACACTGTTTCTCGCGGAAAAATAATTACGTCATATTTGCCGAGACCCTCTCTCTCCCCCACGTGAGATTGGATGAGATTTGGCTCGATACACCTCTCCCCCTTTTTTTATAGGATAGGGTGACAAACGAGCACACAGTCCACCAGATGGTAAGTGGTTGCTGTGGTCCATAGACATCTACATTTATCCTCGTTTGCGAATCAAAATGCAGATGCGTTGTCACCCGTGAGGACTAAGAATGCCTCGTTTCCAGTAAAAAGGGTCTCCGGTTCTCTACACTCACCATACGAAACACAGCAGTGTTAAGCTGCTATTTTACGCTGGTATTCTGTAAGAGCGTGGTCCTTCCCCGGTCGAGCCGACCCATTCGTGCTACAACTATACTACTAATATAGCTGCAGCATGGCTCTACCACGTAAAAAAATCCCCCTAAACACCTCACTTAATTAATGGACGCCTCCTTATATGATTAGAATAATCATCATTCATCATTAATTCATTCACTCAGTTCAATCAAAAGTCCACTGCTGAATATAGGTCTCCTCCATAGATCGCTTCATGCGCTACAAATTGCCGCAACTACGGCAAAATTCCCCCTGATTTAGTTATAGATTGGTAAGAAAGTAACCACTCCAGTTTTATTATTATTTTTGGTTGTTATCAGGAAGATGCTCCTGTCCATATCCTGTTTTAGTTATCCTCTGTTGCGTCTTAGGACATCCACGAGATGATAATATGAGGTAGTGGATATTTTAACTCTGATACACAGCGAACTATCATTTAGAAATTACCTACTTTAAACATTTTAACAGTGGTAGAGCCACGCGGCAGCTTTTGCTGTCGCACGGATGGGCCGGCTCAAACCGGGGTGGTACCACGACCTCACAGAATACCAACGTGAAGTAGAGGTTTACCTCTGCGTTTCGCTTGGTGAGTGCAGGTGGCCGGAGGCCCTTTTTACTGGAAATGAGGCATTCCATCTTAGTCCTCACGGGTGACAACGCATTTAAATTTTGATTTGTAATCGAGGATAGATGTAGATGTCTATGGGCCACAGTAACCACTTACCATCAGGTGGACTGTGTGCTTGTTTATCACCCTTATCCTATAAAAAAAAATGTAATACGTACTTTGATGAAAACAAACAAAACTATGATAGTATCTATATCTGTACAAATAAATAAGTAAGACATGCAGGAATAAATAAGTAAGACATGCAGGAAGTCGATGGATGCAGGTGGCTCAGGACCGTGCTTTGTGGCATTCCTTGGGGGAGGCCTATGTTCAGCAGTGGACTTATGAAAGGCTGTAATGATGATGATGATGAAATAAAATTGAAGTGTCTGTTTGTAATGTCAAAATAACAGCTTTTTACTAATTGCATATAAAAGTATATACGGTACCTATAACAGAATTTTTTTATAAAATGTCTGTCTGTCTGTCTGTTTGTTCCGGCTAATCTCCGAAAAGGCTAGACCGATTTTGACGGGACTTTCACTGGCAGATAGTTGATGTCATAAGGAGTAACTTAGGCTACTTATATTTTTGAAAAATAATCCGGGTTCCGCGCATGAAAATTAACACCCTAAATTACACGCGGGCGAAGTCGCGAGGAACAGCTAGTGATACAATAAGCACGCTATTAATAAATATGATATTAGTGGCATTCCAAAACAATCTAAGTCACGTTTAAAAATATTGAATAAAAAATTGATAACACTGAAAGAAAACAATAGACAATTTTGCCTTTAGATATTTCTTTTATCGTTTGTTTTATAAATAGAATGCATAAGTTAAAACAAATATTGTGCGCATTTAATTTATTACCAAGGGCTACAAATTATTCCATTATAATAATTACGAAGGTATTATCAACATCGTTCAATATTGTTTTATGTAAAATATTAAGGGTATTTTCACAATAACACGTCCAGTTTTTATTGTACAACATCGTACGTCTTCATTGTGGCGCTAATTGCTACCAACTGATGGGATTTTAAGTGAAAGTCAAGGAATAGGTCACGAACTAAATGAGAGTTGGATTGAACACACTCGGACTGTAATATCAATTTGTTTATTTTGCTTTGGTCTCTGATGATCTAAATAAAATTCACTCCATTCCACGTGTTATTTATTCATCCTCCATAAAGAAAAGAGCTTATGGCTTCCGACGTTTAAATCAAATGTAGTACACCCAGATTACCAGTGTAAAATAGCAGCTCAATGCTGCTGTGTTTCTTATGATGAGTGTGGAGAACCGGAGACCCTTTTTACTGGAAACGAGGCATTCCATATCAGTCCTTAGGGCTGTAGACGCATCTTAATCAAGGATAGATGTAGATGTCTATGGGCCACAGTATCCACTAACAATCAGCTGGACTGTATGCTCGCTTGTCACCCTTATTTTACTGAAATCTCAGAAAGTTTTTTTTAAATAGAATAAGAGTGACAAACGAGCACACAGTCCACCTGATGGGAAGTGGTTGCTGCGGCCCATAGACATCTACATCTATTGTCGATTACGTATCAAAATGTAGATGCGTTGTCACCCGTAAGGACTAAGATGTAATGCCTCGTTTCCAGTAAAAAGGGTCTCCGGTTCTCTACACTCACCATACGAAAACAGCAGAGTTAAACTGCTATTTTACATGGTATTCTGTGAGAGCGTGGCCCTTCCCCGGTCGAACCGACCCATTCCTACTACAACTATACTACTTATATAGCTGCAGTAGGGCTCTACCACGTAAAAAGAGTTTTCTAGATCTCGACAACAGCACCACCTACCGGTTCCAATTGTAAATATAAGCTACCCAGACACAAAAAATGTCATCAAAATCGGTCGAGTAATGTTCGGGCTTATACGAGACTAACGCTCGGCAATTGTTTTTTTTTAATTTCATTTCATCTTCTCATAATTTTTTTTTAATTTTGTGCAAGCAGCGGTGCAGGTCTAGAGAGGCCAGTATCACTGAGACCTGTTAGATCTATTGTGATTGTTGATATGGCTATAGTTCACTGCTAAGCCCTATATCTTCAATGACTCCGTCGTTAACGCCGCAAAGGGGCAAACTTCAATTTTTCAAAAAATTACAGGAGAGCAAGAAAACATTTATTATTCCCCGATTACCAGCTTTTTTTCATCAGAATATTAAATATAATAGACTTAATGGAAAACTGCAAATAAAATTAATTTTCTTATGAAAACAAAATAGTAATCGGAGAATAATAAATGTTTTCTTGCTCTTCTGTAATTTTTTCAAAAATTGAGGTTCACCCCTTTGCAGAGTTAGCGACGAATTGAAGGAGTTGCTTAGCTGTGAGTAATTTCACTTCTTTTGAGCTAAGCACATAATTTCTCAGATGAGTGCTACGTTTGGGTATTAAGGGTCCACAATCAATTAGGCTGTGCACATCTTTGAGTTGCTTAGTCCCAGAATGGATATATGCTTTTTTAGACAACAGTGTCCAGTCAGGGCTTTGGCCAGAATACGCTGTTTATTCTTGCTTAATGCCAGGGCTTCTGGAGTGAATTTATACGCCCGGATTAAGGTTTTAGAATATTTTAAGCCTAATGTATCAGATCAGATCTTAAGTGATTTATTGCGAAAAAGAGTTTCAATGGGAGAGATTCCACAAAACAGCTTGGATCAAAATTGTGAACTCTTTGAGCTCTCCCGTGCGAGCTTGTCGGCAAGTTTATTGCTTACAATACCCGCATGGCCCGGAACACATCTCAAAACGACCCTGTTTTTACACTCCTGGGCATTTAGACGGTTCACGCTGTATCCAACTAGCTTCGGGATCGCTAAGTTTGTTCTCAGCGCTAGCAGTGCTGCTTGACTTCCAGCCACGTATAGGTGATTTCTGTAGATCGACAATAGCGCCACCTGCAGGGTTAAATTGTGAATCTAAACCATCCAGGGACTCACTCAAATACACAAAAATTTCATTAAAATCTGTCCAGTTAGGAGGAGCTCAGTGACAAACACACGTACATCAGAATTATATATAAATATTTACTTGTTTCATGCATTAATACGCAGTAGCAAATCAAGTGAGCAAATATTAGAATATCGTAGGCTGATACGTTGGTTTGTTCATTACAGAAATAATTGTTGTTTATTCTAATATCCCACACGTGTGAAATGTCACAAGTTACCTGGTACAGACATAATGCTGAATCACTGACTTGGATCTTCCTTACGATTGACTGATGACCGCCACTATTTAGTGCATGTCCAACAGTCACCATTTGGTGACTGTTGGACATGGGCCTTTCCTGTCGTGGAGAAGGGTATATTTTAAAGTAGCATTTTGCAAACAAATACAAATCTATATACTCGTATAAAAATCAATTGGTGTTAATCTCGCTAAAACTCGAAAATGGCTCGACCGATTTTGATAATTTTTTTTTTTGTGAGTATTCAAGTTGATCCCTGGATAGTTTAAAATCTCAATTGGAGCCGGTAGGTGGTGGCAAAAATCAACCGTGCGAAGCCGGGGTGGATCCTAGCGATCCACCCCGGCTTCTTTAGTAATAATAATAAATAATAATAAGTTCGTAATTATAATAATAAGTCTTTTTCATGCGCATGATGCGGAGAAGTTTTTGGCCAAAAACCAGAAAGTTTTCTGTGCGTTCATGGACTTGGAAAAGGCTTATGACAGAGTGGACAGGGATGTGTTATGACAAACACTGAACTCATTTGGGTTGAGTGCTGGGTTGATACAGGCATTAAGGTCTCTTTATAGGGACTCTAGTGCTTGTGTCAGGATCAACGGGGTCTACTCGGACTAGATTGGCATTCATAAAGATGTCAGACAGGGATGTGTGGCTTCCCCGTGGCTGTTTAACCTATTTATGGACAGTTGTTTGCAAACTTTGAAAGTTGAAGAATGTGGGTTGAGAATGGGTGAGTTAACCGTCAAATGCCTTTTGCACGCCGATGATCAAGTCATATTTGCATCGTCGGTGGCCGAGTTGCAAATGATGGTTACTTTAATGAACTGGTCATTGAAAGTAAGGGGTATGAAAGTGAACGCAAATAAGACGAAAGTGATGGTTTTTGAAAGAGAAGAAAGTAAAACGTTATGTGAAATAAGAATAGAAGGGGAGTTGATTGAGCAAGTGGATGAGTTTGTATATTTGGGATGTTTATTTAGCAGGGATCGTAGATATTATAAGGATATAGAACGACGAGTGAACGCAGGAAATAGAGTGAATAGGGCTCTACACGCTATTATGAAGAGTCAGAATGTGTCAAAGAAGGCACGTATGGCAATTCATAATGCTGTGTTAGTCCCTACTTTAATGTATGGTAGTGAAAGTTGAGTCTGGCAGAAGAAGCATGAGAGTAGAATAAATGCTGTAGAAATGCGATCCTTAAGGAGTTTACTAGGGCTGAATCTGAATGACAGAAATAGAAAACAGAGAAATAGTGTGATAAGAGAAAAGTGTGGTTTGCAAGATGACGTTGTGACAAGGATCAAGAAAGGAATGCTTCTGTGGTGTGGTCATGTAGAAAGAATGAACGAGGAAAGAGTGACAAAAACAAATTTGTATTGCAGAAGTGAACGGCCGGGTGTGGAAGGGACGTCCTAGACGAAGGTTTATCGACCAAATCGGCGATATATTGAAAATGGGCCAGATTAGGAGTACCCTTAACCGACGAGCGTGTATGCGTAGATATATGGATGTAAAGGATGCGAGAGAGGTGTGTCAGGATCGCGCCAAATGGAAGTCCGTAGTCTCTGCCTACCCCTCTGGGTGACAGGCGTGAGTGTTTGTTTGTTTTTTATAATCATCATTTATTTCAATCCATCAGATCATAGTTACAGAGTACATTTGAAATTAAATTTAAATTTTTAATTACATATGAATTAAATTAAAATAAAATTGAATTTTATTAAATTAAAATTAATAATCAGACTTAAAAATAAAATAAAATTAGGTGATATTCTATTCCATTACAGTGTGCTATAAAAGTCCACTGCTGAACATAGGCCTCCTCGATAGACTGCCTACCCCTCTGGGTGACAAGCGTGTCAAGCACACATTGAATGAAACTCATTTTAAGGATTTTATTGCCTTTAATTTTAACTTCTTAAACGTCTGGAATTAAAAAGTTAAAATGAAACGCGATAAAAAAATCCGCAAAATTAGTTTTAATTTAATATATAAATTATATTTAAAAAGTAATATGTATATAAATATAGGTATATTTACTTTTGTTAGCTAAGACAGTGTGATTTACCGTCTAGGGCTTCATCACCGTCACCATTTACCTTGGCTTATAATAAGTAAAAAAAAGATATATGCATACAAGGAGTGTCGTGCGAGTTTGAAATAAATAAACTAAATCAAACAATATTCGTTAGTCTGGAGCCCGTATACGGCGAGGATATTTTTAACGATGTACAAATAAAGGTTTTTTTACAACCAAATCTGTCTGCGCCTACTTGAGTCAGGATTTTGAATGTTCTCGAGCATTTGCGCAGTTGATTTAAACAAAGGAGTTTTTACGTGTTAAATGCTTTGAGACGACAAATTGTGCATTCCACCGCATAATATTGTTATCACGTCAAATTTTTCGTTGATCTAGTTGATGTAAGTGTGAGTCGTGTAGTCCCAGATTCGAGGTTCTTATATTAGGTCAGTACAAAACCAGCTGTTGCGTTTTTCTATTAAAAAATTCTCAGTAACAGTCGGTGTTTCACCCCCGTGCCTGGGATATCACGTGAATCCGTTGGTCCTGTGCCTGATCTCTCTACGGTGCAGTTCAGTTTGTCGTCCCATCGGTATATAAAAGTGAACGAATAGGTACTGCACCTGTGCTTGCACACACACTAATGCACTATAATCATGTCCTGCGCAAATGGTTAGTCTGTGTTGAGGCTGGCCAATGTTACCGAAATTCGGACTGGAGGACATTATATTATTATTGTTAAAGCGTGAAAACAGAGATAGAGAGAGGATTTTTTTTATAGGATAATGGTGATAAACGAGCACACAGTCCACTTGATGGTAAGTGGTTGCTGCGGCCCATAGACATCTACATCTATCCTCGATTACTAATAAAAAGGCAGATGCGTTACCCGTGAGGACTAAGGTGAAATGCCTTGTTTCCAGTAAAAAGGGTCTCCGCTTCTCTACACTTACCATACGAAACACAGCAGCGCTAAGCTGCTATTTTACTTTGGTATTCTGTGAGAGCGTGGTCCTGCCCCGGTCGGGCCGACCCATTCGTGCTACAACTGTACTACTAATATAGCTGTAGCATGGCTCTACCACGTAAAAAAATAAATTATATATTAGTCTGGTTTCAGCCGAGTGATGGAGCCTTAAGATAATCCATCACACCATTCCATACTGAGTATTAGTATATTCCATAGTAGTAAGAGTGGACTAGGGGATATACTAGAAAGATCTTTTGGTCCCAATAGATAACCCAATATATATTGTTGGAACAAGAATGGGTCGACTCGACCAGGGTAGGACCACGCCCTCACAGAATACCAGAGTAAAATAGCAGCTTAATACTGCTGTGTGAGAAGAGGCGTTCCATCTTAGTCCTCACGGGTGACAACGCATCTGCATTTTGATTCTTTATTGAGGATAGATGTGGATGTCTATGGGCCACAACAACCACTTACCATCAGGTGGACTCTGTGCTCGTTTGTCGCCCTTATCCTATAAAAAAAGTCCTAATACAATACGTAATTTTTGACCTGTTCTAAATTCAAAAACTTTATTAAGCTAAGTTTGTATAAAAAGTGTTATTGTAATATTAAGGAATTTATGTATGATAATTACCCCCGGGAAAGAGGTGTCGCTACCAAGCTATTTCCAATTTGTTTTGTGTTGCTAATTTTGTAACATACGAGATTGGAATCTGACACTTTAAAAAAAATGTCCCGCTGGGTTTCTTGCTGGTACTTCTCCGGACAGAGGTTTTTTCCGAACCAGTGGTTATTAAACAAAAGAGTAACTTTAAATTTTTTTTTTTGTAAATTAAGTATTATTTATAATCTACATTAAAAAAAAAGGTTCAGATTCTGTTTCTGTCATTTAGTCCGATAGTCTTAATTATAAATACAAAGGTATCAAATCTGATCGACAGAGCTCACGCCGTGGATCTAGTTCTGCCAGGACGTACAGATATGTTCATTATTGTTGCTACAATAGGTTCACCATTCTTGCGGTTGTAAGTCAGGATAAAGGTTAAAAGTACAAGGTGATCTAGAGTTCGATGGGTAAATAACTTGTATTCATATTTAAGCTCGTTTAGCGGCGGCTTAAGAGAATATTCTAACCCGTATTTTCCCATGGGTGTCTAGAGGCGACTAAAAAAATAAAACAGAAGGTGAGAGTCAGCATCTTCCTGACAATACAAAATGATAAAAAATGAGGTTTAATTAATAGAATCAGGCGTTACTTTGCGGAAATCCATTGTATAAAAGCTTTTAAAAAGTTACTTCGCAAAGATCCGCTCTATAAAATAAAATGATGTGTCTTACCTAGTATGAAGAGCACCTCCCACCCTCCCTCAATTGAGTGCACTATCCCCGTCACCACTAATCCCAGCGCAGCTACTTCCAAAACCACTACACTAGGAAAGACACACCACTGACGACAATACGACACGTGTTTCGCCTCTACACGAGGCATCCTCAGGTGATATAGACTCTACGGTGGCTGACCATTAAGATCTTAAGGGAGGTGCTCTTCATATTAGGTAAGACACATCATTTTATTTTATAGAGCGGATGTACGCGAGGTAACTTTTTAAAAGCATTAAAAATGAGGTTGCCAAGACTGACAACTATGGCTCATATTCAACAATGGATTTTTGATAGGTCGTTATGAATTTAAGCTCGTTTAAGGCTAGCGAAATTATATCAAATGCAAAGGTAGTTCATGTCTGGCAAAGGAATTTTACAGGTCGTTATAGAAGAAGAAATACCTCACCTGCATCATTGTAATTTAATTGCCGCCACGAGGCCAGAATGCATGCATGGAGACAAACAAATTGATGTGACAAAATTCATCCAAAAACGCTAAAACCGATTTTCATAGGTCTTTGAGACAGAGTGGCATTAAAAGTTCGAGGATAATATAGTCCCTGCATACGCCAACCAGCCTTCATGGAGATTTAACAAAGGCTTTAATATCATATTGTTAAATAATTGGGAAGGGCTATGCTCGGGTTTCCTCTGCGTGATAAACTTAGAAATGAGGATATCCGCAGTAAAACCAGCGTAACTGATATAGCCCAACAGACTAGTAAGCTGAAGTGGCAATGGGCCGGCCATATAGCTCGAAGAACCGACAACCGATGAGGAAGAGAGGTTTTTGTGTGTAAATATGAGCTTTCATATGCATTTAGAACAATGTCTCTCTCTCTCTCTCTCTCTCTCTCGCTCTCTCTCTCAGATTTTTCAAATCTTATCCTTTCAAACGTAGATTGCATGGTCCCTCTAAACAGTCAGGTTAAGAGGCTGTAGAGACGAAATAATGTTAGGCGAAGGATTAAACGCACTGTCATACTCCGTTATAAATAGCAGACGATTTTAAAATTGATATGTATGCACGCAACTCACTTGCTGATATGGATGACTAAGTAGGCTCTGTAGGAAGTTGCTATAACGGGTAATTTATTCATTTAAATTTATTTAGCGTTATACAACATGCAAAACAACACTATGGTTGCAGCGTAACAAAAGTCCACTGTTAAGCATAGGCCTCCCTCATTGATTGCCTTATAGGAGACATATTTGCCATAGTTGCCATGCTTGGCAAGCGGGTATAATTAAACTTAAAAAAAAAGTTGAAACCATCGATATATATGTACTACGCACTAGATTTCGCATTCCGAACATTGACTATGTTCAACTGAACTGTACTGCAATCCGTACATCTAAATATTGCGTAAATTGAAGATTTGTGAATTCCATAAGATTATTATTATTACATTTTATTTATAAATATGTTTGTTTAGGTTAAAATAATAGTATTTTATATTAAATTCTTATATTTATTTTATATTATTAAATTAGTCTTCGCGCATACGCGACTACTATCTCCGCGCATGCGCGAAGACAGAGTAGCGCACGATTTTTGTTTTGAATACCTTCTCTAGTACGTAGTAGGTACATATAATTCAATGATTGAAACTTACTTAAATTATCACTATCTATAAAATAATTTCAGCTTCTGCAGCCGGGGCTTTCTTTAATTCTTCGATAGATTTTGTCTCATCACCCACTTTCTTTGAAACGGCTTTTACTACTTTAAAGTATTAAAATTTTAGTAAAAACTGTAAGAATTACTGAATATTTTACGAATACAAATTAAATGTTCAACCACAGTGCTGGCTACTTTGCGAGCACACAAGAAACTCGATTGAGTTTTAAGTAGTACGGTGGGCGGGTGGGTCTATGATTCTATAGGTCTTCGAGCATATTGGAAGTTATTGCAGCGGGCTGAGGTAATGGCTGAGATCACTTGTTGTTTGTTGTCCCCTAATGCCATAATCTGCGGTGACGCAACCGCTTTAGCTTTACGGAAAACACTAGATAATAAAGTCAAATCGGGTAACAAGCGCCTTCCGTTGCATCCGCTCGTTTGTTATAATTTAAAATATAATATTTAGGTTTAATATAAAATATTTAAAATACAACATTTAGGTTATTTAGGCTTATACGTGGTAGAGCCATGCTGCAGCTATATTAGTAATATAATTGTAACACGAAACGAGCGGGGAAGGACCACGCTCTCACAGAATACCAGCGTAAAATAGCAGTTTAACGCTGTTGTGTTTCGTTTGGTGAGTGTAGAGAACCGGAGACTCTTTTTACTGGAAAGGAGGCATTCCATCTTAGTCCTCGCGGGTGACAACGCATCTGCATTTTGATTCGCAAACGAGGATAGATATCTATAGGCCACAGCAACCACTTAACATCAGGTGAACTGTGTGCTCGTTTGTCACCCTATCCTATAAAAAAATACTTAGATACATATTTTGTACGACATACATACATATCAAACTAATAAAAGCATGATAACAAAAATGGCCGCCGTATAATAGTGGTGTAAGAATATGCACTACCCCACACCATCCCGTGGGTCTCGAGGCAACAGAGGGGAGAAAACCAGAAGATGGGCAGTAGCTCCTCCTAATAACGACTATAATACAAAAACTGCGGTGCGCTTGCCAAGCGTGGCTACTATTCCCACCTATGATGCAATTTATGTTCAACAGTTGACTTTTATAAGTTATAACGGTAACCATTGCAGACATTAAAAGAGGCCAGCAGGGGTATATATAGGCTGTAACATCTACCCTACCTTTCCAAGAACTTACATAGTAACCACGCTTACCGCTGACTCAGCGTTGTGACAAACACAAACGCAAGTACATAGGACATCTTTATAAATATAAATACAGTCCACGTCTGCCCCATTGTATTCCAAAGCGTTGTTGTAAAGCTGCGCACTCACTAGAGCAATAATAGTCAATTACATCCTAACGTAGCTTTCACTATCGCAAGTGATAAGGTATTCTTGTATCCTATTTAGCTCGCGTTGATTTTAACATTCAATACGCGGCTGTAGTCGCAGTCGCCATTTTGCGGAAAGTATTATGACGTTTCGGATATCGTCCGAATAATGGCGGTTTTCTCTATGGTGTACAACGCGGAAGTGTTTGAAGAAGGCAGCGAAAGCATTGAGGGCATCCACGACTTTTTTTTATAGAATTAAGGTGACAAACGAGCACGTAGCATTAATCCGATGGCAAGTGAATACTGCGGCCCATAGACATCTACATTTATCCACGATTAATAATCAATTTGCAGATGCGTTATTACCTCTGAGTACCAAGATAAATATGTAATAGAAAGGATCTCCGGTTCTCTACACTAACCATACGAAACACAGTTACTAGACTCCACAGAATCAGTAATTCATTTATGGGGCAATGTATACGCTTTTACAACAAAATCCCAGAACATATTCAAAGTTTATCAATAAACAAGTTTAAAAGTTTTATTAAAGAAAAACTGTACAAATAGGGTTATTATAATATCAAGGAATACATGAATGAAAATAACCCCTGCGAATAAGGAGATCGCCACCATGCTGTTTCTTTTAAAAAATCATTTAGAAATTGTATAAATGAAATTATTGTTAAGTGAAATATGTTTGAAAAAAAAAGTTCCGCTGGGTTTCTTGCTGGTTCTTTCCAGGACAGAGGTATTTTCCGAACCAGTGGTAAATAAAAAATGACTTTCAATAAGAATTATGTAATAATCAATATTGAATAAAAAAATATTCTATTCTATTCTACAGCAGCATTAAGCTGCTATTTTACGCGTGTTCTGTGAGAGCGTAGCCCTTCTCAGGTTAAGCCGGCCTGTTGGTGCTACAACTGTAATATAGCTGCAACATGGCTCTACCACGTGAGAAATTCCACTAGGGTGGCGTCACTTCGAAATGAGGTGTAACATTTGCAGATTTCATGGCAGGGGAAGTTGATTTGCTAGAAAAGTGTAGAGATTAATGTTTCTTTCTGAAATATTAGTTATATTTTGTGTTCATTTGATTAGAAATTGGTAAATCAAACTATGGATATCCCTAAAAGTAAAACAATGAGGGCTAATAATTTTCTTCTCGCCAGATGTCGCTAGTTGACACTAAGGTAAAGTTTTTTTCAATTTGAGCCCTGGTAGCTCAGATGGTTAGCACTCGCTGCTAGCTTCACAGTACTCGAGCAAGCCGGGTTCGATCCCCGCCGGCACCAATGAAATTGTTATTGCAATTTTAAGTGCTGATTTACCACGTGCTCGGAGGTGAAGGAAAACATCGTGAGGAAACCTGCATGTCTGAAAAATAAGAAAAAAATATTTCGAAGACGTGTGAAGTTCCCTAATACGCATTAGGGCAGCGCGGTGGACAATTCCTTGCCCTAAAACCCTCTCAGAAATGAAAGGAGGCCTGTACCCAGCAGTGGGACGTAAATAAGCTGCAACTTTTCTTTACTTTACACTAAGCAATTATTCAGTGGTTTGCTCTTTAATTTTTGCACATATTTAACTTTTTTTTTAATTTCATACTTTTATGAATATCTGTGGTTTGGTTTATTTATTTTTAATGTTATTAATATAAAATATAGCTAATTGTACAGAAAGAAATATTGACTTTTATATTTTTCGAACAAATTAACTTCCCCGTTACGAAATCTGTCAAATATTCCTCAATTTTAAGTGGCGCCACCCTAGTGCCAGAAAAAGTCGTGAATCATTAATCATTAAAAAAAGTATAAATCTGTAGTACTGTTAAGAACACAGCACTGGGGAATTGTTTTTTTGTTTGTGTATACTTAAATTAGAAACCGAATAATTATTTTACAAACGCAACTTTTCAATCTTAATGACACTGTATCATTATTAAAAAACCACCTCAGTCCGAACTAGCGACATCTGATGAGCGTATGATTATTAGCTCTCATTGGTATACTGTTGACGGAAACAAGGCTTTGCTTTTATTATGGTCGTGTAGTGAACATTCGCTTCGTACCATGGGTGTCCTGTTGTGGGAAATGTTAATGAGATGAAATAATATTTGTATTTTATACGTGGTGCCATGCTGCAGGTATATTATGGTTGTAGCATGAATGAGTCGGCTCGACCGAGGAAGGACCACGATCTCACAAAATACCAATGTAAAATAGCTGCTTAAAGCTGCTACGTTTCGTAAGGTGAGTGTAGAAAACAGGAGACCCTTTTCTGCCGACTTCCAAAAAGGAGACGGTAGTACTCAATTCGACTGTATGTTTTTTTTATGTGTGTTACCTCATAACTTTTTACTGGGTGAACCGATTTGGATGATTCTTTTTTATTTTAAGGTCCCATATGTATATAATTTGATCAAGGTCAGACCAATCGTTTTTGAGTTATTCTTAATAACTTATATTAAAGTCGCCTGTACAAACTTTTTAATTTTAAATTATTACTAGATACGAGTCATTCCATCTAAGTTGTTGAGGATAACAACGTATCTGCTTCTTCTTTTCTTCTTCGTTATCTTTCTTATTCTTTATTCTTTATCGAGGAAAAATATTGATGTCTATGAGCCACCCTTATTCTGTAGAAAAAATATCACAAATATAAAATAAAGTAATTTATATACGCCCATAGGTAAGGTAGTTGTATAACGTATCGATATAGAGACTCGGTCCACTGGCCACTTAAAACAAACATTGGCGGGTAAAACACGGATTTGCATAATATTCTCTGTTATTTATTAGTTATTATTAACGTTATATTGTCATTCTCCTCAACTCTTGATTTTCTTGTTTTGAGTGGTCATAGATAAGTTGAAGTACAGACGGTTCCTTTGTAGTTAATTACTGTATTGAATAATGCTTCTTTATAGACACATAACGCATATTAGAAAACCTGTATATTTTTTAAACAAATATTGTAATATCTTTAACTGAAATAAACTTAAATAAGTTTGCCTCATAGGGCGGATACTTGCCATAGTTGCCACGTTTGGCAAGCAGGCTGGCAACCGGAGATTTTTATTTTCAGTCGTTATTAGGAAGACGCTACTGCCCATCTGCTGATTTATTTCCCTCTGTTGTCTCTGACGACTCCCACGGGATGACATGAGGTACTGGATATTCTTACACTGCCCCTACACGGTGACTGTATTCACAAACAAATAAATTTAATTTTAAATACTGAAAACCTAAAGCACTTAAAACAAAATGTATTAATAAAGTTCCTTGCTATTTCTAGGCATATTACAAGCTATATATCGGAGCGTGAATAGAATGTAGTGTCAGCTAAACACATATGGGCAGTTAATTGAACGACCGTTCCATGGCGCAGTGGCTTAGCAATGAGTTGCTGCGCTGGGGGGCGTGGGTTCGTATCCCGAGGGTTCGGATCTGGATGTTTGTCCTTGTGCAATTTGTGTTTGTAAACTGTGTCCACGATACAGGAGAAAATCCTAGTGTGGGGGTAACGTTTTTAAATGAAAAATAAAAAAAATTGCAGATAAGTTATTAGCTTTGCTAGTAACTCAACAAGGGTCTTGCCTTACGACTTAGCAAGCACAGGTTAAATGTTATTTAGAAAAAGGCGTAGTAATAATTTTTATTGCTTTATCATCGTCATCATATCATATCATCACTACAGCCCACCACAAGTCCACTGCTAAATATATTCCTCCCTCAAGGTTAAAAGTGTTTCCGGTTCTCTACACTCATCTTACGAAACACAGCAGCATTGAGCTGCTATTTTACACTGGTATTCTGTGCGAGCGTGGTCCTTCCCCGGTCGAGCCGACCCATTCGTGCTACAACTATACAATTAATATAGCTGCAGCATGACTCTACCACGTTTCGATGATGTGATAATAGTAAATATTTATACAATGGTAGTTTATAATAAACATTAAAACGTTGCGTGTACTTCAGCCATTTGAGTCAAAAATAGAAGCCATAAAAGTATTACTTAACAGTAACATTATGATATCCTGTATTTTTAATGATTAATGCAACAAAGCACGGCAGCGAGCACTGACTGTGGGCGGTTCAAAAATATCCCATCTTAACAAATCTTCGATTTGATTTACGGATTTATTGTTTGAGAAACTTGATATGAATATTATGATGTAGTAAGAATTAAATTATAAGAGTTTTATCCTTACATTATGTAACACAAAAGGTTATTTAACGTTGTTTTAAAATTGAAATATTGTCATACAATATTTAAAATCATTCTTAATATTAACTTCGACTCATCAACACTTAATTCACAAACAAAAAAAGTAAATACAAAGTATATTAAAAAGTTAATACATACAATTTATAGAAGTCTAATTTAAATACTTTATTGCATTACTTAGTAGATAAGATACTTAAATTATTAAGCTTATTTTACTAAATGTATACTACTTATGTGTCGAAGTATGTAAGGTAAATAGGCTTTTGTAAAGCTAAGTAAGTGCGCTTGATGATGCAGCCAAAGATGTTATCTTTGGCGCATCACTACCTTACATCAGTTGGGAAAGTAAATGAAAAATTAAAAAAGCCGATGCTATGCTGTATGACACGAATCTCAAGAACGTTAGAAGAACGGGGTTCAAGGTCTAGAACTATTGTTAAGATAAGAAGAAGTTGGCACTGGTTTATAATAATTTAATAAAAGAGTGTTTAATTTAAAAAGTTTGGATTTATAATAATAAAACACTGAAAAGGTACCAGATAGATTAATCAGAGATAGCCAAATCATCTATATTTTTATTGAGTCATCTGAGAGGCGCCCGCGGTGTAAGCATGCTATTCAACACTTCACGGCTGCTTACTCTTTGAAGCATAATGGCCGCAAATCAGTGACCGCGTCGCAGTTCAAGGCTCACGAGCGCGATGAGCCGGCTTGCCTTCGACC
Organism: Parnassius glacialis; assembly: GCA_033319125.1. Lineage (NCBI taxonomy): Eukaryota > Metazoa > Arthropoda > Insecta > Lepidoptera > Papilionidae > Parnassius > Parnassius glacialis. Next base: position 47,844,923 of record JAVANC010000027.1, on the reverse strand, counting down.
CGGCCCTAGGGATGCTTTGTACCTTCGATCGCCTTCAGTAATTCAAGTTTAATCCTGCACTCTTTCACGAATTGTATTAAACATGGCTACTTTGTGTTTTTAAACTAGCGTCATGTCCATGCTGTGATATCTTTTTCCCATTTCATTAGCAAACACCAACATTAATCATTCCACTATTACATTCTATTGCTTAGATAAACTAAGACGGCACTTTTCTTTTTAATGTACTTTTATTGTTTTTCAGTAAACAATAAACATGTGCATGCTCCTTTCCTTTTCTACCGACTTCAAAAAGGTGACGGTACTCAATTCCACTGTGTTTTTTTATGCGTGTTACCTCATAACGTTTTACTGGGTGAACCGATTTCGATGATTCTTTTTTATTTGAAAGCTGGTGCTTCTCATGTGGTCCCATAAATATATGCCTCTCCGAAGGAATCAATAAAAAGGGTCTCCGGTTTTCAACACTCACCATACGAAACATAGCAGCATTAAGCTGCTATTTTACGCTGGTATTCTGTGAGAGCGTGGTCCTTCCCCGGTCGAGCCGACCCATTCGTGCTACAACTGTACTATTGATATAGCTGTAGCATGACTCTACCACTTCACATAATTTTCAAAGGTTTAATTAAATTCCGAGGTAAGTTTTTTTCATTCCAAACTATTTAATAATCAAACAGTGGTGGTAACAGTGGTAGAGCCACGCGGCAGCTTTTACTGTGGCATGGATGGGCCGGCTCGAACCGGGGTGGTACCACGACCTCACAGAAAACCAGCGTGAAGTAGAGGTTTACCTTGGTGAGTGCAGGTGGCCGGAGGCCCTTTTTACTGGAAATGAGGCATTCCATCTTAGTCCTCACGGGTGACAACGTATTTGCATTTTGAATTGTAATAGAGGACAGATGTAGATGTCTATGGGCCGCAGCAACCACTTACCATCAGGTGTGTGTGTGTGCTCGTTTGTCACGCTTATCCTATAAAAATTTGCCTTAAAACATCTTGCGTAACCTGGCAGGTGGAGAGTAACCGTGAACTAGCTGTGAAACATTTCTACCGCTATCTTAAGTTATTATGGTTTTTTATCACCAAATCCTTTTAACGGCGTAATAGGCCGCGTGCGTAGATAACAAATAAGGAAAACTTACCAAATTGTCGGCTTTTCAAACGGCTGCGCCCTTGTTAGATACACTTCTACTCGCCTGCTTGCTGAGGAAAATATTTTAGTTTATGATTGTTTTAGTGAACTTTGTGGCTCCTAATTATTATAATGTTATTAAATAAAAAAATTTTTAAAGAGAAAGGTAACTAACACATTACACAGCCAAATAATTTTTCATTTTAAAAGTTTTTTTTTTACTTCCTCTCTTTTTTCCATTTATACATTATTATATAATAGTTAGGTTTTTTTATCGTTTGTTCTAATTTTTGTTATTTTTTGTAGTGATAGTTTTATAGGTTACTGTTCTCCTTAAAGGAAGTCTTTTATTATATGTTGTGTTTACCTTTAATTTAAATGCATATATACATTTTTTTTTTAAGTGCACCTCATAATATTTGTTTCTATATGTATTTAGTTGGTAAGCCTTATTAAATAAAATTAAAAAAAAATAATGTATGGAGGATTATCGACAATTAATCTCGTCTTATGCTGCGGTTTGATTTAAAAAGGGCAATAATAAGTACCTAAAAAAGGGAAATATTTTTTTTATAATATACGATGTTTCTCTACATAGTATAAAAGAAAGTCGCTTCCCATCGTCTGTACGCTTAGATCTTTAAAACTACGCCATGTATTTTGATGCAATTTTCATCAATAGATAGAAGGATTGAAGAGTAACGTTTATATGTATAATACATGTGTATTGTCTTTATATATAAAAATTACGTGTCACGTTGTTTGTCCGCGATGAACTCCTTAACTACTGAACTGATTTCAATGAAATTTTGCACACTGTGTGCATTTTGGTCCAACTTGAGAGATAGGATAATTTTTATACCGCTAAATGACCCTCAAAATTTTTAATTACGAATTTAAGAATTTTTGTAGTAAGGGTCTTCGGAAAGGGCAGAATAACGTCTGCCTGGCCAGCTAGTATATCATATAATATGCATGTATTATATATAATTATTATGTTTGTGTGTATGTGACGCAACTCCTAAACGGTTGGACCGATTTTGATGACATTTTGTGTGTGTGATTAAGTTGATTAGAGAATGGTTCAATGTTGTCGAGATCCAGAATTCAACCGTGCGAAGCCGGGGCGCATCGCTAGTTTTTCATTTCCTTACATTGTCATCGGATTCTGAGCTCTGTTTAAAATTTCAAAGTCTCCAGCTCATCGGGAAGTTAGTTTAAAATCAATGACTAAATTCCACCTGAACAGACATACACGAAAGCGAGTTAATAAAAACGTGATAAGAACATTGAGTGCTTATTCGGAACCATTTGAAGAAATGTGCAAAGTATTTAATATTTGTAATCATCGTTTTAAACAGAAGCGTCATTTAGTATTCTGGAACAAAATATTCATCCATCCATTCATCCATCAAGCCGTTATAAGTGGTGGAGCCATGCTACAGCTATATTATAGTTGTAGCACGAATGGGTCGGCTCGACCGGGGAAGGACCACGCGAATACCAGCGTTGAATGGCAGTTTAACGCTGCTGTGTTTCGTATGGTGAGTGTAGAGAGCCGGAGGCATTCCATCTTAATCCTCACGGGCGACAACGCATCTGCATTTTGATTCGTAATCGAAGATAGATGTAGATATCTATGGGCCACAGCAACCGCTTACCATCAGGTGGACTGTGCTATGCAAGTCCACTGCTAAACATAATAGCCTCCCCAATAGATTGCCTCATAGTGTACGAGGCAATTATTTTCCCATAGTTGACACTGATGGTGGACGGATTGTCAAACGAAGCTTTTTATTATTTAGAGTCGTTATCAGGAAGACGCTGCTGCCTGGTTGGTTTCCCTCTGTCGCCTCTTACGACACCCACGGGACGGTATAGGGTAGTGGATATTCTCACACCGCCACTACACCGTATTATACGAAATAAAATATTAAAGATAATTTGAGATATTAACACTCAGTTTCAGTAGTAGTTTGTAGTTTAATTAGGTTTTTTTATTTGGTTTTCGCTGGAGTTTACACCCCCCCCCCCCCCCCCCCAGCGGAAATATATTGTCAATTTTGCACAGATATTTTATATTGCTCGCATATTTTTCATAAATTTATTACACACTGAGAGTGGAGAAACACTTTACGCTATTTGATACGTAATTGTCTTCCACTCTCTATTACTTTCTATAAATTTTAGTGGCACGTAAAGCACTACAATTAACATAGTAATAACATAAAAAATTAAATCGGTGTTTAACAATAGATACTGTAATAAAAGATAACAAAAGGGCACATACATATTCTTAGTCTATAATTATAAAGCAATAATAAAACAAACAATAGTAACGAAAACAAAAAGACCTTATAAAATATTACATCTAGTTTAATTAGGTTAGGTTATTTTTAGTGTTTAAAGCAAGGAGTAATTATGTTTTTTTATATGATAAGGGTGACAAACGAGCACACAGTCCACCTGATGTTAAGTGGTTACTGTGGCCCATAGACATGTACATCTATTTTCGATTACGAATCAAAATGCAGATGCATTGTCACCCGTGAGGACTAAGATGGAATGCCTCGTTTCCAGTAAAAGGGTCTCCGGTTCTCTACACTCACCATACGAAGCACACCAGCTTCAAGCTGCTATTTTAAGTGGGTATTATGTGGGAGCGTGGTAATTCCCCGGTTGAGGCGACCCATTCATGCTACATCTATACCACAGTCTATAAATCCACTATACTACTAATAGCTGCAGCATGGATCAACCACGTATATAAAAAAATATCCTATAAAAATTATGTTCTTTTATTCTTTCTTATTCGTGTAAATATAAGAAATGATTCGGAAAATACTTTATCTGATCTGAAACTGATTTTCCTATTACGCTACGTGAAATGCGTAATAATGCTATAATAAACAAACAAAATGCCATATGGTCAGTACAGAGGTGACACGAGTTGACCTTATTCTCGTTTGAGCCGACAACGTTTTAATCGATATAATGTTTGTCATACGCACCGTTTTGGAATTGGACAAGAATAATATGGTTCATTGCATTAAGGCCGTGACCATATAGGGCACGTCACCCCGCCGCCCTTGCTCCGGATACCACGCTCCTGTTTAAAAGCAGGCTTTATATGGTCAACTGAACTGGATAGTCAGTTTTATTAAAACTATAAGTGACAAATAAACATGGACATATAGCTGTATTGCCATATTTTTTCTGTAATTGACTTTTAAACGCGTCTTACTATGAATTTAGTCATTTAATCATTAATTATCATCAAAAATCCACTGCTCAACTCTTAGGCCCTCCCATAAATTGCCGCATAGCAGAGATAGAAAGAAAGAAAGAACCATTTATTTCATACACCCATGTTACACACATTTCAAGAAGTATACGTATGGGGCTAAGATATACATGCAACAGTCTAAGGCTGAGATCTATAGATCGTACTTTGACTTTGCTCAGTAACTCTGATGTGAATGGCTGAGACCTTACGAAAAATTTAGCTGAGTATATGCTGAGCATAAACTTTGATTCTGAATTTATAGTTGTATCGGGCTAAGATTAAGCTAAGCTAATGCTAAGACCCAGACTGTCGAAATATTAATGGATGCTTCATGCCACGCATTATGTTTTTGACTTTACTGTATAAAATTAAAAGTCGATATATATTTAAAATCGAAAACAGTCCAAATTGTATTTTATAAATAAGTTATTATTACATGAATTACATAACGGGCGTATGAGAACGGAAACGGATAAGATGAGTATAAAATCAAAAAAAAATTTTAAGGAATTCGAAATAAGATTGAAATTACGTAAATAGAAAATGGAATTATGCTATTTAAAACTAGAAGACGGCCTAAACTAATTATTGTTATAATTAATTAGAGTAACATTAAAACAACAATTTAAAATTAATACGGTGATTTTGAATAATATCCTGAGTTTTACGTAAGTCGTCGATATCGTTGACTTAGGCTTTGCTGAGCGCGCACTCAGCACGACTTCGAAGTTAGCTCTATAAATACCGACATTGTCTTAGCTCGAAAGTAAAGTCTGAGCAAAGTTAAAGTACGGTCTATAGATCTCTGCCTAAGACTACTTAGGCATTAACAATTGAGAAGCAGTACATGTTCAAAATTAATAAATAATTTTAAAAAATGTGACATCAAATAGGTTTTATACGTGATAAAGCCATGTTGCAGCTATATTAATTGTATAGTTGTAGCACGAATGGGTCGTCTCGACCGGGGAAGGACTACGCTCTCACAGAATAATTATATTGGGACAGTGGTCTAGTCTATTTATAAAGAAACTTGGAAAGTCGTAGGTTTGAATCCGCCACTCGATTATAGTGAGCCACTTCTGACACAAGCATTTTAAGCTTTCTTGAAGTGTCTTTAAAAAATATATAGTAGACCATATTCGTAGTTTAAAAAAATGTAACGTAGTGTACCATATCCTGCTGGATGGTAAGTAAAAAAATGTGTGTTCAGCCATTGTGTATTGCGTAAGAAGTTTAAATATAAGTAAAATTTAAAATTAAAACAACCGACTTCGATATAAATAAAATGAGAAGATCATCAATGTAGTCGAAGTCAATTAAGTATTCATTATTAAGAATAACTCAAAAACTACTGGTCAGATCTAGATCAAATTTACATGAGAAGCACCATCTTTCAAAAAAACATGCGTGAGTGTCGTGAAACATTCGGTTGGAACGAAGTTCCTTTCGTAGTATTATTATTAATAAACGTATTATATTATTATTGATTAACAAATATAAATAAATTAATTACCAGCGTCTATTAAAATGAAGCGTCATTTAAAATAACATAATATTTCTTTCATGGCAAGATAAGAAAAAGTGCGAGGAAGATGGATATTATTCCATCTCACTTCCTTATAGCCGCCAAAGCCGAACTAGAACACTACGTCAGAAGGGGTCGGGAAAAATCTTACACTTTTTCTCGCCTAGCCCCCATCCGCTAAATTCGTACCGTCCGATAAGGAACTTCGTTCCAAAAATCCAGGGTAATGGTAATATGGTGTTAATTTTTATCATTTCTTTGTCCACAGTATGTCTGAAGGAGACGTGTCGTTGATCCGCGACGAGGACGTTCTGCGTCGCATGGTAAGATACATTTATTTCAGTTTGTATATATGTACTCACCAAATACAGGGTTTATTTATTACTATTTTTACTATCTATAATAATATATCTCTATACAGCGTTTATCATCGTTCAAAAATATCAATCAAATACATTATGTAAGCCAAAGGACTTTTATTCTGTTTTAGTAATTTTTACACATGATGTAGATAAATAATTTTTCACTAAGCGAAGGTCGATAGGGTCATTAATTTTTGCCTACTAATAAAGAAGGCAACATTGACGCTCTTGACATTTTCGCGTTATACATGGTGTTTTAATTCCTTTAAAATAATATTTATACGACGATATCTTTTCCGCCTTGGATCAAGGGTAAGTAAAGAGTGTACAGGATATATGTCCTGAGAGGCGGCTTCTCGAGTTGTATGGGGCACCACGCTATACACCCCGCTGATCACTTAACAATGAGGCTTTATCCTTAGATGTACCTTTTCCTCAGTGACTTGTATATTTTAAGAGTATTTTTTTATAAAAATGTTACCTCATTGTTTTTTTCAGTTTACGTACATAAATTTCACAAGGACAAACATCCAGACCCAGAACAATTATTTGTAGGCCATACAAATACTTTGTGCCGTGCGAGATTCGAGCCCGCGGACCTCAACGCTGCAACTCATTGCTAAGCCACTGCGCCACGGAGCCGTCGTATTTATAGAGATGGTGATCCCGCCAAATGTCTGATCACCCAAAGTGATACTTGAATTTCGTTTAAATCTTGCTGGATAAAAAGAAATGAACTTTTAAGACGTGCGTCATCGCAAGATGCCTAAACATGAAGGGATAACTAATAATTTCACCATTTCAGACAATTCTAATATATAGTAAAAAGTTGGTTCAAGTAAATGTCTCTGTTTGCGTATACGTTCACAAGTCTTAAGTAATACGCAGCTGCCAAAGTTTGCGGGAAATTCTTATGAAATAATTAAGAAATGTAATCCTAATTTTAAGATTTACGTGGTAGAGCCATGCTGCAGCTATATTATTAGTATAGTTGTAGCACGACTGGGTCGGCTCGACCGGCAGAATACCAGCGTAAAATAGTAGCTTCATGCTGTTGTGTTTCATATGGTGATTGCAGAGAACCAGAGACCCTTTTTACTGGAAACGAGGCATTCCATCTTAGTCTTCAAGGGTGACAACATATCTACATTTTGATTCTTAATCCAGGATAAATGTAGATGATTATGTGCCACAGCAACCACTTACCATCAGGTCGACTGTGTGCTCGTTTGTAACCTTTATTATATAAAAAAAAATTATAATTTAATTGTGCAGTGGCAGCAGACGCAAGACTTCTCCCGGAAGAAAGAAATACGTGCTCACATGTATCGGCTGCGAGAGGAGCGGTTGCGCAATCTTTACTCGCCTGAACCCACCGCCGATTCAAAAGGTAACTATAATGTTTTTAGTAGGTTCGTGTTTCAAAGCTGACGTATGCTGTAGAAGTTTAGAAATATCATGTTTTAGTTTAAAGTTGACATTTAGACTATATTTGGAAAATTTGTTGTTGTTTCAAACACTAAATGGTTCAGCTAACAAGTTCAGCTGGGTTGACCAAGTTGGCTTTCTACGATAGTTAACTCTAAAAGATAACTATAAAAATGAATAGGAACGATATCTAAACGTTAAGTCACACGACGTAACGTTGATTTCATCAATTAAAGAAAAGGTGAAACGATAAAATAAGTTTAGGTCCAGACCAGCTTTAATAACAATATCCGCATTATAAACAACAGTTAAACATGATCAGTAGTACGCTGTTAATTTTATAACAAGAGTAAAACCACACGACGCAGCGGTGCCGTAGCACCTGATCGACATATATATATATATATAAATCCACAGTATGAGAACAAAACAGCTACGCAACCAACTTAGTAGTTTTCACTCTTGGGAGACAACTTTGAATATACGAGAATGTTTCATATCAATAGAAAAAACTAAGCTGTTATTTTGAAGTTATTGTAATTCATTTTATTGCCATCTTTTACCTGCCTTATCATTACCTTATTTCTGATCACTTCACTGAAGCTATACTTGCATATTATGTAACTATTGTTGTTTAAAATTACTAGAGTAGTTTTGTCCCAAATTCGGCAGGTTGTGAGTTCACGTCATCGCAGGGACATGTGAAGTCCTTCGCGGACCAAAGCTTCCAATCCATGAAGAGCAAGGAGGTGCGCGACGCGGGCTCGCCGCCCAAGGAGTTCATGTACCGCGGCCAAGGTGCCCACTCCACGTCTACATCGGCATAACCCTAACAGAACTAACGCCTATTAACCAGTAACAAAAGCAAACCAATTGGTATCCGCATACTAATACACGTCCAACTTTTTTCAGATCTGAAGGAGCTTTCCAACGCTGGTTGGAACGTAGAATCAGAAAACAGAACTACAGACGATGGCCACACTCACATCAAAACTGTTCAGGCCAACATCGAAGGCAAGTACGATGTAGAAGGTGGTAAAGGACAGTTTGTAGCAATCGATCATAACAAACACGCTGTAACGGAATACGATGACGGAAACACCAGCCTGAAGAAAAATGAGAGTTCATCCAGCACCGCCGCTCACGAACAAGTCGTCCGTCGACTTGACGATGGATCCCATTTCTCATCTAGCACCAGTTCATCCACTGCTACGTCAAAATTCCAGGAAATCTCATCCACCGCCCATGATGCTACGCCATTTTTAACTGAAGAGTTAGATCTAACACGACAATATTATGATAACAAACCTAACGAGGAAATGACAACCAGGAGAATTACGAAAACGAACGACTATGAACAGAATTTAAGAAACAGTTATGAACAAGGTGAACTACTTTCACGGAAGGTTGAATATCCGGATGACAACACTAGAGTAATAGTTGAGACTAGATGCCTACCTGATGGCACGAGGGTAACAAGCACTCGCCGGGAATTTCGAGCTCCAGTAGTACAAAGTAGCCGTTCAGAACATCATTCACAAAAGTCCAAAAGTGAGAGCAAGGCCTCATCTTATTCAACATCAACGCAGCACTCAGATTTTAAAGAGTCTTCGTCTAAAATAATTCGTGATTCTTTTGACAACCGTAACGATGGTATTGTTGATCATCAGAGAACTTTAGATGACTATGATTTTAAAAGAAATCATACTAATGACCATTCAATCGACCGAAGAAACGATTACGGACAAACTACACAGCAACAAAGTAATAAAAATGATGATAAAAAATATGAGACAAAAATCGATGAAGTTGATCATCACAAACTAATGTCATCAGAATATAAAAAAGATAACCAACGCGTAATATATCACGATTCAAAAGATCAAAAGCAGTACACAAAAGAAAATACAGAGATAATTCATAATGTTAGGAATGAAAAACAAATAATTGATGAAGTTGATCGTCACAACGTTATGTCATCAGTAGATAAAAAAGATAACCAACGCGCAATATATCACGATGTAAACGATGAAACACAGTACAGAAAAGAAAATAAAGAGATAATTCATGATGTAAGGCATGAAAAACAAATTATTGATGAAGTTGATCGTTACAACGTTATATCAACAGAAGATAAAAAAAGTAACCAACGCGTAGTATATCACGATGTGAATGATCAAATTCAATACAGAAAAGAAAATAAAGAGATAATTCATGACGTAAGGCGTGAAAAACAAATAGACGAAAATATTGAGCGTAAAATAAGCACTGACAGATATGAAACAACGTATCAGTCTGATTACAACCAGAAAAAGATAAGCACAGACTTGAGTCCTTCGCACCAAGCTTGGGCTAGCACCTTGAGATCTGATACACCAACCCGCCCGACAACAAGAGCTTCTTCGCCTGGCAGTAGAACTTTTGTATCGAGCAATTCATCCCTAAGAAGCAGTGTCAGCCCCGACAAAACCCATAGAAAATCTTCTAGCCGAGGCGGGAGCCCCTCAAAGACGGAGAGATCTTCCCCGATTCGTAATACGTCTGAGAGATATTCAAGTACCCACTCAATGCATTCCGTAAATGAAGTAAAATCAATTAGTCGGTCAGAAGATAAACCACCACATTCGAGATCTCCGGCTAGATCATCTTATAGCCCAGAAAGGAAAATCCCAAATAACTATCGCCAGAAACCAAGTGTAAGCCCCGAAAAAACGCCTTTTTATTCAACTCCCAGATATCGCGCTAGTCCTGATCGAAAACCTGAGAATGAAGTTCATTCTTCTGATGATTATCCTAGAAATACATCTCCATCGCGACAAACACAAAGAAAATACTCTCCCACAAGTCCTGATCGAAAGCCAAGTCACCATTCTGATGATAAGCAAAGACACACTAGTAACTATCCTCGCAACACTTCTCCGGAAAGGTCAAATATTTCTGGATCATTACCAAGACAAAGCTCAAGCCCTAATAGGAAACCAGCTTATGAAAGACCTCATAACAGTCCTGACAGAAAAGCTGGTTTTAAAACACATCCATCAGACCAATTACCAAAAGATATAATATCTTCATCTACGAGGTTATCTCCAAGTCCCGAAAGAAAACCAAAATACCACGCATCTGACGCAAGACAAAATCAAGACGAAACTTTAAATTCTGTCCAAAAACCTAATACAGAGAGAAATAGTGTTAGTCCCGAAACAAAACCAAACTATCACACTATTACAAAACAAAACACTTCGAAAACCATCAGACGTAGTCCTAGCCCTGGGTCATGTTATCAACGTCCCACTACTCCTAATAATACTCCAAGTAATGGCCGACGAAGTATGAGTCCAGAAAGAAAACAAGAACATACAAATAGTAATAATGATTATTACCCTGATAATGAAGTACCATCTAATTTCCCTAGGGATAAGCCTAGTGCTGAGAAATCGGCATATAAACGAACCAGTGTAAGTCCTGACAAAATATCTAAACCACAAACAAACATCAAAAAAACCCCGATAAACCCCGATAATGATTATTCTACGAAAACACAGAATAATAACTATGGAGAACCATCACATAATAAAGATTCTGAAAGCCCAGAAAGAAACCCTTACGTTGAAATGAACAGAAAGTTACCTGTGAAACAATCTCCTACCACTTATTCCGAAACGAAACCTTGTACAAAAGGCACAACAAAGGTAAAAGAAGATCATTATAAATTTATAGACGAAGAAACAAAAATGTATACTCCTACTGATAAAACAAATACTACTAACGAAAATTATCCTTCCACCAATGTACCCATGCAAAAGTCTTCTGTATCTAAGGCGGTAACAAAGGAGTCGTCTCCAAATAAAAGTTCAGTTCAATTTACAGAAGATAATACATATGAAACAAATTATAAAAATGTTAATGAAATCGACCACACGACTACTGATATTTTAAGTGAGCACAACGAAACCATTTATGCTAATAAAAGGGAACACCATACGCCAAAAAAAAGTGAAATATCGCCACTCCCAAATCAAAATGAAACACCGCCAGCGAGATTCGGTACATATGATAAAAAACCACATCGTGAGGAGCCTAAATCACCTACAAAACTATATCAGCCTGTACTATCAAACAAATCTTCTCCAAGAAACAGCGTTTCTCCTTCTAAAACATCAATACAAGATAATAAACATACATTAACGACTAAGTTTATAGAAATTGAAAAGTCTTCAGAGGAAACAAATAAAAAAATAACAGATACAAGACAAGAAACAGTGAGGGGTAGATCTCGACAGCTCGTTACTCCATCTAGTAGCCCTACTAGGAAAACAAAACCGGAAAATGAACCATCAACTGGACAAAGTTCTCCCACTACTTCCGTAAGTGGATTTGTTTACTTTAGTTCACCTCGTAGGGAAGTTATTGTAACAGATCTCGATGATAGTATGATTAATTTAGATTCAACCGAAACTATCACAGACATTAACACAGTTGAAGTTACGAGACCATCGTCACCCTCAAAAATACCCTGTAGATCTCCATCTCCACAGAAGGTTTCATCTCCGAGCAAGAGCTTACCAAGAAAAAGTTCATTGAAGAAAACATCTTCTGATAAAACCCAAGTGGCTTCAACAGAACAGCCCCCATCTAGCTTCCGAGTTTCACCAACGTCTGATTGTCCTGAAAGCGAAGATACAAAGAATCACCCTATTAAATCGGAGCAAACTGCAGTAAAACCTAAACCACCACTCAAGCGACGTGAGACATATGAGGAACGTTGCCTTAAAATACTTGGCATGATGAAAGAAGATTCTATAAAATCTGTAGCTCACGAGGAAACAGTACATTCTAAGAAGCCAGATTCTAATTTGACATCGCCTAGTATATCACCTTGTGAAAGTCCTGAACCAAACCACTCATCATTTAAAGAACCTGTAAATAAAAAGACAACTACTGAAAAAAATAAAAACCTCACAGACTTTTTAACTAAAGAATCGGAAGATATAATTAAAACTTCCTCTAAAATCGTTAATAAGCAAACACCGAGGGACAAGCCAGAAGAACATGATATAAAACTGTATGGACGAGAGAAAAGTCCAACCAAAACAAAAACAATACATGAAACTAATAGTGTCATTAAGAAGGAAAGAATAACCGACGATGTATCAGGTACTATGAACACATTAGTGACATCTAAGAAAGTTACTTCTAGTCATAACGTTGGTACGCCTTTAGCTAAAACAAATCCGGACGAACCAATATCGAGAGATTCATCACCTACAAAGAGTCATAATTCAGATAATACGCATAAAACACCTGCCAGAGATATTTCGCCAAGCAAGAAATTTGTTACAAACAAGCAACCAAACTCATCTAGACACTCCTCACCGTCAAAGAATTTAGCCCCAGAAAAAACACCTTCCAGAGATTCTTCGCCAACTAAACTTCGAGACATAATATCACATACGGAGTCTAGTATCATATCTTCAAATAATGATGTTGAGAAAGAAACGAACAAAAAAATTGTCTTAACCAAATACCCATCACCACGTCACAGTCCTGATAAAAAACTCAAGACTTCTGATGAAGAGTCGAAGCCACTACCAGACTATTCTAGTAATCCAACATCAAAAATACCAGGTGAGAAGGTGGATGTAGAGAACCCTGAGTATGATAAAGCTAAAAAGTCTACGTCGGACTCATTATCGAAACAAGCATCTAAAATTTTAGATAAACAAAGTGTAAGCGCAGATAATAAATTGGAATCAAAACAAACAAGTCTTCAATCACCTAAAGCTCATGATAAAACAAGCAAATATCCAAAAGAATCACTGCCAAGCAAATATGGCAGGCCTCGTAGTCCTGATAAAAAATTCGTCCAATCAATAAACACAGAAGAGGATGAAAGACGTAGAATTGATAAAATCTCACATTCTTTGTCTCCAGTTTGTAAAACTTCTGAAGATCAGTCTAAGCTGACATCGGTAGTCAAAGAACAAGAAAAGTCAACAACAGTGCTTACTCAAAATGTGTGTGAGACTGAAGATTATACCACACAGTTTATATTATCTGAGAGAGAACAAGAAGTTATGGATAGAGTTCAAAAATCATTGAGAAAATTATCTCCTGAGCGTAAAGAAAGGGCACCTAGTAGGGAAAAAAGCCCGATCACGACTAGCACCTGTTTACGAGATATTGATGTCATTACTCATTATGAGGAGACAAATGAAGTACTTCAAGTAGCAGATGAAAGTACAGAAACTATTCAAAAACGTGTAATAACAACAAGGGACGATGAGACTACTAGAAAGCCAAAATCAGATAAACCTAAAGACACAAAGGTATCCAGCAAACCTTCATCTAGGAATGTCTCTCCAACCAAAAAAGTAACAAATATATACAGTCCAAGAGGTGAAACACCTGATAGTGCAGGTAAACCACGAAGCACATCCCCTAAGAAACATTTAACGTCAATTGAAAGGCCTAAATCACCACAAATACAAAAAACAACTAGTTTAAAACTTAAAGAACATGTACCCTCTCAGTTAACAAGAAAACCATCACCAATCAAAGTTGATAAAACTACTACAAATGAAATCAAGAAAACAACAAGCGTTACAAAGCAAAATAGCTTTTCGAAAACCCCGACCACAAAATCATCAGTCACCAAGACGAATCAAAGTATTATAAATAAGAATATTGACTCAGAGGCTAGAAGAACAACACCATCAAAAGTCTTAAACAAAGATATTACTTTGAAAAAAGATTCTGATGTTAAAGTTACACGAACAAGCAGTGACATCACACTTAAATCTAAAAAGCCTATATTCCCACAAAAAGTTAAATCTAAACCAGAAATACAAGTAAATAACATTTCCACTTCAAAAATCAACAAACAAACCAATATTACTAAACCTAACAAAACAGTATCAAAAGAAACGCAATCTAAGTTGCCAAGCAAACCTAAATCGGCCACTGCTTTAAACACATCCGATGATGATGATGACGTCATTATTGATGTACAGCAGGCAAAATCTTCAAGAGAAAATTCACCGGATCGTATTTGCCCGACTCCGATCAACTTTTGTGATGATATTGGCACCCCGAGATTCCCCGATGAAGTTAACGAACCAGATGATGACTTTCACAAAAGAACACATCATACAATTCATGAAGCAGAATCAATTGTTGATGACATAGTGGAAATATGCGAAGATGATGAATTATTTGTAAAAAAAACCGAGGAGGAACGCGTTATAGATTCTGATCAGAGCTTACTGACTCTCGATGATAAAGACTCTAAAATCACTAAAAAAAATCAAACAGTAAATAAACCCAAAGATATTACCACGCGTTTTAAGGATACCGAAAGAAAAGTACATTCTGACTTTATGGATGATAATCTTACATCAGATGAGTGCTTACTTTCAGTTTCTGAAAAGGTTAATAAATTCGCTAAAGGTCCCAATACAAAAGAAAGCAGAAGTCCATCACGTAACATTAAAGATGAATATGATAAGGATACAGTTTATCAAGATAATTATACAAAACTTAGTGTCAACGACAAAGCCCACTTATTTGTTGAAACTGCAGAAAATATAAAGGTATCAAAACCAAAAAAAGCTCAAAAAATAGAGCGTCCAGATTTAAATAACGTCGATGAATCACTTAAAAGTGATGATTGCTTGCTCAGTGTTTCAGATAAAGTAAATAAATTTGTTAAAACCGCAGAACAATTTTTAAGTGAATCTTGTGAAGTAGAGGAAAAAGAAAAAAAAATTAAGGAGCAGCATGATCAAATAATGAGAAAAATAATAGAAAATGTTGATTACGATTCCGATTACGAAAGCAAAAAGTTGGAATGCCACGAAGAGTATATAGGAAAGAAAGAACTAGAATCACGCGATGAACTAGTACTACTATCCCAAGATAAACCGAAAGATGTTTCGAACATAAGTAAAAAACCTACAGAAAAAACTCCTGTGAAAATCACAACTTTACGTAGCAGTGAAGCTGTTAAAAAGGCAAAAGCACTTTTTGAAAATATTGCATCAAATAATCAAACCACTAAAGACATTAAGACATACACCAAGGTTACTACTAAGTTGACGGATAATAAGAAAACGCCGAAAGCGGATTCACAAGCCTCAAAACCATATTTAGAAAACGATACTTTAAAGGTAACTAAAGTTGACGGTGAAAAAGAGGTTTCTAAAATTACTTCCTATGAAGGTTCTTCTATTGAAAGCCCTATAAATATTCCAAAACCTACACGTGAGCATGATAATAAACCACGGCAAAGTCCATCGCGACTTAGAACTCATTCCCCAGATATATCAAGGAATAAGTCTCCCGTTCAGCAGATAACCAATACAACAAGAACTATTAATACTTCCAAAGAGGCTTCTTCAAAACATACTACATCGGAAAGACCCGAATCACCTCTACATCGACATGAACACGATATTGGTGAAAAATCACAAGACAAAATTCCTGGTTATTTGCGTCCAACAAAAACAAGCCAGCTCAAGGACGAACCTAAGGTAATAGAAGTCACTGAAGTTAGCAGTCGTAGAGGTAGTGGAAAATTTGGAGTTGAACTTCGTCGGACAAGTATTGAAAGATCTACCATAAGCAGCGAACGTCGTCGTAGTAGCGTAGACCATAATCAACCCTGTATTGAAGATATTTTCGACATTAACCTTTTAGAACAAATGGTCAGTAAATATTATATTTAAGCCCTTATTATAATTTTTGAAGTAAATCGTAACTTTATAAATTTATTTATTTTCAGCTGGATAAGGTCGTTGGATATGAGCAGAGGCGTCGCATCAGAGCACAAATACGAATCGCGAAGAAAAATCAGCAAAATAAACACGTGACTAATTCTAATGCTACAAAGGAAACTGTCACGACCATCACAAAAAGGTCTTCAACAGAACGCCAGCAAAGATCACACACTCCTGAATATCAGACAAGATCTACCCCTCAAAAGTCTCCAGAAAGAGAACCTAAATCATATCAGAGAATTGATTCACCTGTAAGGCCGTCTTCCCCACATCGGATGATTTCTCCTGAATGTGAAATAAAACCCCATATTGAGAGAAGTCTTTCACCAGAAAGAAAATCTCCTAATCAAAAAACTGTTTCACCAGACATAACAAAACCGAATGATCAAACAACTTTGTTTAATGGTCACGCTCAAGAACCAAGCAAGATCTTAGTTGACAAAAGACCACAGAGTCCTTCAAAACTTCCGCAGAAATCCACCGCAACATCCAAAAGCCCACTACGTCCTGTGAGTCCCGATAAAAAATCAAGACCCACCTCCCCGACAAAATCGACCAGACCTGCAACTCCAAGTAAATTAGCCAGACCTATATCTCCGACTAAACAAGCCAGGCCTGCCTCTCCAACTAAACAAGCCAGGCCTGCCTCTCCAACTAAATCAGCTAGACCTGCATCTCCAACTAAATTAGGCAGACCTGCCTCTCCGACCAAGTCAGCCACGACTAAACCTACATCAAATCGATTTAACGAGTATACTTCTGTTTACATGAAGAAGATCGGTCTTAAAACGGAAGATGTGAAGACCTCTCCATCAAAACTTAAAAAATCCCCTGAAAATCTTGTTAAACAAGAACAGGCGGTTACACGAATAGAAAAAGATGAAGCAGTTGAGATCCATCAAACATCAGCTTCTATCACGAAAAACATAACAGAACATACATCATCTGAGGATGTCATAGAGATTATGCAGACTAACGGAAAGAGGTCTCCGTCTCCTCAGGAGAAGCGTAGCTCAGAACGCAGATCGCAGAGTCCAGAAAAATCTCCCAGTCCCGACTCTAGGAGACCAATACAGCATGAGACTACGGTTGAAAAGAAAAAGGAAACTATCGTCAAAACCGTAAATGATATTGGAAAAAAGATTGTTTCTAAACAGTTGCAGGAAGAAAAACCTTCATGGATTACTAACAGGAATCTGAAGAAAGTTGCTTCCACGGCAAGAACATATAGCAGCAAGAAAATCGAGTCTGAAAAACCGAAGTACCGAGCTCCAAGTCCGTCCAAAGTTATTACGAAGCCAATCGACGTGATCACATCTAGCTACGGGCCTGGACCTCTCGATGCTGACGGTAAACCACTCTTTGGAATAAAAGCGCTTAGAAATGGGGCCACAAACTATCAAGGTAATTATATTCATTAAATTATATGTTTCACAAAACACATGTTTTACACAGGTTCTAACTCCTCCATTACACCTACAAATAAGTTTGATACAAGTTTTCAAAAAACTTGAAGAAGACTGATCTTATAGATGTCAAGATCTTATAGATGACTTAAATTGACATTGGTTCAAACATGTTTTGTTTACTCTTTTATTCTTTTTTTTTGCGCCCAAATACAATGGAAAGGGCTACCCTCCGGGAAGCGAGGAAGGGAGGTGGTGAATGCTCTAAGCATACCACGACAGCCAGCTGTCGTGGTTATGTGGGACTCACTGCGACTAACCTAAATGCCTACCCACTAAACACCACCTGTGAGACTGCCATTGGCTTTAGTGGCCTTTCTGTCGAATCGAAAGCGACCCTCTTTAGGAAAAAGGGGTTGCAGTTCTTTTATTTACTCATAGCTACCATATATAGTCTGTTCGCTTAGATACGGTCGCCTTTGTGTCGCGCCGCCTCGGCACGAGCCGTATCTTGTAAAGACGCCACCGCGACATCAAAGGTCACCATGTGCGATGTACACTCGTAGTTAGGGATGGACAAGGAAAAAAATATATCGATATACAGGGTAATTTTTAATTTACTGAAGACCTTTTGGAAATATATTACGTACATCATAACAACAACATCTGTAAGAAAATAAAATATTTTTTTTCAATTTTTATTTTCAAACAAAAATTAAAGTATTTTAAATGGACCTTCTAAACAGTAATAGTCCTAGTATTAGCAAAACGCGTGGCGGGGTAGGGGCGGAGGGGTGTGTAGGAGGCGGCACTTACTCATTTGAACTTGACCTAATTACTTGTGTCGTCACGTCAGGTCAGTCGCTTCTGATGCGCCAGTGACACTTGTCCTTCCGTTGTGAGATTAATATTGCGAACGTCGAAAATTAGCTTCGCAGAGATCATACTTTATAATAACCTATTATACATTTTAACTTTTGTGATTTTTTAATCGTATTTAATTATGTGTATTGATTTTAACACGATGTGTGATACTGATATAAAAAAGGCATTTTCTTTGACGATTTATTCAGAAATTGTTTAGGTACTACAAAATATAGACTTACAAGGAATCAGACATGACAATAAAAACTTAAAAGTAGTTTTTTTGTAAATGTATTATATTCTGTGAAGAGTGATTTCGCTAAAATTGTTTGTAATGATGCAACCAATATATTCCCAAAAGGTCTTTAGTAAATTAAAAATGACCCTGTATATCGAATCGATATTGTTAAACAGTATTGATATATATCGCGTGATAAATATCGGTATATAGATATATCGTCATATTTCCATGATGTAAAGGCTCAAAATTTAATATTGGTGACTAGTGGACGACGAAAAGAAAAAACAACCACACATGAATGTTTTTGTAGCTCTTTTTATTGTTTCATGTTTTGTCCATTAATACATTTTTAAAATAAATATCGATATATCGTGATTAAAAATATCGACGATATATACCGATATTTCAATATATCGATATTTTTTGCCCAAGCCTACCCGCAGGAGAATTTGGCATTTTAAAACTAAAAGCCCTAGTGAAAGGATCTTTGCTACCTAACTTGAGTACATTATTTATATGCGTATTTTACACGGAATATAAAAAACAAGCAACACACTTGTTTTTTATATTCCGTGGTATTTTATCACAATAACCATAAGAATAAAATAGTATTCTATTTTATTCTTAGAATAGAATTACATTTATATTTAAGTCTATGGTCCACACCGATCCAAAATCCAAAACCATCCAAACGTCTTAGACAAGTGTATATCAGACTAGTCCACAGAACACAATTAGGTACTCTCTACCAAGAGGATTAGTCTTATAGATACACGCTTTTTTCACTTTCACCACGGTACAAGTAGAAAAGATATACAACAACACAATACTTGTGACAAACCATTTTCAAACAGGAAAATATTTTTGACAAGATTTCTGCAAGTTTTCTATACAAGAATCGTGACAATTTGTTTTAGGTGTAAACAATAAAAATAGTGGATGCAGCATATAGAATATAAACATGTTCTGTACCTTGGTGTAAACGTGGAGTACAATTTAAACAAGACAGCAAATTACTTATCACAATTGTGATTAAGATGTTAATATTTTGAATTGTTAATAATTTTCTTTGTTCAGTCCTTATTCTTTACATTTAGCTTTTAATTATTTTCTTTAACTTTGTTCATTGAATTAATGATTATAACAGCCTATAAAAAGTCCACTGCTGAGTATACCCCCCCCCCTCTCCCTCCGCTAGTCTGCCTCGTAAAGCCTATTTTGCCATAGTTGCCACGCTTGGCAGGCGGGTTGCAACCGCAGTTTTTTATAAGTTTGCAGTTGATTCAACGTCAGTTTCAAGTCAGATTTTTACGTGGTAGAGTCCTGCTACAGATATATTATAGTTGTAGCACCAATGGGTCGGCTCGACCCCCGGTCCAAGGACCACGCTCTCACAGAATACCAGCGTAAAATAGCAGCTTAACACTGCTGTGTTTCGTGTGGTGAGTGTAGGGAACCGGAAACCCCTTTTTACTGTATACGAAGCATTCTATCCTAATGCTCAGGGGTGATTACGCATTTGCATTTCGATTCGTATTTGAGAATAGATGTAGAGCTCTATTGGCCTCAGCATTCATTTAGCAT
Source organism: Parnassius glacialis (assembly GCA_033319125.1). Lineage (NCBI taxonomy): Eukaryota > Metazoa > Arthropoda > Insecta > Lepidoptera > Papilionidae > Parnassius > Parnassius glacialis. The sequence goes on along the minus strand of JAVANC010000027.1, from coordinate 47,824,315 downwards.
CAGGTGGACTGTGTGCTCGTTTGTCACTCTTATTCAATAAAAAAAGATGCTGCTGCCCATCTCCTTTTTATATTTCCCTCTATCGCCCCTTGCGATATCCACGGGATGATATCGGGTTTTCAAATATGCTTACATCGCTACTACACAGCGATTTTAAAATATTATATTAAATCTCTGTCCAACAAAGATAGACAGAACACTACGTATGAACATATCAAGTGACGTCGAAACCATGGTCAACTTTTTAATAGGCCCTAATGCTATAATGTCTTAGCGTAAATATCCTAACCACTGTTGAATTGAAGGCGCTCAGATTGTATTCATATGAAAAGACAAGGCAAACCGTTAGGTAATAATGCGTGAAATATCGACAACAAATAGGTGAAGCACCGCCAGCCGCTTGGTTGTCCGATGGTGGAAAGGAGAGGAAGGAATTAAGCATGTAATTCCTGCCGCACACTCTCCGAAATGTGTCGTATAGAATAAGTTTTCTGCCTATCTGTCTTTTTTGGTCTCAGTATTTTATTTAAAACTTATAATTTTATAGTAAAGGGCACGGTGATCCGTCAAGAATATCATTCTAAAAATGGAGGAGAGCCTGTGGGCACGGTGTCCGTTACCGCTTACTCCACGGAGCCTGAGGATTTGGAGAAACTGCTGCAAGATCAGGGAGAGCGACCTTCGAAGATCCACGGACTTGCTGCTATCACAACCACAAAGAAGTTTGGAGGCGATACTGGAACCACGTACAGTGAGATTCATACTGTAAGCGCCTTGCAAGATTTCATAGCATTTTTACATTAAAACGCCTGTACATTTTTAAAAGCAACCATTTGCATAAGTGAAGTTTTCTTTATTTAAAGTTTTTTTTAATCAAAATACGTTTAACTTGTAAAGGGTATTTATGATATAGGAGGGAATAAGGTGTACAGTAATAGCAACAATAGCCTAATAAATTAACCTTACAAATCGCAAACTTTAAAGTTATAGGTTCGAATCCGCTATACTACTACTGTCGTGAACCACTCTTTAACACTAGCATTTTAAGCTTACTTGAAGTAGAATATTTGATTTATATATATCGAGTATTTTTTAATATAATCGAGTATTTTTTTAAATACTAATAATAGCATTATTAGTATTTAAAAAAAAATATTCGATTCAGTGTTATGAGCGTGACTTTGGAAAAAATCTTTAATGTGCAGGCAATCACTACAACCTTTAAAACCATAGCTTGAAAACCTTACTGTCAATTATTTGAATTGCATTATCTTTTTTTTACGTTACCTCCACACTAGGATTTTTTTCTGTATCGTGGGGGCTTTACATACAAAAATTTCGTAAGAACAAACATCCAGACCCGGAATAATTATTTGTAGGCAATACAAATACTTGTTCCATGCGGGATTCGAACCCGCGGCCCTGTAACTTATTGTTTAGCCACTGCGCCACGAAGCCGTCAAACCGTATCTAGCTTAGAGACAAGGGAATGGGTCTAAATACTTTATTTATTTATTATTATTACAGCCTATCTAAAGTCCACTGATCTGGCATTGAAATGCTAACCGCTAAGTATGGCGATTAAGTCACAAATTATATAACTTATATATACAGTCGACTCTCGTTAATTCAAACCTGCGATAATTCGAACCTCTGTATAATTGAAAGTTATCACGAGTTCCCTACAAAATCTCTTTGTATTTCGAACTAAAACAATACATTTTTATGCACTTGGTAATTTAAACGAAAATATCATTAACACGTAACAAAACGACGCGTTAATTCGAACTCATCGGCGTCAAACACTCGACAATTCAAAATTACAGGTTTCTGTAATGTTGAATTGTCGAATGTCAATCAATAACTTCTTTTAAGAGAAAAAGTGCATGTTTATGCACTTTTTCTCTTAAAAGAAGTTATTGATTGACAGTCTGAGCAGCAACAATGTATTATGAAGCAAAGCAGTATAACAGAGTTCTTTCGAAAGATTAATTAATTCACATTATGAAATTTACACGAATTGTAAATGTACCTCTAAAGTTTTGTCATTGTTAAAGAATACCAGGTAATAAATAATAATTGATCAACACTTAATAATACGAAGTTTTATTTATTTACTCTCAAAAATTTCGAACCATTTGATATTTCAAACACTCGATAATTCATAATATTTTAAGAGATCCTCGAGTTTCGAATTAACGAGAGTAGAGAGAATAGTAACATAGTATGTAACTTGCGAGGAATATACGACTTTTTACATAATTAATATTTATATAAATTTTTTTCGCTATATTACCGATAGTACATTCAGCACAACACGGAGTTAGTATAGTAGGAAACGAGTTTTAAGTTAAACATTTTTAGTAGGCGACAATGGCCGTATCGAATTTGTCTTTTGTTTCGCAGAAAGAAGACCGCGCAGCATTGGACCAGTTCACCCACAGCGATCGACGAGTGAGCGAGTCCAAAATCGATCGCTCTTCAGAAACAAGATACACTGAGGACACGAGAGATAAGAAACACAGCATAACAGAGAAGGGTGACACTTACAGCGTCGAATGCCGTCACGAAAGACACGATAAAGAGAACGATAGCGGATACTCCGTGAAGATCACAAGACAAGAAGAAGAAAGAGATAGCACGCAAAAATACGACCAGCAGGAGATCTCTGAAACCTACATCATGGAAAGCAGAAGAGAAGACAGTAGAAGACAAAAAGAAACTGTGGATGGTGACTACAGAGTTGAAATAATAAGGCAGGGGAGAATTGGAGATGATCGGGAAACAAGACACCATAACAAGGAAGTAGGAAACGTTCGAAAAAACAGAGTAGAGAGAATCCAGACAGTGGAGAGTAAAGAAACTGGGAAATCTGAGCGAAAATTGGAAACTAAAAAATCTGTCGTTCGTCAGGGTTCGGTCAAATCACTTACGGAGAAATTCATTAAAAACGCAAGTGAGTGTTAAATTTTTTTTATACATATTTAAGTCAAATAACGATCAAAGGGTTCGCAGTCCACATTATGGTAGAATAGACTGGAATATAATAGAATAGAATAAATTTTATTCGATATAGATAACAAGAATGCTTATTCTAAATCTCATCATATTAAAGATATGCTCGTGCTAGTCATTTATGCTTGCACCGTGCAAGATCACCTTTCGCCTTTAGACACCATTCTTCCTGGTGCAATGTTTGTTGCCACCCAGTAGAACTACTGAAACCGTTCTCTTTACCTTTAACTTCGTAAAATAACTGCGCGTTGCGCTAAAAAGACAGTGCCCTCGCAATATAACACAAAAAAGCATCGATCCGGTCAGTTTGGACTTTACAAAACTATTATGAAGTTGGGGAAGCATAATTTATCGAGCGTGCGTAACGGCCTTAACTCTGTGTAAGAAGTTCGCAAATGGACTTATGTAATACTTACTTACTTTCAGAACATAATCGACTTAATATTGCAGTTCAGTTGCATATTGTGTTGAATGGACAATGTACATAATTTGTGTTCCTTTACAATGAAATAATCAATATTATACAACAACTATAAAATGGTGTTTTAATATTTTCATTAAATTTGATCTACTACCGATATGTGAGGATTTTTTCTTAAAATGTGATCCCATTTGATATAGAGCCTATTTAATAAAAAAAGGGAATCACTAAAATAATTTCAAAATTGGTGAAGCTATTGTTTCCTCCGAACCTCCTTTTGAACCTTTTTTTAAAGTCGAATAATAATCAACTATACTATACCATCTCACAGCCGTATATGAGTATATAAATACTTATATATAGTTCGTAAAAGTTAACTACAGGCAATAATAAGAGTGTTGTGTAGGTGAAACCAGCAAGAGCGAGCGCAGCGCGTACCCGAAGGCGGGACTCATCCTGCGCACCACTGGAATGAAAGACTCCATCTCCAGCGACTCCTCGGCGCACGCTGGTAAGTTGTACTTATAACTCCAGATGCCATCACTAGCCCAAGACTGTTATCAACCTTCTAGCAATCATTTTGGACTCATTTTTTAATTATTTTTACGTGGTAGAGCTACGCTGCGGTTGCAGCACGAATGGGTCGGCTCGACCAGAGATGGACCACGCTCGCACAGAATAACAACGTAAAAATAAAATATATAGTCGATATTAAGACAATAACTATTTTTATAATTTTTACCTGAAGTGATCTTTTATCCGAAATACTTGGTTTTTATTTTTTTGAAAAATGGTAGAACCGGTAAAATGCATGTAATGTTGGTAATGGATAAAATAAAATCAGGATTTTTTTTTTGGAGATTATGGCCTGGTATCTAGACCTTTAGGCCAAATAACTTATGTTAATGAAAATATAACTTATGTTAACGGTTAACCTCTAAACTTTTTCATGTGCAACACTTACGTCATACGATCATTGACCTCAGGTTAGAAGCAAATAAATCGGAGTGCCGTGAGACCCTTTTTTTCACCACAACAATAACAATGCGTACATAATGACAAACGTTTGGATAAACACCATTGTTGATAAAACGTAAGCTCAATTGTTTGCGTCATAAATATGAATTACTAAATTGCATAACTCATTTGTCTCGAAAACTTAGAAGGAGACGCTTGTGCAGACCGTAGAATTTTTAAAGTATACTTTCTACATAAAATCTTTTTAAAAATTTAAATGTAAACTTATCAATAGCGTGTCACTCTTCGTAAATTACGGTCGGCTACTCCATATTTTTACATTATAGTCTTTTAGACTAATTATTTTATACAAGCAGTAACTGTTTACATTTTATTTCTAAAAAGTTATTAACTTGGTCAAGAAATCGAATAAGTTAGTTTCTTTTAGCCAGTTACTTTTAAAAAAAATATATTAATTTGACGTTTAGTTTTTCCTTGGTATAAAACAATACTTCTTTAATATTTTTTTTTTTTGGTAACGAACAGTCCCGAATGACGATTGTTTACATTCGCTTAAAAATTAAGTGTGTATGTATAATACATAAGCAAACTATGCTTATATATACTCTAAGCTAATTATGAATAATTAAAAACTCAGTCAATAAACAAAGAGAATATAATCACATAAACGTCTAATGTTGTCAATGAGGGTTAATATATTATATTATACATATATAGTTGACACTGAGGTAAAGTTTTTTGTTACACAAATGTAATTTGATTGAGAAGTTGTTTTTTAATAAAGGTTTATCAGTTTCTAGAGTATTATATTAATACACAAAACACTGCGTCAGTGGTTTGCTCTTTAATTATTTGCACATTTTTAATTTTTTTTTTAATTTTCCTACTTTTTCTAAATTTTATTTTGCACTCACGCAAACATATATTTTATTTCTTTCTTCAGCCCGTTAAAGTTCACTGCTGAGGTACATATGTGTGCAAACGCACACATATGCACCTCAAACCATGTCAAAATACAGACGTGTTGTCACCCCTGAGGACTAATATGAAACGCCTCGCTTCCAGTACAAAGGTACTTCGGTTCCCTATACTCACCAATTTACATTGGTATTCTGTGGAAGCGTGTCTCCCGCTCGAGCCGACCTATTCGTGCAGCATTGCAATAGTCAGAGCGCGGCGCTACCACGTAGGAATGAGTTCTTTCTTTTCTTTAAACACGGGACAATTTTCGTGATCTCACCAGGCCTAACGAGGACAGACAGCGAGCAAAGTCTGGGCTCGGACGACAACGTGGTTACAACCACCACAACCACCACCACGACGACAACACGGCGACAGGACATGGGCGACGGCGACACCAGCACCACGCAAACCCGCACCAGCCACGAGCGCTCGTTTCTCGACAGCAACACCAAAGTCACCGGCGTGCAGGACATCCTCACTAGGATGAAGAACGCTGACATCGGTAAGCATTTTTTCAAGAATAAGTGTGAAAAACGAGCACACAGTTCACCTGACGGTAAGTGGATGCTGTGGCCCATAGACAACTATATTTATCCTCAATTAAGAATCACAATGCTGATTTATAAGTAGTAGAGCCATGCTGCAGCTATATAAGTAGTATAGTTGTAGCACGAATGGGTCGGCTCGACCGGGGAAGGACTACGCTCTCACAGAATATCAGCGTAAAATGGCAGCTTGACACTGCTGTGTTTCGTATGGTGAGTGTAGAGAATTGGAGAAAAGAAAAGAGACATTCCATCTTAGTCCTCACGGGTGACGACGCATCTGCATTTTGATTCTTTATTGTGGATAAATGTCTATGGGTCACAGCAACCACTTACCATTAAGTGGACTGTGTGCGCGTTTTCACCCTATCCTATAAAAAAAGATGCGTTGCCATCCCTGAGGACTGAGATGGAATGCCTCGTTTCCATTAAAAGGGTCTCCGGTTATCTAGACTCACTATACGAAACAGCAGCATCGATCTGCTATTTTACGCGGGTATTCTATGGGAGCGTGGTCCTACCCCGGTCGAGCCAACCAATTTGTGCTACAACCATAATATAGCTGCAGCATGGCTCTACCACATAAAAGAGAAAAGAAGAAGGGGACTTATATAAGCTTTCTTGACTTTCTGACTTCCAATAAGAAAAACGTGTAATCAAAATATTGAGAACATAATAAAAAAAAATCTATTCTATTGTATAATGGTGTTGTCCGCAGTGGTGGAGGAGAGCGACAGCTGCGAGGACGCGGAGGCGCGCGCGCTGCTCAACAAGTTCCTCGGCGCCAGCGTGCTGATGGCCGGCATGCAGGGCTACGTCACCGAGCAGCCCACCGGCAAGCTCATCGTCAAGCAGGTCAGTCGATCATAAGTCTTTCTTAACCCTTTCCCTGTCGCATGAATCATATATGAACATTTTAATTGTTTTACTATTGTGTCTTTTTGAAACTGTTAAGGCTCATTATCATCAACATCAACAACGTACGTTAATATGCCGCAGAATTATTAGTTTGAATATCATTTTGAGAGATTAGTTTACAATTTGACTTTAAAATGATATCAGACAAGCCTACTTGGGTCTTTTCAGTGCTTCAATAATAATTTTCTGTAATGATCTGAATGAGTTTGTTCTTACGAGGGAGAAATAAGTCCTCTTTGAGAAGAAGTGATTACAATTCAAGGATCTATTTGTGTGTGACGTTCTTTCGATTATGGTATTACAAACTCACGATACCATCCACACCATCTGGATGCTTAGCGGTTTACCACTATGAGATTTACAAGTACTTTTTGTTTTTATTTGTACATCTCCTCGTACAACTTCTTTGTAGAATCGACTACCGGCGATTTTTCTGGACGGATACGACTTAGGGACCTTCAAGAAACGAGAAATTCCTTGGTGTTATCGTTATTCATGGACGGCGGTCGTCAAGTGAGCCGCATGCTCGTTTGCCAACTCTGCTACAAAAAAAAAACTTAAATAATACAAATTTTGGAATTTTAAACAATGTCACTTTTAATTGAATTCAGTTTAGAATAGTTTACACGTGGTAAAGCCACGCTGCAGCTATATTATGATTGTAGCAGAATGAGTCGACTCCACCGGTAGTGGAGTGCCATGCGCTCACAGAACACCAGCGTAAAATAGCAGTTTAATGCTGCTGTGTTTCGTATGGTGAGTGTAGAGAACCGGAGACCCTTTTTAGTGGAAACGAGGCATCCATCTCAGTCTTCAGGGCTGCCAACTCATATTCATTTTGATTGTTAATTGAGAATAAATGTAGATATCTATGGGCCACAGCTTCCACTTACCATCAGGTGGACTGTGCGCCCGTTTGACACTCTTACTCTTTAAAAAAAACTTAAATATACTGATCATATAACTTTGAACTAGTTTTTCCACAAAAAATACTTTAAAGTTTTATGAATATAGAAGGTCTACAAAAGGTTACAAAAAGAAGAGCTGTATTAATTAAGTCCTCGGGGATGATAATATATAATATGCATTTTGATTCTTAATCGAGGACAAATGTGGTTGTCTATGGTCCACAACATTCACTTATCATCAGATGGACTGTGTACTCGTTTGCCAGTATTATTCTTTAAAAAAGTTACTTTATACAAATTAAAAAATAATATGTAGCCGTCTTGCTTAGTTGAAGTGTTTACAGTGAAATAAATTATACGTCTTAGAACACACGGAGTCAATGTCCAAGCTATAATTATTTTCACATCAGTACATAATACAAACACAAACTTGGCTCGTCACCAATCGAGGAAATGTTGGTCGTTATGAACGCAAGACTACGTTTCAAGTGCCATAATTGGCGCGTGATTTCTTAAAATATTTTCGAAGTTTATGCTAACGTTGTTTTTGAAAAAGTTATTTATTCGACTTTATTTAATACAAAATAGTATTTATGTATATTACCTTGTAATTTTTTTTACTTACTATAAACCAGTGCTTGACCACACCTGGTAGTAAGTGATGATGAAGCCATAGATCTATCGCATTGTTTTAACTTAACAAAAGCCTATTCAACCTTACCTTGAAGACGCCCAGGTTGTATTCGGACGGAAAGACAGACGCCCGCAAATTATTCCATTTCTTTGCTGTACGCATTACAAAAGACTAATCAAAGTGCTTGGTTATAATGCGTGGAATATCGACTGCAAAGGGGTCCGATGGTGGAAAGGAGAGGGAGGAAATAAAGCATGTAATTCCTATGCACACTCTCCGAAATGCATTCTATAGAATACCGAGAGGCTGTCTACCATATTATATCTATGTTGTCTACCCTGTTTTCGAGGCTGACAAGGTTGGTTTCAGTCAAATCAAGGTTACCAATGAGCCCTATTAGCACGTCTCTCCACTGAGTTCAACGCTGCTAATTGGCATTGTGCAGCATCAGCCTACTGCTCCGGATTAGCACGGTTGATTTCTGGATCTCGACAACAAAACCTACCGGGTGCAATTGTGAATCTTAACCATTCTCTAATCACACACACAAAATTTCTTTAAAATCGGTCCAGCCGTTTAGGAGGATTCAGTCACATACACACGGACAGAAGAAATATATTATATAAAACATGCATGTATTACACATAAAAACCTTCCTCTTGAATAATTCTGTCTATTGATGTAAACCACGTTTAGGAAGCGACTTTGTGTTATACTATGCTGAGAAGTGTGACAAACGAGCACACAGTCACAAGAGATGATATAAGTGGATGCTGTGGCTCTAGACATCTACACATAATCTGAGTTAAGAATCAAAATGCAGATGCGCTGTCGAATAAATGAAAAAATGAAAAGATTAAGATGGAATGCCTCAAATTATTAATTGCAATTTTAAATGTTGCTTTACTACTTGCTCGGCGGTGAAGGAAAACATATTTCTAAGACGTGAAGTCGGGCAACGCGCAAAAGGGCAACGCGGAAATTACCTTGACCTAAACCCGTATCAGAAATTAGAGGAGGCCTGTGCCCAGCTGTAGTACCTAATACCTATATATATTCTTTATATATAAAAACTAGCTGTTCTCCGCTACTTCGCTCGCGTGTAATTTAGGGTTTTAATTATGTTGCGCAGAACTCTAATAATAATTTTTCTAAAACATAAGTAGCCTAAGTTACTCCTTATAATATCAGCTGTCTGTCAGTGAAAGTCCCGTCGAAATCAGTCCAGCCGTTTCGGAGATTAGCCGGAACAAACAGACAGACAGATAGACAGACCGACAGACAGACAAAAATTTTAAAAATTGTGTTTTTGTTATAAGTGTCGTATATACTTTCATATGCATTTATTAAAAAGTTGGTATTTTTATATTACAAACAGACACTTCAATTTTATTTATTTGTATAGATGTATAGATATAGATTACGTGTAACGTTGTTTGTCCGCGATGAACTCCTAAACTACTGAACTGATTTCAATGAAATTTTGCACACTCTGTGCAGTTCGGTCCAACTTGAGAGATAGGATAGTTTTTATCCTGATAAGTGACACTCAATATTTTTTTATTACCCCTTTAAGGATTTTTTATATGAAGGGCCGTCGAAAAGGGCAGATATAAAGACTAGCGATGCTATTCACATTCCTTGTTCTCTTGGTAAGTTTAAAATGTATGTGTTAGGAGTAATTCATGACAGCATTTTAACAGTGGTAGAGCCACGCGGCAGCTTTTGCTGTCGCACGGATGGGCCGGCTCAAACCGAGGTGGTACCACGACCTCACAGAAAACCAGCGTGAAGTAGAGGTTTACCTCTGCGTTTCGCTTAGTGAGTGCAGGTGGCCGGAGGCCCTTTTTACTGGAAATGAGGCATTCCATCTTAGCCATCACGGGTGACAACGCATCTGCATTTTGATTCGCAAACGAGGATAGATGTAGATGTCTATGGGCCGCAGCAACCACTTACCACCAGGTGGACTGTGTGCTCGTTTGTCACCCCTATCGTATAAAAAAAGTAGTCGAAAATTAGATTCACGCACGACCGTTTTAAATAACTTTACTTTACTTTAAATACAGCTATGAAAATACATTAACGTTTAACACAGTTGCATCTAGCGCAGTGCTGCGTGAGTCACGAACAGTATTTATCTATCAGGAAGCTTCGGAAAACGGATAAAGACAACGTGTGCCAAGTTCGCCCCACATCATACTTACATGTCAGTTACATTCGCGCGCCACTGTTTGTTTATTACATTAAAAAGTAAACAACTCCGTTAGACTACAATAAAATTTACAATCTGAAACATTTTATCAACTATTATAGCAAGTTTTTTTTAGACGTTACCCCCCACTCTAGGATTTTGTCCTGTATCGTGCAGGTAATACATACTTATTGTGTCCAAACACAAATATCCAGACCCAACGATTATATGTAGGCCTCCGACATAGATTGTATGCTATATATGCTAGGTCATAGTCACATTAATTAGTATTATTACTGTATTCATCAATTTTTAACACGTCACGTCTGCATAATTTCAGATTATTCAGACGATCGCAATGATTTTGTAATAAAAATCATAATTATCTTATCGATAAAAGTAGGTACCTATAATTTAAAATTAAAAATTTTGTACAACCGACTTCTATACACATTATTAATATTAACTCATAAACTATTAGTCAGACCTTGATGAAATGTATATGGGACCACATGTGAAGCACCAGCTTTCAAATAAAGAAAAGAATCATCGAAATCGGTTCATCCAGTAAAAAGTTATGATGTAAGATGTAACACACATAAAGAAAATTATAAAAACATACAGTCGAATTGGGTACCGTCTCCTTTTTGAAGTGGGTAGAAAATAGTAATAGACAGTTCAGTTTGTAATATTGAAAGTGAAATAACTGGTTTCTTTTAAGCTCAAGGGTTATTTGCATGCTATTAAGACATAAATAACCATTTTTAAATATTTTGTCTGTCTGACTGTTTGTCCGGACTAATCTCCGGAATGGCTATTATCTTTAAATTATATTTTTTTAATAAAAAAAGGAATGATAAAATAATACGAGCTTTGATTACCATAAATCTAAACGACTGCACATTAATAGATCCTATCCAGGCTAAACCAGAGCTGGTCGCTGCGTTAAAATATAGGTATTTCAATTTAAAAAATATATAATCGGTTTTACGCAGCAAGTTCCATAAGAAATTGCTTACGTAAATATAAAGTTATATTCTACATGTTTATAAATAATGACGCAATATAAATGCGTATCAATCAGTCTGGACGAAACCAATAGTAAACAAAAGCGCGCAGTGGATGCGCCCGCACGTTGCCGTTTTAAGCCACGCGCGGGAAACGCGAAAAGCGCGGCAAAAATAACACACCGCCGACATTTCACCGAACCACATATTAAAACGTCGTATGTTCACGAAGTGTACCAAACAATTTAAGCTTTACGGATGAACTAACTCTTAGCTACTATGTGGAAATTCGTTCGAAACACTCCACACGCTATATTCGTAGCGATGACGTCAAAAATGGCCACTGGCGCAGTTCGTTCCACACTCCCGTGCAGATCAGTTCAAGTCAAAATTGACATGCCATAATTTATTATTCTATAAAACCATTTATTATGGTATAAAAAACAAGTGCCCGGAAGAGACTGCCATCAAGTAATTTAAATTATTATTTCTACCAAATAAATCCAGTGGAGCATAATTATAACAGGATTGCGCATTTTATGCCAAGCTTTTGTTAGGTAAGTTCGCTTTTTAATTTTCAGCCGACTTCAAAAAAGGAGGAGGTTCTCAATTTGACTGTATTACTTTTTTATGTGTGTTACCTTAGAACTCTTTTCTTGGTGAACCGATTTTGATGATTATTTTTTTATTTAATATCTGGTACTTTTCATGTGGTCCCATATAAATTTGATTAAGATCTGACCAGTAGTTTTTGAGTCATCCTTAATAATGTGTATTTAATTGATTTCGACTACATTGATAATTTTCTCATTTTATTTATATTGAAGTCGATTGTATAAAAATTTTAATTTTACCAGTCGTGGTTCTACATTTCGTGTTGAAAATTAAAATAACATTAAATTTTTCGGAAGCAAAAACTTTCTTAATTTAGCTAAGCAATTACATAGGATGGCTTAAATATGATGCGTGCTTTCGTGTATTTTCTTAAACTTTATTTTGCATTTCTTTAAAAAAAAAATTTTTATTAGAAGGCAGTGTTCGACTACATTACAACACATACTAAACATTTTACAGGTAAAAAAATTATACATTCCATGGCTTTTACTTCTGATTTGCTCCTTATTTGTAAAGGCAGCGAAATAAAATGATGGGGATGGCTTAAAGGACAAGCATCCAAGCCAAAAATCTTTATTAAACAATGACGGGGATTTCATCAAAAACTCAAAATACAATGGTCACGCGCAGAACGCGTGGTATTTAGGATGCAGTTTTGAAATAAAAAGCTTCGTCTTCATAATATATAAATTATAATATCGTAAGAATAAAACACGTTTTTACAGACCGGCGACTGATAAACTTTATATTTAGTCTCTTTAGTTAAAACTTTACGAGAATAACTTGAGACTTAGTTTTAAGGCTCTAATGTACACAGCTATAGAGATCCATGTGATTTATCTTTATATATACTTTAATAAAACCGATTTACAGCGTTTTTGCGACTGTAGAGAATCGATCACCCCATCTTCCAGTTGGTATCGTAAGATTATGGGAAAGACCAGAAAGACCTTAAAACTTTCAATAGATGCTAGTTGGTACATCTCGTAAACCAGATGTAAAATACCAAACTATTGAGAAGATGCTGTGTTTTGCAAACGTGAAACGTTTTTTATAGAATAAAGTTGACAAACGAATCCACGTTATGATAACTGGATGCTGTGGCCCACAGACATCTACATTTATCCTCGATTCTAAATGCAGATGCGTTGTCACCCCTGAGGACTAAGATGGAAAGCCCCGTTTCCAGTAAAAAGGGTCTTCGGTTCTCTACGCTCACCATACGAAACACAGCAGCATTGAACTGTTTTTTTAACCTGGTATTCTATGAAAGCTTCGTCCTACCTCGTTCGAGCTAACTCATTTATGCTACTACCATGATATAGCTCCAGCGTGGCTCTACCACGTCAAACCTGTCCTACATTAATTGTCTGACACAGGATTGTAAACATGTTAGTGTGCGTGAGTAACCCCGTACCACGCCGGCACCGATTAAATTGGTAATTTTATTTGTAAGTGCTAATTTACTACGTGCTCGGTGTTGAAAGAAAACATCGTGAGGGAACATGCAAATCTTAGGATTAGAATATCGTAGATTGATTAGTATGCCACGCCAGAGATACAAGGCCAAACAAAACTAACCCTGACCTTAACACCAATTCACCCAAGTGAAAAGGGTAGGTCTTTCTTCATGGGCGAATTCTTACACATATGCATTTTTCGTAAGGGCTATTACTAGCACCCGTTAAAATTCCATGGAGTCCCACCTTTACTGCCTATCTGCAGGATTTAAAAGCTTCTATCTTTCTCACCTCTATCTCTATCTCTATCTGCGCAACGCACTGTGCAACGGAGCGATCCCAAGTCTTGTTACAAAGACCATCTTGCGTACTCCTTTGTAAATTCAAACGTTGCCGACAAATAATGGCATTAAGCTCGTGCTCAAGTGCACAGGTGCACAGGTGCACTCTCTATTCCCTCACTCTCATAGTCCGGTAAACAAAAAACTGATAAACTCGGAGAGATCCGGTGCCAGTACCAGCGGCTTTTACGTATTCTCCGAGGTACGGGGCAAAACCACTACCTGACTCCGAACTTTCAGTGAGAATTTTATAACATAAATACTCAAGAACTATTTTTTCCGTGTATCGGGTTCGAATCTCAGGTACTCAAACCCGTGGTGAGCAGTCGGGTTTACAACCACTAAACACACGAGACAGTCAAACAGAATAACTATGATAACACCGCCATTACATACCTAACGTACTCAGGACGGTGGCAGTGTTAATTTATATTCCAACCATTAAATAGAGTCTAAACAAATTGTATGTAGTTTGATGATTTGATCATTAGAAAAGCAGTCTGCAAGTCAGACTTGATGACACAGCGTGTTATCAATCAGCAGCAGGAATAGAACTTCCGATAGAATGAGAGCTAATAATTTTCCAATCACCAGATGTCGCTAGTCGTGACTGAGGTAAAATTTTTTGTTACACGATGTTAGTTAATTGAGAAATTAATGTTAAATAATAGTGTATCATTATCTAGAGTATTATATTAATACACAACACAATGCGTCAGTGCTTTTATTTTTAATTTTTCGCACTTTATAACTTTTTTTAATTTTTTTACTTTTAGTTACATTTCTATAGGTTGGTTTATTCATTTCTAATCTAATTAATATAAAATATAACAAATAATACGGAAAGAGTCATTAATGTTAACATTTTCCTAAGAAACTAGCTGACCAGGCAGACGTTGTTCTGCCCTTTCCGAACGACCATTTGCTTTCCCAAAAAAAACTCCTGAAATTAGCAATAAATAAATTGAGGGTCACTTATCGGGATAAAAACTATTCTATCTCTCAAGTTGGATCAAACTGCACACAGTCTGCAAATTTTTTTTGAAATCGGTTCTACTTGTTGAATACTTGCAGCAACACGTGGTGGTTATACTACTAAATTGTTTAAACGTTTGCATTTTTAACATAGCGCCATCTATTAAATATTTACTCAATCCAGTCAACAGATATCGTCATCTGACAGAATCGTTTGGAGCTAATAGATAATTGTGACTGTCAAATAATAGACAAATAATTTTCAATAAAATAATATTGTATTGCGACTATAAATTGAGATGTAAGCTATCCTATCTTTTAAGTTGGACCAAACTGCACA
This sequence comes from Parnassius glacialis, assembly GCA_033319125.1. Taxonomy (NCBI): domain Eukaryota; kingdom Metazoa; phylum Arthropoda; class Insecta; order Lepidoptera; family Papilionidae; genus Parnassius; species Parnassius glacialis. The sequence continues at coordinate 47,809,001 of JAVANC010000027.1, read as the reverse complement.
TTGACCAAAAATTTCATTGAAATCAGTTCAGTAGTTTAGGAGTCCATCGCGGACAAACAACGTGACACGTACTTTTTATATATAAAGAAGATTATCGTCCCCGCTATGAAATTGTCAAATATTTTACCTCATTGTAAAGTGGCGACGCCCTGGTGTCAGAAAATGTCGTGGATGCCCTCATTGTTTGCTTTTAAATTTACAGGCGAGAGTTCATTCCCTGATTTACCTCGTCTCTTCTACAGTCCCACGATACTGGTTTATAACAGGACGAACCTTAAAAATTCTTCTCGTTCTTTCTGTCTACTACGACAGGAATTTCGTTCTAACTGAGTGTTCCACGACACTCACGCATGTTTTTTATTTAATTGATTACTGTTTCTAACCAAACATCCAGGTTTAGGATGTGAGTTTTTTATCCTCGCCTCCTGCATTGAATAATGAACCACCTTGTGACCTTGATTCCAACGACGTATAAAAAAACTTATAAATATAGAGACTCATAATGTTTGTGAGCGACCCTGGCTACCGGAGTGTGAAGCGTTGACGGATGCAATGCCAGCTCCAACGAACTGTGGCTGCAACCCGATACGACACGCAGACTTGATCCACGTGCCTTTATTTTTGCTGGGTTATTTTGTTTCAGTGGTCTCAGTCAGGGCTGTGTTCTAGACATCTAATGGTATTTAGAGAGCCAATTAACCTTTTTAAATTTTAATCTAAGATTTTCAATATCTAAAGAGTATAACCAGGTGGCGTTTAGTCCATATGAACGTATTCCTTTGTTTCTCCCTGAATAAAGCTACTAGAGCAAATATTTTATTACTATACAAATATTGCGTTACGATAAAATTCACCTATGTTTTGTTTTCTTTTATAAACCAATTATTAATTTAAACTTTCTAAAATTATTAAAATATCCCAGTTATACTGACAGCAATCAAGTTTAACTAGCATTATTAAAAATAAAAAAGCACAGACACAAAAGACATAGCAAGTTTCTATAATATTCTTTAAAAAATAATCATTAAAATCAGTCAAGTTTTGGAGGAAAAACAAAGTAATACAGTGATAATTTTGTCAATATTTAACAGTCTTCAAAAAAGAAGTAGGTTCTCAATTCGGATATTTTTATTTTTTTATATATATATGGGCATAACTCCGTCATATATAGACAAATTTGCTATTTTTTTTTGTACGAGAGACATTTAAATATCGTAATAATCTGATGATGAGTTTCGGAGACAGACAACAGAACTCTTCAATAAATACCAGCAAAACAACCGCTATGGCTGCTATCGCATAACTACGCATTGTTTACGCAATCACACAACATAACAGTCGCAATTTTACTACCGGTTAGTGCAGTCGCTTCATAATGACGTGGGGGCTCTAATGCCGAACCTACAGTATTTTTGTAGCGTAAGCATACCTACTGCGCAAAAATAATTCGAAATGGCGTGTCAAACTAAACGCTCCGAAACCGTCGTAATCCACGAGTTCCTGGCCTTTGTTCAACAAAAATTGGACATCATGGACCAGGCGTCTCTGGAGCAGATACTGATGACAAGCTTCACTGAGGACGAGATCATCCAAGCGAAGAAGGTGTTAGCAGATTCAGCCGTGACCCAAATCCGTCTTATCACACGTCACAGGGATGGACGCGGTAAGAAAGACCTGCAAGACATCTTCAGGCTGTTTAATGAGACCGACCCTGATGACATTCCAACTTTCGTCGCGCGTGATCTCAACAAGCTGCCTCCCGTGACGTTCGATCACGTAGACGTCACCAGATTGTTGAAAGAGATCACCACGTTGAGAGCCGATGTTACCGACATCCGTTCCAAATTTGAGGAATCGGAACGAGCCGCAACAGAGCTGAGGAACCAAGTAAATATATTGCGCAACATAATTGCAACATCTGCAAATTCACCACCGTCGCAGAATGTAAATACGACACGCGGTAACCGTAATAGTAGTCATATTTCACCGATGATTGCGACTCCGTCACGCGATACCGTCTGTCAGCGGGTTGATAGGGCAACCTCGGTCGTCATTGCATCACCACCTCAACCCTTGACTGAAGCCATTGGTACTCCTCCGCCGAAGCCAACCTCAAAACAAGGGAAGACGTTTGCGGATGTTGCCCGAAAATCTTTACAACCGGCACCCTCTTGTGGTCGAAAGCGGAAGAATGTGGAAATAAAATCAGTTCCAGTGGTGACCCAAGACAAGATTGATAAGGACGGGTTTACTCTTGTTGAGAAGAGACGTCGGTCGCGACCCGTCTGTAACCAGCGTGGGACCGCCAAGATAAACGCGAGTACAACTCTGCGTGCAGTGGAGCCAACCATACAACTCTACATCTCCCGTTTGGACAAAAGTACGTCGGGAGAAGACGTCCTGCGTTTCGTGGAAGAACGAAGCCGATGCCGCATTGAGGAACCGATCTCTTTACATTTGCAGCGTCTGGAGTCTAATAGGTCAACGAACTTCAAATCCTACGTACTCCAGGTTCCTGCAAAACATAAAGAGACATTCCTCGCTCCCGATTTCTGGCCCTCTGGGGTAGTGTTTCGCCGATACAGGGACGCGCCAAAGAAAAAAGTTCCCTAAATAGTGTTAAGTTATGTTTATATTTTATATATATTTTTAGGTTAAGGTATATATTGCTATGGGCCAATGTTCTTAATTTTTAAGTCCTTGATGCCTGAAATAAAGTTATTGTATTGTATAACATCACGCATGTTCCCTCTACATGCGTACGCAGATGTGTTAAGTGTACCACGATACACCTCCATTTCTTTCAATGTTGTTATAGTGAAGTCGGTTGTGTAACATTTTTAATTTTACCACTTTTTATAGGTACTATCAGTCCAAACGTAAGGTTATTTCTCTCGCGCTTTACCCGGGGAGAGTTAAAGCACAACGCGACAACAATAGAGCTGTTAAAATCTTGCAATATCTATTCCCATAAAAATCAACGTCAATTTAATAAATGCTAAGAAATTCTCTTTCTCTTTTCACTAAATGACAATAGATAGCGACAGGTACAGTGATCATTAATACTTAATTTAACCCTTTCGCTGTCCCGTGCACTATATATAGGGCACTGCTATTGTCTTACTATTGTGTCTGGAAACCGGACAGTAAAAGTGTTAAGTAAGGGATAAAAACAACGATCATCAACGAACCAGTGGCGGTGTAAGAATATCCAATACCCCATATCATACTGTGGGTGTCGTAAGAATCGATACAGAGAACAAATCAGGAGTTGGGCAGCAGCGTATTTTTTATTTATAGGACCGGGTGACAAACGAGCACACAGTCCACCTGATGGTAAGTGGTTGCTGCGGCCCATAGACATCTACATTTATCTTCAACAAAGAATCAAAATGCAGATGCGTCGTCACCCGTGAGGACTAAGATGGAATGCCTCTTTTCCAGTAAAATGTATCTCCGGTTCTCTACACTCACCATTCCAAACACAGCAGTGTTAACCTGCTATTTGACGTTGGTATTCTGTGAGAGCGTGGTCCTCCCCCGGTCGAGCCGACCCATTCGTGCTACAACTATACTACTAATATAGCTGCAGCATGGCTCTATCACGTATAAAAATCTTCGCGTCTTCTTAATAACAACTAAAAATACAAAATTGCGGTTGCCAACCCGCTTGCCAAACGTGGCAATAATTTAAAATAGATTACCCTCCCCCATAGACTGCTCTATGAGGTAATCTATGGAGGAGGTCTATGTTTAGCTGTGTATAATCAACGCCTATTAGTAATTTTATTTTACGTGGTAGAGTCATGTTGCAGCTATATTATGATTGTAGTACAAATGGGTCGGCTCGACAGGGGTAGGAGCACGCTCTCATAGAATACCAGCGTAAAATAACAGCTTAATGCTTCTCTGTGTCGTATGAAGAGTGTAGAGAAGCGAAGACCCTTTTTATTGGAAACGAGGCAGCCCATCTAAGTACTCACGGGTGACAACGCATCTGTATTTAAATTCGTAATTGAGGATAAATATCCACAGGCATCCACTTACCATCAGGTGGACTATGTGCTCGTTTATCACCCTTCATCATCATCATCATCATTACAGCCCTTCACAAGTCCACTGCTGCACTTATCACCCTTATTCTATAATAAAGGCCGCTTTTCTTCAAATTTCTTACCGCCCGCATTTCGTAGACACCATGAAAGCAGGAATTATTTAAATCCCTACTAAATAGCGATAAATACCAAAACAATTTTCTAAAATTCACTTCTACTCTAAAAAAGTTATGGAACGATGTGCGGAAACATTACAAGGTTCAATAAATTGAAATTTCTACGTCAATGAAACGGTATACTGTAGTTGATTTTAGTATATTTATTTGTACTAAATGATTTACGCACGGGTTATCAAGGTCCGCCTAATTTTAGTTTCGGCGTAAGTCTCGTGTAATTTCGCGTTAAATAGTTCTGCTATTGCTAACATCTAGATTTCGAGACTTCCCTGTCTGTAGCCTTGAATTAAAGTAGCAACCAACCCTTGCACATGATGCCTAGAACTCTAGACAATACAGATATACCTTAAAACCAAATAATTGTTCTTACTCGTAGTGGTATAAATGAGAAACTACTTTCAATGTGAATTACTTGTAAACTATATTGAATAAAAGAATCTATTATATTCTATTCTCATCTTTAGTAACCATATTCACCAAGCTGTAGACCCATTTTAACTGGAAAAGAGGAATTCCATCTTAGTCCTCACGGGTGACGACGCATCTGCATTTTCATTCTTTATTGAGTATAAATGCAGATGTCTATGGGTCACAGCAACCACTTACCATCAGTTGGGCTGTGTGCTCGTTTGTCACCCTATCCTATATAAAAAAAGCTTGGCAGGTCGAAGTATTTTAAATTTGGAACTTATACGATATGGTTTCACCACCAGCTATCGGAGACCACAGCAACTACCGAATATTTCCTATTGCCGTCTCTTACCGAACCCACAGCAGTGAAGAGAGTCAGTATAAATACAGGCACTGCGGCATTTAATTTTAGTCCTCAAATTTGGCATTTCTTGGTACTGTTCCACGGGGTCTATGGGCTACAGTAACCAGTTAGCGTTCAGTTATGCTTGTCCCTTACATTTTAAAAATTAGATCTTAGATAGCAATAATTACAGTCCATTTTCCCAAAGTCCGCCTGCTTCGTCGCCAAGGCGACAATGCTGGCATACTCTTATTATTATTATTTATTTACTAGATTGTAGAACTGCTTTTCTGTCTAGAAGTCTGTTTGAGTACGTACCACTTCTACATTCTCTTACAAATTTCTGTCCCCGAGCAGCATGGTGTATACTGATGTATTCCGGTCCGAAGTGTTATAAGGAGCCAGTATCCATTATAATTACAAGTTACGAGACATTCCATCTTAGTCCTCAGAGGTGACAACGTATGTGTGATCTACTTCATTAGAAATTGTCTATAGGTTTCCGCGCTGCTGTAACCACTTACCATCAGGTAAGCTACGAGTTCGTTTGTTACTTGTAGTGTTTTTTTTTATATACTGCCTGTATTAGGAAATCTACTATGCTTGGTCAAGTCCATTATTCGTTCTCCGACAAGCGAAACATTCGAAAATCGTAACTATTACGAAAACATTGAAATCGATCTGCCTTCATGATTTCGTCAGGCATTAATTGTGGCGCCAATGAGCGCTGATTTGTCACTGTTGCCAAATTGTACGTGGTTGTACACGTGGCAGACCAACGCTGCAGCTATGTTTTGCTTGTAGCACGAATGAGTTGGATCGAAAGGGGTGGGACAACGCTCTCACAAAGTATAAAATAGCAGCTTGATACTGCCGTGTTTCGTATGCTGAGTGTTGAGAACCGGAGACCCTTTTTGCTAGAAACGAGGCATTCTGTCTTAGTCCTCAGGAGTGACAACGTATCTGCATATTGATTCTTAATCGAGGATAAATGTAGGTAGATGTGTATGGGCCACAGTATCCACTTACCATTAGGTGAACTGTGTGTTTGTCAATGTTATTCTGATTAAATGCAATAACTATCCGTCGTGATCCTACTGCTACGGAACGTTTAGCATTGATCTGCTATTTTACACTGGTATTCTGCAAGAGCGTGGTCCCTTCCAGGTCAAGCCGATCCATTCCTGATACAACTTTAATATATCTGTAGCATGGCTCTACCACGTTAATAATAATTATTACAAACTGCTAAAAGTTATCACTTGAAAAAGGCATCAAATCATGTTTTTACTTTTGTGTTCGTTTCCGCTTACGTTCTCCAATAAAACTCACCTGTATTAAGCTCATCAATCGAACATCGAGAACCGGTCGCGGGGCGTTCACTCCACGCTCCAAATATACCCTCACTCCTGCCAAATATGACTTACGCGGAATTAGGTCGATTGTTCAACTACACATCTATCAGAGCTTACGCAACAATTTGATACAATACTGGAGACTGAGTCTACGCTGATAACAAGCGATAGTTTTACGTGGTAGAGCCATGCTGCAGCTATATTAGTAGTATAGTTGTAGCACGAATGGGTCGGCTCGACCGGGGAAAGACCACGCTCTCACACAATACAAACGTAAAATGGCAGCTTAACACTGCTGTATTTCGTGAGGTGAGTGTAGAGAACCGGAGACCCTTTTTACTGGAAATGAGGCATTCCATCTTAGTCCTCACGGGTGACAACGCATCTGCATTTTGATACTTAATTGAGAATAAATGTAGAAGTGCATGGGTCACAGCATCCACTTACCATCGGATGGTCTGTGTGCTCGCTTATCACCCTTATTCTAATAATAAAGGGTTAAAATCGGGTAAATATCGGGTTAGCAACCGAAGTTTTTCTGCCGACTTCCAAAAAGTTGACGGTACTCAATTCGACTCTATGTTTTTTATGTGTGTTACCTCATAACTTTTTACTGGGTGAACCGATTTCGATGATTCTTTTTTATTTGAATGCTGATGCTTCTCGTGTGGTCCCATATTAATTTGATCAAGGTCAGACCAATAGTTTTTGAGTTATTCTTAATAACTTATATTGAAGTCGGCTGTACAACGTTTTTAATTTTAAATTATTATGGAATGATATGAATTGTTAGATGATTATTGTTAATAATCTTGGAGCTTATTATCTGTTGTTTACGACGAAGAACAGTAGAAACACGTTATTATAATCGAAACAATCCTTACAAATTAATAATAAACACGAGTAAATTGCAGTCACGAGATGTAAATAAAAATTATTAAATCAAGTTCACAAAAAGAAAATAAATTATATTTTCTTTTTGTGAATTTGAAATTATGCTGAAGCGAGTTCATAAAAATTTCATTGTCCCGTCTTTGTCTCGCCATATCTGTCTGAAATACCCGCGTTCCATGACGTCAGGAGTCACTTTGTTCCCAGAACGTGTAATTAGGGGCACAACACTTCCGTGTTGTCCCGAAACGTCCTACATACGGTTTTAATGTAACATTTAAAAAGTATGCAGGTTAATATCATTGTAAACAAAGTAACAATACAATATAATTGTAGTATTCAAATGTAGTTATAATATGATAATAAAATGTAATATATATTATATAATATTATAATAAAATGATTTCATTGTAATAGTGTAGTATTATGGTTGAAACATAACTTAGTTTTTTTAGCTCATTACCTGTATTCACAAATAAAAATAAATTTAAATTTGAATCAAAGTAGTATAATATAAGGTTTTATAATTATATTTATTAATTGTTAATTGTTTTGACATCTTTTATTTTTATACTTGCACTGTTATGCAATGAGGGCATCCACTACTTTTCTGCCACCAGGGCGGCGCCACTTTATAATGAGGTAAAATATTTAACAGATTTCAAAGCAGGGGACGATAATTTCTTAGAAAAATGTAATCTTTAATGTTTCTTTCCATATTAGGTATTAGTTATATTTCATATTAATTAGATTATAAATTAATAAACCAACACTACAAATATTTTATACTAAAAATAAAACAAATAAAAAAAAAGAGTTATAAAGTGCTAAAAATTAATAATCAAACCAGTGACGCATTTTGTTGTGTATTAATTTAATACTCTAGATAATGACAAGGTATTATTTAAAACTAATTTCTCAATTAACTGCCATTGTGTAACAAAAACGTTACCTCAGTCACAACTAGCGACATCTGGTGAGTGGAAAATTATTAGCCCTCATTCAAGCAATTTGCCTTCTCAGTGTTACGTGTCTCTTATCACTTTAGTGGTTAAATTTCGGAACGTCTACAATAATTGTATTTGTACTCTCTAAATTCCCAGTTTTTCTCCCATTAACGCTCTACAAAGCGTACAGGTGAAATAAAATTATTACAATTATGTAATTACAAAAATAAATGCGTATCTAATGATTTCTTATGTTTACGCGGATACTACACATTTAAGTAAAACTAGTTTTACGGATTTTATCGCGTATATTAACTTATTTTATATTCCCGACGTTTCGACTACCCATGGTTGCGGGGAGGACTGGACTAGTTTTATTTAAATGAATGAGAATGGCATATTATCTATTACTTAACGTTAGTTTTATTTATTTAGAATTTAGATTATAGAATGTCAACTTGGACAAATCCCTGGCTGATGTGTAATCTACCGTGACAGAGACTAAGTCCTCGATTCTCCAAACCTATGGTAACACCAGCGCGGTTGGTACTGTGCCAACGTACGCGTGGCTAACGAACTCTTGTCTTCCTCGCACTCCCGATTTGGTGATGCGGCTCAAGCGCGCACATGACCTTGATCCCTTTATTAACTTACTGCGTAGACAGTATAAACACAGCCATCATCACGACTTTAAAGTTCTGGATTGATTTTGATTGTTGTGATACGATATATTATTATATACTAGTGACTCGCTCTGGGCTTTGCCTGGGTACGATCTATTAATGTGGCGTTTTTTAGATGTAAGATAATTTTTTCTTTATGATAAATTTTTTTCGGATAAAGTATAGTCTAGATTCCTCCTGGTATTGCTTTCTATCTGTCTGTAAAGTTTCATCGCATCGCGTTTAGCCATTCCGTAGATTAGCCTGAACAAACAGACAGATAGATAGACAGACAGACAAAAATAGTTAATCATGACTTAATTACGTGCAAATTGCCCCCTCAGCTCAATTAAAAGGCAGCTAAGTTGATACTACAAGCAGCCACTTCAGTTTTATTCATATGTTTAGATTTACTACGCCATATTTCGACTAAAGAACAATTTATACTGAGTAGAGGGTTATTATGTACCAAATCCTAGTTTTTGTTTTTACTCTTTATTGATTAAAAAGTGATTGATCTACTAGATCATGTCACCCTCATAGGAACATGGTAGAGTCACGCTGCAGCTATATTGTGGTTGTGGCATAAATCGGTTCGACCGTACTCTCACAGAATACCAGCGTGAAACTACTACTGTCTTTCGTATGATGAGTGTAGAGAACCGGAGACCCTTTCTACTGGAAACGGGGCATTCCATCTTAGTCTTCAGGGCTGACAACGCATCTGCATTTTGTTTCTAATTGAGGACAAATGCAGATGTCTACACAGTATCCACTTACCATCAGGTGGACTGTGCGCCCGTTTGACACTCATATTCTATAAAAAAAACATAAATAGACTGACCATTTAACATCGAACTAGTTTTTCCCCAAAAATAATATAGAAAGCCTACAAAAAGTTATAACAATATAGAAGGTCTGTATTAATAGATATTTCCCATTGCCCCAAGATACGAAACCCCTCTCCAATCGACTATAAAACCTATAAGTATCAGTAGCCTAATGACAGGGCGCGGACCGTTAGCTCGAGAGGTTGTGGGTTCTAATCCGCCATTCGACTACTGTCAGAGCCACTTCTAACACAAGCATTTTAAGCTTACCAGAAGTGGTTTAAGGGAATATTAGTAATGTTTAATAGCATTACTGGTATTTGAAAAAAAAAGCAACATAGCAAGCCGCATCTAATTGTATCAATTCACGCTTCCGATCTATACGGTGTTTTGTAGCAGGAACTCGCTCAATATAACTGTATCGGTAGTTAAAATTGAGGAGGGAGGTGTATGGGAGGTGTGAAGTTATATAAATCTAAAAATAAAATATTATTAATTTTACCGCCGAAATAGGATAAAGTGTTACGTTACGTTATTATTGATTTGAACTGCGGCAGAAAGACTATTGGAAGTTTTTTTTCTATATAGAATAAGGATGACAACGAGCACACAGGCCAGGTGGTCTTGCGGACGAGGATAGATGTAGATGTCTATGTATGTGACCCACAGACCTTTGCATCTATCCTCAATTATAATTAATACCGATTAAGAGACAAAATGCATGCCATCAAAAACATAACTTGTAAAAACAGCCAAGTCTCGCAACTCAGTTCTTCTACCGTAAAAAGTTGTGAGATCCATGTAATACCAAGTCGGTTAATTTATTCAGTCCATAGATTGATACATTGATTGACTTGGCAATCGCATGACAACACAATATATCTCACAAGTAATACATATTATATTAAATTAGATTATTTAGTGCGATTGCCAAGTCAATCTATGTATCAATCTATGGACTGAATAAATTAACCGACTTGGAATTACATGGATCTCACAACTTTTTACAGTAGAAGAACTGAGTTGCGAGACTTGGCTTTTTTTTACAAGTTATGTTTTTGATGGCATCTCATTTCTTTTTGTAGATAGTTATATCTAGGTAGCTATTTACACCTATTATTCCATTATACATATATAGGTACATTGATTCATTCACTGCAAATGTAACTTTGTAATACTATATGTTTAGATGGGATTACAAACTTATTTATGCAGTTGGTGTATCTCGAAAACTGGACCGAAATTGTAAAATATTTTAATTTTTCCTTGATTTATATATTAAACAATAATTGTATTCCAAATTTGAAGTTTCTGTCTGCTAGAAGTGCCTTAGAGTTTTGATGATCGGTCAGTCAGTGAGTGACAAAATTAAGAAATTTTGACTAGTTATAATTCTTGAATTACTAGTTCAAATTCAATGAAATTTGAAAGATACCGAGTTTATACAATGCCCACTTGGTTAGTAAAAATTCAGGCTTCTAGTTTTATCCATAACGAAGTTACAGAGTTTCGGAAATGGCCTGAACTGCTTCGAGAAAAGGATGGTACGGCCGTGCCGCTTTTTTGCTCGACTTGGCGGGGGCACTGCCGTGCCCCCAGATAAGCTTAAAGTTGGTAAATTTACCTCGCGGATGTACGCGATAAAATAAAATGATGTGTCTTACCTAGTTTGAAGAGCACCTCCCACCCTCCCTCAATTGCGTGCACTATCTCCGTCAACACTAATCCTAGCACCACTAGTATAGTAGTAGTTGAAAATACGAGTAAATAAGGCTTCTACTTTTATTTGAAGTTATCCCAAATAGAATTTGATTTATGGGCAGCAACGTTTTTGCCTACCGATCCGGACTCGATACGGATGTGTGCGTGCGCAGTAAAATCAGTTAAATAATGCATTACCACGCATTTTGAATTTAAAAGGTAAAAAGGATAGAATTAAGGAGTTTTTTTAATTAATTTTTCTTCATCATTTGCCTATGTTTCTTATTCTAAACCTTCTCTGCAAAGGCCGGTTATTGCATCATAACCCTGTAAGTATATCATACTGTAAAGTAATATTTTGTCTCATGTTTCTCAACCACAAAGGATATGCACGCTATTATTTTACTGAGACAGTCATTATAACAACTACCGCAAGTTTTCCATTTATAAGTAGTGGAGATTGCGGACATTTCCCGGTGGGGCCGCTTTCGCCGGCGATCGTTTACGGTGTACAACCACATTAACTTAGTTTTTATTCCTTTTCTGTCGCTGCAATGCTTTTGTTTTTTTACCTTTTAACGTTTTTATAAAAGTTTTCGGTACTTTTTGTTTAACTCGCATTAACGGTTTATAATCTGTGAAAATATTTTCTCTTTGTCTGTATAACAATGAGGCTTATAATCTTCCGCTCACCAGATGTCGCTAGTTGGGACTGAGGTCAACTTATTTGCCAGACAGATGGTCACACAGTGTCATCATCATTGAAAAGTTGAGTTTTAAACAAGATTTTCGGTTTCTTGTTTATATATATATACATATTTTAGAAGCCAACCCCAATTTCAGGCCAAACTGGTCTGTCCTAGGCAGAACTGGGTAAATGAAAATTATTCTTGTTAAACATTGATATTCCCAACGTATTGGCGCATTGGTTAGGTTAGATTATGTTATGTTATGCAATGAATCAATGAGTTCTGCTTAGGCCCCACTAAATTATCCTGGGCTAAACTAGTATATCCTGACACGAGTAGGATAAACCGATCTGGCCTAGGACAAACTAGTTTCGCCTGAAATCGGGTTTGCCTTTAACATTTATGTACACAAAAGAAATCGTCAGTGGTGTGATTTACAATTTTTTTTCACGTTTTCAACTTTTTTTTATTTCTGCTGCTTTAAGGAAAGTCTGGAGTTATGTCTATCCATTTCTTATCTAACTAATACAAATATAACTAATTTACGAAATAGAAACACTTTTCCAAAAATTCTTTACACTTTTCTCCAAAAATTTAACTTAGTACCACTTAAGAGACCTGTCAAATATTTCACCTCCTTCCAAAGAGGCGTTACCCTGGTAGCGAAAAAGTTGTAGAAGTCCTCATTGACGAAATAACAACATATTAGTTAACATATAAAACGTTCGGCCCTGCCTTGCCCTAATCAAATACTCTCATTTAGACACAATAGTCGCCCATACAACACGTTCATTTTATACTTGGTTCATTTTATACGCCATGCTGCAGCTATATTAATTGTATAGTTGAAGCACGAATGGGTCGGCTCGGCCGAGGAACGACTAAGCTCTTACTGAATACCAGCGTAAAATAGCAGCTTAATGCTGCTGTTTCGTATGTCGAGTGTAGAAAACTGGAGACTTTTACTGGAAAAGAGGCTTTCCATTTTAGTCCTTCCGGCTGACAACGCATCTGCATTTTGATTCGCAAACGAAGATAGATGTAGATGTCTATAGGCCACAGCAACCACTTACCAACAGGTGGACTGTGTGCTCGCTTGTCACCCTAAAAAAAAACAAATACAAATTGAATGCACGTTATAAATTGTTCTGCACTTAATGTAAGCTAGTTTGACTTGAGATTCGAAATGAAAATGTCGACTTCAATTAAGTGGTGTAATATGCGGTTAATTTATTTATTGTTTGGACATGTCCACAATGCACACAACATTTATCCACTGCTGAACATAGGCCTCCCCATAGATTACCTCATAGGGGTTTTGCCATAGTGTAATGTTACTGTTGATTTAATAATTTAACCTCTCAGTGGTCCATGTGCTCCTGATACATTATATTCTATACATACATCCATTACAGCCTATAAAAGTTCACTGCTGAACATAGGCCTCCCCATAGACTACCTTATAGGAAGGATTTTGCTATAGTGTAATTAACTGTTGAATTAATAATTTCACCTCTCAGTGGGTCATGTGCTCCTGGTACATTATATTCTATACATACATCCATTACAGCCTATAAAAGTCCACTGTTGAACCTCTCTCACTGCTTGCGTCTTCAGTCGGATTTGGCTATAGTTGCCACGCTTGGCAGGTACGCATGGTTGGCAACTGTAGTTTATTTATAATTTTGAGTTGTTATTACGAAGATGCTGCTGTCCATCTATTTTAGTTTCCCTCTTACGATATCCACGCCACGATATTTTTTTTAAAACGTTGCCCCCACTCTAGGATTTTCTCATGTGTCGTGGAGGCAGTTTAAAAACATAAATTGCACGAGGACAAACATATACACCCGGAACAATTATTTGTAGGCCATTCAAATACAGCAGGATTCGAACCCGCGGCCCCCAGCGCAACAACTCACTGCTAAGCCACTGCGCCACGGAGCCGTCTAAGCTATATGGTGATGGTGGATATTCTTACACCACCACTACTCGGTTAATAAGATTAGTCGAATGCGAATTGTGTACAACGCAACGCACGTAATGCGCTTGTAAATTTAAATTTTGTATTACAAGGTGGTTTTTAAATTGTAAATTTTCGACCGCATCTATTTGATACCTGTGACAGCTGGGTGTTGAAAAAAAAATGCCATTTACGCGCGTTCTAGAACACCTACTCTAGATGCGCAATGATTCCGATCAACGCTGATACAGTACGGCGGCGTGCGGTTTGAACGTGTGCTAATGGCGGCCACGTTCCGTTATCGACTCCCGCACGTGCCGTGCTAGCAGACCGTGAAAAATCGTCGATATTTAGGAATGACAGTTCTCTATTGATTGATATTACGGATTGTTTTTTTTTATAGAGTAATGGTGACAATGACAAACGAGCACACAGTCTACCTGATTTTAAGTGGATGCTGAGGCGACCGATTCGTGCTAGAAGTATATAGCTGCAGCGTAATTCTACCACGTATAAAATTGTGGCACTAATGATATTATTATTTTTTTATATAAAATTGAGGTCATAAAAGAACATGCAGCCTACTTCAAACAAAAAATGCTACATACATATGTGTTGTCACCTTTGAGCACTAAGATGGAATGCTTCATAGTCTGTAATTATAGTGCCTCCATGTACGTTTCAGACCGGAACATGATACCTATCTGGATAGACCCTTAAACAGATAAAGAGTCATACCATCTAGTGAAACCTATAAACTTACTAGCTGACCCGGCAAACGTTGTTATGCCATATACATAATTTCTAGGAAATATTTTTTTAGTTTTAAACATCGCTATTAAAAACAGGGGTTGATCGTAGAAGGATGAACATTTGAAGTTTTATGTATTTTTCGATGCTAAATCATAATAAAATAAAAATCAAAAAAATTGTCAAAAAATAAAAAAAATATATAGGTGTGGGTCACCCTTATCATTTAGGGGTTTCAAAAATAGATGTTGGCCGATTCTCAGACCTACCCGATATGCACACAATATTTCATACAAATCGGTTCGGCCGTTTCGGAGGAGTTTGGTAACAAACACCGTGACACGAGAATTTTATATATAAACTTATATAATTGAGGTTCTTAGGAAGTTTACAGACTACCTGGTTGTAAGTAGCTGCTGCATCTCATGGACACTAAATAAAATGAATCACGAAAAACTTGAAAATATACAAGTGAAATAAACAAGTACATAAAACAATCGAAACTAAAAAGTAAATAAACTTAAAAAGAAAGTTACAATGAATGTAACGTGTTCCACACAAACAAAGAAATAACATATGGAACCTCATAAACAGTGAACTACTTTCATATTGTAATCGTGCTAAGCTTATGTAATATCTTTATTACAACAGGATTTTTAGACATCACATACCAGATTATTTACGCCTGTAGCAACTTCCGGAGATGAATGCCACAGATGTCGTATAGTTGTTAGCGTACGGGTAGGTCATTATCACTTGCCATCTCACCGTTCTACACGTTTCGTGTAATGGCGGTGGGAGTCGTAAGAGGCGACAAAAAAAGGCAGCGTCTTCCTAATAACGCCTAAAAATAAAAAAGCTGCGGTTACATCTATGGAAAAAATCCTATGAGGCAATCTATGGGGGAAGAATATGTTCTGTAGTTGACTTTATTAGGCTGTAACGGTTACAGTAACTAGCGATCCGCCTCGGCCTCGCCTAGGTAAGTTTTATTAATGTGGCGTTATTTAGATATAACAAAATTTTTCCTTTTAAAAAAAATCTCCATGTTTCCCGGATAAATTGTAGCCTAGATTACTCCTGGCATTGATCTCTATCTGTTCGTGAAGTTACAATCACTTCAGCCATTCCGAACATTTACTACGACAGACTGACAAAAATTTTGGAAATGGTTATTCACATCGATATATACATATATACTACGCACTAGATTTCGCATTACGAACATTGGCTATGTTCAACTGAAC
Source organism: Parnassius glacialis (assembly GCA_033319125.1). Taxonomy (NCBI): domain Eukaryota; kingdom Metazoa; phylum Arthropoda; class Insecta; order Lepidoptera; family Papilionidae; genus Parnassius; species Parnassius glacialis. The sequence goes on along the minus strand of JAVANC010000027.1, from coordinate 47,792,981 downwards.
TGTACTGCAATCCGTACACTAAACTAAATATTGTGTAAATTGAAGGTTTGTGAATTCCATAAGATAAATATTATAACATTTTATTTAGAAATATGTTTGTTTAGATTAAAATAAGATGTTTTATATTAAATTCTTATATTTATTTTATGTTAATATCTTAAATCAAACTATAGCAGACATAGAGTAGCGCCATTGAGCTATAAGTACTACGAACTAGAGAAGCTATTCCAAACAAAAATTGTGCGCTACTCTATATCTTCGCGCATGCGCGTGAGATAGGAGAGTTTTAACGGGAACTTGTCCGGCGGCGGTTTGCTGCTCCTGTAATAATGGTTTGAAGTGGACTTTGATATGTAAAAGTGGTGCGATTTTGTATATTAAGTGTCTGCGCATGTGAACTATTAGTGGAAACTGTGATACAAGTGCTCTGATGGTGATGTGATTCTCAAAATAAGGTGTCTGCCTGCTTAGGCGCCTTGAGATACCATCGCCAACCGTCAGCTGTCTGCCGGCTCAAGTTGCCGTCAAAATCTCCCAAGGGATACACAATGTGATACATCAATATATTGTGAAGCAGTATACTATGAAGGATAATTATTATAATATATTGTAACTTCAGGCTCAGAAGGGCTAGATCCCAGAGCCGTAAAGCCAGTTATTAAGAAGAAGAAGCGTGAGATAGTAGAATCGCGTATGCGCGAAGACTATTAATATAAAATAAAATATTAATACATACATATACATACATAAACACTCACGCCTGTCACCCAGAGGGGTAGGCAGAGATTACGGACTTCCATTTGGCACGATCCTGAGACACCTCTCTCGCTTCCTCCACATCCATATACCTACGCATACACGCTCGTCGGTTAAGGGTACTCCTATTCTGGCCCATTTTTAATGTATCGCCGATTTGGTCGATAAACTTTCGTCTAGGACGTCCCTTCCCGACCCTGCCGTTAAAATATTAATATAAAATAAATATAAGAATTTAATATACATAACTTATTTTTAATCTAAACAAACATATTTCTAAATAAAATGTAATATTAATTATCTTATGGAATTCACAAATCTTCAATTTACGCATTAGTGTACGGATTGCAGTACAGTTCAGTTGAACATAGTCAATGTTCGGAATGCGAAATCTAGTGCGTAGTACATACATATATATCGATGAAGTAGCGCACAATTTTTGTTTGAAATGGCTTTTCTAGTACGTAGTACATATAACTCAACGGTTATTCATTTCTGTTTGTATGGCCTAGAAATAATTGTTCCGGGCCTGGATGTGTCTCTTTGTGCAATTTATGTATGTTAACCGCCTCCACGATACACGAGAAAATCCTACTGTGAAGGCAACTTTAAAAAAAATGTTAAAAAAATTGTATTTACTGTTGTCATTTAGTTTATTGTTAATGCGCGATATCGTATTTCTTGGCGCAAGTAATGTATTCATTATATTTTTCTCTTTTCTTACATACCTTCCTATTATTCTTTCTTATTTTATTTTTATTACTGACTACTGCCGTTAATCACTTGCGCATTCCACAGTACGAATATTTTGTGAAAATAATTGACGTTGAATTTTCGCGGGCTTTGCACATTGTTATTTATTTTTAAAATCGCCAGCGGTCAACGGTACTACCAGATACGCCTAGTGACCGGCCAAAAATCTGGCCTAGTGATCTTTTACGATACGAGGAATCGAATCGGGTTTATATTTAGTTTATTTCTGTTTATTGCAGGTTACTATCACGCTGTTTTTTTTAAAATTATAAATAAAATTAATACTTGCTGAATTTTGTTTAAAGAAACGTTACCTTCTACATTAGGATGTTCTCTTGTATCGTGGGGGTAGTTTACATACATAACTTTCACTTTCATTAAATTTCACAAGTACAGACATCCAGACTAGAACAATTATTTGTAGACCATACAAATACTTGTTCCGTGCGGGATTCGAAGCCGCGGCTCTTAAAACTGTAACTCACTGCTAAGCCACTGCGCCACGGAGCCATCAACCCTACATATTCGTATTTAACCCGCGTGATAGTGAATTACTGTGGAGCCAGGGTGGATACAAGGTTATTATTTCAGACAAGAAAGTTTTTCGTTTTCTTTCACTAGCACGTAGAGTTCATTGCAAATTATACCTAGAGTAGAGATGGTACAATTTTAAACTGCACGTGTCTCTTTTGTAGTTTTCATATTTAATGTTTTGTCATAGTCTGAATCTTCTCGCTCTTCCTATTTTGTTTTAGTACAATTGACATTTCTTTCACTACCTCGTAGAAAATTATACCTAGAGTAGAGATCGTCTAATTTTAAACTGCACGCGCCTCCTTTGTAGTTTTGGTAGATTTTGTCACATTTAACGTATTACGAACTAAATCTAGAGATTTAGTTCGTAATGCGTTAGTCGTAATAGAGGTATCATAGAATCTAAATCTACGCGCCTTTTCTATTGTATATTAGCAGTTTTTAGCATTTCACCACGTTTTCATTAATTCACTTTCTTGCTTGTCCGGGTGGAATTTACTAATTGATTTTAAACTAACTTCCCGATGAGCTGGAGACTTGACATTTTGAATACAGCTCATATTAGGATGACAATGCAAGAATATGATAGAAAACGTGGTATTTTTTTTTATTAAAAAAATCACTTGTTTACTATATTTGACATTATAACAGATATATAATTTAACAAAAACACGAGGGAGGGTCGTGTAGTGCAGTTATATATTTGAAATAATAACAAAAATACGTTAATTATAAAAGATACTTTAATTTGGTTTTTTTTAAACTATTACTGCACGTAGACAATATTTATTGTTTCAATTTAAAAAAAAACCGCATGTTACAAATATAGATTTTGTCGTACGAGTTGCGCTGGCAAACTTCCTTAAATGAGATGGCAAGGTGCATTGGCATCGGTGGCGGCGAGCTGGCTAACAAATGGCCCCTTTTGTTTATGTTGTCACGTTGCTATTTTTATTTCGAGTGCAAAATACGTTTTCTTTGTAATTAAATGTACGCCTAGAAAGGCATATTTTTATACGTTTTTACACGTGATAGGTTTCTACCAGGTATAAATATAGCGGCAGCGTGGCTACACTTGTCTTAGCGTAAAATAGCAGTTTAATGCTGCTGTGTTTCGTATGGTGAGTGTAGAGAACCGGAGCCCCTTTTTACTGGAAACGAAGCATTCCATCTTAGTCCTCACGGCGACATAACGTCATCCAAACGAGGATAGATGTCGATGTCTATGGGCAACAGCAACCACTTACCATCAGGTGGACTGTGTGCTCGCTTGACACCCTTATATTATAAAAAAAAATTATGATTGTAGCACAAATGGGTCGGATCGATCTGGGTAATACTGATCTTCTATATACAGCATTAAGCTGCTGCGTTTCGTATGGTAAGTGTAGAAAATCGGAGACCCTTTTCTGCCGACTTCCAAAAAGGAGACGGTACTCAATTCGACTGTATGTTTTTTTTATGTGTACCTCATAACTTTTACTGGGTGGACTGATTTCGATAATTCTTTTTTTATTTGAAAGCTGGTACTTCTCGTGTGGTCCCATATGAATTTGATCTAGGTCAGACCAATAGTTTTTGAGTTATTCTTAATAACTTATACTGAAGTCGGCTGTACAAAATTTTTAATTTTTAATTATTACTTGAAACGATGCATTCTGACGTGGACTTGTGCTCGTTTGTCGCCATTATTCTATGAAAATCGGTCTAACAGCTACATATGTAACAGTGTATAACATCCATTAATTTCACAAAGACAAACAAATAAACTCGAAACTGTAATTCGTAGGTTATACAAACATTTTGTACAGTGCGGTATCCGAATCCGCAACTAAACGTTTAGTCAATGTGCTACTGAGCCATCTATCGGCTATCAGATGAAGTTGTACCCTAACCAAGTTAATGGCAACCTAGCACCGATACAGGAATGCGGTCTCCGTACGAAATTGGATGCTTGCCCTCCGCCGCCCGTAAGCCCGCGAAGAATGCAACAAAACTCCGTCGGATGCTGTGACTCACCCGCAGCGCTTGGGAACACATTCGTCAACTGACTACACTGATCTGTTACAGAAAAGTTGAACTAAAGTGTCTCGATCGTTGACAGTCAATGTGAAATTGATTTATTCGTGCCAATTACATAGGTTCTACCTGATAAAATAAAAAGTAAATGAAGTAATAAGTTTTATCAGGCAGAGTGTAAGATATACTTTAGCTTTGTTGAATAAGAAATAAAAAAAACAGTTATTAAATGACTATGAATGACTATGAAAATGAATAAAAAAATACATTTATTATCCGTACAAATTACAAAATGGTAACTAAGAAGTTGTGTGCTGTCAAAAAGGATCCCGCCTCATTGATAATCTGTGGCTTACCACTGTACTGGTTTTCTATCGGAACCTTATTATACTCACATACAACCGGTCACTGACGTAAAAATGCACTAAGACTAATAAAAACAAAAACAATAATAATGGAAAATTAAAATTATTATTATTATAATAGACCCAAAAACATATTTTTATATTGTAGGATCATAGTCTTTGCCTTGCAAAAAAAATTTACAACGAGGGCCATCCGCGGCTTTTTCTGTCACAAAGGCGGCGTGTAATATTTGACAGACTTCATAGCGGGGAAGTTAATTTGTTCGAAAAATGTAAAGATTGATGTTTCTTTCTGTACTATTAGTTATATTTAAGATTAAAAATAAATAAAACAAACCACAGATGTTCATAAAAGTAGAAAATTAAAAAAAAGATTTAAAAATGTGCAAACATTAAAGAGCAAACCACTCAGGCATTGTTTTGTGTATTACTCTAGTAACTGATAAACTTTTATTCAAAACTAACTTCTCCATTAAATGACATTATGTAACAAAAAACTTCACCTCAGTGTCAACTAGCGACATCTAGTGAGCGGAAGATTATTAGCCCTCATTTTTAAAACCTTGTATTATGCACAGAGTATACCAAATGTGTATATATCAGAGTACACTATGATCAATCTAAGTACCTAATACAAAGTGATTTTTTTACTCAACACTTAAAATGCATATCAGAGCTGACAAGCGCTTCGATGATCAGCCTTTTAAAAATTTATGTTAAACTTTCTAAATATATTTTTATCAAAATAAACATAAAATTTCAATCAATCGAATTTCTTCTTGATAACAAGAATTTACGAGCCCGACCACTAACCAAATGTATTAAATTGAAAATGGAATGACGGTGGGGTTTGATCCCAACTGCTGGCGCGGTTCCAGCAACCTGCTGCTTGAATGAAACAAAAATAAAAGCATACAATTTTAAAATCGTTCCGAAGTGCTGATTGCACGGGACTAAGAATTTATCGGTAGCTCCACATAATATTATCATTTGCGACGTATTTACCGACATTACTGGCATTTTTTGTTTTCTTATGTTTTAGAAAAAAAACCGGGAAGAGAAAGTTTCGTTTGTGTTTCTTTGCTTCTATTTCAAAATAGAGCTCACAACAATAGACAGTTCAATCAACAGTTTTTCGAGATACAATTTTAACTAGACGTAAATTGCGCTAATAATTGATTTAGCTATTTTCTCAGGAGGTTAATTTACATTAATTACTTCTCGATCCGAGACTTCGTAGCGAATTTTCGATTTGTTATAATAAATCTTTAACCTTATACCTGGGCCTACTTTATAGTACATAAAATATTATTTCTGTTAACTTCGACGATTATTAAAGCCGGCTACTGACCTGCCTGCCGCAGGGGCAATCTAGGGAGCACAGCGATCGGAGCAATATCGAAGGTCGCAGGGCCGACTTAAAAAATTGCCCCTGCTTGCCTACACACATCACAATTAAGGCAATTAAGGGTCACACCCACTCCTACACCCTAGATTGCCCCTGCGGCAGGCAGGTCAGTAGTCACCTTAAAATGTCTTACTTCTCTTACATAGTATCTTACTTCCCGCCATCTGTACGCTTTGATCTTTTAAACAACGCAACGGATTTTGATTTTGATGAAATTTTGTGTGTGTGATTAAGTTGATTAGAAAATAGTTTAGATTCACAATAATAATTGGAGCCGGTAGGTGGCGTTGTTGTCGAGATCCAGAAACCAACCGTGCGAAGCCGGGGCGGATCACTAGTCTATATATAAATAATACTATCTCCCGCGCATGCACGAAGACAGAGTAGTGCACATTTTTTTCTTTAGAAAGGCTTCTCTAGTAAGTAGTACATATAACTCAATGATATTTTTATTGATTACAAATTCGTACATTAATATTTATTATTATTATACATTAATTGAGAGGTTCTATGGGCAGCTGTACACGTCATCGTTGGAGCCACACGCAAGTGTGAGTAACGATCCAAGAGCGAGTCTTATCCGACACTATTCCGATGATGTTCCGGACGTCAGTCTGGGCGAGATTAGAATGGTTCTCCAGCACCTTAAAAACGTCAAGACCCCAGGCGATAATGGAATTACGGCGGAGCTTCTGAAAGCGGGTAGAAAACCGGTACTTGTAGTCCTTCAGAAGCTCTTTAATTCCGTCTTCCATGGTGGCACTACTCCGGGAGGCGTGGAGCAGAAGTGCGGTGGTCTTGTTCTTCAAGAAAGGGGACAACTCTCTCTTGAAGAACTACAGACCGATTTCCCTTCTGAGTCGCGTCTACGTGCTGTTTTCGTGAGTCATTACGAATCGTCTCGCACGCAGACTCGACGACTTCCAGCCGAAAAGGCTTTAGTACCATAGACCACATACATACCCTTCGGCAAATTGTACAGAAGACCGAAAATTACAATCTGCCACATTGCCTTGTCAAGTATACCTCCAAACCTGAAAACAAGATTGTACAACCAGGGCATGATTGCCAGTGATGGCATATGGATCTGAGACGTGGTTCTTCACTGCTAGCAGTTTGAGGAAACTCAAGGTCGCTCAGCGAGCTATGGAGAGGGCTATGTTGGGGGTTTCTCTGCGTGATAGACTTAAAAACGAGGATATCTGCAATAGAACCAGAGTAACCAAAATAGCCCAACGGATTAATAAGCTGAAGTGGCATTGGGCCGGCTAGCTCGAAGAACCGACAACCGATGGGGAAGCAAGGTTCTCGAGTGGCAGCCTCGTACCGGCAGGCGAAGTGTAGGGCGTCCCATCACTAGATGGAGTGACGACCTGGTAAGACATGCAGGAAGTCGATGGATGCAGAAGGTTCAGGACCGTGCTTTGATGCATTCATTTGGAGAAGCCTATGTTCACAAGCGGACTTGTGTAGGGCTGTAATGATGATGATGACATTAATATGCTGTTCTCCCGGCTAAATCAAGATCTCTCCTATAATTACCATAGGAAGGATTTTTCCGCAGTTGTTACGTTGGCAACCACAGTCTTTTTTAATTATTTTGAGCTACCGTCAGGAAATTGCTGCTGCAGATCTTCTGTTTTAGTTTCTCTCTGTCGCCTCTTACGACATCCACGAGACGTTATGGGGTAGTGGATATTCTTAAACCACCACTACACGGCATTTTTAATCACCGTGTTTTCTTTTTTTTAATGCTCCCGCTATTATGTATACCATAGCTGCGATCTCAAAAGTCAACCATGACCCGTTATTTCTGTTTTAAAATTTAATTGGTCTCAATTGAAAGCAGGCGATCATATTTAATGCATCACGTTCGTAATGCGTTGTCTGCAAACATTTGTCTTAATAAATAATTACAATGTGGTGTTGCGAGAACCGCTATAGCTGAATTACATTAAAAAAAAAACAACTTTTGGTACATTCTCTGAATGCGTTGGACGCAATCCAAATTTAAAAATGGTTACCTAAAGAAAAAAAATTGGAATTTTTTAATAAATTATAATAACAGTGTGTGTAAATGCGCAATTAAAACTGTTTAGTTTTATATTTCATCGAATAAGACCAGATAGAAACTTTTTAAGAATTATTAAACAAATATACCGACATATTTATGTTTCCTAAAATAAAATGTATATTATACCAAAGTTTTGGCGGGAACAAGACCGAAAGTTGATACTATTAGTAAGTATTCATCGTTCAAATACTGGTTGGAAATATATTATTTAACGTATAAAATTACAATTTTGTGTATTGAATGGCCACCCTACGAAATGAGATGAATGATCTCTCTTACAAAGCAATAAGGACCGTGGCCGAGCTCACTTGACTACTCTAGCGCCATCTATTATCTATCTACGGAAGCGGTTGCGATGTATATCGATATGAAAATTTGACGCGCTAAATACATCGTTCTTTATTTAATACATTTCCATAGATGTCGCTACATGGTACCGCTAAGTAAGATTGACGAAGTCATTGGGCTCTAGTATGAAACACTTGCTAAGACCCTCAAGATTTCTGTCCGCTTTAGCCCCTTACCATAATAGCATAGGGACTATCGTCATTGACACTGCTGGATTAAGCTTTTATTAAAATCTATCAACTACTTTAAAATTTGAACGCCTTAACTTATTGTGCATAATTTAAAATAAAATATATATAATAAGGATACAAATAACTTCCATTTCGGAATAATCACCAGTGGTTTTTTTCAAATCAGAGAGTTAATTTTAATTCCTTTTAAGCTTTTACTAATGATGACACGTGGTAGAGCCATGCTGCATCTATATTAGGCGTAGGTATAGTTGCAGCATGAATGGGTCGGCTCGACCGTGGAATGACACGCTCTCACAGAATACCAGCGTAAAATAGCAGCTTAACACTGCTGTGTTGAGTGAGTAACGTATGGTATTCTGTGAGAGAGTGATCCTGCCCCGGTAGAGTCGACCCATTCGTGCTACAACTATACTACTAATATAGCTGCAGCATGGCTCTACCACGTATAAAATGTACTCATAATTAGGTACTAATGAAATTTAAAAAAAGACAATGGTTTTTATGAATACATATATTTTGTTAGAAAGTAAGTGCAATTACGTAAAAATTATATGAGGTACGAATAAATTGCAAGTTAACGCCATTCACTTGCTGTATCATCGAGAAACGTGTTATGACACTTTTTAATGACGTTTTACTCCAAGAGAATATAATCACTACGAATATTTGCGTGGTAGAGCCATGTTGCAGTTTACGTATCTAAAACGCTTCCGCGGTACAGTTGGAAAAATTCCTATAGTAGAGTTAATTTTAAAAAAAAACCTAAATTAAAATAACGCAGGTAGTAATCAGGGGACGTTTGGGCAATCCGTGTCAGTTTGAAGGGCGAAGTCGCAAGGTCGTTCGCACTACGCCAGTTCGTAGCTAATATTAAGCCGCTTGCGCAATCCATCCGTCTGTCAGAGCCGTGTGCTGCAACACCTCGAGTTTTTATTTTTAAACTCCTCTTAGTTGTACTACGTTTTTTATTTAGATCTAGCGTTCCGCCGTGATGATTTCTGAATCTCTTAACTGATCCAATTGTGAATTTAATCCATTCAGTGACCCACTCAAACAGGCACTAAGTTTCATTGGAATCTGTCCAGCCAGTTTCGAGTTTTAGCTAGACTAACAGACAGGAATTGATGCTTATAGATAGAGAAGATTACAGCTATGATGTTTATGTATTTACGGAATGGCAAATTATATTAATAACGAGTTTAAATTATTTCAATTATATCTCCAACGTGGCAATGGGCCGGCCATATAGGTCGAAGAACGGCAACCTACGGAAGGCCTATATTTTTTTTTATAGGATATGGGTGACAAACGAGCACACAGTCCACCTGATGGTAAGTGGTTGCTGCGGCCCATAGACATCTACATCTATCCTCTATCACAATTCAAAATGTAGATGCGTTGTTACCCGTGAGAACTAAGATGGAATGCCTCATTTCCAGTAAAAAGGGCTTCCGGCCACCTGCACTCACCAAGCGAAACGCAGAGGTGAACCTCTACTTCACGCTGGTTTTCTGTGAGGTCGTGGTACCACCCCGGTTCGAGCCGGCCCATCCGTGCGACAGCAAAAGCTGCCGCGTGGCTCTACCACTGTTAAAATCTGTTATATTCAGAGATATCATCATCATAATTTACAATTATAATCATAATTTATATATTGCATACCTTAAGCGAAAGCGCAAGGTAATGTTCTACTATCGCCTAAAAATTAAAATTCCAACATTTTATCAACTAAAATCGTATCTAGCAATCATATTATACATATAAATGATATAAAAAGCACATTGTTAGAGAGATAAATGATTGTTGAACTTATTAATAATTTTTTAAATCGATTAATTGCTACTTTTAAATAAAAAAAAACGGTTTTAGTGGCTTATGGTGTGGATTTATCATGTCCCTGTGGCTTGTAAACACTATAACTTTTGAAAATATCAATTGTTTAACTCAATCTATTTTTTAATCTCTTCATCTATCATGTGGGAAGCCACTGAATGTAAATGGCAGTGTAATTTTGTTTTGTTTAGCTATAATTAATTTTTTTCGGCTCCAAAATGGCGAAATTTTCGTTGATTTGGTTGCCTCGTATATAAATTGTTTCTGTAAATGGGAATCTACAGCCACAGAGTAGTTTAGTTCACAGAGTACCTTTGTATTAAGTTTAGTTCGGCTTCAGTCGCCGTCGTGAGTGGACATTGTTTCGGTTGTTTTCAGCGGCTCAAAAAGATCGCTGTACAAATACACAATATTCGAATAACCAAATTTCTTAAATACTTGATTATAATAATAATAAGAGATTTTTTATTACAATATTTAAAAGCACAGAATAAATAATAGTAGTACGTACTAAAAGTAAGTAGTATAATTTTTTTGTCATGGGTGACATTTTCATGCTTTTCGAGGGTGTCGAAACCGATAGGGTTGTCGAAATGTAAATCCAAGATGGCGGCCGCAATACGTATAAATTTTTTCATCATGGGTGTCATTTTCATGGTTTTCGAGGGTGCTGAAGCCGATAGTGCTGTCGAAATGTAAATCCAAGGTGGAGGCTGCAATAGGTATAAAATTTTTCATCATAGGTGTCATTTTCATGGTTTTCGAGGGTGTTGAAGCTGATAGTACTATCGAAATGTAAATCCAAGATGGCGGCTGAATTAGGTACCAATTTATTCATCATGGGTGTCATTTTCATGGTTTTCGAGGGTGTTGAAGCCGATAGTGCTGTCGAAATGTAAATCCAAGATGGCGGCTGCAAAATATATCAATTTTTTCATCTTGGGTGTCATTTTCATGGTTTTCGAAGGTGTTGAAACCGATAGTGCTGTCGAAATGTAAATCCAAGATGGCGGCTGCAATAGGTATCAATTTTTTCATTATGGGTGTCATTTTCATGGTTTTCGAGAGAGTTGTAGCCGATAGGGTTGTCGAAATGTAAATCCAAGGTGGCGGCTGCAATGGGTATCAATTTTTTCATAATGGGTGTCATTTTCATGGGTTTCGAGGGTGTTGAAGCCGATAGTGCTGTCGAAATGTAAATCCAAGATGGCGGCTGAAGTAGGTACCAATTTTTTCATCATGGGTGTCATTATCATGGTTTTCGAGAGTGTTGAAGCCGATAGTGCTATCGAAATGTAAATCCAAGATGGCGGCTGCAATAGATATAAATTTTTTCATCATTGGTGTCATTTTCATGGTTTTCGGGGGTGCTGATGCCGATAGTGCTGTCGAAATGTAAATCCAAGGTGGCGGCTGCAATAGATATCAAGTTTTTCATCTTGGGTGTCATTTTCATGGTTTTCGAGGGTGTTGAATCCGATAGTGCTGTCGAAATGTAAATCCAAGATGGCGGCTGAAGTTGGTACCAATTTTTTCATCTCGGGTGTCATTTTTATGGTTTTCAAGAGTGTTGAAGCCGATAGTGCTGTCGAAATGTAAATCCAAGATGGCGGCTGCAATAGGTATCAATTTTTTCATCATGGGTGTTATTTTCATGGTTTTCGAGGGTGTTGAAGCCTGTGAGTGCTGTCGAAATGTATTTAAACTACTTTAATAATTCCGTATAATCATGTTATACGTAATTTTTTTAATGCGCTTAAGGTATGCCCAATTGGATTTACTAATATATTTATGTACGGGTATACATATGTTTTATATACTCGTACTTATATACTTTAACTAGCTGTCCAGGCAGACGTTGTTCCGCCCTTTTCGACGACCCTTCATTTAAAAAATTCTTAAATTCGTAATAAAAATATTGAGGGTCACTTATCGGGATAAAAACTATCCTATCTTTCAAGTTGGACCAAACTGCACACTGTGTGCAAAAATTCATTGAAATCCGTTCAGTAGTTTAGGAGTCCATCGCGGACAAACAACGTGACACGTACTTTTTATATATAAAGATTTACATTCCTGTCTTTTAGCGTTTCACCCACCTACTTCATGTTTTTATTTCTGCATCACCCAAAGGTTGACTGGCAGAAAACGCCTCAGGCATTAAGTTTAAATCTTTATTCTTTATATATAAAAATTACGTGTCACGTTGTTTGTCCACGATGGACTCCTAAACTATTGAACTGATTTCAATGAAATTTTGCACACTGTGTGCAGTTTCGGCCAACTTGAGGGATAGGATAGTTTTATCCCCGATAAATGACTTTTATATTTTTTTTATTGCAAATTTAAGGATTTTTTCATAGGAAAGGTCGTCGGAAAAGGCAGAACAACGTCTGTCTGGCGAGCTTTTTATATATAAAAATTACGTGTCACGTTATTTGTCCGCGATGGACTCCTAAACCACTGAACTGATTTCAATTAAATTTTGCACACTATGTGCATTTTGGTCCAACTTGAGAGAATGGATAGTTTTTATCCCGATAAATGACCCTCAAAATGTTTTATTGCGAATTTAAGGATTTTTATAGGAAGGGTTGTTGGAAAGGGCAGAACAACGTCTGCCTGGCGAGCTAGTAAATAAATAAATATCTCCAACTTACAAAAAACTATAGTAGATAATAATGTTATAATATTGCTTTACGGTATACAATAGTTCTGTTTCTTTTCTTTTATGATTGGGGCAACGTAGAGCGCGTTCTCTGAACCCTTCTCGTAACTAACGATTACAGGACTATTGGTTATTCTTATTTTATTTTATAGAATAAGTCCGATGACAGGTGGTTGCTGTAATCCATAGATGTCTACATCTATCTTCGATCAAGAACCCAAATGCAGATGCGTTGCAATTCCTAAGGTCTAAAATGGAATACCTCTTTCCAGTAAAAAGGGTCTCCGGTTCTCTACACTCACCATACGTATCACAGCAGTGTTAAGCTGCTATTTTACTGTACTGATTTTATTGCATACCTTATTTATTTAACAGTGCACCACGAGGAGTACGTATGGCAACCCTAAGCAGTAGCTTAGGTAATATAGACCGTTATCTATATTTATAACGAATGATTCGTCTAGGCTTGCCTCTATTAACGTGGTGTTATTGAGCTCTTGTTCGTAAAATTTTATTAGAATCGGTTCAGCCCATAGATATAATAATAGAAGGAGATATGCCCGGTAGTTGAAAATGTATCGCAACCCGGTGTCTCCAGTTGGCCCCTACCACCCGCCTACTACTACACTTGCAGATCAATAAAAGCAATAGATACGCAGTCGCGCACACACCCGCATTTTATAAATCAGAACGTACTACACAATCAATTATAAACCGTATCCCTACAGAAACAGCGTGTATTTATCATGCACCGTACTACTTACTCACACAAAAATATCAGTCACTTTCGTTGTGCTGTGCATTTTAAAGACAAAAGCCATTTATTTTACATATACATTAGTGATTGACTAAATTGGAAAGTTATCGATTCTCTTCTATTTATACTAAAATTGCACTAAAATTGAAAATAAAATAAATAAAAAACGATATGCACAGGAAATTATATAATAAAAATAAACAATATGTAGCTAAACGTAAATTATTAAGTGGCGAAGCTTGCGAAGTCACTTATTGATTTCACGATGTCTGTCCGTCTGTCCGTCCGTCTGTCCGTCTGTCCGTCTGTCCCACGATTATCTCGAGAACGGTTTCGAATTTTCAAATTCTGTTTTCAGCAATCGATTACTGATCACCCAGGCATCTGAACCTCCTATTTTGAATTTTTTTTTCCATTAGAAACCGCTACAAAGCTGATTGCTTCGCCACTTTGCTATGCTGTTAGCTTGCTAGGTTTATTAAGTACCTAACCTACCTAACAAATACAATAAAAATCCGGTTATGTTGGTTTAGATTGTTATAGCGTATTGAAAAAGTAGGTATTTTGGCATATGGTACTAGTTTTTGTAGGGAACCAGTTTGGTGGTCTTCCTGTGGCATCAATTCATTTCTTTTTTAAATTAGCATCTTTTGGGAAGCTGAAAATGTACGATAATAATTTATTTATAATTTACATATATCCTACGCAATTTCTTAACCTCACCATGTACCTGGCAAGCCTTTGTTAAAAAACCCCTGGTTGGTTAAGATATTGTTAAATATATGAAAACAAACACAGCCTCATGCATAACAAATAAATAGCCAGGAGAATCATCCGGGGTGGTACCACGACCTCACAGAAAACCAGCGTGAAGTAGAGGTTTACCTCTGCGTTTCGCTTGGTGAGTGCAGGAGGCCGGAGGCCCTTTTTACTGGAAATGAGGCATTCCATCTTAGTCCTCACGGGTGACAACGCATCTACATTTTGATTTGTAATAGAAGATAGATGTAGATGTCTATGGGCCGCAGCAACCACTTACCATCAGGTGGACTGTGTGCTCGTTTGTCACCCTTATCTTATAAAAAAAAACTGAATTCTGAACCATGCCAATTAGATATAATACCGCATTCGAAGCTTTTGAAAACATAAAAGTATGGAATTAACACAAAGATAAGGCATAATATACTATAATTCAACCCAAAACACTTCACCGATGATTAACCTAATTATTTAAGCAACTTACTTTATGATCGCTAGTTACGAATTCAGTGTAGTAAACGGTGAAAATAATCAAAATAATTAAATACCATTATGTCACATCAGTCTTCCCACCGGGCGGAAACGGTTGACAAATTGAAAGAATAAACTATAATAGCAATTCGCCAATCGACATTGTTGTCGATAGCATACGTTAGTGGATTTGCGCAAGCACAACACTAACTTATCGCAAGATACAGTGGCCGTACTACACGATGCATCCCCATAAATAAAGTATCGTTTTGTCATATTTACATTGCTTGTTCAGTCGCTTAGCGATATACATAAGTAGTGGTTAAGGAGCAATGTATTTACTACAAAATAGTACCATTGCAGTGATATTTGAAAACAAAAATAACGCATTAAGAGCAAAAAATATTTTACGATTTGTTGTTTTTCATGATTTTAAAGATAAAGATAGTAAAATACTTGTTCTTACATATGGTAAGTGATTCCATGATCTACAAAGATTTTGTTTTGGCTTCGGTTTTTACAAGAAACCACTGAATAACACGGCATTCTGATATTGTTTCACGATTACGGTTGAAAGTATACTAATACGCAAAGACGGCCATTTGGATAGAACCTGAGCATTTTGATCATATCGTGCGGACACAGACACGCCCCCTTGCCACTTCTCCTCTTTTTAATATTTCTGTGGTTCAGCCATTCCGAAGATCAGCCCGGACAGGCAGACACATTTTTTTTAATAATTTCTTCATATTTTAATGGTTATAAATACAAATAAACCATGTGTTCAATATAAGGCAGTCATTTCGATATTACCGACAGACATTTCAATGTTATTAATATTTAAGTACAAGAGAGACGTACTCGAAAGTTCATACAAAGATCCCTGACAAGTACCCTGTTCACGTTGTCAGGTTCAGAGGTCAGTGAAATTTCAAGTTAATTTATGTTGTATTGTTGCAGGAGACAGTACACAGTAGCGGTGGTAAGGTGACCAGCAGCACCAAGGTCGAGGAGTTCGACCTCGAGCAGTGCTGGGACGAACGCGTTCTACGGAAACTTGTAAGTTCTTCTGCGTTCGACAAAGATCTTATAATTTTTTTTTGTGGAATAAGTGACAAACGAGCACACCATCCACCTGATGGTAAGTAGACACTGTGGCTCATAGACGTCCACATTTATCCTCGATTAAGAATCAAATGCAGATGCGTTGTCACCCCTGAGGTCTAAGATAGAATGCCTGGTTTCCAGTAAAAATGGTCTCCGGTTCTCTACACTCATCATACGAAACGCAGCAGCTGTAAGCTCCTATTTAACCCCGGTTAAGCCGACCCATTCCTGCTACAACCACAATATAGTTGCAGCGTGGCACGTTACATAATATTAAGTTACCAGCATAATCGGGCCGCTCGGTACGGATTTTCTTTCATACGTGATAGAACCACACTGCAGATAGCTGCATAGGATCATGTGCTCCTGGTAGATTATTTGCTATACATCCATCTATTACAGCCTATTAAAGTCCACTGTTGAACATAGGCCTCCTCCATAGTTTGCCCATAGGGGGAATATTTGCCATAGTTGTAATGTTACTGTTGATTTGAAAATTTCACCTCTCAGTGGATCATGTGCTCCTGGTAGATTATTTGCTATACATCCATCCATTACAGCCTATTAAAATCCACTGTTGAACATAGGTCTCCCCCATAGATTGCCTATAATGATATAGATCATGGTTGTAGCACGAATGTGTCAGCTCGACCGGGAAAGGGCCACACTCACAGAATACCAGCATATAACAGCAGCTCAATGCTGCTATGTTTCGTATTGTGAGTTTGGGGAACCGGATGCCCTTTTTCCTGAAAACGGGGCATTTAATCTTATTCCTCAGGGGTTACAACGCATCTGCGTTTGATTCTTAATCGAGAATAGATGTAGATGTTGAGGGACCACAGTCTCCACTTACCATGGGGTCGACTGTGTGCTCGTTTCTCACACATATTCTATGTAAAAAATTGTGACAAAGATCTTGTCTTTACGCGCTAGCTCGCACAGTTAAACACTTAAATATTAAGTCACTAGCAAGCTTGAGCCACACGATATGGATTCACTTTTACTTTCTTTATGCCAGTCAACGGTGAAAACAGGCCTAATGTCGCAAGTCATCTACGGTGACCACAAGTTATACTTTTTGTTTTATTTATTTTGCTTTTCGTTGTTACTTTCTTATATAATTGAATATTATTAATTTTTCTTTTAGATATTCGTGTCAAATATAATGTAGTTAAATCGTTTTTGTATATATCTGATTAGTTAATGATCAATGATGATATAATAATAATGTCCTCCAGACCGATTTCGATCACGGCGGCCCGTCTCAAAGGAGACCAACAATCTGCGCAGTACAGGTTTATAGTATCAAACTTTATGCGCACGTATAGGTGCACTGTCTATTCCCTCACTCTCATAGTCCGATGGGACGGTAAACCGACACGACCGGAGAGAGATCAGGCGCAGGACCTACGGTTTGAATGCCTCACAGCGTGTAATTATCTCACTCTCTACATCAGTGGTAGAGCCACGCGGCAGCTTTTGCTGTCGCACGGATGGGCCGGCTCGAACCGGGGTGGTACCACGACCTCACAGAATACCAGCGTGAAGTAGAGGTTTACCTCTGCGTTTCGCTTGGTGAGTGCAGGAGGCCGGAGGTCCTTTTTACTGGAAATGAGGCATTCCATATTAGTCCTCACGGGTGACAACGCATCTACATTTTGAATTGTAATAGAGGATAGATGTAGATGTCTATGGGCCGCAGCAACCACTTACCATCAGGTGGACTGTGTGCTCGTTTGTCACCCTTATCCTATAAAAAAAACTCCTACAGACCGTAACACTGTAATGCATGCACTGTTATTTGCCGGCAGCAATATAGTTACCACACGAATAATTAAGTTAGTTACTAACCACAACGATGTATAACTATTACAAAACTGTTTATCTGCAACTAGTTTTTTGTGTTTGTAAAGGTTCGTGGAAGATATCAATATCACTATGATCATTCCACATGGTGTAAATTGCTTTTCAAATTTATATGAGACCACCCTAAAAGTTACAGCCTATATACAGCTCATTGCTGGGCACAGGTGTCCGGACAAGGAAATGTCAAATGTCCACGATGTTGGCGAACTTCACATATTTTCGAAATATTTTTTTTATTTGTCAGCGATGCACGTTTCCTCACGATATATTTTCCCTCACCGCCAAGTACGTGGTAAATCAGCACTTAAAATTGCAATTAACAATTTGAATGTGCCAGCGGGGATCGAACCCGGGTTGCTTATAAAATTTACAGCGAGCGCTTAAGCCTCTGAGCTACCATGGCTTATTGTAAACCTATTTATTAAATTAATTTGCATTATATAACATATGTAATAAAAAAGAATCATTAAAATCGGATCACTATTGACGAAGATATCACGTGACATACAAACAAAAAAAAACATACATTCGAATTGTAAACCTACCTTTTTTTGAACCAGCTAAAAAGGAAAGAAGAGTGAAATGTCAGAAAACTTATTAAAATTTAAAAGATAATGGCAGGAAGCGACCTCTGGCCCATCCATTTAGTCTTAAGTTTTTTTAAACGTTATCTCCACTTGACGCAATTACTTGTAGGCTATACAAATTAATACTTGTTTTGTGCGAGATTCGAACACGCGACCCTCAGCGCTGCAACTTGTTGCTAAGCCACTGTGCCACGGAGCCTACTTTCTACTTCTACTTGCACCACAGCATACATATATCACATTTTGAAAACTACCCGAGAACACGACACATCAGAACTAACGTCTGGTTACAATATAACAATATGTATGTAACCGATTAAATATTCAATAAATCAATTTTAAGTCATAAATGCTTGATGCCATTTGTAGTTATATAACTTCAAAAGATGTTTATTTTTATATAAAATAAGGGTGACAAACGAGCACACGACCCACCTGATGGTAAGTTGGTGCTGTAATCCATAGATGTAGATATCTGTCCTCAATTACGAATGAAAATGAGGAGTGGAATGAGAAATGAATGGAATGCCTGGTATCGAGTAAAAGGGGTCTTCGATTCTCTAAATATCGGTGTTTAAATATTTTATTTATTTTATTATTTCTACGGACTTCTAAATATTATCTCATATTAAATACCCTAAAATAACATCATACTATGATTTCAAATGCAAATCAACGATAATTTAAATTGAAACTGTTCATAGTATGTAATAGTTAACTGTACAGGTGTGCTCAACCATCGGTAAATAGAGAGTGCAATTTAGGCCATAATCAGTCCGTCGTTCCGCCTTCCGCTTTCTGACCACTTCCGGTGCGGGGAGGCTTCTATTTGTGCCAAAGCAATGAAAACATTTTACTGCTTTTATTAGAGATGTCGATAAAGTTTATCGATAAATCATAAAATTTATCTTTATTCAGTTATAAAAACAAAGTATAACATAAACACTCACGTCTGTCACCCAGAGGGGTAGACAGATAGCATAGACTACAGACTTCCAGTTATAAATATAAAATAAGAAATTTTTGATCAAACATTTTAATTCGAAAAGAACAGATCGCAATGTTAATAAGACGTTTTATTGGGGCTTGGTTCATTTTATATTTAATTAGTACTTATGTCCTTCAGCTATCAGGTTACATAAACTGAACGTATCAAAGACGAAGAACAACAAATTAGAATACACCTACAGTGCTTCAAGTATTATAACAAATTAAGTCGACAATTACTAATATATGACGAAGTAAATAATGCTATATCTAAATTAGTAAATTGGTTCAAAGTTAATAATTTGCATTTAAATGGTACTAAAACAAAATGTATGAAATTCATGACTCCAAATGTCAAACAATTAAATACTAATGTTAAATGGGGAGAAACTGAGTCTTGTAGATACCACCATTTTTCTTGGAATCACACTAGACGCGAAGCTTCAATGGAGCCCCCATATATCAAAAGTAGCTAGCAGACTTAGTTCTGCAGCATATGCTGTAAAAAAGATTAGAAGTCTAACTAGTGTTGAAACAGCTAGACTAGTTTACTTTAGCTATTTCCATAGCATAATGTCGTATGGTATTTTGCTATGGGGACACGCAGCTGACACTGAAATTATATTTGTTTTACAGAAGAGGGCCATAAGATCAATTTATGATTTAAAGCCTAAAGAGTCGCTGCGACAAAAATTTAAGGAAATTAATATATTAACTTTAGCCTCTCAATACATTTATGAAAATGTAATGTACGTACACAAAAATAAAAGTAGTTTTACAAAAATAAGTGATATTCATTCTGTAAATACTTGGAACAGACACAAGCTAGTAGTACCAGTTACTCGACTCCATCGAGTCAGTAATTCATTCTTGGGGCGATGTATACGCTTTTACAACAAAATTCCAGAAAATATACAAAATTTGACCTGCTCAAAGTTCAAAAACTTTATTAAACTAAGTTTGTATAAAAAGGGTTATTATAATATTAAGGAATTTATGGATGATAATAACCCCTGGAAATGAGGTGATCGCTACCAAGCTATTTCTAATTTGTTATGTTGTTAATTTGTGTAACATCATGATTGTAAGCTGTTATTTATAAAAAAAAAGTCCCGCTGGGTTTCTTGCTGGTTCTTCCCAGGACAGAGGTTTTTTCCGAACGGGTGGTAATCAAACAAAACAGTGACTATCAATAAGTATTATTTATAATCTATATTGAATAAAAAAAATTCTGTTTCTGTTTCCGTAACCTAAAGAAAACTAGCTTAGCCTCATTTTAAGATAATTACTACATTGAAGCACTTGTATGATAAGATCAAAGACAGGTAGCACGACATGAATCTAGCCTCTGAAACAAAGAACTGTTTTATTTATTTATTTGGAACGCCAACAATGTAACACGTTACTCATTTATAATATTATTAAAGTAAAGGAAAGCATAAATCTAATATACATATTCATTACAGTTGCACACTGATCACACACATTTACCTAAAAACAACAAATTTGCTAATAATATCATACAAATAAAAATTGAAATAACGTTCGTAATGGAGGTTATAGTTGATAGAAACAATTTATGTAAAGATCATAATTTGTTATAATTTGCGTTTGAAATTGTGCAGTGAGTAATTAGAGATATCTATTTCAGTTATTATTTTACCAGTAATCGCGACTTTGATCATCTGTTAGATCCTGTTATATCAGCTACCAGAACACAGTAGATATATTAAATAGCAGCCATACTATATGATAGTATGGCACAGTCACTTTGACTTAAAGTGATAGAGACAGCACGATACTTAACGGTATCTTGAAATTAAGTTTGAGTATTTGGCCAATGGTCTATTTAACATTGTATATACCTTAACAAAGCCTGAACCAAACAATATAAGGGACGATTTTGCTATTTATTAACGTGATTACAAATACTTTTAAAAACATCGACAACCTAAGTAATAACGCTAACACGTCACTATGTCCGGATCAATTGAGTGGTCGTTGTAACAACTGAGTATTGACGGTATTGACGACCATTGTGACGGACGCGCCGGCGCATACGAAACGTTAAAGTGAACACGAAAATTAGCAAATTGTTTCGCATAGTTTACAATAACCATGTTAGGCGCTTTCAAAGTGAGTTAAATTGATTAGTTGGACGTTGAAGTTTTAGCCGAGGAGTTTGTTTTTTATGATTTTTTGTGTTATACGATCATAAAACAAAAAATTTAATACGTGGTAGAGCCATGCTGCAGCTTTATTAATAGTATAGTTGTAGCACGAATGGGTCGGCTCGACCGGGGAAGGACCACGCTCTCACAGAATACCAGCGTAAAATAGCAGCTTAATGCTGCTGTGTTTTGTATGGTGAGTGTACAGTACCGGAGACCCTTTTTACTGGAAAAGAGGCATTCTATCTTAGTCCTCACGGATGACAACGCATCTGCATTTTAATTCGCAAACGAAGATAGATTTAGATCTCTATAGGCCACAGCAACCACTTACTCAAGTGGACTGTGTGATCGTTTGTTACCCTAATTCTATAAAAAAAATATATTTTTTAAATAATTTATGGTGTCATTAGATTTTTTTTTATATGATAAGGGTGACAAACGAGCACACAGTCCACCTGATGTTAAGTGGTTGCTGCGGCCCATAGACATCTACATCTATCCTCTATTACAAATCAAAATGTAGATGCGTTGTCACCCGTGAGGACTAAGATGGAATGCCTCATTTCCAGTAAAAAGGGCCTCCGGCCACCTGCACTCACCAAGCGAAACGCAGATGTAAACCTCTACTTCACGCTGGTTTTCTGTGAGGTCGTGGTACCACCCCGGTTCGAGCCGGCCCATCCGTGCGACAGCAAAAGCTGCCGCGTGGTTCTACCACTGTTATAAAGAATGATGAAGATGCCTTGATTATTTACGTTTTTATCAAAATGTAAAAATAATTTCGATGTGGGTCCGATTTGAAAGGGATTTTGTTTTAACCGCTTTAGTTGTGGTGTACAAAACAACTCTCCTAAAATCAAAAATAATATTTTAAAACTATACGTAATTTTTTAAGCAGAACTTAATCTTTAGTATCTTTAATTTCAAGCTACCAGAGAAATGTATACAGTAAAATCATCATTTATAATCGTTTATCAAAATTACAATTCATATAAATAAATAGTAGAAAATTATTGTAAAATTATATATGTACAAAAATATAATCTCGCTTGGTTTTTTGCTGGATCTTCCCAGGAAAAAAGTATTTTCCGAAGATAAATAAAAAATTGACTACTATTGAAGAAGTATTATGTAAAAATCTGTAGTGAATAAAACAGTATTCTATTCTATTCAGTGTAAGTAAATGTCGTCCCGAAGGGGTCGATTCCGTGATCCATTTCTGTTTTTGGTGTATGTTACAAAAAAAAATTTAAACAGTTCTTTAGTTATTTTTCCAGTCAGTTGAAGGATGAATATAAATTATAAAAATTTATACATAATATTTACTTATATTTTAATTAAGAAGGAAAAACTTATTTCTGCTTCTTCCCTAAAAACCTAAAAGGTAATTAGAGGCCTCTGCTGTGTCCAATTGATTTTTTTTTATAGAGTAAGGGTGACAAACGAGCACTCAATCCACGTGATCGTAAGTGGTCGCTGTGGCCCATAGACATCTACATCTATCCTCGATTAAGAATCAAAATGCAGATGCGTTGTCACCCCTGGGGATTAAGATGAAATGTAAAAATAAATTCCAGTTAAAAGGGTCTCCGTTTCTCTACAAAAAACAGCAGCATTAAGCTTCTATTTTACGCTGGTATTCTGTGGGAGCGCTGTTATTCCCGGTAGAGCCGACTCATTTGTGCTACAACCATAATATAGCTGCAGCATAGCTCTACCACGTAAAGTTGTGAATGTATAGGCTGTTATTTAGCTTAAAATATAATGTTTATGTGTATATATGTACATCGAGGATTGTACGTTTTGTTACAGCTGGAAGAGTGCAGTGACTACGAACAGCGACGTCGATTACGTGCGCGCATTCGCACACTCATGGCGGAGCAAGAAGGTTGGTGTGAAGTTATTTATCTAATTCGTTCTGGAGCAGATTTTTTGTACATAATAATAAGATTTGGCATCGTTTTGAATGAATTAGCCAATCAATTGTGAAAGAGGGAGACTGTTGTTGTTTGCTTATAAAGACAGAAACTGTTGCTTTGAAAATACAGATATTTTACAGATGAAATGATGATCTTTTGATGGTCAATTTTGACTATGGAAACAATTAAAAAGTACTTTCTGAATTGAAGAATTAAGCGGTAGATAGTGGTGACATAATTAACGATATAATATAACAGAAATTGTATGCCTGCCATCGAAAGGAGTTAGGCAGTGGCTACGGATTTTCATTTTCCACAATCCTGATACACAGAGCTATATCGTATACCCATAACGTATCCATATATGTACGTTTATATACTCTATCACCCTACACGCAATTAATCTAATATTCTTTCAACAAGATCAGTAGTGAACAATTTATGTTTTTGTAAAAATGTGAGAAAAATCTGGAATCTGGTCTACTGGAAGAAATTTCGTTATGAGATAAGTAGCGCCCTTGTACAAACTCTTCATCATGTTTTGTCCTTTCCATCGTTTGTGTGTACATAAATTGTTAAATAAATAAATAAATCCGCAATAATAATTAATAATCATTGGTGTCAGCCAGGAACAACTCTATTTTCAAATTAATTTAAATTATAATTGTATTGTAAATTAATCATGACAGTGCAATCACTAACGGTGATAGTCGATTTTTTTAAAGTCCGGCACTGGATTCATTTCATGAAACTCTGTCCTACATACCCACTACATTCGCCACAGTTGCCAAGCTTAGCAGGGGAACCAACCGCAGTTTTTTTAATATTTTAAGTTGTCAGGTATCAGGAAGATGCTGCTGACCATCTTCTGTTTTAGTTTCCCTATATCACCTCTTACGACATTTACGAACAATATTCTAACACCACCATTAATATATGTAGGTAGTTTTATTCAATGCAAATTGTAAACGGGTAAGTATGGGTTGCAGCGTGCACGAGTGCGGTGACGGAGGCGCTCGCGGCGGCGGGCGAGGACGGCGAGTCGCGCGGTGAGTCTCTACTTTTGCCCCTGCTGCACGGGCTGCTGGGCGCGGCGCGGGTCGGGCAGCGGGATGGCGAGAGGAGCGGGGAGCGTGGCGGGGAGCGTGGTGCGGAGCGGAGTGGGCTGGCGGGCGCGGGCGCCGCCGTGTTGGCGGACGTGCGGCGCGCGCTCGCCCGCCTACGCGCCGCTCTCGCCCCGCCCGCTAACCACCCTCAAGCGCAGGCGTTGCTCAGCCTCGCCGACCGCCTGGAGGATGCCCTGGACGCCGCTGACCGCCTGGATGGATGTCCTCGCACTCGTCGCCGAAGACGCGCCTCGCGGCATACTGTCGCCGTCACGCACCAAGACCTGGAGGAGGCGCGCAGACTTATTTCTGACTCCCCCCCGGTCCAGAAGCCAGAACCCTCCGGTGAGGACAAGACATCCCACGCCCACGCCTCCGTCGAGGCTCCACAAATGAGGCACGAAGTGAGCGTGGAAAGACGCGCGCCGGCCCCACGTCGCCCAGACTTCTTCCGGCACTCGATCGCGGACACTGTGCAGCCGGACACCGTTCCGCGGTGGCCCGAATCGAAAAGCGGCATCGCAGCGATTGCCAATAAGTTCAATTCCAACGTCGAGAAAAGCCCTCCCCCTCCGGTGAGGCGGGCGCCGGTGAGTCGCCCGCCCCCCGCGAGTCTGCGGTCCATGGAAGAGCCGCGACGTGCCTCGCTCTACCGCCCCCCACCCCCTACATACAATTTCGCAGCCCCCCCATCCGCTGACGACTTATCCAAGCCCTTGAACAGATTCAGCAGCAGCAAACGCGCCCGCATGAAACGAGCAAACACTATAGACATAGGTAAGCCGCTGGGTGGTTATCACATCGACGTCGAGAACGAAGACACTCACCGTGCGCCGGCTGTACCAGAGTTTCGTCCGAAGACAGAGAACGATCGCAAGTTTCTCGCTTTCATGCAAAAAAATCAGGAGAACGAGCGCGCCTCGAATGCCGGGCCGGCGAATTGGAGCAGTCGGTTCGGTAACATAAAGAACGCATTCGAGAACCGGGAGCGGGAGCAACAGAACACAAGATCAGCAAGTGCATCCTCATCCTCTGCTAAACGCTTTTGGCAAACGGGCGACGATCATACACCAAGGCCGCGTAAATTCCTTTCCGACATTACCACAGACATTAATAGACCTCCTTGGGTTTCGCAACGCAGGGAACCCAATCGAGCTCCCGCTGCACCTCCTGTACTACCCCCCAGTCACTCTTCCCCACTGCAAGCACCTATTCAATATACAAAAGAAAAACCTTACATTGCAAAACCTATTCCAGTTAACCAATTTTCCCACGCCCCAATGTCGCCATTTAAACCTCCTAAGAAAATTACGTCGCCTATTTCCGCGCCTCCAAACGTGTGGAGTCCTCCCTCGTCGAATATTATAAGGTCCCCGACGGCGGAAAATCTGCCCGAAGGCGCATTTATGCCTAAATCGTTTGTCCCCAGTCCCCCGGTCCCTAGAGTCCCCTGGGCAACTGATAACGAGAAGCCGAGAAAATCGGTCGGTCACGTCGCTTCTAAATATGAAAGCGAAAAGTTCATATCGCAAACGGCTCCACCCCCAAAACTTTACAGTTACCATCCACCAACACCTCCGACCCACGGCACATCACCCCAAATTCAAGGTTACCCCATCAAAGCAATTCCCAGTCAGAACGATTTAGCCGCGCCGGAGCTCGTGAAAAAAATTCACGAAACAAATCCGCATCGCAGCCCGGAGCCTTTCCCTGTACCTGTAGACGCTCAAAAGCTTCAAATAGAGTTTTACGAGCGGCAAATACGCGAAAAAAGTCGCCGCGGATCAACGACGAATAGCGACCGGAAACCTCCTGCATCCCCTGCTCCTCTCCCCACTTACACCGTAGTTGACTACACTCCTCCCAATGCGGCTGCCTCGTTTGTCCCCCTGCAACAGACGCCCGACATAGAGAAAGCGAAAGCGCACAAGGTGGACTACTTACCCGACGTTGTGATGAATGAACGCGCAGGCGAGTGTCCGATGACAAACGGAGATTTGGAGGACGCCACGGAGCACGACAGCGTGGAGACGAAGGTAATGAGAGGACCCGTGCGAGGCGCCGCCACCATCACAACTGGCGTGCGCACGCGCAACGGTGCCGCTGACAACCTCAGCAGTGCGCTCCAGCGCCTCGCTTCCCCCAAACACGACATCTTCCCTCAGATGGATAGACATGCTCAGAAAACTCAGAGAGCGGCCATCTCGCCGGCTGGTTCCAGCGACAGAAGCTCGAATGCGCGCTCGCCTGCATCTCCCGCATCTTCGCGCAAGCTCGCCGTTCGCACCAAGTCCATGCACCTGCTGGCCGCGCCCAAGCTGTATGAGGGTGGCATCACCCGCGAACAGCTGCCGGAGAAGAAGCGCACGGTGGAGGCATACTTTTCTGGGCGGGCGGGGGCTGGGAGGGCGGGGGCAGGCGGCTACGCGCTGGGCCGAAGCCGCACCGTGGCCACGCTGTCCGAGCTGCAGCTGCTGGACGAGAGCAACGCGGACGACGCGTTTGAAGACCTGGTGTCGGCGCTCGCGTAGCCAACCGAGACATTCCACTAGTTAGGAGCGGAACGAGACGCGTGTGAGTCGTGTGTGTGTGTGTGTGTGGCGCCTGCTTGTGTCGCGTCGCATGTCCCCGCCCCTCGCCCCTGCCCCCGCCTCGTTGTACATACATGCATACTCGTAACCTCCGATCTCATTTCACCGTACCCTATAACCGTGTTATTTTGACTAATAGCTTTAAGATAATTAATAGAATCAGACGTTACTTTGCGTATATATTAAAGGTATCAAAAATCAACTTGCTAAAATCCTCGTAATGAAATAAAATGATGTGTCTTACCAACTTTAAAGAGCACCTGCCGCCCTTACTCTATTGCGTGCACTATCCCCATCACGACTAATCCCATCACCACAACTCCCAACACCACTTCACTAGGAACTAACTGAGGATGCCTCGTATAGAGGCGAAACACGTGTCGCATTATCGACGGTGGTATGTCTTTCCTAGTTGATTGGTGTTGGGAGTAATCGTGATGGGATTAATGGTGACGGGAATAGTGTACGCAATTGAGGGCGCTCGGGAGGTGCTCTTCGAACTAGGTAAGACACATTATTTTATTTTATTCCGCGGATCTTAGCAGGTTGAATTTTGTCATCTTTAAAATAATAGCTTATTTCGTCCTGTGTTGCTATCGTTTTTTGGAATGTCCTCAGTTCGCGTACCGTGAGAAACACAACTGAATTATAAAACGTTTTTTTTTGTTTTGCTTGCAGAAGAAGAGGAGATAACGACAATGTCATCCAGCGTGAGGAAAAACTCCACCGAAAAATCCGTTAGCACCAGTACCACCATCAAAAATTCCACAGGTCTGTCTTTTTTAATACACTTCTCTAATTTTAACAAATCCATAAAAATCCATAGAATAACTGTTTAATATCCGGCTCGAAAGACCAAGATGTATTTAATGATTCATCAGGATTTTTAGTGCTGGACATTAGTCTTTTCAGCAAGCGTACGTTTCCTTAAACCATACAAATAATTAACAACACTGGACAGACTTCATACACGACGAAAATGTTTTATAAGTATCTACTCAAGCATTTAAAAAAATCTTTACAGTGATAGAAAGCATTACGCGGCCGGCGCCTAAACCCGTTTCGCCATTCGCGAAATTCCGTCAGCTTGAAAAACAAAACACAATCAACTCTCCCAAGTAAGTATTACACAAACTTCACATGGATTCATGTACACAAATTGCAACAGGTTATAATAACAGATTAAAATTAAATGCAATAGGTTACTTTAAAAAAAATATTCAGTTAAATATTTTATATTTTATACAGTATAATCTGAATATCTATACTATATCAGGTTAATCGTTTCTCGCTTAATATGTTATTTAATGCAACTTATGTATTTATTTTTGGCAGCTGTAACTGTGGATACGAATAAGGACAACAAGTAAATATTTATATTATGACATTTATATAACATATATTAGTCGCTTCATTATAAAAAATATAGAAGCACTGAAGTCGCTTACATTAAGTACTTACACGGCGGCCGAATGAATTGATAAGAAAATAAAATAAGTTTTTCCGCTGTATAAGTTCTTAAGACCATTCAACATTTTACGATTGTGACTCGTCTATAATGCAATAAGACCTCGACTAAATAAACTCGCTTAGCATTTAGTTGAATCTCATCGATTTTAGCACGACATTAATTTTTGTAAATAACCCGCGTACTCGTCCATCGCCCATAACTAGCACAGCGCGTGAATAAGCACTCGGATGTGATAGCGCACGTACTAATAGGCCAACATGCACTAGCGAATTTAACTAGTTTTGAAATTTTGTGTTTATGTGATCTCAAATACTTCCGTTTACATCAAAAATAAACTTTTCATTAAAATTTGTCCGATAGATAACTCTCCCACTCGGGATAACAATTTCTATTAAGGCTGAGGTGATATAGCAATTTCGAAGCTTTCATAATTAATCTAAAGTACTCTACATTTAAAAAATTTAAAATAAGACGGATTAGTATTAATAATTTTTTTTGTGTATTGACCTTTTTTGGCCCTCTTCGACGTACAAAGCCAAATTTATTTAATTTCGTTTTTTTTCATAAATTAATATATTGTAGTAGGTCAATTTTGTCTGTGCCAAAATGTTTCTGATTGTCATATTTCTTATGTATATAATAATTATTAAGTAGCATCTAAAAAATCACTTCATTCATATACGTAACATAGTACGGTAACTCGATGCTAATCAAATCATTCTACACTAGTATTAACTACTTCACTGTCCCGTGAATCGTAAATGAACATGTCTATAGTTGAAGTGAAAACTTTTTTAGAATAGTTGTGATTTGAAACTCGATAAAACGAAAAACCGACACTAAAAAGACACAAACATATACATCTATAGGATTTAGCCTGCGAGAGAATGAGATAGAATACAGTATACAATATTTCCTTTTTAATTTGTCCTGCACTCTCTCAAAGTTTAGTTTTCTGAAGGTTTTACTTCCACCGCGTGTATACATTTATTCCGCGGGCAGGGAAGTTGTTACATGTTTAAAGCAAAGGTTTTCTGTGAAACTATCTAAATGACACTAAACATAGACAATCGAGACGTAAACATAGATAGAAACAACGACATCGAAGTCGCTAAATCCGCTAGTGTGTTTCGGGCCGTATCGCGTCGGTTAATGCGGTTGCAGTGATCACGCACGCAGCGTCCGCGACTAACTCTGCCCCGGTTGTAGTTCGCCCGCGAGCCCGCAGAGCCCGCGCTCTCCGTCGCAGCCCTACTTCAAGTTCACGGAGCCCGCGCTGCAAGCCAGCGCCCTCACTATTAAAGAACGGCTGCTGCACTGGTGTCGCGACAAGACCAGGGACTACGAGGTACACTGCACACCGCCCGCTGCACACGCCCCGCAATGACCCACTTTTAACATTATGTTGTCTAATTTATTATCTGCAGTTGTCACTCCCTCTTTATATGTCACTGTCAATGTGTCAAAAAAGCAACGACTTTCTCGCTCACAATGCCCACCAATCTTTCTATTTTCTAATTTATTATACACAGTTGTCACTCGCTTTTTATGTCACTGTCAATGAGGGTATCCACTAATTTCTGCCACCAGGGCGTATGACTTAGGAACGAGGTGAACTTTATTTGACAAATTTCATAGCGGGGAAAATTGAGTTATGAGAAAAGTGTGGAGATTAATGTTTCTTTCTGAAATATTAGTTATATATTATTAGAAATGGATAAATCAACAAACTACGGACGTTCCTAGAATTAGAAGAATTTAAAAAATATTATATAGCACTGCGGTATGGTTTTTAAATACATTAAAACCCGAAAAAGTATAAATCGCACCTTTTCAAACAATGAAAAGTTGTGGCTGCGTAATAAATAAGCATTTTTAATGATGGTGCAATTATATTCAAGTAAGGTGCAGTTTTTTTTATATCGTAAAAAGCACTCAATTCTAATTATTTGAAGTAATATTGACGTTTTGAGGTGTACGATCCTTAACTATTTTTTATTTCTAAACTATATGGGTGCAGTTTAAATTATTAATATTTTTGAGATGTGCTATTTAAAATACGTCAGCCAGTTTTTTTTTATGTATATACTCTAAGTTCATAGGCTGGGGGGGGAAGAAATAAGTTCACCTTCGTTCCTACTAGCGACATCTGGTGAGCGTAGGATATTTAGTCCTCATTGTAACAGTACATATTTGTATTTGCAAACAAGTTGTAAAGCTTAGCACATTTGCAAATTATTTCACATATAAAATTATTGAATATGTCTTATATAATGCACATAATTAATTGGCAATCCGACTTTTTAAGTTATATTTTAATAATGATTTGCGCTTATAAAATTTAAAAAAAAATATTGTTATTAATTATTCGTAGATTTTGATACTTTTAAAATAATATAGTATAAATAAATAATGTGACATACATAAGTTCTTCGTTTTTGAAAAGATTCCGGCTAAAGGCCTCGTAGCTAATGACATAATAACAAATTTATTATGGCACTGGCTACGAAGCCTTTAACCAGATTCTATAAATTCATAGTTTTAAAGAATCTGGCTAAATAAACAGACTTTTAATATTTAGTATATAACTTTAAGGCTAGAGCATAATCTGTGCATTGTTAAATATTTTTTTTAAAAGTCGCTTCAGTCTTCACTTAAAGAGTTAGTTTCAACGGTGACATTTGCTTAATCCTGGACCGGGGCGTGTGTAAATAGGTACGGCAGACGCGCTGCACGAACTGTAACACTGTCAATCACGCTGCTCATAAATCTCACGCTTATTTTATGCTTTTTATGGCTGTGCTCTCCCTGTGTATATATTGAACGTAAAATAAATATGTACTTATCTTCATGCTCATTACAGGACCAAATTCTATTACTTTGGTTTCGTATAACCTATGAATTCATCAACATCTATATTAAGTAAATTAAAAAGAGAAACGTGTTTTATTGAGAAACGCTAACACATTGATTAAAAAAAAACCAAAAGAAATGTGTGACTGTGAAAACTAACTTTAAAGTTATAATAAAATAACGTATATACAACATGTAACAAAAACCAGATTCCCGTTAAGAGCGTTATCAGAATCAGTATTCAAACGTATAGAAATAACTAACTCTACTTCAGAAAATCGACCATGAAAAATTAAATTACTGTTTAAAATTATTTAATAAATGTATGTATGTAAATTGTATGTTGTATTACCTCTAACTGACACGAGCATCAGTGAAGCGGGGTCTTCGACAATATTATTACCCCCCACCCCCACCCCCCACCCCCCCGGCCAAAAAACAGGTAAAAAAAACACATACAATTTGCAAATTAAAAATTTAAACTTATTTGAAAATTTATGATCGAATTTTGTGAAGGAAAGTTATTTCTATACGTTTGAATACTGATTCTGATAATGCGCTTAACGGGAATAACGGTTTTCTGTCGTACAGGTGCATGAAAGTATTTTTGTTGTGTTGAACCATTGATCTATATATGTTTCAACGAACTTTTTGTTTAATTTTAATTTTATTATTACAGTTATTTAGACAATTCAAGATGCCATAATTAATAGAAATTAATTACTACCCCCGTACATACTTCTTTTCTACAAAATTCGTAATCTAATTTGTTTTAAGCTGGCAATCCCTTTTATTTATGTATTCCATCAAGTTTATATCTGAACTTTTTGTTTGTCTGTTTATGTACCTATATTGTAAATAAATTTTCTTTTTCCATAGGCATTACTTTTATGTATTTATTCGTGTATAAAATGTTTTGCACTCAGCACACTTGTTGCAATAATTGAAAGTATGTCTACTACCCGTCTTACTAAAATTATAAAGACCTTTTTTTTTCAAGTTTTAATAAATCAAATAACGTAGTCGCGGTACTTCCATAAAACTGAAATTTCGATATTGTTCAATTAATACTCTAGTAACTGACCCTTTCCCATTGTTGTAAGACCCGTCACATTATAAATTAACATCAAATGTATAACACTACTTATCTTACTAAAATTACGAAATTTTTTTTTTTCAAGTTTAATTTCGATATTTTTCCGATAATTGCCTAGTAATTCTCCCTTTAACACTGTAGTTGTGTTTCTTAACATTTACCCGATAATTGAAAAATGAGCGTGTCGTGACTAACGTGAGTTTTAATCCATCAAGTTAAACAGTCGCAGTACTTCAACAGTTACGAAATTTCGAATATTTTTGAATAATACTCAAGTAATGTCCCTTTCAAACTGTGACTTTCTTTCAACGTACCCGATAATTAAGAAATAAGCGTGCCGATGGAAACGCTAAGGAATTGCTAATGTGTGATATTGCGACAGAATGTGAAGCTGGAGAACTTCTCGACGAGCTGGGCGGACGGGCTGGCGTTCTGCGCGCTGGTACACCACTTCCTGCCGGACGCGTTCGACTACAGCGAGCTCTCGCCCGACAAGCGCCGACACAACTTCACGCTCGCCTTCAAAATTGCCGAGTCAGTACACAGTACACACACAAAAACTCATTCTTTGATTCATTACAGCATCATTTCTACCTGTTCGCTGTTCGCTGTCGCGTTTACGGCTACTTGTCTGCCTCGTTGGCCTAAGGACCGTAAACACAACTGCTGATGAGGACTCGGGTTCAAATTCCGGGTAGGGCCAAAAATCAGTTATTTAGTTTTTTCTGTCAAGATATTCTCAGTAGCAGCCCGGAGTCAGGAAGTTGGCGGTGTTTCACCCCCGTGCCTAGGAAAGCACGTAAAACCGTAGGTCCTGCGCCTGATCGGACTAAGAGATTGAGGGAATAGTGAGTGCACCTGCACTATGATCCTGTTCTACGCATTCTGGAGGACACTATTATTATTATTTCTAGCTGTTAAATTTCTTCTTGGAAACAAAGTAAACCTACAGGGTTATTTTGCAATAACCGGCCAACTTTTCAGAGAAAATTCAGAATAATGTTTAAATTCAGAGTAATATAGGCAAATGGTAAAGAAAGTTTATTTAAAAAAAAACTCAAACATTGTCCTTTTCATCTTTTAAATTCAAAATGCGTGGTAATGCATTATTTTAACTGATTGTCATTCATAAATATCTAACGCCAACTATTTTACTACGCACGCACACATTCGCAAAGGTCGATCAGTTGGCAAAAATATTGTAAATTGAATCGCACACAGAGGAGGGCACGTACGCGTAGTTGTTGTCCATCAATCACAATCAATTTGGGATAATTTTAAATAAAAGTAGAAGCTTTGTTTACTCATATTTTCACAAACTGTAATAACGGTATATCATTATTTATATATTTGAACTTAAATTTAGAATTTGGCTACTCTGAAAAATAACCCTGTATTTCGGAATTTTCATATATTAACTTTTTTTAAAAAGGCGAATATAGTGACAATTTCATATTTTGAATTGGCCTTTTTTAAAAACGGCAAAAGCACGGTTTTAATTTATTTTATAGTATAAGGGTGACAAGCGAGTGCACAGTCCACCTGATAGTAAGTGGACGCTGCGACCCACAGACATATACATTTATCCTCGATTAGGAATCAAAATACAGATGCGTTGTCGCCACTGAGGACAAAGATGAAATGCCTCGTTACCAGTAAAAAGAGTTTCCGGTTCTCTACACTCACCAAATGAAACACGGCAGCATTTAAATGCTATTTTACGCTGGTATTCTGTGAGAACGTGGTCCTGCCCGGGTTGAGCCGGCCCATTCGTATTATATATTCGTAATATAACAGCAGAATGGCTAAACCACGCAGAAACTCTTAAATATATTATTAATTATAAATGTGTAAAATATCATAAACGATTCAAAAATAACCGATCATAAGATACTATTACAGGAATATAACAATTGTTTAATTTGTAACGGTGTTTCAGAGAGAAGGCGGGCATCTATCCCCTATTGGACGTGGACGACATGGTCGCCATGCGGAAGCCTGACTGGAAGTGTGTCTTCACATACGTCCAGTCAATCTACCGACGGTTCAAGGACGACAAATAGTCCACGTCTTTATGATTTAACTGGATTACGTGTATTTTGCACATTTGGTGTATGTGAACGATTATATTAATTAATATTATTTGTGTATAGATTGAGTACATATTTTTGTTTAGGTGCAAAATAAACGTATTCCGATTTTAAAGGACCAGGGCGTTAGATATCAGTAGTTGAACGTTGGTGGTCGCAAAAATGTATTTATGTGTTGTTTCGGTATAATTAATTCGTCCAAAGAACGTTGTTGAATTTTGTTGATGTATATCAGATGTTTATGGTCAGTACCGCCCAACTCGCCGTTTCTCCAAGCGCTGTCTCGTGAACAGTCCTCCTATTTATTCTAATCTCAAGATGTATGTGATTTTTTATATAAATTAGTTTGTAAGTTTGACTAACAGATATTATTTCGAGCGATATATTAATGTACCTAGGTAATGCATAGTTCATAGTTCTTTTTTTTAAATGTATTTTCGCTATTGACTTCGTGAGAATATCCGAACGCACTATCTGCGAGGATCGCCTTCACTTATTTATCTACATAAGCAAGTTGTATCCTTGCCTTTATTTCAGTGTGTAATCTGCCCTGACGTTTATTGTATTTTTAACATTACTTATTTTTTTCTTTGACCATAATAACAGCGGCTTGACATAATCGCCTACACTGATTTAAGAAACTGACTATTATTATTACTATTTTTATTGTTAAATATTTAATTTATACAATTAGAAATGAAATAAATATTATTAACAATTAATAGTTTTATTGTTTCATTTACGCATTTAAATTTTCTAAACCGTCTTTTCTCAAATTTCTTATAAAAACCATAGACAATAAAGCTAGGATGAAAAGTAGCGTGGTTGCGATAAAATAAACAAAGATCAGTGACATTTTTAAATGGAGATTTAAACAAGAGGTTTTTTTTTTCTTATTATATTACTGTAATAAATATTAGCGTTATAGCAGTGTTTTCTTAATTTGCCGTCTTCAAATAGACAGTTATATCATTAAGAAATCAATTAATAGTAAGTGTATGAAGAAATTATACGGGGAGAAATATCAGTAGAAAGTATTTCTAAATGTTAATTGATCTACATTAAGCTCATAATCTTAAAAAATAGATATAGAGTAGCTCAACAATTTTTTTTATAAATATACGTCAACGGGTAGCCCCAAATTTGTGATGAAGTGATGGCAGCTAGTATATACCAGTATATACTATACGTGGAAAAATGAAAATATCAATAATGTATTTCCAAATATTAATCGATCATGTTCATGTACATAACATCAAGTACATGAAACTCATAACTTTAAAATTTAATACTCCTAAAAACTTTTAATAAATATACGTCAAAGAGTAGACTTAAATTTGTGGTGGCACTGCTAGTGGCCCTATAAAAGGATCGGCAATGTTGGTGGCTCGGTCAGCGGTGGGCGGCACTTCGGCGATAGTGCGCAGCGACACCAGGCTCGGGGACGCGGCTCGCGTGGCGCTGGGAGTGTGGTGCGGGGTGGCGCCGGGGGTGGGGCCGGGGGTGGGGCGCGGGGAGGCGCGCGGCGTGGCGCCGGGCGTGGCGTCCGGCAGCAGCACGCGCACGCGCAGCGTCGCGTCACGCCAGGCGCGCCAGCCCGCCTGATGCTCCTGCACCTTCAGCAACATCCACGTCGTCAGCAGCCCGTTCAAGGCACCTATCGACCATACATAATTGTTTAAGAATGTAGTTATTTATTTACCATGTAGTCGCGCTGTAAGAATATCCACTACCTCATATCATCCCATGGGTATTGTAATAGGCGACAGAGGGAAACAAATTGGGTGCCAAAAATGGCAAATCTGAGGCAATCTATGGGGAGACCTATGTTCAGCAGTAGATTTATTGCTGCAACTTTTACACAGTGGTAGAGCCACGTGGCAGCTCTTGCTGTCGCACGGATGGGCCGGCTCGAACCGGGGTGGTACCACGACCTCACAGAATACCAGCGTGAAGTAGAGGTTTACCTCTGCGTTTCGTTTGGTGAGTGCAGGTGGCCGGAGGCCCTTTTTACTGGAAATGAGGCATTCCATCTTAGTCCTCACGGGTGACAACGCATCTGCATTTGGATTTGTAATAGAGGATAGATGTAGATGTCTATGGGCCGCAGTAACCACTTACCATCAGGTGGACTGTGTGCTCGTTTGTCACCCTTATCCCATAAAAAAAAAACTTGTTTTAAGCAATTTAATTTGACAAACAAAAAAACCTTAACATATTAAGAAAAAAAAAGTGGATTGCAGCAACAAACAGACTTCCAACACAGCATAATGCTAAAGTAACAGAATTATCGCAACACTGACATTCTGTCGGAGCCAGATAAGTCGACTCGCGAGCAATCGCTCTACTTAATTTACTACCTATTTTAAAAATTTTGACGGTCCACCACTGTGCGATATAGAAGATGTTTTCTTTCTCGCACAACTTCCTTGTGGAATCGACCAACTCTATGTTACGTTCCTGTAATCTGATATTATTACTAGTCTATAGCACAAACTGAAAGTTTATAGACTAGGAGTTTTGGCGGGAACTTAACCGGCGGCGGATTGCTGTTTGCTGCTCCTGTATAACGGTTTGAAATGAGTTTTGACATGTAAAGGTGGTGCGATTTGTGTATTAAATATCTGCGCATGCGAACTGTTAGTAAAAACGGT
Organism: Parnassius glacialis; assembly: GCA_033319125.1. Taxonomy (NCBI): domain Eukaryota; kingdom Metazoa; phylum Arthropoda; class Insecta; order Lepidoptera; family Papilionidae; genus Parnassius; species Parnassius glacialis. The sequence goes on along the minus strand of JAVANC010000027.1, from coordinate 47,755,538 downwards.
AAAAGTGCTCCAATGGTGATGTAAATCTCAGGATAAGGTGTATGTCTGCTTAGACGTATTGAGATTTTACCGCCAACTGTCTGCTGGCTCAAGCTACCATCAAAATCTCCCAAAGGCTACGCAATGTGACGCATCAACATATTGTGAAGCAGCATACTATAAAGGATTATTATGACTTAAAAAATAAGCATCCAAGCTAAAAATCTTAAATAAAAACGTCGATGGACTAATTTTTGACTAATTTATTTAAAAAAAAAACATTGGAGTCGTTTCCCTTTAACAATATAATTAAAGTAATACATAATATCTAGAATATTGTCGTTATAATGATAATTTTATAATACAATGCAACTAATTAACTATCTAGGCTATGAAAACGTTTTAAGAATATTGGTATTGTAGTAAACTCTTCATTTCGTTATTCCTCGAATTGACACGTCATTTAATAGAATTTTTAGTTAAGTACTTTAGCATTAAAAGATATTCTTTGTACGGCATTTTGAAGTAGGTCTTGGATCTAAGATCTAAGCGAAGAGGTGGCGGAAGATTATTCCAACATTTAGTTGCCAAAAAACGAAAGCTACAACGAAAGGCAGTAGTGATACTAAGATATTAATAAAAACAATAAATTATGTAACGTGAAACGTTTTGTCTACTTATTACACTTCACCGTGGTCAACATGTTAAAGTCAAAGTCAAAATATTTTAGTGTCGCTTTTTTATTCAAATCACAATGAAATGAAAAAGCGACACTAAAAAGAGAAAAATATATAAATCTATAGGAAAGAATGAGATAGCTTCTATATAAAATATAATAAAGCGGAAGAGGTTTTTTGTTTGTTTAAACACGCTAATCTCTGGAACTACTAGCTTTAGGGTACACCTCTCAGCTATTGATTTTTATTATGCAATTCGGAAGAAAAAGCGCCCCGAACTGCTTTATTCGCGTGCGCTGGCCTAATAGTTAGCGTATTTACGTACGAGGGTGGATTGAAAAGTACTCGGCCTAACCAAGAAAATAAACACATACTAAATCAGTTATATTTTTATTTTTCTACATAATCACCAACAAGTTCAATACACTTTTGCCACCTCCCCTTCCAAGCATTTAGACCGTTGAAAAAAAATTATTCTTCCTTAGAGTCAAAATATGCGTCTACAGCTGCTTTGAGCTCGTCGTTTGTCGAAAATCTTTGACCTCCCAAGTGCTTTTTTAGGTTAGGGAACAGAAAGAAGTCTGATGGTGCCAGATCAGGTGAATACGGCGGATGCGGTAACAGTTCAAAGCCACAGTTGTGAATTTCAGCCATTGACTATACTGACGTGTGAACACGGGCGTTATCTTGATGAAACAGGACTTTTCTTCTGAGCATTCCTCGACGTTTTTCTTTTATTTCCTCTCGTAAATGACGTAGTAAGGTGCAGTAGTAATCAGAGTTTATAGTCTGACCCCTTTCAAGATAATCAATCATAATCACACCTTTCGAGTCCCAGAATACTGAAGCCATCACCTTATTTGCCGACAAAATCGACTTACCCTTTTTAGGGGGTGGTGAACCAGGTCTTCTCCACTGTTTTGATTGTTGTTTTGTTTCCGGTGTACAGTAATGAACCCATGTTTCGTCTATAGTAACAAAACGATTCAAAAAATCATCTGCATCGGCTTCAAATAACTCCAAACAGTCGCGTGAAATAGTCAATCGCGTCCTTTTTTGTTCAACTGAAAGCAGTCACGGAACCCACCTCGCAGACACCTTGTGGAAACCCAACTCGTTGACAATGATGTTTTGAGTTCGTTCATAAGAGATGCCTATAATCTCGGCTATCTCTCTAATTTTTAATCTGCGGTCTCCCATTATTAAATCAAGTACTTTTTTAATATTTTCGTCAGTAGTTGACGTCGAAGGCCTTCCAGAGCGGGGTTCATCTTTCACACTCTCTCTACCACGCTTAAATTCTGCTATCCATTTTTTGACGGATGAATATGACAGAGCACAATCGCCTAATGTACTGACCATGTCATCATGGATGGCTTTTGATGATAGCCCCTTCTTATGGAGGTACTTAATGACGGCACGCTGCTCGATTTGCTCCATTCGCGGAAATTATGTCCGATTACTTTGTTAATAAATTTATAAAATCACAACTAATTATCGCACACGTTTCGAACTTCACACAATGAACTAGTCTGAACTGAACTAAATAATGTGGGTAGATTTGATTTTTAGAATTGAATGGATCTGTGTTAGGCCGACTACTTTTCAATCCACCCTCGTATATACTATATTGTAGAAAAATATAGAGCTTTCCTCCATCTAAAAAAAGGCCGCGATACCATAGGCCTATATCTAATACATAAGTCACAATAAGGTATTTTGTGACAAAAATATTGAAAATTATAAAATGATTTATGAGCGATATTATTATACATGGCATATTAAAACTTACGAACGAAAGTTACTTCATCATTAAGACAATTTTATGAAGATTAACTTTGTTCTTTATAGCATATTATTTCGGCGCATAATTAATTTCTTATATATTATATATTAAATAATTCAACACTCGGATTGGCGCGCGAACGACGCCTAGCCACCCGATGGGATCCGAGAGAAACCAGCAGTGAACGCCTCTTTAAGCGAGGTGTCTTGTGGCGTGTTTCAGAGCGTGATTACGCGATGATATCGCGGGGAACAGCTAATTCAGTATAAAGTGTTTCCTATTATCTAGATCTTCCCTGTGTGCAGTGCTTTAAAACTGATTAATATAACTTTTCTGTTAAAATAAAGCATTAAACAATTAAAAGTGTATTATCAAATTCTTTTTTACTTTTAATTACATTGAATAAAATTATCATATCCAAACCATTCATAACAATCCATGATTTCATACCTTATCGATTTATATAAAATTAGGCGTGTTTAAACCACCTAGTTCTAGTGTCTATTTTACAGACCACCTTGAGAGTTAATCAATTTTTGTTCTATAAAATGATTTTACCTATAGAATGAAGTGGTAGTCGATACTACGAAGCAATTTTAGTCGAAAGAAAATATTATTTTGATTTAATATACTAAAATTTTTGGCTCTACATGTCTAAAATTAAGTATTGTAAATTAATTTGCTACAAAATTAAACTTTTATCTTATATTTTATGCTGCACTTGTAATTGAAAATTGTCAAATTAAATAAATCATTTGCTGTGAAATATTCTTGTTTTATGTTTCACCTAAAGGCACGTTTGGCAATTCACAGTGCTGTGTTAGTGCCTACTTTAATGTATGGTAGTGAAAGTTGGGTATGGCAGAAGAAGCACGAGAGTAGAATAAATGCTGTAGAAATGCGGTCATTACGTAGTATGCTAGGGCTGAATCTGAATGACAGGGTGAGAAATAGTGTGATAAGAGAAATGTGTGGTTTGCAAGATGATGTTGTGACTAGGATTAAGAAAGGAATGCTTCGGTGGTTTGGTCATGTAGAAAGAATGAATGAGGAAAGAGTGACAAAGCAAATTTATGTTGCAGAGGTGAATGGCAAAGTCGGGAAGGGTCGCCCTAGGCGAAAGTTTATCGACCAAATAGGCGATATATTGAAAATGGGCTTTAAATTAAGAGTACCTTTAACCGACGAGCGTGTATGCGTAGGTATATGGATGTGGAGGAAGCGAGAGAGGTGTGTCAGGATCGTGCCAAATGGAATTCCATAGTCTCTGCCTACCCCTCTGGGTGACAGGCGTGAGTGTTTATGTTATGTTATGTTATGTTATGTTATGTTTCACCTCTACCGCGTATGAACCGCACACATGTTTTTTTTTAATTAAAATTGACCTTTACAAAGCACTTTCTGAAAATCAAGTAAGCTACGCCATCCCTTTAACAAGTCCCTATTACGGTTGACCTTGTTAGAAATATTTAAAAGTATCTCGCGAGATACGATAACCATTGCTTTAAATAAACGAAGTAAATCCATCCATCTTCGACAACCCGTAAAATTTTAAAAGTGCGAGACACTTATATTGCTATTGCTGTATTTTTAATTAATTTATTGCCAAGCGTAGCGATTGGAGCAAATATTGATGAACATGCTAGTGGAGATAAAGGCCTTGTATTCCGGCGAGTGTTGCCTACAATCACAGATTACCCCCTATCTGTGCCTAAAATAGACGTTGCGTGTTCGACATAACTTTTCCTTGCAATCGCGAGATGGGTATGCGTAAGCCATCCTCATGAAAAATAAGCAAGAAAATTTTAGATATATTATATACAAATTCGTTATCAGATCGTAAAAAACTGTTGCTGCAGGCACACCCTGGCAACTCCAGAAAAAGGTATTAAACAATCCTACCCCACCCACATGCATAGGCTGTATGTAAATTGTGTCGTTGTATGTGTGAGTGCATTAAAATACAACAAGTGTTTTTGCTTCTAGCAAATTGTCAATTGAAATTCGGGCAGAATAAAAGTCATAGAAGTATTAGGTATAGAACCGCAGTAGGCGCACGCAAAGTGAAGCCATTTCAAGTTAGCCTTTAAAGGCTAAGTACGACTTTTGGCGCGTTAGTCATAGATAATGTACTATACAGGGTAGCGTTAGTACTCGAGTCCACGTAGTCGTGTAAACAGCTCGCACAATTTTTCAAAAAAATTACGTACTTTACTGTGAAAGGGTGTCACAACTCATCACATAATCATGAAAAAAATGTAAAGATCTCATTTCACGGTTAAGTATTGCCTAGCATCTTATATTTTTGTAAAAAAACATTCATCAAAATAAAATAATAAATAATAAATTTGACAGGCGCGAAAATAATGAAAATGTTGCTAGGCATAGTAAAATATTTTACCCGATTTTTTCTTACTATTATAATTATAAAAAAATTCATATTGAAAAAAATACATACATACTGCCAATAGTCTCATTCACATATAAATAGGTATTTTTATTTGCCAAATATTATTAGGATTCCCATTTGCCAAGAAAAAAAAATATTGATTATATTTTGTTTTAATAATGTGCAGTTGTTTTTACCTTTTTATGGTATGTGTTTTAGGATAAATAACATTTTATCTTTTTTTATTCTAATTTCATTTTTATTTCGATTCTTTTATGAATCCAAATAATATAACTTTTCGAGGATAGCGTCATCAAAGCGGCAGTTGATTAGAAAACAGTTACAGTTTCAGCGTCACTAAGAGATATTTTTTAAGTACTTGGGTATATTTTATTTTATATTTTTTAATAAATATTTTTAATTTCATGTTTTATTTGAATAGTTAGCTCCTTCCGAATCTGACCTATCTCTGAATAATCACTTGAAGCTGACCGCACTCTTAAGTCTCGTGATTCCTCCTAATATTGTATCCATTCAGTGAAAGTTGTATGTTGTAACCTTTACGTTGAAACCGATTTAAATTAAATTTATCATGTTTATTCTTAGAATGGCAAGAATCGAAATCAGTGTATGCTTTAATATGCGGATGAAGCCGCGGGCCACAGCCAAAGTTAGTAAGGAATAACTAATGAAAAAATATCTGACAGCTAAAATGATTATCTGGCAACTATTCACTTGTTAAGTGTAAGTGGGACTTGATTGGAAAAACTGGAAGAAATAGACGTAGGCATTTGCTTCCTCCATTTCTTTCACTTCTCTATATATCATAGAATAAGGCCATTGAGTATTATATAAAAATTAATATTTAAAATTAATATAAGATTTTTATGGAAGATAAATAACAAATATTTATATAAATCTACCACTTCTAACAGAATAATATAATTACATAATAGATTTATGAATACAATACAAGATATTACGTATATAAATAATTTAATTATTACACAAGTTAACAAAAATAAATAATGTTACATTTTTCTCTTTGCAAATAGTTTATAAACGCAGCCTAAATATTAATTCTATGACGATGTCTACCAACTATTACAAGTTAATTACATTTTCCCCAATTTTTGGGGAAAATGTAATTAACTTGCAAACATTACTCAATTGCTTGTGTGCGTGTGGGCAAACGTAATTACAGGCCGCATATGCACACATTCCTTGTGTTGTTGCTTCAACTTTGAATGGAATTTTGAATGTCACTGTCACTCTATGTGTAATTACTCTAAGATAAAAGTAAAGTAAACTAAAAAGTATTTGTTTTACTTTACTTTACTGGGGTATGGTAAGTCGAAACGACGGGAGGAGAATCATTATTCATCCATTACGACCTGTCAAAAATTCACTTCTGAATATAAGCTACTCTTACAGATTACTTATGGGCGATATTTGCCATAGTTACGACGTTTGGCGAGCGGGTCGGAAACCGCAGTTTATATTACTTTGAACTTTTATCAAGAGAATGTTGCTACTCTACTGTATGATGGTATCGCTCATTTCTTGTTTCTGACTTATTTGAATTATTTTATTCCTAAGGTATACAGGTTTTAAAGTTGTTTGGTGGTAACTTTATAAAGGGAAAGATCGATGATTGGACAGAGATGATATGCTTAAGAAAGTGATTGTGGTGATAACGGCTAATAGCGAAAACGTAATAGGAAGGCATGCTATGCTGACCTTAAATAACTTGGGATAAGTACAAGAAGAAGAAGGAGACATGCAAGTTTTTCATGCTTATACTCTTTGCCACTCTTTGCCGTGTAGTGGCGAACAAGAATATCCACTACCCCATATCCTCCCGTGGGTGTCGTAAAAGGCGACAAAGGGAAACAGGCGGGAGATGGGCAGCAGCATCTTCCTGATAATAGCCAAAATTACAATAAAAAAAACTGCGGTTGCCAACCCGCTCGCCAAGCGTGGCAACTATGGCAAATACCCCCCAATGACGAGAATAACAAAGAGACGGCCCCCAGTCCCCGGCGGCCCCGCTATTCCTGGCTACGGTGGTGACCATGGTAACGGCGGGGCAGGGGGTGCTAAGAATCTCCGGTAGAGGTTCGGTTGCCACCTACGATGACTCGACCTGGCAACGTACAACGCACGCACCCTGAGGACTGACGAGAAGATCGTGGAGCTGGAAGAAGAGATAGACAAGTTGCGCTGGCATATTATAGGATTATCCGAAGTCCGAAGAGAGGGGGAGGACACGGTAATCTTCGAATCCGGCAACTTGCTCTATCACCGGGAGGGCGACCATCTGTCACAAGGAGGTGTCGGATTTATCGTCCACAAGTCTCTCGTTAACAACGTTGTAAAGATCGGGAGTGTGTCGACGAGGGTTGCGTACCTTATACTCAGAATCACCAAACGGTATTCGCTGAAGGTCATACAGGTTTACGCACCAACCTCGGCACACCCCGATGAAGAGGTGGAGGAAATGTATGAGGATATCTCTAGAGCCATGCATTCCTCCAAAACCCAATATACGGTGTTAATGGGAGACTTCAATGCAAAACTAGGCACAAGAGAGAACGGTGAGCTGAAAGTAGGGAAATTTGGAATAGGGCAAAGGAACCCAAAGGGCCAGCAGCTGGCCGACTTCATGGAGAAAGAGGGACTCTTTATGATGAAATCTTTCTTCAAGAAGCGGCCCCACAGGAAGTGGACCTGGGCGAGCCCCGACGGTTCGACAAAAAATGAGATTGACTTCATTATGACGACCAGATGACAACTGTTCAGTGATGTCTCAGTGATCGCGAGGGTGAAAACCGGCAGCGATCACCGAATGATTAGAGGCACACTGAACCTAAATGTTAAGTTGGAGAGGTCTCGTCTAATGAAGTCAACGCTCCGTCCCCCTCGTGCTCTGATACAAAGTCCCGAAACCTTTCAGCTCGAGTTACAAAACCGTTTTCAGTGCCTAGAAGACTGCAATGAAATGGACGATATGAATGACAAGCTCGTGGAAACTGTCCATGCAGTCGGAGCTAAGTTCTGCAAGACCCGCCGCAGAAGAACACAAAAACTCTCCGATCACACTCTTAATCTCATGGCTGTTAGACGGGAGATGAGGTTACATTCTTCAACAGATTTGACAGCATACAGGCAACTGAACAGACAGATCTCCAAATGCATGCGGCGGGACTTACGCAACTTCAATACAGCTCGTATTGAAGAAGCGATCGAGCGGAACCAAGGCTCCAAAGTCTTTGCCAGAGATCTGTCTGCCAGAAAGAGCCAACTGTCAAAGCTGAAGACCGAATGTGGCAGCATCGTTCCCGGGACACCTGAGATTTTGAGTGAGATTGAGAGGTTCTATGGGCAGCTGTACATGTCATCGTTGGAGCCACACGCAAGTGTGAGTAACGATCCAAGAGCGAGTCTTATCCGACACTATTCCGAAGATATTCCGGATGTCAGTCTGAGCAAGATTAAAATGGCTCTCCAGCACCTTAAAAACGGCAAGGCCCCAGGCGAGGATGGAATTACAGCGGAGCTTCTGAAAGCGGGTGGAAGACCGGTACTTGAAGTCCTTCAGAAGCTTTTTAATTCCGTCCTCCATGGAGGCATTACACCGGAGGCGTGGAGCAGAAGTGCGGTGGTCTTGTTCTTCAAGAAAGGTGACAACGCTCTCTTGAAGAACTACAGACCGATTTCCCTTCTGAGCCGCGTCTACGTGCTGTTTTCGAGAGTCATTACGAATCGTCTCGCGTGCAGACTTGAAGACTTCCAGCCTCCCGAACAAGCCGGTTTCCGAAAGGGCTTTAGCACCATAGACCACATACATACCCTACATCAAATTGTACAGAAGTCCAAGGAGTACAATTTACCACTATATCTGGCGTGTGTGGACTATGAGAAAGCATTTGATTCCGTCGAAATTTGGGCGGTGCTGCAGTCCCTTCAGCGGTGCCAAATTGACTGTCGATATATCGAAGTGCTGAAGTGTTTGTACAGTAGAGCTACGATGGCTATCCGAGTACAGAACCAGAGTACGAAACCTATCCAATTGCAGAGAGGTGTAAGACAGGGTGATGTCATATCCCCGAAACTCTTCACCGCTGCATTGGAAGACGTTTTCAAGCTTCTGGACTGGAAAGGATACGGTATTAACATCAATGGCGAGTACATCACTCACCTTCGATTTGCCGACGATATAGTCCTTATGGCAGAATCGCTGGAGGACCTAAGCACTATGCTCAATGACCTCAATAGTGTCTCCCAACGGATAGGTCTTAAGATGAACATGGACAAAACAAAGATTATGTTTAATGTCCATGTCACACCTATGCCGGTAGTTGTTGGGAGCACTAAGCTCGAAGTTGTTGACGAGTATGTTTACCTGGGACAAATAGTCCAACTAGGTAAGTCCAACTTTGCTGGGCAGCGTTCGGGAAGCTACGACACATCTTCTCGTCAGACATACCTCAAAACGTTAAAACGAAATTGTACAACCAGTGCGTGTTGCCAGTGATGACTTACGGAACTGAGACGTGGTCCTTCACTGCTGGCCGTATGAGGAAGCTCAAGGTCGCTCAGCGAGCTATGGAGAGGGCTATGCTCGGAGTTTCTCTGCGTGATAAACTTAGGAATAACGATATCCGCAGTAGAACCAGAATAACCGACATAGCCCAACGGATTAGTAAGCTGAAGTGGCAGTGGGCCGGCCATATAGCTCAAAGAACTGACAACCGATGGGGAAGAAAGGTTCTCGAGTGGCAGCCTCGTACCGGTAGGCGAAGTGTAGGGCGTCCCCCCACGAGATGGAGTGACGACCTGGTAAGAGATGCAGGAAGTCGATGGATGCAGGTGGCTCAGGACCGTGCTTTGTGGCATTCTTTGGGGGAGGCCTATGTTCAGCAGTGGACTTGTGAAGGGCTGTAATGATGATGATGATGACTCTTTGCCAGACACGTGGTAGATCAGCACATTACAATCAGCAATTTGGTTAGTGGCGTTGGGGATCGAACCTCGGTTGCTCGTTTACTGTGTCAATCTACAGAAAACACTTAGCCCCAGAGCTACCACTGCTCGGCTGTACAGAATACTATGACGTATTGTGTGCTCGGGGTTCAGTAGGACGCAGTATGCACCAATGAGGCCCATGAGAAGCGACGAGAAGACGTTGGCGGTATTACTAATATGTATTCTGTGCTCTAAGTTCAGTATGGGGAGTCGCAGCGATGAGCAGCAAGGAGAAGACTTTGGTCAGTACTTATATGTATTCTATGCTCGAGCGTCAGTAGAATAGAACAGAAAGTTTTTTATTTCAATACTAGCGATTCGTCCCGGCTTCGTACGAGTGATTTCTGGATCTCGACACCAGCGCTACCTACCGGGTCCTATTGTGAATCTAAATCATCCAGAGACCCACTAAAACGCACACGAAAAATTTCATCAAAATCGTTCAAGCCGATTTCAAGTTTTAGCGAGTCTAACGGACAGCAATTGATTTTTATATATAAAAAGATAGAGATAGATTACAAATACATAATACTTATTAAAAGTCACTCTTATGTTTAATTTACACAGCAAATTACAAAAATATAAAAATACCTCTATCCTGGGAAGAACCAGCAACAGTGGCACTTTTTGAAAAAAAAGAACATTTTTACAATCATTAAGGTTACACAATGATTAACAACACAAAACAAATTTAAAATAGCATGGTAGCAATCACCTCATTCCCAGGGGTTATTATCATCCATAATTTAATTATTACTATAATAACCCTTTGAATACAATGTTTGTTTATTAAAGTGTATAAACTTGCCGGAAGTCGAGATTTTGTATATTTTCTGGGATTTTGTTATGTAATACCGATGTATGATATATCTCAAGAATGAAATACTGACTTTGTGGAGTCGAGAAACTGGTATCACTAGCTTGTGTCCTTTCCTGGTGTTTACAGTGTTGGTTTTATGCTATCTATCATACTCATCTTCGTAAATGTTGCCAACCATACTGTTAATAAACAGTATCATACTTTATTTTTCTCTATCATACTGCTTACTGTTACTAAAACTACTTTTGTTATTGTGTTACGTGTTCTGTGCTCAAGTTCAGTAGGGAGAGGTACGCACCGATGAGGCCGATGAGCAACGAGGAGAAGACGTTGGCAGCGAGGGCAGCGAGGCCGCCACGAGCAGCCCCAGTTTGCAAAGCTAAGTCACACATGCGCAGTGCTCGTGACGTGCCCAGCAGCGCCACACAGCCCAGCGCTGCGCCGCGGCTCACGTCCGCCACCAGCGCTCGAGCTGCACCCGCGCGCGCCCACGACACCACGCACCACCACCATGACCACCTGCACACCACCACACAGCTTCCACTTTAGCACTCCAACAAACAAAGAACATTCTGATGATGATGATATGGTTGTGGTAACGTAGAACCATACGTTTTAATAGAATAAGGGTGACAAACGAACTGACTGTTCAACTGATGCAAATACTGTGGCCTATACACGTCCATATTTATCCTCGATTAAGAATCAAAAGGCAAATTCGAAGGCAGAGTTCTTACCCCTGAGGACTAAGATGAAATGCTTCGTTTCCGTTAAAAAGGATTTCCGGTTCTCTACACTCACTATGCCGAAACGAAGGGGTCGGCTCGACCGGGGAAGGACCATGCTCTCACAGAATACTTGCGTAAAATAGCAGTTTAACGATACTGTGTTTCTTATGATGAGTGTAGAGAACCGGATATATACCCTTTTTACTGGTAACGAGGCATTCCATCGTAGTCCTCAGGGGTAAGAACTCTGCCTTCGAATCTGCCTTTTCGCTTGGTGAGTGCAGGTGGCCGGAGGCCCTTTTTACTGGAAATGAGGCATTCCAACTTAGTCCTCACGGGTGACAACGCATCTGCATTTTGATTTGTAATAGAGAATAGATGTAGACGTCTATAGGCCGCAGCAACCACTTACCATCAGGTTATTTGAGTGCTCGTTTGTCACCATTATCCCATAAAAAAATTAAAATTTTATTATCATTTTTAACATTTTTTTTAACAATTTTACTAAAAAATTAAAATAAATTAGGAACGCATATTTTATTAAATTAATAGAAGCTCTATTTCAGGTCTTGTGGCTCCGGAGACCTGCGATGATAATAAAACACTATTTTGTATAATTCTATTTTAAAAGAACAGTAATCAGTATTTAAGAGAGAAATATAGTATAATAAAAACAATGTCCTCCAGACCGACCGACCTTGTACACGGCAGCCATTCTCAATGGAGACTAGCCATCTGCGCAGAACAGGATTACAGTCCCCGAGTGTATGCGCAAGCTCAGATGCTATTTCACATAATTTGACACGACCGGAGAGAGATCAGGTCAGGCGCAGAACCAACGGCTTTACGTGCTTTCCGGGACACGGGATAAAACACAGTCAACTTCCCGACTTCGGGCTGGTACTGAGAATTTCTTGCCAGAAAACCTACTAACTGATTTCGGTGCGACCCAGGATTTGAACCCGCGACCTCGTAATCAGCAATCGCGTTTACGATCACCAGACCAACGAGGCATTTAAATCAAAGTGTTAAACAGTATGGTTGGCAATCCTAGACAAAGATGAAGATGGTCGATAGCACAAAACAAACTTGTGGGTCCTGGTGACGAGGTAGTGGTGGCGGCAGAGCTCGCAGTGCGAGGTGGCGGCTTGCAGCAGCCAGCGCTCGAGGCAGGAGCGGTGCACGGCGGCCACGGTGCCTCGGCAGCCGCACGGCCGCGCCAACCTCTCCCGAGATGCGCCGCCGAAACAAATGCGGCATATGCTGGCCGACTGCCAGCTTCTGCTCACCTCGCACGCCTCCTTCGTTACACCCGACGACCCCTAATTTGTCATTTATATAAATGAGAGAGCAAACGAGCGTGCGGCTTACGTAATGGTAAAAGACTAACGCCGCTTTAACTGCGACAACTAAACGGGGTACAACCATGCGGCAGCTCTTTGTTATATTTGTAACACAAATGGGTCGTCTTGACCGTGGAAGGACCACCACGCTGTCACAAAACACCAGCGTGAAATAGCAGCTTAATTCTGTGAGTGTTTCTCTACACCGGAGAGCCCTTTTTTCTGAAATCCGAGGCATTCCATCTTGGTCGCCAGGGGTGACAACGCATCTGCATTTTGATTCTTAATCGAGGATAAATGTAGATGTTTATGGGCCACGGCATCCACTAACCATCGGGTGAACTGTGTGCTCGTTTGTCACCCCTATACATAGACGTTGTACGTGAGATAGATGAGATCCTTAAAAGTAAAATAAAATTGCAGCCTATTTACGTCCCACTGCTGGGCACAGGCCTCCTCTCATTTCTGAGAGGGTTTTAGGGCAAGGAAATGTCCGCCGCGCTGCCCCAATGCGTGTTGGCAAACTTCACATGTCTTCGAAATATTTTTTTTCTTATTTCTCAGACATGCAGGTTTCCTCACGATGTTTTCCTTCACCGCCGAGCACGTGGTAAATCAGCACTTAAAATTGCAATTAACAATTTCATTGGTGCCGGCGGGGATCGAACCCGGGTTGCTCGAGTACTGTGAAGCTTACAGCGATCGCTAACCATCTTAGCTACCACGGCTCTTTAACACGAGATCCTTAACACTTGCCTTTATCTAAACAAAAATTTAAAACTACATGCTCGACAGCGAAAGGAAACACCATAAGGAACCGGCACGGCTATCCAAATTAAAAAATATTTCATAAACCTGTGAAGTCACATCCTTGCCCTAAAATTTTTCGCGATAATGCGAGAATGCGTAATCCCAGCTGTGGGATGTATATGGGTTATACTTTTTACTTAGATAAGGAAACAAGTCCACACTTGTCGCATTGATCAACTTGTCGTTCAAAATCAAGTATCTAATTCATAATGTATAGCAGTAGATTAATCTAGCCACTCGTCCGAAAAGGTAAGTAGTAGTACCATAGACCGCATACATACCCTGCGGCAAATTGTATATAAGACCGTAGAATACAATCTACCACTTTGCCTTGCGTATGTGGCCTATGAGAAAACCCTTACTTCCGTCGTAATCCGGGCGGTGCTTCAGTCCCTTCAGCGGTGCCAAGGTGACTGTCGGTATATCGAAGCGCTGAACTCCTACTGTACAAACACAGTAGGACTACGATGGCTATCCAAATACAGAACCAGAGTACGAAAACCTATCCAACTGCACAGAGGTGTAAGACAGGGTGACGTTATATCTCCGAAACTCTTCACCGCTGCATTGGAAGAGATTTTCAAGCTACTGGACTGGAAAGGATACGGTATTAACATCAATGGCGAGTACATCACTCACCTTAGATTTGCTGACGATATAGTTCTTATGGCAGAATCGCTGAAGGATCTAAGGACTATTCTCAATGACTTCAATAGTGTCTCCCAACGGATAGATTTTAAGATGAACATGGCCAAAACAAAGGGCATGTGTAACGTCCATGTTACACCTATGCCAGTAATTGTTAGGAGCACTATGCTCGAAGTTGTCGACTAGTATGATTACCTAGGACAAATAGACCGAATAGCTAAGTCAAACTTCGACCGAGAGGTCAATCGACGGATTCAACTCGGCTGGTGCAGCATTCGGGAGATTACAACACATCTTCAAGTCAGGTATATCTCAAAACCTGAAAACAAGATTGTACAACAAGTGCGTGCTGCCAGTGATGACTTATGGATCAGAGACGTGGTCCTTCACTGTTGTACGTATGAGGAAGCTCAAGGCCGCTCAGCGAGTTATGGAAAGGGCTTGGGGTTACTCCGCAGAATAAATTAAAACATGAGAATATCCATAGTAGAACCAGAGTTACCGACATAGCCCAACGGATTAGTAAGCTGAAGTGGCAATGGGGCGGCAATATAGCTCGAACAACTGACAACCGATGGAGAAGAAAGGTTCTCGAGTGGCAACCTCGTACCGGTAGACGAAGTGTAGGGTGGCCCGCCACTAGAAGGAGTGATGACCTGGTAAGACATGCAGGAAGTCAATGGATACAGGTGGCTCAGGACCGAGCTTTGTGGCATTCCTTGGGGGAGGTAAATTATGTTTCAGCAGTGGACTTGTGAAAGGCTGTAGTGAATAAATGAATGAACAGGCGCTTGCGGTGGCATATAAAAGAAAAAAATAAAGACCTGTTTCCTGAGTAGAAGCGCACAGACTGATCCCAAGATGGAGACGGAGCGGCCAGCTGGCTGCAGGGGCGGCGATGCTGCTGACGAGAAAGTCAGTGAATCCGCAATGCGCTCGCGCAATGCTCGCTGTTCATCCACTTCTGCCATCAGCACTGCAATTGCTTCTCATTTTAGTTAATCTTAAGTCTCTCAATCCAAAAATTCTTCATTATGTCATCTATTGTTTTCAAATCACAAAATGTAGTTGCGACTTCAATATCGCGCCTAACGATCTACCACACCTGCCTAGAGCTTATACTCTCATAGTGATAATGTGAAAGCGATTAAATGACTGCCATTTTGGTCTAGTAGTTGTAAACGCTACTGATAATCTTGAGGTCCTGGAATTGAATTCCTGGCCGGATAAAAATTATATATTGGGTTTTACTAACAAAAAACTCTCAGTGGTAGCTCGGGATCCGAAAGTCTCGAAAGAAAGCCTCGGAAAGTACATAAAACCGTGGGTCCTGCGCCTGATCTCTCTCTCTGATCGTGTTAGATTACATAACAACTGAATATGAGAGTGCATCTGTGCTTTCGAACACACACGGGCATTATAATCCTGTCCTGCGCAGATGTCTAGTCTCCGTTGGGACTAGCCGCCGTGGCTCAAATTCAGTCTGGGGGACATTTTTTTTTTATGGAATAGGGGGCAAACGAGCATGCGGCTCACCTGATGGTAAGTGACTACCGCCGCCCATGAACAACCGCAACACCAGGGGAATTGCAGATGCGTTGCCGGCCTTTTAGAAAGGTGTAAGCTCTTTTCTTGAAGGTTCCTAAGTCGTATCGGTCCGGAAAATTCGCTGGTGGTAATTGATTCCACAAGGAAGTCGTGCGAGGGAGAAAACTTCTTCTAAATCGCACAGTGGTGGACCGCCAATCATCCAGATGGTATGGATGGTAACGCGAGTTTTGACGCGATATGCGATGGTGAAATTGAGCGGCTGGAATTAGTCCGAACAATTCCTCAGAGCACTCCCCGTGATAGATGCGATAAAATATGCAAAGAGATGCAACATCTCTACGCAGTGCCAGTGTATCGAGCCGATCAGAAAGAACTCGGTCGTCGACGATTCGAACCGCTCTGCGCTGGATGCGGTCAAGTGGAAGGACCTGGCACTGGGGTGCCCCGGCCCAGAGATGAGAACAGTATTCCATGTGGGGCCGAACTTGCGCTTTGTAAAGTTGCAAGCGATGTGCCGGCATGAAATACTGTCTCGCTCTGCTGAGCACGCCAAGCTTTCTAGAGGCCAATTTGGCCTTCCCTTCCAAGTGACCACGAAACTGCACACTATTCGATACGTCGACGCCAAGGATTCCGATGCTGACTGAGGCAGCAAGGGGAGTGCCTTGAAACTGAGGAGATACGACATAGGGGTTCTTTTTAGCGGTAAACGCGCAAACTTGTGTCTTCTGGGGATTGAACTGGACTAGATTTAGTCGCCCCCAATCCGAGACTTTGTTAAGCAAAGACTCGACTTCAGACACAAGTTTGTTCCGGTACTCGGCGACATTTTCCCGAGAAATATTAGCACGGCCGGTATATAAGGCATCACCAGTGCTGTCGTCTGCATAGCAATGAATGCTACCAGTTAGCAACATATCATTGATATGCAGGAGAAACAGCGTTGGTGATAGCACTCAGCCTTGTGGAACACCAGCGTTGATAGGCTTGAGATCAGAGCATGCACCGTCTACTACGACCTTGATGCTCCGATCAGCAAGGAAACTGGTGATCCATTTGCACAATTTCTCGGGAAGCCCATAAGCAGGAAGCTTCGAAAGAAGCGCTTTGTGCCAGACCCGATCAAAGGCCTTCGCTACGTCCAAACTAACGGCTAATGCCTCCCCCTTGGACTCTACTGCCTCCGCCCATCTATGAGTTAAGTAAACTAGAAGATCACCAGCTGATCGACCCCGACGAAAACCGTACTGGCGGTCACTAATCAGCTGGTGATCCTCAAGGTACCTCATGAGCTGGCAGTTTATAACGGCTTCCATTATTTTGGAGAACAAGGAGGTGATGGCGATAGGCCTGTAGTTGGACGGGTCTGAGCGGTCGCCTTTTTTAGGGATCGGGTGCACCAAAGCTGTCTTCCATGAGTTGGGGACTACGCCTTGGGAGTAGGAGTACCGGAAAAGACGCGTTAAAACCGGTGCCAACTCCGGAGCACACGTCTTCAGCACAATGGGAGGGACTCCATCGGGCCCACTCGACTTGCTGACGTCCAGGGAGAAGAGTGCTTTGCGGACCGAGCGTTGTGTAAATTGCACATCCGGCATGGAGCACTCACATCGCGGGATGGTTGGCGGTGTTCATTACTGATAATATGTAAAATTTGTATTCGTTATACATCGAATAAACATACTGTCATTTTTCGAACGCCGGAGCCTCGGTATTTAGCAGGATGCATCACGAGGTGGAATTTAGAAAAGTTTTTACATATCCTTCTCACTTAAATTGGTGTCATTTTTAATACTAAAATAAAAACCTGGTGATGAAAAACCGGAAAACTGACAACTGATGTCGGTTTGTTGACCCGTTGACCGAAGTTCTATCTGACTGACATGTGATTCTGACTGAAAGGAAGAAGTAATTATATTATGTAATACATAAATTAACGCCTATCTGCACTATTTGTTTTTTTTTATTTAATTAAACAAAACATAACTAAGTTCGATATGGATACGTACTGACATATAGAGCGAAACATTGCTTGCAGAAGACATAATTGTTATTCTGCTGTCGGAGCTGCCGTTTCGCCAGAAAATTAGGCGGGTTTGCCCTTCGCCGACATTACACTCCTGGTGACAGAATATACGGCATATTTTATAAAAATTTTAAGCGATGGAAAACTAATACTATTGTATCTTTAGCGACAAAAGCCTTACTACTTTTTAAGTTCAAACTAATTATTTAGTAAAAATGCTTATGTGGCAGGCACAAACAAAATTGTAGCTGTAAGTTGCAATTTTAAGCGTTGGTTTTATACGTGCTTTCGGTGTGGAGCATTCTAGATAATAATTAATATTATATTATAGATATTTGAGATCCGACATCATAACCCTCTTAGAAAGGAGATGAGGCATGTTCTCAGTCATGGTACGTATGTAGTTTGTTACTTTTTACACTTCACATAATACCTTAATTAAACTGCTACAACTAGATCTTCTATGGAACTGAAAATTAATGTTTTGCAGAGCTTGCTGAACAGTTGGTTTATATGCTGGTGGAGCTAGAATTGCACGTCTCAAATTTTGTATAACATCCTTTGAAAACGTTAAAGTGTCGTCACTTTCGATGAATTGATTTAAAATAACAACTTTTTTCATTTTTCTGTGAGACGGTCATTGTGTAGAATAATTGATATTATACATTAAATTTAAAAAACTTCAAATACTCGAAAAATTTAGATGACATCCATAGATTTTGATTATTTATAAATTTATTTGACAGGATTGTCATTGGCATTAAGAGTAATCTCCTATTTCGGATAACATGCTTGAAGTTGCTCTAATTATTGTCAATTTATTATAATACTAGCTCGCACGGCAGACGTTGTTCTGCCCTCTCCGACGACCTTTTGTCCTATAAAAAATCCTTAAAATCGTAATAAAAATATTGAGGGTCACTTATCGGGATAAAAACTATCCTATCTCTCAAGTTGAACCAAACTGAACGCAGTGTGCAAAATTTTATTGAAATCAGTTCAGTAGTTTAGGAGTCCATCGCGGACAAACAACGTGACACATAATTTTTATATATAAAGATTTATTAAGTCTATTCAAAATATCAAAATGTGGTCAAAATTTATGCATGAATGCTTGATTTAAATTCGTAATTTTATAATAGACACAGTGCGAATTGAGAAGCGCTAGAGTTTCATCAAAGTAATGTTTTTGTTACGTGTGTAAGTGGACGAAGTGAAACAAGTATGTAAGGATCGTAGCAAGTGGAAAGAAGTGGTCTCTGCCTACCCCTACGGGAAAGAGGCGTGATTATATGTATGTATGTATGTAATGTTTTTGTTGTGATGTGTTTGTTGTGGCAGCTGGCAGCAGTCATCGTCCTACATAGATACTTACGCACTGAACAACCGTAGTATTAACACACTATCAACGGTTCTGAAACAGGCACCTACTTTACAGCATGGAAAATATAGAAGCTACAATTTAATACACGGAGCATGGTTTCCTCTACAGGGAAACCTTGCTCGGTGGGAAATCTCCTCTCTTCAGTGAGGGCGAATTTTCCACGACTTTTTCGGCCTCCAGGGCGGTGCCACTTTACAATGACATGAAATATTTAACAGAGACGGGGAAGAAAATACCTTAGGAAAATATAAAGGTTAATGTTTCTTTCTGTATTATTAGTTACATTTTATATTAATTAGATAAGAAAAGAATAAACCCAAACTTTAACTTAAAAGTAGAAAAATTAAAAAAAAGTGTTAAAAAAGACAAAAGTTGAAGATCGGACTACTGATGCATTGTTTTGTGTATTAATATAATACTCAAGAAACTGATAAACTATCATTTAAAACCAATTTCTCAATTAACTGACATTGTATAATAAAAAGCTTTACGAAACGTAAAACCTTTACGTCAGTCACAAGTGCTCGAAGATATTTATGATATAAAATCTAAATGATGAAATTTGATCCCAAAAAAACGCAAAACCAATTAACCACTGATTGATCAATGTTCCCGTATTATCATATAAATATTGATTTGAAGTAGTTTTTAATACGTAAAAGTAGTGTGATTAAAATGTCCGCACATGTGGGAACGATGAAACAAGTGTTCCGATGGTAACGTAAGCCTTAAGTTATTTTGTTCACTTAGGAATCTTGAAAAACCGTCATTGTCTGTCCGTTTGGAACTGTCTACAAAATCTCCCAAAAACTATGCAACGTAATGTATTATAGTATGTGCCATATCGATTGAGAAAAACGGACAATGACCTCAGATATGAGCCGAGTGTCAAAAGGCGTAACTTACAAAATCTCAATTTAGATGTGATAACAATATTTAAATATTGATATTATTCCCACTTCTAGGTCAGCACATATGTTTTGTTTTTTTGTTTCTTAAATAATATTGTCTGTGGTTCCTATAAACATAGTAAAATCTTACGGTACATCGCGAAAAATGTGTTATATTTTATATTTCAATTTATGGTAAGTAACGCAGCAATTCATTTAATAACAGTTTCATATTAAAAAAATATTTGAAGCAATATAATCACCATATTGAGCTTTTGCAAATTCATCCCTTTAAAATAAACAAAACGCGCGTTACGTCAGTTCGTTCTAAAAGAAACGTGACAATGGCAGCCAGAGATGCGTCACCTTTTTTGGGCCGGTCCGCCATTTTGTTTTCATTCGTGTTCGGATAGCGCTTGCGTGTGTACGTCTCGGGTAATTCATAGCATTCATTGCATTGTTTTAGTTGAGTTTTTACTGTTAAATTTGTTATATCGTTAAGTTTTTGTTTTTTGAATCTGTTATATTAGTTTTACTGTGACGGTCGTTACTAAATCGACATGAGTTCAGGAGAATTTGGTGAAGGACCCGGTCCTTCAACATCAAGTGGAAAGAGACGTCGCCGACCCATAATAAACGTAGCAGGTACGTACAAATAGGTACAAATGCGACGACGTAGCCTTTCTATTTCTTAAAGCGCTCTTTTTATGTGACCATGTGGTATTTATTTTCTAAAACAATATGTATTTATGTGATGTAGTACTATGGTAGTATATTTTTGTCATTTATTTACAGGCCCATCTTCTGGAGCACCTTTAACGTCACCAGTAAAAAAGAGAAAACCTACCACTTTGTCGGTCGGGGAACAAGAGATTATCATTAATGTATACAAATATGTCAAAAACACCTGGCCCGAAGACGTGTATCCTTCAAACGTTAATATGGTAGAAAAGGTTTCGGAGATCTCAGGAGTCAGCAAGAGCACTATATATCGCGTATTAAGCGTGTATAGAGATTCCCATAAAATACCAGAAAAGGGAATAATTAATAAAAGAAAAAAGTCTGTAATTGACAAGTTGGACGATTTTGATAAATCGGCTATAAGAGCGAAAGTGCATCAGTTCTTTCTTGCAGGAGAATTACCGACTTTAGACAAAATTTTGCTCAGTATAAATCAAGATGACCAGTTGCCAAACTTGAGCAAAACTTCCCTGCGACGTGTGTTGCGCCATTTAAAATTCAAATATATAAAGAGAAACAGAAAAAGTGGTCTAATAGATCGCCCAGAGATAGTTCTGTGGCGTACCAGATATTTGAGAGAAATACAAATATTAAGAAACGAGGGACGTAACATTTTTTACCTTGACGACGAAACATGGATTAACGCAGGTCATACTATGGGAAAGGTATGGGAAGACACCACAATTGAATCTTCTCGTCAATCACGGTTAGAAGGCTACTCTACTGGCGCGAAAGCCCCTTCGGGTAAAGGAAAGCGATTAATAGTTGTACACGTTGGCAATGAAAATGGCTTTTTGGAGGGATGTGATTGGGTATTTGAATCATCATCTACTGGTGACTACCATGAGAGTATGGACGCTCTCCATTTCGAGGACTGGTTTAGAAAAGTAATAGAAAAACTGCAAAGCGGCGATGTCATAGTTATGGATAACGCTAGTTACCACTCCAGACGTTTAGAAAAAACCCCAACAATGTCTTGGCGGAAACAAAATATGCAGGAATGGCTAGAATCTAAACAGATCGCATACGTGCCCTCGGACACAAAGACCCACTTAATGGAAAAAATAAAGGCAGTTAAAGATAACTATCGAAGTTACGTCACCGACGAGATGGCAAAAGAAAAAAGCATCACAGTGGTAAGGTTACCTCCTTATCACTGTGAGCTTAACCCCATTGAACTTGTGTGGGCAGATGTGAAAGGGTACGTTGCACGAAAAAATACAACTTTCAAGTTAAAAGATGTTAAAAATTTACTTAAAGATGGTTTAACTCAAATCACGCCAGATAAATGGAAAAACTGTGTTCAGCATGTCCTTAAGGTTGAACAAAAAATGCGTGGCATGGATGATAGAATTGACCAAACTGCAGATCGCTTTATAATTAATGTTACAGATAGTTCATCAAGTGAAGATACGAGTGATGATTGCACCGAATAAAAATAAAGTTCTTATATAATATTAAAAATAAAGTTTTATCTTTTGCATAAGTACGTACTTATTCGGTGTCGTTATCACTCGAATCTTTATATGTGTTATAAATTAATGTTTTTTGTTGTTAAATGAATAAAGTACTTTATAACAATAGATGATTTTTCTTCTACAGCGATCTTTCACATAACTTTTTAATAATAGTTAATAAATATATATTATATCAATCATTATAAAAAAATCATTATAAATAAAGAAAGTACTACATATAAAATGTGCCTATATATTGAAGGTTTGTAACCCCTGGTTAAACGACCGAAAGGTCATTGTCCGTTTTTCTCAATCGATTTGGCACATACTATAGAATAATTTTGAGAAGAAAATACGCCAGATAAGGCTGTATAGACATATACCCCCTTGCCTATTATAATTAAAAACTGGCAAAGATATTGACAATGACAACTATTTTGTTAAAAACTGACGTCTGTCCAACATCTGTCATATAAAACGTCTGGCGGCTGTGGTGTATTTAGGTATAAAAAGTTAGGCCTCCTCCACGTGAAGATAAAGATACCTTGTGTAATTCTTCAATAGTTATCAATATCCGCTAAGAAAGAAAATAAACATGGCGGTTCGCGTTCAATTTGAAAATAATAATGAAGTAGGAGTCTTCAGTAAATTAACAAATTCGTATTGTATGGTTGCTATCGGCGGCTCAGAAAATTTCTACAGCGTGTTTGAAGCAGAATTGTCGGAAGCTATTCCTGTTGTGCATGTGAGTATTGCCGGATGCCGCATCATTGGACGTATGACTGTTGCCAACAAAAACGGTTTGCTAGTGCCATCCTCCACCACAGACACAGAATTACAACATATTCGCAACAGCTTACCAGATAACGTTAAAGTGCAGCGAGTCGAAGAAAGACTCAGTGCCCTCGGCAACGTCATAGCATGTAACGATTATGTGGCATTAGTACACCCAGATCTTGACCGTGACACCGAAGAAATTCTAGCCGACACGCTCAATGTGGAAGTATTTAGACAAACCGTCGCCGGAAACGTCCTTGTCGGCTCATACATAGCACTCACTAACCGAGGAGGTCTAGTTCACCCGAAAACCACAATACAAGACCAGGACGAGTTGTCTTCCTTACTACAAGTACCCCTTGTAGCTGGCACTGTAAACAGAGGCAGTGAAGTTGTGGCTGCGGGAATGGTGGTCAATGACTGGAGTGCCTTCTGTGGTATGGACACCACCTCAACAGAAATATCAGTGATTGAAAGTGTTTTCAAGCTGAACGACGCTAAACCTACTGCTATTACATCAACAATGCGTGCTTCACTTATTGACAGTATGTCATAACAATGGACTGTTGCTCTCTAGTGGGCTATGTTGCATAAAATGTTTATGTGATATTTTGTTTCATAAGCACCTTAATAAATATTCTAACATTTCTGTTGATCAGGTAAATCTCGGACCTGTGTTTGTATACATAAGTAAACAAATGTAAATTTAATTTGTTTTTTATTTTTTTATCAGTAAATAACAACTGTAAATAGTGTTTATTACACTGTTTAATAATATTGTGCAATATTTACATTTTGCAAAGTTATGCAATAAATTACATACTCCTCATACTTACACAAGCAATTTTGTTTAACTTTCATTCTCTGAATAATAATTATTATTTAATATCAAAGAGAATTTTATATATTTAAAAAGTTAGATACCTTCACCTTTTATATGTAGTAGAGCCATGATGTAGTATAGTTGTAGCACAAATGGGTCGGCTCGACCGGTGAAGGACCACGCTCTCACAGAATACCAGCGTGAAATGGCAGCTTGACACTGCTGTGTTACATATGGTAAGTGTGGAGAACCGGAGACACTTTTTACTGGAAACAAGGCATTCCGTCTTAGTCCTCACGGGTGACAACGCATCTGCATTTTGGTATTCTTTATTGAGGATAAATATAGATGTCTATGGGTCACAGCAACCACTTACCATCAGGTGGACTGTGTGCTTGTTTGTCACTCTATCCTATAAAAAAATGATGATGCCCTCGCCGCTGGTCAGTGTTCACTATAACATCTCATTCCTAGCATTTGGTAGTATTCAGGAGTTATCTGTGTTGTAAAACTTCCACAAGCCAATATGCAGGTACATTAAAGTAACGTACTTACGTATGTAGTACGTAATATCTCTTTGACCGTCTCGTTGGCCTAGTGATCGTAAACGCGACGGCTGATCATGAGGTCCCGGGTTGGGCCAAAAAAATCATTTTAGTTTTTCTGTCAAAAATTTTTCAGTAGCGGCCCGGAGGCTGGAAGTTGGCAGTGTATCACCAACGGGGGTCGGACACTCTTAATTATACTTATTTTAAAATTCCCTACGTTTCGGGTGCTTCCCAGCACCCATGTCTGTCCCCCGTCACCATGGGTGCAGGAATTTTAAAATAAATATAATTAAACGCGATAAAATCCGTAAAAGTAGTTTTATTCAATCCTGGATTTGCTTCCACACATGGGCTTTTCCTCTAGTCAACGAAAGTTACATCTTAAGTTTCTCCCCATCTTTGAAAATGTTGCAAGGCTCTACAAAATATTTGGAAAAAGAACTATTCAGAGAAAACGTTAACAATTTACATTACAGCAGTTTACATTAGATAAATTGCACAAGGACAAACCCCAGATCCGGGATATTTACCTATTTGTAGGCGATATAAATACTTGTACCGCGGGATTCGAACCCGCAGTTCTCAGCGCCGCGCCGAACTCAATGCTAATAATATACTAAGTAAGTAATATAATAATAAGCTAAGGTTATTTATCTTGTAAGAAAACTTTACAGTTTACGAGTATTTTTCTTATAAGAAAACCTTCATGGGTATGGCTCGCGTAGTTTTTTTGTAATAAGATAGGGTGACAAACGAGCACACAGTCCACCTGATAGTTAGTGGTGGCTGTGGCCCATAGACATCTACATCTATCTTTGTTTGCGAATCAAAATGCAAATGCGTTGTCACCCATGAGGACTAAGATGGAATGCCTCTCTTCCAGTAAAAAAGGGTCTCCGATTCTCTACACTCACCATACGAAACACTGTAGCGTTAAGCTGCTATTTTACGCTGGTATTCTGTGAAAACGCGGTCCTTCCCCGGTCGAGCCGACCCATTCGTCCTACAACTATACTACTAATATAGCTGCAGCATGGCTATACCACGTTAAAAAAAAGTTTGACTATTGTGGTGACACTTATGCTAAGTTTTAATTCAATGTTGTAAAATACTGAATGAGTTTAATAGCTTATTATATAACACATGCTAAAATCAGTAAATTCTAATAAACGGTCGGAAGAACCGAAAAAACCTTGTTTACGAGAGACGAAGCAAACTGTTTGGTTCGAATGCGTGGAATATAGACAACAAATGGATGAAGACTCGTCGACCCCCTGGTTGGCCGATGGTGGAAAGGCGCGAATACCTGCGTACACTCTGAAATGTATCCTATAAAATACCGAGAGGCTGGATACTCTATGCCTGTGCTCGAGGTTGACAAGATTGGTTTCAACCAAATCAAGGTTACAAATTAACCTCTTACCCTTACCGCCGCACTCTTGTCTAGTTTTCTTGCGGCTGCTTTGGGCCTGGACTCAATGAACCACTCATAGTTGAGATTCGGAGAAATCTCAACCCCTAACAGCTGAAAACGAGAGTGAGTAACCCGCTAGCTGTAACATTATCTGAGTTTGTGTGAGTCTGTTTGTAGTGTCAAAACAACAGCATTCTACTAAATCCATATGGAAGTATATGCGGTACTTATATCTAAAATCCAATTTTTAAAAATTTTAGTCTGTCTGTGTGTTTGTTCCGGCTAATCTCCGAAACGGCTGGATCGATTTCGACGGGACTTTCACTGGCAGATAGCTGATGTTATGAGGAGTAATTCAAGCTACTTATATTATAGAAAAAAGAATTAGGGTTCCACGCAACATAATTAAAACCCTAAACTACACGCGGGCGAAGTCGCGGGGAACAGCTAGTTTCAAATACGAATGTAGGTTACATATTATGTTGAGTTCTTTACTCCAGAAAAAGTCTATTTCCAGCCGAGAACTATTTCATTCAGTAATTCATTTATGAATATTAAATATGTAATGTTTGTAAACACAGCAGCATGTACCTGCAAATTTTTAAAATAGCTGGTTAATGCTACTGTATTATATATGGTGAGTGTAGAGAATTGGAGACATTTTTACTGGAAACGAGCATACCATCTTAGTGCTCAGGAGTGACAACGCATGTGCATTTTTATTCTTGAACGAGGATAAATTTAGATGTCTACGGAACACACACCCACTTACCTACCATCAGGTTGACTGTGTGCTCGTTTGCTCGTCGAATAAGGGTGATATTCTATAACAAAAATATATGTCGGTCGCATTCTTTATTGCGTAACATTGAAGTATATAATGTACTTACGTACGTAGCACATATTACTTCAATGCTGTGGAAGAGGTCTTTGTCCAGCCAAGAACTCTCATTCATTTGTGAATATTATGTAATTTATGTCAATTCTTTACTGTAGGGGAGGTCGATGCCCTGTCGATGATTCATCTATTCAAAATATTATGTAATTTATATCGTGTTCTTTACTGTGGTCGACGTGAATAAGCTGACAATGATTATTTCAGCTTTGTTTGCAATGCACACACACACGTACAAAAAGGCAGTCTTAATGCCCCAGAGCATTTGACGCGTTCCTCATTTCTTGTAGAACCGTATTTTGTTCTATTGTTACACAACGTTATGGCACTACAAGATTGCGCCTGCTACAGAAACATCGATTTTACAACTTCGATTCTTGAAATTTCATGACTCATCACCTTTGAGCAACGGACTCGTCACTGAACAAATATTTCTCTCTTAATCGTTACGTTAAGCCTCTTAAGAATTTGGATGTTGACTTACTGTTATTAAAACCGTTTAAAACAATTGATAATAAAATTTCAAATAAAACGATAAATAATTAATGATTATAATTATACGCTAGAAAAAGAATTGATAAAATGCATTAGAAAGGACTTCAGCCAGGTAACAATTTATATATTTAAATAAAACTAATTTTACGGATTTTATCGCGTATATTAACTTATTTTATATTCCCTACGTTTCGGGCACTTTTCAGCACCCGCATTAAAGAACACATAGCTGATGTGAAGAATCGACGTTCCGGGAAGTCTGCAGTCTGTGAACACGTACAGGATCGCCCCCGTCACTACATTAGATTTGATAGACCACAAATCCTCGCTAAAGAACACCGATTCCTCCCAAGGATGATTCGCGAGGCTATTGAAATTAAAAAACATCCTAATTTCAATAGAGAAGATGGCTGGGTGCTACCATCTGCTTGGGATCCCATAATTAATACAATTAAATCCCAACCCAAGCATACAACTGCAAGACTTCATGATACTGAAGTTCATACTGCGTAGATCGGAACAAAATTAATAATTTTTAATCTGAAGGTAGCCGTGGTTAACTATGACATTGGGACGTCATACACCTCAGTCGCCCCCCCCCCCCCCCCGTGACCATGGGTGCTGAAAAGTGCCCGAAACGTCGAGAATATAATATAAGTTAATATACGCGATAAAATCCGTAAAATTAGTTTTATTTAAATGTGTAGTGTTCGCGTAAATATAAGAAATCATTAAACAATTTATATAACTGAAAATTTGAAATTATGATGATGGTGGATGGTTAGCGTTAGACTGCCTCATTAGTCTAGTGCTCGTTACAGCGCCTACTGATCATGTGGTTTCGGGATCGCATCCTCGGTCGAACAAAAATCAGTTTTTTTTATAGAAAAAGTAAAGTGTAGAGCCATGCTGAAGCTATATTATAGTTGTAGCACGATTGGGTCGGCTCAACCGGGGAAGGACGACGCTCTCACAGAATACCAGCGTGAAATAGCAACTCAATGCTGCTGTGTTTCGTATGGTGAGTGTAAGTGGAGAACCGGCGACACTTTTTACTGGATACGAGGCATTCCGTCTTAGTCCTCAGGGGTGACAACGCATTTACATTTTGATTCTTAATCGAGAATGTAGTTGTCTATGGGCCACAGCATCCGCTTACCATCAGGTGGGCTGTGTGCTCGCTTGTCACTCTTATTCTCTTAAAAAACAGAAACAACTTACCCAGACAGATTCCTAGGCAGGAGAAAATCCTGCCACCAAGTAAGTTTAAAGGAAAGACGTTTTTTTTACTTACAATACAATTTATTTTAAAAACATTTTTAATGGCACAAATCTATCCTATTTACAATTGCCACGTTCGTTACACTGGAAGTACAGTCATCACCATCTCAAACAATATCACAACTAAATGGAGGCATCCAAGTCTTTCTGCCACCGGGGCTGCGTGACTTATGAGGTGAAATATTTGACAGATTGCATAACGGGGGAAGTGGATTCGTTAGAAAATTGTTTTCTTTCTGAAATATTACTTATATTAATTAGATCAGAAATAAATAATTTAAAATTAAAAATTTTGAACAGCCGACTTCAATATAAGTTATTTAAGAATAACTCAATAACCATTGGTCTGATTTTGATCAAATTCATATGGGACCACACGAGAACTATCAGCTTTCATATAAAAAAAGAATCATCGAAATCGGTTCCCCCAGTACAAAGTTATGAGGTAACACACATAAGAAAAAAAAACATACACTCGAATTGAGTACCGTCTGCTTTTTGGAATTCTGCAGATAAACCAAACTACGGGTATTCCTAAAAGCACAAAAACTAAAAAAAAATTGGGATAAAATTAAAGAACAAACCACCGAGGCACTGTTGAAATAGATAAACTTTTATTTAAATTACAATTTCTCAATTATAATGACACCGAGTAATAAATAAGCTCACCTCACTCCCAACTAGCGACATCTGGTGAGCGTAAAATTATTAGCCCTCATTACAATACACTAACTATAAACATGGCAAACCTGTATTGTAACAACATAATTTAAAATTAAAAATGTTGTACAGCCGTACATAAGTTATTAAGAATAACTCAAAAACTATTGGTCTGACCTTGATCAAATTCATATGGGACCATATGAGAAGCACCAGCTTTCAAATAAAAAAATCATCGAAATCGGTTCACCCAGAAAAAAGTTATGAAGTAACACACATAAAAAACACAGTCGAATTGAGTACCTCCTCCTTTTTGAAGTCAGTCAGACACAAAACAAGATTACAGTTAGAAAGACACAGAATTCATATTTCCATCCATTCAATGTTATATACATGGTTGATGGTTGTAGTGAGCAGTTTTTCTGTGATAGGACCAAGGGAACCAGATCTTACAGTTGGAATTTTTCTCTTGTGGAGAGTTCTTCTTGCCCCTTTCTATTTTCCCACGGTTATTATATACATTTTAATAAAAAATAAATATATTGTAATACCGCGTGCAGGTTACTTTGAATCATGACGTAACGCGTCAAACGAAACGCGGGGCGAGGTCGGGGAAAGTAGGAAATGTTGTCAGGAATTCTTCTGCGAGAGTAACCAGAACAATAAACACTAAAATAAAAGCTTCTTATATAGCACTAAATAGTGGTCGATATGAATTGGCATATAGATATTTTTAAACAAATAAGGGCGATGAAAACCACATAGTCCATATCAGGCCCATAAACACCTAATTACCTTCACCATCGATTAAAATGAAGGGTTGTCAACCATGAGAATGGATCGATGAAACGATGAATCCTTAAAAGGATTGCCTCTTCCCTCTTCAGCAATTAAAGGGTCACCGGTACTCTACACTTACCACACGAAACATAGCAGCATTAAGCCGCTATTTTACGCTGGTATTCTGTGAGAGCTTGGCCCTTGCGGTTGAGCCGACCCATTCGTGCTGCAGGCATAATAAACTGGAACATGGCTCTACCAGTGTTTATTCATTTTGGTATATTTGATCGAGGATTTGATACACAATGGTTTAAATAAACAATATTCTGCCAAGCGGTAGTTTCTAGTAATATTTAAGGCCTGATATTTTTATCGAATAAAATCCAAATACGTATATGGGGTAAGGTTTCAAATCAAGTCGTCTGAATTTGGAGGTGGGGGTGGTGCGGGGAGGAGGAGGTAAGTTGTAGTCACCCCCCACTTCCATTTCCTGCCGGACGTGCTTAGTTTTTTTTTTTAAACTTTTAAATATCTCATTT
Organism: Parnassius glacialis; assembly: GCA_033319125.1. Lineage (NCBI taxonomy): Eukaryota > Metazoa > Arthropoda > Insecta > Lepidoptera > Papilionidae > Parnassius > Parnassius glacialis. The sequence continues at coordinate 47,725,069 of JAVANC010000027.1, read as the reverse complement.
TGAGGTTATGTTTTCGTAATGTTTTTGACAATATAAACCTGATTTGTGGGGACAGAGAGTTGGGGGAGGGTAGCCCAACGCCACTCAACGTGGCGCAATCGAGGGAAGCTTGGTCGACGGAGCCCCGCAAAGCTGGGCTACTATTTCTGGATGGTTTATAAAAAAATAACCACGAAGGCGATGGAGGGGTCTGTTCGCTCGCTCACTCGACCCCGCCATCCCCTTCTAAACTAACCTGTCCGAGTCGGGGTGCCTCAAGTCCCGAGCTCGCTTCGCTCGCTCTTGTACCAAATAAAACACCAAAATGTTAACTTTTATAATTACTTTAATAAGTAAACATATTTTATAACTTCCACCATTTCCAAAAACGTAGTAAAATAGCAAGCAATCGGTCTCCAGAGGGGTAGCGAAGTCGCCCAAAAACAGGAGGCAGATAATAACAATAAGGAGCACATTCACGTATACTCGGAAACAACTAAAAAATACTCTGTGGAAGCAACGGAATAACGCTTATGACGCGAGTCGCGAAGTCGAGTGTAAACGTAGTGATTATATTCTCTTTGGTCGAGTATATCTGTTACTGATTACTGTCAATGTCAAAAGTTCCGTTTCAGGTATTAATTAGTGATTTATGAATAGTTTTAGAAAATTATATTAAATATTTCGACGCAGCTCCGGCAGCTAAAATTGCACGGGGGCGCTTGAGATAAGCCCCCTTGACCCCCCACAGTGACAGACTCCTCAAATTCAGGCGACTTGATTCTAAACCCAACCCCGTTTTTTTAACGTTAAATAGGTCAAAATGTAGACCTAGAATTTATCTTTGTATTTAATAAACATAAAACAAATAATTAATTATATTCATAAATTCACAAACTTTTTAAAAAAATTACGATGACGAATGATGAATCTCCGCAAAATGGCAGAGGTGTTTACTTTCCCTGGTCGGACTTCTCATTTTGTACTAATCTAACGTAGGTACTGTGATAATTAAAAGTGGAATATTATACAAGTTATTATGAGCAGCTAAGGCAACTTAAGACAAAGTACAGAACAAACAAACAAATTATGAAGTGAAAACAATTGAAGCCCATTTTGAATTGTGTTCCCTAAATACCAAAAAAAAAGGTTTCATACGTTGTTCGAAAATATATGTAATAACTTTCTATAATAATAACAAAGAAATTTTGTAAATGTATGAAATAAAATTATAATGGAAAAAAAATATTAATTTAATAAATATCTAAAGCAAGTGATTACAATTTCCTACCGTTGTTGTTATATTGAGCAACATTATTTCAAAACAAGTCAAACAACTATATAATTAAGAGCACTCATAAACAATACGTACTTAAAAATATACATGTCTATAATATTATTTGGTTTACCCGTCTATCAGTAAGTTTCGTTTGGTCGCCTTCTACTACAGTCTCAAACCACCTTTTTAAGTTTAAAAAAACAACAACTGTCATTATAACAATTTGCCGCAAACATTTTAATAGTTAGATAATAAAAAATATGATTTATTTTAATAGTACATAACGGTTACAATTAAATAAGATTCGAAGTCAAATTGTGATAGATAATTAATATTATTTAAAGTCAATTTTACAATCGTTAAAGTCACTTATCAAATAAATTATAACCTGGCTAAATATAAAAGTAAAACAATTGAACTATTTTATTCATACAAGTGTAATTTTTAATTTGTTTATGTTATATTTTACACTATGAATATAACTTTTATCTGATGATTGAAAAATCGGGCCTTGAACGATTAGCAATTTAGTTAAAAGATAGATTAAAAATGCAAATTTATAAGTACTCTTCAGTAATAGTTTAATATCTATTTGAAGTATATTATGTGCTATGACACAATTAAATTCTGAAATGCGATTATAATGGTATCAAAATTCAAAGAAATCACCTTGAACCAATAAAATCAGTTAACTACGGGGTAGGTTGTTAACAACGCATTTTCACATGAAAGACTAAAAAAATGGGTAAAAAGGGGTTCGACTCCGCCACTGTAATTTTTTTTTATATAGCAGTGGGGACAAACGAGCATGCGGTTCACCTGATGGTAACTACATGAACAACTGCAACATTGCCGGTCTTTTAAAAAAGAGTAGGCTCTTTTCTTGAAGATCCTTAGGTCATATCGGTTCCACAAAGAAGTCGTGCGAGGAAAAAAGTTCTGGTAAATCTCACAGTTGTGTACCGCCAGTCACTAAGTTCCGAAAAATGGATCATATCGGAATTTCATATGGAATGAAATTTTAATGAACTAGGATCGCTTCGTAATCAAGACGTACGACGAATCAAATAATAAGAAGTGCAGAAAAGCATAATCTCTTGACCAGGGTATAAAAGTTCGTCCAAACTGAAGCAATCCTGCGCAGAATTGGCTGACCTTTGAAACTAATGCGATTTCCCGCGCATTTATTTTTATTGATACGGCGAAGTATGTTGTGTGCTAGCGAAGTGTATTGCTCGCAATTACAAAAATTTGAAGATTTAATCTTATATATAGCAGGTAATAAATAATAGCTCACGTATGTCAGAAACAAAAAAAATATTTAAAATAAAGTCTTAATCAGGTGTTTCTTTTGAGTCAGTCACGCCTCATCTTTAGTTACGAACTTGAACACACATATTTCACAGTTAATTATATACAGGGTTATTTTGCAATAACCGGCTAATAGTGAAGAAAAGTTAATTTTAAAAAAATCTCAAATATTCCGTCCTTTTTGTCTTTTAAATACAAAATGCGTGGTGATGCATTATTTTAACTGATTTTACTGCGCACGCACACATTCGTAAGGGTCGATCGGTAGGAAAAAACGTTGTTGCCCATAAATCATATTCAATTTGGGATAATTTCAAATAAATGTAGAAGCCTTATTTACTCGTATTTTCACAAACTGTAATAACGGTATATCATTATTTATATTTTTGAACTTAAGTTTAAAATTTTGCTACTCTTTGAAAAATAACCCTGTTTATAATATTTAGTTTGTTAACTTAGCACTTTTACTAAAAAGGCACTTTAACGCGTAACTAGATCCTGGCGTCATTACAGGGGGCGTGGCTTTATTTAAAATAGTGTCAGCTTTCGTCCCGTGCACTTATGTGTCGAAAATCGTAAATCGGTGTTTTTTCGTAGTATTAAGATGAAAAGGATGAAGTGTTGTGTTTTATCAAGTAAAAATTACTCAGATAGACGCTCTGATGGATCAAAGTATATTGAATGGCATCAAAGTATATTGTATCAAAGTATATCATCAAAGTATATTGGATGGCATCTCAGTATATTTGTAAGTAATTTTATACCAATTTTTTTAAAATAGTCCGAAAAAAATATCTGCGTTGGCTTTCAAATGTAATTAAATATATTCAGCACTAGATGGCGACACTTTGTGTCATGGGGAACTAAAAATATAAAGGTACGTAAAGTTCAGCATTGGTAAAATAATCATACGATGGTGTTGAAATTTGTTTTGCATTCAGTCCTAAAGGATTTTTAATCACCAAAATATTATTTTTATAGTTTTTATAATTATTTTGTGAACAGGCCGCCATCTATCGACACGATAGCTAAACTACATTGCAACATCGATATGGAACGATTCGAGTAGTTTTACTATTTATCGGTAGATGTAGATAGTAAAGTGGGCAGGGCTTAACATCCCTTCACCCCGCAAATTGTCACGCGTTGTTACAATCTAATTACAATACCTCCTCTTTGTACTTGCTCCGTGATTACACCCCAAAAACTTTTACCGATAATCATGATTATAAGAAAAATATTTTAAGGCTGCTTCTGACGATAAAATATTTTTAGAATTGGAAATTAAATCTTCATAAATTAATTCCTAACCCAATTCAACATACGAATCAAGAACTCAATGGTTGATGATTGTACATACAATGAAAATATGTTTAAATTTACTTAATAAGTTATCACTCATATTTATTTATATTATTCATATATTATAGGAATGATATTTTTGGTATATTTGTGGGAAAAGCTCTCAGATATGTAGCGATTGTAGAAATTCGTAGAAATATAATAGATTCAAAAACTTCAAAAGGCGGAAAATGTGGACTAAGTAAATCAAAAAATATTTCACTCTCTTGATGCCTACAACAAGATGGCTGCTATATTTACTTGAATTACTATCTATCGGCGAAGGTAAGGTTACTGCTGACTGTATTCCGATGCGCAGAGTCGCTCAGCCAGCTATAAGAGTACATATTATAAATTTCTCCGTATGCGGAAACAACAGGAACAATATTGATAATGAAACTAGAGTAATCAAAATAGTTGAAAAGTAAGTTGAAGCGGGCAATCGCAGCCTCGTACTAGTATTAGCAAAACAAACGAGTGTGTAAACACCCGCTACTAATAGCAATGATAATTATATTGATAGGATGTTTTAAACTGGCTTTACAGCTCTGGGTTCTAGCCCTTCTGAGCCTTATTGATAAGAGAATACTAAGTACTACAAACTATAATATAAAAACAAGTGGTAAAATTAAAATTGTTGTACAACCGACTTTAATATCTATAAAATGAGTATAAAATGAGTCATCAATGTAGTCGAAGTGAATTAAATACGCATTGTTAAGAATAAGTCAAAAACTACTGACCAGATCTTAATGAAATTGATGTGGGACACATGAGAAGCACCAGTTTTCAAATGAAAAAAATCTGTGGATAAAGTTCTGAGGTAACACATAGAAAATAGTGTCGAAGTGAGTACCTCCTCCATTCTTTGAAGTCGGTTAATAGTGTCAAGGAGAAGATTGTGGTATTTAAGATTTTAAAGATACATTAAAACTACATAGTATTTTCACATAACGATAAATTATTTGAAGATGGATATTTTTCTTTTTTATAATATACCAACATCTTCTTTATAGCCTCAAATTTGCCGCCAAAAATTTTATAGAACACGGATAACTATTACTTAAACAAGGCAATTAATTTAAGCATATTGCAATTATATAAATATCGTAGTACATTATTTATTTTTATATATACACCGCCAAAGTTTCCCATAACGACAGCATTAATATATAACATTTTAAATTAAGCAAAGTGAAAATAGAGGATGGCTATAGATCTAGTCTTTCATTCATTAAAACTATGGTTCAATTATTTGTGACCACACGACGCGACGCAAATAAGTCAGGTTATTAAAATAATTATTAAATACGAGTATGTTAACTATGGTAACCCTTCAATAGAATCTGATATCACTCGTATTACAAGAGCTTAAGGCAACACAGTTGTCATTTAGGTTCAATTTCAACACTGAATTGAATAATGTAGATTGTGTATACTCTTACACAGCAAAGGGAATCAATCTTAAGCACTATATTAGATTAGATCGATTATAATTACAATATAGAAATATACACGTAAATAACGTTTCAGTCTACCCAGTGACTTAACTGTTTAGGTTTTTCTTTTAAAATATATTTTTGTTTAAAATGTTGATTGTGTTGTTGTTAGATATACAATTCTTCAAGAGATTTATCAGTTCATATCTTCTTTGCGGTTTTTGTCAAAAAATCTTCTTGAATTCCGGAATATTAAATTTCAAGAAATTTCCAGAAGTTAAATATTTAACGCCCAACTATAAAAATAATAAACGACAAGATGTCTCTTTAGTACTAAAATCGCCTAATAAGATAATGTTGCGCGCCACAATTAATACCACTAGCGTCCTCTAGTATCGAGTAGCAGAACTAGGAGAATCAAGAACCTTCTAGAAATTTCCATAGAAGAACTTTCTAGAACTATCGACACCTAGTCAATAGGGACCGATATGTGCTCGAACATTCTAGATGTTTCTACAGTAGAAGGTTCTGGAAACTATCTGAGACCCTATATAAGGCCGGTATAGACCGCGACCGGGGCAGTATTGAATTGGCGATACAAGCGAATACTTCGAAGCTATACAACTGCGAACTAAAGTGATCAGTAGTACAATTGTGTTTTATTATTAGTGTGGTTTTAAGTTGTAATTAGTGTTCTATAACTAAAGTGTCAATTTTGGTAACTCAATCGGCAGTTTTTAATTGTCTCGAAACCCAAGCAAGCAATATGTAAATATTTCCACATTTAATAACGCCCTTGATTTAGTAGCTGCACAGCTTTAAAGCTAGTGATAAAGATCCAATATATAACGTCACTAGTTGTTACGGACGGCTCGGGGAGCCTCTTTGCCGTCGCCCCCGCATGCCCCGTCCCGTCCCGTACGCCCCGCACATCCCGCTCGCCCCGCACATCCCGCTCGCCCCGCACACCGCCTCGAACATCACGTGATGGGCGCAACGTTCAAAACCTGGAATGGCAGCCGTCGCAACATGGCTTGTGTGCATGGGCGCACTATCGTGCAAAAGGAGCACGCCTTTTTTTTAATAGCTTCTTTTAACTGATCTAGTAAAGAAGCGTAGTATTCTACCGTTATGGAAACACCACGTTCCTTATAATCAATCAAAAGGATACCTTCTGTATCCCAAAAAATCGTCGCCATGATCTTTCCGGTCGATTGAAACACCTTATACTTCTTAGGAGGGGGTGTGCCTTTTTATGCCACTGCATCGACTCTTGCTTTGACTCAGGTTCATAACGGTGAACCCAAGTTTCATCGCCACTTATAATTCGGGCCAAAACTTCCACCTTTGCTCTCCAGAGCGGTCCAGGTCACGCGACAACTTTCAACGCGTTCGTGTGTTTGATGCGCAGAAAGCATTCTCAGAACCCATCTTACACAGACTTTAGTCATGCCAAGGTGTTGATGTGGGATGTTTAAAATAATTGTTTCTAATACTCCAACTAATGTTGCAAGCAATTTTTTCTTTAGCCGGGCATCTTCCGATATAATGTTTTCAACTTTTTCGATTATTTCTGACGTGGTAGCCTCAATCGGCAGTCCAGGTCGGGGGTCATCTTCAATGGAGTCCCACCTTTGTTTGAAAAGAGCGTGCCATTTATAAATCATGATTTTCCCAGGAGCAGAGTCCCCATAAATAGTTCACATCTCTTGAAAAATTGTTCCTGGTTTGGTGAAAAACTTAACAACACCGCGATATCCAATTTTCTCCATAGTGGCTAGTTTCTTCTCAATTGACTTGTTTACTCGTTGATAACTCAAAAGCTAATGACCCGATTAGGCTGAGACTTGGTATATATACTAACAATGAGTCACTCAACTAGCGCCTACATAGATGAGTAAACTCACCCTCGTCAACCCCCAAACCGCGATTTTTTTGACCTAACATATCGGTCATTTAATTGCTAATGAGCTAATGACTTCACCACCATTAATAATCGGTGTAAGTATATTCACTACCCCATATCATCTTTTGGGTGTCGAAGAGGTGACAGAGGGAAATAAATCAGATGGGCAGCAGCGTCCTCCTAATAACTAAAAATAAAACACTGCGGTTGCCAACCCGCTTGCCAAGCGTGGCAACTGTGGCTAATATCTCCCCTATGAGGCAATCTATGGGGGAGGCCTATGTTAAGCAGTTAACTTTAATAGGCTGTAACGGACTTGCAACACATAATACATACATGCATAAACACTCACGCCTGCCACCCGGGCTAGGCAGAGACTACGGACTTCGATTTGGCACGATCCTGACACATCTCTCTCGGTTCCTTTACTTCCCTATACCTACGCATACAGGCTCGTCAGTTAAGGGTACTGCTAATCTGGCCCATTTTCAATATATTGCCAATTTGGTCGATAATCCTTCGTCTAGGGCGTCCCTTCCAGAGTGCCGTAACAAATAACAAACACACTCCTTACAATCGCTAATTGAAAGAACGGTAGCCTCTTTTCATGTATTACCTTCTCGGAATCAAAACGTACGAAAACATTGTAAATACAAAATATACAGCATATAACAAAAACCCTGTGGTGCCCGTTAAGTGCGTTATTAGAATCAGTATCAATAGTGGGTTTTGTTACATGACACATGACACATAATTCTAAGTTTTAATAGAAAAGGATAGAAAGTGGAGTGTTTTATTTGTACTTTAATCATCTTTAGGTTTTTAAAGGAAATCAAATTTACATTCATCCATTCATTCTTTATAGTAGTTAATAAATTCAAAATCTTCGAACTGGAAAAGTCTATCTAAAGGTGGTCTAAGTAAATATTCAAAGGTGACAAGAAAAGCACAATTGCAGTAATGGTAGATAGGCACCGTTTGCTATAAAAAATTCAAAGAAATATGTGCGTTGTCGCCCTTGAGGATTAACCTGAAATATCTCACCATCAATATTTGTTAAGTGGAGTACCATACACTGTTCCCAGGTGTGCATTACGTATACTATCTACAAATTATTTAAAAATGATGCGTCAATGGTTCAGATTTTGTTCGCTCATAGAACAGCATGTATGCAGTGCAACGGAGGACTTCCTGGAGAGACACCTCATGAACTAATGTGTCTGAGGTGTACCACCATCTGTGGAGAAATAAACATAACATATAAATATACAACATAACACTTTTTATTTTAATAAATCAATCATTTTAATTATACATTTTGAGTCTGTATGCCAAATGAACAAAACAAGAAATTGTAGATCAGTTTTTCGGAGTCCGAAAATATTTGATAAGATCCTTCGATCCGGATAAAAAGTTAATATTTTTACACAATATTTTAAGTATCAAATTATTATTTTGTGCGCAATTTCATTCCATTGTTGCTTTTGATTCGATTATTATTTGTCATCGACGAAAGAACCAATAAACAAAAACACTTTTTATCAGTTTATTCGATAATTAATGATTTCCTTATATTTAACACTGAATAAAACTATTTTTACGATGAAGTCTATAGTTTCTAATCATATCCTAGATGGCCCTCACCATTACATCAGATTGGATAGACCACAAATCCTTGCGAAAGAATATCGATTTCAACCAAGGATGATACGTAAGGTTATTTAAGTTTAAAAAATCTTAATTTCAATAGAGGCTGGGTATTACCATCTGCTTGGGATCTTGCCATTAATAAAATCAAAGCTTAAACTAAAACCAACACAGTAAGCTCATTTTGTATAGATCTGACCAAAATTAATAATTAAAAGTTGAAAGTAATCTGGCTTAACTTAGACATCGGGACGTCAACTATCTCAGTGCTCCCATAATCGTGAATTAAAAATAAGTAAAGTTAAATTCGACAAAATCAGTAACAATAGTTTTATTTCATTATTGGATAAGTTTTTCATTAAGGATCGTCGGTGAGTTGGTGAACAGTACCTGTTGGTCTCGAAGCCGTTGCCGCGCCTGTAGGTGGCGAAGTGTCCGGAGCGCGGGCCGCCCACGTGCACCACGGCCGCCGCCAGCCGGTACGCGGCGCGCGCCCCCCCGACCTCCGCCCCCGCCCCCGCCCCCATCGACGCCAGCCCGCCGCGGACACGACCCTCTGCTATAAGGCTCGCCAGCTCCGGCTAAGCAACAATCACAATATTCATATTCTATTAGAGAATAAGGTCCGCATGTTCTATCTTGATCAGGCTGAAAGTAAATCGTGAGTGACTGCGCAGATATAGTTTTTCGGAACAAAATAGAGAGAGAACACAAAAAAAACAGAATCGAGAGACCTTGGCACTTGTCATAATTTACATATTTGCGCAATTTACCTACCTCCAGACAGCATGTTGCCTCAACGTTTACAACGTTTCACTGCTTCATTGTCTTTTATTATGTCCTCAAATCCAGAAGATTTGTTTTTGATATGTGGCGATTTCAATCTTCCTTGTGTTCAATGGACATCGGATGGCCACACACTATTAAAAAAGGGCAGTACCGATTTGCAAGACTCTGCAGAGAACTTACTAAATCAGATTAGTATTCTTGGTCTCCACCAGCATAACTTACATGTAAACACCTACAATAATATTCTTGATCTGATATTTACCAACTTTATTGTAGAGGTTAGTTAATTCGCTTACGCCGCTCGTACAGCAAGATGTTTTTCATCCGACTCTTACAATTGACGCCGCGGACATCGTAACTCCTCGCATATCACACAAAGGACATTTTAAATACTTATTTTACAAGGCGGATTATCCGAAGATCTGTAAGCATTTAGAGGAGACAAACTGGCAGGATACACTTAGTATAGGGTCACTAGAGGACGCTGTATCATATTTTTACAGTATAATATATGACCTAATTAATAAGTTCGTCCCATGTGTGTTCCAAAGAGCTAAACAACAGTATCCTGTTTGGTATAATAAGGCTCTCATCAACATCATAAAGGAAAAAAATAAACTTCACACTTTTTGGAAGCTCCATCATAATCCAATCGACTATGATGCCTTTACACTTCTGCGTACCAGAGCAAAAAAAATTGCGAAAGAATTTCATAAGGCCTATATAAAAAATCTGAATACAATATTAAATCAAATCCTAAAGCTGTTTGGTCTTACATTAAAAATAAACGTCACAGAAGTTCGGGCTATCCTAAATATATGCAATATGGCAACAAAAATCTGCAGTGCGGCCAAGACATAAGCATGGCGTTTGCAGATTTCTTTAGAAAAATGTTCAATGAGCCTGGTTCAACATACTCTAATATCTCAACAAAATGTCCATCATCTACTAATATCATAAGCGACATTCAGGTAACAGATGAGTTGGTGCACAAACACCTTAAAAGTTTAGACTTGACTAAAGGATCTGGCTCAGACAATATACCACCAGTTTTTATAGTCAATTGCGCCGCTTCACTCTGTGTGCCCCTGCGAATCTTATTTAATAGATCTTTAAAAGAAGGAAGCCTTCCATTATTATGGAAGCAAGCACATATAGTACCCATACACAAAAAAGGACTGAAAAACAAAATCGAAAACTACAGACCAATTTCAATATTAAATACCTTTAGTAAAGTTTTAGAGGAAATAGTATATAATAACGTATATCCAGTATTAATGCCTTCCATTCCAACAGAACAACATGGCTTCGTTAAAGGTCGTTCGACAACTATCAATCTATCCCTCTTTATGGACGACGTCTTGCGTGGGATGGATGGAGGCTTGCAGGTTGACGTGATCTATACGGACTTCGAAAAGGCATTCGACCGTGTGGATCATGTCATCCTGCTTCAAAAACTACAAGAACTTGGGATTTGCGGTGATTTATTAAGATGGTTCCAAGCATATATTTTTAATCGCAGCCAAGCTGTGATCATAGGTGGTTACAGATCTGATTATATAAGTGTGCCTTCAGGTGTCCCGCAGGGATCTCTGCTTGGCCCTCTCCTGTATATAGCCTACCTGTATGATATAGGAACATGTTTACAACACGCTAAATTTCTTTTGTATGCAGACGACAAGAAAATATATATGAATATAAACTCAGAAAAGGACTGTCAGCTCCTCCAGGAAGATTTAAACAGGCTAGCTCTTTACTACAAAAATAACCGCATAATAGCTAATATTGACAAATGTATATCAATCTCGTTTACCCGTAAAATAAAACCTATACAATATTCTTACCACATTGACAGCTATCCCATATCAAAATCAAACAGCGTTAAAGACTTGGGAGTGACCTTAGACAGCAAGCTAACTTTTTCAGAACACATTACATTAATAACCACGAAAGCCTACAAAAATCTTGGATTCATCATGCGTGTCACCAAGCCTTTTAACGATTTAAGTTGCTATAAAACACTTTATTTTGCATATGTCCGCAGCGTGTTAGAGTATTGCTCTACTAGTTGGAATCCCCAATATAAAAAATATGTCGCAGCCATAGAGGGTATACAGAGTAGATTCCTGCGGCACCTCAATTACCGTGGCAGGCGCAAGAGCGAAGACTATCATAGCTCTTGTCTGCATCACAAATTATTAACATTAAAAGATCGTAGATGTAAAGATGACATGATGCTGCTATACGAGGTTTGTACTGGCGCCCTAGACTGTCCACAATTGACCCAGCAGCTTATGAGTTTTTGTACCCCAAAGAGACGTACTAGAGTTACGGAACTATTTTATGTACCATCAACTTACACAAACTATGCAAAGAACTCTGTTTCAAATAGGATACTAAGAACATATAATAAATACTTCTCTAGCATTGACCCTTTTTGCATGACCAAGACCAAATTCAAAAAAGCTGTCACTGAGATCTTGGCAGATGGCATTGACTAATAATTTGAATTAATTTGCTTACTAGGTTGAAGTTGCGACACACACACACACACACACACACGCACACGCACACGCACACGCACACGCACACGCACACGCACACGCACACGCACGCACACACACACACACACACACACACACACACACACACACACACACACACGCACACGCACTTCCTCTCATTCTCATCACACTAATACCCAATATACGGTATATGGTAATACACAATACTGTAAACGGTATTCGTAATATCAACATACAATACTTACAACATCGACGTAGGTAAAGTTATCTTATGTTATACGCTGTAAACTATTTGTTAACATTTGCTGAAGACAAAAAAAAGTTAAATTTTTTGCAAAAAAAATATAAATCTATAAAGGCTTCTATATAACATAAAATGTTCTCTCGTTTATATATTGGTAAATAAATGTACAAGCTGTAGATTTTGTTACAATAAAAAAAAAATGGTGACAAGAAACTGGGAGTGTGTGCGGTAACTAAGACTAGAGATGCGAATACACATGTTGCGTAAATATACTCGGTTATCGTTATTATCGATTAAGATCGTAAGGTATATTTCTTATAGTTGATTTTAATGCGTAGGGCGCCATGTTCAGCGTCCCCGGAAAAGCGACGAGCTCGCTCAGTGCATTGAACTGCGGTTACTGCACAGCCGTATAGAACGCCATGCTCAGTCTCCAGGAAGGCGACGAGCTCGCTCAGTGCACTGACCTGCGGCTGCTGCACAGCCGTATAGAACGCCATGCTCAGTCTCCAGGAAGGCGACGAGCTCGCTCAGTGCACTGACCTGCGGCTGCTGCACAGCAGTGTAGGGCGCCATGCTCAGCGTCTCCGGGAAGGCAACGAACTCCCCGCGCTTGTTCAGCTCGCCGCCCGCCCACTCCACGCGCGCGATGTGCAGCACCAGGCAGCACGGCAGCTGCACCACAAATGTTATCATTCCATAAACATTGCGTAAACATGGTAAACCCATGCTGCGGCTATTCATCGTTAAGATAAACCTCAGTCCACATTACCCGCTTGGCCATATGTGTACTTGAGGTTAGACGCGGCTTGCTTGATTATTGGAGACCTTGATCGTCTAATTAATATAAGATAAACTAAATAACTGCCGCTTCCGATATACCTTTGTGTTTAAAACAATTATAACAATATTAATTTTACATGTGGTAAAGCCTCGCTGCAGCTATATTATGGTTGAAGCTCAAATAGGTCTGCCCGACCGTGGTAGGCTCTTACAGAATACCAACATATAATAACAATTCAATGCTGTTGTGTTTCGTACAGTGAGAATAAAGAACCAGATACCCTTTTTACGAGAAACGTGGCATTCCATCTTAGTCCTCAGGGATGACAACGCATTATGATTCTTAATTGATGGAAAATACACGTAGATGACGGTAATGATACGACGGACGGACGGATAGACGGGAGATGAAGCTACACTCTTCAACAGATTTGACAGCATACAGGCAACTGAACAGACAGATCTCCAAATGCATGTGGCGAGACTTACGCAACTTTAATACAACTTGTATTGAAGAAGCAATCGAGGGGAACCAAAGCTCCAAAGTCTTTGCCAGAGATCTGCCTGCCAGAAAGAGCCAACTGTCAAAGCTGAAGACCGAGTGTGGCAGCATCGTTCCCGGGACACCTGAGATTTTGAGTGAGATTGAGAGGTTCTATGGGCTGCTGTACACGTTCATCGTTGGAGTCACACGCAAGTGTGAATAACGATCCAAGAGCGAGTGTTATCCGACACTATTCCGAAGATATCCCGGACGTCAGTCTGAGCGAGATTAGAATGGCTCTCCAGCACCTTAAAAACGGCAAGACCCCGGGCGAGGATGGAATTACAGCGGAGCTTTTGAAAGCGGGTGGAAAACCGGTACTTGAAGTCCTTCAGAAGCTCTTTAATTCCGTCCTCCATGGTGGCACTACTCCGGAGGCGTGGAGCAGAAGTGCGGTGGTCTTGTTCTTCAAGAAAGGCGACAATGCTCTCTTGAAGAACTACAGACCGATTTCCCTTCTGAGCCGCGTCCACATGCTGTTTTCGAGAGTCATTACGAATCGTCTCGCGCGCAGACTTGACGACTTCCAGCCTCCCGGACAAGCCGGTTTCCGAAAAGGCTTTAGTACCATAGACCACATGCATACCCTGCGGCAGATTGTACAGAAGACAGAGGAGTATAATCTGCCACTTTGCCTTGCATATGTGGACTAGAAGAAAGCCTTTGATTCCGTCGAAATTTGGACAGTGCTGCAGTCCCTTCAGCGGTGCTAAGTTGACTGTCGGTATATCGAAGTGCTGAAGTGTTTGTACAGTAGAGCTACGATGGCTATCCGAGTACAGAACCAGAGTACAAAACCTATCCAAATGCAGAGAGGTGTAAGACAGGGTGACGTTATATACCCGAAACTCTTCACCGCTGCATTGTAAGACGTTTTCAAGCTACTAGACTGTAAAGGATGCGGTATTAACGTCAACGGTGAGTATATCACCTTCGATTTGCCGACGATATAGTCCTTATGGCAGAATCGCTGGAGGCCCTAAGCACTATGCTCAATGACCTCAATAGTGTCTCCCAACGGATAGGTCTTAAGATGAACATGGACAAAACATAAATCATGTTTAACATCCATGTCACACCTATGCCGGTGGTTGTTGGGAGCACTAAGCTCGAAGTTGTTGGCGAATAAATATATTTACCTGGGACAAATAGTCCGACTAGGTAAGTCCAACTTCGACCGAGAGGTCAATCAACGGATTCAACTAGGCTGGGGATCTCAAGCGTTCGGGAGATTAAGACACATTTTCTCGTCAGACATACCTCAAAACTTCAAACCTAGATTGACTGAGACATGGTCCTTCACTGCTGGCCGTATGAGGACGCTTAGTCGCTCAGCGAGCTATGGAGAGGGCTATGCTCGGCATTTCTCTGCGTGAACTTAGAAATGAGGATATCCGCAGTAGAACCAGAGTAACTGACATAACCTAACGGATTAGTAAGCTGAAGTGGCAGTGGGCCGGCCATATAGCTCGAAGAACCGACAACCGATGGGTAAGAAAGGTTCTTGAGTGGCAGACTCGTACCGGTAGGCGAAGTGTAGGGTGTCGCTCCACTTTATGGAGTGACGACCTGGTAAAACATGCAGGATGTCAGTCAGTCATGGATGCAGGTGGCTCAGGACCGTGCTTTGTGGCATTCCTTGAGGGAGGCCTATGTTCAGCAGTGGACTTGTGAAAGGCTGTAATGATGATGATGATGACACGTAGATGTCTATGGGCACAGCACCCACTTACCATCAGGCGTGTACTCTCGTTTGTCACTGTAATTCTATAAAGAAAAATACGGTTGATCCTACTGGTCTTCCCTGGATTTTCCTGCTATATTCGAATGCAGAGCGCTCCAAAGTGAAAACCAATAAACGAATGAACCGATTTTGATACGGTTTGCGGCAATTGATGTTGTTTTTCGAGGTTAAGAGCTGATTAGATTTTGGAATCGATCGATACATCAGTTGAAAAGTAATCTAAAAAATTTAAAGTTGCAGCCTATATACACGTCCCACTGCTGGGCACAGGCTTCCTCTCATTTCTGAGAGGGTTTTAGGGCAAGGAAAGGTCCACCGCGTTACCCCAAATGCGTGTTGGCGAACTTCACGTGTCTTCGAAATATATTTTTTCTTATATGTCAAACATGCAGGTTTCCTCACGATATTTTCCTTCACCGCTGAGCACGTGATAAATCAAAAGTTATCTAAAAAAAAAAAACATTTTTTAGAAAATTTAATTTCTCAAAATGTACCGAGCACCCAGGCACGCACGCACGCACGCACAAACACAAACGCACGCACACACACAAACAATCCACGAGTTTTTCTGCTACCTGGGCGACGCCACTTAGGAATTTAGGTGAAAGTTATATACGAGTTTTTTTTTAAATAACGTTACCTCCACACTAGGATTTTCTCCCGTAACGTGGAGGCAGTTTACAAACATAAATTGCACGAAGACAAACATCCAGACCCGGAACAATTATTTGTAGGCCATACAAATACTTGTTCCGTGCGGGATTAATGTCAACCCGGGTATACCCCGGATCCGGATTTATCTGGATCACAACAAAAGTGTTACTGCTGACTGTGTGAAAAAGCTCAGTCACACGGCGAGCTATGGTTATGAGATTATTTAGGTACCTTTCCAAAACTGACGGTCCGTATATGCTTCGTGTGGGCGACGCCGTCATCCTGCTGGGCGCACTTCGTGCAGCGCACGCCCTTCACCAGCTCGGGTGCCGTGAAAGCGCGTAATAGACCTGCAGACAATTTTATATATCAAATCAACGAGTATTTCTCCACACTAATTTTAAAATAACAGATTTTGAAATTGGTAACTTACCAGATAAACTGAAGGAACCAGTGCGTCCTGTGCTGGAGTTTGCCATGGACAGTGAGATGCTATCAAACTTATCATACCGAACAGGGCTCTGCGAAATTTCAAGCAATTTTATTAACTTAAATTTATTTGGATAAACAAAACAAATAATACTGCACAATTGAAGGGATAACTACCCAAGAGCTTGTTGGATCCAAGTTACTCATTGCCAAGGAGAGTTAAGTTAGTTATGAAATCGCACCGCCCTACAAACGGATTCCCATCTTATTTTCCGGGTGGGCGTATTAGGCGTAGATTGGTCACCCACAGTGAACAAAGAGGAACCTTAAAAGATTAACTGTACTGCGCGTGTGCGGGAGGTACACAAGTACTTGGCGGAACAGACGGTGCAATGCAGGCGGCTGGCGAGCGTGCCGCGGGTGGGCGGGCGGCGAGAGGAGGGCAGGAACACACGCACGCACCTTGGCGGAGCAGACGGTGCAGTACAGGCGGCTGGCGAGAGAGCCGCGGGTGGGCGGGCGGCGAGGGGAGGGCAGGGCAGGAAATCACGCACGCACCTTGGCGGAGCAGACGGTGCATTGCAGGCGGCTGGCGAGCGTGCCGCGGGTGGGCGGGCGGCGAGGGGAGGGCAGGAACACACGCACGCACCTTGGCGGAGCAGACGGTGCAGTACAGGCGGCTGGCGAGAGAGCCGCGGGTGGGCGGGCGGCGAGGGGAGGGCAGGGCAGGAAATCACGCACGCACCTTGGCGGAGCAGACGGTGCAGTGCAGGCGGCTGGCGAGCGTGCCGCGGGTGGGCGGGCGGCGAGGGGAGGGCAGGGCAGGAACTCACGCACGCACCTTGGCGGAGCAGACGGTGCAGTGCAGGCGGCTGGCGAGCGTGCCGCGGGTGGGCGGGCGGCGAGGGGAGGGCAGGAACACACGCACGCACCTTGGCGGAGCAGACGGTGCAGTGCAGGCGGCTGGCGAGCGTGCCGCGGGTGGGCGGGCGGCGAGGGGTGGGCAGGGCAGGAACTCACGCACGCACCTTGGCGGAGCAGACGGTGCAGTGCAGGCGGCTGGCGAGCGTGCCGCGGGTGGGCGGGCGGCGAGAGGAGGGCAGGAACACACGCACGCACCTTGGCGGAGCAGACGGTGCAGTACAGGCGGCTGGCGAGAGAGCCGCGGGTGGGCGGGCGGCGAGGGGAGGGCAGGGCAGGAAATCACGCACGCACCTTGGCGGAGCAGACGGTGCAGTGCAGGCGGCTGGCGAGCGTGCCGCGGGTGGGCGGGCGGCGAGGGGAGGGCAGGAACACACGCACGCACCTTGGCGGAGCAGACGGTGCAGTACAGGCGGCTGGCGAGAGAGCCGCGGGTGGGCGGGCGGCGAGGGGAGGGCAGGGCAGGAAATCACGCACGCACCTTGGCGGAGCAGACGGTGCAGTGCAGGCGGCTGGCGAGCGTGCCGCGGGTGGGCGGGCGGCGAGGGGAGGGCAGGGCAGGAACTCACGCACGCACCTTGGCGGAGCAGACGGTGCAGTGCAGGCGGCTGGCGAGCGTGCCGCGGGTGGGCGGGCGGCGAGGGGAGGGCAGGAACACACGCACGCACCTTGGCGGAGCAGACGGTGCAGTGCAGGCGGCTGGCGAGCGTGCCGCGGGTGGGCGGGCGGCGAGGGGTGGGCAGGGCAGGAACTCACGCACGCACCTTGGCGGAGCAGACGGTGCAGTGCAGGCGGCTGCCGAGAGTGCCGCGGTTGGGCGGGCGGCGAGGGGAGGGCAGGGCAGGAACTCACGCACGCACCTTGGCGGAGCAGACGGTGCAGTGCAGGCGGCTGGCGAGCGTGCCGCGGGTGGGCGGGCAGCGAGTGGAGGGCAGGAACTCACGCACGCACCTTGGCTGAGCAGACGGTGCAGTGCAGGCGGCTGGCGAGCGTGCCGCGGGTGGGCGGGCGGAGGGCAGGAACTCATGCACGCACCTTGGCTGAGCAGACGGCACTGTGCAGGCGGCTGGCGAGCGTGCCGCGGGTGGGCGGGCGGTGAGGGGAGGGCAGGAACTCACGCACGCACCTTGGCGGAGCAGACAGTGCAGTGCAGGCGGCTGGCGAGCGTGCCGCGGGTGGGCGGGCGGCGAGGGAAGGCAGGAACTCACGCACGCACCTTGGCGGAGCAGACGGTGCAGTGCAGGCGGCTGGCGAGCGTGCCGCGGGTGGGCGGGCGGCGACAGGAGGGCAGGAACACACGCATGTACCTTGGCGGAGCAGACGGCGCAGTGCAGGCGGCTGGCGAGCGTGCCGCGGGTGGGCGGGCGGCGAGGGGAGGCAGGAACTCACGCACGCACCTTGGCGGAGCAGACGGTGCAGTGCAGGCGGCTGGCGAGCGTGCCGGGGGTGGGCGGGCGGTGAGGGGAGGGCAGGAACTCACGCACGCACCTTGGCGGAGCAGACGGTGCAGTGCAGGCGGCTGGCGAGCGTGCCGCGGGTGGGCGGGCGGCGAGGGGAGGGCAGGAACTCACACACGCACCTTGGCGGAGCAGACGGTGCAGTGCAGGCGGCTGGCGAGCGTGCCGCGGGTGGGCGGGCGGTGAGGGGAGGGCAGGAACTCACGCACGCACCTTGGCGGAGCAGACGGTGCAGTGCAGGCGGCTGGCGAGCGTGCCGCGGGTGGGCGGGCGGTGAGGGGAGGGCAGGAACTCACGCACGCACCTTGGCGGAGCAGACGGTGCAGTGCAGGCGGCTGGCGAGCGTGCCGCGGGTGGGCGGGCGGTGAGGGGAGGGCAGGAACTCACGCACGCACCTTGGCGGAGCAGACGGTGCAGTGCAGGCGGCTGGCGAGCGTGCCGCGGGTGGGCGGGCGGTGAGGGGAGGGCAGGAACTCACGCACGCACCTTGGCGGAGCAGACGGTGCAGTGCAGGCGGCTGGCGAGCGTGCCGCGGGTGGGCGGGCGGTGAGGGGAGGGCAGGAACTCACGCACGCACCTTGGCGGAGCAGACGGTGCAGTGCAGGCGGCTGGCGAGCGTGCCGCGGGTGGGCGGGCGGTGAGGGGAGGGCAGGAACTCACGCACGCACCTTGGCGGAGCAGACGGTGCAGTGCAGGCGGCTGGCGAGCGTGCCGCGGGTGGGCGGGCGGTGAGGGGAGGGCAGGAACTCACGCACGCACCTTGGCGGAGCAGACGGTGCAGTGCAGGCGGCTGGCGAGCGTGCCGCGGGTGGGCGGGCGGTGAGGGGAGGGCGGGAACTCACGCACGCACCTTGGCGGAGCAGACGGTGCAGTGCAGGCGGCTGGCGAGCGTGCCGCGGGTGGGCGGGCGGTGAGGGGAGGGCAGGAACTCACGCACGCACCTTGGCGGAGCAGACGGTGCAGTGCAGGCGGCTGGCGAGCGTGCCGCGGGTGGGCGGGCGGTGAGGGGAGGGCAGGAACTCACGCACGCACCTTGGCGGAGCAGACGGTGCAGTGCAGGCGGCTGGCGAGCGTGCCGCGGGTGGGCGGGCGGTGAGGGGAGGGCAGGAACTCACGCACGCACCTTGGCGGAGCAGACGGTGCAGTGCAGGCGGCTGGCGAGCGTGCCGCGGGTGGGCGGGCGGTGAGGGGAGGGCAGGAACTCACGCACGCACCTTGGCGGAGCAGACGGTGCAGTGCAGGCGGCTGGCGAGCGTGCCGCGGGTGGGCGGCGCGGGCGCGGGGCGGGCGGGCGGCACCGCCCATCGGCGGCTCGCCGCGCCCAGCTGGCACAGCGAGCGCGACATACCGCGCGACAGCTGTGCCGGCTCTACGACACACAACATTTACCTTTTATTTTTTTATAGAATAAGGGTGACAAACGAGCAAATAGTCCACCTGATGGTAACTGAATACTTGTGACCCATAAACATCTACATTTATCCTCAATTAAGAATCAAATTGCAGACGCGTTGTCACCCTGAGAACCAAGATGGAATGCGTGTCCAGTAAAAAGAATCTGCGGTTCTATACAAACAGTCTACACAGTCGTGCCTCAGTTGCACTCGTAACATCAGCTCCGTAATTGTAAATGTAAAATCAATAAATATCGCATTAATATATAAGTGCTCTTACACTATATTAATACTTTAAAATGTGTTGAAGTAAGTGCATCATTCGAGCAAAATAATAGGACTCACTCAATAATAAACGCAATTTATTGGAATAAAAGGGCAAACCACAAGAGTGTATAAGTTTCGGGGTAGTGTTGAAAAGATCCCAGACACACTACCGCTCAAGAACTCTGCTACGCATATCTAACATTCAATAGAATACAATAGAAGCTGCTTTTTGTCAATTTTGTAAATATCAAGTTGGCTTGTTGCGTCAAGTTCAGCGGACCCCAGATCTATCCCCCCTAGTAGCAAACTTTTCTTAAAATTTTCCGTTTTATCTTTCGTATACAAATTAATTAAAACTTGTATACATATAACATGTCTTCTAAAAATTGATTAGAAATATTTTCTGCGGCTTCCTAATGAGGGCATCCACGACTTTTTCTGCCACCAGGGCGGCGTCACTTTCGAGTGAGGTAAAATATTTGACAGATTTCATAGCGGGGACGATAATTTCTTAGGAAAATGTAATCTTTAAGGTTTCTTTCTGTATTATTAGTTATATTTTATATTAATTACATTAGAAATGAATAAACCAAACTATAAATATAACTAAAAGACAACATTTAAAAAAAAAAGAGTTATAATGTGCAAAAAATTAAAAATCAAACCACTGACGCATTGTGTTATAATAATAATAATAATAATTTTGGTCTCCCCTGCCGAGGGCTTCCATCTGGTTGGGTTTTTATTTATTTATGTATTTTTTATGTATTTATTTTACTTTGTTGATATTTATGTATGTTTATCATTTTCATTTACAATTATATATTTATACAGCCCAACTAGATGAGAAAACTATATAGATACCCCTATAATAATAATAATAATTTATTTCGATAACATATTAGACAATGATAAACTATTATTTAAAACTAATTTCTCAATTAAATGACACTGTGTAACAAAAAACTTTACCTCAGTCGCTAGTAGCGACATCTGGTGAGTGGAAGATTATTAGCCCTCATTCCAGGGAAGTAATGTCTTGTCGTAAATACAAAAAGCACATATCACCTACAACTGTATTTCGGTATCTAAAATATTTTACAATGAGTTAACCGAGAACTACAAAAGTACAATGGCCGTGTCCAGCTTGCGCCAGACCTAAAAGCGACAATACAAACACACCAATAAGAAGCTCACTCACTCACACGGTACTTGAGGAGCAGTTCCACCAGACTTACAACGTCACTCGTTGTGTAAAGGACAGTGAACGGAAGATTACTGAATCATCAACAGCTGAACTAGCACTAAACGACGTTCGGGCAATCGTTCGAGAAGAAATGAAATCCCTGCTGGACGTGTTTAAGAAAAACATTCTGGACGAATTTACACTAAAAACTGACGTAGTCCTTACTTCAATAAATTTTCTTGAAGACCAATACGAAAACATTAAAACGACTTGTAATTTATTACAGCTTGAAAATAAAACTTTACATTCTACAGTAAATGACTTACAGACTAGACATACATTAGTTGAAAACCAGTCTAGAGCCAGCAATCTACAAATTCAATGTATTCCCGAACATCGATCTGAAAATATTATCTCCACAGTAAAAGAACTGGCCACAGAAATGCAATGAAAAATTAAACACCAGCCATATAGGCATTGGAGGAAACAAATGTCCTATATATGTTGTTGAACACCTGCAGCAAAAGCACTGCATGCAGAGGCACGTGCCAACGTTAAGGCTAAACTCAAATACGAATTCGTTTGGATTAAGAACGGCCGAGTTTTTATGTGGAAATGTAAATCATCAGATTATAAACTAATAAAAAACTGAATCTTTTCTAGATTTTTGTCCTAACTTAATCATATACAACGTGTCCCAAAATTCAACGATAAGCCAACACCGGAGGATAGACCTGCCCCGGACTAATCGGGGAAAAAAAGAAAAAAAAAATATATCCCAATTATATTTTAAGTTATATAAAAAAAATGAAATTCTTCAGAAATTGAGACCGTTTATGATATTTTTCACTACCATGACCACAAGTATTTAAATATTTTTTTCTTTTTTTTTTATAGGCAACCTGAATAGTACTGCTATCTACCACAATTCTTAAAAACTCCAGAATAACTCTTGTTTTATCACGAAAATTAATGAAACTTATTTTATTCCCTAAATTTTTTGAAGACTTTTACTTTTAACCAAATTTAACTTATCGTGGTGTAAAAAAAAAGTATGAACACTAGTATGGCAAATTATTTTAAAAATTATTTAAAAATATATATATGCGTGTAGTGGTATATGATTTTTATTTTTAAATTCAATTCTCTAACATGTTATTATCAAAATGTTCGCGGGCTTCGTACAAATTTAACAGATGTTAGAAATCAGATTCTTAGCTCATGTTAAGATAATATTGTTTTGACAGAAACTTGGCTTAACTACAGAGTGCGTGATGCGGAGATCTTCCACGACAGATATTATACTTAGTCAGGTCATAAGTTCTGTCAAAAACTTTTTATGAAATTAATGATATACTTTTTGATAATTATTTAGAAATTATATATGAAATGAAAGGTAATTTAATTTAGAATACAATTTTATTTACATTATTCAAAATGCCCTCCCCTATTTTGAATACATGCCCTTAATTGACGCGGCCAATCAACAATCGCAGCACGCACCACACTCATATCTATTACTGCCGGTGCTTTAGCCAAAGATGCTCAGAGAGATTCCAAATTCTGATGAGATTTAGCGCAGACTTTCTCCACTAAATGTTGCCATATCTTATAATCCAGTGGGCTTAAATCTGGACTAGAAGAGGGCCAGTCTTTATGTCCGATAAAGTCAATTCCATGGGCGGTCAACCAGTTTTGCGTGCTTCGTGCCCTATGGAGCTGGTGCACAGTCCTGTTGGAATATCCAATGTCTGTTTTTGAACATTGTTTGAGAAAGAGGTTCCACTATGTTTGTTAGGACGGTATTATGGTACACCTCGGCACTGGTTTTTTCACCTTTTTTTCATAAAAAAAAACCTCAGTCAAGTCTGAATATGAGACTCCAAGCCAAACCATGAGTGACGAAGGATAATGTGCACGTTGAATCCTCGGAATACACGTGCTGGCTTCTTGACTGTTGCGGGCATACACCTTATCATTTTGTTTATTACAACTTTCTTCGATGTTAAAAAAATTTTCATCCGAAAACAAAATTTCGCGGTATTTTTTCCCGCGTACCGCCGTAACAAATCGTGGGATCTATCCAGCCTAATTTATTTCAAACGCTCGTTCAAAAAATATCCGGCCTTCTTACGATAAGCTCGTAGTCCTAGATCTTCATTGATCACTCTTTTGACCGCGGTTCTGCTTAGGCCCATCTGAAGAGCTAAGATTCTTTGTTTACGAACAGGATTTCGTTGGATTCGCGCCTTCACTGCTTTGATGATCGCGGGTATCCTAACTGGACGAGGTCGACCGGTCCTCCTACGATCTTCGAAGCTTGAATCTTCAGTAAATCGTTTGATAGTGCGATAAACAAATCGTAGGGTTATTTTAAATGTTTGTAGAATAATGAAAATCTCTTTTGGCGCGTAACCACAGCGGTGCAACCCGATAACCGCTACTCCATCTACTTTTTATTCGACCACTCCATATTTGAAAATAAATGAAAATTAATGTCTTTTTTATTTTCGGGAAGCACAAACGTTATATTTTTAAAATTGGCGAAGTTCATCTAGCCAGTATTCAATTTTTTTAAATAATAAGGTTTTGACAGAACTTATGACCCGACTAAGTATATATATATATATATATATATATATATATATATATATATATATATATATATAGACGCGATCGTGAAACATCCGAATATTCTAAGCATAAGAAAATCGGTGGTGGAGTCTTAATAGCAGTGAAAAAAGATGGTATTAGTTCGCGCAAGAATATCTACATGTGTGCGCAGTATACAATCCTCCGCCGGTCGCTGGTGACACACCAGCAAGCTTTCATTAATAA
Source organism: Parnassius glacialis (assembly GCA_033319125.1). Classification (NCBI taxonomy): domain Eukaryota; kingdom Metazoa; phylum Arthropoda; class Insecta; order Lepidoptera; family Papilionidae; genus Parnassius; species Parnassius glacialis. The sequence continues at coordinate 47,700,392 of JAVANC010000027.1, read as the reverse complement.
TACAACTGAATCCATAAATAATAATGATTTGGGCGTAGTTAATAAGTCTATTCTATTACTTGGCGATTTCAATATGAGTTCTATCACTTGAACAATGCAACCTGACAATAATTAGTACGCATCTCCAAGCAACAGTATTAATTGCCTCCTTAAAAGTATCCTAATAGATTTCTTTGCTTTGCACGATCTCAAAGAATTTAACGCCATATTCCTCAATCTCACTGAAAGTCAATTTCCACTACGCAAAATAGATAACTTGCACTCACCGTTAGACATTAATTTAAAAACTATTTTTTAAATTAATGTCTACGGATATGCGTCCTATAACTAAGGCTCAGCGTCTACACAATTATAATAAAGCTGACTACGATTCTATTATAGCATATCTTAATGATACTGATTGGCTCCTCTTAAATAATGTAAATGAAATGGTATCCAGGTTTTATGAAATTTTACAGGTGGCAATAGATAAATTCGTTCCCATTTCATGTAAATCAATAAAATCATATTCTACTTGGTTTACGCCTGCCCTAATTAAACTTACTAAACGTAAAAATAAATTACATAAAAAATTAAATTATATAATAACCCACTAGTAAAATTGAATTTGTTTATTTAATAAAAGACTGTGATAAACTTATAAAACAATGCCACTACCAATATATATTACGCACTGAGGAAGCTATTGGTCTAATCCGAAATATTTTTGTACGCATATAAAAAATATGCACGTAGAACTTCAAACTACCCTGATAAAATGTCTCTAAATAATCAACAAGCAAATACTAGGCAAGAAATATGTGATTTCTTTGCTAGTCACTTTCCCATCGGTATTTAATAAAAACTGTGCTATAAATCATTCTTCTCTGTCATCAATTCCTAAATCCAAATATTTAGACAAGATTTACTTTTACAAGAGAGAAGTTCAGAAAGACTAAAAAGACTTGATACATCTAAAGGTGCAGGCCCAGACAATGTCCCGCCTATATTTATATATGTGTTTTGATATAGAACCGCACTAACTACTCCGTTGACTATTATATTTAACGCCTCCTTGAATTCTGGTATTTTCCTATTTATAAAAGTACCAATTTATAAAGGTGAAAATCCCACGAGTATTCCAAATTATAAACCTATTTCCATTTTATCCACTATGTCAAAAGTCTTTGAGAGCTTAGTCTACGAATTAATCTTCAAAGACTTTGTAAGAGGTATCAGTTCGCAACAGCATGGATTCTTCTCTGGTAGATCTACTATTACTAATTTATTCCCTTTTGTTACCGATTTGATCGAGAATGTTGATAATAGACTACAAGTAGATGCTATATACACAGACTTCTCTAAGGCTTTTGACAAAGTAAATCACACATTACTTATAAATAAACTAAGAAAACTTGGAAGTAGTGAGACTTTATTGGCTCGATGCTCATCATACCATCATGGTAGACCTTTTACCGTGGTGATAGATGGTTATTGTTCCCGGCCATATATTGCTTTATCCGGAGTACCACAAGCGTCTAATTTAGGTCCAGTATTTTTAATATTTTTATAGACGACAGATACTGTTTGCGGATGATCTCAAAATATTTAAAAAAAAATCAAACAACCCTGACGTAGAAATGTTGTAAGATCTTAACCGCCTAATCCAATGGTGTGACAATAACCAAAGTTCCTCAATCCCAAAAAATGTAAATTAATTAGGTTCACAAGAAAAAAACCATTGTGCAGAGTCAATATTACATCAGCAATGACAAATTGACTGTAGTTCGAGCGATTCGTGACCTATAGTCCGTTCGCGTTAAGAAAATAGTGAGTCATCAGTGCAACTACAGGGTAAAGGTGTATTCACAGTGGAGTAAAAATTATTTTTTCCAACATTTAATTAAGTTTAATGGAAACAAATTTTCTTAAAATTACTTAAATCACTAATCAGTATCGCTAGATTCTCCAGTTACATTAATTAGGAAAGAATTTTGTTCTGCAAGTTCCATGATATCATCCAAATTCCACATGGTATTTTCTTCGCGTATCACGTGGTCGCAGCACTTCTTCCCACAATTAGCGTCTATTAATGCTATTGCGTCATCTAATATTTTTTTATGTCACTCATTTTGAACGTGGAGTTATTGGCACCAACATAATTTTTTATTTGGGCCCAAACCAATTCAATTGGATTAAGTTTGCAATGGTAAACGGTAGGCGAAGAATTGTTATGCCATTACTTTTGGCCGTCTCATCTATTAAATATTTATTATATTGTGGGGCGATTTCGGCAACTTTCATTAATAATTATTTTTTTAAATAAGTCATGTCCATGGATATGGCTTTGCTTTGCAGCCAATCTTATTATTTGCTGCTTGTTCCAGTTGGTTGTTGGTATTTTTTCGACTCTTACCGAATGATAGGGAGCGTTATCCATGACAACCACATTTCCTGGTTTTAGCTTAGGCATTATATTAATGAACCAATTAAGGAATCTTTCACTATCCATCTTTTCATGATAGTCTTTTGTAGACTTAGATTCAAATACTCGTAGACCATCTTCCACGAATCCTTTGTCGCTGCCAATGTGCAATATAATTAACCTTTTACTTTTTCCTGTTGGAGCTTTTGGACCGGCTGATAAGCTATCTAGAAAGGCTTGTCTTTTATTTTTTACCGTTGTATCCAACCATGCTTTTGTCTTTACGTGTCCGGCGTTTACCCACGTTGCGTCAAGATAGTAAATGGTTTTATTAGCGGCTCTGTATTCTTTTATATGCCTCAGATATTTACGCCGCCATAAAACAATATCTTCTCTTTTGACTAACAATGTTCTGCTATCCTGTTTATTGAAATCGAAACTAAGCTTGTGCATTATTTTATGAAATATGGTACGTTTGAAAACAGGAATATCTTCGTCAGCTTCGCAAAGTATCATAATTTTGTCCAATGTCGGGTAGTCGTTATTTAAATATATTGAGTGAACTTTTCTCCTTATTGCACATTTGTCTAGTTCATCTAATTTATCGACCGTCGATAGTCGAGCTCTTTTTTTCACGGATGATTTTAATGTGTTAGTATCCTTTTGTTCTTTAATAATTTTATAAACAGTATTTTCGGACACACCACATGCAGTTGCTGTTTTTATTACTGTGCTCTCCACAGTCGCATTTAAATCACACAGTTTAAAGTACTTATAAACATTGTAAATTACGCGTCTCTCTCCGCTATGGATTATTGATCAACTTTTATTATTTCGAATAGGTGAGGTATTCATTTTCAAAATTTAATGTTGAACAAGTAACACGCAAAATACTCAACCGTTTTGTTCGAAGGCCTGACTTCAACTGGTCACTGTGAACTCGACTTTCTAATTTCTTGCATTTTAATTGGCTGCGGGGCGTGGCCAGGCCGGCGGACAACGATGACTCACTATTTTCTTAACGCGAACGGACTATAGGCATTATACTTGACAGCGAACTAAGATTCAGCAGCTACATTGATAATGTAATTACCTCAGCTAGAAAGTACTGGGTTTTGTGTTGAGAAATTCCAAAGAGTTCAGGCAACCTCCTACTACAGTAAAACTATTTAATAGCTCGGTAACGAGCAAACTAGAATACTGCAGCCTAATTCGGAGTCCTCACTATAAAACCCATAGTGCTAGAATTGAAAGAATACAAAAGAGACTGCTACGTCATCTTGCGTACCGCTCGAATTGCAATCAAGCCCACAATTCCTATGAGAGACGACTGGAACAATATAATGTCACATCACTGGAGTCACATAGAAAAATATCATGTTTTTTACACGTGGTAGAGCCATGCTGCAGCTATATTAGTAGTATAGTTGTAGCACGAATGGGTCGGCTCGACTGGGGAAGGACCACGCTCTCACAGATACCGGCGTAAAATAGCAGCTTACCGCTGCTGTGTTTCGTATGGTGAGTGTAGAGAACCGGAGACCCTTTTTACTGGAAATGAGGCATTCCATCTTAGTCCTCACGGGTGACAACGCATCTGCATTTTGATTTGTAATAGAGGATAGATGTAGATGTCTATGGGCCGCAGCAACCACTTACCATCAGTTGGACTGTGTTCTCGTTTGTCACCCATATCCTATAAAAAAATGTTAGATATGATATATATACATAAATTGTTTAATAACAAAATTGATTGTCCTACAATCGTACAAATATTTAACTTTAGTGTGCCAACAACGCTGCCCAGAAAACCGTGCGCACTATTTCATGTAGCGTTACACCGATCGAACTTGGGAAATTATTCCCCGTTAGCAAGACTAGCACTATAATGAACTGTCCTCGAAGATATCTGACCTCGATATTATTTCCGATAATTTACCTGTTTTTAAATGTAAATTATTACGTTTCTTTAAATACAATACTAATTAATTCTGTATAATGTTTATGTTACGGCCGGCAGCTGCCTATCCAAGAGTAGAATCTTCCGGGGCCCATTAGCGAAAGACCTTACAAGCAGATGCAGGTCGGGCCTCTTAAAGTGGCCACGTGGAATTATCCTATCACCCTAAACTATAGGGAAAACGTTCTATCCTACTACAATTCAATAACAGGAGAACAGTCCAACAGAGCTTACTTACCTATATCCAAGGCGACTGCTGTCTCAGGGCTCGGTCAGGCCGCATGTGGTTGTAAGGTGCATGGGAAGTAAGGGTTAGTGATGTGTATATGTGTGTGACTGGTTGTGGTAGACCTGATTGGACAGTTGCCGTCGGCAGCAGCTCGGACTTTAGCACCGCTCCAAATTGTGGTAATATTCAGCGGAGCCACCCACAGTCACTTTCTTCGTTCGTCACGAGGACAGTCCATTAACTTTATCGTACAATTAACTAACTTCCAGAAGCCACTAACTCTCGTTTGTTATAAAGCTTAACACACAAAACGAATACAGAATGTCCGGATCAAAGGTCACTACCGTTTCGCGTGGCAACAGTTATTTCTAGAATATCAAATGCCGCTCTAGTAGTTAATATTGTCGAATGCACTTATATGCGGATTCTGAGTTAAACACAACTAAGTTCCGGGAGAAGCTCTCAAACAAGGAATGCGCGTTACGAATCCTAGACAGTATATTTACTCGACGCGCCTGCACTATTCCGCGTTCCCGAACAAGTTCACAGCGTGCTGTCCTAAGCACCGCTTGCAAGCAACTCACTTGCACTCACGTTCCGACCTCGCGTCCTATACGCACGGAAGAGGGGCCAATGTGACCTTCACAAGTCGGCGGGCGTACGCGCGTGTGAATGCAAATTCAAAGTTAATTGTTTGGCTTAAACAGTTTAAGTAAAATTTTATAAATGTAATGTTAATCTTTGCAATATAATAATATACGTATATACTATGACTATGCATAAATTATAATATGCATTTTTTTTAATTATAATATAGCAGCTAACGAAGTATGTGGTGTAAGTAAGGGAACGAATGAAAGGAAAAATAACACTTTACGGCGGGATGTTGAAGTACGGATCGAAGTTGAATCAAAGAAGAAAGCATGGCTAGATTTACTTACCAAAGCTAGTTATTCTAACGGTATGAATGATGATATTGAAAGAAAAAAGGCAGTCTTTAGACGTCTAAATACTAGAGTAAAAGAAGTAGTTAAAAGGAAAAAGCAAGAAACAACGGATAAGAATGACAGAAGAATATCGGATAACTTCCAGGCAAAAATTAAAATGTTCTGGAAACTCGTAAAAACTGCCAGAAGTCATTCAAAACAGCCTAGAATGAATGCTATACGTGACCAGAATGGCTGTATTCTGAATGACGAAGTTTCGAGTTAAAGGAGATGGAAGAAATACTTTGAAAGTGTGTTTATGAGTGATGAGAAGTTGAATTAAATAAAATAGAAATTCCGAAAGAAGAGGGAAGAGATGGAGAGATAAGTATTGATGAAATAATGAAAGCAATGAAAAGCATGAAACAAGGTAAAGCCGCCGGATATGAAAGAGTATCACTCGAAATGCTAAGGGCTGGAGAGGGAGTGGTGGCAGACCTGTTGTACATCTTGTTTAATTTATGTTGGGAACTTAAGCGGGTACCCCAATATATAATATAGGGATAGGGATAGTCCCAATATATAAGGGAAAAGGATCGCAGCAGGACTGTAAAAATTACCGCGGTATAAGCCTTCTTATCACTATGGGAAAACTGTATGCTAAGGTACTAATTGGAAGAGTTATGAAAGATACTGATGGAAAAATTTGGGATGTGCAAGCGGGATTTAGAAAGGGAATACGATGTACGGATCAGGTCTTTTCCATGCGCATGATCGCGGAGAAGTTTTTCGCCAAAAACCAAGAGGTTTTGTGTGCGTTCGTGGACTTGGAAAAGGCTTAGGACAGAGTGGACAGGGATGTGTTATGGCAAACACTGAACTCATTTGGGTTGAGCGCTAGGTTGATACAGGCATTGAAGTCTCTGTATAGGGACTCCAGTGCTTGTGTCAGAATCAACGGGGCCTACTCGGACTGGTTTAACATCCATAAAGGTGTCAGACAGGGCTGTGTGGCTTCCCCGTGGCTATTCAACCTATTTATGGACAGTTGTTTGGAAAATTTTAAAGATGAAGAATACGGGTTAAGAATGGGTGAGTTAACCCTCAAATGCCTTTTGTACGCAGATGATCAAGTCATACTTGCGTCGTCGGCGGCTGAGTTGCAAATGATGGTTACTTTAATGAACAGGACATTAAAAGAAAGGGGAATGAAAGTGAACGCAAGTAAGACTAAAGTTATGGTTTTTGAAAGAGGAGAAAGTAAAACTATATGTGAAATAAGAATAGAAGGGGATTTGGTCGAGCAAGTAGACGGGTTTGTGTATTTGGGATGTGTATTTAGCAGGGATGGTAGATATGATAAGGATATAGAAAGACGAGTGAACGCAGGAAATAGAGTAAATGGGGCTCTACATTCTATTGTAGAAAGTCAGAATGTGTCCAAAAAGGCACGTATGGCAATTCACAATGCTGTGTTAGTCCCTAATTTAATGTATGGTAGTGAAAGTTGGGTGTGGCAGAAGAAGCACGAGAGTAGAATAAATGCTGTAGAAATGCGGTCATTAGTATTAGGGCTGAATCTGAATGACAGAGTGTGAATGAAATTGTGTGGTAAGAGAAGAGTGTAGTTTGCAAGATGATGTTGTGACTAGGATTAAGAAAGGAATGCTTCGGTGGTTTGGTCATGTAGAAAGAATGAATGAGGAAAGAGTGACAAAGCAAATTTATGTTGCAGAGGTGAACGGCAGAGTCGGGAAGCGACGCCCTAAGCGAAAGTTTATCGACCAAATTGGCGATATATTGAGAATGGGCCAAATTAAGAGTACCCTTAACCGACGAGCGTGTATGCGTAGGTATATGGATGTGGAGGAGGCGAAGGAGGTGTGTCAGGATCGTGCCAAATGGAAGTCCATAGTCTCTGCCTACCCGTCTGGGTGACAGGCGTAAGTGTTTATGTATGTACGTAATATAATGATAGAATGTTGGTCAATTTTATTCTTTTCTATAATATTAATTTATTTTTTAAATTTAACATACCTAATTATTTTGAATTTTTTTTTACACTTGTGTCATTGAATAAAATTAATGCATGTCGTGATAACCTGTAAAAAGAAGTACAATTATCTTGAGCATTTTGATAGCATGTACATATTGCAATACTATTGTTATTTCTGTTGGTAGTCCTAATAAAATAAATAAATAAATAAATAAAATAAATAAATACCATACAAAACAGAGCAACTTTAAGCAGCTATTTCACGCTGGTATTCTGGGTGAGCGTGATCCTTCCTCAGTCGAGTCGACATGGTATGGTACAGCCATTTGTGTATATGATGTTACTGTGACTAGAGCTCAGTAAACCTGACAGTTAGTGGTTATCTAGGCCTATGGACACCTACATCTCGATTAAGAATCAAAATTCATATGCGTTGAGAAAACTACCATACAAAATACAGCATTACCACTAGCATTACAGCCCACACCTGGCTCTACAAGGTCAGGTTCATCTGGTGGTGCAGCTGATGCCGGGCGGAGCGACAGCGGCGCGGCGGGCGGCGAAGCTGGCGAGGCCAGGGCCGACCATGCGCGACCACCAGCGCCCAATCCCAGAGCATCCGAAAGACAGCCAGGCTACCATAAAAGTTTACTCACAGTAATATAGGCCTAAAAATGCATTTTATATAGAATAGAATAGAATAGAATAATTTTTATTCAATATAGATTACGTGTGTAATTCTTATTGAAAGTTATTTTTTACTTTACCACTGGTTCGAAAAAAAACCCTGTTATGGGAAGAACCAGCAAGAAACCCAGCGGAACTTTTTCTTTAAAGTAAACTTTACATTAATGATTGTACAAATTATTTACAAAATTAATTTTAGAAACTGCTTGGAAGCGACCACCTCATTTCCAGGGGTTATTATCAACCATGTATTAATTTATACTATAATAACCCTTTTTATACAGTTTCAGCTTAATAAAACATTTAAACTTGGTAATAGACAGAGCCTGTACACTTTCCAAGACCTTGTTGTAATAACATATACATTGCCCCAATAATGAATTACTGACTCTGTGGAGTCGAGAAACTAGTATCACTAACTTGTGTTTGTTCCTAGTGTTTACAGAATGTATATCATTTTTTTACTAAAACTACCTTTGTTTTTGTGAACATACATTAAATTTTCGTAAATATACTGAGAGGCCAAAGTTAAATGGGCCGAGAATCGAGCCCTGAGGGGCACCCATTAGTACAGGTGACCCGGAAGAACTTTTACCATTGATAATAACTTTCTGAATTCTATTACTTAAATATGAAATAATAAGTTTAAGCGCTGTGTTCTTGACACCATAGTACTGTAGCTACCTGATTAATGTCTCATGGTGAACACAGTCGAAGGCCTTGGAAAGGTCACAAAATATACCCATAGCATTCTCTGAATTCTCCCATGCACATAAAATAAGTTTAATAAGCTCAATAAGTTGTCGATCGACCCCTTGTAAAACCGAATTGATTTTTATGTAGCAATTTATTAATATTAAAGAAACTTAGGATCTGATCTAAAATTATTTTTTCAAAAATTTTACTAAATTTTGGTAGTACAGAAATTGGTCCAAAATTGGCAGGGTCTAATGTACTACCAGATTTAAACAAAGGTATAATTTTACTATGTTTACTATGTATTGTATTGTACAAGCTATAAGACCTTATTTTTAATATACCCTTTTTTTATAGGATAAGCGTGAAAAACGAGCACACAGTCGACCTGATGGTAAGTGGTTGCTGCGGCCCATAGACATCTACATCTATCGTCTGTTACAGATCAAAATGCAGATGCGTTTTCACCCATGAGGACTAGGATGGAATGCCTCATTTCCAGTAAAAAGGGCCTCTGGCCACCTGCACTCACCAAGCGAAACGCAGAGGTAAACCTGTACTTCACGCTGGTATTCTGAGGTCGTGGTGCCACCCCGGTTCGAGCCGGCCCATCCATGCGACAGCAAAAGCTGCCGCCTGGCTCTACCATTGTTAAATATACCAAAGGTTGAATATACCAAAATCCTTTTTTAGTGGGTGTCTATGCTGAGAAAGGTATGTATATGCTATTTTCAATTCAATTTCAAGTCAAACCGGCATATAGTTTAGGAGATTTTGTGATAAGTGAGTTAGTAATGTTTATTTTATGTATATATTTATAAGGTAAGTGAATACCATCATCCATGATCACCTGCAGTACCAGGGGAATTGCAGAGTAACTGTGATATATCTCTCTCCATAGTTTTCTGAGCAACCTCTAACTTCTTAAAGCCAATATTGAAAGACCACCTTTCACTTCCATAATTCATCACCGGAAATACGCACTGGTCGTTGACTCATGCGAGAAGATGTACCTACCGAAGTTAGGACTTACCTAGTTGAATAATTTAACCATGGCAAATATACTCTTCAACAACTTCAAGCACAGTGCTCTCAAAAAACTACAGGCATGTATAGGTACAGGTAGGTGTAGTGACATGAACGTTACACATATTAATATGTCAAATTCATAATAGCATGATTTTTGTTAGATTATGTAAGCAACTGCTTGTACATGAAACAGTAAAATTTTAAATAAATAGGTACTAAGTATATCAACAGTTTTGAATTGATGTTAAAATGGAAGCATATGGTAGTATTTTAGATCTTGAGTTATATAAATTTGTGAGACTAAGGTGGAGCTTATTTGCATAAGTTAGGTGGTACCTTCCTAGCCATGGCAGTAGTTTCCTCCTCAATGCATGACAATAGGACATGCAATAATTCATGTGCATCTTGCTGGTCTGCAGGAATTACCCAACCAGCTGCTCTTAATGACTGCAATACACCAAGTGGACACACTGGTGTACCACGTGCTGACTCGTGTGTGCCATTTACCACTGAAACATAAAATAATATAATGCCGCATACAGACTTACGCAACGTAACTTGAAATGAAAGAATTTGCCATCCACATTAGTGCAATGTTGGTGAAATTTGTAACAAATTTTCATAGTCAGGACGCCTTGCGCGCGCGTAATATGCATTTCGTGCGCACACTACGAGCATTTCAAGTCGCGTGTGGAGCGATCCGTGATTTTTCAGTTTTTCGAACGAACACAAAGGAGCGTGCTGTCTGCTCAGAGTGCCAGTGCAGACTGTTTGTGTTGACATACGTGCAAACACGAACTGAAATCTCATATCAGCCATTAATTCTGCACCAGCTCTCTGTCTATACAACTCTGTACGTCACCAACATTGAGATCATTGGCATTTTTTTAAGACCTCAGACCACAAGAACTAGCAACTGATCGTCACACTCCATTCTCTTTGCGTGTTCTCAGCAGACTGACGCTACGTTCGTGCGCACGCCGGAATCAGATGCGAGTAGCTACATGTTCGATTCGTGCATGTGCTGCATCCACAATGATGAAATGCTCCTTTCATGATACATTGCATGTTACATCTTATCAATCTATACGCAGTATACTATACAAAAAATTGCAAATAAAGGACATACAGGGATCACAACCCACTCCCCTCTTAGAAAATCTAGGGCCTCTGCCTTGAAAATTGTAGTGTGTCCTCCACATCCACACAACAGAACAAACAATTCTGATACTGACCAGCAGGGCTCCAACAAGGTAAGTTGTGTTGTGTCCTTTTAGCCCACAATGGAAAAATATGTTGCATAGTCAACAATAGCCTTGACTATGAAATTACAATGTCTCAACAGGTAATGAAACAAGAGTGAAAGGTGAAGAAAAACTATCACAATGATAATAATTACAGTCGACTCTCGTTAATTCAAACCTGCGATAATTCGAACCTCTCTATAATTCCCTACAAAATCTCTTTATATTTCGAACTAATTCAATACATTTTATGCACTTGGTAATTCGAACGAAAATATCATTGCTACGTAACAAAACGAAGCGTTAATTTAAACTCATCGGCATCAAACACTCGACAATTCAAAGTTGCAGAGAGAAAGGCACTTTTTCTCTTAAAAGAAGTTATTTACCAGTCTGAGCAGCAACAATGTGTTTTTAAGCAAACCAGTATAACAGAGTACTTTCGAAAGATTAATTAATTCACATTATGAATATTTACACAAATGTACCTCTAAACTTTTGTCATTGTTAAAGAATAGCAGGTAATAAATAACAATTTATCAACACTTAATAATTCGAAGTTTTATTTATTTTCTCTCAAAAATTTCGAACCATTTGATATTTCAAACACTCGATAATTCGTAATATTTTAAGAGTCCCTCGAGTTTCGAATTAACGAGAGTGGGCTGTACATAGTCAGTCATGAATAATATTACATAGGGAGGAGTTGCCTGAATGCCTAGGCTGGATTGACAATTGCAGTAACAGTCATCTCACACTTGTGTATAAGTATTTTACATCTGCAATAAAAATACAGAGGGGTAGGCAGAGACAGCAGACTTTTACTTTTCACAATCCTGTCACACTTTTCTCGCTTCTTACACATCCATATATCAGCATATGCATATACTATAATTTTGATGATAAACTTACATTTTAGCAGTCCACTGCCAACTCTGCCACTCACTTCTGCAGCATAAATTTACTTTGTCACTTGTTCCCCATTCAATCTTTCTATGTAACCAAACCACCAAACCATACCTTTCTTAACAGAATAGAATTTTTTCAATATGGATTATTTTTTTATAATATTTGAAAATCAATTTTTTATTTATCACTGCTTTGAAAAATATCTCTGTCGGGTTGGCTATAGATATCCGGCACTTGACTTTAATTATGTTTTCAGTTTAGGAGGCTTGTCTGGGCTAAGCATGAACCTTTTACACTGTTTTTGAATGTCGGTAATGAGTTTTGAATTAATTACGATAAAAATAAATTTCACTAAAAATTCCGTATAACGAAACGCAAATATGACATTTTGTATAGTGTTACGAGATTAGATGTCAATAATCAATGCAAAAAAGTGTGAAACGGGACAGTGTTGACGGTGTTGATAAATGTCAAATATAATATATTATCTATGATGTCAAATGTCAATTGTCATTCCGTTTCTCAAATGGTCACACTGGGACAGTTACTATACTCTTTGGGTCACACGAATGTTCTCTCTTGTGCTTAGTGCTGTGTTTTCCCTGTTTTTTCGACGATTTCTGCTCTGTTTTTGAACTTATTTGATTTAAAATTACATTGTTTCGTTTACCACTATCATAGCAGAGTTTCGGGAAACCTGAATTTATAGATAAGATAGATCAAATTTGCACTAAAACTGAATCAGAACACCTAGGCTACACATAGTCTTGTTTGCCCTACCCCTAGAGTGTTTTTGTAAGCCGTAGGCGCGGAGAGAGAGCAGCCCCCACCCGCTGTAGCAAATCGCAGGCCCCCTGTGTAAGCCGTAGCGGCTGAGGCTGGTCGCCGAAGGGGACCAATAAGCCGAAGCTGCGAAGATGAGCATGTGTGCCTGCGATTTGCTACGCAAGGGCGAAGGGGCTGCACTTCCCGCAGCGCCAAAGCCGTTGCAGAAGTAATTTTGTGTCAATATTCCTGTGTAAAAAGTGAGGTTATGATTTTACAAAAAAAAATATTACTCATAAACTATACATTTCCTCAACGGGGGAAGGGTAGGGGAGACTTCCCCTGTACCCTCCCCCTTTCCACTCCCCTTTCCACCCCTGTACCCTCTCTATCCTGAAAAGTGCTAGTAAGAAACCGATTATTTTTTTAAAGATAAAATTTTATATGAATTATTCTAATAGGACCAACATTGTAGTGATCACCTCATTTCCAGGATTATTGTCATTAATGTATTCTTTAATATTTTACTAACCCCTTACCAACAGTTCTAGATTGATGAAATTTTTAAACTTGTTGATTAACAAACATTAAACATTTTTTAATAAATCCTAGTAACATCATCATCGTCATCATCATTACAGCCCTTTACAAGTCCATTGTCGAACATAGGCCTCCTCCAATAAATGCCACAAAGCAAAGAATATTCTTCTACATACAGAAGAATAGTAATTTATAAACAATTTCAACAATTTATTGAATAGAAATCTTGCAAATGTTATGTTCATCCTTATCAATACAGGCAATCTAGTCTAACTACTACTGCTGAGGCAGTGGCAGCAGTACAGACTTCAATTTTCTTTACTTTTTCTGTAAAAGTCATCTGCTTACGCCACTAAGTCTTCTGCTTCAGGCTGCCTCTATAGATTGCCCCATAGGAGGGATTGCCATAGTTGCCACACTTGAGATATGGGTTAGCAAATGCAGTTTTTTTTTATTACTTTGAATAATTGTATCAGAAGATACTATTGCCGGTTCCCTGTTTAATATCCTTTTGTTGTCTTATGCAACACTCACTAGCTGTTATGGGGTAGTGGATACTCTAACGCCACCCCTAATTGGCACATGTTTATGTTACATTAATGAAATGTTGTAAAAAGTAATCCGTACAACACACCTTCAATAACTGTATACAATGTTGTTATCATACTGTTATGTGCATCTGCTTTCGCATATTTCTTCAACCATTCTATGAAAATAGGACAGGCCGCAAATGCTTGAAGAAGAGTGTTCAGAAAACATGTCCGTCCAAGATTCTGGAGACCTGCAATTTGTCCACGGCGCTTTCTAACTCTAGGTGCACCACCAGGACCCCATAAAACAAACGCTCCGACAACAACTGCAGCTGTTAATCCTGCAGCCACCAGGATTCTGTCTCCGCTATCCATTGCTATTTTGCATAGAAACTACATAAATTTCTTACATAATAATAGTCATTTAAAGCTGTTTAATGCAATAATTATGTCACGAATATTTACAACAACCATTCGAACGACATCGAAACGACATTTCATTTTCATTTGTCAAACTCAAAAGTAGCGATGAGTAGGGATGTGAAAAAATTATCGATTTTTATAATTATCGATAATTTTTTTCTTATAATCGTTTTTCGCATAACAATCTTTTTTTAATAAATCGATTATGTAAATTACACGTTTTAATCGATTTTTGTAATCACCATCATCTGTGCGACAGATGAAAAAACGCGAAGTAAGTTCACTAACATGAACAAGTCGATCAAACGACGGTGCCACCTGTATTTATCTCTATGTATGTAAGACAGTTTCGCCTTTCGTATGTTTTCAACAGTTTTCTTTCTCCGCTAGGAGTAAAAGTATTCTGTGGTTTTCTTTCTTTCTTTGGAGGGTGTAAATAATTGTTAAACAATAAAAATGTCTTGTAAAACACTTGTCGTCTTGTGAAAAATTATTAGAGCCAACACATTAATAAGCAAAAATACTGAATTGCGGCACCGCTATCAAATCTTAAGGCAGATGCCCTCAATATATGGAGAAGCTCTGAAGGTACTTTCCCTAAACTAACTGAATTGGCTCATAAACTCCTCTCTGTGATGGTCAGTTCCGCCGAAAAATTATTTTCGAAAGCGAAAAAACGAAACCGTATTTTAGGAAAGAGACGAAGGAAAGTATTTTGGTAAAATTATTGTTTTCAAACTCTTTAACTGAAAATTCATGGCAATATTTTTTTGTACTTTTTTTGTTTACACAAGTTTAAGGAGAGTGTGCGCAGGAATTACATAACTTAATTCCACCCTCTCCCTTCCACCATCGGACAACCAGACGTTCGGCCAGTCTCCACCCTTTCGTTGTTGACTTACCACGCATTCGAACCAAACGGTTCGCCACGTCGTTCATTATGCGTACAGCAAAGGAGTGGAATAAGTTGCCAGCATCTGTCTTTCCATCCGATTACAGTGTGGGTGTCTTCAAGGCAAGAGTGAATAGGCTTTTGTTAAGTCAGTGCGCTTCACCATCTTAGGCTACATCACCACTTACCATCAGGTGGGATCGTAGATAAGCGCTGGCTTAGTAGAATAAAAAAAAAAGAAAAGATAGTCAAGTTTACGGGAACGTAAAATGATTTTTTAAAAACTATTTAAAATCTATTTATTTCTAATTACAATAATTATAATTCTAATTTCTTAATTAATACGTCTTGACAGAAGTCGATGTCAAAACGAAGTGGCCGCTCCCATGAGCTCTGCCTGATATCTCATGCAACCAAAAGCGCTGACTCTACAGTTACTGGATACTGCCTAATGCTTATGCAGCCCTCTCTAGGTACAAACCCTAACAACCCTATGGTCTTGTGGTTGCATAACTCCTCCCTCTCTAAGAGCGGAATTATCGGCTTCAGTGTTTTCAGCTGTTGTCCTATGATTCCGCCATCTGTTAACTAAATTACATTTACATTTTCTTAAAACACTAAAAATTACAACAATAGGTAAAATGACATACAGTTATAAAGTAGCTAAGCTAACACCTTTAACCCTTATCACACTGTTATCACTTTGATCACTATGTTCACTGCCACTGAACTTAAAGTTTTGATTCGATAGATATGCTAGATGTTTCAGGTCGTCTAAGGCTAAGCCTTTCAGGTTTTAACTGTTTTAGTATCCGTCAGGTTCAGGTGATCTAGTCTTGGTAAGCTTATCACTGGGGTCACTCTATAGCCCAATTCCTTAGCAAAGTATAAGCGGTGCAACAATTTATAGTTTTCTATGAAGGTCTCAGAATCCTCACTAATTTTTATAATGTATGTGCCCAAAAGTGATTCTTTGGTGATGTCATCTTGGCATTTGTTTGTTCATATTATTTTATGGTTGGCGTATATAATCCAATTCACAGGGCCAATAGACTGGATTTTGACATCCTCAAGATCAACGAACCGAGGTTCACATAGTGTAAGATTGCTTTGGAATTTCATCAGTTGTTCAGCACATGTGTTTCTAGGATAGGATACCATATTGGAGCTCGTACACAGGAAATCATCTGCCGCTATTTCGGTGCACGGCCGAGAGACCGGTAAGTATTGTGAACCTTTCATCAAAATGTAAGGATACTTGGGAATTATTAGAGACGTTCTGTTTCTAAGTGCATCGAATACAGGTAATGGGTATAATTTGTAATAATTGTAATGAAAACTATCAATAAGTGGAACCTCCATCAAGTACGTAATCTGGTTTCCTTTCATGTAAGCTTTTATAACAATAGTTCTTTCAATGTTTATTAAATTCTCTACATTTACAGGGTATACTAGGTTATCAACTTTGGCTATATCATTAAGTATCATTAACAGATCAGATGAGTTAATAATTGATTGATGTAATACTGAAACTTTACTAAAAGCTAAAGCGGTTTCTATTTCACTAAGTTTAAGGTAAATACTACGAAAGATACTAATAAACATATTATACATGCCTAAAATATTTTCTTTGGTAGCTATGTATTTCACTATTCGTTCAATTCTTTTTAGGCGTTCATCTAATATTAGTTCATTTTCATGTAAAGTTTCTGTACTATTCGCCAAACTATTCAGCATTTTAGAAACTGTTGCATATTGTGATATGTAGTGGGTAGTTTTAGCCGGTAAGCGCGCATTGTATTTCCGTGGCCAATTCAAATAAATGCCTGTACTCGACGCACGCCTTTTATTTATCAGTGACGACGAGGATAAAACGTGGTTCGGTGGGAATAATTTTATTTGATCGTGTCGTAGACAATAGTCGCAACAATGTCTGTAGGCAAAATCAAGGACTTTGATGTGAAAACCGTCAACTGGTCAGCATATGTGGATCGGTTAGAAATGTATTTTGTGGTTAACAAAATAACGGACGATTTAAAGTTACCAACTTTAATCGCGCTCATCGGTGAAGAAACATACGAATTGTTGTCTACGTTGGCGAGTCCTAAGAAACCGTCAAGTCTATCGTATGCGGTCGCGGTGGATCAACTGCGTGCACATCTACAACCGACACCATCAATCCTGGCAGAACGGTACAGATTTCGTCAAAGACGGCAAGTAGCAGGCGAATCGATAGCGAACTACGTGGCAGACTTGAAAAAGATGGCTAGATATTGCGAGTTTAAAACTAACTTAGAGGAAAACCTACGAGATCAGTTTATGTGCGGTCTGAGGAGTGATTTTATTCGACAGAGGTTATTTGCAGAAAATGATCTTGATTATAAAAAAGCGCTACAGTTAGCTAATACCCTAGAGGCAGCCGAGCGGGATGCGGGAGCTGTGGAGGGCTCGCGGGAACAAGATCCGGACCGGGAACTTAGCGAGAAGATACATAAGTTAGGAAACAGAAATTGTTCAGCGTGCGGTGGCGACGAACATAGCTCACAAAATTGCAGTTATAAAAATTTTGAATGCAGTTACTGTGGAAAAAAAGGCCATTTGCGAAGAGTATGCATGAAGAAGGAATTCGATCGTCGTATGACATCGGATAATTCAAATACAAACGGTGCGCGAGGAAGGTCACGCAGAGGTCGCGCGCTCGGCCACAGCGCGGACGGCGGGAAGCAGCGCCGCGGGGCGGGGCCGGCGGCGGCACGCGGTATGCGGATGCCTGCTCGAGCGAGCGCTAGCGCGGGCACCCACACTGCGGCCGGTGCGGCGCACTGGTTGAGCAGGCCGGCGACGGGTGACGTCTCTGAGGATGATCAGAACGCGTCTGATGATGGCGAGGAACCGATGTATCAGATATCTTTAGCGAAGTATAGACCGGTGTGTATGAACATAATTATAAATAATAAACCCTTAAAAATGGAAGTCGATACAGGCTCGGCATTATCTTGTATAAGTTATTCAACATACATTAAATTATTTAAGGAGTTACCTTTAAAAACGTGTAAATTAAAATTAAAATTTTACGATGGTTCAGCTATTTATCCGATAGGATACTTGGGGACGAATGTTGAGTATAATAATAATGTAAAACAGTTAGATTTATATGTAATAAATAAGGGTAGCACTAGTTTATTAGGGAGACAGTGGCTGTCTGAATTGCGTATAGAAATACCTAAGCTAAGTAAGTGTACAGAAATACATAATATGGTACCATGTAAAAATAACTCGCTTAATGATATTATTTCCAGACATGAGAGTCTATTTGACGGCACATTGGGCAGGTATACTGGTGAAGAGGTCAAGCTGCACGTGCGCGAGGGAATGCAGCCGATTTATTGCTGCGCGCGACCCGTGCCGTACGCGCTACTCCCGCGGGTGGATGCAGAGTTGGACGCGATGCTGCACGCAGGCGTCATCGAGCCGGTGGACCGCTCGGACTGGGCCACGCCGTTGGTTATAGCGAGGAAGGCGGACGGCGGAATACGGCTGTGCGCGGATTATAAGGTGACACTGAACAAAGCTTTGTTGGTCGATAGGTACCCGGTTCCAAAAGTAGAAGATTTATTTAGTGGTTTGAGTGGTAATCGTTACTTCACCAAGCTAGATCTTTCACAAGCATATAATCAGTTACTTTTAAATGAAACGTCTAGAAACTACACTGTTATTAATACGCATAGAGGACTGTTTAAACACAACTGCTTAGTGTATGGTCTCGCTTCTAGTCCCGGAATTTTTCAAAAGATAATGATAAATCTCTTTTAAAATGTGCCGGACGTGGTTGTGTTTTACGACGACATACTAATAAAAAGTAAATCGTGGAATTCACACTTAAAAAGTATAGAACAAGTATTTAGTATCTTGGAAACTAATGGATTGAAAATAAAAAAAGAAAAATGTGAATTTATGGCTCCCCAAGTAAAATATTTAGGATTCATAATAGATAACAAGGGTGTTCGAGTCAACCCGGAAAAGTTAAAGCCTATTTTAGGTATGCCTCATCCAACTAATATATCGGAATTAAAATCGTTTTTAGGCATGGTTAATTTCTATGGGAAATTTATAAAAAATTTAAGTACTCATTTTACCCCTCTTTATGACTTATTAAAAAGGGTAAACATTGGAGATGGACAATGTGCGGAAAATAGATAATCATGGCTCGAACAACAATGTCACTAATGAATCGCGTGGTGTTCGCCGTGTATGTAAACCAGTCAGACGATATGGTATAGATGATTGTTACAAGTAATAATTAAAAAAATTGAAAGAGAGAAATTGTATGTAATATTTATTTGAGTAGTAGGTTCATTGATATTATTTTCTTAGGCATAATATTTGTAACAATATAAAATAATTATGTTTAAGTATAACTTATGTTCTTAATCATTATGTATAGTACAAAATAAGGGTGGAGGTGTTGCATATTATGATAGTAGTTTTTAGCCGGCATGGACGTATAAATAAGGCGGACAGAATTTTGTTAAGAAAGGACTGATGCACTGTAATGGCGGCGGTGCAAGCATGTTTGCGTGTTATATAGGGTTGTCATGTAAAACAAAATTTCCCCATTTTTTTATAAAACAATTTGACAAAATATAACAACTTTGATGTAATACTAATTTATTATTACGTAACTAATAAAAATAATACATTTGACTATTAAAAAAAATCTAAGAATTTAAAGAACAATGCCCATTTTTCACCTGACAATGTATAGAAATGAAATAAATCTTAAAATTCAGCTAATTGAATTGTAAATTAATTACGCTTATCACAATGTTAAAAGAAACGCAGGAAAAAAATATTTTTACATATTTCTATAAGCTTATTCTACGTCAAGGGTAAACGTATTATATATTTTGAACGCATCTCAACTACCCTTTTTCTAGGACGTTCCATTTTATACACTGCTACTTTACTTTATTTAACTCTGTTTTATACATTATATTATGTTTCATTTGAAAATCAGTAAGTATTAATTTATTTGTATAGTACATATTAATATAAAATAATATAATAATAAAATAAATTAATCATTCAGTATGTCATCGAGTGCGGACGAATGAAACGGATTTTTTTGACATTTGACAGTTCTGCAATTGGCATCGGCGCAGTGTTGCGTTTGCGTCTCGTTGTGTACTGTGCCATTTTGTTTGTGTTACTTCTTTTTACAACTCTATATGGTATCAAGAAAATATTTCTGCCCCAGCAGAATTTCTGGATGACGTAAAGGTGAGAGATTTAAGTGAAAATGATGATAATTAATAAACCATGCCACTTTAACATAGTGTTTTATTTGTTTATCCCATTTTGTTCATCAGGTATGTATGTAAGTATGTACCATAGGCCAATGAAATGTGTTCGGTTGATAAGTGATCATTTTGACAATACAAGATGAACTAAATGTAGTTAGTAAGTATTTATGTGTGCTGAAGAAATAGCAGATAGAGCTAGACACTCAATTTTTGGTGACAATCATCGAGAGTAAGTGCAGTTGGTTTCAAGAAATTCACAAAGTAAAAAAGATATTTTAGACCATAACTAGATAAGTATTTGTTAATAATAAGTTATAGCACATTTATTTCTTTATTACCTATTTGGTTACGGCAAATCCTAACCTAAAAAGTGACATTAGTATTTTTTGGGATTCGTAGTAGACTTGTGTAAGTAATGCGATTGTTGCATTACGCGTCATATAACCCGACCGCGTACTGTAGCATTACACATGACTCGACCAAATCAAACATGGCACATGACACTCAAACATGACGCACAGCGCTTTGTTCGGTGTCCGTATAATGTCGTTAATTTTCGCTATGTGTAAGCTAGAGAGAGCAAGCGGCGGTCGGCTGGTTAAGAAATAAGTGAATTTTCTTAGAACCGTATTGTTCATGTATTAAGGTTAATGTTTTTTAACTAAATTTAACTAACTAAATTATGCATCTCCTACTTTATGACTTTATTGCCCAAATATTCACACGCTATTCAATTTTATGTTTTTATGATGCCGTTACGTCTCCTGCTTTCTATATCCACTGCTTCTATACCATTGATGTAAAGAAGACCGCAGATTTGTGGGGGATTTCCGTTACAGTTATTGCGTCCATAATAGATTTAATTGCACCTCATCTAGCTATTATTTTTAATACTTGTATCGATTCTGGTGTGTTTCCTGATTTAATGAAGTATAGTAAAGTAATACCTTTATTTAAGTCTGGTAGTACATTGGACCCCGCTAATTTTAGACCTATTTCTGTACTACCAACTCTCAGTAAAATTTTTGAAAAAATAATTATGGATCAATTGTTAACTTTTTTTAATACAAATAAATTACTTCATAAAAACCAATTTGGTTTTACAAGGGGTCGCTCGACGTCTGACGCCGGTGTTGAGCTTATGAAATATATATTTTAATGTCTGGGAGAATTCACAAGATGCCTTAGGTATTTTCTGTGATCTTTCCAAGGCTTTCGATTGTGTTCATCATGAGACATTAATCAGGAAACTACAACATTACGGTGTAAAAAATTTAGCGCTTAGACTTATTACTTCATATTTAAGTAACAGAATTCAAAAAGTAGTGATTAATGGTAAAGGTTCCTCCGGATCGGTAGTATCAATGGGCGTTCCTCAGGGCTCGATTCTTGGCCCATTCCTGTTTTTAATTTATATTAATGACTTACCTTATCTTGTAGGGGACAATCACGATATAGTATTATTTGCTGACGATACCTCTTTAATTTTCAAACTCAAACGACAGTTAATTAATTATGACGATGTAAATAATGCTCTATCAAAATTGGTACATTAGTTTAACGCCAACAATATGCTCTTAAACGGCAATAAGACAAAGTGTATTAAATTTACAATACCTAATGTAAAACATTCGAATACCAATGTGCTGTTAAATGGGGAGGAGTTGAGTCTTGTGGATACCACTGTTTTTCTTGGTATTACTATTGATGCGAAACTTCAATGGGGCCCCCATATATCTAAATTAGCAAGCAGACTTAGTTCTGCAGCATATGCTGTAAGAAAAATTAGAAGTCTCACAGATGTTGAGACAGCTAGATTAGTGTATTTTAGTTACTTTCATAGCGTAATGTCTTATGGAATTTTGCTATGGGGTAATGCGGCTGATATTGAAGCTATATTTGTTTTGCAAAAGAGAGCCGTACGGGCGATTTATAACCTAAATTGTAAAGAGTCCCTCAGAGAAAAATTTAAAGAAATAAACATATTAACTTTCGCATCGTAATATATTTATGAGAATGTAATGTATGTGCATAAAAACATAAATAGCTTTAATAAGAATAAGGATGTGCATACTTTAAATACTAGGAACAAACATAAGCTTGTAATGCCAGTTACTAGACTCCACAGAATCAGTAATTCATTTATGGGGCAATGTATACGCTTTTACAACAAAATCCCAGAACATATTCAAAGTTTGTCAATAAACAAGTTTAAAAGTTTTATTAAAGAAAAACTGTACAAAAAGGGTTATTATAATATCAAGGAATACATGAATGAAAATAACCCCTGGGAATAGGGTAATCGCCACCATGCTGGTTCTATGAAAAATCATTTAAAAATTGTATAAACAAAATTATTGTTAAGTGAAATTATGTATAAAAAAAGTCCCGCTGGGTTTCTTGCTGGTTCTTCCCAGGACTGAGGTATTTTCCGAACCAGTGGTAAATAAAAAATGACTTTCAATAAGTATTATGTAATAATCAATATTGAATAAAAAATTATTCTATTCTATTCTATCACTTTTTTGAATGTCTAAAGACAAAAAAAAACTATTACAATTATTATTTATTGGTTGTAGTTAAAAATGCTAATACCATGTAAATAAAAACAAAACCGTTAGATATTAAAAAAAACATAATGTAAAACAAATTTAAAAAAAAACACAATCACTGTAAATAAAATCGATTTTTAAATATGCCAATATTCATAGTATTGGTCAATAATCCATATTGCAATCTATGTTTATTGTCAGTCATAAGCCCGGAATGCCATTTTGATTGAATAGTTCAGTAGATTGGGGTAAAGTGTGAAGAAAAATCGACTTTATGAATATTATAACAAAATCAAGTGTTCATTCCGGCGCAGTGAGTATCGAGGGCATTGCGTTTGGCAATTGTCACATCACAACGCAAGCACATCTTCTACAACGCGAGCGTTTCATTACAATAGCCATCCTGTGTATTATCATTTCGCGTCATGTTTGGAGTCATGGTATAACGTAACATTCCTCGGTACGAAATGTAATGTCATATTACATCACTTTAAAGCGCACTGTTTTGCGCATCTCTAATTCGTAGCGTTTAAATCGTAAAAATGACTATATGACATTATTTTCTAAGCTTACATGTAGTTTTTCTACTATACTTTATAATTATACATCAACTTTCATTATCAGGTTTTTAAATGTATGGAAAGTGGGCATGATTCTTTAGATTTTGATTGAAATCGAATTATTCTATGTCAATCAATTTCCATTTAAATTAATTTTATTGCAAACATTATATTATACAAAAATTGTGTTATATTA
Organism: Parnassius glacialis; assembly: GCA_033319125.1. Classification (NCBI taxonomy): domain Eukaryota; kingdom Metazoa; phylum Arthropoda; class Insecta; order Lepidoptera; family Papilionidae; genus Parnassius; species Parnassius glacialis. Next base: position 47,676,551 of record JAVANC010000027.1, on the reverse strand, counting down.
TTGGAACGAAATATATTATAAATATTTTAACGAAATATATAACAAATAAACATATTATAGATAACCAAAAAAATTAATTTAAAATATATTATTTTACAATTAGTATGAAAACATTTAGAAACCTCATTCTCAGGGGTTACTATCAGCCATGTACTCTTTAGTAGTATACCCTAATAATCCTTACTAAACAATTTTTGCTTGCTAAAAATTTTAAACTTTGATAGATAAGGCCTGCATATTTTCTGGGACTTTGTTATGAAAGCGTATACATGAAGGAATTACTGATTATTTTGAGTCGATTAACTGGTATAACTAACTTGTGCTTGTTCCTAGTATTTACAGAATATACATCACTAAATACAAATACATACATTAAATTTCCGTAAATATACTGAGAGGCCAAAGTTAATATATTTATTTATTTTAATTTTCTGCAAGTGTAAATTAAAGTTATTATTTATGATAATTAATAGAATCAGGCATTACTTTGCGGAAATCCATCATATTAAATTTGGTAAAAAATTATCTCGCGTACATCCGCTCGATAAAATAAAATGATGTGTCTTACCTAGTTTGAAGAGCACCTCCCGCCATCCCTCAATTGCGCGCACTATCCCCGTCACCACTAATCCCAGCACCACTACTCCCAACACCACCACAATAGGAAAGACACACCATTTCAAAGCGGTCAGCCACCGCAGAGTCTACATCACCTGAAGATGCCTCGTGTAGAGGCGAAACACGTGTCGTATTGTCGTTAGTGGTGTGTCTTTTCTAATTTAGTGGTGTTGGGAGTAGTGGTGCTGGGATTAGTAGTGATGGGGATAGTGCACGTAATTGAGAGAGGACGGGAGGTGCTCTTCAAACTAGGTAAGACACATCATTTTATTTTATCGAGCGAATGTACGCGAGGTAATTTTTTACCAACTTTATTATTATTTATGACAATAAGTCATAAATAATTACCATAATTTATCATATTCATGACAAACAACAACGTTAAAAAAGCTTTTGGTTGGATAATTTTTTAAAAAAAATGTCTTTTACTTTCGAAGGTTCTTGAAATCCCATCTAATTTAGAAATATGGTCAAATCAAATCGCCAAATATTTTTCTGCTATATATTTAATAACTCTTATCTTGTGCTCTATCCCTGCAAATATGTGCTCAAATTCCAAGCTTACAAAAACCCTGTCATTTTTTTTATTTTTTTTTTAAACGTTACCCCCTCACTAGGATTTTCTCCTGTATCGTGGAGGCAGTTTACAAACATATGTTGCACAAGGACAAACATCCAGACCCGGAACAATTATTTGTAGGCCATACAAATACTTGTTCCGTGTGGGATTCGAACCCACGGCCCCAAGCGTTGCAACTCATTGCTAAGCCACTACGCCACGGAGCCGTCTATTGGCAATAAACTTTTCTAATATTTTTGTAAGTATATACTTTTGTTGCCTTCCATTGTACATTGTAATGTTTTCCTTAATAATCTTTCGTACAACCATTTCGCAAGTACAACAAATATTAAAAAAATCGTTAGACGGAAAACGTAAACCTCCTAAAGTTTTCAAATTTATTAATTTATGAAAGAAATGCGGTGCATTTTTGGCATTTAGTTTTTCTTTTGTTGCATAATGACCAATGCTACCCGGCAGATATCCTATTATTAACTTACTACAAAATGCATATAACTGCATTACAATCGATCGGGTAATTTTTCAGAAAAATTATAACAAAAAAGTACACATAAAACAACCTTAAGAAGTTTTTGGGCACACATATATACCGTATCCGTGCCGACGTGGGTAAAAATAGCAATTTCCCAAATTTCGGGTAATTTTCCCTATAAATATAATTAACACTGATCACGTGACTCATGTTTTGTGTTCCAAAAATAGCATTTTAATTTAAGACATAAAATTCTCAAATAAGTGATTATAATTACTGAGTCACCTATGAAAGGTGATTCCTTGATGTTTTTTGATAAAACCCACTATGATTTTTACAAAATTTAAAGACGCAAGACGGCATATTGATTTTTGTTTTTACTTACGCCAACTACTTCTCTCGGACGACGTTTGTTGCGTAATGGCGGGCGCTAGACTTATTATTAGTGTGAATGTGTGCGTGACCCCTTGTACGTACACGCGAGCTGACTTATTATGGGTGCCTCGCTGAGTTGTATAGCGAGATTCAGTCCGCCTTATTTATACGTCCATGTTAGCCGGTAAGCGCGCATTGTATTTCCGTGGCCAGTTCAAATAAATGCCTGTACTCGACGCACGCCTTTTATTTATCAGAAACAACGGTGATTTTACTGTCAACATTCAATTGATTCCGCTTTAATTTAGATATAACGGAATCGTATCTAAGAGCATCTTCGTGATCCAAATTACCAGTGATAGTTTTAATGATTGATCCTAGAGGATCTATGATACCTCTTTTATACCTATTGGATGGTACGAGTTGTTTAAGTTTTTCAATAGTTAAATCGCAAGAATAATCGGCTTGAGTTTTCATGGCTTGGAATTCATAAACATAAGGTTTATTTATATCAACTAATCTACAAAATTCTTTAAACTTAATAGTATTTAAATCTTTCTAAATCTAAATAATAAATTTAATTCTTTGACTATAAGCCACCTGTTTGTTTGCTTAAAAGCTTGGCCTTCTTTTACAGGAAGCAGGCCCGGGTTGTTGTCAATTTTTTGAAGTTGAAGACTACGGGTCCAAAGTATATGAGCCATAGTCAGGATGGCCATGCACCATCTGTGGAGGTCGTTTGAAATTTTTAATAGGGACCTTTGTCTCCCGTTCACCTATTTTAACAGGCACGGTATTACGTTCTACAGGGCCTTGAACAACAGCTTTCCTGTACCTAGCTTTGTCCTTACTTTTCCTAATATTGATGTCCTTTACGTACGCTATTTGCCCTTCGTTAAGTACTACATTTGCTTCTCCTCCTTTCCTTTCCCTAGCCTTTTCTTTTTGTTCAATCATTCGATCGGAAATGTACTTGTATAAATATTTAGTGCGCTTTTGATGGTCTTTTAATAGCTGTTGGGTATAGGCCCTATCGAAATCGTTATCAAAAACCTTTCCGTAATCCGTATGCCCAAAGCAGACTTCAAACGGATTTAAACTAGTATTGGAGTGTACTGTGTGGTTATAAGCCATTATAGCGCTCGGCTTTCTAATATCTTTACAAAACTGCTTATAATTTTGTATGGCTTCGCCTGAATGCACATTGGTTGGTAATTTAACACGTAGTTCCGATCTAGGTGGCAAAATAAAAATGCGATTTTCAAAATTATGTACAATAGGAATATTTGTGGATTTTGTTGAAAGTATATGACGCTTTAAATCGATGACAGCCTCTAATTGTTTTAATAGGTCATTACCTATGAGGCCATCATAACCCGAATCTACATTATATATGTAGAACTTGTGATATTCAGGGCCTTTAAATGTGGGTGGTAGCGGAATAACTATGACCTGATTATGGCTACTTGTAGCATGTGTACTGAAAACTTTGAAGGGTTCATTAAAAATTTCGTTTTTAAAATATTGGTATGCCTTGCGTGGGCTTATAAATGAACTCGTGCTACCGGTATCTAACATGAATTTAGAATCTAACTCCGGGATATATATAAGGTATTTTTAAATTTGTGTCATTATTTACTTCTATGGTTTCACGGTTTTTGTCTTTATCGTCTACGTTTACTTGCAACGAATCTGTGTCATCGCCAGAACCTAATGCGTTCAGTTTGATACGGGATAGTGTGTCAGCGTTGCTTGAAGCGGTTATGTGAAAATTTTCAATATTTTCCGTCGTCTTAATATTTGTATCTGCCGGTTTGGTTTTAGTTTCCGGGTTTACAGTCTTTTCTGATTGATATTCGGTGTTATAGTAAGGATCGTCGCTAGGATATTGATCGAAATAATTTGCATTTTCGTAGCAATACATGTCATCATTATAATAATTTTCATTTAACTCTAATTCGTTTAACCTAAAACCTTGCTGCGGTCGTGCTACAGGTGCTGTGCGCATCGACACATCTGTGTTAATTCGCGGTTGGTTATGCTGAGATATATTACTATCGTAGTTATATCGCTGCTGCATACCGAACTGTTGAGGACTCATTGAAGGTAAAGGCTGAAGGCCTACAGGTCTATAGCCAAATTGGGGTGGACGATATCCGAATTGCATTTGGTTGTTATTAGGTTGTGGTGGTCGATAATAATTTCCTAAATTGTTAAATTGTCGCTGCTGACCTTGAGTCGGTAGCGGCATCTGCACCTGCTTATTCGGTGGAATGCCAAAATTATATCTAGGTGGTTGGTTCATTTGCATAGGCTTAAAACTGTAAGACTGATGAGGTAGAGTGTTATTATTACCGAATTTAAATGATGGCGAATTGTTATGCGATTGCGAATGAGATGTGAGATTGGATCCAGACATTTTGTTTCTCATTTGGTACTGACTATGGAAGTTAACTTCTTCTAATACCGTACAGAGCGCATCTTCTAATGAATTTGGGGCTTTGAGACGCACTACTCTAACTAAATATTCCGGTAAATTATACAGGAAAACGTTTAATGACGTATTTTCATAGATAGCCTTTTTACTATTGCGCATATTTGAGTCCGACAACCGGTTAACTTTACCTATTAAAATTGATCTCATAGATTGAATTCGACAACAAAAGTCTAAATAACTTTCTCCGGGCTTAATTCTTAAGGTCTCAAGTTCGATATTTAAACACTCTTCACTTCGTGAATCTCCAAAATGCTGAATTAATAACTGTTTAAACTCATCCCACGTTGTACTATCATCGCACTCACCTATTAATGCAGCTGCATCACCGATAAGGCGGCTTGTTATTGTATTCATCACGTACAAATTCTGTTGCGTTGAGCCATTAAATTTAGTTAAAACATATTCACACATTCTTAAAAATAGATTTAAGTGGCGTTTGTCACCATTAAACAAAGGAATGATTTTAATCATTTCACCAGGGATAAGTGTAATACTCTCCATAATTATGTATTTTTTTTACACGCAAAAAATATAAAAAGAATATAAAATAAATGTAACTAAATGTCACACAAAATATTAAGGAATAAAATGTATATGATTAATAAAAATATTTCTTTGTAAAATTATGATTTCTTGTATATGGTACTTATTAAAATAGGTAAAACTTAAATTATATAACAATTTTTTTTAAACTATTTAACCAGAATACGGTAAATGAGAGAAGTTCGATCTCAAGATAACAGAACGCCGAGGTAGTGGAAAGGATGGTAAAAAGTTCTAGTCACCAGCCACCAGCTGCTCTCATGGTTCAGGATCAGCTCCGCTTCCTTGACGAATTTGATTTGGTTCGAGGATCGTCTCGGTTTTATCCTCGCGCCGCGGACCTCCGATTCCGACAGATTTTTATATCGAATTTGCGAAGGACGCAACACTACCGAAGTGTGACGATCCTACCGGCTGCGCCAGTCAAGTTTTGTACTACGTAAATAGTTGAGGTTTTATGTACTGGCATTTTACTAACTACTCTAGTCATGAAGTTTTTTAAATATTTGAATTCAGCTGACTTCTCTCTGTCCACAACAGCTATATTCATATCGTAGTTTTTCAGACGCTAGCGCTATTGTGGTAGGTTTTGGAACCTCTATTTTCAGCATATAGTGGGACACTTTTTCAACTTTCGCACAAGATAAGATTGTTTGTAAGATTTCGCATAAGATGGTTCTCCTTCTACTCTACACTCCATAACTCCATGTCACATTCAAAAGTCAAAATTGTAAGTCCTCGATATTTTTTTTCTTTTATAACTGGCTTTACGGCTCTGGATTTTAGCCCTTCTGTGCCTGAAGTTACAATGTTTATTTATCCTTCATAGTACACTGCTTCTCAATATGTTGGTGCGTCACATTGTGCAGCCCTTGGAAGATTTTGAAGGCAACTTGAGCCAGCAGACAGCTGCCAGTTGGCGATGGTATCTCAAGGCGCCTAAGCAGACAGACACCTTATTTTGAGAATCACATCACCATTAGAGCACTTGTTTCGCCGTTTCCAGTAATAGTTCACATCTTTCTAATTCTAAATTTCTAATAGTTCATATAAAAATCAACTTCAAACCATTATTTAAACAATAATATAGGAGCAGCAAAAAGCTGCCCCCAAAGTTCCCGCCAAAACTCTGTAAGTCCTCGATCCGAGACCTACTCATAGATAAATAAATATTCGATGATCATCGATGTTTAAAATTAAAACATCGATGTTTTAACATCGATGTTATTAATTTTTAATATATATATATAATGTTATGAAACTTAGGAATGAGGATATCCGCAGTAGAACGAGAGTAACCAACACAGGAAACGGATTAGTAAGCTGAAGTGCCAGTGGGCCGGCCATATAGCTCGAAGAACCGACAACAGATGGGGAAGAAAGGTTCTTGAATAGCAGCCTCGTACCGGTAGGCAAAGTGTAGGGCGACCACCCACGAGATGGAGTGACGACCTGGTAAGACATGCAGGAAGTCGATGGATGCAGGTGGCTCAGGACCGTGCTTTGTGGCATTCTTTGGGGGAGGCCTATGTTCAGCAGTGGATTTATGAAAGGCTGTAATGATGATGAGTTATTATGCGACAACCAACAACGGCACTACAAAATAAACCGAAAGCAGTGACCACTTTGACATTGCAGGTGACACTTTTAGGTCAGCGATGCTTTCAGGAATTCTGAATTATTCAAAAGTTTAAATCTTCAGAGGAGATTCAAGATTAAGTTGATATTGATTTCGCGAGCACGCATTGTTCGCAAGTTCCCAATAATCGATTATGGGTTCTTTGACATCGATGTTTCGATGTTTGACGTGTGTCAACATCGATGTTAAAACATCGATGTTTTAATTTTAAACATTGATGATCATCGAACATTCCTAAATATTTATTTATCTATGAGTATATTTATGAGTTTTTCTGGAAATAGCCATACACTGGAATTATACGAACATAGATGGTTGTATTGATGATTATAATAATTATAATTCTGTTAATACATACTCTTTACACTCGCGAATCATATTTTGTTAAACATTCAATCTGACACTGACCTGCAAATTGCAAAAAACGTAAGAAAATTTGAATTTCGCGGGCTACCTTGACGCTTCTACCTTAATACTTTTGTGTTGTGTGTTATTTTGTGTAAAGTTTTAACAATTTTTTAAATTATTTAAATAAGAAAAATTTACGTTTGTCATTGCAAAATTATATCGATCGCAAATTAGACATCTCTCAAAAAGATCAAGCTATGTTGTTCAGAGTATATGAAGGATAATTATATATTGTAATTTCAGGCTCAGAAGAGCAAAAACCCAGATTCATAAAGCCAGTTATAAAAAATAATGAAGAACAACAATTTGATTATTTGAAATGACAGTTGACACTGACAAATTACAACTGACACTGACAACCACCATAACAATTCAAGTTCAATTCAACTCAATACGGCAAAAAGTTTAGCGGTACAATACAAAGCAACTTGTAAATAAATGTGTATTTTATCTTATGTTATCGTTGATCACTTTAAATCACACGACATTAATTACTAATATGACGTTAATATTAGTGTTTTATTTAAAATATTAGTATTAAATTAACGATAAATTTAGGTGCTATATCGTTTAGTTTCTGTTAATATTTTTAAAATTAATAATATTCGATATTCGCGAGAATGATACCTTCTAACACAATTTGTGTATCGCAAGAGGGTCCCGCAAATGCGTTAGCTTTGAATAAAGACTGTTCACAAGTAGTAATTGCTGGAAGAAATGGTAATACAGTACAAATGTATTTTTAAATATTATATGATACAAATATTTAAATACACTTACTAAATATGAATTTTATTGATTGTTTAATTATTTTCAGTTTTTAAAGTGTTCTCTATAGGCGAGAATGACTTTTCCGAGGTGTGTAATCTAAGAGTGGGAAAAAATTTGAATTTAAACTTTTCTTCCATTGATGTTGCCTGGAGTACTATTGAAGGTATATGCTAATATATAAATAATTATAATGTAATATACAGAAAACAAAAGTATACTCATTGATAATTTAATATAGAGAACACCCTAGCCACAGCAGCAACTAATGGCGCAGTGGTTGTATGGAACCTGGGAAAATCTGGCCGCTCAAAACAGGAACATGTGTTCTCTGATCATAAAAGAACAGTCAATAAGGTGAGAAGATCCTCTTTTTTGTCTTATAAGAAATTTTGATCTATGGATAATTTTAACTACTTTAAAATTCTGTATAAAAACTAAAAGAAAATGTATAAGAGCATAAAAAAATATTTAAATGTGTATTTCAGATTTTGTTTTTATTTTAATACTCAAATTCAAAACATGCTAATTCAAGTTTTAGTACACCTTTCTGAGATTCAACGAATTTCACAAAACCTGGAGTTCTGTTATATTTTATGAATGTTGCTTAAAAATCTGCATGTGAAAAATTTAATTTCAATGATGTGTGTTTCACACTACACATATCCATTAGAGAAACAAAGGAGATGTTAATAACCTTTTTTTTTGTGAATGAGTTGTATTTAACAATCTGACTACTGAGCCATGTACTAGTGGTCAACATAGAAAAAACCCTTACTGCAAAGTTATTTGTTGGTTTGTTTGTTTTTAAAATAATTGTTTTTGTGATCTGGGGGCACGGCAGTGCCCCCGCCAATTTGAGCAAAAAAGCGGCACGGCCGTACCATCCTTTTCTTGAAGCAGTTCAGGCCATTTCTGAAACGCTATAACTTCGTTATGGATAAAACTAGAAGCCTGAATTTTTACTAACCAAGTAGGCATTGTATAGACTCGGTATATTTCAAATTTCATGAAATTTGAACCAGTAGTTTAAGAATTATAACTAGTCAAAATTTCTTAATTTTGTCACTCACTGACTGACCGATCATCAAAACTCTGAGGCACTTCTAGCAGACATAGAAACTTCAAATTTAGAATACAATTATTTTTTAGTATATAAATCAAGGAAAAATTAAAATATTTTACAATTTCGGTCCAGTTTTCGAGATACACCAACTGCATAAATAACTTTGTAATCCCATATAAACATATAGTATTATAAAGTTACATTTGCAGTGAATGAATCAGTGTGCCTATATATGTATAATGGAATAATAGGTGTAAATAGCTACCTAGATATAACTATCTACAAAAAGAAATGAGATGCCATCAAAAACATAACTTGTAAAAAAAGCCAAGTCTCGCAACTCAGTTCTTCTACCGTAAAAAGTTGTGAGATCCATGTAATACCAAGTCAGTTAATTTATTCAGTCCATAAATTGATACATAGATTGACTTGGCAATCGCACTAAACAATCTAATTTAATATAATATGTATTACTTGTGAGATATATTGTGTTTTCATGCGATTGCCAAGTCAATCTATGTATCAATTTATGGACTGAATAAATTAACCGACTTGGTATTACATGGATCTCACAACTTTATATGGTAGAAGAACTGAGTTGCGAGACTTGGCTTTTTTTTACAAGTTATGTTTTTGATGGCATAAATTTTTTTAGTATACCACTTTTTCCCATATTCTTATGTATCTTACAAATAAGTTTGAGGGTGATATCTATCCACCCTCCTATGCAGATCAAAGAATACTAAAACCCAGTAAATACTTGAGAACCAAATTGATGCCAATATTTAGTATTTGGGGTTGAGCAGCATAGTTTTCCAGTCTAGGGGACTAGTTAGTCCTTCTTGTAATCCCTTTGTGTATAATTATTATATCAGACTTGGAAAAGTGAGTGGTTACTTCAACGGCCAGCTATATTCCTTCATGTATACCTGGGACAATACATTTTGTTTATGTGACACATCCAACCTGGGACGGTCATCATCAATATTTTACTTTTTTTTATTTATGATGAACTCCCAAATTAAGGAAGGGTTTTGTGAAAAAGAAATCATATATGCAAAATGTCTCCACAATACATCTGAAAATTCCTTGTGTTAGAGTAACATTATTTAAAAAACCAAATACAATTTTATTTTGAAATAAGTAAGTATTGTAACAGTTTTTACAATTTTACCAGGTTAGTTTCCATTTGACTGAGCCATCTCTTCTCATCTCTGGATCCCAAGATGGTACGATGAAATGCTTCGATCTTCGCATGAAAGAGGTTGCTCGTACTTTCATGAGGTCAGTAGTAGTTACACAAGAAGGTATTCTATTTTAAATCATTGTTATTATGTACTAATTTATCTTGTAAGCTCTGAAAGCTCAGGGCTAAGCGTCTGTCGTAAATCTTACGAAGCAAGGAACCCTGGTTATGAATCGAACTATCCTCAACAGCACCAATAAAATTGTTGATTGCTATTACCATATTAATGCCTGACAATTAAAAAAATATATTGAGAACATGTGAAGTTCACAATGCAACAGGACAGTGCGGCAGACTCTTCCATGCTGTAATACCCTCTTCGAAACTAGTGAAGGCCCAAACTCAGGGGACATATATAATAGGCTGTTACTTTATTTCACTAACTCCACAGAATAAATTACAAGAACTTACTGTAAGAAAGTGCACTGTGCATTTTATTGTGATTTTACAACAGTAGGCTCATGCGCATATAAATGTGCGTTTTACTAGAAATCTCATACCATCTCGGGCATATTGCATGCCTTGCACAAAGCGCATAGGTATGTTCTACTAGCGCCTAAAAATCAAGATTTCAACGTGTTGCCGCATAAAATCGTATCTAACAATCATATTGAACATATAAATGATATAAAAAGCACATTGTCAGAAAGATAAATGATTGTTGAACTTATTAATATCTTTTTTTTTAATCGATTAATTGCTATTTTAACATAAAAAGTGGTTTTAATGGCTTATGGTGTAGATTTATCAAGTATGCATGGAGTGGTAAACACGATAACTTTTGAAAATATTAATTGTTTAACTCAATGTATTTTTTAATCTCTTTATCTATCACATGGGAAGCCATGGAATGTAAATGGCGGTTTAATTTTGTTTTGTTTAGTATAATTAATTTTTTTCGTCTACGAAATGTTGAAAGTTTCGGTGTTTTAGTAGCCTTGTATTAATCTATTTCTTGTAAATAGAATGCAGCAGTCTGACTGCCTCACTCAGTTCGGCGTCTACCGACGTCGAGAGTGGATACTGTATTGGTTATTTGCAGCGGCTCAAAAGGACCGCTGTACAAAAATACGAAATATTCCAAAAACCAAATGTCATACATACTTGATATTATAATAATCAGAGATATTTGTTACAATATATTAAAAGTACAGAATAAATAGTACTAGTACGTACTAAAAGTAAGTAGGATGTATATATTTAAGTATATTTATATTTAAATACGTCTTGGACTTAATGGAGTTATCTGAATGATGATATGATGATCATATGAGTATTATGAGTCGTGCATTTTTGGATTTTCCAAACTTTTTTTTTAAATTGAAGTTTGACAAAAAATTATTGGAAAATTTGGAAGTATAATAATAAGGTTGTTAGTGAAACCTTGTGTGTATTTAAACTATTTAAAAAATTTATGTATAATCATGTTATACGTAATTTTTTTAATGCACTTAAAGCATGCTCAATTGGATTTACCAATAGTTTTTTTCAGCTTTATTTTTCCCCAAGAATACTTTACAATTTTGGGTTTTCTGACTATCTTGTAGCTTTGTTTTTCTATGATGGCCACTGCTGGACTAGGGTCTCTTCCAAGATAATGCTGCCCATACACAACCCCTCACCTCCACTACACATCACATCAACACTCCAAAAACCTCTTAACCTTCCATTTGTGTCCAATCTCATGTGGATTAGGTCTAGTAGACATTCAGTAATCTAAAATTGGACATTCTACACTCCGCATCCACATTACAACTCATTGTGAGTGCGAGATACATTCGTTAGTGCCATCACTTAACATCGAAATGCGCCGTGCATGCTCATCTGCGGGCGATACAACAATCCATTTATTTTTTTATTAGGTTTTATTTTATGACCAACGTTATTACATCCAACACTTCTGCCTGATATTTTATATTGAGGGACAACAAAAATAAACAAGGACAGTTCATACAAAAAGTTTGTGTGTTCTACTTCCTCCTTCTTCAGGAGCCAGTATTTGGTCCGTTTGCATTTCGTCCATGCTTTTTATTTATGATAATACACGCCGCAACAGCTGCAAGTAAAAATTCTGCTTCTGATTCCTTTATGGGACGTTCAGACACACACTTTATACGTGTGTGTCTATACAAGTGAAAGGATAAAGGTCGCGACGCAGAATGTCCGGGAAATGGAGTGCTGTAGTGCGCCATGGAGTGGAGTGAGAGTGCGTGCTCAAAAATTAACCACCACTCGGTCGCTATCATCGACACGCGGAGTGGCGGAAATGGAGTGCTCGTGTGTGCCAGACTTAACAATCGGATATCAAGAAATTTTCACCCCTTGCCTCGTAAAGCATGTAAAGCCGTTGGTCAGCCTGATCTCTCTCCGGTCGTGTCAGACTACCGTCCTATCGGAAAATGAGAGTGACGAAATAGAGAGTGCTCCTGTGCTTGCGCATACTCTCGAGCACTATAATCCTGCCCTGCGCAGACGGCTAGTTATCGTTGAGACAGGCCGCCGTGACCAATTCTGTCTGGAGGACGTTATTACTATTATTAATTTCATCATCTCATCAATCATTTGATCCTTCACATTGTGAATACATTTATCGAAGGCTTCATAAATTTTAAGTATTTCCCTTAATCTTCATTTATGATATCAATTGGAGAGAATAGAATGGTGGATTAACTTCAACACCACAACATGTCATGCTTTTTTTTTTGAAGAATTTGAAATAAATTGCTACATACACTTTATACAGCCTTGGTCTCAGGCTTTTGCTTACACGTAAAAAAGTAAAGTTTCTGCCTATAATACACTTTGCTATTGTTGAGGAACTCTGAAGAACTATGAAGAAACCCTGAGGAACTCCGGCGTTAGTCGCCTTAGTTCGAACGAGAGGCCATTGACGACGCCTTGGAGAGATCGTTCACTCAGAAATTCTAATCCAGTGGATAAACCGTATTAGTAATGTTGGAAGCTTGTCCAAAACGCTCCCTCTCATTTCAGAAAGGGTTACCGAACAATTTGCGGCTTTCACATGTCTTTGTAGAATTTTTGTTCTTCAGAGATGCAGATTTCCTCACGATGTTTTCTTTCACTGCCGACCAAGTGGTAAAACAGCACCTGTGTAATTATCAATTTCATTGTTGCCAGCAGGTATTGGACCCGGGTTGCTCGCGTTCTGTGAAATTTAAGCGGTTAGCCCTTGAGCTATCATGGCTCTTATTTTCATTATTTTGATATTTGTGAATTTGGTGATCTAGACCAAATATTTGGGTGGTTACTGATTTAGACTATAAATAATAGGTTTTTAGGTCACTTATCAAAGTAATAAAATAATATCAATTTATTACATTGCTTCGTTTAATTTTTTGGTCAATGTTGCATACCAAGAACATTTCATCATTATTAGAGTCCTTCACAAGTTCACTGCTGAACATAGGCCTCCCCCAAAGAATGCCACAAAGCACGATCCTGAGCCACCTGCATCCATCGACTTCCTGCATGTCTTACCAGGTCGTAACTCCATCTAGTGGTACGTCGCCCTATAGGGCGACTAAGTATACTTCGCCTACCGGTACAAGGCTGTCACTCAAGAACCTTTCTTCCCCATCGGTAGTCGGTTTTTCAAGCTATATGGCCGGCCCATTGTCACTTCAGTTTACTAATCCGTTGGGTTATGTCAGTTACTCTGGTTCTACTGCGGATATCCTCATTTCTAAGTTTATCACGCAGAGAAATGCCGAGCATAGCCCTCTCCATAGCTCGCTGAGAGACCTTAACCGTCCTCATACGGCTAACAGTGAAGGACCATGTCTCAGATTCATAGGTCATCACTGGCAACACGCACTGGTTGTACAATCTAGTTTTGAGATTTTGAGGTATGTCTGACGAGCAGATGTGCCGTAATCTCCCGAACGCTTGAGATGCCCAGCCGAGTTGAATCCGTCGATTAACCCTTCGGTCGTAGTTGGGTTTACCTACTCGGACTATTTGTCCCAGGTAAACATATTCGTCAACAACTTCGAGCTTAGTGCTCCCAGCAACTACCGGCATTGGTGTGACATGGACGTTAAACATGATTCTTGTTTTGTCCATGTTCATCTTAAGACTTATCCGTTGGGAGGCACTATTGAGGTCATTGAGCATAGTGCTTAGGTCCTCCAGCGATTCTGCCATAAGGACTATATCGTCGGCAAATCAAAGGTGAGTGATGTACTCGCCATTGACGTTAATACCGTATCATTACCAGTCCAATAGCTTGAAAACGTCTTCCAATGCAGCGGTGAAGAGTTTCGGGGATATTACCTCACCCTGTCTTACACTTCTCTGCAGTTGGATAGGTTTCGTACTCTGGTTCTGTACTCGGATAGCCATCGTAGCTCTATTGTGTAAACACTTCAGCACTTTGATATACCGACAGTCCACTTGGCACCACTGCAGAGCCGCCCAAATTTCGATGGAATCAAAAGCTTTCTCATAGTCTACATACGCAAGACAAAGTGGCAGATTGTATTCCTCGATCTTCTGTACAATTTGCCGAATGGTATGTATGTGGTCTATGGTGCTGAAGCCTTTTCTGAAACCGGCATGTTCAGGAGGCTGGAAGTCGTCGAGTCTACGTGCGAGACGATTCGTAATGACTCTTGAAAACAGCATGTAGACGCGGCTCAGAAGGGAAATCGGTCTGTAGTTCTTCAAGAGAGCGTTGTCACCTTTCTTGAAGAACAAGACCACCGCACTTCTTTTCCACGCCTCCGGAGTAGTGCCACCATGGAGGACGGAATTAAAGAGCTTCTGAATGACTTTTAGTACCGGTTTTCCACCCGATTTCAGAAGCTCCTCTGTGATTCCCTCCTCGCCCGGGGACTTGCCGTTTTTAAGGTGCTGGAGAGCTATTCTCGCTCAGACTGACGTCCGAAATATCATCGGAATAGTGTCGAAAGGAAAAACATTTATGGATACACAACTGGCCTAAAGGAGACAGGCGAGTATATGTGACTTTTTCCGATTAAACCCCCGCGGTAATCAGTATCAGCTCAGACATGGGCTACTGGAACTTCCGTTCGAAATTTACCTCCATTGCGGAACATAGGCTAATTGACATGCGCATCTCCAGGGTCTTTGAAAATTCTCTTACTACCCGGCCAATGCGGAGGTAATAAGACTGCATACAATTTGCAAATATTTTTTCAATGGTCGGGTTTTCTGAAGTAAAGTTATTTCTATACGTTTGAATACTGATTTTGATAACACATTCAAAGGGACTACAGGGTTTTTGTTACACGTTTTATAGTAATAATTTGTAATTAAAATTAGTTAAGTTAGTAATTTTTCATATGTACTGAGCTTTAGAGCTGTTTACAGCAACACGGAGTCGATACGCGACGTTCAGTTCAGTCCTCACCAAGCGCATACATTCGCGGCCGTGTCGGAGAACGGCACGGTGCAGGTGTGGGACTCGCGACGCAGCGAGCGCTGCCTGCAACAGTTCACAGCGCACTCGGGGCCCGTGTTCGCGTGCGACTGGCACCCCGACGTGCCCTGGCTGGCTACCGCCTCGCGCGACAAGACCATCAAGGTGACCCACCCACAGATACCCACTGCAGCAGTTCACGGCGCACTCGGGGCTAGTGTTCGCGTGCGACTGGCACCCCGACGTGCCCTGGCTGGCCACCGCCTCGCGCGACATGTTCATCAAGGTGACCCACCCACAGATACCCACTGCAACAGTTCACGGCACACTCGGGACCCGTGTTCGCGTGCGACGGGCACCCCGATGTGCCCTGGCTAGACAACGGCTCGAGCGACAAGACCATCAAGGTGACCCATCCCCGAGATAACAACGCTACCAACTTTTCAACCTTTCTAATTGTCAACCCACGTTGTTTTGCTTTCTTACTATCACCGACGATGTAGGACTACAAAAGTCCTATGTCGTCTCGTAAGTATTGAAAGGTATAACTTATGATATCGCTACGAAGATTTTCTACCTTACCGATAGATGGCGGTAGGTATAACCATGTTATATAATATACTGGCGACCCATCCCGGCTTCGACTAGGTAAGATCTATAAATATTTTTATTTTATAGAATAAGGGTGACAAACGGGCAAACAGTTCACCTGATAGTAATCTATTTTCGAGATGTTGGTGCTGTTAGCCTATACGGTTTTTACAGCTTGAAAATAAAAAGAGAAAGGCCGCGAGCTATTTAAAACAAAAGGGTGAGGATGGGGATGAGGATGAGGATGATGATGATGATGGTTTATGATTTAGTATTGTTACCAATCATCATGTCCTCTTTGTTGAGGTTTTTTTTGAGCTATCTAATCGCTGTCCGAGTGGGAGTGTGCCTCTGACTGCTTAGCTTGTGTCGGTCGATGTTCTGGGCGGTGAGAATCGCTCAGGTACACGGGTGTACGGTGTGTACACCTTGTGTGCTGGAACGCGTCATGTCCGCCTACGGGTGCGACGCGCCCTGATGGTAAGTGGATGCTGTGGCCCATAGATATCTGGGTCAATCAACTATTCGACCCACACTTTGGAGAGGTCATGCAATTTTTTTATTGAAAAATAAATATTTAATACGTGCATTCCGACACGAAAAGTGTGTTAGAAATATCAACTACTTTGTATATTTCAAAGGGCCACGATGTTAATTTATTATTTTGGCCACAATTTGCGAAAATGTATGAGCACACTCTAAAAATTGTCTACTGCGTAACCTGTATATAGTGATCGATATAGTCTGAATAAAACAAATATTTAAATGATTCGTAGTCTTTATTTACTTTTTTATGCAAAATTAATTGCTGTAATAAAGTCAGTCTTAACAATTGTTTAGTTTTTATCTTAAAAGTAATCAATAAATTGTATCTTGCGTTACCAACATCCAAAAAAAAACACGCAATTTTTCATTAAAACTAAATAGGTAATAAGATAAACGTAAAAAATCTTTCCTACACATGCCTTTTTCTCTACAATATATAAATATCTCTTAATATATAAAAATATAGATTCTGATGTATGCAGGAAGATCGCCACATTTAAAAACGAAAATTTAAATTAAGGGACAAAAAATAACTTCAGAGACAAACTTCGTAACGCCTAAGACATAAAATCAAAAAACTTAAAAAATTTAATTACTTTAAACATAATGACTTTGAAGTAAGTGACAATCATAAGTAAGGAACAAAATAATATCACATTTAAGAGAAATATTCTACTATTAATAATCAATCTAATCATAATCTTGAGATCAAATTTCGACAATAATTACTTTTCAAATATATCAATAGAAACAGCAAATTCCATTCACTGTATTTTATAGTGCCATCAATTTTTTTTGTGATCGTAGTCTATCTTATGGTTCTTGCATTTTTCATACTCATTGTACATATATTCCTTTAACGGATCGCTGCATACTGTCATTTGAATAATGACATTCAAATCACTTGTTTTCAGTAGACCTTGTTTTGTCAACGCCTAAACCTTGTACGACATGTTTCTGTGCATTTTACACAGTATGTAATATATAATAAAAAACATGTATATGTTTCCTTAGCATCAATGGAAGAAGCAATGACATAAAATGGTCGATGCTTCGTGAAATAATAATATGAGCACGGTGTGTTGAGATTTTCTTTCGTAAATTATATGTGAACTTTTTCATTGTTTCCAGTAAGTATCTTCTCTGCATTTTATTTCCGTTTCTTGTCACTGTTTCTTTTTTTTCAGCTGTAGCTCTAGACACAACGTCGCGCACGAAAAATTGGCAAATTTTTTTCTGTAGCAGTAGTATGCTACGATTGGTCTTTTTTATCATGCTCTCTGTGTATACCGAGTGTTTCTTTAAGTAATTCTGCTTTCTTTCTAGATCTTTCAATAAAGTCAGTCTTAAAAATGCTTTTAAGCAGTCTTTTCTCTCTCAGACTCCTTATCGTCTTGTACCGATCTTTTATAGAATTGGTCAAAAGATTATAACTTTGGTTGTCTCCTGTTTTCCCGTTAGTGTTTACTTTTTTTGTTTACTTCGCATTAATTTTTTCTTGTACTTTTCACAAAATCTCTTCAATTTTTTATTTTCTTCTTCCAATTTTTTGTTTACTCTATATATTTTGGATTTATATTTCTTCACTTTTTTCGTCCTCGCTCCCTAGACGCAATTTAAACCGGTGATGCAGGTGGTGTTTGGTGGACTTCTTGAAGATATTGTACTCTATTTAATGGAGAACTTGGCGGTGTCACATCTATAACACTTGGTAAATTCTTTCTTCTTTTTCTGTATTCTCTTTGCCTTAGTTTCCAAATCAAATTGGCTTGTTTGTCTTTTTTGAGCTCTCTGTGTTTTGTTTTGCTTTCTTCATATTTTTCAGGGTTTTGTTTCAGCCTTTCTCGATAACTCTTCTGTTTTTCTGCTGCTGTTAAACGTGGCATTGCAAGTCTAAAGAAGGTAGAAATACAGTTTTTAAGTTTCAGTTTATAAGAAATTATTCAATGCAATAAAAAAATAAAAGATGTAAATTAGAAAGAACTAGCTTCTGCTATCGACCTTTTACCGAAATAAAAGTATCTTATATCCTTATCTAGGTCACAGTATAATGTGTGTCAAATTTCATCCAAATCCATCAGTAGTTTTTGTGTTAATAGGTTGTTACCAACAAACACTCACTTTCACATTTATACTTAACATTTAATTGAGGATAATTGTCATTGAAAACAATATGCTAATGAAATAGGCGTAGTCAATATTGAAAATGAAATAATAATACAAGAATCATTTATAAAAATAGGTATTGATTTTAGTTTGACGTCACAAGGTGTTTGACAGCACGCGAATGTCTCTGAAGTTACCAACGATTTTTTTATAGGATAAGGGTGACAAACGAGCACACACTCCACCTGATGGTAAGTGGTTGCTGCGGCCCATAGACATCTACATCTATCCTCTATTACAATTCAAAATGTAGATGCGTTGTCACCCGTGAGGACTAAGATGGAATGTCTAATTTCCAGTAAAATCTTCTAGTCTATGGAGTTACCTTCAAAGTAATTCAGTATACCGGTAACTCAGAAGACAATTCAAGTACTTTGATCAAAAACACATATTATTATAACTATAACAAAAATAAGTAACATATGATTTGGTCGATAACCACAGTTAGTACTATGTAATATTATTATTAAAAAGTTACAACTTACATTTTACGAGAAAATCCGGTAACTCAGTTGACGGCACAAAAAGTTACGCACACTCCCTGCTAGCGTTCGAGGCAGACTAATTGACTTGTCGGCACTCATCTAAGTTTTGCCCGCTGTTGTTACCCGATACGACTTTAATGAAGTTAGCAACGGCAAGACATACCATCTAAGCGTTCTTTTAACGCAATTTTTTTAGGTAAGTATGCTAATACACGTGCAAAACGGATTTATTGAGGGACAGTTCTAATTTTTTTTTGTTCTAACATTTTATTTATTTAATATCAGTGGTTAATCATGATAATGTTTATTTTTTTGTCTCTTTGTAAAATTAATTTCAAGATAGGGTTTTATAGAAAAAAAAAATATTTCAACTGGAATTAACATGAGAGACTATGGTCTGGGGACAAGTACTTTTTGTGTGGAAGC
Source organism: Parnassius glacialis (assembly GCA_033319125.1). Lineage (NCBI taxonomy): Eukaryota > Metazoa > Arthropoda > Insecta > Lepidoptera > Papilionidae > Parnassius > Parnassius glacialis. The sequence goes on along the minus strand of JAVANC010000027.1, from coordinate 47,656,724 downwards.
TCTTTTTGGTATACTGAGTTACCCTAAAAATCAAAACACATCGTTAATTTTCAGCACATTTAGCATTTTTCTAATGATGCCTGATTATTTCTTATGTGTTTAGAATACCATTTACCTATAAAAACTTTTGAGTAAGTCATTAAGTAAAAATAACTGCTAGGGACACCTAAGTGTGGGTAAAGAAGTTGATCCGCCTATCTACATTTATCCTCGATTAAGAATAAAATTGAAAAGTGAAAAAGAATAAAGAAAAAAACCGTGGGAGGACCACATTCTCAGCATTTCATTCAATTCATTCAAAGCAGCTTAATACTGTTGTGTTTCGTGTGGTGAGTGTTGTGAACGGGATACCCTTTTTTACTGGAAACGAGTTATTCCATCAAGTCCCCAGGGATGACAACGCATCTGCATTTTAATTCTTATTCGAGGATAAATTAATGTAGATGTCTATGGGCCACAGCATCCACTTACCATCAGAAGGACTCTGTGCTCGCTTGTCACCCTTATTCCTTATAGAGTAAGGGCCACAGCATCCACTTACTATCAAGTGGACTGTGTACTCGCTTGTCACCCGTATTCTTTATAGAATAAAAAATATTTTTAGCATATCCCATAGTAGCTTAAGATACCCACAAGACGTAATTGGGGGATAGATTAATTAGATGGATGGATTAGATGGTGACGCGCAATTCTAGAGGTCGATAAAGAATAAGTATTTGTAATATATAAGAGCAGTTATTGGAATTGACGAAATGTTTCTGAACACAAATAATTTGAGAACAGCGTGCGTTCATCAGGGAACTCTATGAACTCGCAACTACTACTCGTCTCAACCCGCTGATTACGTGCACGTGCGCAATATGAAGTAGGTCGCGCTGATATCAGTGTCGCGGGTATTAATAGCTTTGTATCTGTCTGCTTTATCTGTAGGTGGGTATTGTTGTGTCGACGATTTTTGATTTTCCTGTCTCGAATGTCAATTGCTATCTCAAACGATTTTGCATCAGCTTGTATCGAAATATAGTCGAACTAGAGTAACAGTCAAAATATGGCCATAATTTATTAAAATAATTAAGTTCGTATATCAAGAAAAATCTATTTAATTTACAACACGCAGATAATATCTCTTATACAAAATATAAAATAGACGCTTTCTTGACATGACATACACTCCACACACTATTGAAAACGAAACATTTAAAATCGCACAAAATTAAGAATTAATTATTTGTTGGCAAGATTTAAAAATTATTTGGCGACAATCTTTACTCTTACCACAGAATATTATGTTTGGCATTGGCACTATGAAAGTAAACAATGAATGTTTTATTTTATTTTATTTGATGAATTTGTGAAACAAATTTTAGTTATAAGCACATTCTCCATATAAACTTTAACTCTGTCAAATCTAACACTTGTCCGTACGCGCAATGTGCTTAAAAAGAGGTACACACTCTTTACTTTACGTATACTTACATAGATCCTCGTTTGCCCATCGAAAAGTTTTTAGATTACAAGAAACATCTTTTGTAGAAAGAAAACATTAATACTCCTAAAAAAATTAACACAAAAATTAGATTATGTTTCTTCTTCTTCATCAGCCAGTAGAAGTCCAATCTGGACATGGTCTCCTTCCATTGTAGTAAGGATCTGCCTTGGCAGGTGTAACAAGACGTTTTTTTTATGGAATAAGGGTGACAAACGAACAAACAGGCCATCTGATGGTAATTGGATGCTGTAGCCTATAGACATCTACATCATCATCATCATTATCATTACTGCCTTTCACAAGTCCACTGCTGTACATAGGCTTCCTCTTATGCCACAATGCACGATCCTAAGCTTTCTGCATTTCTTACCAGGTCGTCACGTTTACCCTCAATTAAGAATCCAAATTCAGATGCGTTGTCACCCCTGAGGACTAAAATGGAATGCCTCGTTTAAAAGGGGTCTCCGGTTCTCCACACTCACTATACAAAACACAGCAGCATTAAGCTGCTATTTTATGCTGGTATTCTGTGAGAGTACGGTCCTACTCCGGTCGAGCCGACCCATTCGTGCTACAATGGTAATATAGCTGCAGCTATATTATTTTACCTGGTAGAGCTACGACTCTACCACGTAAGTATGTTTCATGTTGCTCCGCCTATGAGAAAATGTTCATAGTGTGGGGGCGCGTTAGTTTTCTTAAAACTGAACAAAAATGTATTATTACAGGTGTGGGATATGCACGCCAAACCCAACCTGGAGCACACCATTTACACCATTGCTTCAGTCGGACATGTGAAGTGGCGACCTCAAAAGAAGTAAGTAAATTAAATGTTTGAAGGGATCAGTCGTATAAAATTAAAATACATATTTTAAAATTTTTGATTTACCATTAAAGTTCTATTTGCCAGTGCTTATAATAAAAAAGAAACACAACTTAATTTATTATAGCAATGTAGTAATATATTCTATCTCTTTAAGATACCTTAGTAACAAATATACGACACATTTTTGGATTTTTAAAACTGACACCATAGTCTAATTGATAGTGAGCAATATTGCGTTAAAGAAAATCTCGCATTAATTATTATCCTTCTTCTTCAGGAAGTGTGGAACCATTACCATGTGAAAACGCCAGAAAAAGATTGGGTCCAAAATAGGATCCTTGTGGTACGCCCAATGATACTATGCTGAAATCGTATAATTTGATGATTTAGTTTTTTAATACACATATGACAGATAGGTGAATTTAATGTCTGTGGTATTCTCTACCACTAAAATTTAGAATAAAGCAGAGATAAAATGAAGTAGGTGTACAAGTTAAAAATGAAATTAAAAGTAAATTAATGTAAATAAAACGGACTCATGTCTAGTAATTAAATTCTTTAGTGTCTTAAAATTGCTATAAAACCAAGAGAGCAAGACACATTGGAAATTGCAAGGATATGAAACTAATTATTTAATTAAAATAACACCGTTAACCCGTTTAAATGCTTAATTTATATGTTAGAACCTGTTTTAATCTGTCCTACAGTGTTACTTCAGCGTGAAAGGAACTTTCTGTAAAGTTCTCATACCATAAAAAAGTCTGAGCACTGTATATAATTCAATCGATGCACCCAAAACTCAACTTATTGTAAGACACACACTCACGGACACATATGCGTATACAATGAAATTATTAGCAACTAAGAACATGGTTTTAGGTGCGTGCCTTCAGCAGTGAACTTTACGGGCTGATGAAAAAAGTTTGCGTGAGTGTCTGTAAAAAAATTGAGCCCAACACGGGGGGTGCTCTGAGGAATTGTTCGGATTTATCCCAGCCGCCAAATTTCACGAACGCACATAGCGGCAGAACTCCCGATACCATCCACACCATCTGGATGATTGGCGGTCCACCATTGTGCGATTTAGAAGATGTTTTCTTCCTCGCACGACTTCCTTGTGGAATCGATTACCATCAGCGATTTTTCCGGACCGATACGACTTAGGGACCTTCAAAAAAAGAGACTACTCCTTTTGAAAAGGCCGGCAACGCATCTGCAATTCCCCTGGTTCCCCTGGTGTTGCAGTTGTTCATAGGCGGCGGTAGGCACTTACCATCAGGTGAGCCACATGCTCCTTTGCCCCCTCTCCTATAAAAAAAAAGATACCAGTGTGAAATAGCAGCTCAATGCTGCTGTGTTTCGTATGCTGAGTGTAGAGAAGCTTTTTAGTGGAAAATAAGCATTCCATCTTAGTTCTCAGGGGCGACAACATATCTGTATTTTGATTCTTAATAGAGAATAGATGTAGATGTCTATGGGGGCCATAAGATTAATTTACCATCAGGTGAAGTGTGTGCTCGTTTCCCACCCTTATTATATATAAAAAAAGTATTTGTGTACGCGTCGTAAAAAAGTGGTACAAGGCACGTGCAGGTCGATGAGGTGCAGGTAGCAGTTGACGTGTGGTTGTGCGCAGGTAGCAGGTGACGTGTGGTTGTGCGCAGGTAGCAGGTGACGTGTGGTTGCTTGTGTGCAGGTAGCAGGTGACGTGTGGTTGCTTGTGTGCAGGTAGCAGGTGACGTGTGGTTATGCGCAGGTAGCAGGTGACGTGTGGTTGTGCGCAGGTAGCAGGTGACGTGTGGTTGTGCGCAGGTAGCAGGTGACGTGTGGTTGCTTGTGCGCAGTTAGCAGGTGACGTGTGGTTGTGCGCAGGTAGCAGGTGACGTGTGGTTGTGCGCAGGTAGCAGTTGACGTGTGGTTGTGCGCAGGTACCAGGTGACGTGTGGTTGTGCGCAGATTACAGGTGAAATGTGGTTGTGCGCAGGTAACAGGTGACGTGTGGTTGTGCGCAGGTAGCAGGTGACGTGTGGTTGTGCGCAGGTAACAGGGGACGTGTGGTTGTGCGTAGGTAGCAGGTGACGTGTGGTTGTGCGCAGGTAGCAGGTGACGTGTGGTTGAGCGCAGGTAGCACGTGACGTGTGGTTGTGCGCAGGTAGCAGGTGACGTGTGGTTGGTTGTGCGCAGGTACCAGGTGACGTGTGGTTGTGCGCAGGTAGCAGGTGACGTGTGGTTGTGCGCAGGTAGCACGTGACGTGTGGTTGTGCGCAGGTAGCAGGTGACGTGTGGTTGGTTGTGCGCAGGTAGCAGGTGACGTGTGGTTGTGCGCAGGTAGCAGGTGACGTGTGGTTGTGCGCAGGTAACAAGTGACGTGTGGTTGTGCGTAGGTAGCAGGTGACGTGTGGTTGTGCGCAGGTAGCAGGTGACGTGTGGTTGTGCGCAGGTAACAGGTGACGTGTGGTTGTGCGCAGGTAGCACGTGACGTGTGGTTGTGCGCAGGTAGCAGGTGACGTGTGGTTGGTTGTGCGCAGGTAGCAGGTGACGTGTGATTGTGCGCAGGTAACAGGTGGCGTGTGGTTGTGCGTAGGTAGCAGGTGACGTGTGGTTGTGCGCAGGTAGCAGGTGACGTGTGGTTGTGCGCAGGTAACAGGTGACGTGTGGTTGTGCGCAGGTAGCAGGTGACGTGTGGTTGTGCGCAGGTAACAGGTGACGTGTGGTTGTGCGCAGGTAGCACGTGACGTGTGGTTGTGCGCAGGTAGCAGGTGACGTGTGGTTGGTTGTGCGCAGGTAGCAGGTGACGTGTGGTTGTGCGCAGGTAGCAGGTGACGTGTGGTTGTGCGCAGGTAACAGGTGACGTGTGGTTGTGCGTAGGTAGCAGGTGACGTGTGGTTGTGCGCAGGTAGCAGGTGACGTGTGGTTGAGCGCAGGTAGCACGTGACGTGTGGTTGTGCGCAGGTAGCAGGTGACGTGTGGTTGTGCGCAGGTAACAGGTGACGTGTGGTTGTGCGTAGGTAGCAGGTGACGTGTGGTTGTGCGCAGGTAGCAGGTGACGTGTGGTTGTGCGCAGGTAACAGGTGACGTGTGGTTGTGCGTAGGTAGCAGGTGACGTGTGGTTGTGCGCAGGTAGCAGGTGACGTGTGGTTGTGCGCAGGTAGCACGTGACGTGTGGTTGTGCGCAGGTAGCAGGTGACGTGTGGTTGTGCGCAGGTAGCACGTGACGTGTGGTTGTGCGCAGGTAGCAGGTGACGTGTGGTTGGTTGTGCGCAGGTACCAGGTGGCGTCGTGCGCACTGGTGCTGGACTGCGCGGTGCACGTGTGGGACGTGCGACGCCCGCACGTGCCGCTCGCCACCTTCGCTGAGCACCGTGACGTCACCACCGCCATCGCCTGGCTGTCGCCCGCCGCCTTCCTCTCCACCAGTCGGGTAGCTCTCTTAGGCACTTCATTTCATTACCTTGTGAATATTTAAATAACCTTTGGTGCATTTTAATTATATTAACGTGTTTCGGTTTGTAGGGTATAAGATGGCTAGAACATTTATTTTATCATTTCATGTTAGTATCCTTGTGCGTGCTTTTGTACACGATAGAGCCATGCCGCTGCTATATTATAGTTGTAGCATGGATGGGTCGGCTCGACTTGGCTAGGACCATGCTCTAACAAAATATCAGTGTAAAATAGCAGCTCAATGCTGCTGTTACGTATGGTGAATGTAGAGAACTGGAGACCCTTTTTCATGCGAACGAGGCATTCCATCTTAGTCCTCAGGAGTGACGACGTGTCTAGATTTTGATTCTTAATCGAGTATAACTGTAGATGTCTATGGGCCAAAGCATCCACTTACCATTAGCTGGATTGTTTGCTCGTTTGTCACGTTCTCATTAATTTGTGAATATTTAAATATCCTTTGGTGTATTTTAATTATATTTCTTTGTTCGGATTTGTAAGATATAATAGAGCCAGAGTATTTATTTTAGTTATCCATAATAATATCACTGTGCTGCAGTAACTACTTACCATTACGTAGACAGTATGTTAGGTTGATTGTCAATTCATTTTATAAAAATAAATGCAGCACATGTCTTGCATCTTCGATTTCGTGCTACCACTAAACTGATGAAGGTTGGATAAGTTTTGAGATAAATTTTCAATTCGACTGGCATTATTTTTGACATTTATGGGAAAATTACAAAAGCTTCTACGTATATTACTAGATGCGATTTGCGGCATACCGTTACGCATTAAGTTATGGTCAATTATCCGTAATGCCTTTAGTAGACTGCGAAAGAGCGAGAAGACAAGTTCTTTGTTTTGTGAACCGCGATCGTTGTTTTCGACAATCTAATACTTTATTTTTTTTAATTTTTTTTTAAACGTTACCCCCACACTAGGATTTTCTCCTGTATCGTGGAGGCAGTTTACAAACACAAATTGCACAAGGACAAACATCCAGACCCGGAATAATTATTTGTAGGCCATACAAATACTTGTCCGTGCGGGATTCGAACCCGCGGCTCTCAGCGTCATACCTCATTGCTAAGCCACTGCGCTTTAGCTGAAGGTTCTGTGCCTCATCTATACAAATAAATAAAATTCAAGTGTCTGCTTGTAATGTCGAGATAATAGCTTCTTACTAAATGCATATGAAAGAATATACGGTACTTATAACAAAAATAATTTTTAACATTTTTGTCTGTCTGTCTGTCCGTATTCAGGCTAATCTCTTCTTAGTTTGCCGGCGACATAAGAATTAGAGGCGGCAATCACTATAAAACTTGCAAGTAATTTTTAATAATTTTTATTTACCTCTTTTTAAATTCAAAGTATTGGTCGGATTAAATGCGGAAAGTCAGGTAAAATAAAGTAAAAGTATAATTTTTTACATTAATTCTGATAGATTAATTAACTGTCGATCATAACTGCAATTGTTTTTAACTATTAAATTATTCGGTACCATGTCATTTCTATTTTCTTATACAAAATCAAAGATAACGATGAAATAGTGTTTATAATTGTGTAGGTGAGTACTGAGTACCCAATTAGAGGTACGTTTATTAATTTAAATTTTTGTAGTAAAGAACTGCTTGATGCGTCATGGTACAATTGATTGTGTAATTGTATGAAAAATGACAACCATAACTTCTAAATTCCATTTAAAGGCTAGTCGTAGGGATAACTAAACTTATAAATAAAATAAACGTTGGCAATGTCGTAAGGGTTTCATGGTCTGTGGTAGTGCTCATTGCTTCAAGGACGAATGCCTCGTGCGCATTTGTTTTGGCGGGATTGATTATTAATTTTAGTTGTTGAGTGTAATCGTTTTGTTTATTACATTCTTGTTGTTACGTTTTGTTTTTCTTGTTTTGTTTTAATAATGCCTAACGCGTAGGTACGTTTATAGTGGTCGTGAATACCGTAACATGTTAATGTGCCTTCGAGAATCTCATACTTATATAGGATTTAGATCGGTAAACTGTTTCTTTTGTATTTTTTTTAAATAACTTAGAACTGAACTCATCTGAATAGGAACTTAATAAATCAGAATAACAAAAATACCTACACGATGGATAAAAAAGCATGACTCTAACCTTGTTAACATTTCATTTAGGTATTTTTTTATTAGCGGTGAATCGAACCAGGTATTTGGTTTATTTAACCTATGAATAAAGCGGCTAGGCGGAGACAAGCAAAGTGGAAAAATAGTAGGTTAACTAGGTAAGTTAGGTATTTAGACAAGTGTTGTAAATTATTGGTTATTGTGGTACCATCACTAGCTGCGGGCCGCGCGAATTCGGCGTCGGGGCGTACATTGTCCTAGTCAGCTGATTGTAATTCCACTGCTGGTTTTTATGTTTAAGTATTTTCATGATTTTTTTTTAATGAAATTATCGTTTCATTTAGCTGTACTAACATGATGGAGCGTGAATAAAGCTAATAAAACATTGTGAAAACATGATTTTTTTTCTCAGGATCGATTTTATTTCTCACCCATCATCAAAGGTATATTTAGTACTATCGCTGTCTTCGGTTTCGGGAGCGTTTCACAAACACCCGGTATATCCACGCGGACGAAGTGGCGGAGTACAGCTAGTCAGAGATGTATGTTGCGTGTGGCAGGACTGCAGCTTGTACCGGCACCGGTTCAGCGAGGCGGCGCACCCGGTGCTGTGGGCCAACCCGCAGGGCGTGTGCGTGTCCGCGCGCGGGGAGCTCGCGCACGCCACGCCCGAGTGCCCGCTGCCCGCGCTCGCCGCGCACCGCTGCCCGCCGCCGCACGCGCCCGCGCCCGCGCCCGGCCTCGGGTGAGTGAGAGAGATAGCGCACGCCACGCCCGAGTGCCCGCTCCCCGCGCTCGCCGCGCACCGCTGCCCGCCGCCGCACGCGCCCGCGCCCGCGCCCGGCCTCGGGTGAGTGAGAGAGATAGCGCACGCCACGCCCGAGTGCCCGCTGCCCGCGCTCGCCGCGCACCGCTGCCCGCCGCCGCACGCGCCCGCGCCCGCGCCCGGCCTCGGGTGAGTGAGAGAGATAGCGCACGCCACGCCCGAGTGCCCGCTCCCCGCGCTCGCCGCGCACCGCTGCCCGCCGCCGCACGCGCCCGCGCCCGCGCCCGGCCTCGGGTGAGTGAGAGAGATAGCGCACGCCACGCCCGAGTGCCCGCTCCCCGCGCTCGCCGCGCACCGCTGCCCGCCGCCGCACGCGCCCGCGCCCGCGCCCGGCCTCGGGTGAGTGAGAGAGATAGCGCACGCCACGCCCGAGTGCCCGCTCCCCGCGCTCGCCGCGCACCGCTGCCCGCCGCCGCACGCGCCCGCGCCCGCGCCCGGCCTCGGGTGAGTGAGAGAGATAGCGCACGCCACGCCCGAGTGCCCGCTGCCCGCGCTCGCCGCGCACCGCTGCCCGCCGCCGCACGCGCCCGCGCCCGCGCCCGGCCTCGGGTGAGTGAGAGAGATAGCGCACGCCACGCCCGAGTGCCCGCTCCCCGCGCTCGCCGCACACCGCTGCCCGCCGCCGCACGCGCCCGCGCCCGCGCCCGGCCTCGGGTGAGTGAGAGAGATAGCGCACGCCACGCCCGAGTGCCCGCTGCCCGCGCTCGCCGCGCACCGCTGCCCGCCGCCGCACGCGCCCGCGCCCGCGCCTGGCCTCGGGTGAGTGAGAGAGATAGCGCACGCCACGCCCGAGTGCCCGCTCCCCGCGCTCGCCGCGCACCGCTGCCCGCCGCCGCACGCGCCCGCGCCCTCGCCCGGCCTCGGGTGAGAGAGAGATAGCGCACGCCACGCCCGAGTGCCCGCTGCCCGCGCTCGCCGCGCACCGCTGCCCGCCGCCGCACGCGCCCGCGCCCGGCCTCGGGTGAGTGAGAGAGATAGCGCACGCCACGCCCGAGTGCCCGCTGCCCGCGCTCGCCGCGCACCGCTGCCCGCCGCCGCACGCGCCCGCGCCCGCGCCCGCGCCCGGCCTCGGGTGAGAGAGAGATAGCGCACGCCACGCCCGAGTGCCCGCTGCCCGCGCTCGCCGCGCACCGCTGCCCGCCGCCGCACGCGCCCGCGCCCGCGCCCGGCCTCGGGTGAGTGAGAGAGATAGCGCACGCCACGCCCGAGTGCCCGCTCCCCGCGCTCGCCGCGCACCGCTGCCCGCCGCCGCACGCGCCCGCGCCCGCGCCCGGCCTCGGGTGAGTGAGAGAGATAGCGCACGCCACGCCCGAGTGCCCGCTGCCCGCGCTCGCCGCGCACCGCTGCCCGCCGCCGCACGCGCCCGCGCCCGCGCCCGGCCTCGGGTGAGAGAGAGATAGCGCACGCCACGCCCGAGTGCCCGCTGCCCGCGCTCGCCGCGCACCGCTGCCCGCCGCCGCACGCGCCCGCGCCCGGCCTCGGGTGAGTGAGAGAGATAGCGCACGCCACGCCCGAGTGCCCGCTCCCCGCGCTCGCCGCGCACCGCTGCCCGCCGCCGCACGCGCCCGCGCCCGCGCCCGGCCTCGGGTGAGTGAGAGAGATAGCGCACGCCACGCCCGAGTGCCCGCTCCCCGCGCTCGCCGCGCACCGCTGCCCGCCGCCGCACGCGCCCGCGCCCGCGCCCGGCCTCGGGTGAGTGAGAGAGATAGCGCACGCCACGCCCGAGTGCCCGCTGCCCGCGCTCGCCGCGCACCGCTGCCCGCCGCCGCACGCGCCCGCGCCCGCGCCCGGCCTCGGGTGAGTGAGAGAGATAGCGCACGCCACGCCCGAGTGCCCGCTCCCCGCGCTCGCCGCGCACCGCTGCCCGCCGCCGCACGCGCCCGCGCCCGCGCCCGGCCTCGGGTGAGTGAGAGAGATAGCGCACGCCACGCCCGAGTGCCCGCTGCCCGCGCTCGCCGCGCACCGCTGCCCGCCGCCGCACGCGCCCGCGCCCGCGCCCGGCCTCGGGTGAGAGAGAGATAGCGCACGCCACGCCCGAGTGCCCGCTGCCCGCGCTCGCCGCGCACCGCTGCCCGCCGCCGCACGCGCCCGCGCCCGGCCTCGGGTGAGTGAGAGAGATAGCGCACGCCACGCCCGAGTGCCCGCTGCCCGCGCTCGCCGCGCACCGCTGCCCGCCGCCGCACGCGCCCGCGCCCGCGCCCGGCCTCGGGTGAGAGAGAGATAGCGCACGCCACGCCCGAGTGCCCGCTGCCCGCGCTCGCCGCGCACCGCTGCCCGCCGCCGCACGCGCCCGCGCCCGCGCCCGGCCTCGGGTGAGTGAGAGAGATAGCGCACGCCACGCCCGAGTGCCCGCTCCCCGCGCTCGCCGCGCACCGCTGCCCGCCGCCGCACGCGCCCGCGCCCGCGCCCGGCCTCGGGTGAGTGAGAGAGATAGCGCACGCCACGCCCGAGTGCCCGCTGCCCGCGCTCGCCGCGCACCGCTGCCCGCCGCCGCATGCGCCCGCGCCCGCGCCCGGCCTCGGGTGAGTGAGAGAGATAGCGCACGCCACGCCCGAGTGCCCGCTGCCCGCGCTCGCCGCGCACCGCTGCCCGCCGTCGCACGCGCCCGCGCCCGCGCCCGGCCTCGGGTAAGTGAGAGAGATAGCGCACGCCACGCCCGAGTGCCCGCTGCCCGCGCTCGCCGCGCACCGCTGCCCGCCGCCGCACGCGCCCGCGCCCGCGCCCGGCCTCGGGTGAGTGAGAGAGATAGCGCACGCCACGCCCGAGTGCCCGCTGCCCGCGCTCGCCGCGCACCGCTGCCCGCTGCCGCACGCGCCCGCGCCCGCGCCCGTCCTCGAGTGAGTGAGAGAGATAGCGCACGCCACGCCCGAGTGCCCGCTGCCCGCGCTCGCCACGCACCGCTGCCCGCCGTCGCACGCGCCCGGCCTCGGGTGAGTGAGAGAGATAGCGCACGCCACGCCCGAGTGCCCGCTGCCCGCGCTCGCCGCGCACCGCTGCCCGCCGCCGCACGCGCCCGCGCCCGGCCTCGGGTGAGTGAGAGAGATAGCGCACGCCACGCCCGAGTGCCCGCTGCCCGCGCTCGCCGCGCACCGCTGCCCGCCGTCGCACGCGCCCGCGCCCGCGCCCGGCCTCGGGTGAGTGAGAGAGATAGCGCACGCCACGCCCGAGTGCCCGCTGCCCGCGCTCGCCGCGCACCGCTGCCCGCCGCCGCACGCGCCCGCGCCCGCGCCCGGCCTCGGGTGAGTGAGAGAGATAGCGCACGCCACGCCCGAGTGCCCGCTGCCCGCGCTTGCCGCGCACCGCTGCCCGCCGCCGCACGCGCCCGCGCCCGCGCCCGGCCTCGGGTGAGTGAGAGAGATAGCGCACGCCACGCCCGAGTGCCCGCTGCCCGCGCTCGCCACGCACCGCTGCCCGCCGTCGCACGCGCCCGCGCTTGCGCCCGGCCTCGGGTGAGTGAGAGAGATAGCGCACGCCACGCCCGAGTGCCCGCTGCCCGCGCTCGCCGCGCACCGCTGCCCGCCGCCGCACGCGCCCGCGCCCGGCCTCGGGTGAGTGAGAGAGATAGCGCACGCCACGCCCGAGTGCCCGCTGCCCGCGCTCGCCGCGCACCGCTGCCCGCTGCCGCACGCGCCCGCGTGTTTGGTGTATATTATTGGTACTTCAGTGTCTAAAAAAGAATAATTTTTTATTCAAGATTACATGTAATTCTTATTGAGTCATTTTCACTTTTATCATTGGTTCAGAAAAAAAATTTGTGCTGTAAAAAATCAACAAGAAATCTTTATTCGGAGTGGTTTGAAGGAATTGACATTTGTGTGTGTAGACGCAAGCAGCCGACAGCAGGATCGCTGGCGCCGAGCGCGCAGGCAGCGCTGGAGCGCGCCTTCCCCGGCGGCGCCGCCTCGACGCTGGCGCGCCACGTGCCGGCGGCGGGCGTGGCGGGGGGTGCGACGGGGGGCGCGGGGGGCGCCGGCGACGGCGTGCTGCGGTGCGCGGCGCTATACCGCATGCGCGGCCAGCCGCCGCACGTGCTCGCCGCGCACAACGCGCAAGTGGCGCGCGACGCAAACCGACACTGCGTACGTACGCAGGGCATGCACTTGTTTCATTCACACACATTCAACTGGTACTCAACTCACCGTACAGTTGATAGTAACTGACTATTGCAACCCATGCAATCAACAGGGCTCATTTCTTATCTATTTAAACAAATTGATATTCAAATTTTTAACGTTTGGTGTTGCAAATTTTATACATTTAATTTTATTGTCGGTTTAATTAAATATATAAACTATTTAATAATGCTTATCATCTGTCCAAATCTCCTTAGTAAAGGTACCATTACGCTTGTAATCAGAATACTTAAAGTACATAAACATAAAAGTAATCTTGGAAAAAAACTTACTACACGGACTTAACAAATAGTATACATTTTTTTATAGGATAAGGGTGACAAACGAGCACACAGTCCACCTGATAATAAGCGGTTGCTGCGGCCCATAGACATCTACATCTATTCTCGATTACGAATCAAAATGCAGATGCGTTGTCACCCGTCAGGACTAAGATGGAATGCCTCGGTTTCCAGTAAAAAGGGTCTCCGGTTCTCTACACTCACTATACCAAACGCAGCAGCGTTAAGCTGATATTTTACAATGGTATTCTGTGAGAGCGTCGTCCTTCGGTCAAACCGATCCACTCGTGCTACAACTATACCTACTACTAATATAGCTGCAGCATGGCTCTACTACTTATTTTGTGATTGCTGTAGGATCACCCTAAAAAATGTAGATTATTAACGTTAAACTTTTGTTAAACTTCGTTATATTTAAATGTTAGCCGTTTAAGTTTAAAAATCAATGAAGTATCAACAGTAAATATGTATCATGATTATCCCTTACATGAGAAAATAGGTCATTAATACATATTAGAAATAGAAATGGCCCGAGAGTTGAGCCCTGTGGAACACCCATTAGTACAGGTGACACGAAAGAACTTTTACTATTGATTTGTTTTGATTGAATCTGCGTTCTATTACTTAAATATGAGATGAATAATATCAAGCATTATGTTCTTGATACCACAGTAGTTCCTGATTAATGTCTCATGATAAACACTGTCGATGGCCTTGGAAAGATCACAAAATATACCAAAGCATTCTCTGAATTATTTTAGAATGTTCCAGTACGTATTGTCGATAGTTTCAGTGTGGTCATTCAATACCACCAACATAGCTTGAAAAATGAATAAATCAAATGCCTTATGAAAGGCACATTTAACCGATCACCTCATAAGTCACATGCCAGCTATACGTATGTGACAACAGTGAAGAAACATGTGCGTCAGTGTGTACGTGAGTTGTCAACACATGAAAAAAGATCCAACTTTAATTGAATATGTAATGGTAGTAGATTGCTTTTTCTTCTTCTTCTTCTTTAATTTTTGGCTTCTCTTAAAATAATTCTGCTAATGTCAAGTCATGGGAGTGATAACAAGGTATAGGAAATGTTTTTATTGAAGTTTATTATTGTTTTGTCAATTTTATCTAACCGTCATAAAAAAAGGAGAAAGAGAATGAGAGTTTTTGTATGTATGTTACGCGATATCTTCCTCAATTGTGACTGATTTTTTATTTAATAGTTTATACCTCCGGCTTCCACGTCTAAAAACAGAAAATTACGGGATAAAGTTATCAATATGACTATTTAGTCTAGTCGAATGGCGGGTTCGAACTCACTTTCTGAGTTTATATTTTGCAGTCCGAACCGTGCCATCAGGCTACTGTCACTTATCATAAAATAATTACGGCATAATTTTTGAAATTGGGTCTTCAATACCTGTATGTACGTGGTGGTGGTGGTGGTGTGCAGGTGGGGCACGTGTGGGAGGTGGTGCGCGCGGTGTGCTCGGCACGAGCGGCCGCCCGGCGCGCGCCCGCCCCGCCCCCGCCCCGTGCGCCGCCGCCCCGCGCCGACCCGCCGCCCGCTCAGCCCGCCTACAGGTACTTATGCACACACACTTTTTTTATTTTATTTTTTTTTTACATGGAGAAATGCCTATGCATACCCACCTCGATCGGGCAAGGACGGGTTATGTCGGACTCGCAACGATTAGAACCTCATGGTGTTCCATCTTCGTCGTATATTGGAAGGGCCACGGGAACGCTTTCGCACACATTCGCGGCCTTACCAGTACCGACCGCCCCACGGCAGCCGGCGCATCTCGGGGAAGTACTTCTCCCCATTATCCTTCTCCTCAGGCAAGGCACACCAGCAACACAAGGAGAACACCTCCACGGCCTCTAACTCCACCTGCGTAACGGGCCCTCCCAAGTTCGATACGCGGAAGGCATGGGGCCAGAAAAATCGAGTGCTTAGTAGCACCCGCTTTCTCGACCCCAACGGCGGATTTGGTCTCTGGTTCCACCGCCAACCAAATTTTGGCCGCGGGAGATAGGGAGAACGGCGCCTATCAATACCGATACTCCTCTCCGCCCGCGGCCCCACCACCACAGCATCAACGGTGCGGCCCGGTCAGTCGCGGAGGATAAGGCGAGTGGCGCATCGCCATACCAACACTCCTCTTCCTCCGCGACTCCACCTCGGTTGCAGCAGTAGAGGGAGAGGACACCCCTCTCGCCGCAGCCCATCGACACACATCCGAAGTGGGCTCGCCAAGCCCACTTGGAGTGGCCAGCTCGGGCCAGCCCTACACCACGAGCCAGCTAAGGGATACCTCTTTGTTCACCGCGGTAATCAAGCCACGGCTAATAAGCCCCCCGCCACGACAAGGCGGGTGCCCGTTCGGGAGGGTATACTCACACACCTACCTATTACAGTTCATAAGATACAGCCCGGCTGACATACAGACGAACAGACAGCGGAAGCTTAGTAATAGGGACCCGTTGGTTACCCCTTGGGTACGGAGCCCTAAAAACGAAAGCTATGCTTTAAACGTTACGAAGTTATATTACAAATAACGATTTATTATTTAAGGTGTGCCAGAAGTCGACGTCAAACCAGAATCGGGTGATAGGTCAAATCATAATAGTTAACGGAAAAATATTAAAAAAAAATCTTTGCTATGTATTTTCAAAGTTACAGGCATTTATAAAAGAATCGAGAAAATCTACTCTCTATTGGTCGGTCTTTTAACTCCTGTTGCTACAATTTTTTTTTTATTTTGTTTTTTATTACATGATTGTTATGTAATAATTAAAAAATCAAAAACCCGACTGCAAAAAAGACAATTTAAAAGTAATGCACTAAAAAGACCGAAACAACATTGAGAATAGAATACAAAATTAAAATAGATTATAAACAAAGTAAAATCTACTTCGGTTTAAGAGCCCTCTTACATTTAGGCGTTTCGCAAATTTAGGTATTTTACGCACCGAGCAGGCGGCAAGCTACGCGACCGATACTTTCTTTCATATCTATTCACTCGCTCGCACTATAACACTGAGTATGGCGATTAAACGATCTTGATCTTCCATAATACAAAGTTTTCTTAGGATGGACTTCAGTGGATGGAATATTTTTTGTGTGTCATTTTAATGTTATCTTATTAATTTATTATTACATAATTATATAATTTATTATTTTATACCATTTTGATATATTATTCATTATTTATGAAATTTAATGTCAAAATAAGTACACATAAATATTTTAATTGTTACGCCGTAATCGAATAATTAACCGGTTGCAACCTGTTTTAATAAATATAACAACCAAATGTAACTAATATTTTTTATCAGTACTTACAGTCAATTACCATATTTATTATTACAAAAATATTTGCTGCGACGGCATTGACCGAACTTTTCTCGAGTCGATAATTTCAGGCAGTAGGTATACACTTTTCATAAAAAGCTTGTAACATGGGTAACATATTGAAAATCTAAAATTAGTCGTCTTTGTAAATTTTTAGTACTTTTACTGCATAATCTGGACATATACATATTATAGCAAGTATTCAGACATTTTTATTTGCTAAATGAAGCTGGTCTTGGATTTGGTAAAACCAGTCATTATTTTGATTTGATGTTACACTTGAATCACTGAATTTATAACCTTTAACTTTTTTTTTGTCGAAAGGCCGTGTCAAAATCTATTCCGAAAGCTGAAATAGGACATTTAACTTCAATAAAACCGTCGCTGTATAAACCATTAGGTGAAGCCCTCAAATAACAATGATCTAGGTCAACTTCAATAAAACCGTCGCTGTATAAACCATTAGGTGAAGCCCTCAAATAACAATGATCTAGGTCAATGAATAGACCACATTTTTCTATAATAATATTTTCATGTTTGCTCAATCGTGCCAATGCTACAGACTCGTTGTCCCTACTTTATTTAATGGAAGAGACGTGATCTAAATTATAACTATATAAAATAGTTTTAAACCGATCGATCAAAAATTGCGGTCGTAGTTGAAGACGCTCTAGCATGCAGGCAATCGACGCACACTACGGTAGTAACGAAATGATGCAGCGCCCGAAATCAACGGACGCAGGTCCACCCTCGGCAAGCGCTCGCGCGTTAATGATCGCAGATGGCCGGCGCAGTGAAATATATAGTACTTTTATTTAATTAATTAAAATATAATAGTAACGATTTAAAAAGTAAAAATAATAGTATAGTTTAAGCAAATGTTGATGATTATTTTGGTATAAATTTTACGTCTAAGTGATGTAGAACTTCGGAAATATAGAGGCTTGTATCGAAGCTTTTTTGGTCGTTTTTAGAATTATGTCGAATTTTTTTTCCTAGCGTGAAAAGCATATAACGAAAATGTATTCCATTATTATTAAAGTGTAGGATATTTGGGAGATAAAAATATTTATTTTGATGGTAGATATTCAATAGAATCTACAAATTAGAGCTCCCAAATCATGTCTTCGAGAGTTTTTGCCTAAACATGCATCGGGATAATGATTATTACTGATTAAATAAATAAATTATCTAAAATCCAATCAGAGCTTATTTAAGAAGAGAAAACGAACTATTTTTACCAAGTAATTGTTATTTCAAGCAACGAACGATAAACATACAATTTCAACGAGGAAACCTCGTAATTTCGAGTTTTTTGTAATACGCCTCTTAACAGATTATATTATGAGCTGAAAGCCTAAGTTAAAAACCCGCATTAAGTTTAGTAAAAAGCGGAACCCATTAATTTTCTTTCGGTATAATTTGCAATTGCGCAGTCGGGTAAAAATTTAAATAACAAACGGACTTACATGTCCACCTGATGGTAATTGACTATTGCACTCCTATATACCTTTTTTTCTTTTTTTATATAGTAGAGGGGCAAACGAGCATGCGGCTCACCTGGTGGTAAGTGACTACCGCCGCCCATGAACAATTGCAACACCAGGGGAATCGCAGATACGTTGCCGGCCTTTTAAAAAGGAGTAGGCTCTTTTCTTGAAGGTCCCTAAGTCGTATCGGTCCGGAAAAATCGCTGGTGGTAATCGATTCCACAAGGAAGTTGTGCGAAGAAGAAAACTTCTTATAAATCGCACAGTGGTGGACCGCCAATCATCCAGATGGTATGGATGGTATCGCGAGTTTTGTCGCGATGTGCGATGGTGAAATTGGGCAGCTGGAATTAGTCCGAACAATTCCTCAGAGCACTCCCCGTGATAGAAGCGATAAAATACGCAAAGAGACATATTGGCACGGCTGGTGTATAAAGCATCACCAGTGCTGTCGTCGTCCGCATAGCAATGAATGTTACTGGTTTGCAACATATCATTGATATGCAGAAGAAACAGCGTTGGTGATAGCACGCAGCCTTGTGGAACACCAGCGTTAATGGACTTGTAATCGGAGCATGCACCGTCTACTACGACCTTGATGCTCCGATCTGCAAGAAAACTGGTGATCCAATTGCACAATTTCTCGGGAAGCCCATAGGAAGGGAGCTTCGAAAGAAGCGCTTTGTGCCAAACCCGATCGAAGGACTTCGCTATGTCTAAACTAACGGCCAACGCCTCCCCCTTGGACTCCACTGCCTCCGCCCATCTATGAGTTAGGTAACCTAAAAGATCACCAGCTGAGCGACCTCGACGAAAACCGTACTGGCGGTCACTAATCAGCTGGTGATCCTCAAGGTACCGCATGAGCTGGCTGTTAATAATGGTTTCCATTACTTTGGAGAACAAGGAGGTGATAGCAATAGGCCTGTAGTTGTACGGATCTGAGCGGTCGCCTTTTTTAGGGATCGGGTGCACCAAAGCTGTCTTCCATGAGTTCGGGACTACGCCAATGGAGTAGGAGTACCGGAAAAGATGCGTTAAAACCGGTGCCAACTCCGGAGCACACGTCTTCAGCACAATAGGTGGGACTCCATCAGGCCCACTCGACTTGTTGACGTCCAGGGAGAGGAGTGTTTTGCGCACTGAGTGCTGTGTAAACAGCACTTCCTGCATGGAGCACTTACACCGCGGGATGGTCGGCGGTGTGTTCCCCCCGTCATCTAGAGTCGAGTTGGAAGCAAAAAGAGAGCCTAGTAGATCGGCTTACTCTTTTGCGACATGGGCCAGTGAGTCCTCCGCCCTGTGCAGAGATGGCAGAGATGGCTGACAGAAGTTCCCTTGAACAGCCTTGGCGAGAGACCAGAATGCACGTGTTCCCGAAGGGAAGAGAACTAGTTTCTCGCCAATTCTGCCGATGTGCTCTGACTTTGCCTTGGCAATGACACTTTTGAAGGACCTGGAGGCGGAATTATACATCTCTTTAAGAGCGCTGGTATTAACATCTCGGGACGTTGATGCGTCGGCCCAGTTTTGGTAGCACTCCTGCTTATAGCGTGATGCAATTTTGCAGGAGTGACCAAACCATGGCTGATTTCTGCCTCCGATAGGCACCACAGATGATGGAATAAATAATTCCATTCCCTGGAGTACCACATCAGCGACAGAATCAGCAACAACGTTGGGATCATCCGGCGCGAAGCAAACCCGTCCCCAAGGGTAGGGTGCAAAAAAAGACGCATCAAACACGGCGGCAAGCTGTAGATCGCAACTGCGATTGGAGTGTGAGTGGCACCGTACTCCGGATCAGACAATGGTCCGAAGAGTCCAGAGGGGCATCGACGGAGACCTGATATCCGTTCGGATGAGAGGTCAGCAGAAGGTCCAACAGGGAAGGTACATGATCCTCCACATCTGGGATCCGCGTAGGCGAAGTAACCAGTTGCGTCAGACCATATGCCAAGGCAAAGTCATAAACAGATCTCCCCGCATGATCGGTTAAGCGTGAACCTGAGCCCTTCGGCGTGGTGGGCGTTAAAATCGCCAAGAATCACGATCTCTGCGGATGGGACCTGTTGTAGCACGGAGTCTGCAGTCATTTGGACGTGGTCGATGAGTCGGTCTCTGTCGGTATTACCGCTATGGGACCTATAGAGGCACCCGTAGACGCGGGGATGGTCGTCGCTGTCTACGCGTAGCCATAGGATGGCCAGGTCCTTACCTTCAAGACTGCCGAGGCGTCGAAAACAGATGTCCTCTCTGACGTACACGCAAACTCCTGCCTCTGGCACAAACGAGTGTTCTAATTTGTACCCCGGGTAGGAGAGATACGAAGTATCAGCCGGAGAGGACACCTGTGTCTCAGTTAGAAAGAGCAAGGCCGGCTTAGCTATCTCCAGATGGTAGTGGACGGCGTTAAGGTTTGAATTATGTCCCCTGATATTGCAGAAATCCACGGAAAGCGTGGCAGGAGTTGCCTTTGTCTTCTTGCTCCGCTTGCCCCGAGCAGGTTTCGTCTTGGGCGGAATTTTGCCCCCTCCCCCAGAATACGCGGAGCAGCCTGAGCACCCACGCCCAGGAGTGGAGTAGTTTGGTCGTGGATGCTCAGCGAGGGATTCTCCAGGGGTACTGGTACCCTCCTGAGGTAGTCGTTGGTGTAATTCCGCTGCCATGTTGATGGGGGGGGGGGGGGATTGGGCCTCCGGTCACCTGCACTCGCCAAGCGGAACGCAGTGGTAAACCTCTACTTCACGCGGGTATTCTGTGAGGTCGTGGTACCACCCCGGTTCGAGCCCATCCGTGCGACAGCAGAAGCTGCCGCGTGGCTCTACCACTGTTATAACCTGCAGCGATCTTCGGACAGAAAAGCTACAGATGCGTTGTCACATCTGAAGACTAAGATGGAAAGCCTCATAGCCTGTGATTGTACTGACTCCGTTTACCTTGAGACGGAAACACAGCAGTACAATTTGGCGGTAGAAACAGGTAAAAGAGAACCTTCCCACACCGACTCCTAGGCAGAAAATCAGTACTAAATAATGTCATGGGGTACCCAAGCCTTAGAGGTCGAGGTCCGGGCAAGATAAGAAAAGAAACAAATGTGCGGTATTTTCACTTTAAACTATTCCGAAGATATCCCGGTCGTCAGTTTGAACGAGATTAGAATGGCTCTCCAGCACCTTAAAAACGGCAAGTCCTCGGGCGAGGATGGAATTACAGCGAAGCTTCTGAAAGCGGGTGGAAAACCGGTATTTGAAGTCCTTCAGAAGCTCTTTAATTCCGTCTTCCATGGTGGCACTACTCCGGGGACGTGGAGCAGAAGTGCGGTTGTCTTGTCCTTCAAGAAAGACGACAACGCTCTCTTGAGGAACTACAGACCGATTTCCCTTCTGAGCCGCATGTACGTGCTGTTTTCGAGAGTCATTACGAATCGTCTCGCACGCAGACTTGACGACTTCCAGCCTCCCGAACAAGCCGGTTTCCGAATAGGCTTTAGTACCATGGACCACATACACACCCTTCGGAAAATTGTACAGAAGACAGAGGTGTACAATCTGCCACTTTGCCTTGCGTATGTGGACTATGAGAAAGCCTTTGATTCCGTCGAAATTTGGGCGGTGGCAAGTTGCAAGACCGAATCTACAACCAAAATAGGCCACCTTACGCACCCCATCAGATCTTGCAACCCTAACCAACGCCTCAAACTACAGCCCCAACGTGGGCTAGCCGGAGGGTTGAACTGGATGCCCTTCCTGGACATTGCAGCACATAAATTAGTCCTACTCCTAGACAGAAGTCCGACGACCTCCTTCAAACACCTATCTGCGCTCCTATGATTAGTTCCGCAATCCGACCGGATCAGGTCTGCAAACAGCGACGCGACACGAAGCGGCCCAGAGGGACCTCCTAAGCTTCAGTGCAGAGAGCACCGCCAAATTCCCCTTGAACGTCGTCTGTGGAGAGACGAACGAAACGCACAGATAGTCCCTAGTATGAATTTTCAAACAAGTAGGCATAACCAAGCCATCCACCTATAATCATTTACCAAATGGTGCGGCAGCTGATTTCCATTTGATAATTTACAAATCAGATAGCCCTTTAGGCAGGGTAGTCCTATGCTCATATTTCAACGAATTTTTCAAAAGCATCAATGTTCAATTACAGAATTAATTAAAACAAAGTAATCACCGATGCATATAGGTCAACTTGACAAAGTAAACAAAACAATAAACGTAAGAGACAGCCCTATTTCTCATTTCAAATAAATATCTTAGACAGTGCCAAGAAATGTAAACCAAAAGAGAATTGACTCTTATTCCCTTCGGCACAAATAGGGTTATCTAATTCCAATCTTCCTTATCACAGGGCAAAATCATTAAACACTATCACAAAACATATACATAATTTTCAAAATAGCGCGTCATTCAATTTCAAATGAATTCAAACTTCCCTTTCAGCAAACAGACGCAAGAATCAAATACAATTTCAAGCATACGCATAAGCATTCAAAAGGGCACACAATTTAATCTCAATTTTCCGTGCAACAACAAACGCAGTGATCAAGTATATTTACAAAACATATGCAGCAACATTTAAAGGAGGATCTTAAATTCAATTCTTTTAATCACAACCGCTACAATATGAATGTCGCGGAAAACCCAAAAGCATTTTTAATTTTAATTAAGTGCTAGACCTAAACCAAATCTAAAACCCCTTGAGAGCGTGATTCAACGCTCCAGGGGGCCCTAATCTTCCCACCACCAAGTGGAGGCCACACCGCGTGAACCCGAGACTAATAGAGCGCAACCGCTAACAGTCGCCACTCGGGTTGTACGCCCTCACTGAGGCCGTCGGCAACAGAACAGCTTGACAAGTGGCCTGTTGACGGCTTAAGGCTCAGTAGAGGCGGCCGTGGTGGGAGCTAAGGCAGCAGCTAGCTAGGGCCGCCTCCATCAAATGGTGTACAGTGGTGCACTAGTCGCGGCCACTCAGCTAACGGGAGTGAGAAGGGTCCAGTAGACTGATGAGTGGCCGTGAAGTTCCTCTTCACTTCATTCCTGAACACCCCCGCCCCTGGGGGAATTACCCCCCGACTGACCGGGGGATGGACCCCTTTCAAACCTAGGGGCCTGGTGGCTAGCCGGCGGGCGCCGAGCGTCGCCCGTCAGAGGGCGTGGCGGAGCGCCCCCGCCCGTGGGGGTCGAGAGCCTGGCAGCGCCCCGAGAGGGGACGCCGTTCGCACCCAGGCACAGTACGGCATGGTGATTGCCCTAGCAATGCAGACAGGGCCGCCGGTGCGGACAGTCTCGCTGGAGGTGCCCTTCCACACATGAGTAGCACCAGCGGCGCTCCTTGGCGATAGTTCGCCTCGCCGGAACCGGCTTACTTAATAATTTCGGGCAAGACGTTACCCGGTGATCAAATGCTCGACAATAGGAGCAGGGGGGGGGATTGACGACGACTGGCCCGGCGGATTCCGCCTCTCACTGGGCACGGCTCGTAAGTCGTCATCGGTGCCCGCCGCGTTCTCAATCTGCCGGCACTGCTCCTCCAAAAACCGCAGCAGTTCATAGAAGGGCGGAATATAGGAGGCCTCGTCCCCGCCGTACCTCTCCTCAAAAAGTATTCTAAGGTCGAGAGGTAGGCGGGACAGCACGATGCGGAGCAACAAAAAGGCCCATTCGCCCACTGGTAAATCCAGCCGCCTCAACGTATTACAGGCCACCAAGACTGGATGCAACAGGTCCGGACGTAGTCTGGCCCGGTCACTAAGCAGCGGGAGGCTTAGAAGCTGCTTAATATGTTCGTCCGCAATTCGCCCGACGTTGGCGTATCTTCTGGCTAGGAGGTCCCGAGCAGTCTGGTAGGCGTCGTCCGACAAGCTCAAATGGCTGACAACGCCCAGGGCCTCCCCCTCCAGTGAGACCAGGAGGTACGCCATCTTCTGGCTCGGAGTCAAGTCACTCCGGGCGTCCACTAGGCCGTCGAAAAGACCAACGAAGGTCAGCCATTCGGAAAGGACCCCGGAGAACCTTGGCAAGTCCAGAGTTGGGAGTCGTCCCAACACCTCCGGCTGAGGCTGCTTCCGAAAGGACTCGGGCAGGCCACTCGTCCGAGCTTCACGCGCCTCCTCGGCATACCTGCCTTCAGCCTCGATCAACTCGTCCGTGAGCGAAAAGAACTGCTCGTAGTTTGCGAAGCAGGAGTCCAGGACTCCCTTTTCCACATCCGAATCCTCGAGCTTAGCGTAAGCCTCCTCCACTGCAGCCCTTCGAGCATCGACCTGCTCGAACCGCTTCATCAAGTTATGGACCCTATCCGGTCGAGCTATCAAAGCATGGGCGCTGGTGGCCCAAATACAAATTACGACGCGGCTCGAGCACAATTACAAAAATAACAAATAACAAATACAAAAAAAACCAACAGCTAACATATACAGTTCCTATCAAATCGAGTTGAATAGAAATACCTAATAAGAACCGCTACTTATCAAACCAAATACAAGTTAGTACATAAGAAAAGACACAAATCAAATTAACAAATAACAAATACTAGTGCGATCAAATCAAGTTAAATTCAAATTACGTAAATACAAATTACTACTCTTCAGTTCAAATACGAAAGATACATAAACGAAGATACACATCAACAAAAAATGATCAACAAAATATGCCTAGCTTGGAAATCGACCCTTCGATAAGTAATCCACTACAACTATCCGACAACGATAATTAACCGATTACGTAAAAATAACCATCTACCTACATGACGCAAACTCCCGCTTGCGCACTAACCGGGCGCGGCTTTTCAAATTTACCCGCTAACAACAAAAAAGCAAGCCACTAAAGGAAGGAATTTTATTATTACGTATATAATTAAAAAAAATATATTTTTACGTATTACGGACGGGCGTGATTGTAGACACAAAATTAAACCAATCAACCCAACGCTCCCTGCCACCAAAATTGTTTAATTTTTATCAAACTATGGGCGGTGGATCTTTCCCTCCACCATCCCATGGTCCTTCCCGCCTTGCGGCATACGGACCGAATCACGGGAGACGCACACGGTACTTGCTCGTGGCTCTTTCCCACGTGCGCTTACTTGACTCCCTAAAAATCTCTCTGTTCCGTCCCTTTTCTCTACATTTCACTTCTCCCCCTTCTGGGGCGTGACTCCACAGCGACGACACTTCGCGTTCGCAGCTATCTGGTCGTATTTTCAGTCCTCATACTGTTTCCTTTTGTGATGCCATGCATGCGCAAATCTCCTAAACTCCTTAAAGTTGGATTCGCAGCACAGTAGGTCCCGGAAGTATACTGGCCCTATGTCTGTTCTTTGTAGGCTGTCCAATAATGCGTTCCTCTCTTCAATATACAGATCGCAATCCCAGAGAGCATGGTCACGACTCTCCAGTGCTGAGCCGCAGGGGCATAAGCCAGAGTTCCTAAGCTTGAATTTTAGGAGACGCTCGTTGAAACACCCGTGACCAACAAGAATCTGCGATACTGCATAATCGGGCTCGACCCACCTGAAGATTAGACGCTCTGCGATGTCCGGGAAAAACTTGTATAGATCCCTGCCATCTTGGCTTGAATCCCACCGGTCCTGCCAAATGGCAACGACAGCAGCCATCATCTCCCTCTTCTTCTTCCTGCGCTCCTTGTCGACCAAACCCGTCCCCTCCTCGTCGACTCGTCCCGCACGAAAAACTTCCAGGTCGGCAGGCAATACGCCCGCCAACACCGGTAGCGCTGCGCTGCTAGCCGTCCTGTAAGCCTTCGTGAGAAGAATCAAAGCTGGACTTTGCGTCCTCATCAGTACGCTTCTGATAACATAAAGGGACGAGCGTTGGTACCATACGGCAGCAGCATATGTTAACGTTGCCACATAGGTCCTTGAATACAGGACTCTAAGGGCGTGAAATCTTATGCCCCAGGTCGATGAAGACAGTCGCGACATCTTCCCGAAGCAAGCAGCGGCCTTCTCGCCGATATATAATGCATGCTGCACATAGGACCTAGCCTCGTCCAAAATTATTCCTAGGGCTCTTGCCTGTGAAACACTCGTGATCGTTGCACCGTCCATCTTTATAATTGGTCCACGTTTAAACTTGCCCTTATAAGTCATCGTTTGTGACTTCCCGGTAGAAAACCCTAGTCTGTTGCGAATACCCCACTCGGACACGGCAGCGATCGTAGCTGCCGCTTTGCGCTCTATTGCGGAACGAGACGATGCTTCGACCACGATCGTCACATCGTCGGCGTAAGCAACGAAGTGTACTCCTTCGGGTTTTGGCAGCTTCAGGAGGTCATCGAGTAGGAGGTTCCATAGGGTTGGTCCTAGCACCGATCCCTGAGGACAGCCCATCGTGGAGACCTTCCACACTACCCGGTTTCCTGCAAACAGTCCATGGTCGGTGGATCTACCGGGAATCGATCCCAGAATCGCGCTCTGCTACCAACTGTTACGGCCAGCAGCTGCTTATCCCAGTAGTAGGGTCCTCCGCGGCCCATAGACGGAGAACCTACAAGCAGATGCTGGTCGGGCCTGCTACAGGCCAAAGGTGAAAAGTTTCTAATTACAATAAACGATCAGGGGGAGCGTTGTATTCTATTAAACAGAGCTTACTTACCTCTATCCAAGGCGACTGGTCCCTCAGGATTCGGTCAGGTTGCGTGTGGATGTATAGTGCTAGGAAAGTAAGGGTCAGTGATGTGTATCTGAGTGTGGCTGGTAGTGTTATTGACCTTATTAGACCGTTACCATCTGCAGCAGTTCGGACCTCAGCACCTCTCCACCTCACTCTGTCGTACGATTAACTACCCTACAGAAGCCACTAACTCTCGTTTGTTATAACGTCTAACTCGCGAAATGAACACAGAACGTACGGATCAAAGGTCACAGTTATTTCTAGAATATCAAATACCGCACTAGTAACTAATACAGTCGAATCCACTTATACAGATTCTGAATTGGACACTAAGTCCCGGGTGAAGCTAACAAAACAAGAATGCGCGTTACGTATGGTAAACCGTATATTTCCTAGATGCGCGTGTCGTATTCCGCTTCCGACTTCCCGACAAAAAAAGCGTGCCGCCGATCGCAGCTCTGAATTTGGACTCCTAATTTTTCTAGCGCGCTTTCGACACTCATCGTCCAAACACGCTCGGACGAACTTCATCCCGTATCGCCGAGCCGAGTGCCATCTAACGTCGATGCTTGATATTAGCGCTTTTGCGCGAACAATACCTTTTTTTTTTTTTTTTTTTTTTTCATTTATTTATAACATTTTAATAGGTACAAGGGTTACATCTATTTAACTTGCAAAAACTGTGAGGTTTGTCCGCAAGTTACAGTCTCACATATAATACAAGGTAATAAATAATACAATCATCTAATCTATGGCTGCTTACAAACATTGACAATAATATTAAATAGGTACTTGTAATTGGTATATATAGTAATTGGTAGGTATACATGTTTTAACTCATGAATTACGACCCAACGTTAATTGCAAATCACCGCGGTGACCGGGCCGTATTACCTGAGAACCGGTTTCGACGAGTCCACGAGTGTGGGCGAGACAATTAGATCGTTCTTAGAGAGCGCTCGGATTATTTAGCAGAAGCTGTATACAGGTTGCTGCAAAAAGTGTGAGTTGATATGATTTTTTTTGTTTAATTTATAATTATTTAAACTTTTTCATTGCTTATTTATTCATATTTTAGCATTTACATAGATATACAATTCACTCACCAAAATATAAACAAATAAACATGTTTATTATTTAAATATATAAGAAAGATATGTGCATATACACCTGTGCATATGTACTTATGTGCCTATTATATGGTATATGTAATATGTAAATTATATGTATAATATTTCATTTATGTAATCTATTCCCGTTGTAGCAGTTCATAGAAATATTTTTTGAATTTGTTTTTGTAGTTATCCTCATTGCAATCTGAGAGTATTGCAGGGGGGATTTGGTTCATTAAAGTAGGAATTAAATATTTATTTGTACGTTTTCCATAGTAGTTATGTATTTTGGATGTTACGAGTTTATTTTGTGTAATTTTTCTTGTAATAATTTTATGGTTAGTTTTAACTTGCACTTTTTTATTGTGAAATTGTTCTATTAGTATTAGCATCTGAAATTTCGTATGTATAGGTAAGACTTTACAATATTTAAATATTCCTTGAATATTGTTTTCACGGTATAATTTTATCTTTACTTTCTTAGGTATAATTATTTTCAATATTCTCATTTGTAGGTTATGTATTTTATTTAGGTAAGTTTTAAATGTTTTTCCATAGCTCGTAATGCCATATGAAATAATAGACTCCGCAAGAGCGTTATATAGATTCATAAGGATGGGAAATGGCATTTTATATTTTAGTATTGCAAACTTTGCTAGCATAACCCGTAGCTTGTTACATACATAATCAACATGTTTACTCCAATGGAATCTTTCGTCCACAATCAGGCCTAGGTATTTATAATTGTTAACTTGTTCTAGAGGAGCACAATGACAGTTGATATTTAATTTCGTCGATCTATGAAGGCAGTCATGGTTGTGTGCGAGTATTTTTATTGGTCTTTCGTTTTTATTAAACCTGAAAACGAAATTGTACAACCAGGGCGTGTTGCCGCTCAGCGAGCTATGGAGAGGGCTATGCTCGGAGTTTCTCTGCGTGATAAACTCAGAAATGAGGATATCCGCAGTAGAACCAGAGTGACCGACATAGCCCAACGGATTAGTAAGCTGAAGTGGCAATGGGCCGGCCATATAGCTCGAAGAACCGACAGCCGATGGGGAAGAAAGGTTCTCGAGTGGCAGCCTAGTACCGGTAGGCGAAGTGTAGGGCGACCCCCCACTAGATGGAGTGACGACCTGGTAAGACATGCAGGAAGTCGATGGCTGTAGGTGGCTCTGGACCGTGCTTTGTGGCATTCCTTGGGGGAGGCCTATGTTCAGCAGTGAACTTATGAAAGGCTGTAATGATGGTGATGATGGGTGCGGTATTTTTGGTGTAAGGTATTTAATAGCAACACAAAAGCCTACAACAACTCAACACTACAAAACAATCAACTAAATAATTTTAAGCATAAAATAACTACAAATTCTCCTATTTCTAAGATATGCAATCACTAAGATATTAACTAATTCTACAGCTACGCAATAACTAGAAAAATAAAATATAACAAAACAAAATTTACTACTAGCTTTTTTTCTTTAGTAAACAAGATTTATAAATAAAGTATCATTACAAAAAAGGCAAACTTAATAAAAAGCAAAATTATGAATAAATTTCAATATTTATTCGGAAGTTTGAACCATGAATTTGAAGAAGTCGCCCAATGTATGTTATGTGGCCGCTATCCTGATAGGCTATGCCTGTCTGTCGATGACGTTTCAATTCAAATCAGGATATAGTATCGTTTCTCGATTTCATCATGTTTTTATAACAAGTAGATTTTCTAATAAAACTTTGCCAGAGGTATAGGAAGGCGTTATTGTCACAATTAACTTAATGGGCGTTTCTACAGACTGAAATCAGTGCATAATCTAAGAATACTATCGCAAAGTGACTCAGACTACAACAAAAGAAATACTATTAAACACTTACCCCGTTGCACCTCTAAAATTAACGTTCCACGAATAAAATGTATATTTAAATAATACAATATTCACTGATACACAGCTATAAATAATAATAACTAATAACGTAATAATAAATAATAACGTAAATCGTAACATTATTTTTTTCCTCTGCAATAATTCTTCATATCAGCAGCCTTTTTAGGATAACCCTGCTGGATGTAGATTTTATCAAGAATGCACCAACTAGCTTCCATGACCTAAACTTATCACACTGAATATACGTGGTGACGAGTGAATCCGTAGATTGACCTCTCGGTAGAAGTTGGACTTACCTAGTGGTACTATTTGTCAGAGGTAAACATACTCGTCAACAACTTCGAGCGTAGTGCTCCCAACAACTTCTGGCATAGGTGTGACATGGACGTTACACATGACACTTGTTTTGTCCATGTTAATCTTAAGACCTATCCGTTGGGAGACACTAATGAGGTCATTGCACTGAAAATTGCTTCCAGCATTACAGTTACTTCATTAGATTTGTCTACTTCCCCACATACAGACGAGGTCTATATATGGCAAAAAAGGTAGTACATTTTTACATTATCCCTATATTCTTAGTAATTCTACGATAGTAATTTAATTTTAAAACGGAGCAGCAACGTTTTTCACATACATTGTATTTAATTTCTAGTGCTGTCGAAGAGGAACCGATGGGAGAAGTAGAAGAAGAGTGGGCCGACAACCAGTTCCATAACAGTGGCGTGTTAGGTTTGCCAACGCAGAGTATTTACATCCCGCCCGCCAAGTTTGCCAAGCAGATGCGCGACGATGGTGATCAACATTTTACTATTATCCTTTCTTATGTGTAGAATAGATATTTAGTATATATAGATATATAGTAATAGTATTTTAGCTTTTTAAGAAAATTTCTTAAAATCATCAGTATGCATGGAATAGCTAAAAAACTGTATAAGAAGGTTAGAATAATATAAATGAATACATGGTTGAAAATAATAACCCCTGGGAATGAAGTGGTCCCTTCCAAGTTGTTTCTTATCTGTTTTATTGTATAATTTTACTTTAAATAAAAAGTCCCGCTGGGTGTCTTGCTAGTTCTTCCCAGGACGGAGGTTTTTCCGAACCACTGGTAAAAGTAAAAAATTGATTTGCAATAAAAATTACTTCTAATCTATATTGAATAAAAATTATGCTATGCTATTAAAAAAAATATAGATGTCGATGGGCTACAGTATCTACTTACCATTAACTGGACGGTGTGCTCGTTG
Source organism: Parnassius glacialis (assembly GCA_033319125.1). Classification (NCBI taxonomy): domain Eukaryota; kingdom Metazoa; phylum Arthropoda; class Insecta; order Lepidoptera; family Papilionidae; genus Parnassius; species Parnassius glacialis. The sequence goes on along the minus strand of JAVANC010000027.1, from coordinate 47,625,869 downwards.
GTCATCCTTTTCTTTCAGTAAAATGTGTGCGTGTGCATGCGTGCGTGTGTGTAAGTGTATGTATGTGTGTGCGTGCGTGTGTGTGTGCGCACGTGTGAGTGCGAGCGTGAATGCGTGCGTGTGTGTTTGCGCGTGTGCATGCAAGCGTGCGTGCGTGAATTCGTGCGTTCCTTTGTTCGTGCGTGCGTAGGTGCGTGTGTGTGAGTGAGTGTTTAGGATGAATTCTTAGCTTCGGTTTGATTGCTTGGATTAATTGACACTGCATTATTTTTTTTCTTATAGTCTATAACGGATATGTAGTATATAGTATGTATATAGTCTTTAGTGGATATGTTTGTTATATTTTATTTTATTCATTAACTAAGTGTTCTGATATAATCAAATTAGTAAAAAATTGCAAATATATTTATTTTATTAAACTTCGTTGCACAAAAATGTACAAAGGCAGACTTAACGCCTTAAGGCGTTCTCTACCAGTCAACCTATGAGTAAACAGATAGCATTACTTTGGAGGTGCAATATGATTTGTAAGGGAAATAATTAAGGTACATCAAAAAATTCCATAATAATTAACAATTGTATATCCATTAATGACACAGGAATGTGTTGTGAGATCGCGTTGGTGGGTTCCCAGAGGCGGGGTGTGGGTGGGTGTCGGCCGCGTCTGCGCACTACGTGGACGTGGAGGCGGCCGACTGGGCGCTGCCCGAGGAGGCCTTCCCGCTGCGCAGCGCGCCGCCCGCCCCCGACGCGCACCTGCCACACCTGCCACACCTGCCGCACCTGCCTCACCTGCCGCATCTGCCACATCTGCCGCACCCGCCGCCGCACCCCTGCGACGAACACGACCTCGATGCAGGTGATGTGCTTCACTTCGTTTTTTATTTATTAGCCTAGTTAGAGTAGGTTTTGACGATCTTTTTATTTACGAACGACCGAACTTTACAACCGAGAAAAACGACTACTAGGACTGATTCCACCTATAAAATCGAGTGACGAAATTCTATGAAATCATAATAGGGTATTTTACACCATGTAAAAAAAAGTCAAAGAATTAATATTTATGATAGATTTTGTAAAAAGTAAACGAGAAATATTGATTTCTATTTATAAAAATGCATTATAAATTTTATATTTCAATTTAAAGAATATTTTTTTTTACCTGTGCCTCAAATCTGCAAAACAATGTCCGCCATATTAGATAGCGTCGTGACGTCACTAGGTCAAAGAACTAAGTTATGTGCTGTGTACTAGCTAATTTCACAATTTTTCAAGTTATTATTACGATTGTTGACTTTTATTCCGAATTTTATTCAAAAGGCATCCTGAAAGACGGATTCGTAAAAGCGAGTTTATTACTTCGCTATTAGCACTGATGTTATAGATATTATATTATAAGCTTAGGTGAGAAAAACTTTTTATTATATTTTTTTGTACAAACTCTCGGATGAAATAAAAAGTCACTTTTTTATTTGATTTGAGTACAAACCATGTCTTTATTCCCATAATAATAGAAGAAAACAGGAATTAAGTAAAACACTGCACTGCACTTGCAAGGCCTATCAAAATGGCCCACAAAGGGCGGGACAGACGAGCGAAAAACCTAATCTATTACTAAATTTGACTTGCAATTGGTACCTATCATGTCATAATGTTTTGTTTTGTTTAATCGATAGTTAAATATAATTCATAATTAAATCAAAGTGATTCACAGAAGTATAGTTTCGATTTTGTAGACAATGCATTCGGGTCTCTTCTTGCCAGTTTTAATCAAGTATTTCTCATATTTAAATCAGTTGGCACTTTAATCCATAACTTCCCCGGCGTTCTTGTGCTCGTATTTTTGCAATTAGGCATAACACAACAATGATATAAATGATAACTCATTATTAAACATTCAAAAGTATATTATTCCTTAGCAAAATTGTCAAAATTCTACAACAGTGACGTCACGAGTTGAACAGTATGGCGGCTAGCGTTTTCATGAGAAAATTGAAAATGATAGATTAAAAGTTATTTTTATGTCACTATTCGGTTTAAAAAAAATTAAATAAAAATTATAGCGGTTCATTTTCACTCTAGGATTCATTTAAAACACTTTTTGAAAATGGGTGTAATACCCTATTCTGCATTTCCCTGTTTCCTTCTTCAAACTGGACTATTTTTATACTATATGTTTTTTGTTTGTCTATGTACCCTGTATAGATATATGTGATATATATATAGGTTGTCCCAGTAATGGTGGATAATCTGGTACGTACGTGTTCGGACGGGGGGAGGGGGGGGGGGGGACGGCCTCGGTTCCCTAAAAAAAATTCTTCCCCGAACGGTCCGCGCTCTACGCCATGTTTTGTAATATTCCGAAAATTCGTACTTCTGCTCACATTTGTAGTCATCACGTCCACAGTTTAATGCCTAGATAGAATTGTTTTCTTTTAATGTGTTCCCTAATAATGATGTTTCTAAATTACCCTTAAAAGTTTTCAACTTCAATTTACAAGACGGCACTAAACATAAGTTTAAATTTATTACTTTATTTATCTGATAAGTTTGAGCACCTGTGGTGAAAAAAACTTATAGGATCTGTGTGGCCAACCATTTAAAAAGTTTGCCTACATCATAAGGATTCTAAAACATTAGCATACTATGTACTTAATATCATTACTTACTGAGCTATAGCCGTTAATGTGTAAAAGTAGGCATTTCATTACAAAATTATTGGCAGATAGTTTTTTTAACATTTCATGTCTTTATTAGGTAAAAGTACATCTGTCGCCCTTGAAAATTTTACTTTACTACCTGCTTGCCTTGTTTGGACGAATTCTAAGCTCTGTGAGCGAGACAAACGGTGCTTAGGATTAATGTGAGTAAAAAGGATCGACAGATTCTCCATTGTATGAATTCGTGATTGGAATTCGTGTTTGGTTATTGTTAAATATGTTTAGTGCGTATCTCGACATCGCATGTGCTCTCTTATTTCGTACTGTTGGCTACAAAATACTATTTCGTATTCTACTGGACTCTTGACTTGTGCATTTTGATTGGATTTTGTTTGTTTGGGGATAATTGTGACAACTCGGCATTCTACTGGAGTCAAGATTTGTGCATAACAACAGGACTGTGTCAAGTCACGAGAAATGTACACACCCCAAGGTATGCTATCATGCATTTTATCTATGGTGAATGTAGCGTGAAAGAGATCTAATAAAGAATGCACTGCATTTATTCACTGGGGAGAATGCCTGGTGCTGGTATTGGTGGTGCCAGTAGCAGAGGACGATACCTGACATTGACATTGAAGAAACTGTCCATGATATGGTTGAAAAAGATCTGTCTATTTCGATACGAGATATCGAACGACGCACTGGAGTATCCCGCTCTACAGCACATCGCATTCTCAAACAATGGAAACTTCACCCTTATTACGTTACACGTGTGTAAACGCTTCAACAACGTGACTAACTAGTACGAGTTACTTTGTACTTATAGAGAAATGCTGAGGCGAATGGATGAAGATCCTGTGTTTTTTAGAAAAATATTGTGGAGCGACAAGTCAACGTGTAAAAGAGACGGGTACCTTAACTTGCATAATCTGCACAGTTGGCAGCGAGCAAACACATATTTGATGGGAGAAGATAGGTCGCAATACCATTTTAAAATAAATTATTGGACAGGAACACTAAACGGAAGAATCATAGGCCCCTATGAATTACCGGGTAGCCTGAATGGGGCCAATTATTTAGAATTTCTGCAAAATGAGCTGCCCCATTTATTAAAAGATGAGCCACTAGCCATCCGGCGAAGTGACTCAAAAATGATGGTTGTCCGGCACATTACGCCGTCCAAGTAAGGAGTTTCTTAAACAAAGCCCATCGTGACCGATGGATCGGTCGAATGGGGCCGTTATTGTGGCTACGAAGATCACCTGATCTTAACCCATTAGATTTTTTTATTGGGACTGCTTGAAGGAGCAAGTTTTTAAAAAAACAATTGAAACAATCGACGAACTTAGACTTCGCGTCACAGAAGCATCAAGGGTTATTTCAACCAAAAATTATCAAAGACTTTTAGAAAGAACTTCTATAAAAAGATGTAGAGCCTGCATAATGAAAAAATGAAAATGAAAAAAAAATGAAAAATGTTTATTTTACAGAAAACAACTACAACTCATTGAAGTATCCGTTGGTGCCCACACTAGGTAATCCTGTATCATGGGTACCTATTTAGCATTGACTATTTATGTTTAGTTTTCGCGTAGCTTACTTAAACACAAAATTTAAATTTTAAAAGCTAGTATAAAATTAACAAAGTATAATAAGAGATAAAGTAAATCGTTGCATTTCTTAATAATAATGGTAGCTGCCTTTATGCTAGGTGTAAGAATATTTTTTTCGGTCGAGTTATAATTTAAAGAAGCGAGCCAGGAAACAATTTTTGTTTTAGCTTCTTTTACAGAGCAATGTTTTATATCGCAAGCGCTGACTACTTTATTGTAAATTACCGAATCTGTGTAGGGACTGAAACGTCTGGCAAAATACAAATTGGTTTTGGGTAAGGAGACCTTGAATACTCTTCGTTTGAGCAATTTTTTGTAGTATTTGCATGTAATTACAGATTGATGGATTTTGAGAGCTAATTTTAAAATGTATAATTGACGCACTGAAAGGACTTTACTTTCCTGATGCAACCTATCTGTTGAATATCTAAAGGGTTTCTTTAGCATAGTTTTAAGAACTGATCGTTGGGCTCTTTCTAGTTGTATAATATGTGTTTTCGCGGCACTACCCCAGGATGTTAAGCGATCAAGGACTGACTTAGGGCAAAGTATACAGACCGGAGAATTTCTATAGATCTGAGTGTCGGAGCAGTTTCATGATGTTAATAATTTTTCTCACTCGCCCTGAAAGAGATCTTATGTGGTCTTTGAAGTTTAAATTTTGATCAATCAAGATACCTAAGTATTTTGCCACGTCAGTCTTAGTGATCACCACACAGCTACAATGTTTCCGACCATGTTCACAGGTGTGCTGTTTTAATTGGAGTATTGGTCTAGGTGCAGAAATTGCTGTTTTTTGAAAACAAATGTAGTTAGTTTTAAATGAGTTCAGCGTGAGAAGATTATTCCGCAGCCACGCAGATACTCGTCTCATACCCACTTCAGCCTTCCCAAAAACCTCTGGCCAGGTGGATCCTTTATAAATTAAAACTGTATCAAATTATTTCACCTTCGACATTAGCGAATATGTCGTTTATATACATAATAAAAAGCGTAGGTCCAGGGATGCTACCTTGTGGTACTCCAAAATTGATTGTTTCCTGATCACTGACGAAGCCACCGACTCTAACGCATTGTTTTCTATTTGTCAGGTAGCTACGAAACCAATCAAGTGCTACACCTCTTACGCCAAATTGAGATTCCAGCTTCTCTAAGAGTATTGAAACTGCATGTCTTACCAGGTCGTCACTCCATCTCGTGGGGGGTCGCCCTACACTTCACCTACATTACGAGGCTGCCACTCGAGAACCTTTCTTCCCCATCGGTTGTCGGTTCTTCGAGCTATATGGCCGGCCCACTGCTACTTCAGCTTACTAATCCGTTGGGCTATGTCGGTTACTCTGGTTCTACTGCGGATACCCTCATTTCTAAGTTTATCACGCAGAGAAACCCCGAGCATAGCCCTCTTCATAGCTCGCTGAGCGACCTTGAGCTTCCTCATACGGCCAGTAGTGAAGGACCACGTCTCAGATCCGTAAGTCATCACTGGCAACACACACTGGTTGTACAATTTGACGTACGGGTGCTGTAAAGCACCCGAAACGTCTCATCAATTCGTCTCGTCGAAATCATTAAATGAATTAGTCATTTTAAAACAGTTCGTAATCATCATAAGTACATATTACATAAAATGATTACTGTTTTACAATGATTGATTTCATTGTTAAAATAGTTAATGCCTAATAGACGAAAGTGTATTTCATAAGTAAATTTTATTCGAGATTGTCACAAACAAAAACAAAAAATATAGGTACTTTATGTAGGTAGATGACCAAAAATATTTTATTTGTTTCGTTGTTTAATAGCAGGCAGGTACTATAGCTAGCGCTATTATGATTAAGACCTATTTTTTCTATATTGATTCGTAGTTTTATGGAAACAGAACCAGATTTTTAATTAAATAACGTATTTCATTGAATTATAATAACGTAGAATGCAAAAAGAAAGAAATTCTAAGAGACAGGTATTTTTCTTGTGTAGATCGGAATTCTCGGTTTTTATCGAAAAAATACTCGATAAAAATCGGATTGTCGTTTATCGAAAAGTTTCGATAATTGCATACCTTAATCGGGATGCAAACGCAAGTGCTCTTAAAAAATGTATAATTCCGCCTCCAGGTCCTTCAAAAGTGTCATTGGCAAGGCAAAGTCGGAACTCATCAGCAGAATTGGCAAGAAATTAGTTCGACCTCCTTCGGGAACACGTGCATTCTGGTCACTTGCCAAGGCTGTCCAAGGGAACTTCTGTTAGCTGTCTTTACCATCTCTGCACAGGGAGGACGTTTAATTGGCCCATGCCGCAAAGGAGAAAGCCAATCTGCTGAGCTCTCTCTTTGCGTCCAACTCGATTCTAACACGGATAACACGACGCCGACCATCCCGCGATGTGAGTGCTCCATGCAGGATGTGCTGCTTACACTGCGCTAGGTGCGCATAGCACTCTCCCTGAACCTTAACAAGTCGAATAGACCTGATGGAGTTACTCCACTTGTGCTGAAGACGAGTGCTCCGGAGTTGGAACCGGTTTTTACGCGTCTTTACCATAACTCCTACTCTCTAGGCGTAGTCCGAAATTCATGGTAGCATGATAGCTTTGGTCCACCTGATCCCTAAAAAGACAACCACTCAAGCCCGTGTAAGTAAAGGCTTATCGTCATCTTCTTGTTCTCCAAAATAATGGATCTACTATAAACTGCCAGCTCATGAGGTATCTTGGGGCTTCATGAGGCTGATGATCTTCTGGTTAACCTGACTCATAGATGGGCGGAGGCAGTAGAGTCCAAGGGAGAGGCATTGATCGTTAGATTGGACATTGCGAAGGCCTTCGATCGGATTTGGCACACAGCGCTTCGTGCAATTGGATCACCACCAGCTTTCTTGTAGATCGGAACATCTAGGTCGTAGTAGACGGTGCATGCTCCGATTACAAGCGTATTAATGCTGGTGTTCCACAAGGCTGCGTGCTAGCTATCGCCAACGCTGTTTCTTCTGCATATCAATGATATGTTGCCAACCGGTAACATTCATAACATTCATTGTTATTATATTATACAGAGTGCCAAATAATTTCCGTCATGAACGGATGCATGAAGTGAGCAAAACATGAACTGTATACGGATTCTACAAAGTGCCACATTATTTCAGTCGTGATCGAACGCATGAAGTGAGCAACACATACGAATTATATAGGGTATATACATAGTGCCACATAATTTCAGTCATGAACGGACGCATGAAGTGAGCGAAACATACGATTTATATAAGGAATATACAGAGTGCCACATTATTTAGATGTAAGTAGTTACTTACCATTAAGAGGTTTGTGTGGCTGTTAGTCATTGTTACTTTTAAAAAAATATGATAATAATAAATTCTCCAATTAACAATTTATTCTTATTTAAAACCAATCTTATTTAAATACAAGGTACTGCAGACGTAATACAAGTGCTACTTGGTTGACCTTGAGTCGAAGAACTGTATCGCGTGTTGCAGGTGGCGCTGGTGGTGCAGGCGGCCCGGGGAGCGCAGGGGCTGGGGGCGGTGGTGCGGGGGGCGGCAGCTCCTCGCCCGGAGGCTCCAGCTCGGTGGGATCGGGGGGCTCGGGGAGCTCCGCCGCCACGCACGAGCAATCGCACAGAACATACGGACACCAGCACTCCATCAATGCCGTCAGTGTTGCCCATTATCTTTTCATTACAATTATTAAATGTTTTCACAAAATAATTTTAACATTGAAACTATTGAGGCGATGACCATGTCATAATAAATGACGAATGAATTGAAAGCAGCTTAATGATGTAGTGTTTGTGTGTATAGTGAGCGTAGAGAACCGGAGACCCTTTTTACTGGAAACCGAGGCATTCCATCTTAGTCCTCACGGGTGAAAACGCATCTACATTTTGAATTGTAATAGAGGACAGATGTAGATGTCTATGGGCCGCAGCAACCACTTACTAGCAGATAGACTGTGTGCTCGTTTGTCACCCTTATCCTATAAAAAAATCCTTTATTTTGATATTCTACTCGATAGGATTGGTTAGTTTTTTTTTATTAACGTATTACTATTTCGCGCCAAAAATGCGCCATTTTGTTTAGTTTATTCAAACATCTTAAAACTCTTGTGTTTTTAAGACGAAATTTATAATATTTAACAGAAATATAATTATTTATAAATTATAACAAAAAGGATATTTGCTAAATAATATCAAACGATGACAAGGACCACTAAACTTAAAATCACAGATATATGGTAAAACATAACACATGCTAAAGTGCGATACAAAAAAAAGAGTGAACCTTTCTTTTTTTTTATTTGTTAATGATGCAATGATGTCGTTCCGTTCATAGAGGGTAACAGAAACATAAACTTTTTTATTCAATACAGATTATAAATAATAATTATTGAAAGTCACTCTTTTGTTTAAGTACAACTGATTCAAACCTCAAAACCTCTGTCCTAGGAAGAACCAGCAAGAAACGCAGCGGCACTTTTTTTATTAAATGACAGCTTACAATCATATACATCGCCCCAAGAATGAATTACTGACTCGTTGGAGACGAGTAACTGGTACTGGTAGCTCGTGTTTGTTCCTAGTATTTAGAGAATGAATATCACTTATTTTTGTATAACTACTTTTATTTTTGTGTACGTACATTACATTTTCATAAATTTATTGAGAGGTCAAAGTTAATATAAACATTTCTTTAAATTTTAGTCGGAGCGACTCTTTAGGTTTTAAATCATAGATTGCTCTTATGGATCTCTTCTGTAAAACAACATAATTTCAGTGTCAAGCGCGAGTCCCCATAGCAAAATACCATACTTCATTATACTATGGAAATAGCTAAAGTAAACAAGTATAGTTGTTTCCACACTGGTAATATTTCTAATCTTTTTTACAGCGTATGCTGCAGAACTAAGTCTGCTTGCTGATTTTGATATATGGGGGCTCCATTGAAGCTTCGCGTCTAGTGTTATTCCAAGAAAAATGGTGGTATCGACAAGATTCATTCCTTCCCATTTAAAATTACATTCGTATTTAATTGTTTGACATTTGTAGTCTTGAATTTCATACATTTCGCTTTAGTGCCATTTAAATGCACGTTATTAACATTAAACCAATTTACTAATTTAGATATAGCATTATGTACTTCGTCATAAATTAATAATTGTCGTTTTAATTTGAAAATTAATGAAATGCATCAGCAAATACTACTATATTATGGTTATCCCATAATATTATGGCTATCCCCGGCAGGCTCGAGTGTTTGTGTGTGGTTATCCCCTACTATGCAAGGTAAGTCATTAACATATACACGAAACAGAAAGGGGCCGAGAATTGAGCCTCGAGGCACGCCCATTTGTACTATCTACCCGGAAGAACTCATGTTATTTATGACAACTTTTTGCGTTCTGTTACTTAAATATGAAACAATTAATTTACGAGCATTGCTTCTTACACCGTAGTGTTGTAGTTTCCTGATTAATGTTTCACGGTGAACACAATCGAATGCTTTAGATAGGTCACAGAATATATCCAAAGCATCCTATGAACTCTCCCATGCATTGAAAATATATTTTATCAGCTCAACAGCAGCATCAGTTGTCGAGCGATCCCTAGTGAGACCGAATTGATTTTTATGAAGTAAATTATTTACATTAAAAAATTTAACATTTGATCAAGAATAATTTTTGAAACATTTTACTAAGTGTTGGCAGTACAGACATTGGTCTAAAATTGGCGGGGTCTAATGTAATAGTGTGAATGTATTATTGCGACATCTAGCGATAAGAAGCTATATTTGCTCATTAATTCTAGAAACTTCGTTGATGAAAAGTAATATGATGTCTATTTTTAAGGACTTATGGATCGTACTCAAGTGAATGATGAGTAATATAATGCCTTTCTCTTTTATTTTTTAATAGCCAATCACGCGAAAATTATTGAAATGGTACACAATTGTAGGTAAACATTTCTTTCTTGCGTATGTGTGAGTTTGGCGACAGCGGTATCGCTACAAATGATGTGTTTTGCTACTTCTTCTTGTTTTTTTATTCCATGGTTTTAAACCACGATGTTCGTTACAGCTGTCACTTTTGGTTGGAACACTAAACACAATATTAAAATACTTCTGACTTTTACTTATTTTACACATACAAATAAGTCGTATTTATTTACTGTAAGTCAAAATTGAGATGGATATTATCAATTTACAATATTTAATTTTTAGAAATAGTTGGGAGCAAGTATTTTACAATATGTCATCGGGGTTGCCACAGAGTATCTCCAAAAGTAGCTTATATGGGATCATCATAATTTGTTACTAAAAACAGTTCTTATTCACTTATTTTGACTCGAAATATATCTTCATATATAAAAATTACGTGTCACATTGTTTGTCCGCGATGAACTCCTAAACTACTAAACTGATTTCAATGAAATGTTTCACAATGTGTACAGTTTGGTCCAACTTGAGAGATAGGATAGTTTTTATCCCAAAAAATAACCACAAATTACAATATTTTTATTGTGAATTTAAGGATTTTTTTAGGACACATGGTCGTCGGTCGCAGAACAACGTCTGCCTGATCAGCTAGTGTTATTATAAATAAAACTAGTATTAATTGAAATAATAAAATCAGTTTTTAACTCGATCTCTAGAATAGACCCATCTCGCGGCAGATTATGGAACTTGTTATCGGTATCATAGTTGTTGAACGATTCGTTGCGTATTCAGAAACACAGTCACAGCTACCAGAGGTTTATCCTATAGATAACTTTAATGAATCAATAGCTTTTAGGAATATAACTGGGAACTTCATAAACCGGGTATTAAACGTGGTTTAAAGTCACCGTGTACTCATAAAATATTTTAACGTTATTTAAACTTAAAATTGTGAAAGGAACGTAAAAGTTTTTTCCTGGCCATTAAGTTACAATTTTTTATCTCGATTAATATACTCGTATGTAAAGTATTTTAAAAATTCATTCGATTTAGCATTTAATTGAATATTTCTAATAAACCCTATATTTTTCCGTGCTTAAACTAACTTAAGAGTATCAATTCTCGTAAATATCTTAAATACAATATTTTGTCCAACCTGGCCTTAACATCTATCCACTTGGTCCTCCGAGCTAGATAGATACACACATATCTAGCTCGAAGGGCCAGGTGGATATAAAATATATTACTTTCAAAACAGTACTACAATGTAATGTATAGAAAGATGTATAATGTTGTTATAATGATCACCAATTAAATCAACTCGCTATGCTGTTCTAAAGAATATCTTATAAAGAGCCGAACTACTGACTTTCATAACACAGGTTACCGTAGCATGAAAGTCAGGGGATCAACTTATTTTTATGTCATTTAGGCTAGCCATCTTGTTACAATTTATCTGCAATAACTTTGTATTAAGTTTAAGGCTTTATTTGTCAATAAAAAAAATATTATTTTGGGGTATCTATAAAGTTTTCTCATCTGGTTGGGCAATATAAATATATAATTGTAAATAAACATGGTATTATTATTATTGGGGTTATCTATAAAGTTTTCTCATCTGGTTGGGCAATATAAATATATAATTGTAAATAAACATGGTAAACGTACATAAATATCAATAAAATAAAATAAATACATAAAAAATACATAAATATATAAAAACCCAACCAGATGGAAGCCCTCGGCAGAGGAGACCAGACGGCCGAGGGTTAGGGAGAAAGGGAAAAAAACCGGCGGACGATGCGGGCGGTATCGAGGAGCACCGCCTTCTGCATTTGAGCTTGGAGCGGTCCGTCACGGAGTCCCAGTCGCCTCAGATGACCCGAGAGGCTGACTGGAATTAACCCATTCGCAGATACGACTACAGGTATAATTTCGGCCGGCAATCCACCCCACATGTCGGTCACCTTGTAAGCCAGGTCCAGATATTTAGTCAGCTTATCTGTTTCGGCTTTCACGAGGTTCTCGTCATAAGGAATGGTAATGTTGACCAAAAATATCCTTGACTGTGCCCGGTCCATCAGCACAATATCAGGCTTATTCGCAAGAATAGTCCTGTCTGTGATGATGGCCCGGTCCCAGTAGAGCCTGGCGCGGTCATTTTCGAGCACGGCTTCGGGCAAGTACTTATAATACGGCAGTTTCCGATCCACAAGACCGTATTTCAGAGCGAGCTCCTGGTGTAGAATCCTAGCTACTATGTTGTGCCTGTGCAAATACTCAGAGTTAGAAAGCGCCGAACAACCGGAGATGACATGCCTAAGTGACTCACCGGGATGGCGACAAACTCGACAGACGTCAACGGTGCCATCCTTCAGGATGTATCTCCGATAATTGTTGGTCTTAATAACCTGATCCTGTATCGCACAGACAAAACCCTCGGTTTCCCCAAAGAGGTCACCGAAACGTAGACAGTGGAGGGAGGCGACTGTGTCTACGAAAGGCTCATGTAGAGCTTTGTAGAACCTCCCGTGGAGCTCTTTCTCCTTCCATACGGTCTCCCGGTCGGAAATGCTCTCCGCAGCCGTCATCCGCTCGCCTAGATGACAAAGAATCGTACTCCATTGCCCCATACACTGCCCGAGGAAGTCTCGAACTGTACAATTGACCTTATACAGCTCGAGGACCCTCTTAAGCCATGTATGAGGCACCGAGTCGAATGCTTTTTTATAGTCTATCCAGGCGGCGGAGAGGTTCCGACGGTTGCGTTTAACCACCTTGCCAATGACCGCGTCAATGAGGAGTGGTTCCTTGGTTCCACGACTACCGCCCCGACATCCATTTTGAACGCGCGACATCACCTGATTTGAGTTCAGGTGACGAGTGATTCTCGCGCTCAAAATGGATGTTAGTGTCTTGTATATGGTAGGTAGACACGTTATGGGGCGGTATTTACTCGGGTCTGTGGAATCCCGGTCTTTAGGAACCAAATGAGTGATCCCAGTAGTGAAGAGGCTCGGGAGCGACTTTTGGTCGAGAGCCTCTTGAAACTGTCGGGCAAGCACAGCGTGACACACCACGAACCCCTTCAGCCAGTAGTGATGCAGCCCGTCGAGCCCCGGACTTTTCCAGTTCGGGGCCCTACGGACCGCCTCAGCTACGTCATCCGGCGTTATGATGACGGGGTCCATGGGCGTAACATTCGCACACTGACTCACCACAACTTCCGTCCAAGGGCCCTCGCTGTGGTTTACAGGCTCTGACCACAGGCCGCGCCAGAATGCGATAGTGTCGGCCTGATTCGGTACTGGGCCCGGTCCACGTACCATTGGTCGCTCCAATGATTCATAGAACCTCTTCTGATCACTCTGGAAGAGAGAGTATATCGCCGAATCCGCTTCCCCCAAGCAGCGATTCTCTGCTTCAGGTCGTCTATGCGCTCCGTCAGTTTTTGCGTTATATCCGGCTGGGACAAACTTATATTTGTCCCAGCAAACGTCATCCTGACGGTGCGCACAATTCTCGGCCTATTATTGCCCGACCTGAAGCTTATCAGCCTGCCGATGAGGGCCCTTGCCTTTGCGATACGGTCCACAATCCTTTTTCTCCAGGCTGGGATGGCGCTACTTTGTCTAGTAGCGCGTCCAGCCGTGGGAAGTTTGGCGCCAATAATACGGCAAACTGCCAGTGCGGCGCCAAAAATAATTGAGTCCGTCTCGCAAAGGTCCCGGCTGGCTTCCAAATAGGTCACCAGCATTGGGTTGAAAGCCCTCACGACAGCCCGATTCCGCTTGCTTAGGAGTATACGGTGAAGTCGCGGTCGATTCTCGAGAGGCGTACTGCGCGTTTCCCTAATCGCCTCTTCCAATATGCTCCTCATTTGCTCTTGTTCCTGGACGACTATTCCATCGTCGCCTGAGTCAACCACAAGGAGATCTACGGCTGCATCTACATGTGCGGGTTGCTCTGCAACTCGTAGAGCCGCATCTCCTGTCGTAGTATTTTCATTCGATAAAGGAATAGCCTCACGTCGTAGCCGTTCGAGTTCGGCGTCATCAAATATTTTTTAGCGAATGATGTACCCAACTCGGTCTGCCAGGTTTTGCTCGGTAACAGTAATAGACGGCTCCAGCTCAGCAAATAGTCGATGCATCCTAGTCCGATACGCAAAACCTCCAATTTCTCCCCCTTTCGCCCTAAAATACGCCCGCAATGCATTTCTGTTCATTTGTATTGACCAAAGCATGCGGCGTACTCCACCAGTGGCGGGTGCTGATTGCTGGGCCCGCGAAGACACTGCCAATACCAAGCCAGCTGGTGGGGATGATGGATGCGAGGGGCTGCTGGGTGGTCGTGTAGCACCTCGCGCTAGGCTGGCGGTTCGCATGCTGTCGCGTCCAGCGCCAGCTCCACACGCGCCCTGGCGATCTCCAGGCAGCGGCCCTTTGCGCGTATTCCTTCTTTCCATCATCCATGTAGTGGGCGTCAGTTAACGGGAGACGCCCACACCCGGCACCGTTTCATGGTGAGGCCATGTGCACAAGCGGGCCTTTGCACCTTCAATTTTGCCGAGGCACGGTGCTAACACCTCTTGGCAAGGTGCTGACTGACTGCGCTGACGTAGCAGTTTTGTCACATAACCGTTACGTCAGCGGGCGATGGGGTTGTCACTTCCCTACGCCACACACTTATTATTATCATTTTAGGGGTATCTATATAGTTTTCTCATCTAGTTGGGCTGTATAAATATATAATTTATATTATTATTATTATTATTATATAATGATGTAAAATCCAACATTGAATGAATTAGTCCTCTGATTGATGTCCAGGAGGAGGGAGAGGTGGGGGGACTGTGCGTGCGCGTGGGCGAAGAGCGCAGCGCACGGCTAGATGTGGCGCCGCTACTGGCTGCAGCGCTGCGACAGCACGCCGACTTAGGCGACGTGCAGACGGCCGCCGTCGTGTGCATCGTGTTGCAGGAGCACAGGTCACCCGCTTCTCTGCACACACAAACACAGACATACACATACATTTTTATACGTGGTAGAGCCATTCTATAGCAATATTAGTAGTATAGTTGTAGCACGAATGGGTCGACTCTACCGGGGAAGATACCACGCTCTCACAGAATACCAGCGTAAAATAGCAGCCTGACACTGCTGTGTTTCGTATGGTGAGTGTAGAGAACCGGAGACCCATTTTACTGTAAAAGAAGCATTCCGTCTTAGGCGTCGTCGTACAAGTGACGACGCATCTGCATTTTAGTTCTTTATTGAGGATAAATGTAGATGTCTGTGGGTGACAGCAACCACTTACCATCAGGTGGACTGTGTGCTCGCTAGTCACCCTATCCTATAAAAAAACATACGCACACAAGCACGCACGCAGCGAGTGTGAGCTGCGCCAGCACGTGGACCTGGGCGACATGCAGACGGCTACCGTCGTGTGCATCGTGCTGCACAGATCACCTGCTCCTCTGTTGCAGCGCACACACACACACACACACACACACACACACACACACACACAGCTACACACACACACACACACACACACACACACACACACACACACACACACACACACACACACACACACACACACAACACAACACACGCGCGCGCGCGCTCTCACACGATCACCTAACATTGCTTGTTGATTTTCATTATTATTAGTTTTCTTTAATTGTTATGTTTTTCTAAAACTAATATTTGTAATTGTTGCGACAACCATTTGCGTATTGTTTTACTTTGCCTATAGGTATAAAAATAGATAACGCACAAACTTTTGATGCAACCAAGACACAACCTTATGTCTACCTATATAAAACCTCTTCTCATTTGGACATTGTTATCGTTATGTTAATCGCGAATGTTCTAGTACCTTCACTGAGTATGTGGAAAAATACATCCATTTTTCATCCTAACTGGCATGTTTACACACCCCGCACGTAAATGTTATTGTATGTCATATAATTAAGAGAACATTTGAACTTTGTGTTGCAATAGATTTTTTTCATATTTTTTATTTACTTTTGTATTCACAGAAATGACTTGTTTTTATATATTGATGAGAGTCTGCAAGAACAATGGCTACTTGGATACATCGAATTGCTTCACAGACACAAGATGTATAATGTTGCAACAGAGGTAAGATTTTTTTGTGACGATATATGAATAAATGGTTAATTTCTGTGTGATGAAGGCGAAAGAGAATAATACACCGCTCTATTTCTTTCTATTGATACGGTAAGTGTCGACTAAGAGAAACTTTGACAAGATATGATTTCTAGCAGTTAAGGGAGAAATTTGAAGAAGTCACATATGCGAAACGTATGGTGCGGCAATCACTAATCTATCTTTCTAATAAGACGATCATGGTGAATCTTCTTACATCTAAGAAAGACTCAGTTCAGCTATGGACTTTTTTGCAACCTTTGGACGCGCTAAGTATAATTTAACGGTTCCACGGCATTTCTCCCGAGAAGATAAGAGAGAGAATCGAATAGTTGAGCAGCGTGCTGGCGAACTGCGTGCGTACAAGTGTGCGTGTGTGCGTGTGCAGGTGGTGCGGTGCGCGTGGGTGGGGTGGGTGTGGGCGCTGTCGCAGCAGTCGAGCAGCGTGGCGGCGAGCTGCGGCCGCTGCGGGCGTACAAGTGTGCGTGTGTGCGTGTGCAGGTGGTGCGGTGCGCGTGGGTGGGGTGGGTGTGGGCGCTGTCGCAGCAGTCGAGCAGCGTGGCGGCGAGCTGCGGCCGCTGCGGGCGTACAAGTGTGCGTGTGTGCGTGTGCAGGTGGTGCGGTGCGCGTGGGTGGGATGGGTGTGGGCGCTGTCGCAGCAGTCGAGCAGCGTGGCGGCGAGCTGCGGCCGCTGCGGGCGTACAAGTGTGCGTGTGTGCGTGTGCAGGTGGTGCGGTGCGAGTGGGTGGGGTGGGTGTGGGCGCTGTCGCAGCAGTCGAGCAGCGTGGCGGCGAGCTGCGGCCGCTGCGGGCGTACAAGTGTGCGTGTGTGCATGTGCAGGTGGTGCGGTGTGCGTGGGTGGGGTGGGTGTGGGCGCTGTCGCAGCAGTCGAGCAGCGTGGCGGCGAGCTGCGGCCGCTGCGGGCGTACAAGTGTGCGTGTGTGCGTGTGCAGGTGGTGCGGTGCGCGTGGGTGGGGTGGGTGTGGGCGCTGTCGCAGCAGTCGAGCAGCGTGGCGGCGAGCTGCGGCCGCTGCGGGCGTACAAGTGTGCGTGTGTGCGTGTGCAGGTGGTGCGGTGCGCGTGGGTGGGGTGGGTGTGGGCGCTGTCGCAGCAGTCGAGCAGCGTGGCGGCGAGCTGCGGCCGCTGCGGGCGTACAAGTGTGCGTGTGTGCGTGTGCAGGTGGTGCGGTGCGCGTGGGTGGGGTGGGTGTGGGCGCTGTCGCAGCAGTCGAGCAGCGTGGCGGCGAGCTGCGGCCGCTGCGGGCGTACAAGTGTGCGTGTGTGCGTGTGCAGGTGGTGCGGTGTGCGCGTGTGCAGGTGGTGCGGTGCGCGTGGGTGGGGTGGGTGTGGGCGCTGTCGCAGCAGTCGAGCAGCGTGGCGGCGAGCTGCGGCCGCTGCGGGCGTACAAGTGTGCGTGTGTGCGTGTGCAGGTGGTGCGGTGCGCGTGGGTGGGGTGGGTGTGGGCGCTGTCGC
Organism: Parnassius glacialis; assembly: GCA_033319125.1. Lineage (NCBI taxonomy): Eukaryota > Metazoa > Arthropoda > Insecta > Lepidoptera > Papilionidae > Parnassius > Parnassius glacialis. Next base: position 47,607,997 of record JAVANC010000027.1, on the reverse strand, counting down.
AGCAGTCGAGCAGCGTGGCGGCGAGCTGCGGCCGCTGCGGGCGTACAAGTGTGCGTGTGTGCGTGTGCAGGTGGTGCGGTGCGCGTGGGTGGGGTGGGTGTGGGCGCTGTCGCAGCAGTCGAGCAGCGTGGCGGCGAGCTGCGGCCGCTGCGGGCGTACAAGTGTGCGTGTGTGCGTGTGCAGGTGGTGCGGTGCGCGTGGGTGGGGTGGGTGTGGGCGCTGTCGCAGCAGTCGAGCAGCGTGGCGGCGAGCTGCGGCCGCTGCGGGCGTACAAGTGTGCGTGTGTGCGTGTGCAGGTGGTGCGGTGCGCGTGGGTGGGGTGGGTGTGGGCGCTGTCGCACAAGTCGAGCAGCGTGGCGGCGAGCTGCGGCCGCTGCGGGCGTACAAGTGTGCGTGTGTGCGTGTGCAGGTGGTGCGGTGCGCGTGGGTGGGGTGGGTGTGGGCGCTGTCGCAGCAGTCGAGCAGCGTGGCGGCGAGCTGCGGCCGCTGCGGGCGTACAAGTGTGCGTGTGTGCTTGTGCAGGTGATGCGGTGCGCGTGGGTGGGGTGGGTGTGGGCGCTGTCGCAGCAGTCGAGCAGCGTGGCGGCGAGCTGCGGCCGCTGCGGGCGTACAAGTGTGCGTGTGTGCGTGTGCAGGTGGTGCGGTGCGCGTGGGTGGGGTGGGTGTGGGCGCTGTCGCAGCAGTCGAGCAGCGTGGCGGCGAGCTGCGGCCGCTGCGGGCGTACAAGTGTGCGTGTGTGCGTGTGCAGGTGGTGCGGTGCGCGTGGGTGGGGTGGGTGTGGGCGCTGTCGCAGCAGTCGAGCAGCGTGGCGGCGAGCTGCGGCCGCTGCGGGCGTACAAGTGTGCGTGTGTGCGTGTGCAGGTGGTGCGGTGCGCGTGGGTGGGGTGGGTGTGGGCGCTGTCGCAGCAGTCGAGCAGCGTGGCGGCGAGCTGCGGCCGCTGCGGGCGTACAAGTGTGCGTGTGTGCGTGTGCAGGTGGTGCGGTGCGCGTGGGTGGGGTGGGTGTGGGCGCTGTCGCAGCAGTCGAGCAGCGTGGCGGCGAGCTGCGGCCGCTGCGGGCGTACAAGTGTGCGTGTGTGCGTGTGCAGGTGGTGCGGTGCGCGTGGGTGGGGTGGGTGTGGGCGCTGTCGCAGCAGTCGAGCAGCGTGGCGGCGAGCTGCGGCCGCTGCGGGCGTACAAGTGTGCGTGTGTGCGTGTGCAGGTGGTGCGGTGCGCGTGGGTGGGGTGGGTGTGGGCGTTGTCGCAGCAGTCGAGCAGCGTGGCGGCGAGCTGCGGCCGCTGCGGGCGTACAAGTGTGCGTGTGTGCGTGTGCAGGTGGTGCGGTGCGCGTGGGTGGGGTGGGTGTGGGCGCTGTCGCAGCAGTCGAGCAGCGTGGCGGCGAGCTGCGGCCGCTGCGGGCGTACAAGTGTGCGTGTGTGCGTGTGCAGGTGGTGCGGTGCGCGTGGGTGGGGTGGGTGTGGGCGCTGTCGCAGCAGTCGAGCAGCGTGGCGGCGAGCTGCGGCCGCTGCGGGCGTACAAGTGTGCGTGTGTGCGTGTGCAGGTGGTGCGGTGCGCGTGGGTGGGGTGGGTGTGGGCGCTGTCGCAGCAGTCGAGCAGCGTGGCGGCGAGCTGCGGCCGCTGCGGGCGTACAAGTGTGCGTGTGTGCGTGTGCAGGTGGTGCGGTGCGCGTGGGTGGGGTGGGTGTGGGCGCTGTCGCAGCAGTCGAGCAGCGTGGCGGCGAGCTGCGGCCGCTGCGGGCGTACAAGTGTGCGTGTGTGCGTGTGCAGGTGGTGCGGTGCGCGTGGGTGGGGTGGGTGTGGGCGCTGTCGCAGCAGTCGAGCAGCGTGGCGGCGAGCTGCGGCCGCTGCGGGCGTACAAGTGTGCGTGTGTGCGTGTGCAGGTGGTGCGGTGCGCGTGGGTGGGGTGGGTGTGGGCGCTGTCGCAGCAGTCGAGCAGCGTGGCGGCGAGCTGCGGCCGCTGCGGGCGTACAAGTGTGCGTGTGTGCGTGTGCAGGTGGTGCGGTGCGCGTGGGTGGGGTGGGTGTGGGCGCTGTCGCAGCAGTCGAGCAGCGTGGCGGCGAGCTGCGGCCGCTGCGGGCGTACAAGTGTGCGTGTGTGCGTGTGCAGGTGGTGCGGTGCGCGTGGGTGGGGTGGGTGTGGGCGCTGTCGCAGCAGTCGAGCAGCGTGGCGGCGAGCTGCGGCCGCTGCGGGCGTACAAGTGTGCGTGTGTGCGTGTGCAGGTGGTGCGGTGCGCGTGGGTGGGGTGGGTGTGGGCGCTGTCGCAGCAGTCGAGCAGCGTGGCGGCGAGCTGCGGCCGCTGCGGGCGTACAAGTGTGCGTGTGTGCGTGTGCAGGTGGTGCGGTGCGCGTGGGTGGGGTGGGTGTGGGCGCTGTCGCAGCAGTCGAGCAGCGTGGCGGCGAGCTGCGGCCGCTGCGGGCGTACAAGTGTGCGTGTGTGCGTGTGCAGGTGGTGCGGTGCGCGTGGGTGGGGTGGGTGTGGGCGCTGTCGCAGCAGTCGAGCAGCGTGGCGGCGAGCTGCGGCCGCTGCGGGCGTACAAGTGTGCGTGTGTGCGTGTGCAGGTGGTGCGGTGCGCGTGGGTGGGGTGGGTGTGGGCGCTGTCGCAGCAGTCGAGCAGCGTGGCGGCGAGCTGCGGCCGCTGCGGGCGTACAAGTGTGCGTGTGTGCGTGTGCAGGTGGTGCGGTGCGCGTGGGTGGGGTGGGTGTGGGCGCTGTCGCAGCAGTCGAGCAGCGTGGCGGCGAGCTGCGGCCGCTGCGGGCGTACAAGTGTGCGTGTGTGCGTGTGCAGGTGGTGCGGTGCGCGTGGGTGGGGTGGGTGTGGGCGCTGTCGCAGCAGTCGAGCAGCGTGGCGGCGAGCTGCGGCCGCTGCGGGCGGCGCGCGCGGGGCCGCGCGTGCGAGCGCTGCGTGCCGCGGCGCGCGTGCGAGCTGTGCGCGGTGTGCCGGCGGCCGGTGCGCGGCCTGTTCGCCTGGTGCCAGGGCTGCGCGCACGGCGGCCACCTGCACCACATGCGCGCCTGGCTCGCCGAGCGCAGCCTGTGCGCCGCCGGCTGCGGCCACCGCTGCCACCTGCCCTGACCGGCCTTGGCCCTGACCACTCACAACCTGCCCGTAAGTATACTGAACGCTCGATACGGAATGACGCTTTCTTGCGAAACGAAATACAGAGTTTTGCTGAGAACTTAACCGCTGGTGAATTGCTAACCTGATCCTTCGAACCGAATTGATTTTTTGGGTGCGGTCACTGCACTGCTTAGTTACGTATTCCGTAGTCACGACACACGAATAACATTTTCCCCAACAAAGATCACACCACCACCATCGCACAGCTTTTAAAACTCCTTTCTAAGTTTGAACGATGCATATTGTAAATAAAAAGTCAGTCATGTCCCAAAACTCAAAATAGCAGCGTCGCTTTTTTAATTCGAAAGTATCTCAATTACCGTATCGTTTAAATGAAAACTTGGAAATCTACATCTTGTGTAAAATTTACTAAAACAATATACTAGTGAGTTTGTTTGAACTTTTGTATACAATAAAAAATCTGCACAGGGTTATTTTGCAATAACCAACCAAAGAAGAACGGTCATCTGTGACCCAGACCCGACAGAAACGAGACATATCTTAGTTTTTTTGTTATCTTCTATACAGTCAAATTATGTATTTTTTATATTCGAAATCAATGGCTAACACCAAAATATTGTCTTATGGTTTTGTTCAGGCGATACACAAAAAAATACAAAATGCCTATTTATCTACAAAATTCGTAAATGTATGTAACTAAATGACGATACAATAGCTATGGGATGTATCTAGGTGACCTGGAGAGGCAGCTGGATTATGTAATTTTGAACTTCTAGTACAACAATCAACTTGGATTCATTAAAATCGTCATATTCGATTATCTTCAGAAATAAAGTATTCAACAAACATGTGCCGCATATATTTGAAGATTTTAAAATTGCTGCAGCTTTGATTAATTATTTTCAAGATCCGTACGAAGATAGTCCGTACACAGAAGATTTTATTGAAATAATTAATCGAAATATACAACACCCCAATCGACTGGCCGAGTATGTGGAGGAGAACAATTTACACAGACAGAGTGACGTTTCACAGGATGACTGCAAATGATCCGGAAGTTGAACATTTTCCACAACTAACAATTGAAGACTTAATTAAATTCTCAATTGGCACTTATCACGTGAAGTTAGCAAGATCGTACTGCAGTGAGCATTTGAAAACCACGGGAATATATAATATGGAGATATATAGACATCCAGCGGCTGTAGAGGGCAGAAACATTAATACTTTAATCAGGTGCAGAATTCATTCACGACACGTTACGACAAAAATGTATTATACTTATATTATGTTTGATGAGAATATAAATGGAATAAACGCAATAACAGACTCGTGCTACCATGGTAAAATGACACTGGGAAGTTGCTCACACGAACAAACGCCGATTATCCGAACGCCGATTAACTGAATCGCCAATTATCCGAATCGGTCCTAAGCGTAACATAAAAAATTAAAACCAAGTACAGTAAGTAACATTACTTACATTACTTCTACAGTACTTGGTTAACTAATATTAAAAATAACAGTGAAAGATAAGTTTTGTGACTGCTTTGGAAAGTGGTGATGGATGTTCGTCGCGAAAAGTAATGAAAAAGGATGTTCATCCGTTCAGCTTGAGAATGATGTTTTTACGTGCTTTCTGCAGCAACGATCTATTGGACAACCGGTTTCTGTATCGTTTTTATGTGAAAAGGCGCGAATGTTCAGTGAAAAAATGGGTGTAGCTGGTTTTACTCATTATAAAACTTTATAAAGTGTAAAACCATTTATAAACTTAAAAAAGTTTTCTATGTGTGACAGTTTGTTTTTCTATATTACATACCAGTCTATGTCCGATTATCCGAATCGACCCCGGTCCCAATTAATTCGGATAATCGGCGTTCTACTGTACTTAGGGTGGGCTAGACATTCGAGATCACTTGTAGTGTTATGCTACTTACATTTCATTGTACACTATTTTTCCATTCTGTTTTTGATTTTCTGCATTCATGTTTTGCATGGTGAATGGAGCTTTGCACTCCTTTGTGAGCAGTCGGAAGGTGTCTAACAAGGCTCGTTTGGCTGTGCATGAGGGGGTGCTGGTTCCGACACTCATGTACGGAAGTGAAAGTTGGGTATGGCAGAAGAAACATGAAAGCAGAATAAATGCAGTTGAGATGAGAGCATTAAGAAGTATGATAGGAGTTAAACTGAGTGACAGGATAAGAAATAGTGAGATAAGGAAACGTTGTGGTCTGAAAGAAGATGTAGTGACAAAAATTGAGAAAGGTATGCTGAGATGGTTTGGCCACGTCGAGAGAATGAATGAAGAACGATTGACGAAAAAAGTGTATAAGGCGAGTGTGAATGAAAGTGTTGGAAGGGGTAGACCTAGGCGGACATTTCTAGACCAAATTAGGGACGTCTTGAAAAAAGGCCAGGTTAAGAGTACCCTAAACCGTAGAGCATGTATGAAGGGAATAATGAAAGTGGACGAAGCGAAACAAGTATGTAAGGATCGTAGCAAGTGGAAAGAAGTGGTCTCTGCCTACCCCTACGGGAAAGAGGCGTGATTATATGTATGTATTCATGTTTTGCATCACTTTATACTATTTTTCCATTCTGTTTTTGATTTTCTGCATTTATATTTTGCATCACCTTTATTTCTATAGGATCCTGTAACGTTTTTACACAATAACATATCAATTTCACTTTGTATTTTCACACTATTTAGCACTTTTAAAATCGCTGTCAATGGAGTCTTACCTTTTTCGGTCTTTTATTGAATTCTCTGTAACTCTACAATTTCAGGCTTCATGCACGCTGCCGTGCATTAGTTTTTCCTATATGAATAATATCTCATTTCTTACTAAAATGTAATAGTTTCTTAATAACAGTCCCAAAAACCAAAAATTGTTAAATATGACAACTATTATTTATATCGTTGTTATGGTAACTTTTATTCAAATTCGTCTCTGGTATGATGTTCTTAGTTTAATAATTCTACATAAATACTCTTTGGCTGTAGGTCATTTACAATAAATTTCCTTTTAATTTAAATAATTTCTCGTTCTCTCTAAAAAGGTATAAAAGCCGAACAATTGGAGAATAAGAAAAGTCTCGCTTCAGTTCTCAAAGGAGAAGCATCTACTAAAGGCCTTATCCCGGGGCCGCATTGCCCCGGGATCCTGCAAGCCTCCATCTACATCCGTATTCGTCGGCAGTCTGCTTCAAGCGCGGGGCCCGCGCTACCTTCGGGCACGCTCCGACTGCTTGCTCCAGGCGCCGAGTGCACCTACTGCCCGCGCTACCTCTGGGGGCGGCGACTACTTCTCCAAGTACTGAGCGCACCTACCCCAGGCGCTACGTGCGCCGGCTCCGGACGCTGCGTGTGCCCAGTCCAGGCGCTGCGTGCCGTCGCCGCTGAGAAACCTCAAGCTCCGCGTGTGCCTATTTCTACAAGAGCAGCGTGTCACTTCAACCTCCAGGCTTCACTATAATACTAATTCTCCTATTCTCCTATTTTTTTTAATCTAATTGTAATCTCACTTCATCCATCATCTTCATATTTCATTTTTTTTATAAGATTGTAAATACCTTTTAAAAAATTATAATATATTATTTTCTTGGTCTACTTTTGTTGTTTTGCTGTTCTTAGGTTAGGTTCTCTTTATTTTTTAATAGTCGCTTCACGACACACTTTGACCACCCCGCACTGGGTATAGATTATGTTTTAAGGGACATAGAAATTCAATAAAACTATATTTCGACATATTGTTTTTTTTTTGTTATAGACCATGAAACCCCAATGATAGGTACCTAAATCTCTGATGTACAATGAATCATCGAATACAATGATTTTAATGAATCATAGGTTGATTGTTGTACTAGAAGTTCAAAAATTATATAATCCAGCTGTATCTCCAGGTCACCTAGATATATCCCATAGTTATTGTATCGTCATTTAGTTACATACATTTACGAATTTTGTAGATAAATAGGCATTTTGTATTTTTTTTTGTGTATCGCCTGAACAAAACCATAAGACAATATTTTGGTGTTAGCCAATGATTTCGAATATAAAAAATACATAATTTGACTGTATAAAAGATAACAAAAAAACTGAGATATGTCTCGTTTCTGTCGGGCCTGGTTTTTTTTTTCTATGGGGCGTGACCGTTCTTCTTTGCAGAGGAGGTTCAGAATAAGTAATATAGGCAAATGGTGATGAAATGATAGTAAAAGAAATCTCAAACTTTCTGTCATTTTATCTTTTAAATTCATTTTTTTTTAATTTTAAATGGATTTTACCTGTAAAACGTCCTTGTAAACGTCGTCTTGTACGCTCGCCCGGCCGACAGTTGACAGTTTTTACGGTGACCATTACGTACGCTTCGTTACCAATGACGTAACGAAAATATTCGAACTAACGAAAATAACCGCTGATACTGTGAAATTATGAAATGTAAAGTATGTAAGAAAGTATTCTCTTGTATCGCCAATTCAATACTCCCCCGGTCGTGGTCTATACCGGCTTTATATAGGGCCTCAGATAGTTTCCAGAACCTTCTACTGTAGAAACATCTAGTAAGTTCGAGTGCATATCGGTTCCAAAATTTCTAGAAGGATCTTGACCTAGTTCTGCTACTCGACACTAAAGGGCGCTAGTGGTAACTAGTGTTGCCATGTACAAGACATTAATAGTGGCGCGCAACAATATGGTGTGTTCGTTATTCACATCCAGAAACGGATTTCATATTGAGGTTTGTAAATAGTTTATTCCCATTTTCTAAATACACTATAATAAGGACAGTCGTCGGTTACGTCGTTGATAAGCAAAAATATATATATATTTTATTTATTATGATGATCCTAAGTTAAGTGTAAAAGGAAAATTTAAATTATAATTCGCGTCTTGTAGTTATTGTCTTAAGCATAAGTAGTAAGCGTGTCACTAAGAAAATAAACAGTAGGCAAAAACTTGAGAAACGAAAACGTGAATTGACTCAAACACACTGGTGCGCCCGTTAGAGTAGTTGTTGCCCATAAATCACATTCAATTTGAGATAATTTCAAATAAAAGTAGAAGCCTTATTTACTCATATTTTCAAAAAAAATGTAATATCAGTATATAATTATTTATTTATTTGAACTTTCTTGCAAATTAACCCTGTATAGAATTACTCTTATCATTTCGTGTATGCAACTTGACGCCACTGTATATTATTTACTAACTTAACTACAGCTCTAACTGGGCCCGTGAATTACGTGAGGTGTTTTTTATTCAAAAGATTCAAGATTCAAAACTTTTATTTGATGAAAATGGTAAATACAGGTGTTAATTACATACACTTTAGGCCAAACATGTTTCACCGCTTACATAGAGGCATACAAATATCAAATTTAAATATGTGGCTAAATCAGTTGCTAATTATTAAGTTATTAATTACAAAATATTGAAAGTACATAGAAATTAAAATTTATATATAATTACTCATTAGATAATTATTAATTATTATTAAATATAATATAAATATTAGACAATTATTAATTATTACTAAATATGATAAAATGACAAAGTAATGGTTAATTTTTATTAAACAAAATAAAAATGACCATGATTAGTGAAATCATAGTGGTTCATTTGTCAAATTTATAATCTAGGAATTCTTTGACGCTATAAAAAGTTCTTTCTGCGAGAAGATCATAGAGGCCTTTTCTAAATCTTGAGAAAGATAGTGCTTTAATATGCTGAGGAATTTTATTATATATTTTGACACACATGTATAGACAGATTTTATTATATTTAGATAATCTAGTGTCAATTACAAGCTTTTCAGGGTATCTGTTGCTTCGAGAAGATATATTTTTTGCTTTAGTAAACAGATGGTTGTGTTATTTGACTAACAAACATATTTCATATATGTAGAGCGAGAGTAATGTCAATAACTTAAGCTTTTTGAATAAAGGTCTACATGAATGAAATGGCGCTTTTAGAGTTAGTGCTCGTAAACATTTTTTTTTTGAGTGATAAAAGCTTTATTTAACTGAGAACCATTCCCCAGATAATTAGCATGTAACGCAGAATAGAAACTACATAAGCGTGATACGCTGACAGGGCAGTATTTATGTTCGTGACTTTTCTAATATACCTTAAAGCATATACAAATTTATTTATTCTATCACACACTGATTTAATATGAGACTCCCAGTTAAGGTTTCTATCAATTACTAAGCCAAGAAATTTTGTTTGCGTCATTTCTTCGATTTTGGTTTCGTTGTGATATATGTCAAGCTTATTAGTTTACCAAGTTGTCAAATTTAATGTAGTGAGTTTTGCTAAGATTCACTTTCAAATTATTTAGATTTAACCATTCTATTATTGATTTTATAGCGTCCCAAGCCAGCGTAAGCAAGCGTAGCCAAGATAGCCATTAAATTTTTCTACATTTTCAGAGCAGTAATCTCTTGTATAAACGAAATAGGACCTTGGGTTTTGTTTTACAGATTTAACCGGTATTTTCAACATTTGGGCAGTGTTTTGATCTGATAAACAAAGCGGTAATATGACTGGTATTGCTGTTTTAATATTACTTAACATGTGATCAATACAAGACTATTTTCGGGTAGGCTCTTTAATATGCATCGTTAAGTTATAATTTAGAGCTCTATCATTTAACATAATTGTAAATTTGGCAGATTTCAACGTGTTAATATTGAAGTCCCCTGTCAACACAATTTTCTTTTTATATATTTTATATATATTATATTATATATAATATATATAAATAAATAATTTCTGGTTCGTTATTTTTTTCGCAAGTTCTAATATAGTAATTTCCAAAATTTCTTTTTTAGCTGTTGCACTTGCTGTTTTGATGTAGGATAATTAAGTATTTACTTGAGGTCCTATTAGACTGAGGCACGAAAAAAGTCACTCTTCTTTTTAAGCGGAAAGTAAAAAGGTACATAGGCTGCACTAAAAGTATCGGGAATGGAATATTTCCACTGTTCCTATCATATTAAAATCTTTTTAATTGAAAACTCCTTGGTTTTAAAAATCGAATACCATTTATTTATTTAAAAAAAGATTCTCGGTCTTGTCACAAGGTTTTGTCAAACTTGTTTAGTCGTTGAGAAAATGGAATTGACTCGAGAAAATTCAAGAGCGATGATTTATTATGACTTTCGAAGTGGTTTAACACAAAAACAGTGTGTTGATTGGATGATTTCTGCATTTGGTGATGAAGCCCCATCCAAAACCATAATTTATCGCTGGTTTGCTTAATTTCAACGTAGACGTGTCAAGCTCAGTGATGACCCCCCGTCAAGGTCGTCCAAAAACTGCAGTCACCCAAGAAAACGTTGATGCTGTGCGTAAGCTGATTGAGGAAGATCGACATGTGACATACCGCGAAATTCAGGCAACTTTAGACATTGGCATGAGTCAAATACAAATAATCTTGCATGAACAATTAGGTGTAAAAAAGTTGTTTTCCCGATGGATACCGCATTCGCTCTGTGAAGAGCAAAAAGCGGCTCGTGTTACTTGGTGCGTCAGAACTCTCGAAAGATTCCACGCAGGATCCTCAAATGCTGTATACAACATCGTATCAGGTGACGAATCCTGGATATACGCGTACGAACCCGAAACAAAAAACCAGTCACGAGTTTGGGTGTTCGAAAATGAGTTAAAGCCAACAAAAATTGTTCGTTCACGGAGTGTTGCAAAAAAAATAGTGGCCACGTTTGTCTCCAAAATCGGCCATGTTACGACTATTCCTCTTGAGGGACAAAGAACGGTTAATGCAGAATGGTATGCTAGCATTTGTTTGCCACAGGTCGTTTCTGAACTCCGTAAAGAGAACTGCGACCGCCGCATCATCCTCCATCACGACAATGCGAGTTCTCACACCGCACACAGAACAAAAGAGTTTTTAGAGCAAGAAAACATAGAATTATTAGACTATCCGCCGTACAGCCCCGACCTAAGCCCTAATGATTTCTATACTTTCCCTAAAATAAAGAATAAATTGCGTGGACAGAGATTTTCATCACCTGAAGAAGCTGTGGACGCCTACAAAAAGGTCATTTTGGAGACCCCAACTTCCGAATGGAATGGTTGCTTCAATGATTGGTTCCATCGTATGGAAAAATGTGTCAAATTTCGCGGAGAATACTTCGAAAAGCAATAAATAAATTTTTAAATAGTAATGTTGTGTCACTTCCTTGATTCCCGAAATTTTCAGTGCCGCCCTCGTATGATAAGGATATAGAACGACGAGTGAACGCAGGAAATACGAGTGAATGGGGCTCTTCGTGTTCAATGCATGGGATTGTGAATTCACGGGATGCTTTGGGTATATTCTGTACCTACCAGACTTAGTTCTGCAGCATATGTTGTAAATAAGATTAGAAATCTTACCAGTGTTGAAACATCTAGACTTAGACTTTATCTATTCCCATAGTATAATGTCGTATGGTATTTTGTTATGGGGACACGCGGCTGACATTGAAATTATATTTGTTTTACAGAAGAGGGTGATAAAACAATCTATGATTTAACTTTTTGAGCGCCAAAGTCGCCTATACTTGACAAGCACCTGCGGGCCCTGAGCGCCAACGACGTCTATAGTTGACAAAAAACCCGGCTCACAAAAATATGAAATATAGATATTGGAAAATTATTACTGGTATTTTAATTCCACACTCCTCAAAAAAGAATAACCCAGCAACATGTGAGTATAAAAAACAATCTAAGCAAATACTACATCCAGCACGCCAAAGTCGTGTATAATTGACCGCTAGTGCCGTGCGCGGGAGGCATAGATTTCTTGAAAACTAGCCAAAATTCAGCTCAAACGTGTTATTTTTTTAACTATTATTATTGATATTTGAATGAAACAAAAGATTAGAAACATAAAACTATAGTTAGCTACATGAATAAGAAAATATTATCAAATCATCTTCGCATAATAAATCTAATGTCTCAACTCTGGCGCATCCTTAGCGCGTCATCGAAAATCAGTTCACTGGGCGCCGTGGTCAAGGATAGACGACACCCTGATGACGTCATAAGTGATTAGCGGGAAAAGTAGTGCAGTGCAACATAAACGATTCTGACTGATTTACTAGTGCGAATAATTATGTACAATTGTTGATTAGTGAATAATTATGTACCTTTTTTTATTCTAATAATATAAAATTACAAATAATAAATGTGTTTTTTTTAACTTATGGTATGAAGAGCAATTTCTCATTTTGTGTTGTGCTATTTTCTTTCTCAATCTCAAAACCATCTGGCAGCATCAGCGTCATATCAAACCCCCATTGTCATTAAAGCGTTAGACTTTTCTTCTGTGCTTCACTTGGTCTACGCCTCCCCCGACACATAAAATATTTTGATTCGATGTCTGTATATTTTGGTTAGATCGATTTCGAAATCGATACACAACGTGCGACTCGGCTACATCTCTAAGAAAGTTACAAAAAGGAAGGTCAGCTACGCCGTTGTCGTCCAGACGTGACAGTGACGTCATCACGATGGAGAGTAGTGCTGTGGTTTACGTGTAGTTATGGGTGCTTGATATTGTTTGCTTTTTATTTATGTACAAAGTGCATATATAAAAAGAGTGGAAGACAGCGCAAGATTAAATAAAACATACCAGATTATAAAGAGTTATTTATTGCATAAAAAACCAACAAAAACAAGTTATTTTGCGTTATCGATATATCAACTCTTGGCAACACTATTATTTTCGTAGGAATTTTTGTTTACTTTTCGCTTTGGCGTACAGGACACGGTTATGCGTTTTTGGCGTGGCGGTGAAGAGGTTAAAACTAGAGTCGCTCATACAAAAATTTAAGGAAATTAATTATTAACTTTGGCCTCTCAATACATTAATGAAAATGTAATGTATGTATACAAAAATAATAGTAGCTTTAAAAAAAATAAATGATATTCATTCTGTAAATACTAGGAACAGACACAAGCTAATAGTACCAGTTATTCAACTCCACCGAGTAAGTAATTCATTCTTGGGGCGATGAATACGCTTTTACAACAAAATCCCAGAAAATATACAAAATTTGACCTGCTTGCTGCTGCAAAGTTCATAAATTTTATTAGCAAAAGTTTGTTTAAAAAGGATTATAATATTAAGAAAATTATGGATGATATAACTCCTAGAAATTAGATGATCGCTACCAAGCTATTTCTGATTTGATTTGTTTTGTATTGTTAATTATGTAACAAACATGGTTGTAAGCTGTATTTTTGGTTTTTAAAAAAAAGTCCCGCTGGGTTTCTTGCTGGTTCTTCAAAGGACACAGGTTTTTTCCGAGCTTGTGGTAAATTAAACAAAAGAGTGATTTTCAATAAGTATTGTTTATAATCTATAGTGAATAAAAAAGTTTCTCTTTCTAACCACGCAGGTTGTGCAGTGCCATGGGTAGCTTTCGTGCCAAGATGCGTGAGCAGAGAAACCCATTCTAATCTAGCATTGCATCCTCTGCATCCTCGGCGACAATTCGGATTTTAATAATATATAAAATAGAAAATAAATAAATGCCGTTAATTGTGCCATCTCTATCGCATCTTGATTACTGACATTCTTGAGACAAAATACATTTTAGATTGTTTTGTATAGTTTAGTTGGAATAAACCTAGCAGGCTAACAGCATAGCAAAGTGGCGAAGCAATCAGCTTTGTAGCGGTTTCTAACGGTTGCCGTTGAGCAATCAGTTTCAAAATAGGAGGTTCAGATGCCTGGGTGATCAGTAATCGATTGCTGAAAACAGAATTTGAAAATTCGAAACCGTTCTCGAGATAATCGTAGGACAGACAGACGGACAGACTTCGTGAAATCAATGTGTCTTCGCAAGCTTCGCCACTTAATAAGTAAATGAACCGGATATTTTCTAATTACTCAAGTTGTACATTTTTATTGTTGTTAATGTTCATTTTTTCTATTTATAAATATATGTGTGTGTAATTTATACCTTGCTAGGCTATAATAAGGATATTAATATATAGTGTTGTGACTGAAATTTTATTATTTTTAATATATTTTGTATAAAGGGAGCAAATAAAACCCAATTTCTGACTTATATACAATTTCATTTATTTACATCATATTAACATATTATACGAACAAACTTAAATAACTTAATACTGTTCTTTTATAAATAATGGTAACAGGATACATCAAAAACTTAATATGGCAATGGCAGTGGAATGAATTTCGTAAAGTTAAAGTTAATATCATTGACGACAATGAAAGTTAATATTCACGACATTGTCTGCCACCAGCGCGGTACCACAAGGATTGAGGTGAACTATTTGACAGATTTCATAGCGGTGGAAGATATTTGTTAGAAAATTATAGAGATTAGAAATTGATAAACCAAACTACAATTTTTTTTAAATAATAAAAACGTTTAAAATATTAAAGAATACGGCACTGAGGCATTGTTTTGTGCATATAACATACACAAGAAATCAAATAACTTTTATTCATAAGGCAACCGTTCAATGATGATGAAAAAGTTCACCCTAGTCCCAACTAGCGACATCTGATGAGCGTAAGAATATTAACCCTCAGTAGTCTATTTTTTTTTTCAGTCGTTATATTCAAGTAGCAGTATTTTATACGACATTTAGTCATCTGTGTATCATTGTACTAGAAAGTGTTCGCCTACCAAACAGCAACATTCTATTAGGATTAATTTAACATGTGATTTTTTACTAAAATTCACTTTAAGCAAGTTCAATCTTGTAAATGTTTTGTGTTGCAAATGCAACTGCAGTCTCTGATATCGACTCAAATATATTTATGTTTTATTTGATATTTAGACATTATCAAGCAAAAAGAATCCAATCCACACCCGGGTCAAAAAGGAATCTTATGAATATAAAAATCCATTAAAACCCAGTCGATGACGAGCAAAATTACAAACAAATTGAACTATAATATAGCCTACCACTGAATACAAATTCAAAGTACAAAATAAATGTATTCAATTGCTATAATGTTGTTAGTTATACCAGATACCCGACTCGCAGTTAGTTTAAAATTTTAATTAAACAAAAATTATTTGATAAGGGTTATTATTATACTATTAATGAGTACATGATTGATAATAACCCCTGGGAATGAGGTGATCGCTATCATGCCGTTTCTAAATATTTTCATACTTAATCATATAAAATATTATATCGTAAATTGATGTTTAAAAAAGTCTCGCTGGTATTCTTGCTGGTTCTTCCCAGGACAGAGGTTTTTTTCCGAATCAGTGGTATAGCGTAAATTACTTTCAATAAGTATTATTGCAATCGATATTCCATAAAAATGATTGTAATTCTATTCTATTCATTAGTAACTTTTTGTAGGTAGGATCCTTTTCGCGGTCACTTTATTTGTTTTCAAAAATAATCACGCATATATAATAAAATATAATGTCGATGTAGCTGTGTTTGCGAAACTTAATATAAATTAACAAAATCAATATAAATTGTTGCGACAGCCAGAAATCCTTAGATCGCTAGTACAGACAAGCTTTCAAAATGCGCTTGGAATTCTTTCGAAACACATCTTTAGCTGTTCTACATAACGCGGCAGCACGGCAGGGAGCAACGTTGCTTCCGTTCGTCGCTGGGTTGCTCCGCCGCAGCAAGACCTTTCTTCTGCTGCGACATCTCACGGATCAGTGTCAAGAAAGCCTGCGAATTGTAAAATATTACCTTGAATATTACATCGGATACTTTATTGAAAGATAATAATTTTTAAAGTTATGATTGGAACATAGTTTCGAAAATAAATAATTTAATACATTAATTAATTGAGGTAGAAAAAGTTAAACTGAATTAAGTTAAGTTTAAAAATAAAACGAGTTCTAAAGCATAATTTTTACTGTTCAACTCACCTCGATCCAACATTTTCGATAATGCTAAATTAAAAAGTTCCAAGGTACTGACAAAAATATAATTTGTACTTCGTTTTTTAATTCCGAAAATTCAATTGACAAATGATCTTAATGGTTTCGATTACAAAATCTGAAAATTATAAATAGGTTTTTGTTAAAAAATTACCAATTTATTACATTTATTGCAAAATGCAGAATTATTATCACTCGACATAGGTACTTATGTTTGACCATAATAATTAAATCCACCTATTAAACAAAGTAAAAAAAAACTATTAAAAAACAATAGTTTGTCCCCCAATTTTACTTACCTAGTATTTTTTTCTTTCCGTCGGTTTTACAGAGGTTACATTTAAAATATATAATATGGTGTTACAATTAATTATGATGATAACAGAAGATGAAATTTCTTTCTAGAATATGGAATTAAAAAACGGAGTACACATATTGCATTTTAAAAACAAAGCTACAAGTTACATATTCCTTCGATTTAATGGCAAGGCAATTATGTTTTGAGTTTTACCACGCATACTCAATTACTAAATATGCAACAAAGTACAAAGTTACTTTAAGTAGTATCTTTTAAGATTTTCTAGTTTTTAAATGAACTTTTGATACACTGAATTTTTTTAACTGGAAACCTTCTAAACAAATAATACACAAAGTTATGTAAATCTGTATATTTCCTGCTTTAGTACCATAGTAATAAATTTATTCGCGTGCGGTCTGATATACACAGGGCACATACATATAATTAACCATATGTCTAAGCACTAAGCTAACTTACAGAATATGTGGGTAGTTTGAAAATATCTGGTAAAGACCGGATACAATAGAAACCACTATGATTACAAGACTTGCCCATTTTCTATAAAAAATGTATCAATTAGTCATAATTAGTAATTCTGCCAACTACTTTATCAGTTATCTTCAAACCAGCCGTGATACAACCGCGTACACAGTAGTGTGGGCAGCATATAAGAAGCCTAATTCTGGCAGTCTTTATTTTATTATGTCTTACATACATTCAAAATTACAAAATACACATTAACCTCTAATGAAGGAAACATGAACCAGGGCCCAAGGATGTTATAGTGACAGTTGTCATATTACACATTATATGTTGTAAGCTGTAGGCAAAACTGCTAGAATATTCGATATATTTATTAGATCTTGCAAACGCAGCGTGTGAACTATTATTTCTGAATTGAACCTTTAAATAGAACATTTAAAGTGACTGCATTAACATTTAAATGATTACATTAAAAAAGAATATTCAATAAATATTTATCTGTTTAATATTGAAATAAGTTCAATTATTTTGAACCATAATTACAAACATTTGTAAATACAACATGTACATCTTACAATTCGTTGGTGAGTACAGCGTGCGTCTTTATTAAATATTAATAGACAAACGGCATACAAATTTACATTTAATATAAAATGGCTAGCAAATTTCTAAACTTACGTAGGAATAGATAAAGTTATGTATTTTAAATAATAATTTTTAAGACATAACGCACTTTACACTGCGTGTGTAAAGAGAACAAGCTTAATAAACAATTCGCATGCAAGTTAGAGTAAAATTTTAAACACTATAATTTGAACATTAACAAAAAGCAATAAGAACATTGCAATAGCGACAGTGCTATATAAAATATATTGTGACAAAAAAATATATAACATACAGTCCTATTCATAAAGACACACCATATTGGCACATTGTTTATTCAAAACTGAATTCTATTAATACCTCAACTATCAAAATATTTTGTTAGGAACGAAAACGAAAGGTCAACCAGAAACTGAACCCATATATAAGCATGGGCGTAGCTATGAATGAACACGGGGGACATGACTCCCTATAAACTTGGTGTCTCGAATTCCACAACGGAAAAAACTCGTCACTGTCTTGTAATGGTGCAAAAAGAAGGGTCTGTGCACGCCCCTGAGCCTACCCCAGAAAAAAAGTTGATCACGCCCATGGTTAAATAGATCTATAACTAAATGTTTATTGCGATATAAATATAATAAAACATTTTTTTTTTAATTTATTGATATCATAAGTTACTATTGTACGGTTAGCATCTCTATGCATAGGACTTGGTATTATAACCTTGTTAACTAACACAAAGATCATATCACGTCGTTAGCATAGCTAGGCTAAGTGATCCAGCAGAGATATCGTGTTACGGGTTCGGATAGCAATCGGAGCCAATATTGCCAATTAATGATTTTCGACTCTATGATTTGTGACATAAGGTCTTATTTTAACATTGCTTCTAATATAAGGAATCTATCTTCTAATGTAAGGCCTATGCGATAGAACCAAAGCTGCCTAGCTTTGGTTCTATCGCATAGGCCTTACATTCGGCACGGAAAGGCGAGTCAAAGCCTCTGTTAACGTATGAGGCACTATAATATCTCCTGCCTAGTTGACATCTTCTGACAGTAATTAGAAGTCAAAAACGGCCACGAGTACATCATTCAAAACAATACAAAGAAATGTGAATTTTAGTTCGGTTGTCTATTATAATCAACTGAAACTTGATGGGGATCAGCGTCAAAGGTTGGCGATTACGACTACTCCTCCCCAATATAGGAGGTCTATGCCCAACAATGGACTGCTACGGTTTGATAAAAGCGAAGCGTAAACTCGATCAACTTTCTTAATTAGCATCTACCCAGCCGTGTTTGGTGCGGAATATTGACGCTTATTTCTATAAGTTGGAATTAGCTTATGTAGGTGTCTAAGTGGCAGCTTAAATCCCACAGCTGGACATAAACCTCACATATTTGAGAGGGTAACTAATCTTAGGTTCTTAATTACATTTCCAGTGAATAGAAACAAGTGGAGCACATCGCACAGCGATAGCTTACACAGACCGATCGACATAGGTGGACACAGCTATAAATACATTGTAACCTACAGTAAGTCTTTGAAGCAAATCATCGCGGGACCGTTCACAAACACCGTAGCTTAGAAAATATTGATGGCAACATTTCATACATTTTGGAAACCGTTAAGGTTACATTTGAGTGAAATTTATAGGCTTAATAGATACCAAAATCTAAAACAAATCTGAAAGCGAGTAAACGCGAAAACATTTATCTAGTTATTCATAAAATATATTTAATTCATTATATGTGCCTTTTCTATTAAAAAAAGACAGCGAAACACAATTTATTACACTTAATATATAATGCTATTAGTGCTGGCTCTGTGAATCGGTCCCAAGATGCAAACAAACACATTCCATGACAATTCCAAACATTCCATGCATTTTTATAGAAATATTTCATTACAAAAGCAGATAAAATAAACCAAATTTAATATATTAAATACATAAAACAGATTTACTTGTCTAACTCTCATCAAAATATGATTTTAGTCAAAGTCAAATGGTACATTATTACCTTTTACTACCGCCAATTTGCGTCTGCATGTGGGTAGAATAATATTTAATACAATATTTCTATAACCGCACAACACAATCCACGACACATATAGCGCTTAAAAGCTAATCAATAAATACAACAAGTTACATCCTGACGTGCACATGCGAACATATGCCGACAACGAGCATGACACACACCTAAACTATGAGCGGACTTAACGTACAGAATCGTCGAGATTTTCTATCAAATGTAGTGTCCGACCGAAGTTTTAGCCGAAGCCGAAGATTTCTAGCAAGCGCTGTCATTGAGCGAACTGTTACGAATGAGCGAAAGAGCGATTGACGTGGCGACGCAATTAAAATTACCTTTTTTACATTATACAGTTAATATAAACGTTTCATTGAAAAGTTTTCAAATAATTTACATTATCAATTTTAGCCAATAATAAACTGAATTTCTTAGGTCTTTAAGCATTCAGCTTTGTTTTAGGCGTAGTTGTGGTGATAACCGATTAATCGGCTTTGGCTTTAGCTTCGACTTCGGCCAGCAATCGGCCTCTGACACTGATCGGTCGGACACTGATCACATGTATTATTAAACGCGCAAAGTTAATCATTTCGTAGTAAAAAAACATCTTACACAAAACGTAACTATTGAGATTTCCATTTCTATGATTCGGTGGAGAGACGCCATTCTTTTAGCGGTAGTTTGGCTGTATTGATGTTCAAAAATTATTTAAACACGAAATATAATTACAAAATAACGCGCAAGCGCAACGCTCTGTAATAACAAAAATGTTTATAGAATTCTGTTCGCAATGAGTCCGGCCGGCTCATACGTTCCGAACCATCACAATAACGAGGGCTAATAATCTTCTGCTCACCAGATGTCGCTAGTTGACACTGAGGTGAAGTTTTTGTTACACAACTCGTTTAAATGAGAAGTTAGTTTCAAATAAAAGTTAAAGTTTCTTAATTATTATATTAATACACAAAAAGTTTTGTATTTTTTTCTACTTTTAAGAATATCTGTAGTTTGCGTTTATTGATTTCTTCAATTAAATTTATAATATTACAAAAACGTTAACAGTTACATTTTCCAAACAAATTAATTTCCCCTATGAATCAAATATTTCACCTAATACCAAAGTGGCGCCGCACTGGTGGCAGAACAAATAGTGGATACCCTCACTCATTAGAAACAGTATTCAATAAAATAGCAGCACCAAAAGGGGCGACCATCGTAAATACAATTTATACAGATAATGGAGGCGCAGGCGAGGAGGCGGGCCTACAAAATGGCGCACTTGATTTTTCTCCGCTTGACTTTGTCTCGCACGTTGCCGTTGGCGGTGCGGCTGTCGTCAGACTTGCGCGAGCGGATCTCGCGCATCAGGTCAAAGAACACCTGCGGGGAGACGCACGGTCAGCCGACACCGGGACACACACGCACACATACACACACAAACACTTCTATATATACTACTAGACCGGCAATTCGGAACAAAAACTGTGCCACAGCCATTGAAATAATATGGACTACGTACTAGAACTTACACCGCGGACAAAATCTGTACGGAAGTGCGGTGCGCTTGGCCGGTGGCAAAGAGTACTTTTTTATGGAACAGACTAAGTGAATTCGGAGCCCGTGAACTCTAACGCGTGTTGCAAATAACCAAGTCTCGGCGTCTATTCTAGTACATAGTATAACTTATGGTCACAGCTGTGGATCGCGCGGACGCTACTGGACGAGAAACTGCCACGGTAAATATGTCAAGCAGTTATATTTTCATTTACGATATTTACTGTTTTTAGGCAAATTCCAAATAAAGTTACATACTTATCTGAAATAAACTTCAAATCGCGTTGTCAATGTGCGCACATACATAATGACAGTGTTTTCTTTGTCACATTTAACAAAATCTGTGTTGGATTGTCGAAAACAACATTCGTGATTTACAAAACAAAGAAGTAGTATTCTCGCCAACGATATCGCTCACAAAAAGTTACGGAGAATAGACCGTAATTTAATACACCGCAGAGCCCGTCTGGTAGTTTAAATAGAAGTCTTTGCATACACACAAATTATGGAAAAGCAGCGAGGAGGTCCCTTCACCAGGTTACTGTTTGATAAGACATACACCTCATCATTAACTTTATCATCTCACTGCTGTATATGAACCTCTCTCATAGTAGGGAGGATTTGCAGTGGGCACATCACACCTATTTCTTTGTATGCTAAATATTGTCTCGTGGGTTATTTAGATTATTTGACATAAACATAGAATAAATTTTACTATTATACCTACAAAAGATGTAAATATGAATAAAAAGAAAGTTATTACAGTCTGTTTCGGAACATATCTAAAACCTTTTGTAGTCTGTTTCTAGACTTACCGCCTTTTTCTGAAGTGTTGCTAGGTAAGACTTGTTTTACCCACATTAATATAAAATAATTGTTTTCTTATGTTTGTAAAAACATCTTAGGTATGCAACAATTAAAATCTTTTAATTTGATAAAGCCAAATTTTTAACTTTGTGAACCTGGCTTAGTTTCAACAAAATAAAGTCAGGTGCACACTGAGCTTTTCTGATCTTATAAATTTCTACGTTACAAAAATTTGTTTAATGGTTGTTTTTGACCATGTAAACATTTTGAGAATATTTAAAAGGGCCTTGAATTTTCTCCACAGATCGCTACACACTTCTGATTTTGAATCACCTGCATCAGTCTGCATGTTGCATTAGGATTTGTTTTTATAATTTTAGGTTATGTGGTATATTTTATGATAATAAAATTTAAAGCAACGGGAAAAACGTGAAAAATATAATGCTGTGTGAAGTCGACAATATAGAATCTTAGAGAAAGGCCTAAAAATCTCTCTTATTTTACGTATAAGAGAAGTTCATAAATCAGACCGGCGCGGCGACGGGAAGCGGCATCAATGGTTATGATAAATCTTACACTACTATCGCTATACTATCTGTCAAGCGTGGCGATTACTTACTTACTATAGTGAGAAAAGGAACAATATAAAATTAAATCCTTTTACACTTGTGCGGTTTTAGCGACAATAATAAAATCAATTTACTTTTTACTTTAAAAGTTTCCATCCCTTACATTCTATTAAGGTCCACTGCTGAACATAGGCCGCCCCCATAGATTGCCTCATAGGAGGGATATTTGCTATAGTTGAACGCTGTGCGGGCGGATTGACAACCGCAGTTTTTGACGAGACAACGTCTTATAAATCGATGAAGCTGGCTGCACGCACGAAAAAACATGACTCATGCGGCGTTACCTAGGCGTTCCATTTAAAGTGCAAGCGAGAGCGCGGAACGAGCGACAAAGAGGCACAATCAGCCTCCGCGTTCAGCATGTCCGCATGGACAGCTGCTACACAATAATATATTTACATGTTTTCGTCAAGTATGACGTGCAGTGAAAAGTGAATGTGGTGTCAATTGTTTATAGCAACGATAATTGCGGCGATAAAGGTAATGATTCTTTCGGTATTAAATATTTCTTATGACGTTGTCACGTTCAACTATCGTCAGTAAACCGACTTTACAGACAACCGATTTTTTTTTATTTTTAGCTTTTATTAGGAAGACGCTGCTGTCTATCTCCTGATTTACTTCCTTCTGTCGCCTTTTACGAAGCCCACGGGATTCTTACACTAGCTATTATTTATATTCATCATCATCATTACAGCCCTTCACAAGTCCACTGCTGCACATAGGCCTCCCCCAAGGAATGCCACAAAGCACGGTCCTGAGCCACCTGCATCCATCGACTTCCTGCATGTCTCACCAGGTCGTCACTCCATCTAGTGGGGGGTTGCCCTACACTTCGCCTACCGGTACGAGGCTGCCACTCGAGAACCTTTCTTCCCCATCGGTTGTCGGTTCTTCGAGCTATATGGCCGGCCCACTGCCACTTCAGCTTACTAATCCGTTGGGCTATGTCGGTTACTCTGGTTCTACTGCGGATATCCTCATATCTAAGTTTATCACGCAGAGACACCCCGAGCATAGCCCTCTCCATAGCTCGCTGAGCGACCTTGAGCTTCCTCATACGACCAGCAGTGAAGGACCACGTCTCAGATCCGTAAGTCATCACTGGCAACACGCATTGTTTGTACAATTTCGTTTTCAGATTTTGAGGTATGTCTAACGAGAAATGTGTCGTAGTTACCCGAACGCTACCCAGCCGAGTTGAATCCGTCGATTGACCTCTCGGTCGAAGTTGGACTTACCTAGTCGGACTATTTGTCCCAGGTAAATATACTCGTCAACAACTTCGAGCTTAGTGCTCCCAACAACTACCGGCATAGGTGTGACATGGACGTTAAACATGATTTTTGTTTTGTTTGTTTTTGCATCGGGAAGTTAGTTTAAAATCAATTACTAATTTCGACACGAACAGACACACGAAAGCGAGTTAATACAATCGTAGTAAAATAGAAAAATTGTAAAAAAAAAACGCCTACTTCTACAATCGCCATACACACCAAAGCGGTGCAGGAAGCGCAAGCTCAGTGAAGCGAAGGAGCACATTACTTTTGGTAAGTTGTTTCGTGTTTTAACTTATTCATTGACTATTTTGATTAATATTTCGAAAACGTTTAAACTAGTTATGTTATTATATTAATCATTTGTATTACGCGGTAGAACCATGCTGCAACTACATTAGCAGTATAGTTGTAGCACGTATGGGTCGGCTCGACCGGGGAAGGACCACGCTGTCACACAATACCAGCGTGAAATAGCTATATAATATAATAGGATACGAGACATTCTACCTTAGTTGGAGTGACAACGTATCTGCATTTTGATTTTTAATCGAGGATAGATGTAGATGTCTCTAGGCCACAGCATCTATTTACCATCGGGTGGACCGTGTTTCTCACCCTTATTCTATATAAAAAAACACTATTTGACTTTTTGATTATTATTCCGAGGATGTAGATCAAATTTAAATTTAAATCACCATTTGATCAGATGAAATGTAGGTGAAACTCACCATAAAATGGACTGTTTGCTTGTTTGTCGCTCTTGTATAGAAAATAACATATCCTTACGAGGGCGACACTGAAAGTTTTTAGAACTGGCCACTTGTAAACGATATGATAAAAAAAATAAGTTCAAATTTTGAAAATGGAACTCTGCCAATATTATTGTGTTTATTTTATTAATTTGTCATTTGTTTACCATTTGGCGGCAAATTGAAAATTGTCTGTGTCACTTCAGCGTGAATTAAACGCGAAAAGATTTTCTTACAATGATTTTTTATAACTCGACGTCATTTAAGTCAACAAAAAAGTTATGATAGACTTCGATTGGCCTTTCACGATGAAGCCCTATCTCGTGCCACTGTTTACAACTGGTGTAATGAGTTTAAATGTGGTCGCACTAATCTCACCAATGATCTGCGTGAGGGACGACCTTTTACGACGACGACTGAAGATAACATCAGTGTTGTGCGGCGTGTGATAGAGACTGACCAATGAGTGACTTATCAGCAGATTCGGACAAGCTTAGGCATCGGTATGAGTCAAGTGCACAAAATCTTCCATGAATATTTAGCGATCAGGAAGCCTTGTGCCCGACGGATACCTCATAATTTGACAGAGGCCCAAAAACTCCGCCGTGTTGAATCGTGTCGTGAAATAGTTCAAAGATTTAACGGAGGTGACTCAAAGGCTGTGTTCGACACACTTACGGGTGACGAAAGTAGAATTGATCCTGAAACTAAGAGACAGTCTGCTGTCTGGCTGTTTCATTCCGATGAGTTGTCAACTAAAGTGAAGAGAAGTCGAAGCGTGGGGGAAGCGTGAGCATCGAAAAGATGATGACCTCATTCTTCGGAAGGATAGGTCATTACGCAACAATTGTTTTAGAGGATCGAAAAACAGTTACTGCAGAGTGGTACACTAACAATTGTTTGCCACTTGTCTTGGAAAAAGTTCGGGAGAAACGACCTCGCAGTAAGATCCTCCTTCACCACGACAACGCCAAGCAAACAATCGACTTTTTGGTGACGTCAGCCGCACCCGCACCTAGCGATTTTTATTTATTTCCGAAAATAAAAGAAAAATTTCGAGGAAAACGTTTTATGGACGCCGAGGAAGCAGTGGCTGCGTTTTAAAATGCCGTCGAAGAGACCCCTAAGGACGAGTGGGCAAAGTGCTTTTGTCAGTGGTTCCATCGGATGCAGAGATGTATTGATGTAAATGAACACTATTTTGAAAAGATATAATAAAACTAATAACTTGCTAGATTGTTCAGTTTTTTATTTTCTAAGAACTTTCAGTGTCACCCTCGTAATATCATCTAGAACGCAATAACAAGATAACCTGAAGCAACAGTTAATAGTAATTGTATCATTTATCTTACCAGAAGATATCATCCGGTGGTAAGCAGATGGTGCAGCGGTGTAGAAGCCAAATCGGTATAACTGGGGTAGCCAGGTTGCGTAAAGGCAGACGTGTGTGCCTTGACCGGTGTTACTGAAGTGACCAGGGCAGCCGTCATGGCAAGTGGGCTGAGTGACCAGAGTTACCGGGGTGAATGGAGTGGGCCGAGTGACCGCGGTAGTCTGATCTAGACTGGACGATGTGTAATGAGTTGGCCGAGGTCGGTGATATTTTTTTATTTATTAAGATCACGGTCAGTCTGCAGATTACCTTCACGTTATATCCACGTGGATCGACTGCCAGGGCTGCGCTCACCTTGTCCACGTGGAGCGGCTGCCATGGCTGCGCTCACCTTGTCCACGTTGTCGCAAGTCTTAGCGGAGGTCTCTACGTGGAGCGGCTGCCATGGCTGCGCTCACCTTGTCCACGTTGTCGCGAGTCTTGGCGGAGGTCTCTACGTGGAGCGGTTGCCATGGCTGCGCTCACCTTGTCCACGTTGTCACGAGTCTTGCTGGAGGTCTCCACGTGAAGCGGTTGCCATGGCTGCGCTCACCTTGTCCACGTTGTCGCGAGTCTTGACGGAAGTCTCCACGTGAAGCGGCTGATATGGCTGCACTCACCTTGTCCACGTTGTCCCACGTTGTCGCGAGTCTTGGCGGAGGTCTCTACGTGGATCGGTTGCCATGGCTGCGCTCACCTTGTCCACGTTGTCACGAGTCTTGGCGGAGGTCTCCACGTGGAGCGGCTGCCATAGCTGCGCTCACCTTGTCCACGTTGTCACGAGTCTTGGCAGAGGTCTCCACGTAGGGCACCTGCCACGCTTGCGCTCGTTCGCGACACGCGTCGAGCGGCACTCGTCGCTTGTCACCCAGGTCTGACTTGTTCCCCACCAGCAGGAACGGGATGCTTTCATCGTTCTTCACGCGCAGGATCTGCTCCCTGATACACACAAAGCACCCCCTATATAAATAACTGAAATCTCTACCCAAGACATAAGAGGACCCAAACCCTTAGCAATTTCCTTTACTCTTTTACAATTTTTATAGGAGAGGGGGCAAACGAGCGTGCGGCTCACCTGATGTTAAGTGACTACCGCCGCCCATGAACAACTGCAACACCAGGGGAACCAGGGGAATTGCAGATGCGTTGCCGGCCTTTTAAAAAAGAATAGGCTCTTTTCTTGAAGGTCCCTAAGTCATATCGGTTCGGAAAAATCGGTGATGGTAATCGATTCCACAAGGAAGTTGAGCGAGGAAGAAAACGTCTTTCTAAATCGCACAGTGGTGAAACGCCAATCATCCAGATGGTGTGGATGGTATCGGGAGTTCTGCCGCGACGTGCGTTCGTGAAATTTGGGCGGCTGGGATTAATCAGAACAATTCCTCAGAGCACTCCCCGTGGTAAATGCGAAAGAAAATGCAAAGGGATGCAACATCTCTTCGCAGTGCCAATGAATCGAGCCGATCGGAAAGGGTTCGGTCGTCGACGATTCGAGCCGCTCTGCGCTGGATGCAGTCAAGTGGAAGGAGCTGCCACTGGGGAGCCCCTGCCCAGAGATGGGAACAGTATTCCATATGAGGCCGAACCTGCGCCCTGTAAAGTTGCAGGCGTTGTGCCGGCATGAAATACTGTCCCGCTCTGCTGAGCACACCAAGCTTTTTAGAGGCCAATTGGCCTTCTCTTCCAAGTGACCACGAAACTGCACGTCACTCGATATGTCGACTCCGAGGATACCGATACTGGCTGAGGCAAGAAGGGGAGTGCCTTGAAACTGAGGAGATACGACAAAGGGGTTCTTTTTAGCGGTAAACGCGCAAACTTGTGTCTTCTGAGGAATAAACTGGACTAGATTTAGTCGCCCCCAATCCGAGACTTTGTCCAGCAAAGACTCGACTTCAGACACAAGTTTGTTGCGGTACTCATTCAGCATGGTGGACGTTGAAATCACCGAGTATCACGATCTCTGCGGATGGGACCTGTTGTAGTACGGAGTCTGCAGCCATTTGGACGTGGTCGATGAGACGGTCTGTTTCGGCATTACCGCTATGGGACCTATAGAGACACCCGTAGACGCGCGGGGATGGTCGTCGCTGTCGACGCGTAGCCAAAGGATGGACACGTCCGAACCTTCAAGACTACCGAGGCGTCGAGATCAGATGTCCTCTCTGACGTAGCTTCGCCCTCTCGAGATGGTAGTGGACGGCGTTTAGGTTCGATTCGAGTGCTGTTGTTGGTGCAAGTTTGAAGTCCCCTGATGTTGCAGCAATTCACGGATAGGGTGGAAGGGGTCGCCTCTGTATTGTTGCTCAGTTTGCCCCGAGCAATTATTGTTTAGAGCGGAATTTGCTATTGCATGTTTAGACTGTCTTTTCTACAGACTTCAAACAGGAGGAGGTACTCAATTCGACTGTATGTTTTTCTTTTTTTATGTGTGTTACCTCATAACTTTTTTCTGGGTGAACCGATTTCGATGATTCTTTTTTTTATTTGCAAGCTGGTGCTTCACACGTGGTCCCAAATAATTTTGATCAAGGTCTGACCAATGGTCTTTGAGTTATTCTTAATAATTTATATTGAAGTCGGTTTTTAATTTTAAATTATTTTAATAATAAGTGATAACCTTTTCCACCACTCGTTGACTCACTCATCGAAAACCTAGGCCACTTCGAGGTTAGTAGGCTTATACAAAGGAAAAAAACCTGAAAATTGCAAATTAGCGATTTTCCGTGTTGACAGATGTAGACAAAGTTATTGGTCGAGATAGTTTCGAGTACAGTACTTGAAATTGACTGCATTCTAGTTTAGTTTAACAGATATAGAATATATAGATATAGATAGAATATAACATACCTGAATTCTTGCGTGGCATCAAAGCTTTCGGGTTCAGTGATGGAGAAAACGCAGAGAAACCCTTCGCCGGATCGGAAATAGTTGTCCCTAATCGCCGCGTAATCTTCCTGTCCCGCTGTATCCAGAATATCGATTTGGACCTCCTCACCATCCAGGACCACCTGCCGAACAAAGAAACTGAATGTTTAAAAAATATTATGAACAGGATTAACGGTTCAAAGTACATTCCAAATAAAATTACTGATGTTTGTTTTGTGTTATGTGCGTATGTGTATGTATATAACAGTCTTGGTACCTTTGATCACGTTAAATTTTAAAAACTTTACATGGAGGGTTATTTTGGAGCGGGCACTAGACCGACATCTCTACAAAAAGCTCCGGGTTTTTTTGTGATCTTTCCAAGGTCTTCGACTGCTTTCATCGAGACGAGATATTAATTAAGAAACAACAACCTTACAATTTAAGAAATGTTGCTCTTAAATATACTAATACATTAATAATTATATTTAAGTAATATAGCTAAAAAAATGTTATCGATGGTTCATCTGGGATAGCAGTATCAATGTGTAATCTTCAAGGCTCAATTCTTGACCCATCCCTGGTTTTCATTTATATTAATGACTCACCTTGTAGGGTATAACCACGATGTAGTACAAGGTGGCCCATAAGTCGTTAGAAATGTAAATTTCGAATAAAATACAAAAGGCGCGCATGAGTGGCGCGCGCGGTGCGGGGGGAGTACCGACGGTTTCTGGGAATTCAGTCGCCATAGAGCGTTTCACCGGTGCGGACCGTGCATTTTGTGTGCGCGAGTTTTATCGAAACAATGATTCGGCTACCATTGCTTGGCGTAAATTTCAAGAATATCAGAATTTACGCAACTTTAAAGACATTCCAAGTGTTCAAACGATTAAGAACTGGGTTATTAAGTTCGAAGAGAGTGGTTCGACGTTGAATAAACAACGGTCAGGTCGACCAAGGACATCACGGACGGAAGAAAACATCGATGTAGTGAAACACTCAATTCGTGAAAATCCTACCCAGTCTACTCGTAAGCGGTCCAGTGCATTAAACTTACCCAGAACATCGTTACAGCGAATTTTAAAGAAAGATTTACATCTTCACCCGTACAAGATTCAGTTAGTACAGGAATTAAAAGATACTGACACTATCCACAGACTAAACTAAATTTCGCAAATGAAATGTTGAACCGCTTTACTTCGTTTAATAACGTGTTATTCTCTGATGAGGCTCACTTTCACATCAACGGCCATGTCAATAAGCAAAATTGTCGCTACTGGAGTTGCGAAAATCCAAATCGCAAACATCAAAAGCCCTTACATAGCCCTAAAGTGACAGTTTGGGCGGCTATGTCAGCGCATGGCATTATAGGCCCTTACTTTTTTGAGGACGGCAGAGGCCGCGCGCTTACTGTTACTTCACAACGGTATGTAGCTATGAACCAGGACTTTTTTACACCAGAGTTGCAGAATTTTCCAGGCTTCAATACGCGGACCTGGTTTCAACAAGATGGAGCAACTGCCCATACCTCTAACGTCGCTATGCCGGTCGTCCGTCAACTTTTCCCTAATAAAGTGATCTCTCGAAGAGGAGATATTCCTTGGCCACCACGTAGTCCAGATCTGACCCCAATGGACTTTTTCTTATGGGGTTATCTTAAGACTAAAGTGTACGAAACCAACCCGCGGACAATTGACGTCCTGAAAGAAAATATCCAAAGAGAAATGGCAAACATTACAGAGCTTACTTGCCGCGCAGTGATGGATAATTTTAAACGTCGCTTACAGGAGTGCCGCGATCGTAACGGATTACATTTAGATGAAGTAATTTTCAAAAAATAATTCCCATTTTATAAGGATTATGAGAAAATAAAAATCTTTTTCATAATGTCATTAGTTTTTTTTTAATTATTTTTTTACATTTCAAGGGACTTATGGGCCATGCTGTATTATTTGCTCATGTACTTCATTGATTTTTAAACTAAAACAACATTTTGTAAAATATGACGAAGTGAATAAAGCTGTCTAAATTGTTATACTGGTTTATTGTAAACAATTTGTTTTTAAATGACACAAAAAGTGTATGTATGTAGTGTATGTACCTCATAACTTCGTACTGGGTGAACCGATTTCTTCTCGGGTGGTCCCATATGAATTTGATCAAGGTTAGACCAATAGTTTTTGAGTTATTCTTAAATAACTTATATTGAAGTCGGTTGTACAAAATTTTAAATTTTTATATATTTATAAATTACGTGTCACATTGTTTGTCCGCGATGAACTCCTAAACTACTAAACTGATTGCAATGAAATTTTGCACACTGTGTGCAGTTTGGTCCAACTTGAGAGATAAGATAGTTTTTATCCCTATAAGTGACCCTCAATATTTTTATTAATTTTTATAGGACACAGGGTCATTGGAGAGGGCAGAACAACGTCTGCCTGGCCAGCTAGTTATGTACATATAAATAATAAACACTTGTAAAAAAAAACTTCTATTCTATTCTGTTAACCAAGTATACGTTACTAAAGTAAAAAAAAAAACAAACAAGGATGTTAATAAATTAAAATTAATAATTTTGTATAGCCGACTTCAATATAAGTAATTAAGAATAACTCAAAAACTATTGGTCTGACCTTGATCAAATTTATATGGGACCACACGAGAAGTATCAGATTTCAAATAAAAAAAGAATCATTGAAATCGGTTCACCCAGTAAAAAGTTATCGAGGTAACACACATAAAAAAATATACAGTCGAATTGAGTACCGTCTCCTTTTTGGAAGTCGGCAGAAAACCAAAAAAAGTAGCCTCTCGTTCAGGAAACAAATTAATTTATCACATGCACGTCAAGCAATGTAATCTCCAAAGCTGCAGCGGATAAAATATATTGTTCTAAAAAAACAATGAAAATAATTTTTATTATATAATTAACAATTTAAAATTTTGTTCTCCATTTATATTTAACATATTGCAGTCTCGTGAGCCATTGATACTTTTATCATTTATATCTTTAACAGATGAGTAACTTCGCGTGTAAATTTCTAATATACCCTAGTTCAAACTGATATAAATGATGTACCCAGGGGTGTGACGCCCCTTTTGTTGACGTCATCGTAAATATTGGCAATTCTATCCACGGTGAAGTGACGGCAGTCGACTTTCTGCTAACTAAAATAAAATAGTGGTAACGAGACTGAATATGCGCCTTTTTTAGAATTAATAAAATGTAACTGGCTTTCGTATTTTAGTTCTGTTTTTGAATACGGTCGTACTTAGCGGGCTAAATACCTATTGATACTTTTTAATAAAACCAACAGATATCTTGATTAGATATATATTACTTTCTTCCAATATCGTTCACTTTTTATAAAGTACACAAGACACCTTATGCGATTAATATATGTCGAACCATATCGCGTAGTAATCCACTACTAGCGACATCTATTGTTTACAAATAAAATTAAAACACTTTATATTGATCTGATTACATACGAATCGTGAACATTCCGCCCATCAAGGACATTATCAACGATATGTCCTTCAATTTTAAAGTAAAGTAACAATAACAAAAAACATAAAACTATTATTGTTCTAAATACACAAAAATTAGGCGAAATGAGAAATATAATCTTCTTAATATAACTAAAGCAACACACTACTATACTACCATAAGCTTAATACAATTTTAAATAAAAACAAAAAATAAATAACGCAAAAGATCCTCAATTTGTTACAAACAAAAAAACTACAATTAAAATTTCATACATTTACGTTTACTTATTAATTTGATATAGGTAGTATACATAAACGAGATGTTGGCCGTTTAATTACGGATTTTTTAGTTTTTAATGTGACCACTCGTGTGATATTATCGGGGCCGGGATGTTTTTGTAATATTCGACCTAGCAACCAGTGAGCAGGAGGTAAATCATCTTCTTTTATTAAGACGACATCCCCGATTTGGGGCTCAGGATAATGCAAAGTCCATTTATGACGGTGTAAATAAGATGTAAGATATTCCTGGGACCACCTACGCCAAAAATGCTGCAACATTCTTTGTACTAGATGCCACCTATTCAAGGGACTAATGTTTACATTTTCATAGTTGGCATCAGGTACACCTACTAATGGTTCCCCGACTAAAAAATGACCAGGTGCCAAAGGGACCGGATCTCCTGGATCACCAGTATTTACAACCGTTAAAGGCCTAGAATTTAGGCATGCCTCTACCTGATTGAGGAGGGTGGTCATTTCCTCGAATGTCAGCGTTGAACTTCCTACAATTCTCTTTAAATGGTGTTTTGTAGATCGCACCCCTGCCTCCCATAATCCACCAAAATTGGGAGCATGTGGTGGAATAAAATGCCATTCTGTACCAGTTATTTCTAGATTTTTAGCTACTGTTTCCTGTGTGTCACGTAATTCTTTTAGCTCTTTAGCTGCACCAATAAAGGTCGAACCGTTATCACTCCACAATGCCGCGCAGTGACCACGTCTAGACACGAACCGTCTAAAAGCAGCAATAAATGCTTGGGCAGTCATGTCGCTGACCACCTCCAAATGTATGGCTTTAGTTGCCATGCATACAAAAAGACAAATATAACCCTTGTATGCACGGTGTCCACGCCCTTTCGAAACTCTTAGATTTATTGGACCAGCATAATCTACCCCACTATAGAGAAATGCTCTAGATGGAGTAGCACGCACTGGCGGTAATTGACCCATCAGTTGGGTTTTCGTATCGGCCCTTTGTCTCATACATGCCACACATCTGCGAACATGTTGCTTCACTAGGCTCTTTAGACCCACTATCCAATAAGCGGATCGCAAATAATTTATCATTAATTGTGGACCACCGTGTAAAGTCTTATGGTGTGCATCAGAAATAATTAATGCGGTTAAATTTGAATTATGTGGCAGTACTATAGGATGTTTGGCATCTTCATGCATAGATGATGCTTGAAGACGACCACCAACTCTTAAAATTTTATTTTTATCTAAGTACGGCGACAAAGATTTTATTTTACTACCCTTTGCCTGCACATTACCCCTTTTCTCAATCTCTGTATATTCTTCGGCAAATTCTTGTTTCTGACACTGTCTTATACAACACATTAATGCTTTATCCAATTCCTTCTTCCTCAAATATATTGTGTGTTCTTCGGTATTCTTATATCTTTTTAAAGCCCTTTTAAAACGCCTACAATATGCTACAACTCTAAGTAGCTTACTGAGACTTGAATATCGGTCTAATATGGAAACATCAATTGAAGTTACATGAGACGTTATGGCTTCTTCTAAATGAACATCTGGTTCCAATGGTTTCTCATACACTACCGTCTTATTTGTGAGAAATTTTGGACCAGATAACCAAGTTTTACAATTGATTAGCTCTGATGGTAAAAGGCCTCGTGATGCATAATCCGCCGGATTGTCTCTAGACTTTATGTGAGCCCAATGACTCGAATCTAGTGATGTTAGGATCTCCGAAACGCGATTCGCAACGAAAGTCTTCCAACGACTAGGATGACCCTTTAACCACGCCAACACAACAGTTGAATCTGTCCATGCTCGTACATTATACAGAGGAATTTTTAAAACTTCTGCGACTTCCAAAAGCAAGCATGTCACCAGCACAGCACCACATAACTCTAAACGAGGAATACTAATTCTTTTTATGGGAGAGACTCTCGTTTTAGCAGATAAGAGGGACACGTAAACGTTGCCTTTACTGTCCATTATGCGAATGTATACAACTGCTGCATATGCTATATTAGAAGCGTCCGAAAACCCGTGCAATTCGACACTTGAATCAGTTGTCTTTGTTCCGCACCATCGAGGAATATGGATTTTGGTGAGTAGTGGTAACTCTTCACGGTAAGTCAGCCATTCTTTTAATAATTTCATTGGAACCTCTGCATCCCATTCTAGACCAGTTAGCCATAGCTTTTGTATAAATGATTTTGCTACTACAATACAAGGTGCTATCCAGCCCAATGGGTCGAATAGCCGTGCTATGTCTGAAATAATACTTCTTTTTGTTGCAGGTTTGACCAGAACAGGAAGCTGCACCGAGAAATGGAACTCGTCATTACTGCGACTCCAGGTAAGTCCCAATATTTTTATTGTAGAATCTAACTTTATTTCTAGATCTTCCCTTCCTTTATTTTCATCTATCATACTCCAACCAATGCATTCTCTATCCTGATCCTTCCTTATCTCTTTAAGTAGTTCCTTTTCATTGCTATTCCACTTTTGTAATTCAAAACCTCCTCCCTTTAATAATTTCTTCATTTCCTTATATATTTCAATTCCTTCTTTTACAGTTTCACAGCCAGTCATAAGATCATCCATATAGAAATCTTTTAATATTATATTCCTTGCATGAACATACTTCTCTCCATCATCAATAGCTAACTGTTGCAGAACCTTAACGGCTAAATATGGAGCAGACGCCGTACCAAAAGTTACCGTTACTAGTTCGAAATCCTGGATTTTACTTTCCTGATTATCTCTCCAGACTATTCGCTGATATGCTGCATCTTCATCAGTAACACGGACTTGTCGGTACATTTTTATAATGTCAGCTACCATTGCTATTGGGTGACATCTCCAGCGTAAGACAAGGTGACGCAAGTCGGATTGTAAAATAGGGCCGACCATTAAAACGTCATTTAGTGAAACTCCATTTTTGTTTTTAGTGGATGCATCAAAGACTACCCTAAGTTTGGTGGTGGCCTTGTCCTCTCTTACAACCGCGTGATGTGGTAAGTACACTCCTTCTTCTTTACTATCCACTGGCCTCATATGATTTAAATTCAAGTATTCATGAATTACATTTGTATATCTGTTTCTAAATTCTTCATCCTTCATTTTCCTCTCTAAGGCTAACAGTCTTTTCGCAGCTATCTCTCGTGAACCACCATTTTTACAGGATGGCCCTTCGTCACGAAACGGTAACTTCACTACATATCTACCTTCTGCTGTTCTTGTCGTCGTCGCTGCGAAAATCTCCTCACATTTCAGCTCTTCCTCGGTAAGTATCCTTTTAGATAAACCTGATTGATCTGATTCTATTTCCCAGAATTTTTTAAGAATTTCATCTTCTTTGATCTGTGAGTGCAGTACTGTAACTGCTGGTGAGTTGTTGCAATCTTCAGACATTACAAGACCAGAAATGATCCACCCCAAGGTAGTGCATTGTGCAATGGGAGTCCCAGTAGGACTTCTCATTACTCCTTCCTTCAAAATCTGGCAGTAAATGTCTGCACCAAGCAGAATGTCAATTTTATTCGGTAAATAATATTCTGGGTCTGCCAACTGAACATTTTGTATTTCAGCCCAAGGTGAACAGGCAACCTTTTTACCAGGTAGGTAAGTAGTAATATTATTTAAAACATAAGCTTTCACTTCAAGGTGAAAACTGGGATCAGACAGTGATTGAATTTTAATAGAAACCATGTACTTCGACACCACCGAAGACTGATCACCGCCTAGTCCTGTAATAACTCCCTTCACCGGTACCTTTTTCAACTTTAATAATTGAACTGTGTTTTCAGTAACGAACGATGCTTGTGAGCCCTGATCGAGTAAGGCCCTAATAATTTTGAAATCGCCAAATTTAGACTTAGCTTTTACTAGAGCTGTTGCTAGTAAAACCTGTCTAATGATCTTTCCTGTCGAAAGGCAGGATACTATTGGCGTTGTTTCCGTTGAACTACTAGCCGTTACACTTTCTTCATTTTTAGTAACGGCCTTGTCTGTTTGCCCACTGTGTACGACTGGTGTAAATTTAGGGTGAAGAAGTGAGTGATGCCGCTTTTTACAAATACGACAAGAAACATCTATTCTACAATATTTTGCAGAGTGATTACGTCCTAAACAATTTAGACATAAATTATTATTTAAAACAAATTCATGTCTTTTATTATATTCCTCCTTTGCGAACTTCTTGCAAAAACATAGTTTATGATTTTCTGTACAATATTCACATTGAATATTTTTTGATGACAGAATGTTTGCATGATGAGTGTGTGAGTGTGAATGTTGAACGTGTGATGAGCGATTGTGTTGAAATGTAGGTTTTTTATTGTCTAAACATTCCAAAGCTCTAAATCGACCCTCTATAAAATTCGAAAATTGTTCATAGGTAGGTAATTCTGTGCAACTGTCATTCGATATATTTAACTCCCACTGCTTACGGGTTTCAAGATCTAATTTATCTGTAAGTATGTATATAATAATAATATCCCAGGTGGCCACATTAATGTTGAGATTTCTCAACGCATTTAAACAATCAGACGTTGTGTCCAATAGGTCCTTTAACCCATTGGCAGATTCTACATTCATACGCCTTTGGTTAAATAAACGTTTTAAAGTACAATTTGTTAGGTATTTTTTGTTATCATACCTTTTTTGTAATAATGCCCAACACTGACTGTAGTTTAATTCAGTAATAGGTATATGTCTGACTAATTGCTCGGCTTCACCTGTTAAAAAACCCTTTAAATACTTAAGTTTATGTACATCATCAAAGGATGTATTATTATGCACTAAAGATGTAAATAAATCCCTAAAGGTGGGCCACTCCGTATACTTTCCCGAAAACGGGTTAATAGTAATTTTTGGTAACTTAACCAACGAGCCCTTTGACTCAGCTTCATTATTTTTAGAACTATTTTGATCATTTTTCTCAACTTTATATTTAGCTAAATCAGTTGTTAATTTACATTTATATTCTACATAACACTCTTCAACGTTATCATATAAATCATCATATTTAATATCCTTTAAATCATCATTTTTTGTACCTTTTATTAAGCAATCATGAGTTGTTAAAAACTTCGACCATAATTCTTCTAATATTCCTAATCTAGCTTCAATATACTGTTGATTAATACGATCTTTAGGTGATTTACTATAATTCATTTTAGCATTTCTTATTCTAACTTCAACATCTTGTTGTACTTTAAATAAAGCCTGCATTTTTTTAAATTGTTATAAAGTTTTATAATAAAATAATGATTTTAATGATGCAAAACTATTTGAAATCAAGTAACGTTTAAGGCAAAATAAACTCTCAAAATTTACAAGTCTATATAATAAACTTTGAAAAATTTACAAGTGTCGTTATGAGATCACAAAAATTTTCTAAGTTCATAGAATAAACCTTGAAAAATTTACCAAGTGTCGTTATAAGATCACAAAAATTTTCTAAGTCCTATGAATAAATTTATAAAAATTTTACAAGTGTTTTTGATTTGAAATGAAATCGGGCATAGATTCCTCATATGAACCAAATTTCTTAAAATTACTCTAAGTCTAAACTACTAACTAAATTTTACAAGTTATTTTACTAAAGTATTTAAGATTCAAATTGCTATGTCTACTATTACTATTAAATTAACTGTTTTTCAATTGCACATAAGGTTTAAATTACCGAAATTGTACTCACGATTGATTGTCCCACTCACTCTTGCTTCCGCAGTACACTTAATCACTTCACTCACTGCTACTTCACCTTTCCGCCTCCCTGCGCACCTCTCTTCCTGACGATTTCCACTGGAACACCGCCTGCCGTCTGTCAGTGAACAACTTCCGCCCACCGTGACGACTGCTTCTTACCGACTTCTATGAGCCAGTACCGCCACACCTTATAAGTAGCAATCCGCTACTTCTGGGTGCGGGGGTGTGATTCCAATCCGGAATCACCGATTACAAAAATCTGTCCTTGACAGTTCCTTCCGGCTTACGATGGACCATGAATACGGTCGTACTTAGCGGGCTAAATACCTATTGATACTTTTTAATAAAACCAACAGATATCTTGATTAGATATATATTACTTTCTTCCAATATCGTTCACTTTTTATAAAGTACACAAGACACCTTATGCGATTAATATATGTCGAACCATATCGCGTAGTAATCCACTACTAGCGACATCTATTGTTTACAAATAAAATTAAAACACTTTATATTGATCTGATTACATACGAATCGTGAACAGTTTTTGTTTTAACTTCAGATGAAGTTTGGATACGTCAATGAACGCATTTCGTTTATTATAATTGCTAGTATCACCAAAATGGAAGTGATTAGAAATAAATAATAATTACTAATTAAAAGCTCTATATTGCTATCCAGGTCGTCACCATCTAGTGGTTTAGCATCTAGTTTTTTAACCTTACAAGTCGCTTATCGATACGAGATTGCCACTATATCGAGTGATGACCTGGTAAGATATGCAGGAGGTCGATTGATCCAGGTGACACGGGACCGTGCTTGATGGCATTCCTTGGGGGATGCCTATATTCAGCAATGGACTTGTGAACTCCCTCCCAATAACTGTTTCGCCATTATTCTAGATTATGAAGGAAGATACACAAATATAAATGCAAGATCATTTCAGATTTCCACATAAATAACTACGGCTTGACCACTTTTAGTCGAATTTTTTTTATAGGATAAGGTGACAAACGAGCACACAGCCCGCCTGATGGTAAGTGGTTGCTGTGGCCCAAATACATTCGCATCTTTCCTAATTTGCAAATCAAAATGCAGATGCGTTGTCACCCGTGAAGTCTAAGATGGAATGCCTCTTTTCCAGTAATAAAGGTCTCCGGTTCTCTACACTCACCATACGAAACTCAACAGTGTCTAGCTGCCATTTTACGCTGGTATTCTGCGAGAGCTTGGTCCTTCCCCGGTCGAGGCGACCCATTCATGCTACAACTATACAACTAATACAGCTGCAGCATGTCTCTACCACGTAGCGATTACAGAGGGGCACACTGAAATGATCGGGAATAGAATACTTTGGATTGAGTTACAATAAAAACCTTCTTTAGAATTTGAATACTGGCCTTTTAGAATCTTAATGACATTCAAACAATTAAAAAAATGTTTAAAAATAAAAACTATGTTGATTTAAAGTTATAGTACAATAGAAATGGAGCTCACGTGTGAACCGTCCGTGCCATAATTTATCACAACTTTCGTCGCGGCTTATCTCAAGATAAATGTCGCAGCGAACTTGTTTCGATATATGATGTTGAAGCACCGAGTGAAACAACAATATACCGCTGGTATGCCGAGTTCCAATGCGGTCTTGTGTCGCTCAGCACTGCTTCTTCTGCAGGTCGACCAAGAACAGTGGTCACGCCTGAAAACATCACAGCTGTGCGAACCATTATATTAGATGACCGTCATATGACATACGAGCAGATTCGGGCTGTTATCAGTATCGGAATGACTGCAACTCAGTCGATATTACATAATGAGCTGTGTGTAAGAAAGTTAGTTTCCCGCTGGGTTCCCCACAATTTGTCCGAAGAGCAAAAGGCGGCTCGTGTAGATTGGTGCCGGAATACTCTGCAACGCTTCAACGGAGGGAAGTCAAATGCCGTTTATAATATCGTCTCAGGTGGAAGAATCATGGATTTATTCATACGAACCTGAAAGAAAACATCAGTCAGCAGTTTGGTTCTTCGAAGACGAGGTCAAACCAACGAAAGTGGTTCGCTCCCGCAGCGTGTCAAAGGAAATGGTCGCTACGTTTGTCTGGAAAAAGGGGCATGTTGCTACAATTCCTTTACAGGAACGCAGAACGGTTACCGCTGAGTGGTATATTACGGTTTGTTTGCCAGAAATGATAGCCGAACTCCGAAAAATAACCCGAAACGTCGCATCATCTTACATCACGATAATGCGGTAGACAAATGATTTTTTGAAGCAGGAAAATGTTGAGCTGATGAGCCATCCTCCGTACAGTCCTGACCTGAGCCCAAACGATTTCTTTAGATTCCCTAGAATGAAAGATTTATAACGCGGTCAACGGTTTGAAGACCCCGAAGCAGCTGTGGAAGCGTACAAATCAGCCATTTTGTCAACATCAACTTCAGACTGGAATTACTGTTTTAATTATTGATTTGCACGAATGAAAAAGTGCATTAAGTTGAACGGAGAATACAATAAAATACAATTTAGTTATACCGTGCATGTGGTTTTTCTTATTCCCGAACATTTCAGTGTGCCCCACGTAATACTTGATCGTCTATAGTGGCGTAAAAAGAAATATCTGTCTGACATTGTTAATCGATTGCGTCAATTTGTAATCTTCATGTCTGAACGTATTTTTTTACATAATTTTCATAATAAGAAC
The DNA here is from genome assembly GCA_033319125.1 of Parnassius glacialis. NCBI lineage: Eukaryota > Metazoa > Arthropoda > Insecta > Lepidoptera > Papilionidae > Parnassius > Parnassius glacialis. The sequence continues at coordinate 47,567,161 of JAVANC010000027.1, read as the reverse complement.
GCTGTACTATTTGCTATTGCAAGACTGCTTTGTGTTATCTACTATCACATCTGCAATACCAAAGGTATTCTCTATATGAAAATAACTTTTGAAACCTAAAAAAATTAGATTTAATTTAATCAGATTGACTGTAAGTTCGTTTATCACTTCAGTTTTATAAAAAAAAAACAATGTGAACTCATCAAAATCAAACCAATAATACTGTCTTTTGTCCCATTTTCTTTCAAATTGGGCGTCAACAAAGCCGCCGGCATTAAGTAACGACGCACCTGGTAACCCTAATGTTTACTTCGTCGGCTCGACCGGGGCAGGACCACGCTCTCAGAGCACCAGCGTAAAAAAGCAGCTTGATGCAGCCAAAGACCCATTTTTACTGGAAACGAGGCATTCCATCTTAGACCTCAGTGGTAACAACGCTTCTGCATTTTGATTATTTATTGAGGATAGATGTAGATGTCTATGGGCCAGAGCATTTACTTACCATCAGGTGGTCTGCGTGCTCGTTTGCCACCATTATTCTATAAAAACATCATCATAATTTGAAATTACATTACAACGGTATTTCTTGAACTAGTAATGTGAGCGCTATCGGGTCGTTTATCACAGTTTCTACATTAACGTCAGTGATGTTCAATCGACTCGAACCGGAATGAGCTGTGACGCGTTATTGCGGCGTATTGCTCGTAATCGAGCTATTATTGTGGCGATAACACAGACTCTGTGATAGGAATTTCATAAAACCCATATATAAACGTAGACAATTCTATAGAGTAATACGTTTTTACCTTATACATATTGCGATCGTCTACGGGTCTCGGATAACGCAATACCTTTGATTTTACGTCCTTGTGTGTGTTGTTTCGGGATAAATATTTTTTACGTGGCACAAAAGTAGATGACATCAAACAGGAGCGAATGAATGGAAAACTTGAAATACAGTATACAATATTATTTTTACCCGAGTTGAAAAAACGAGAGGGTTCTGTATTCGCCACTACATTTTTGTTGTATGTTCTTTTATGTAGGTTTAACGATTTCTCGAAACTGCTGGACCGATTTCAATCAGGGGTGATGCTATATAAAATAAAAATTCCATCCCGAAAGGTGGAAAATTAAGGAATCCTTCATCTTTTGAATGAGATACGAATAATTATGTGTTCGTGAAAGACAAATTTTAATTTAGATGTCTAAATAATCTTTTGACAGAGAATCAACTTAAATACAAAGCTTCAAGATAAGAAAATAATTTCCGAAGTATCCGACGGTTTTCCTCACCTTCTTACGGTAACTGTCTGCCTTGGTGGGCTCGTAGTCCTCGACGAACTCGTCGTACATGAACTGAAGCGTGAGCGCAGACTTGCCGACGCCACCGGACCCCACCATGATCACCTTGTGCAGCGTGGGCTGCGCCGCCGGCTTCTTCGACATCGCGCTGGATGATGCACCGCACACCTGCGCCGTGAAGAATCAGTTAAAAAACAAAAAAACAGTGGACACCTGCTTGGTTTTCGATTTATACGTGGTAGAGATACGCTGCTATATTATGGTTGTAGCACGAATGGGTCGGCTCGACACAGAAGACCAGCGTAAAATAGCAGGTTAATACTGCTGCTATTTCGTACGGTGAGTGTGTGGGAACCCTTGTTATTGGAAATTTAGGCATTACGGCATTACATCTCAGTTCTCAGGGGAGACAACACATCTGCATTTTGATTCCTAATTGAAAATTGTAATGTCTATGGGCCACAGCATCCACTTGCCATCAGGTGAACTCTATAAAAAAAAATCATAAGACGGTTGAAATCTTACGTGGGTCGTCACTACCAGGCCACTTACGTACGCATACAAGGAGCCCTAATATACAGTAAGTATGAGTTAGACTAAGGTATAGATCTATAGCTCCTCCCAAGTTGCGAGGAACTAATTATAGACATACAGTACACTAACAACAACTGACGAGTAAAATAAAGAGGTTAACGATGAGCCTTCTTAAAAGCTAATTACATTAATCGCTTTCATTAAGGATTTCCAGACCATCATGAAGGGAAAGTTGTCACTAATGCGTTATTTAATACAATCTATTTGCGGAACGAACGCTGTGGAAATTGTACAATTGTTTCGGCAGTTATGACGTTGTATCTTCAACAACGACAGTAAAATTTTAAAGTGTAGGTAATCATTGACGTATATACAAAGGTTGACTGGAAGAAATCGCTTTTACCGATAAGACTACTCATTATACTATACATTGTTTTTTTAAACCTTATTTTGTGTTTGATGTGTGTAAGAAAAATTATCTACATGTTAGTTACATAGTGAGCTCCTTTTTTGAATGAAACGGAATTGGAATTGGCCCGAATGGCAGAAAATTAGAAAATGTTATCTCAACTCTTTGAAATGAAATCATCAACTTGGAACGCTTCATGATTAGCATAAAACATTTTTCGTATCTGTCCATACCAGCTACATATACCAGCATAATGACTGGTCCCTCATTACTGGTCACAAGAAATTCCATCTCAGCCCTGGGTTTTTTTTATAGGAGAGGGGGCAAACGAGCATGCGCCTCACCTGATGATAAGTGACTACCGCCGCCCATAAACAACTGCAACACCAGGGGAATTGCAGATGCGTTGCCGGCCTTTTAAAAAGGAGTAGGCTCTCTCTAGGGTGGGTGTGCTTAGATACAATATGTTTATCTCGTTAGTCACAAAATTCATCACTGTTTTGTACGGCCTATTAGCATATTTTATTTATTTTTCAAAACATCATACGGGAAATATTGATGACTGGTTCATAAAATTTCTTTTCTTGAGTGAGCTCCGCACTGCGTCGAGAAATGGATTGCGGATGGACGCATCAAGTTAAAATAAATAACAGCCTACGTTATTTAAAAGATTAAGGAAAAATTATTTGAAATATAAAAACGACTTCATGGCAATGTCCCCGCAGTAATTTTTATTAGTAAAGCCATGTTGTAGCACGAATGGGTCGGCTCGACCGGGGTAGGACCACGCTCTCACAGCATACCAGGGTAAAATATCAGCTTAATGCTGCTGTGTTTCTACTTTTTCGTATAGTAAATATAGAGAACCGGAGACACTTTTTACCGGAGACAAGGTATTCCATTTTGATCCTTGGGGGTAACAACGCAGATAGATGCGTATTCTGATTCTTATTCGAGGATAAATGTAGTTTAATTTTTAAACCATTTTAAGTGACTAAGGAATAGTGCACTATTGAGGGTGATATTCTGTTCTTTTCGCCAGACTATACAATAGCCTGTATTAAGCAGATTCAGTCCCTTACCCAAAGGGGAGAATGTCTTATCATTATTTTATTCATTTAATTTGTTTAAGTGAGAAATAAATAAACGTCACCTAATAAGTTACATTAGAAATTTTACCGGATTTATTATTTTATCCGGATTACACTACTAAATAGAACAATAAAGATGTTCTTATCATGTGATTCACGGGGCAGGTTTCAATCCTCTTAAAAATGCTGGTTGCTTAGTATAGGCATTGTCAGAAGGACTGACTTTTTTGTTTGTATTCATCTATATTGACTAAAAACAATTACAATGATCATTGTAAGAAAAATAAACAATGCAAACATCGGAAACATCATGTTAAATACTGAGTCATCACGTCAGCTATGAGCATTTACATGGGTAACAAAAGAAAATCATACAATGTTTAAATGAGTACCTTTTACATAATATATACCACACGTGGTAGAACCACTCTGCAGCTTTTATGATTGTAGCAAGAATGGGTCGGCTCTACCGGGGAACAATTCGACATAGGCCTCACAGAGGACCTCAATCTCACGCAGCATACCAGTGTAAAATAGCAGCTTAATTCTATAGTGTAAAATATAGCAATAATAGCGTATGGTGAGTGTAAAATCGAGGGATCCCCATTATAGTACTCAGGGGTGACACGCGAATCTTAATTGAGGAAAGATGTAAAAGTCTATATATAGGCTACAACATCCATCTACCGTCGGATGGACTGAGTGCTCGTTTGTTAACTTTATTGTATAATAAAATATATATATGTGTGTGTGTGTGTGTGTGTGTGTGTGTGTGTGTGTGTGTGTGTGTGTGTGTGTGTGTGTGTGTGTGTGTGTGTGTGTGTGTGTGTGTGTGTGTGCGAGTCTATTTTTGTACATCTATGTATTAATTCATACAGTCATAGCGGTCTGTCAAAATGCACTATTCAATATAGCTCTCTCCATACCTCATAAGGGGGGTATTTGCCACATAGTATTTTTTTAATATAATAAAGTCGACAAACGAGCACACAGTCCACCTGATGGTAAGTGGATATCGTGGCCCATAGACATCTATATTTATCCTCGATTATGAGTCAAAATGCAGATGCGTTACCATCCCTTTTTTTTTTTTTTTTTTTTTTTTGCGGATGGAAAATCATCAAATGACGCCTTTCGCTCTGGGTGGAGCGGAAGGGAGTGTCAGACTTTTACTGACTAAAAACCATCCGTGTTCCTTCAGTGCCCTTACGTTCCGGAGCCGCGGTATCTCTTTCGAACAGCCCGCAGCCCCGGCAGGCGTCGGCCTTTGCGGGCCCCTTCACGCTGCTGACAGCTCTTTGAGGCGCGCGTGGAACAAAACGCGCCGTCGACACGGCCTGTCGTCGTTAGACGGACGGACGGCGAGCTACCCATTGCTCGCCGTCCACAGGCCCGCGCCTACGGTGGCCGGGGGCCACGACGTAGCCCCCGACGCCCGGGGCGTCTCCCGCGGCGGCCGGGAAGGAAAGCTGTTGCTCTTTCCTTCTCCCGCTCCGCCACCTCCTTCGCTAGCATCACTGCTTCGCAGAAGGTGGTGACGGCATCCCATTCCGTCTCGCTCCGGACCATGGCTTCGACCAGGGCCGGACGCGAGAGGTCGCCGCCGCCTATCGCCGCTACGAGGACACGGCGGTGCTCCGCCCAAGCAGGGCACACCTCCACGGTGTGCTCCACCGTGTCCTCCGGTCGATCCTCGCAGTGGGAGCACCCGGGCGTTTCCTCCCGCCCGATTCGGTGCAGGAACCTCCCGAACACACCGTGTCCGGTGAGGACCTGCGTCAGGCGGAAGGTGAGGACGCCGTGGCGTCTCTCAAGCCACTCCTCAAAGAGGGGTCTTATCGCCGCTATAGTGGCGTGCCCAGCACGGGGTTGCGACAGTCGCTCTCTCCATGTCGCCATGAGATCACGCCGGAAGTCTGTCCGCTGCGCGACAACTTGCCGCGGCAGCGGGGTTTCCCCCCGGCATAGTGCCTCCGCGCGCCATTCGTGCAGGCGCGCGAGGACTATCGCCTCCAGATCCCATGGCGGCAATCCGGCAAGGAGGCTCGCCGCCTCGCGGGAGATCGTGCGGTAGCCGCGAACCATCTTTACGGCAACCACCCTTTGGGGCGCGTTTAGGTGGTGGACGGCAAGCCGCGCCAAACCACGCGCCCACACCGGGGCCCCGTAAAGGGCCATGGACCTCACGATCCCCGCGTAGAGCCTCCGGCAGGAGGCGTTTGGCCCCCCCAGGTTCGGCAGGAGCCGCCTGAAGGCAGCCCCGGTCCGTTCCAGTTTGGGAGCCAAACGTCGGAAGTGCTCAACGAAGTTCCATCGGCCGTCGAGGACGAGTCCTAGGTACTTCAACGTCGACTCGACGCCGATGGATACCCCTCCTACCATCACTGAGGATCCCGGTGGTGGCCTGTTCCGAGGACCATGGAAGTGCATGGCCTCGGACTTGTGCAGAGCCACCTCGAGACCCAGTTGCCGGATCCTCTCAACGACTATCGCAACCCCGCGTGTCATAGTTTCCGCCGCCGCCTCGTACGACCCCCCTTGTGCCAGTACCAGCGTGTCGTCAGCGTAGCAAACTACGCTGACGCCGGTAGGGAGGTCGGCGCGCAGCACCCAGTCGTAACCGATGTTCCACAGGGGCGGCCCCAGAACCGAACCCTGTGGGACACCGCACGACATCTCTCGCCGGTTCCACTCACCGTTGCGACCGGGGTAGATGACGGCCCTGTCCGTCAGATAGTCCCCGACTATACGACGGAGATAGGTCGGCACCCGGTGATACCGGAGTGCCTCCCTAATGCAGCTCCAGGGCATGGAGTTGAAGGCGTTGGCGATGTCGAGAGACACCGCCAAAACAACCCTCCCCCTGGCCACTGCATCCCCCGTCGTGAGGGCTCTCACGCGCATGATGGCGTCCACCGTAGAGCGCCTCTTGCGGAAACCAAACTGGTGTTCCGCAAGATCCGGCCCCGTCCCCGCAAGGTGCTCGGCGAGGCGGTTTGCAATGACTCTTTCAAAGAGCTTGCCCACCTCGTCGAGCAGCACCACGGGCCGGTATGCGGACGGAGAGTCCGCAGGGCGCCCCGGCTTCCAAATGAGGACCAGCTTCCCCGTCTTCCAACGAAGCGGGAATTGGCCTCTCTCCAAGCATGCGCTTAGGAGCCCCTCCAGTCGGGGCCCGAGAGCCTCCATGCGTTACCATCCCTGAGAGCAAAGATGGAAATGGAATGCCTCGTTTCGAATAAAAAGGGTCATCGGTTGTCTACACTCACCATACGAAACACAGAAGCGTTAAGCTACTATTTTACGCTGAGATTCTGTGCGTATAAAACATAATCAAATAATAGAGTTTAGATTTGTAGGTATCAATATTTATTCAGTAGGCTGGTATGCTGCCAATCAAAACACTGGGATAAATAATAATCCAACAATGAAATAATACACACTAATCATTTGTAATTCATTGCAACTTTCCAAGTGTAGTTTCACCGGCGATGTTCTTATTTATCCAATAAAAATCGTTCGTGACGATTCGTAATTGATGTATCATAAAAACATTCGGTATCATTAATTTTAAAGTCATTATTTTGCGGAAAATCATTGATAAATGTCTCGTACCGACGTTATTCGTAATAAACCTGTGATATAAATTATTAAATAATCTGTCTGCGGTAAAAGGAAACATTCTACGAAAATAAAAACCTAGCAAGCGAACAGCATAGCAAAGTGGCGAAGCAATCAGCTTTGTAGCGGTTTCTAACGGAAAAAAAAATCAAAATAGGAGGTTCAGATGCCTGGGTGATCAGTAATCGATTGCTGAAAACAGAATTTGAAAATTCGAAACCGTTCTCGAGATAATCGTGGGACAGACGGACAGACGGACAGACGGACGGACAGACGGACAGACGGACAGACGGACGGACAGACGGACAGACATCGTGAAATCAATAAGTGACTTCGTAAGCTTCGCCACTTAATAAGTGACTTCGCAAGCTTCGCCACTTAATAATGTAAATAATAAAAAAAAACACAGTAACTGACTTTGTCCCGATCCGGGATTCAAACCCGGGACCTCATGATCAGCAATCGCGTTCACAACCACTAGACCAACAGGCGGTCACGTGTCTACTTATTTGGCAAGGCGCTGTTTTCCATCACCAATCATACAAGAACATATAGCGTGGGTAAATACGTAAGATATCAATTGTTTAACTATCTAGTTTTTCACTTTAAGATGACACTTCGAAAACCGTTTAAGCGGGTTATCGCCGGTCTGATCAGAGTTAGTACATAATTTCTATAAAAAATAAAAACTTAAAAAACACCGTCATAAGGTCTATAATTGCGTACCGCCCGCGACGATTAACACCGCTTAGAAATTCCTTACAATCATAAAATATTCTTTTTTAGTTATTGATTTAAGTAATCAAAATAATGAGCAAGCAAATTACGGATACACATGTTATGAATGTATTTGAGTCTTAGAGTATTCAATTTGAGTGGTTCCCATTTCCCAAGCATATAGATTAAGTAATTTCGTAGTAATTTCAACTATAGTATGTGCCAAATCGATTGAGAAAAACGGACAATGACCTTTCGGTCGTTTAACCAGGGGTTACAAACCTTCAATATATAGGCACATTTTATATGTAGTACTTTCTTTATTTATAATGATTTTTTTATAATGATTGATATAATATATATTTATTAACTATTATTAAAAAGTTATGTGAAAGATCGCTGTAGAAGAAAAATCATCTATTGTTATAAAGTACTTTATTCATTTAACAACAAAAAACATTAATTTATAACACATATAAAGATTCGAGTGATAACGACACCGAATAAGTACGTACTTATGCAAAAGATAAAACTTTATTTTTAATATTATATAAGAACTTTATTTTTATTCGGTGCAATCATCACTCGTATCTTCACTTGATGAACTATCTGTAACATTAATTATAAAGCGATCTGCAGTTTGGTCAATTCTATCATCCATGCCACGCATTTTTTGTTCAACCTTAAGGACATGCTGAACACAGTTTTTCCATTTATCTGGCGTGATTTGAGTTAAACCATCTTTAAGTAAATTTTTAACATCTTTTAACTTGAAAGTTGTATTTTTTCGTGCAACGTACCCTTTCACATCTGCCCACACAAGTTCAATGGGGTTAAGCTCACAGTGATAAGGAGGTAACCTTACCACTGTGATGCTTTTTTCTTTTGCCATCTCGTCGGTGACGTAACTTCGATAGTTATCTTTAACTGCCTTTATTTTTTCCATTAAGTGGGTCTTTGTGTCCGAGGGCACGTATGCGATCTGTTTAGATTCTAGCCATTCCTGCATATTTTGTTTCCGCCAAGACATTGTTGGGGTTTTTTCTAAACGTCTGGAGTGGTAACTAGCGTTATCCATAACTATGACATCGCCGCTTTGCAGTTTTTCTATTACTTTTCTAAACCAGTCCTCGAAATGGAGAGCGTCCATACTCTCATGGTAGTCACCAGTAGATGATGATTCAAATACCCAATCACATCCCTCCAAAAAGCCATTTTCATTGCCAACGTGTACAACTATTAATCGCTTTCCTTTACCCGAAGGGGCTTTCGCGCCAGTAGAGTAGCCTTCTAACCGTGATTGACGAGAAGATTCAATTGTGGTGTCTTCCCATACCTTTCCCACAGTATGACCTGCGTTAATCCATGTTTCGTCAAGGTAAAAAATGTTACGTCCCTCGTTTCTTAATATTTGTATTTCTCTCAAATATCTGGTACGCCACAGAACTATCTCTGGGCGATCTATTAGACCACTTTTTCTGTTTCTCTTTATATATTTGAATTTTAAATGGCGCAACACACGTCGCAGGGAAGTTTTGCTCAAGTTTGGCAACTGGTCATCTTGATTTATACTGAGCAAAATTTTGTCTAAAGTCGGTAATTCTCCTGCAAGAAAGAACTGATGCACTTTCGCTCTTATAGCCGATTTATCAAAATCGTCCAACTTGTCAATTACAGACTTTTTTCTTTTATTAATTATTCCCTTTTCTGGTATTTTATGGGAATCTCTATACACGCTTAATACGCGATATATAGTGCTCTTGCTGACTCCTGAGATCTCCGAAACCTTTTCTACCATATTAACGTTTGAAGGATACACGTCTTCGGGCCAGGTGTTTTTGACATATTTGTATACATTAATGATAATCTCTTGTTCCCCGACCGACAAAGTGGTAGGTTTTCTCTTTTTTACTGGTGACGTTAAAGGTGCTCCAGAAGATGGGCCTGTAAATAAATGACAAAAATATACTACCATAGTACTACATCACATAAATACATATTGTTTTAGAAAATAAATACCACATGGTCACATAAAAAGAGCGCTTTAAGAAATAGAAAGGCTACGTCGTCGCATTTGTACCTATTTGTACGTACCTGCTACGTTTATTATGGGTCGGCGACGTCTCTTTCCACTTGATGTTGAAGGACCGGGTCCTTCACCAAATTCTCCTGAACTCATGTCGATTTAGTAACGACCGTCACAGTAAAACTAATATAACAGATTCAAAAAACAAAAACTTAACGATATAACAAATTTAACAGTAAAAACTCAACTAAAACAATGCAATGAATGCTATGAATTACCCGAGACGTACACACGCAAGCGCTATCCGAACACGAATGAAAACAAAATGGCGGACCGGCCCAAAAAAGGTGACGCATCTCTGGCTGCCATTGTCACGTTTCTTTTAGAACGAACTGACGTAACGCGCGTTTTGTTTATTTTAAAGGGATGAATTTGCAAAAGCTCAATATGGTGATTATATTGCTTCAAATATTTTTTTAATATGAAACTGTTATTAAATGAATTGCTGCGTTACTTACCATAAATTGAAATATAAAATATAACACATTTTTCGCGATGTACCGTAAGATTTTACTATGTTTATAGGAACCACAGACAATATTATTTAAGAAACAAAAAAACAAAACATATGTGCTGACCTAGAAGTGGGAATAATATCAATATTTAAATATTGTTATCACATCTAAATTGAGATTTTGTAAGTTACGCCTTTTGACACTCGGCTCATATCTGAGGTCATTGTCCGTTTTTCTCAATCGATATGGCACATACTATAGTGATATTTTAGAGGTGTTGTCGCAAATATAAATTATGATAGAGTGAAAATTATACAATCGTGTTTTTGAACAAGCAAATTCAAGATAACGACATGAGTTTACCTATATCAAAATTCCAGTTTCGTTAGTCGTGTCATAGTCCTATACTCTTCGATGAGGGTAGGTGCGTTTTCTCGCGGTGTTTTAACACAGAAATTCATATATAGTTCTGTTTAGTTCTGTCTGGGTATGTACCACGCTCTTACCTATTTCTGGCATCAAATGACAGTGCTTGCACTGCTGTTTTCCGGTCTGAGGGTTATACACAATCAGTAGAATTACACGTGGTGGAATCCCATCCCATCTTAAACCTCAGAGGTGACAGCGCCTCTAGCCTTCTTAGTTTTAAGTTGGTTGAAGATGGGCATGGGCTGCAGTGGCCTCTTACCATCAAGTAAACTGTAAGTTCATTTGTCACTTTTTTATTCAATTTAAAATAGTAGCAATAATATATATATATAAAACAGACACACGTGCGAGAGACAGACGAACGCCTACTCAAATTTTAACGTTAATGTTCCATACGAGACCTCAATGCTAAATGCCATAAAAATCACCGCGAAGACGACATTAGGGGAAAGCCTATGCTCAGCAGCGGACTTTAATAGACTCCTAACGGTAACGGAAACGGTAAGTAACAGAAAAATAATAGAGTGACAACCCATACACGTTCCACAGTTGGGCATAGACCACCTGTCATTTTTGAGAGGTTTATAGAGCAGGAAGTGCGTGATCCGGAGTTTACAGGGGCTCGATATATTTTTAATTTCTTATAGACTTACCGGGTTTCATGTTTTTCTTGGGAGTCTAAAATTTAGCGCTTATTATCATTAAAAGATTTAGCGAGCATCGTAATCGCGTAACTCAGATACCTACTATACATTTTCTACCGACTTCAAAAAGGAGACGGTACTCAATTCGACTGTATGTTTTTTCATGTGTGTTACCTCTTAACTTTTTACTGAGAGAACCAATTTCAATGATTCTTTTTTTATTTGAAAGCTGGTGCTTCTCATGTGGTACCATATACATTTGATCAAGGTCTAACCAATAGTTTTTGAGTTATTCTTAATAATTTATATTGAAGTCGGTTGTAAAAAAAAATTGTAAATTATAAAGTGATCGTTCATACTCATTAAAATATCAAAGATAGTGGATACCAGTTTCTCCACCCCACAGAGTCATAGGGCAATGTATACGCTATTAAGACAAAGTCCCAGATAAGGTAAAAAAAGGTAAAGGTATCTCTATCAGAAATTTTAAATATCTTCATTAAACAAACACTGTATAAATAGGGTTTTTATAATATAAATGAATACTGGCATGGTTGATAACCCCTGAGAATGAGGTGGTCACTTCCAAGATGTTTCTTAAATAAGTTTTATATGTAGTTTGAACAACTTGTGTATTGTTGTAAAAAATTACTTTAAAAAAAATTGTCCCGCTGGATTTCTTGCTGGTTCTACCCATGACAGAGGGTTTTTCCTTAACCAGTGGTAAAAGTAAAAAAAAATACTTTCAATAATAATTCCTTGTAATCTATATTGTAGAAAAAATACTCTACTCAACCTATATTTCATTATATTGTAGAGCAACCACGGCTCCTATATGTGGTATAAATACCACCATATAAACAATAATTTAAAATTAAAAGTTTTGTACAGCCGACTTCAATATAAGTTATTAAGGATAACTCAAAAACTATTGGTCTGATCTTGATTGACCTTGATCAATTTATATGAGACCACACGAGAAGTACCAGCATTCAAACAAAAAAAGAATCATCGAAATCGGTTCACCCAGTAAAAAGTTATGAGGTAACACACAAAAAAAATACAGTCGAATTGAGTACCATCTCCTTTTTGGAAATCGGCAGAAAATGTAAAACTGTCACTAAATCTAACTCAGTTTTAGTTTAAACATTCAAATTACAAACGTAACATTTGTAAATATTTCGCATGACATACACCATTAACATGACAACAGTGCCCATAACCCAAATACACCACCAGACTAATATCAACTTTATGTACACTAACATACTTTTTACTGTTGTATTCTAGTTGAATACAGGATGTCGCACAAATTCAAACCTTGTCCTATTCAGAATAGATACTATAATGTTATGGCCTGGCACTTCGCGTTTGTCTAATCGAACACGGATCTAGGCGAAATTAGTCATACAGATTAGCGAGCTGATAGACACGCTGGACAGCATTAGACAGAACAATGCTAACGGCAGAGACAGCTGAGTGACGCTTGTTCACTAGAATTAGGGCTAGATATATATTATAATAATCGATCATACTTTTAATCTGCAGCCATATTATATAGCACGAATGGGTCGTCTCGACCGGGGTAGGACCACGCTCTCACAATACCAGCGTAAAATAGCAGCTTAATACTTACATGTTTCGTATGGTAAGTGCAGAGAAATGGAGTACCCTTATTACTGGAAACGTGGCATTCCATCTTAGTCCTCAAGGGTGCCAACGCATCTGCATTTTGATTCTTAACCGATGATAGATGTAGATGTGTATGGGCCATACAACTATATCACGACCCATACAACTATACCAGTAATACCTATAGCAGCAGCATGACTCCACCACGTAAAAGATCTTTTGAAGAAGGCTCGCAATAAACTGCCACTGTTGGCAAAGATGCATCGATTGCATGGGAGATTACTTTGATTAACATAAATAAAAGTATAAAAAAATTACGTTAATTTATTTTATAGAAAAAACGGTAATTTCATAGATAAAGACCTAATATTTATGTAGATGATTGTAATGTAGCATGAACTGAACGCAAGATAACATTAGAACTTGTTCAAATGTAATTTTGCATCTGCGAAAACTAGCATAGATATGAACCATCATCTCGACAAAACAAAATATGAGCCCAATTAGTTAGGTCGTCCACAAGTTACACCGTCACCTGTCGCACGTATTTTTTTATAGAATAAGCGTGATTTAAACTAGCACACAGTCCACCTGATGGTAAGTGGATACTGTGGACCATAGACATCTACATTTATCCTAGATCAAACAGTGGTAGAGCCACGCGGCAGCTTTGCTGTCGCACGGATGGGCCGGCTCGAACCGGGGTGGTACCACGACCTCACAGAAAACCAGCGTGAAGTAGAGATTTATCTCTGCGTTTCGCTTGGTGAGTGCAGGTGGCCGGAGGCCCTTTTTGCTGGAAATGAGGCATTCCATCTTAGTCCTCACGGGTGACAACGCATCTGCATTTTGATTTGTAATAGAGGATAGATGTAGATGTCTATGGGCCGCAGGAACCACTTACCATCAGGTGGACTGTGTGCTAGTATATCCTATAAAAAAAAAAGATTAATAATAACATGCAGATGCGTTGTCACTTGTTACCCCTGGGAACTAAGTTGGAATGTCTCGTTTACAGTAAAAAGGGTCTCCAGTTCTCTACACTCACCATACGAAACACAGTAGTATTGAGCTGCTATTTTACGCTGGTATTCTGCGAGAGCGTGGTTCTACCCCGGTCGAGCCGACCCATTCTTCTTATAACCATAATATAGCTGCAGCGTGGTCCTAACACGTGTAAAATTAACATTGTTATAATGTTGTTAAACACAAAGGTATATCGGAATCAGCTGTCCTCTATTATATTCATAAGAAGATCAAGGTCCCCAATAATCAAGCGAGCAGCGTCCAGCCTCAAGTACACATATGGGCAAGCGGGTAACGTGGACTGAATTCTAACTTAACAACGAAGATGTATCAACAAACAATACAACTAATGATTGTACTTTGAACAAACATTGGTTCACATAATCATTACACACATATTCTCATTAATGCCCGATTCCTATATTATATTCAAGAAACGTTTATTAAATACGAGGTGCATTTAAAAACAGTTTATATACAAAACTATTCATTCGGTAACTTAGGATGATATCATCATCATCATTACAGCCCTTCACAAGTCCACTGCTGCACATAGGCCTCCCCCAAGGAATGCCACAAAACACGGTCCTGAGCCACCTGTATCAATCGACTCTCTGCATGTCTTACCAGGTCGTCACTCCATCTAGTGGGGGGACGCCCTACACTTCGTCCGCCGGTACGAGGCCGCCCCTCAAGAACCTTTCTTCCCTATCGGTTGTCGGTTCTTCGAGCTATATGGCCGGCCCATTACCACTTCAGCTTACTAATTCGTTGGGCTATGTCGGTCATTCTGGTTCTACTGTGGATATCCTCATTTCTTAGAAAACTTAGGTTTATCACGCAAAGATCTCCGAGCATAGCCCTAGCTCGCTGAGCGACCTTGAGCTTCCTCATACGGCCAGCAGTGAAGGACCACGTCTCACATCCTTAAGTCATCACTGGCAACACGCACTGGTTGTATAATCTCGTTTTCAAGTTTTGAGGTATACGTAAGTCTTTGCTTTATTATATGATGTTATTTGTAACTTGTTGATAAATAAATAAATAAACTAAAATTACAAAGATATTCGTTACAGTAGGCAATTGTGAGCACCGTGACCTTTTTACAAATGTCTTCTAAGAAACTGATCTCTGCTTACGAGCAATCAATCAAAAGCTCGTAATGGAAAATTAATCAAGATAAAATAACACTAGTTGCGCTGTAACCAGATATTATTTGTAATCGACGCCGACCCAGACCTAGGTTCTAAGTGACAAAGACGAATTACGTCCAGGGCTGTCAGAAACTTGTGGAATAGCACTTATAGTTCTAACAATTATTTTCATACTAGCTTTTGCGCGCGACTTCGTCCGCGTAGATATTATACTTTAAACCAATTATACTTTACAGTTTTTGCACCGCACCCCAAAATAGCATACCAAATGCTCGACGGTAGAGAAACGCATCATAAGGAAAGATTATTTGTCGGAGGATTTATTTGTCGTGACGTGTACGGGGAGAATAAGTAATCTATACAAATAAATGAAATTGAAGTGTCTGTTTGTAATGTCAAAATAACTACTTTTTACTAAATGCATATGACAGTATAGACGGTATTTATGACAAAAAATCGACTATTAAAATTTTGTCTGTCTGTCTGTCTGTTTTTTCCGGGTAAACTTCGAAATGACTGGACCGATTTTGAGGGGACGGGCAGATAGCTAACATCAGCTATCATATATAACATAAGGAGTAACTATGTAAAAGTTAGTTTTTATTTTAGAAAAAGATTTAGGGTTTCACGCAATACAATTAAATCCCATGAAATTCAACCGTAATAAATTCTACGCGGGCGAAGTCGCAGGAGACAGCCAGTAGTAATAATACGATAACACGTTTAAATGCAACATTATTTTTAAATGTACAATCGTAATACTTATATCTTATATTTCTACTTTAATATTTACAAAATAATTATACATCGCCTGGGTGAGATCTAATAGTGTGGTGTTATTTAGATTTAAAATATAGGTACGTTAACCATTTATGTTATCAAGTTTTCATTACTTCACAAAAAGGCTTTTTCGGATTTTATTTTAGATCATTCCTGACCTTGCTCTATCTGTTCGTGTTTCAAGTCCAAGTTTTATTCCAAAATTAGTCCGTACAGACAGACAGACAGACAGACAAAATTTTAAAGTTACAGCCTATATACGTCACACTACTGGACACAGGCCTCCTCTCATTTCTAAGAGGGTTTTAGGGCAAGGAAATGTCCGCCGCGCTGCCCCAATACGTGTTGGCGAATTTCACATGTCATCGAAATATTTTTTCTTAGTTTCTCAGACATGCAGGTTTCCTCACGATGTTTTCCTTCACCGCCGAGCACGTAGTAAAACAGCACTTAAAATCGCAATTACCAATTTCATTGTTGCCGGCGGGGTTCGAACCCGGGTTGCTCGCGTACTGTGAAATCAACAGCGAGCGCTAACTATCTGAGCCACCACGTCTCTCTAAATTGAATTATATAATCTCATAATTATTTTTAAAGATCTTTCTAAAGACAATCCAAGTATAGTATTTTACAAAAATGATGATTAAATGTACATACTTAATAGAGAATATGTTTATTTTCTTAACATAGAATTGATAAATGTATTTAAAGAATTGCACCATTACAGCCTGTCAAAAGTCACCATAGGTTGACTGATATCTACTTGTCGTAGTTACCAGGTTTGGTAGTCGAGTGACAAACAGAACAAACTGTGATTGTCTAACCGCAGTTCTTTTTAGTTGTTATTAGGAAGACGCTGCTGCCCATCTCCTGGTTGGTTTCCCTCTGTCGCCTCTTACGACACCCACGGGATGATATGGAGTAGTGGATATACTTACACCGCCACAACAAGAATACACAGGTATTGTAAAATTTTTATCTAAACTTATTTTTTTAAATACGTTATCCCCACACTATAATTATCCCCTATATCAAGAAAGCAGTTTAGAAACATAAATTTCACAAGGACAAACATCCAGACCTGGAACAATCATGTTCCGTGCGGGACAATACCTGTTCCGTGCGGGACAATACTAGTTCCGTGCGGGACAATACTTGTTCCGTGCGGGACAATACTTGTTCCGTGCGGGACAATACTTGTTCCGTGCGGGATTCAATCCCGCGGGCATTAGTGCTGCAAGCCCATTGCTAAGCCACTGCGTTTAGATATATAAACAAAAGCGTGAAAAACTTTAAAATTACGATGCTGTGGCACCTATATTCTGACCATGACACAAGGAGAGGCGGCCGGAACGGGACGGATATAGAACGACTATGGCAACAGAACCTTAAAAACCTGTATGAATTATTCACGATCCAACTGCAGCGTGATTTACACAAAATACGAAAAACGTCATTTTCCAGTTAGTTAGTGCTAAGAAATAGAAATCCTCGAGAACAATGCTAACGCGCGGTGGGAACGACCCGTATACTGATCGCTATCCGACATGCACGAGTATTTACAACCAAGTTTACTTTTTGCGAGCATGCTCCAGCTGTGATCATGCGTTTGATGGCCCACTGTGATAAATATAACCTTTCTCTTTTGATACACACATACATAAACACTCACGCCTGTCACCCAGAGGGGTAGGCAGAGACTATGGACTTCCATTTGGCACGATCCTGACAGACCTCTCTCGCTTCCTCCACATCCATATACCTACGCATACACGCTCGTCGGTTAAAGGTACTCTTGATTTGGCCCATTTTCAACATATCGCCAATTTGGTCGATAAACTTTCGTCTATGGCGACCCTTCCCGACTCTGCCGTTCACCTCTGCAACATAAATTTGCTTTGTCACTCTTTCCTCATTCATTCTTTCTACATGATTCTCTTTTGATGTGAAATTTATACATCTGATTGCCACTTCATGATGGTATACAATAGCATAGCCCAACGGATCAGTAACCTGGAGTAACCAGGCGCCGGATAAAGTTCAAAGAAATGACAAAGACGGTTTCATAGCTCATTTGCTCGCAGCTCGTCGCAGCGCGGTGCCGCGGATTTGTATACCGCACGGAAAAAGTGTTTGTATGGCCTTTAAATAATTGTTCTGCGTCTAGATGTTTGCCCTTCTGCACTTTATACATGTAAACCGCCTTCACGACACAGAGAAAAATCTACTGTTGTGACAACGTTTTAAAAACAAAATTGAACCGATGAAGAAGAAAGTTTCTCAAATGGCAGCCTTGTACTTGTAAAGAAAGTGTAAGACTACCTCACTAGATGAAGTGACAACCTCGAATCTTATAAGACACACGAAGACAATGAATGGCATATATTGAACAGTGTATTTGAGAAGAGCTGCAATGATAATGATGATGGTGGGATCTCAGAGCAACAAAAAAATAGACTGAGCGCTGCGTACATATCAAGAGATGCCAAAACCACTCATGCTTCTTGGCATGAACTCACACGCACATCGTTCTTCTTTTTTTCTGTATCAGCCAATAAAAGTGTACTAATGTGTTTTTTATTTATAGAATAAGGGTGACAAAAGAGCCCATAGTCCACCTCAGTCAAGAATCAAAATGCAGATGTATTGTCACCCATGAGGACTAAGATCGAATGCCTCGTTTCCAGTAAAAAGGGTCTCCAGTTCTCTACACTCACCATACCAAACTCAGCGTAAAAATGCACACTCTTGCGCCGAAAACGCATGCGCAATATTAAGATACACATGTGTACATAAGTACGTGTTTTTACAATATGTTGAGCATGGTCTGAGAATGGGATACTGTATTTCTTTTCATAGTGGTCCTAATGTTTGTGAATGAACATAACTTTCATCTCTTATAAACTGCCCACTGTGGAAGAGATATAGATAAATCTACATGCAAACATAGAGGTATTCACATAATGTAGAAGAGGGAATAAAAAGTACAATTGTGCTTGTGCACAAATTGAGACTGGTCACCACGACCGAAGTTCGGTCTAGAGGACATTTTTTATCATAAATAAAACTTAACCTTAAAGTATTTATAATGGCTTTATCATCATTACAGCCTATAAAAGACCACACACATAGGCCTCGCACGTAGATTGGTTCATATTCAGTTACTGTTATCTATTTGTGAGAACCTGTTATTGGCTTCTTGTTATTTACTTCTATTTGTAAGCTGTTATTTTTCAATAACATAAAATATAGCTAGTTAGCATCTGCAGTTTTTTATTATTTAGAACTGTGCCGAATAGAGGTGGCATCAGATAAGCTACTACCCCAAATCATACCATAGATGTCGTAAGAAGCAACAGTAGTAAACTGAAACAGGAACTGAGTAGCAGCATTGAAAAAAGGCAACATGTTGAAAGAATATTTTTAAGAGCTCGATGTCATTACAGAGCGAGGGGAGTGTATGTTACTTGAAGGGGATTATGTTGATAAATAATAACAATTAAATCATATTTAAATAAAACTAATTTTACAGATTTTATCGCGTATATTAACTTATTTTATATTCCCGACGTTTCTACTTCACTACATTAGATTTGATAGACCACAAATCCTCGCTAGAGAACACCGATTCCTCCCCAGGATGATTCGCGAGGCTATTGAAATTAAAAACATCCTAATTTCAATAGAGAAGATGGCTGGGTGCTACCATCTGCTTGGGATCCCATAATTAATAAAATTAAATCCCAACCCAAGCATACAACTGCAAGACTTCATGATACTGTAAGTTCATACTGCGTAGATCGGAACAAAAATTAATAATTTTTAATCTGAAGGTAGCCGTGGTTAACTATGACATTAGGACGTCATACACCTCAGTCCGCCCCATGACCATGGGTGCTGAAAAGTGCCCGAAACATCGGGAATATAAAATAAGTTAATATACACGATAAAATCTGTAAAATTAGTTTTATTTAAATATGTAGTGTTCGCGTAAATATAAGAAATCATTAATTCAATCATACTTTTCATTCATTAAGTACCTTAGGTCGGGAACTTATAAATTGCACCTCATATTATTGAACAAATGACCACTTATAACTATCACTAACTTATTACACCTATTCAAAGATATGTGGTTTTAGTAATACGTCCACTGCATGTATGTTAATACACTAAACTAATCTAACACCAACATCTACTTATGACTAAGACAACTACTGAAACATTCACAGTGACATCATATTTTAAATTTTAAACGGCTCCTTTAAACAGACAACATGACTGCTTCATTCTTGATTACCTCCCACACAAACAAAGACAACTGTAAAAGTTCAATGTATATTATATAAAATAAATCATACGGTTCCGTTGTATAAAAAAAATTATTACCCATGGCATTTGTGCAAAAATATATAGTTTTATTTATTTATTTAGAATTTTTTTTTTATTATCTAGTTGTAAAGAATACATGTTGGCAGTAATTTAATTGACCTAAGATGTGGTTATAGCTAGAAGAACCAACAACCAATGATAGAAAAAGGTTCTCGAGTGGCAGCCTTGTTCCGGTAGATGAAGTGTAGGGCAATCCACACTAGATGAAGTGATGACCTGGTAAGACATGCAGGAAGTAGATGGATGCAGGTGGCTCAGGACAGTGCTTTGTGGCATTCCTTGGGGGTTGGCCTATGTTCAGCAATGAACTTGTGAAAGGCTGTAATGATGATGATGATGAAGATGTGGTTTTCTACCATTGTAACTATGAGGAAGCTTTAGGTTGAGCTATGGAGAGGGCTTTGCTCAGTTTCTCTGCTCTTTCCTATAGTATTCAGAAATATCACAAGTTCTAACAGTAGTTGCAATCATAGACTAAAGAAGACTGGATGTCTTAAAGGATTCTGAGATTTAATTTCATTTCCAACCAGAACCAAAATCATACTTGCAGCTCATAACAATTAAACACAAAACACCTCCCTTGGTGTGCCACAAGTCATAGGGCATCAACTACACATTGTAATATAGCTACAAATTGTGTTGCAACTATGTTATTAATTAAATCTAGAGTTGCAGTCAGTCAACCACATCACGAAATGAAGGACAAAGGTGTAATCAATATCTAATAATATAATACTGCAAAAACAATGAACATTCAACTTTTATTCTTACATGATGAAACTTTCACAAGCAGAGTAATGCCAGGAGTGATCTAAGCCAAATTTTATCCAAAAAATATGCAAGATTTTCTTTGTGAAATTGAAAAACTTATAAATAACATGATTTTTGATGAAACTACAGGAAATAATACATACTTACAGGAAAAATGGTTTGTGATTTTACACAAAAAGGTCCTTACACTTTATCCTATATGAATATCTTTTTTAATATTAAGTTTTTTTTACTTCAAACACCATTTTACAACCTCTAAGTGGTCAGCCACCGCAGAGTCTACATTACCTGAAGATGCCTCGTGTAGAGGCGAAACACATGTCATATTTTCATCAGTGGTGTGTCTTTCCTAGTGTAGTGGTGTTGGGAGTAGTGGTTCTGGGATTAGTGGTGATGGGAATAGTGGATGCAATTGAGAGAAGGCGGGGGGTACTCTTCAAACTAGGTAAGAAACATCATTTTATTTTATTGAGCAGATGTGCACAAGGTAATTTTTACCAATTTAATAAAATGGATTTCCGCAAAATAACACCTGATTCTATTGATAATGAACTTAATAATCTTCAATTTCTATTTTAACTATTTTCCCATATTGCACAGTTTTCGAGACAGTAGCAAAAAACTGAGTTTAAAATGGCTTTTCAATAATTAACTACATTACAATTATAGATATGCAAGTATTTTTTGTGGCTGAAGTTACAGATAAAAGCTAGAATAAAAATAAAAGTTTATAACAAGTATTTTGTTAATAAAACACTCTTTTTTTAGACTCGCTAACAGTAAGAATAAAAGTTATGTAAAGGAAATAGAAAAAATTTTGAGCACAAGTACTTAAATCTAGCTAAAAAAAAATGTGTATATCAATATTATGAATGCCTATAAATTCCTTACCTGCTGCTCTTCAAGAAATGTAGTGGATAGTCTGTATGCAATCGCTGAGAACATTACTAAGCACTTGACAGTGTTAATGTCTTCGGAATTCCTAAGGTGCCCATTCTAAGCCACTTCGCAAATAAAACTCAAATCTACTGGGAGACCAAAAGCAAATAGAACCTTTTTTTTAACAAAAACAAATAGAACCTTAACTGCTAAAGGAAAACTCGCGGAAATTCAATCAGAGAACAATGAGTCATGGATAAATGATAAATAGCATCATGCGTCGTCGGGTTCCAATGGGTGTAACTGTACTGATCTTAACAACTACCGTAACAGTATTTCAGACGGCCGACACGAGCGCATTAAAACGTGAGAATCGTAGGACAATACTCGTGAAACTGTGGGAGATCGAGAGGCGTTGCCATTTGCCATCATAGTAAACAATCACGTCACTGAACCTAAATACGGACTAATTATGAATAACTTTCTGTAAACCGATGTGCTATATTCTAAAACTTGTGCACTTACTGGAGGTACGAAATCCGCTTAGGAGCTTCTTCACTTAGAGTAATTATTTTATTTCAAAACTTTCACTATGTAAATATTTTTCACTACTTTCGTCACTGTTCATTCGCTTTTACTTTTTTATTTTTTATCTTTACAGTCTTACACGGTCCACAGCATAGATACATAAATATGCGTCCGTCCACGGGCTCTGGTCTGGTACAGAATAGTGATGCGTCAACTCGAGTTAGCTCGGATTAGATCTCCCTAACTCGAGTTTGGGCTGCTAAATGAACGGATCAAGTAAGCCAGCAAAAGAGAAAGAGCGCGATTCGTTCGTTTCGTGCGCGCTTTGTGTTTCAAAAAGTACAATAAAATCTACAACCAAAACAATTTCTTATTTAGAATTTTATAATAGCTAAGTTATGTATGTTTCTATTATAATTTTGATTAATTATGATCAATATAACTGTAACTGTAAACTACTAATGTAACTGTAACTCACAAACCAATTATTGTAATACCCGAAAAGGGTGTTTAAGTTACAATATACATCAAATTTAAAATTAACGCCAAATATAACTATATATATTTTGAATTTAATAAAATTTAATTTTTTTAAGTATATTTTGACTGCGATAGTTTAACTATTATTAGCTTATGTACTTACATGTTAAAGCTATGCTAATATTGTTTCGTAAAGACTGCTATACAGCTAGTATTGTCGTTAAATACCATTGAGATATTATGTACTACGTACTAGAGGCGACACTGCACTATGTTACGCTGTTCCATTCAACTGCGGCAATGTCACCGCACTTTAATCAGTCGCTCGCTAGGCACTTGTAGTGTTGTCACGTGTTGTGTTGATTTAAAAAAAAATCTCTTGATAAAATATGCCGCGGTGTGTTCTTAGATATTGCACAAAAAATTCACGAAATGTTAGTAAAAACCAAGGAATCACTTATCATCGGTAAGTAAGATATTTAAATAATAAATAAACATTATAGATTAATAATTAAAAAGTTATTTCTTTGGCGCCAACTTGTGTCATGGAATATAGATTATGAAATTAATTTGTTCAGATACGACATTTCTGTGAGCAAGTGTAGGACGATCATATTATCCACAATTTTTTTTGTACAAATAAATGTACCTAAGTATTTATAATTACGCTAAATTTCTTACGTTTATATTTGCTGATTAATCTTTTATTTTATTTTTAGGTTTCCACGTCCAAGCCACGAAAACCGAGAAAAGTGGATTAAATTCGTACAAAATAATCGTAGAGATGTGGTTACCAACAAATCATACATACATTTGTTCCTTGCATTTTAAAGAAGAGGATAAATATAGTACGAAGAATTCAAAAATTAACAAAACTTGTATTGTTCAAAGGCACTTAATTAAATACCTAATATACATTTTTACAATAACATTTATACATCTTATTAATTGAAATTAGTTTTCAGCAAAAACCAACAAATAAGTGTATATACATATATTTCATGTGTAAACAGAAATGGTAGAAATTTTTAAAGTTTTACTATGTTTTCTCACAATAATTCATAAGGCATAATATCTATAGTATCAGCTCTATGTCCATGCCTCACGCAAACTTAGGTTAGGGCTTTTGGGGACCCAGTTCTAGATTTAAATAAATATATTTCATTAGCTTCGATTCCTTCCAATTTATATAGTTACCTTATAAAATATTTATATAAAATTGTAATTAAAATGCTATTGTGATAATATTATATATTATCATATTAATTTACTTCATATCATGCAAAATAATTGACAAATTATTAAAAATTTAACTCGTTTTAATAAATTATTTAACAATATATCGCACCTTCATTTCGAAACCGTTACTAAACGAAATTTTCACGAAAATGAGATAATAACGTCATCTTACTTAAATCGACAAAATCTACAGAATGAACTGGACAGGGCTATTTATATCCCAATATTTTGGTAGATAGCGTTAAATTAAAACACCACTAAACTGAAATTTAAAACATAACTACAGACGAAACCGTTACTATACCAATTGTAACCTGTCCCTTAAGGAGTCGACATACAATTTATAAAAAAAGTGTAACTATTTGTTTAAACAAATAGTTACACTTTTACCACCTAGTAAGACAATTCATGTCAATCATCTCAAAAAAAATCAATACATGTCTACCTAGTAATAGTACTAGGTAGACAATTTTTTATCGTTATTACAAACTAACCAGTTTCATTCATAGATTTCACCGGTATCATCTCATTTTCTGGATGTAATGTGTGGTCTACACCAAGGTCTAATTCTTCTAGCTCTGGTACATCTTCGTCAACTAGCACATCTTCATCGTCATCATCTAGTAAATCTTCAGGTACCTAAAGTTATACCTAATTTATTCTTGTTGTGTACTTGAGTGTGTTGTAAATGTTTTTTGCTTTCTTTTTGCGATCAAATAAGGACTTTACTCCTGATAAAGCAAATAAAGACCCTGACTACGTAGAACCAGTTGCATATACACGACGTGTTTCAACATTTTTATCTAGCTCTTGTTTTCAACATGATAATGGTATGCAGCAAGTACATGTCGAAGCTTTGAGTCACGAGATACTGTGAGAATTTAATTCAATTCAGCAGGCAAGGATTCACGAGGTTTGCAAGAAGTTGGTCCAATTCAGCAGCCAAGTGAGTACCTCTTGCACACGTAAATGCAAAAGAAACATTGATTGATTTATTATTGTAAGATATTAATGTTTGGGGAATAAAATTTTTGGTTTAATTAATGGTTTCAAAATGATGGTGCGATATGTACTCTAAATAAACAATAATTAAATACCTACTTATCATTCTACCTACGCATAATCTATTATGATAAAAAACCGCGCATGTGCGGTAAGACTGATGCGCAAAGACATAGAGTAGCGCACATGTTTTGTTTGAAATAGCTGTTCTAGTACGTAAGTACATTATACTTCAATGTTAAATACAGGTACTTAATGTAACAAAGATTAAACCAAAAATACTTACTAAATATACCTTTTCATTTCAATCTTACATAATAACTTTGGTTATTATAGTTATCCCAATCCACCAAAGAACTAAATAGAAAAACAAATTTATAAATAATATTTAAAAATTTTGTACAATCGACTTCAATATAAATGATTAAGAATAACTCAAAAATTATCAGTCAGACCTTGATCAAATTTATACGGGACAACATGAGAAGCACCAGCTTTCAAATAAAAAAAAAATCATCGAAATCGGTTCACGCATAAAAACCTACGGTCGAATTGAGTACCTCCTCCTTTTTGAAGTCTGCAGAAAAGTAATTTGTAACAAATCATTTACTCTGTTTCGTACTGCTAGCTCGAGTTGCGTAACTCGAGGTTAAACTCGAGTTGCGTGAATTACAACTCGAGTTAACTCGAGTTTTTAAAGTAGGCACAGCTATAGTCTCTGGTCCTAATGTAATACCTAGGAGTATAGAGTAGTCTACTCTATACTCCATGTAAACCCCCACGCCACATACGAGCCTATGCACATCTCAAAAATATTTGTTATTTAAACTGCACCCACGTACATAGTTAAGAAATAAAAAATAGTTAAATTCATTCACATTATAACGTCGATATTACTTCAAATAATTAGAATTGGGTACTTTTTACAGTATAAAAAAACTGCACCTTGCTTGGATATAATTGCGCTATCGTTAAAAATGCATCGAATGCAATTATAAGCTCAAAAATCTTAGAGTATTAAACTAACAGGAGACGACATTGGAGAGCGTTCTCCGCTGTCAAAAGTACGAGAGCGCGGATCATTCCCGTTATATAAAACTAGTTGCGCCGCGTACGGCATCAGTTAAGTTAACAAGTAGTCGTAAGCGTGAGTTGACCTCCAGAAAAATGCCGAGTTGCAGTGTGTTTTCTTGTAAAAAAAGATCACAGACCTCAAATTTACAAAAAGACGACGTTACCTTTCATCTTTAAGTATTTATTTTGATTTCAATAATTAATATAAGCATTAAATCACGAAAATTCTGGTTAATATAACTGAGCAGGGTGTGTTGCCAACTTAAAGTATTAATACTATAGTAAGGACTTTTGCACCACTAGGACATAATTAAATTTTGCTTAATTGTAGACAAATGTCGTTTCTCTTTGTCCTTATTACACAAGACAAAATCGTGTTATTGAATAGTCTTAAATTCATTAATATTGTTGTGATCTATTTGCAAAACTATATTATTTCAAACAACATTAATAATCTTTAATTGTTTTTAATGAAATTAAAACATCAATTTAAATTGTTTTATTGTATATAAAACATTTTAAATAGATATTTTCATTTCATTATGTTACGTTATGAAACGAAACGAAGCGTAATTTCGAGTATATAAAATGGTATCATCAAGGCAATAATAGTGATTTTCACTGTAATCTTTAGTGTCGATGTTTTCATTTGACTATAATTAATACCTTGATATATAATACCAAGGTGTTACTTAAAATTCTATTTTGTACAATGTTTAAAAAAGATCTTTGGTTTTACAGTTTTCCAAAAGATCTTTACAGGCGCCAAGTTTGGATAAAAGCATGTGGCAATCATATAACCTGGGTACCTAAACGAACAAGCACTATTTGTTCCTAGCATTTTGACCAATCGGTTTTCGTAATCCAATCAAAAAATCAAAATCAAAAATATCTTTATTTCACAACACAGTGGTTTATAATTGTAAACAGAGGTTGGGACCAACCTATTAAGTAATAATAATTATTTGTGCCAGGTGGCACCGCTCTTCCTTACTATACTCCATATTATATTTAATTGTGCTTGTGAAGACAATTTGGCAAAATACTTATAAAAATAATTAATATTAACATCAGTTTAGAGTGAAAGATGAGGCAAAACAACAATCAATTTTTAATAAAATTTACATATTACCTGAAATGTATTAATTCTGAATTTTAACAAAATCATGTGTGCGAGCCTGCGTGCATGTGTGCGTGTGTGTGTGTGTGTGTGTGTGTGTGTGTGTGTGTGTGTGTGTGTGTGTGTGTGTTGTGAGAGTATGAATGTGTAAGTTTTTATAAAATATCACAGTTCTCGTTCACCCATACCGGTTTCAACATATCAAACATAAGAATTAAAAAATAAATTAATTAGTATATTGCAATAAACATTCTGTGTCGCTGTATGTTTTAGTATATAAATATTTTGTAACTATGTGTTTACATTTGTATGTGTTCAACTGATATATATCTAAATCTTTGTTAAGTCTATTGTAGAGATGAGCAGATTGTGATAAGAACTGACGTTGAGCAAATTTGGTTTTTACGTATCTAGTTACTGCTACCCTATCTTTTCTTCTTCTCATCATTGTATCGGTGTTAAAAGGCAAATGTTTGTGTATTCGTAAGACTGTTGATAGGATATATATCTGTCTTATTGAAAAAAGCTCACTCAACTTGTAAAGTTCTTCAGTAGGAAAACTAAATGCTTTGAAATACATAACTTTCAGGAGACAACGTTGACTCCTTTCGATTTCTAATAATTTTGTTTTACCTGCGCCTCCCCAAACTGATACACAATACCCTATTATGGGCTGTGCCAATGCAGTATATATTTGGTTTAGTAGTTGTTTAGAGGTGACATGTCTTAGTTTCCTAAAATATCCAAATTAATTTCCGTATCCTATTACTCGTATATTCAACTTGAGCGTGCCAGTTCAAGTGTTGATCCAGAACAACCCCCAAATACTTTATAGATGCAACCTTATCGATAACTGTACACTTACAGTTAGAACTATTAGAAATGCCACAATAATGTATCTTTAAACTATTGTTATTGTCTGGTTGCGTTCTATTATTAATTGTAAAGCATACGTACTTAGTTTTTGTAATATTTAAGGAAATAAGGTTACTCAGCAGCCATTTTGAAACTTTTATTAGGCCAGATTCAGCATTTCTAAAAACCGAGTTCCAATTCTTACCCGCAAAAACTATTGCGGTGTCATCGGCATAGGAAAATACTTGTCCGTCGACTAAATTTAGGTTAGTTAATGTATTTATATAAATAAGGAACAATGTAGGACCTAGTACACTTCCCTGAGGAACACCAAAGGTAAGCGATGATTCCTCACTAATATAGTCACCTATCTTTACTTGTTGTTTACGTTCTCTCAGATAGTCCTTAAATAAATTGAGCGGGATGCCCCTTATACCGATTGATTCCAATTTACGCACAAGGATCGAAAAAGAAACAGTGTCAAAGGCTTTCTTAAGATCCAAAAATATAGCCAAACATTTATGGCCTTGATCTAGTTGTTCAGTTATATGTGATGTTAGCGCTACAACTGTATCTTCTGTCGACTTACCACGCCTAAACCCGAACTGGTTATCTGAAAGAAGGTTTAAACTTTCAAGGTAGTTGATAAGTCGTTTATTTATTAACTTTTCTATAATTTTAGAAACGGCAGGCAAAACTGAAATGGGCCTGTAGTTATTGACATCATCTGTTTTTCCACCCTTGTACAGTGGAGTCACTAATGATTTTTTGAGATAAGATGGAAAAATACCCTTTTGAAAGCAGAGATTAGCCAAATGACTTATCACGGGAACTACGAGGGATTTAGAAAACTTGAGAAACTGAGTAGAGATATTATCCCAGCCAGGTGCACTAGTTGACTTGAGATCTGACAGGATATTTTCAATTTCCAGTGGATCAGTTTCTAATAAGGCAAATGATGATAAATGTGATGCAAGCTTAAGTAGACTGTCAGGTTCGGGAGAGGTGTCATATTTTTGGATATCCTCAGCAAGATTTCTACCGATATTTGAAAAGTAGTCGTTAACATAGTTAACTGAATCATAGGGGTTTAATTTAATATTTAGTAAATCAGAATTCGTGGTCTTATTAGATTTTAGATTTGTTATTTCTTTAATTGTTTTCCAAAGTATTTTTGAATTCTTATTTGCTTTATTTAATTGTTCTCTCTCATATTTTCTTTTAAGTTTTTTCACTAGGTTGTTACAGAAATTTCTGTATCTTTTAAAGGTAATTATTGTGATTACATTGTGAGGATCCGAACGTAGTTGCATTTGCATTTTATTTCTATTTCTAATACACCTTAAAATACCAGGTGTAATCCAAGGCTTAATGGTGCGTTGTGATTTTGGCTTTCTTTTTGTAATTTTACTCTCTTTTAAGGATTCAGATACGCGTTTAATAAGTTTTTCGGCAACTATATTCAGGTCATCACAAAATAATAATGTAGAGATATTTTTCTGCATTAATATGGAGAGCGCTCTTTCATAGTCTACAAATTCTACTGTTTTCGATACATTTTGCTTTTGCTTTATTTTTGTTAATTTCAAAAAAATTGTTAAATGATCAGTAGTACTTGTATTTAAAATTGCTATATGACAAGAAAATTTTCTTTTCTCTAATTTTAACATAAAATGGTCCAAACAGCTAGCGCCTCTAGTCGGTAGAGAGTGACCAGGTAGTATTCCATGAGTTGACAACATATTCAAATAATTATCCCTATTATTAGTTTCATTCGATCCTTCGTTTTGCCTAGGAATTAGGTTTATATTAATATCACCCGTTACTATTATATTACGACATGACTTTATTGTGTCCAAGTAAGTACTAATAGAGTCAATAAACTTTTTCGCATTTGGATTCGACGGAGAACGATAAATACATAAAATTGTATGGTCAAATATATTTATCTGTATACAGGAAGCATGATCTAATTTCATCTCTTTCATAGATGGCTTAAGATTATTTTTAACATAAACCACTACACCATCATTTTGATTTGAATTAAATTTTGTTGCAAGTGATGTATAGTTAGATAAATGAGGTAGGGGTTTGTCTAAGTTAAGTCTACATTCCGTTAGCATAAGAACATCAACTTCAAAATTAAGGTACGATAGTGTAGATACAAAATCATCAATATTTTTGTAAATACTACGAATATTTTGACATATTAAGGTTAGGTCATTTTTGTAAACATTTATATATTTAGTTAAATCCTGTATTTCACACTGAGTAGAGTTCGCTATTTTCGACTCGTCCATATCTTGTATAGTAGTAAATGTACTGTTCATTCTATTTTTATAAAATAATAAAATGCATTATCAATTACGTTGTAAAGTTTGTTGAATATAATAAATATTTTAGTAGAGGGTAGTTTTGCAAAGCGATTAACACGATGTATGTTTATAAAATTATTAAAAGAAAAGTCTTTATATATGTATAATAGCGTTGTAATGTGCAAGTGGGTAAGGTGACAGTAGGACCAATACAAAGTCAAAATAGTTACAATAGCTGTGTATTCCCGAAATGTTTGTTAAGATATGACTGTGTAGTATTACTGGAAGATGAATGTGTGAAAGTATGTCTGAGTGATTGTTTTTTTTACATTTGTGTGGTAAAAAATTATAAACAAAAAGTAAATATACGAAAAAACTATAGATCTTACTCTAATAAAAGCGAAAAGATTGCATGTATATTGTAGAACGGTTTTTAGTCAGGTGTTTATCTTAAGCTGCTGGATTTGCGATTCATTTTTAATTAGAATAATTTTGCCTTTTCTTAAATAAACCTTCCCGTAAGATGTCCAACAAAATTTATACGAGTGTGTCTTGCTAAGTTCGCGTGCAAGAAAATAGAGTCGGGCAGCCTTTGCTGTTAACTGCTCTGATACAAAGATAGGTATATTTTCTACGCCTGAAGACTTCAGTCCTAAATGATGAGCACTGAGTTTTGATTTGTTATTTTTTTTGTTGAAATCTTTACATTTTTTCAAAAATTCATTTTTTTGTATTGTAGATGATGTTTCCACAATGATAGGAGTGTTCTTAATTTCTTCTCTTTTTCCACGGACTCTATACACATCCTTAATATCTGAACTTACCATTTGGCAGCCGATAGTATTGGATAGACTTAAAACCATTTCAATAAGGTGTGTTTTGTCCTCGTCGTTTTTTCTCGGGACGTTTTTGATTTCCAAGTTTGCTTTACGTCTATCTTTTTGCATGTCCTCTATTTTGTCTTCCAAAATAGCTATATAATTCCTGTCCTCCTTAATGTGTCCTTCTAGCTTAGAGATCCTTTCTTGAAATTCCTTATTTTGTTCAGTTAAAAAAGTAATAGTATTTTCGATATTTTGGTTAGTTTTTTGGATTTCTTTCAGAGTGCTTGCATTTTTTTGAAATTCTAAATTTTGAGAATTCATAAGTGATGAGAACATGTTTTTCATTTCTTCTTTTAAATTAGCCAGTTCCGAAGTGTAATCTTCATCTATTCTTCTCTTTTTCCGGGCAGTTAAAAAGTTTGGTGGAGTTGTTAGATGTGTAATTTCGACTTCTGTATCTGACAACGATTTATTCATAGTATCCATTTGCACAAGATTAGGAGACTATAAGTGAACAGGAGTTAGTTGTATTCTTCAAGACGCAATTGCAAAATGGCGCAAAAACAGTACGGCAGCAGTGTCCTATAGCAAGCGAGGGGAGGAGTCACGTTAGTGTAGGTTGGACCAACACAAAAATGGCCGAAAAGTGCCTATGCAGATAGGTCAAGCGCATACGCAAGTAGGTTGATGACGATATAAATTAGGTCCGCGGGAGGGGGACGCGTACTAGGCAATCAGAATATGAGGAGGTTTGACTCACAGTTTTGCTCACTACCACTGCTTTCTGCACTCCTATTATTTTTACTCGATTTATCGACACAGATTTAATTATTTAAATTTAAAAACGTGATTGACTTAAGTTTTGCAAGCGAGTGCACCTTGCGGCGGTCCGGAAGGAAGAGGAATCCAATCAAATAATAAAAGGAAACTAAATGAAACTGCTGTACCGACTTTGAAATTATTGGAAGTAAGTTTATTATTTTGCTACAGGTTTATTTTACATTATGACGGATAAAATTTAAAACATGTAACAAATCGAAATGGAAGGTTTAGTGAATGATATTTATTCATTTTAAAACTTTACCAATTGTAACCTGTCCCTTAAGGAGTCGACATACAATTTTATAAAAAAAGTGTAACTATTTGTTTAAACAAATAGTTACACTTTTACCACCTAGTAAGACAATTCATGTCAATCATCTCAAAAAAAATCAATACATGTCTACCTAGTAATAGTACTAGGTAGACAATTTTTTATCGTTATTACAAACTAACCAGTTTCATTCATAGATTTCACCGGTATCATCTCATTTTCTGGATGTAATGTGTGGTCTACACCAAGGTCTAATTCTTCTAGCTCTGGTACATCTTCGTCAACTAGCACATCTTCATCGTCATCATCTAGTAAATCTTCAGGTACCTAAAGTTATACCTAATTTATTCTTGTTGTGTACTTGAGTGTGTTGTAAATGTTTTTTGCTTTCTTTTTGCGATCAAATAAGGACTTTACTCCTGATAAAGCAAATAAAGACCCTGACTACGTAGAACCAGTTGCATATACACGACGTGTTTCAACATTTTTATCTAGCTCTTGTTTTCAACATGATAATGGTATGCAGCAAGTACATGTCGAAGCTTTGAGTCACGAGATACTGTGAGAATTTAATTCAATTCAGCAGGCAAGGATTCACGAGGTTTGCAAGAAGTTGGTCCAATTCAGCAGCCAAGTGAGTACCTCTTGCACACGTAAATGCAAAAGAAACATTGATTGATTTATTATTGTAAGATATTAATGTTTGGGGAATAAAATTTTTGGTTTAATTAATGGTTTCAAAATGATGGTGCGATATGTACTCTAAATAAACAATAATTAAATACCTACTTATCATTCTACCTACGCATAATCTATTATGATAAAAAACCGCGCATGTGCGGTAAGACTGATGCGCAAAGACATAGAGTAGCGCACATGTTTTGTTTGAAATAGCTGTTCTAGTACGTAAGTACATTATACTTCAATGTTAAATACAGGTACTTAATGTAACAAAGATTAAACCAAAAATACTTACTAAATATACCTTTTCATTTCAATCTTACATAATAACTTTGGTTATTATAGTTATCCCAATCCACCAAAGAACTAAATAGAAAAACAAATTTATAAATAATATTTAAAAATTTTGTACAATCGACTTCAATATAAATGATTAAGAATAACTCAAAAATTATCAGTCAGACCTTGATCAAATTTATACGGGACAACATGAGAAGCACCAGCTTTCAAATAAAAAAAAATCATCGAAATCGGTTCACGCATAAAAACCTACGGTCGAATTGAGTACCTCCTCCTTTTTGAAGTCTGCAGAAAAGTAATTTGTAACAAATCATTTACTCTGTTTCGTACTGCTAGCTCGAGTTGCGTAACTCGAGGTTAAACTCGAGTTGCGTGAATTACAACTCGAGTTAACTCGAGTTTTTAAAGTAGGCACAGCTATAGTCTCTGGTCCTAATGTAATACCTAGGAGTATAGAGTAGTCTACTCTATACTCCATGTAAACCCCCACGCCACATACGAGCCTATGCACATCTCAAAAATATTTGTTATTTAAACTGCACCCATGTACATAGTTAAGAAATAAAAAATAGTTAAATTCATTCACATTATAACGTCGATATTACTTCAAATAATTAGAATTGGGTACTTTTTACAGTATAAAAAAACTGCACCTTGCTTGGATATAATTGCGCTATCGTTAAAAATGCATCGAATGCAATTATAAGCTCAAAAATCTTAGAGTATTAAACTAACAGGAGACGACATTGGAGAGCGTTCTCCGCTGTCAAAAGTACGAGAGCGCGGATCATTCCCGTTATATAAAACTAGTTGCGCCGCGTACGGCATCAGTTAAGTTAACAAGTAGTCGTAAGCGTGAGTTGACCTCCAGAAAAATGCCGAGTTGCAGTGTGTTTTCTTGTAAAAAAAGATCACAGACCTCAAATTTACAAAAAGACGACGTTACCTTTCATCTTTAAGTATTTATTTTGATTTCAATAATTAATATAAGCATTAAATCACGAAAATTCTGGTTAATATAACTGAGCAGGGTGTGTTGCCAACTTAAAGTATTAATACTATAGTAAGGACTTTTGCACCACTAGGACATAATTAAATTTTGCTTAATTGTAGACAAATGTCGTTTCTCTTTGTCCTTATTACACAAGACAAAATCGTGTTATTGAATAGTCTTAAATTCATTAATATTGTTGTGATCTATTTGCAAAACTATATTATTTCAAACAACATTAATAATCTTTAATTGTTTTTAATGAAATTAAAACATCAATTTAAATTGTTTTATTGTATATAAAACATTTTAAATAGATATTTTCATTTCATTATGTTACGTTATGAAACGAAACGAAGCGTAATTTCGAGTATATAAAATGGTATCATCAAGGCAATAATAGTGATTTTCACTGTAATCTTTAGTGTCGATGTTTTCATTTGACTATAATTAATACCTTGATATATAATACCAAGGTGTTACTTAAAATTCTATTTTGTACAATGTTTAAAAAAGATCTTTGGTTTTACAGTTTTCCAAAAGATCTTTACAGGCGCCAAGTTTGGATAAAAGCATGTGGCAATCATATAACCTGGGTACCTAAACGAACAAGCACTATTTGTTCCTAGCATTTTGACCAATCGGTTTTCGTAATCCAATCAAAAAATCAAAATCAAAAATATCTTTATTTCACAACACAGTGGTTTATAATTGTAAACAGAGGTTGGGACCAACCTATTAAGTAATAATAATTATTTGTGCCAGGTGGCACCGCTCTTCCTTACTATACTCCATATTATATTTAATTGTGCTTGTGAAGACAATTTGGCAAAATACTTATAAAAATAATTAATATTAACATCAGTTTAGAGTGAAAGATGAGGCAAAACAACAATCAATTTTTAATAAAATTTACATATTACCTGAAATGTATTAATTCTGAATTTTAACAAAATCATGTGTGCGAGCCTGCGTGCATGTGTGCGTGTGTGTGTGTGTGTGTGTGTGTGTGTGTGTGTGTGTGTGTGTGTGTGTGTGTTGTGAGAGTATGAATGTGTAAGTTTTTATAAAATATCACAGTTCTCGTTCACCCATACCGGTTTCAACATATCAAACATAAGAAATAAAAAATAAATTAATTAGTATATTGCAATAAACATTCTGTGTCGCTGTATGTTTTAGTATATAAATATTTTGTAACTATGTGTTTACATTTGTATGTGTTCAACTGATATATATCTAAATCTTTGTTAAGTCTATTGTAGAGATGAGCAGATTGTGATAAGAACTGACGTTGAGCAAATTTGGTTTTTACGTATCTAGTTACTGCTACCCTATCTTTTCTTCTTCTCATCATTGTATCGGTGTTAAAAGGCAAATGTTTGTGTATTCGTAAGACTGTTGATAGGATATATATCTGTCTTATTGAAAAAAGCTCACTCAACTTGTAAAGTTCTTCAGTAGGAAAACTAAATGCTTTGAAATACATAACTTTCAGGAGACAACGTTGACTCCTTTCGATTTCTAATAATTTTGTTTTACCTGCGCCTCCCCAAACTGATACACAATACCCTATTATGGGCTGTGCCAATGCAGTATATATTTGGTTTAGTAGTTGTTTAGAGGTGACATGTCTTAGTTTCCTAAAATATCCAAATTAATTTCCGTATCCTATTACTCGTATATTCAACTTGAGCGTGCCAGTTCAAGTGTTGATCCAGAACAACCCCCAAATACTTTATAGATGCAACCTTATCGATAACTGTACACTTACAGTTAGAACTATTAGAAATGCCACAATAATGTATCTTTAAACTATTGTTATTGTCTGGTTGCGTTCTATTATTAATTGTAAAGCATACGTACTTAGTTTTTGTAATATTTAAGGAAATAAGGTTACTCAGCAGCCATTTTGAAACTTTTATTAGGCCAGATTCAGCATTTCTAAAAACCGAGTTCCAATTCTTACCCGCAAAAACTATTGCGGTGTCATCGGCATAGGAAAATACTTGTCCGTCGACTAAATTTAGGTTAGTTAATGTATTTATATAAATAAGGAACAATGTAGGACCTAGTACACTTCCCTGAGGAACACCAAAGGTAAGCGATGATTCCTCACTAATATAGTCACCTATCTTTACTTGTTGTTTACGTTCTCTCAGATAGTCCTTAAATAAATTGAGCGGGATGCCCCTTATACCGATTGATTCCAATTTACGCACAAGGATCGAAAAAGAAACAGTGTCAAAGGCTTTCTTAAGATCCAAAAATATAGCCAAACATTTATGGCCTTGATCTAGTTGTTCAGTTATATGTGATGTTAGCGCTACAACTGTATCTTCTGTCGACTTACCACGCCTAAACCCGAACTGGTTATCTGAAAGAAGGTTTAAACTTTCAAGGTAGTTGATAAGTCGTTTATTTATTAACTTTTCTATAATTTTAGAAACGGCAGGCAAAACTGAAATGGGCCTGTAGTTATTGACATCATCTGTTTTTCCACCCTTGTACAGTGGAGTCACTAATGATTTTTTGAGATAAGATGGAAAAATACCCTTTTGAAAGCAGAGATTAGCCAAATGACTTATCACGGGAACTACGAGGGATTTAGAAAACTTGAGAAACTGAGTAGAGATATTATCCCAGCCAGGTGCACTAGTTGACTTGAGATCTGACAGGATATTTTCAATTTCCAGTGGATCAGTTTCTAATAAGGCAAATGATGATAAATGTGATGCAAGCTTAAGTAGACTGTCAGGTTCGGGAGAGGTGTCATATTTTTGGATATCCTCAGCAAGATTTCTACCGATATTTGAAAAGTAGTCGTTAACATAGTTAACTGAATCATAGGGGTTTAATTTAATATTTAGTAAATCAGAATTCGTGGTCTTATTAGATTTTAGATTTGTTATTTCTTTAATTGTTTTCCAAAGTATTTTGAATTCTTATTTGCTTTATTTAATTGTTCTCTCTCATATTTTCTTTTAAGTTTTTTCACTAGGTTGTTACAGAAATTTCTGTATCTTTTAAAGGTAATTATTGTGATTACATTGTGAGGATCCGAACGTAGTTGCATTTGCATTTTATTTCTATTTCTAATACACCTTAAAATACCAGGTGTAATCCAAGGCTTAATGGTGCGTTGTGATTTTGGCTTTCTTTTTGTAATTTTACTCTCTTTTAAGGATTCAGATACGCGTTTAATAAGTTTTTCGGCAACTATATTCAGGTCGTCACAAAATAATAATGTAGAGATATTTTTCTGCATTAATATGGAGAGCGCTCTTTCATAGTCTACAAATTCTACTGTTTTCGATACATTTTGCTTTTGCTTTATTTTTGTTAATTTCAAAAAAATTGTTAAATGATCAGTAGTACTTGTATTTAAAATTGCTATATGACAAGAAAATTTTCTTTTCTCTAATTTTAACATAAAATGGTCCAAACAGCTAGCGCCTCTAGTCGGTAGAGAGTGACCAGGTAGTATTCCATGAGTTGACAACATATTCAAATAATTATCCCTATTATTAGTTTCATTCGATCCTTCGTTTTGCCTAGGAATTAGGTTTATATTAATATCACCCGTTACTATTATATTACGACATGACTTTATTGTGTCCAAGTAAGTACTAATAGAGTCAATAAACTTTTTCGCATTTGGATTCGACGGAGAACGATAAATACATAAAATTGTATGGTCAAATATATTTATCTGTATACAGGAAGCATGATCTAATTTCATCTCTTTCATAGATGGCTTAAGATTATTTTTAACATAAACCACTACACCATCATTTTGATTTGAATTAAATTTTGTTGCAAGTGATGTATAGTTAGATAAATGAGGTAGGGGTTTGTCTAAGTTAAGTCTACATTCCGTTAGCATAAGAACATCAACTTCAAAATTAAGGTACGATAGTGTAGATACAAAATCATCAATATTTTTGTAAATACTACGAATATTTTGACATATTAAGGTTAGGTCATTTTTGTAAACATTTATATATTTAGTTAAATCCTGTATTTCACACTGAGTAGAGTTCGCTATTTTCGACTCGTCCATATCTTGTATAGTAGTAAATGTACTGTTCATTCTATTTTTATAAAATAATAAAATGCATTATCAATTACGTTGTAAAGTTTGTTGAATATAATAAATATTTTAGTAGAGGGTAGTTTTGCAAAGCGATTAACACGATGTATGTTTATAAAATTATTAAAAGAAAAGTCTTTATATATGTATAATAGCGTTGTAATGTGCAAGTGGGTAAGGTGACAGTAGGACCAATACAAAGTCAAAATAGTTACAATAGCTGTGTATTCCCGAAATGTTTGTTAAGATATGACTGTGTAGTATTACTGGAAGATGAATGTGTGAAAGTATGTCTGAGTGATTGTTTTTTTTTACATTTGTGTGGTAAAAAATTATAAACAAAAAGTAAATATACGAAAAAACTATAGATCTTACTCTAATAAAAGCGAAAAGATTGCATGTATATTGTAGAACGGTTTTTAGTCAGGTGTTTATCTTAAGCTGCTGGATTTGCGATTCATATTTAATTAGAATAATTTTGCCTTTTCTTAAATAAACCTTCCCGTAAGATGTCCAACAAAATTTATACGAGTGTGTCTTGCTAAGTTCGCGTGCAAGAAAATAGAGTCGGGCAGCCTTTGCTGTTAACTGCTCTGATACAAAGATAGGTATATTTTCTACGCCTGAAGACTTCAGTCCTAAATGATGAGCACTGAGTTTTGATTTGTTATTTTTTTTGTTGAAATCTTTACATTTTTTCAAAAATTCATTTTTTTGTATTGTAGATGATGTTTCCACAATGATAGGAGTGTTCTTAATTTCTTCTCTTTTTCCACGGACTCTATACACATCCTTAATATCTGAACTTACCATTTGGCAGCCGATAGTATTGGATAGACTTAAAACCATTTCAATAAGGTGTGTTTTGTCCTCGTCGTTTTTTCTCGGGACGTTTTTGATTTCCAAGTTTGCTTTACGTCTATCTTTTTGCATGTCCTCTATTTTGTCTTCCAAAATAGCTATATAATTCCTGTCCTCCTTAATGTGTCCTTCTAGCTTAGAGATCCTTTCTTGAAATTCCTTATTTTGTTCAGTTAAAAAAGTAATAGTATTTTCGATATTTTGGTTAGTTTTTTGGATTTCTTTCAGAGTGCTTGCATTTTTTTGAAATTCTAAATTTTGAGAATTCATAAGTGATGAGAACATGTTTTTCATTTCTTCTTTTAAATTAGCCAGTTCCGAAGTGTAATCTTCATCTATTCTTCTCTTTTTCCGGGCAGTTAAAAAGTTTGGTGGAGTTGTTAGATGTGTAATTTCGACTTCTGTATCTGACAACGATTTATTCATAGTATCCATTTGCACAAGATTAGGAGACTATAAGTGAACAGGAGTTAGTTGTATTCTTCAAGACGCAATTGCAAAATGGCGCAAAAACAGTACGGCAGCAGTGTCCTATAGCAAGCGAGGGGAGGAGTCACGTTAGTGTAGGTTGGACCAACACAAAAATGGCCGAAAAGTGCCTATGCAGATAGGTCAAGCGCATACGCAAGTAGGTTGATGACGATATAAATTAGGTCCGCGGGAGGGGGACGCGTACTAGGCAATCAGAATATGAGGAGGTTTGACTCACAGTTTTGCTCACTACCACTGCTTTCTGCACTCCTATTATTTTTACTCGATTTATCGACACAGATTTAATTATTTAAATTTAAAAACGTGATTGACTTAAGTTTTGCAAGCGAGTGCACCTTGCGGCGGTCCGGAAGGAAGAGGAATCCAATCAAATAATAAAAGGAAACTAAATGAAACTGCTGTACCGACTTTGAAATTATTGGAAGTAAGTTTATTATTTTGCTACAGGTTTATTTTACATTATGACGGATAAAATTTAAAACATGTAACAAATCGAAATGGAAGGTTTAGTGAATGATATTTATTCATTTTAAAACTTTACCAATTGTAACCTGTCCCTTAAGGAGTCGACATACAATTTTATAAAAAAAGTGTAACTATTTGTTTAAACAAATAGTTACACTTTTACCACCTAGTAAGACAATTCATGTCAATCATCTCAAAAAAAATCAATACATGTCTACCTAGTAATAGTACTAGGTAGACAATTTTTTATCGTTATTACAAACTAACCAGT
Source organism: Parnassius glacialis (assembly GCA_033319125.1). Lineage (NCBI taxonomy): Eukaryota > Metazoa > Arthropoda > Insecta > Lepidoptera > Papilionidae > Parnassius > Parnassius glacialis. Next base: position 47,526,573 of record JAVANC010000027.1, on the reverse strand, counting down.
TTCATTCATAGATTTCACCGGTATCATCTCATTTTCTGGATGTAATGTGTGGTCTACACCAAGGTCTAATTCTTCTAGCTCTGGTACATCTTCGTCAACTAGCACATCTTCATCGTCATCATCTAGTAAATCTTCAGGTACCTAAAGTTATACCTAATTTATTCTTGTTGTGTACTTGAGTGTGTTGTAAATGTTTTTTGCTTTCTTTTTGCGATCAAATAAGGACTTTACTCCTGATAAAGCAAATAAAGACCCTGACTACGTAGAACCAGTTGCATATACACGACGTGTTTCAACATTTTTATCTAGCTCTTGTTTTCAACATGATAATGGTATGCAGCAAGTACATGTCGAAGCTTTGAGTCACGAGATACTGTGAGAATTTAATTCAATTCAGCAGGCAAGGATTCACGAGGTTTGCAAGAAGTTGGTCCAATTCAGCAGCCAAGTGAGTACCTCTTGCACACGTAAATGCAAAAGAAACATTGATTGATTTATTATTGTAAGATATTAATGTTTGGGGAATAAAATTTTTGGTTTAATTAATGGTTTCAAAATGATGGTGCGATATGTACTCTAAATAAACAATAATTAAATACCTACTTATCATTCTACCTACGCATAATCTATTATGATAAAAAACCGCGCATGTGCGGTAAGACTGCTGCGCAAAGACATAGAGTAGCGCACATGTTTTGTTTGAAATAGCTGTTCTAGTACGTAAGTACATTATACTTCAATGTTAAATACAGGTACTTAATGTAACAAAGATTAAACCAAAAATACTTACTAAATATACCTTTTCATTTCAATCTTACATAATAACTTTGGTTATTATAGTTATCCCAATCCACCAAAGAACTAAATAGAAAAACAAATTTATAAATAATATTTAAAAATTTTGTACAATCGACTTCAATATAAATGATTAAGAATAACTCAAAAATTATCAGTCAGACCTTGATCAAATTTATACGGGACAACATGAGAAGCACCAGCTTTCAAATAAAACAAAAATCATCGAAATCGGTTCACGCATAAAAACCTACGGTCGAATTGAGTACCTCCTCCTTTTTGAAGTCTGCAGAAAAGTAATTTGTAACAAATCATTTACTCTGTTTCGTACTGCTAGCTCGAGTTGCGTAACTCGAGGTTAAACTCGAGTTGCGTGAATTACAACTCGAGTTAACTCGAGTTTTTAAAGTAGGCACAGCTATAGTCTCTGGTCCTAATGTAATACCTAGGAGTATAGAGTAGTCTACTCTATACTCCATGTAAACCCCCACGCCACATACGAGCCTATGCACATCTCAAAAATATTTGTTATTTAAACTGCACCCATGTACATAGTTAAGAAATAAAAAATAGTTAAATTCATTCACATTATAACGTCGATATTACTTCAAATAATTAGAATTGGGTACTTTTTACAGTATAAAAAAACTGCACCTTGCTTGGATATAATTGCGCTATCGTTAGAAATGCATCGAATGCAATTATAAGCTCAAAACTCTTAGAGTATTAAACTAACAGGAGACGACATTGGAGAGCGTTCTCCGCTGTCAAAAGTACGAGAGCGCGGATCATTCCCGTTATATAAAACTAGTTGCGCCGCGTACGGCATCAGTTAAGTTAACAAGTAGTCGTAAGCGTGAGTTGACCTCCAGAAAAATGCCGAGTTGCAGTGTGTTTTCTTGTAAAAAAAGATCACAGACCTCAAATTTACAAAAAGACGACGTTACCTTTCATCTTTAAGTATTTATTTTGATTTCAATAATTAATATAAGCATTAAATCACGAAAATTCTGGTTAATATAACTGAGCAGGGTGTGTTGCCAACTTAAAGTATTAATACTATAGTAAGGACTTTTGCACCACTAGGACATAATTAAATTTTGCTTAATTGTAGACAAATGTCGTTTCTCTTTGTCCTTATTACACAAGACAAAATCGTGTTATTGAATAGTCTTAAATTCATTAATATTGTTGTGATCTATTTGCAAAACTATATTATTTCAAACAACATTAATAATCTTTAATTGTTTTTAATGAAATTAAAACATCAATTTAAATTGTTTTATTGTATATAAAACATTTTAAATAGATATTTTCATTTCATTATGTTACGTTATGAAACGAAACGAAGCGTAATTTCGAGTATATAAAATGGTATCATCAAGGCAATAATAGTGATTTTCACTGTAATCTTTAGTGTCGATGTTTTCATTTGACTATAATTAATACCTTGATATATAATACCAAGGTGTTACTTAAAATTCTATTTTGTACAATGTTTAAAAAAGATCTTTGGTTTTACAGTTTTCCAAAAGATCTTTACAGGCGCCAAGTTTGGATAAAAGCATGTGGCAATCATATAACCTGGGTACCTAAACGAACAAGCACTATTTGTTCCTAGCATTTTGACCAATCGGTTTTCGTAATCCAATCAAAAAATCAAAATCAAAAATATCTTTATTTCACAACACAGTGGTTTATAATTGTAAACAGAGGTTGGGACCAACCTATTAAGTAATAATAATTATTTGTGCCAGGTGGCACCGCTCTTCCTTACTATACTCCATATTATATTTAATTGTGCTTGTGAAGACAATTTGGCAAAATACTTATAAAAATAATTAATATTAACATCAGTTTAGAGTGAAAGATGAGGCAAAACAACAATCAATTTTTAATAAAATTTACATATTACCTGAAATGTATTAATTCTGAATTTTAACAAAATCATGTGTGCGAGCCTGCGTGCATGTGTGCGTGTGTGTGTGTGTGTGTGTGTGTGTGTGTGTGTGTGTTGTGAGAGTATGAATGTGTAAGTTTTTATAAAATATCACAGTTCTCGTTCACCCATACCGGTTTCAACATATCAAACACAAGAAATAAAAAATAAATTAATTAGTATATTGCAATAAACATTCTGTGTCGCTGTATGTTTTAGTATATAAATATTTTGTAACTATGTGTTTACATTTGTATGTGTTCAACTGATATATATCTAAATCTTTGTTAAGTCTATTGTAGAGATGAGCAGATTGTGATAAGAACTGACGTTGAGCAAATTTGGTTTTTACGTATCTAGTTACTGCTACCCTATCTTTTCTTCTTCTCATCATTGTATCGGTGTTAAAAGGCAAATGTTTGTGTATTCGTAAGACTGTTGATAGGATATATATCTGTCTTATTGAAAAAAGCTCACTCAACTTGTAAAGTTCTTCAGTAGGAAAACTAAATGCTTTGAAATACATAACTTTCAGGAGACAACGTTGACTCCTTTCGATTTCTAATAATTTTGTTTTACCTGCGCCTCCCCAAACTGATACACAATACCCTATTATGGGCTGTGCCAATGCAGTATATATTTGGTTTAGTAGTTGTTTAGAGGTGACATGTCTTAGTTTCCTAAAATATCCAAATTAATTTCCGTATCCTATTACTCGTATATTCAACTTGAGCGTGCCAGTTCAAGTGTTGATCCAGAACAACCCCCAAATACTTTATAGATGCAACCTTATCGATAACTGTACACTTACAGTTAGAACTATTAGAAATGCCACAATAATGTATCTTTAAACTATTGTTATTGTCTGGTTGCGTTCTATTATTAATTGTAAAGCATACGTACTTAGTTTTTGTAATATTTAAGGAAATAAGGTTACTCAGCAGCCATTTTGAAACTTTTATTAGGCCAGATTCAGCATTTCTAAAAACCGAGTTCCAATTCTTACCCGCAAAAACTATTGCGGTGTCATCGGCATAGGAAAATACTTGTCCGTCGACTAAATTTAGGTTAGTTAATGTATTTATATAAATAAGGAACAATGTAGGACCTAGTACACTTCCCTGAGGAACACCAAAGGTAAGCGATGATTCCTCACTAATATAGTCACCTATCTTTACTTGTTGTTTACGTTCTCTCAGATAGTCCTTAAATAAATTGAGCGGGATGCCCCTTATACCGATTGATTCCAATTTACGCACAAGGATCGAAAAAGAAACAGTGTCAAAGGCTTTCTTAAGATCCAAAAATATAGCCAAACATTTATGGCCTTGATCTAGTTGTTCAGTTATATGTGATGTTAGCGCTACAACTGTATCTTCTGTCGACTTACCACGCCTAAACCCGAACTGGTTATCTGAAAGAAGGTTTAAACTTTCAAGGTAGTTGATAAGTCGTTTATTTATTAACTTTTCTATAATTTTAGAAACGGCAGGCAAAACTGAAATGGGCCTGTAGTTATTGACATCATCTGTTTTTCCACCCTTGTACAGTGGAGTCACTAATGATTTTTTGAGATAAGATGGAAAAATACCCTTTTGAAAGCAGAGATTAGCCAAATGACTTATCACGGGAACTACGAGGGATTTAGAAAACTTGAGAAACTGAGTAGAGATATTATCCCAGCCAGGTGCACTAGTTGACTTGAGATCTGACAGGATATTTTCAATTTCCAGTGGATCAGTTTCTAATAAGGCAAATGATGATAAATGTGATGCAAGCTTAAGTAGACTGTCAGGTTCGGGAGAGGTGTCATATTTTTGGATATCCTCAGCAAGATTTCTACCGATATTTGAAAAGTAGTCGTTAACATAGTTAACTGAATCATAGGGGTTTAATTTAATATTTAGTAAATCAGAATTCGTGGTCTTATTAGATTTTAGATTTGTTATTTCTTTAATTGTTTTCCAAAGTATTTTTGAATTCTTATTTGCTTTATTTAATTGTTCTCTCTCATATTTTCTTTTAAGTTTTTTCACTAGGTTGTTACAGAAATTTCTGTATCTTTTAAAGGTAATTATTGTGATTACATTGTGAGGATCCGAACGTAGTTGCATTTGCATTTTATTTCTATTTCTAATACACCTTAAAATACCAGGTGTAATCCAAGGCTTAATGGTGCGTTGTGATTTTGGCTTTCTTTTTGTAATTTTACTCTCTTTTAAGGATTCAGATACGCGTTTAATAAGTTTTTCGGCAACTATATTCAGGTCATCACAAAATAATAATGTAGAGATATTTTTCTGCATTAATATGGAGAGCGCTCTTTCATAGTCTACAAATTCTACTGTTTTCGATACATTTTGCTTTTGCTTTATTTTTGTTAATTTCAAAAAAATTGTTAAATGATCAGTAGTACTTGTATTTAAAATTGCTATATGACAAGAAAATTTTCTTTTCTCTAATTTTAACATAAAATGGTCCAAACAGCTAGCGCCTCTAGTCGGTAGAGAGTGACCAGGTAGTATTCCATGAGTTGACAACATATTCAAATAATTATCCCTATTATTAGTTTCATTCGATCCTTCGTTTTGCCTAGGAATTAGGTTTATATTAATATCACCCGTTACTATTATATTACGACATGACTTTATTGTGTCCAAGTAAGTACTAATAGAGTCAATAAACTTTTTCGCATTTGGATTCGACGGAGAACGATAAATACATAAAATTGTATGGTCAAATATATTTATCTGTATACAGGAAGCATGATCTAATTTCATCTCTTTCATAGATGGCTTAAGATTATTTTTAACATAAACCACTACACCATCATTTTGATTTGAATTAAATTTTGTTGCAAGTGATGTATAGTTAGATAAATGAGGTAGGGGTTTGTCTAAGTTAAGTCTACATTCCGTTAGCATAAGAACATCAACTTCAAAATTAAGGTACGATAGTGTAGATACAAAATCATCAATATTTTTGTAAATACTACGAATATTTTGACATATTAAGGTTAGGTCATTTTTGTAAACATTTATATATTTAGTTAAATCCTGTATTTCACACTGAGTAGAGTTCGCTATTTTCGACTCGTCCATATCTTGTATAGTAGTAAATGTACTGTTCATTCTATTTTTATAAAATAATAAAATGCATTATCAATTACGTTGTAAAGTTTGTTGAATATAATAAATATTTTAGTAGAGGGTAGTTTTGCAAAGCGATTAACACGATGTATGTTTATAAAATTATTAAAAGAAAAGTCTTTATATATGTATAATAGCGTTGTAATGTGCAAGTGGGTAAGGTGACAGTAGGACCAATACAAAGTCAAAATAGTTACAATAGCTGTGTATTCCCGAAATGTTTGTTAAGATATGACTGTGTAGTATTACTGGAAGATGAATGTGTGAAAGTATGTCTGAGTGATTGTTTTTTTTACATTTGTGTGGTAAAAAATTATAAACAAAAAGTAAATATACGAAAAAACTATAGATCTTACTCTAATAAAAGCGAAAAGATTGCATGTATATTGTAGAACGGTTTTTAGTCAGGTGTTTATCTTAAGCTGCTGGATTTGCGATTCATTTTTAATTAGAATAATTTTGCCTTTTCTTAAATAAACCTTCCCGTAAGATGTCCAACAAAATTTATACGAGTGTGTCTTGCTAAGTTCGCGTGCAAGAAAATAGAGTCGGGCAGCCTTTGCTGTTAACTGCTCTGATACAAAGATAGGTATATTTTCTACGCCTGAAGACTTCAGTCCTAAATGATGAGCACTGAGTTTTGATTTGTTATTTTTTTTGTTGAAATCTTTACATTTTTTCAAAAATTCATTTTTTTGTATTGTAGATGATGTTTCCACAATGATAGGAGTGTTCTTAATTTCTTCTCTTTTTCCACGGACTCTATACACATCCTTAATATCTGAACTTACCATTTGGCAGCCGATAGTATTGGATAGACTTAAAACCATTTCAATAAGGTGTGTTTTGTCCTCGTCGTTTTTTCTCGGGACGTTTTTGATTTCCAAGTTTGCTTTACGTCTATCTTTTTGCATGTCCTCTATTTTGTCTTCCAAAATAGCTATATAATTCCTGTCCTCCTTAATGTGTCCTTCTAGCTTAGAGATCCTTTCTTGAAATTCCTTATTTTGTTCAGTTAAAAAAGTAATAGTATTTTCGATATTTTGGTTAGTTTTTTGGATTTCTTTCAGAGTGCTTGCATTTTTTTGAAATTCTAAATTTTGAGAATTCATAAGTGATGAGAACATGTTTTTCATTTCTTCTTTTAAATTAGCCAGTTCCGAAGTGTAATCTTCATCTATTCTTCTCTTTTTCCGGGCAGTTAAAAAGTTTGGTGGAGTTGTTAGATGTGTAATTTCGACTTCTGTATCTGACAACGATTTATTCATAGTATCCATTTGCACAAGATTAGGAGACTATAAGTGAACAGGAGTTAGTTGTATTCTTCAAGACGAAATTGCAAAATGGCGCAAAAACAGTACGGCAGCAGTGTCCTATAGCAAGCGAGGGGAGGAGTCACGTTAGTGTAGGTTGGACCAACACAAAAATGGCCGAAAAGTGCCTATGCAGATAGGTCAAGCGCATACGCAAGTAGGTTGATGACGATATAAATTAGGTCCGCGGGAGGGGGACGCGTACTAGGCAATCAGAATATGAGGAGGTTTGACTCACAGTTTTGCTCACTACCACTGCTTTCTGCACTCCTATTATTTTTACTCGATTTATCGACACAGATTTAATTATTTAAATTTAAAAACGTGATTGACTTAAGTTTTGCAAGCGAGTGCACCTTGCGGCGGTCCGGAAGGAAGAGGAATCCAATCAAATAATAAAAGGAAACTAAATGAAACTGCTGTACCGACTTTGAAATTATTGGAAGTAAGTTTATTATTTTGCTACAGGTTTATTTTACATTATGACGGATAAAATTTAAAACATGTAACAAATCGAAATGGAAGGTTTAGTGAATGATATTTATTCATTTTAAAACTTTACCAATTGTAACCTGTCCCTTAAGGAGTCGACATACAATTTTATAAAAAAAGTGTAACTATTTGTTTAAACAAATAGTTACACTTTTACCACCTAGTAAGACAATTCATGTCAATCATCTCAAAAAAAATCAATACATGTCTACCTAGTAATAGTACTAGGTAGACAATTTTTTATCGTTATTACAAACTAACCAGTTTCATTCATAGATTTCACCGGTATCATCTCATTTTCTGGATGTAATGTGTGGTCTACACCAAGGTCTAATTCTTCTAGCTCTGGTACATCTTCGTCAACTAGCACATCTTCATCGTCATCATCTAGTAAATCTTCAGGTACCTAAAGTTATACCTAATTTATTCTTGTTGTGTACTTGAGTGTGTTGTAAATGTTTTTTGCTTTCTTTTTGCGATCAAATAAGGACTTTACTCCTGATAAAGCAAATAAAGACCCTGACTACGTAGAACCAGTTGCATATACACGACGTGTTTCAACATTTTTATCTAGCTCTTGTTTTCAACATGATAATGGTATGCAGCAAGTACATGTCGAAGCTTTGAGTCACGAGATACTGTGAGAATTTAATTCAATTCAGCAGGCAAGGATTCACGAGGTTTGCAAGAAGTTGGTCCAATTCAGCAGCCAAGTGAGTACCTCTTGCACACGTAAATGCAAAAGAAACATTGATTGATTTATTATTGTAAGATATTAATGTTTGGGGAATAAAATTTTTGGTTTAATTAATGGTTTCAAAATGATGGTGCGATATGTACTCTAAATAAACAATAATTAAATACCTACTTATCATTCTACCTACGCATAATCTATTATGATAAAAAACCGCGCATGTGCGGTAAGACTGATGCGCAAAGACATAGAGTAGCGCACATGTTTTGTTTGAAATAGCTGTTCTAGTACGTAAGTACATTATACTTCAATGTTAAATACAGGTACTTAATGTAACAAAGATTAAACCAAAAATACTTACTAAATATACCTTTTCATTTCAATCTTACATAATAACTTTGGTTATTATAGTTATCCCAATCCACCAAAGAACTAAATAGAAAAACAAATTTATAAATAATATTTAAAAATTTTGTACAATCGACTTCAATATAAATGATTAAGAATAACTCAAAAATTATCAGTCAGACCTTGATCAAATTTATACGGGACAACATGAGAAGCACCAGCTTTCAAATAAAACAAAAATCATCGAAATCGGTTCACGCATAAAAACCTACGGTCGAATTGAGTACCTCCTCCTTTTTGAAGTCTGCAGAAAAGTAATTTGTAACAAATCATTTACTCTGTTTCGTACTGCTAGCTCGAGTTGCGTAACTCGAGGTTAAACTCGAGTTGCGTGAATTACAACTCGAGTTAACTCGAGTTTTTAAAGTAGGCACAGCTATAGTCTCTGGTCCTAATGTAATACCTAGGAGTATAGAGTAGTCTACTCTATACTCCATGTAAACCCCCACGCCACATACGAGCCTATGCACATCTCAAAAATATTTGTTATTTAAACTGCACCCATGTACATAGTTAAGAAATAAAAAATAGTTAAATTCATTCACATTATAACGTCGATATTACTTCAAATAATTAGAATTGGGTACTTTTTACAGTATAAAAAAACTGCACCTTGCTTGGATATAATTGCGCTATCGTTAGAAATGCATCGAATGCAATTATAAGCTCAAAACTCTTAGAGTATTAAACTAACAGGAGACGACATTGGAGAGCGTTCTCCGCTGTCAAAAGTACGAGAGCGCGGATCATTCCCGTTATATAAAACTAGTTGCGCCGCGTACGGCATCAGAACGCGTAGCGTTTCTATATAGTTTGTGGGCATCAGTTAACAAGTAGTCGTAAGCGTGAGTTGACCTCCAGAAAAATGCCGAGTTGCAGTGTGTTTTCTTGTAAAAAAAGATCACAGACCTCAAATTTACAAAAAGACGACGTTACCTTTCATCTTTAAGTATTTATTTTGATTTCAATAATTAATATAAGCATTAAATCACGAAAATTCTGGTTAAAATAACTGAGCAGGGTGTGTTGCCAACTTAAAGTATTAATACTATAGTAAGGACTTTTGCACCACTAGGACATAATTAAATTTCGCTTAATTGTAGACAAATGTCGTTTCTCTTTGTTCTTATTACACAAGACAAAATCGTGTTATTGAATAGTCTTAAATTCATTAATATTGTTGTGATCTATTTGCAAAACTATATTATTTCAAACAACATTAATAATCTTTAATTGTTTTTAATGAAATTAAAACATCAATTTAAATTGTTTTATTGTATATAAAACATTTTAAATAGATATTTTCATTTCATTATGTTACGTTATGAAACGAAAAGAAGCGTAATTTCGAGTATATAAAATGGTATCATCAAGGCAATAATAGTGATTTTCACTGTAATCTTTAGTGTCGATGTTTTCATTTGACTATAATTAATACCTTGATATATAATACCAAGGTGTTACTTAAAATTCTATTTTGTACAATGTTTAAAAAAGATCTTTGGTTTTACAGTTTTCCAAAAGATCTTTACAGGCGCCAAGTTTGGATAAAAGCATGTGGCAATCATATAACCTGGGTACCTAAACGAACAAGCACTATTTGTTCCTAGCATTTTGACCAATCGGTTTTCGTAATCCAATCAAATAATAAAAGGAAACTAAATGAAACTGCTGTACCGACTTTGAAATTATTGGAAGTAAGTTTATTATTTTGCTACAGGTTTATTTTACATTATGACGGATAAAATTTAAAACATGTAACAAATCGAAATGGAAGGTTTAGTGAATGATATTTATTCATTTTAAAATGTTATTTACAAGTATATCGTCTTAGATGGTGTCAACCAAATTGTTGTTTTCAGATGAGACACGAATTATTAGCGCTTAAATAAATAAATAAGGACAATGAAATAATCTCAGTGTCATATTTATAATCTATTATTATTAAATATATACAGAGTACTACACTTTTGTACAGTAGAACACAAAATATTACCGCTTTTTACGACGACATTAATTATTTTTCAATCCTAAGTAAAATGACGAAAAAAGTATGTTTGTTTAAGCGTAAACTTCGGCCAAGAGATAGCAAATGTTTTTTTTTAATTGCTCCATTCCGTTGCTGCGTAAAGGAAGGACAAAAACAAATAAACAAAAAAATCACACTTTTACATTTATAATATTTTATTAGTATGGATTGTCATGAATGATAGATAAACTTTTGAAACTGGTTTACAATCGGCTTTTTGAGGGTGAAACTATACACTCCCGCTCTCTTTCTTGCTCTAGTAAATAACGTTTCTGAGTGACCAAAAAGGATAGAAGCACTGGAAAGTGCGATTCCGTGCTGCCAGATGTAGTTCAACCCTAAGCCTTAAAACGGTTTAACTCTATAGGTTGGGTAAAATTTGTAAAATTAGACCGCTTAAAACCCCTATACAGATAATCTTTTCGGTTGATCATGACATTAAAAAATTGTAAAAATATTTCATAAACTAGGCATATTATATATTTTTAACCATACGGGAACATTATTTCGATAATGATTACGTTCCACATAACATTGGACTGGCAAACTTGGTGATGGAAAAATATGCAAGCACTAGAATTAGCTATCTCGCAAAAAAAGACTGATCCCAAAAAGTGTATTCGTCATATATATACCAAACTTATTCACTTTAAAAACCAGTTATAATATAATATAATACTTTTTCAATTTGTTTTAATTTTGGTAATTTTGTATTATTATTTTGTACCTTATGTATTTTTTTAAATTTACTTTGAATGTAATATTACACAATAAACATTTGTTCATTTTTATTTTATTTAATTTGCTAATATAACTTGCATAAAATTTCATCGACATATCCATGACAAGGCCCTCGCACTAGTTGTTTATGGCTTATGCACTGTAACGATGAGACATTTATGAGAGATTTTCAAGGTTGTGTGCGTTTTGCTTAATCGTGTGCTCATATTATGCTGTGTGCGTGCGTAACAACGTGGCCCAATGTTTACGATTTGCTTATGCGTTACCTCGCCTCCCGCTAGAAGTGACAGACTTTTTTGTTTGGAACTTTATGCGCATGGCGTCTCCTGTTAGTTGAATACTCTAAGTCAAAAATTGACTAAAACCAAATTTGTTAAATGTCGATTGGGTGATTTTTTGTCAAGAAATTTCGTTTTATCAACTATTTGAGTTTATCATTGCTTTTAATGCATTTTTAACGATGGTGCGATTATACTCCAGCAAGGTGCAGGTTTTTTATACTGTAAAAAGTTCCCAATTCGAATTATTTGAAGTAATATCGACGTTATAAGGTGAACGAATTTAACTATTTTTTATTTCGAAACTACATGGGTGCAGTTTAATAATTATAATTTTTGAGATGTGCTATTTAAAATACGTCTGCCAGTATTTTTTTTAAATATACTCCATATTCATAAGCTGGGATGGGGTGGGAACTCCATGTATGGTACTTCGTAAGCTTCAATCCATAAACAGTTGTAGTTGTTGATGTCACCAACTTTGCATTAAAGCAAGCAAAGATTTTATACAATACAAATTAATTCTTTAATATTTGTTCACAAAATTCTTCATCATAATATGCTGATGCATGTCATTGCAATCTTTTGGGATATTTCGACGAGAGCTAAACCCAGAGGACAGTTTATGACGGTCATACGTAATAGCCACTAAGCGATTAAAAAAAATTGATATTTATTTCACTATTGAAGGTTAAATCACTTGTTATAATGTTCCGATTAATAGTTCTTCTTCTTATCTTCACGCACAATCCCTGACGGGGTAGCCAGAGAGAACAGATCGCCAAGTGTCACGATCCTTATATACCTCTTTCGCTTCTTTCAGATTCATTATCTTCTTCATACATGCACGTCTAGCTATCCGAGTACTCTTGACTTTCCACTCTTCGAGCAATTTGCTCACATGGTCTTCGAAAGTTAGTCTCGATCTACCTCGACACCTTTTAATATTAACTTTCGCGCTATATATTTTCTTCACCATTCGGTCTTCACTCATTCGCTCAACGTGGCCAAACCATCGAAGCACGCCCATATCAATTTTTGTGATAAGGTCATCTTTCAAACCTGCCATATTGCGAATCTCTTCGTTTCGCTTTCGGTCGGCCATGGTAACACCGCACATTTTACGAAGAGATCGCATCTCCACTACATTCAACTTGCTTTTATGCTTCTTCTGGCATACCCAGGTTTCGCTGCCATATAACAAAGTCGGTACCAACACTGCGTTATGTATTGCAAGGCGTGCACCCTTCACTACGCCTTGCCCTTTAACTAACGCAGTCAGGGCACTATTGACTTGTTACCGGCAGCGACACGCCTGTCCACATCTAAATCACATCTTCCATCCCGGCTAAAAGCACTCCCCAAGTATACAATTTCATTTACCTGTTCTAGACATTCCTGATTTACCCATATTTCACACTTCGTTCTCTCTTCGTCCCTTTTAAATACCAGAACCTTAGTTTTATTAGCATTCAAACGGAGACCTTTAATTTCACATTCCTCTTTCATACACGTGACTAATGCCTGCAGTTCTGCCTCTGATAGTGCAATAAGCACTGCATCATCAGCATACAGCAGACAATTTACTTTAATGTCACCCAATTTCACACCCAAACAGCTATCTTTCAGCTTCTGTAAACAGCTGTCGAGATACAGTATGAACAGCCAGGAAGACATGACACAACTCTGTTTTACGCCCGTTTGGACGCTAAACATGGGTGACAGGTCATGCCCTACCCGCGCACAGGCTTTACAGTCACAGTAAAGTGACTGCACAGCCCTTAGCAATCGACCATCCACACCATACCCCGGCAACAGTTCCCACATTTTATTCCTTACAACCTTATCAAATGCTTTCTCAAGATCCACAGAAGCACAGAAAATCCTCTGGTTAGCACCCAGAAGCCTTTCCGCGATCATGCAGAGAGAAAACTTTTGGTCAGTGCATCCTCTTACAGGTCTAAATCCACATTGTGCCTCCCATGGAAATCTATCCGATTTCTCTTGCATCCTACGTCTCAAAACCTTCGAGTAAACTTTACTTGCTAAACTGGTCAAGCTGATCGCCCGATAGGACCCGCAGTCAAAATGTGAACCTTTACCTTTATATAAAGGCACAATGACTTTGGATCGCCAATCATCCGGGACATACCCCGTCCGCCAGCACAAATTGCACAGCAGATGAAAGCTGTCCCAGACGCGAGGCCCACCATACTTGACCATTTCAAGTAACTCTGTCTAGTCCCGCAGCCTTACCACATTTCAAACTTCGAATCGCACGTTCAATCTCTTTCATACTGATGACCTCAGTGTCATCGAGGTCCGGGTCTGGCGTACCAGTCACGGCGTCACCCCCAGATCCCTCACTAAGATCATCATACGCATACATTTCTCTATAAAATTCGCTCCATCGCTGCATGACGTCCGATTTTTCTGTGAGGACGTCATTAGTTCTCGAAAGCACTTTGTTCATTCTTAAGGCCGTCGCGCCACTTCGGGTCCTTCTAACCTCTTTCCAGAAGAGTTTGGCGTTCTCCTTAAAGTTGTGCGACAACCTTTCGTCCGCTTCCATTCTACACCTTTCACGCACTTCCTCAATCAATGCTTTCGTGTGAACTTTCTGCAGCTTACATCTTTCTTTCATCTTCTCTCTCATATCCTTATCATTACTAGAGGCCAAGTAGTCTAACCATGCTTTCTTCTTCTTCTTTACAGCTTCTTTCACTTCATCATTCCACCATGCATCTCTTCTTTTACTATTACCTCTTTTTGTGGTTCCACACACTTCTTCCGCTGCACTTACCATTCCATCCCTAAGGTTCTGCCATATTCTTTCCACACATTCATTTCTGCCATCGATGGTGTCAAGCTTTTCGGCTACCCTCGCATGATATTTGTCCCTAGTATCCGCTTCCTGAAGCTTCCAGCTTCGGATGCGACAGACCGACTGTGGTTCTGTTACTGCCGTCCGGTAGCGCCAACCCGCGAACAGACCCCTAAATCTAGTAATCACTAGATAGTGATCCGTTCCCAGGTCAGCACCCCTGAGCACTCGCGTATCCGTCACCTGTTTTCGCAGTCGGTCATCCACCAGGAACAAATCGATCATACTTCTCTCATTCTTTCTTTCTCTAGTATACATATGGATTTTCTTGTGATTAAACTTAGTGTTTGTCACAAGAAGACCCTTTTCCTTGCATACAGCCAGTATAAGCTTGCCAGCATCATTAACCCTTTTATCGTCAAACTTTCCAAGCACCGACTCGTACCCTGGTCTAGCGATACCAACCCATCACACATACAACAATTCTTTCGTTTCCTCCAACCAAATCTAGAACTTCTCTTACATTCTCCCAAAACTCCTCCAGCTCAGCCCTGGACGACGAAGCTACCGGCGCATAAACAGCCATAAGGAATAACTTCGTCAGTCCAAATTTAAAGCGAACCCAGAGAAGTCTTGATTTCACAACTTTATATTCAGTCATAACATCGACCAACTGGGACGACAGCAGTACCCCCACTCCCTGGCAGGCGCTCTCACTCTCCGGGACTCCGGACCATAGAGCTAACGCCCCGCCAGGGTGCTCTTCAGTACCACTACCCTTCCGTTTGGTCTCCGGCATTCACACGACATCTAATTCTCTTTCTTTCATTATTTCGATCAACTCATTCGTCTTATCTCTCATGCCTCCTCTAACATTCCACGTGTCAACTCTGCACTCTGTCCTCCACCTTCCGCCGTGTCAGGCTGTGCGTGACGGGTGGCGGTCCCCATCGCCGCTTTGCGCACTGCATTCCACACCAACGGGGACGAGCTGGTGTGCGTCGCCTTGGGGGGACGCCCTAACCCTCGTTGGCATGGGTGCACAGCTGTGTAGAATTGCAACCCTGAAAAGGGCTGGCGGGGGTCGTGACGAGCATGCTTCTATAATTCGATTAATAGTTCAAATGACTTATTATTATATATCTTTAAACGTGGTAGAGCCATGCTGCAGCTATATTAGTAGCATAGTTGTAGCACGAATGTGTCGGCTCGTTCGGGGAAGGACCACGCTCTCTCAGAATACCAGCGTAAAATAGCAGCTTAACACTGCTGTTTTTCGTATGGTGAGTGTAGAGAACCGGAGACCCTTTTTACTGGAAAAGAGGCATTCTATCTTAGGCCTCATGGGTGACAACGCATCTGCATTTTGATTCGCAATCGAGGATAAATGTAGATCTCCATGGGCCACAGCAACCACTTACCATCAGGTGGCCTGTGTGCTCGTTTGTCACCTTATCCTATAAAAAAAATATCTGCCCAAATCAACCCAAACCACTGTTACGCAAAATCGCACCACTTTTACGTATCAAAATCCACTTCAAACCATTAATAGTGCAGTGCAGTTCAGCAGTTTGATATAAAAAACAATTAATTGTGATTTTTGATATGTGAAAATCCTGGTACGGTGAAAACTATTACGAAAAGCGATGTAAGGATTGCTTCTATAGTGATATAGATGGTCGAGTTTTTTATCCGTTTGGGGGCCTCGATATACTATTTTTTTTAAATAAGACTATTTAGTTATTGTTCTGAGAATACTATTCTATCACTGCGGTCACAGCGTATTTCGCATATATGTAGAATCTGTTATACGATATCGACTTTTAATGTGGGGTAATGGCACAGACTATCAAAAAGTATTTTTTAGCTCAAAAGCGCTGTATTAGAGCTATAAGTAACATCCCATTGGACACATCATGCAAGCCTTATTTTAAGAGCTTAAACATACTTCCTTTTTTCTGTCTCTATATATATATATATATATATATATATATATATATATATATATATATTTGAGGCTGGGAAATAATTTGTAATGCAAAACAAGCACATGTTTTTACAAGTTCAAAATGTTACAAAAATAAACTTACGAAACCCAGATAAATTAGTACTTGACACAATTCCAAAAAATAAGCGCTTTCAAAAAAATGTGTAATATTATTTATAGCAAAATACCCTCACATATTAAGCAATTACCATACAACAAGTTTAAAATGTCATTACAACGATGGCTGGTAGAAAAAAATCGGTTGTCTGTAAAGTCGGTTTACTGACGATAGTTGAACGTGACAACGTCATAAGAAATATTTAATATCGAAAGAAGCATTACCTTTATCGCCGCAATTATCGTTGCTATAAACAATTGACACCACATTCGCTCGCACAGTCGCTCGTTCCGCGCTCTCGCTTGCACTTTAAATGGAACGCCTAGGTAACGCCGCATGAGTCATGTTTTTTCGTGCGTGCAGCGAGCTTCATCGATTTATAAGACGTTGTCACGTCAAAAAACATTTTACACAATTAATGAGTTTTTAAGTGGGTTAAGCTATCATCAAAATCTCCCATAAACTTCACAATGATGCATCAGCTTAAGTGGTTATATTCTTTTTGAGCTTAATTTTAAAGTATTTTCTAAATAAAATAAACGTCAAACTAAGCTGTATGGTGTAAGTGCTTTGCCTGCCCTAAGCCGTAAACTGTAATTGGCAAATCTTAACAACAACAACAATCTCCGAATAAAAATAAAAACGTAAATGTAATTAAAACTCACTTAGAGTTATTTAGTAAAATCCGTAATGGAAAATATGTCAGGGGCAAAAGTGGATGTGATCTGGTCACCTGTGCACCATGATAAGTTTATTATATGGGGGCCTGATATAACCTTATATGAAGTTGCCAGACTCAAAGAAATAGAAAAAAAGACTTCATGTACGTATTAAAACTTATATTGTTTTAGCATTTTTAAATTTTTTTAAATTTTAAGTTTAGCTTAAAATTTCACATAAAAGATAATTTAATGGCTAGGTTATGATGAATAAAATTTACCTTTATTTTTAATATAAATTTACTTTCAGTCACTCAAATATCCTCTACAAGAGGTGCTATAGTAGTTGCTTCTCAAAGTGCAAGTGGAGTATGTTGTGTGGATATAAGTGCTATAGTCGATCAACCAGATCCCCTACTAGCACTGGGACATGCCACTGGCAAAGTTACCTTAACAAGCCTTAAGCAGACATATGACCCGCTAGGCTTAGTTGGAAGGGAGTTTGGTAAGTATGTTTTTCATTATTATAACATTACTATACAATAGGATTTTCTCCTTTATCATGGAGGCGCACAGACACAAACCTAAAACAATTATTTTTAGGCCACACACATGTTTGTTCCCATGCAGAATTTGAACCTCTGTCCCCGTAGGGCAATAATGAAATGCTTACATATTGTGTTACAGTCACTAAATTACAATTTTGGAAAGAATTTTAAAAATGGCAAGTATGTGGAGAGGGATGTAAAGAGGGTAATTAACGTAGTAGAGGCATGCTGCAGCTATATTATGGTGGTAGCAAGAATAGGTCAGCTCAATGGGGAAGGACCATGATCTCACAGAATACCAGCGTGAAATAGCAGGTCAATGCTGCAGTGTTTCGTATGGTGAGCATAGAGAGTCAGAGACCCTTTTACTGGAAATGAGGCATTCAAATCTTAGTCCTCAGAGATGGCAATGCATTTGCATTTTGATTCTTAATCAAGGATAGGTGTAGATGTCTATGTGCCACAGCATCCACTTACCATTAGGTGGATTGTGTGCTCATTGTCACACATATTCTATAAAGAAAACAAAGGGGGGGAGGATGAGAGGGATAGCCCTGCAGGGGCATAAAATTGTGGAACGAGGAGCAAAGAGGAAGGTGGCACAATAATATTTAAGAACCACCAACCACTAACTACTAGTAGCTAAGTAGCTAGACTCTTTCATGTTTATTTGGCAAACACCATACTTTTTAAAACATTCATACGTAAATTTGAGTTATATAAAATTTGGGAAATGAAACATTTTGTCATTTGATTTTTTCCACTGAATTCAGCCATGTTTTATTTTGGAGCAATATTAGTATATATTTGTGGTTTCCAAGAAATTGTATCTCAAAAACGGTGGATTTTTACCATATAAATATGAACCCAATCTTCAGGGTTCCCACTTCTAAAGCTAATCTAATTTTGCATGTAGAAATCCTGTTTACTAATCTATCATTATCCTCGGTATATTGGCCCGGTAATGATTAAGGGCCCCGAGGTGTTAAAAAGCTTTTTTATGTGATGTAGATAGTGGGAAAAAGGAGGTGGTGTTTGACATTTGCAGTGACTACTAGACTAGATAATGATCTTGCTCTCATTCTTAATTCTATGAGAAAAATTTTTACTTATTGCCAGGGGTCAAGTATGCTCGTCCGTGCAATGGTGTGGCTTGGAACCACAATGAGAACAACCTCCTTGCGGTTGCCTTGGATAAACACCGTAGTGACAACTGCATACAGGTGTGGGATGTGCATCATTCATCATTATCTACTGATGATTATTCAGGTATTGTAAAATTAGAGAATATTCTGATAATATAATCCAGTTCTAAGAAACAACATATTAATGAATATGTATGTCCACTAATGTTAAGTAAAGAAAAAAGTTAATATAGAATTGTTATTAAGTTAAGGCACAGAGCCATTCTGCAGCTACATACAGCTGTGGCACAAATGGGCCAGCTTGACGGGGATAGGACTAAGCACTCACACAATAACAGCCAGAAACAGTGGAATAATACTGCTGTTTTGTATAGTGAGTGTAAAGAACTAGTGATACTACTGGTAACAAGGTATTTCATCTTAGTCCTAGGGTTGACAATATGTCTGTGTTTTGATTCAAAATCAAAGATAGATAGAAATCTCTATGGGGTAAAGTATCCACTTACCATCAGGTGAACTGTGTGTAATCGCCATTATTCTATGAAAAGTTAACTTTATTGTTAAAGGTGCTCTCAGTTTACTAACCGAGGTTTGTCTCATCTCATTCTCATCATACACATGCAAATTCTGAATCAATTTCTGTTGCTAAAGTAGCTTAATATTATATTTTGTGCTATAAAATGTATTAATTACTACATTAGCCAGAAGTTTTGAATTGTTATTTCAGACAATGCATCTCCACCACCGTCAGAGCCAGGTCGGCCTATTGCTGAGCTAGCAATATCAGAAACGGCACACAGTGTTGCCTGGACTAACCTCGGCAGTCGAGTTTTGGCTGCATCTATGAACTTGAAGAATATAAAAATTTTCGATCTCAGAGGTGAAGAATTTGGATTTTTAACTGTCTGTTTAATACTTTTATCCTTTAGTGTTCTAAAAATTGATTTTAGATGTAATTGTGATTTCTAGTATTTTTTTAAATATCGCTTTATTACACTTCAGTACGAATTTTGCCTGTATCGTAGTAACACTACATAAATTGTACATGAATAAACAACACATATACAGTACCGGAACAGTTAGGCCATACAAATAATTGGTTTGAGTTGGATTCAGATCCACCAGCCACTGAGCCGCAACTTAACGCTTCCATGTGCAACTGAGCTATTAGTATAGATTGTGTTTATTAAGTCTAATATGTATATATTAAATGAAAGGTTCAAGAGGTTTGGTACCGTTATAGTTTAACCCAAGGGTTTTTTAAAAGGATAAGGGTGACAAGGTAGCACACAGTCCATGTGATGGTAAGTGGTTGCTGTGGCCCAGAGACATCTACATCTATTCTCGTTTGCGAATAAAAATGCAGATGAGATGTCAGCCATGTGGACTAAGACGAAATGCCTCTTTTCCAGTAAAAAGGGTCTCCGGTTTTCTACCATACGAAACAGAGCAGCATTAAGCTGCTATTGTAACGGTGGTAGAGCCACGCGACAATTTTATTGTTGCATAGGCCAGCTCGAGGCGGGTTGGTACCACTACCTCACAGAATACCGGCGTGAAGTGGAAGCTCTGCTTCTGCGTTTCGTCTGGTGAGTGCCTTGGCATATGGTCAGACACAACTGGTTACTTTGCCTACGCGGATTCCAGATGTGGAGGATCATACACCTTCCCGGTTGGACCTTCTGCTGACCTTTCATCCGGACGGATATCAGGTTTCCATCGATGCCCCCCTCGGCTCTTCGGACCTTTGTCGGATCCGGAGTGTGGTGCCACTCACGCTCCCCTCGTGGTTGCGTTCTGCAGGTTGCTGCCGTGTTTGGCATTAAAGGTCGGCGGATTGCGACGGAATGTGGTCTTTCTTTGCATCCTACCCATGGGGGCGGGTTTGCTTCTCGCCGGATGATCCCAGCGCTGTTGCTGACTCTGTCGCTGATGTGGTGCTACAGGGAATGGAGCTATTTATTCCATCATTAGTGGTACCCGTCGGAGACAGATCTCAGCCTTGGTTTGGTCGCTCCTGTAAGGAGTGTTTTCAAGCCTGGGCTGGGGCTCCGGTGGCTCGAGATGTAAACACCAGCATGCTTTAAAAAAAGTATAACTTCGCCTCCAGGTCCTTCAAAACCTTCCAAAGGTCCTTGTGACGTGATAGAGCGATGCTGCAGCTATATTAGTAGTATAGTTGTAGCACGAATGGGTCGGCTCAACTGGGGAAGGACCACGCTCTCACAGTACCAGCGTAAAATGGCAGCTCGACACTGCTGTTTCCTATGGTGAGAGCATAGAACCGGAGATCATTTTTACTGGAAAAGAGGCATTCCATCTTAGTCCTCACGGGTAACGACGCATCTGCATTTTCGCAAAGCACTCTTCTCCCTGGACGTCAGCAAGTCGAGTGAGCCTGATGTAGTCCTTCCCATTATGCTGAGGACGTGTGCTGCGGAGTTGGCATCAGATTTGGCGCGTCTTTTCCGGTACTCCTACTCCCTAGGCGTAGTCCAAAAATCATGGAAGACAGCTTTTGTCCACCCGATCCCTAAAAAAGGCGACCGCTCAGACCCGTCCAACTACAGGCCTATCGCCATCACCTCCTTGTTCTCCAAAATAATGGAATTCATTACGAGGCCGACACTGAAAATTTCGGGAATCAAGGAAGTGACACAACATTACTATTTAAAAATGTATTTATTGCTTTTCGAAGTATTCTCCGAGAAATTTGACACATTTTTCCATACGATGGAACCAATCATTGAAGCAACCATTCCATTCGGAAGTTGGGGTCTCCAAAATGGCCGTTTTGTGGGCGTCCACAGCTTCTTCAGGTGATGAAAATCTCTGTCCACGCAATTTATTCTTTATTTTAGGAAAAGTATAGAAATCATTAGGGCTTAGGTCGGGGCTGTACGGCGGATGGTCTAATAATTCTATGTTTTCTTGCTCTAAAAACTCTTTTTGTTCTGTGTGCGGTGTGAGAACTCGCATTGTCGTGATGGAGGATGATGCGGCGGTTGCAGTTCTCTTTACGGAGTTCAGAAACGACCTGTGGCAAACAAATGCTAGCATACCATTCTGCATTAACCGTTCTTTGTCCTTCATGAGGAATAGTCGTAACATGGCCGGTTTTGGAGACAAACGTGGCCACCATTTTTTTTGCAACACTCCGTGAACGAACAATTTTTGTTGAATTTAACTGATTTTCGAACACCCAAACTCGTGACTGGTTTTATGTTTCGGGTTCGTACGCGTATATCCAGGATTCGTCACCTGATACGATGTTGTATACAGCATTTGAGGATCCTGCGTGGAATCTTTTGAGAGTTCTGACGCACCAAGTAACGCGAGCCGCTTTTTGCTCTTCACAGAGCGAATGCGGTATCCATCGGGAAAACAACTTTTTTACACCTAATTGTTCATGCAAGATTATTTGTATTTGGCTCATGCCAATGTCTAAAAGTTGCCTGAATTTCGCGGTATGTCACATGTCGATCTTCCTCAATCAGCTTACGCACAGCATCAACGTTTTCTTGGGTGACTGCAGTTTTTAGCCGACCTTGACGGGGATCATCACTGAGTTTGACACGTCCACGTTGAAATTCAGCAAACCAGCGATAAATTGTGGTTTTCATGGGGCTTCATCACCAAATGCAGAAATCATCCGGTCAACACACTGTTTTTGTGTTAAACCACTTCGAAAGTCATAAAAAATCATCGCTCTCGAATTTTCTCGAGTCAATTCCATTTTCTCAACGACTAAACAAGTTTGACAAAACCTTGTAACAAGACCGAGAATCTTTTTTTAAATAAATAAATGGTATTCGATTTTTAAAACCAAGGAGTTTTCAATTAAAAATATTTTAATATGACAGGAACTGGAAATATTCCATTCCCTATACTTTTAGTGCAGCCAATGTATAAACTGCCAGCTCATGCAGGACCTTGAGGATAATCAGTTGATTAGTGACCGCCAATATGGTTTTCGTCGGGGTCGATCAGCTGGTGATCTTCTGGTCTACCTGATTCATAGATGGGCGGGGGCAGTAGAGTCCAAGGGCCATTGGCCGTTAGTTTGGATATTGCGAAGACCTTCTATCGGGTTTGGCACAAAGCGTTTCTTTCGAAGCTCCCTTCCTATCGGCTTCCTGAGAAATTGTGTAATTGGATCACCAGTTTTCTTGCAGATCGGAGCATCAAGGTCGTAGTAGAAAGTGCATGCTCCCATTACAAGCCCATTAACGCTGGTGTTCTACAAGGCTGCGTGCTATCACCAACGCTGTTTCTTCTGCATATCAATGAGATGTTGCAAACCGGTAACATTCATTGCTATGCAGATGACAGCACTCGTGATGCTCTATACACCGGCCGTGCCAATATTTCTTGGGAAAACGTCGCCGAGTACCGGAACAAACTTGTGTCTGAAGTCAAGTCTTTGCTGAACAAAGTCTCGGATTGGGGGCGACTAAATCTAGTCCAGTTTAATCCTCAAAAGACGAAGAAGTTTGCGCGTTTACCGCTAAAAAGAACCCCTTTGTCGTATCTCCCCAGTTTCAAAGCACTCCTCTTGTTGCCTCAGCCAGTATCGGAATCCTCGGCGTCGATATATCGAGTGACGTGTAGTTTCGTGGTCACTTGGAAGAGAAGGCCAAATTGGCCTCCAAAAAGCTTGGCGTGGTGAGCATAGCGGGGCAGTATTTCATGCCGGCACAACGCCTGAAACTTTACAAGGCGCAGATTCGGCCTCACATGGTATACTGTTCCCATCTCTGGGCAGGGGCTCCCCAGTGCCAGCTCCTTCCACTTGACCGTATCCAGCGCAGTGCGGCTGGAATCGTTGACGACCGAGTCCTTTCCGATCGGCTCGATTCATTGGCATTGCGAAGAGATGTTGCATCCCTTTGCATTTTCTTTCGCATTTACCACGGGGAGTGCTCTGAGATATTGTTCGGATTAATCTCAGCTGCCAAATTTCACGAACGCACATCGCGGCAGAACTCTCGATACCATCCACACCATCTGGATGATTGGCGGTCCATCACTGTGCGATTTAGAAGATGTTTTTTTCCTCGCATAACTTCCTTGTGGAATCGTCTACCACCAGCGATTTTTCCGGACCGATGCGACTTAGGGACCTTCAAGAAAAGAGCCTACTCCTTTTTAAAAGGCCGGCAACGTGTCTGCAATTCCCCTGGTTCCCTTGGTGTTGCAGTTGTTCATGGGCGGCGGTAGTCACCATTAGGTGAGCCGCATGCTTATTTGCCCACTCTCCTATAAAAGAAAAATTTACACTGGTATTCTGTACGAGCGTGGTCCTTCCCCGGTCGAGCTGACCCATTCGTGCTACAACTATACAATTAATATAGCTGTAGCATGGCTCTACTGCGTAAAACGGTAAAAAAAGGATTGTTTCACGTCAATAGAACTTACTGATGGCAAGGGTTAATGCAACCCACAGACACCTGCAGCCATAAATAGGTATACCATTTGTACAGCTTCACACTTTCACAATCTTCACCAATACTAAATGTGTTCATTAGAAATGAAACTCCAAACGTATGGTGGAGCTTTTGCATGTATTAGCTGAAGAATTCAAAAATCTTAAATCTACTTATTGGTCCAGCAGGACATTCTACATCGTGATTTAATTCATCATCATTCAACGCATCTGCATTTTGATTCTTAATCGAGGATAGATGTGGATGTCTATGTGCCACAGCATCCACTTACCATCAGGCGAGCTGTGTGTTCGCTTGTCGCTCTAATTCAATAAACAAAATCGGAGGAGCACAGCAAAAAAAAAAATAAACTTCCGCGCCATGTAGTTTGTCAAATACATCACCTCGTTCTTAAGTAAAAAAAGTCGTGGATGCTTTCATTCATCTTGTTTTTTTCATTCGGGTAGAGCATACTGGTAAAGCGATGGGCGTGGCAACGAGTCGGCAGTGCCTGGGCGTGTGCGCGGAGCCCAGCGGCTGGCAGCTGGCGTCGCGCGGCGACGGCGGCGTGTGCGTGTGGGACGCGCGCGCCCTCGCCCGCCCGCTGCTGGGCCTGCCCGCCGCGCGCCCGCCGCGCAAGATACAGTGGTGCCCCACCAGGTGACCCCTGCCCCCCGCAATATAGTGGTGCCCCACCAGGTGCCCCTGCCGCTGGCGTCGCGCGGCGACGGCGGCGTGTGCGTGTGGGACGCGCGCGCCCTCGCCCGCCCGCTGCTGGGCCTGCCCGCCGCGCGCCCGCCGCGCAAGATACAGTGGTGCCCCACCAGGTGACCCCTGCCCCCCGCAATATAGTGGTGCCCCACCAGGTGCCCCTGCCGCTGGCGTCGCGCGGCGACGGCGGCGTGTGCGTGTGGGACGCGCGCGCCCTCGCCCGCCCGCTGCTGGGCCTGCCCGCCGCGCGCCCGCCGCGCAAGATACAGTGGTGCCCCACCAGGTGACCCCTACCCCCCGCAATATAGTGGTGCCCCACCAGGTGCCCCTGCCGCTGGCGTCGCGCGGCGACGGCGGCGTGTGCGTGTGGGACGCGCGCGCCCTCGCCCGCCCGCTGCTGGGCCTGCCCGCCGCGCGCCCGCCGCGCAAGATACAGTGGTGCCCCACCAGGTGACCCCTGCCCCCCGCAATATAGTGGTGCCCCACCAGGTGCCCCTGCCCCTCGCAATATACAGTGCTGCCACACCAGGTAATCCCCGCCCCCGCAATATACAGTGGTGCCCCACCAGGTGACCCCCGTCCCCCGCAACATATAGAGGTGTCCTACCAGCTGAACCCCACCAGGTGACCTCGACCGCCCGCTACATACAGTGGTGCCCCACCAGGTTCCCACACCCCCCGCTATATGTAGTGGTGCCACACCAGGTAAACCCCGCCCCCGCAACATACAGTGGTGCCTCACCAGGTCACCCCCACCCCCACTACATACAGTGTCCCACCAGGAGACACCCGCTATATAATACAGTGGTGCCCAACTAGGTGATCCCGCCCCCGCAACATACAGTGGTGCCCCACCAGGTGAGTCCGCCCCCCGCTACGTACAATGGTGCCCCACCAGGTGACCCTAGCCCCCTGCTACATATAAAGGTGCCCCACCATGTGACCCCGCCCCCCGCAACATACAGTGGTGCACCACCAGGTAACTCCCGCCCCTTGCACGATCAGCAACGGTGTCCTCTGTTAGTATCCCTCTGTTGTCTCTTACAATACGGTTTGTAGTGGCGTATTGGTTTCTTTTACGCGACCACTATATAGTAAGCGGATCAACAGCATAAACACAGTAAATTAAAATTAAAAATTTTGTACAGTCGACTTCAATATAAAATATAAAGAATAACTCAAAAACTATTCTATACGTGGTAGAGCCATGCTGTAGCTATATTTCTGGTATAGTTGTAGCACGAATGGGTCAGCTTGACCGGGGAAGGACGACGCTCCCACAGAATACCAGCGTAAAAGAGCAGCTTAATGCTGCTGTGTTTCGTATGGTGAGTGTAGAGAACCGGAGACCCTTTTTACTGGAAAAGAGGCATTCCGTCTTAGTCCTCACGGCCGACAACGCATCTGCATTTTGATTCGTAATCGAGGATAAATGTAGATGTCTATGGGTGACGGCGGCCACTTGCCATCGGGTGGATTGTGTGCTCGTTTGTCACCCTTATTCTATAAAAAAAACTATTGGTCAGACCTTGATCAAATTTATATGGGACCACATGTGAAGCACCAGCTTTCAAATAAAAAAGAATCATCGAAATCGGTCCACCCAGTAAAAAGTTATGAGGAAACACATAAAAAAATAAAAAACATACAGTCGAATTGAATACCTTCTCCTTTTTGAAGTCAGCAGAAAATAATAATACACAGTCAGGTCATAAGTATTGTCACACAGTAAAAACTTTTCTTTTAGAATGCTGGCCACAAAAAAGTTTATTGAATTCGAATTTCGAATTGTTCATGAAAATAAAAGTGTATACTTTTTAGAATTTTACTCATTTTTAAATATGGAGTGGACGCTTAAAGAAGACCGTGTTGCAGTTATTGCGTTGCATCGTTGCGGTTACGCGCCTATTCAATTTTTTGACATACTGAAAAATTTGAATATAACCAAAAGATTCGTTTATCGTACCATCAAACGATACAATGAAGACTCTAGTGTAGATGACAGGTCAAGAAGTGGTCGCCCTCGGTCTGTTAGGACTCCAGCAGTGATAAAAGCTGTGAAGGTGCGAATTCAAAGAAATCCCAAACGTAAGCAGAAACTGTTGGCCCTTCAGATGGGGTTAAGCAGAACTACGGTGAAAAGGGTGTTAAATGAAGACTTAGGGCTTCGGGCATATCGAAGAAAAACAGGACATTGTTTGAATGCTCGTCTAATGGACCTGAGACTGAAGAGATGCCGCGCTTTGTTGAAGCGGTACGCGGGAAAAAAATATCGGGAAATTATTTTTTCGGATGAAAAAAATTTTACCATAGAAGAAAACTACAACAAACAAAATGATAAGGTGTACGTATACAGTAGTGAAGAAGCGAGCAACCTAATTCCGCGTGTCCAACGAGGTAATTTTCCATCCTCGCTCATGGTATGGTTGGAAGTTTCTTATTGGGGCTTAACAGAGGTACATTTTTGTGAGAAAGGTGTAAAAACGAATGCAGTTGTGTATCAAAATACAGTGCTGACGAACCTTGTGGAACCTGTTTCTCATACCATGTTCAATAACTGGCACTGAGTATTCCAACAAGATTCGGCGCCAGCTCATAGAGCGAAGAGCACACAAGACTGGCTGGCGGCGCGTAAAATCGACTTCATCCGGCACGAAGACTGGCCCTCCTCCAGTCCATCCAGGGTTGTAAATTCTAAGTTCCATCAATTTTGTTTTAGTAGCAAAACTATTGTGTCTTTAGCCGTAGAAAGAAAAGCGGAGATCTTCCCGCTAGGCAAGATGTTCAGCCCGGGGTGCGGCCAAAGCTCCCTATGTTAGTTCGGAGCTGTTATATATAGTGCAGTACTTCCGAACTTTGATAGCGTGAAATGTATGATAGGTTTCGCCACATGTCCATTAAATATTTAGAAAATCCACAGAATCCATGTTGCCTGAAATGGTGATGGTAAATTATAATGTTTACTTTTGGTCTTTATATTACAGACGTAACCTTTTACTTTCGCTGCAGCGTGACTCCAGCACTTTACGCCTGCACGACATTCAGCAAGCACAGGAGTACAAAGCTACTCAATCTTTCGATAGTTCTGTAAGTCTTTCTTTTATACTTAAATGCTAATTCTAAAAGAATGGTTAAAATGTTTAATTTTACAGTATGAGTGTTCTGTGCCTTTGACACCACAACAATTTTACAACATACGAGGGTGGATTGAAAAGTACTCGGCCTAACACAGATCCGTTCAATTCTAAAAATCAAATCTACCCACATTTTTTAGTTCAGTTCAGACTAGTTCATTGTGTGAAGTTCGAAACGTGTGCGATAATTAGTTGTGATTTTATAAATTTATTAACAAAGTAATCGGACATAATTTCCGCGAATGGAGCAAATCGAGCAGCGTGCCGTCATTAAGTACCTCCATAAGAAGGGGCTATCATCAAAAGCCATCCATGATGACATGGTCAGTACATTAGGCGATTGTGCTCTGTCATATTCATCCGTCAAAAAATGGATAGCAGAATTTAAGCGTGGTAGAGAGAGTGTGAAAGATGAACCCCGCTCTGGAAGGCCTTCGACGTCAACTACTGACGAAAATATTAAAAAAGTACTTGATTTAATAATGGGAGACCGCAGATTAAAAATTAGAGAGATAGCCGAGATTATAGGCATCTCTTATGAACGAACTCAAAACATCATTGTCAACGAGTTGGGTTTCCACAAGGTGTCTGCGAGGTGGGTTCCGCACAACAAAAAAGGACGCGATTGACTATTTCACGCGACTGTTTGGAGTTATTTGAAGCCGATGCAGATAATTTTTTGAATCGTTTTGTTACTATAGACGAAACATGGGTTCATCACTGTACACCGGAAACAAAACAACAATCAAAACAGTGGAGAAGACCTGGTTCACCACCCCCTAAAAAGGCTAAGTCGATTTTGTCGGCAAATAAGGTGATGGCTTCAGTATTCTGGGACTCGAAAGGTGTGATTATGA
Organism: Parnassius glacialis; assembly: GCA_033319125.1. Classification (NCBI taxonomy): domain Eukaryota; kingdom Metazoa; phylum Arthropoda; class Insecta; order Lepidoptera; family Papilionidae; genus Parnassius; species Parnassius glacialis. The sequence goes on along the minus strand of JAVANC010000027.1, from coordinate 47,497,326 downwards.
TTGATAATCTTGAAAGGGGTCAGACTTAAACTCTGATTACTACTGCACCTTACTACGTCGTTTACGAGAGGAAATAAAAGAAAAACGTCGAGGAATGCTCAGAAGAAAAGTCCTGTTTCATCAAGATAACGCCCGTGTTCACACGTCAGTACAGTCAATGGCTGAAATTCACAACTGTGGCTTTGAACTGTTACCGCATCCGCCGTATTCACCTGATCTGGCACCATCAGACTTCTTTCTGTTCCGTAACCTAAAAAAGCACTTGGGAGGTTAAAGATTTTCGACAAACGATGAGGTCAAAGCAGCTTTAGACGCATATTTTGACTCTAAGGAAGAATCATTTTTTTTCAACGGTCTAAATGCTTGGAAGGGGAGGTGGCAAAAGTGTATTGAACTTGATGGTGATTATGTAGAAAAATAAAACTATAACTGATTTAGTATGTGTTTATTTTTTTGGTTAGGCCGAGTACTTTTCAATCCACCCTCGTATAATTTTAGCTCATTCTTAGCCCACATAATCATGACCTTTGTTCAGTTTTCGTAACAAAACTTTGCATGCATTTACCCCGTTTTTAAAATTGTGGATATGTGCAAGGTATTCTTTCATTAATTCTCGTATTAAATAAAAAAAATATTATCAAAATAATTTTAGTATATTTCAATGATGTCAAAATTATTTTGAAATAGCGATTTTGGTGGGAATAGTAAATTTTCACAATAAAGTATAACACTTTTAAACTTAAAATAAGATTGCTGCTTCATAACGTTAATAAAAAAAAATACTTGAAAATATTACCCAATATGACGAAATCTACCCCTTCAACATCCTACACCCTTCCCAAACATCAAAAGTAAGTTAAACAAGATTCCCAACCAAAATTGTGGTGGGGGGGGGGGGGGGCAAAATTCCGCTCGCGACTAATACTGCTCGGGGCAAGCGGAGCAATAAAACGAAAATGACCCCTGTCAAGCTATCTGTGAATTTTGCATTTGCATATCTCTCCTATCCGGGGTACAAATTAGAACACTCCTTTGTGCCCCGGGCTGGAGATTGCGTATACCTCAGAGAGGACATCTGTTTTCGACGCCTTGGCAGTCTTGAAGGTACGGACCTGTCCATCCTATGGCTGCGCATAGACAGCCACGACCATCCCCGCGTCTACGGGTGCCTCTATAGGTCCCATAACGGTAATGCCGACACAGACCGACGCATCAACCACGTGATTTTAACGCCCACTACGCTGAATGGCTTTGTTCTCGTTTAACTGATCATGCGTCCTTTGCGGGGAGGACACTGCGCAACACACGCTCGCCGAGTGTGTAGCTTGGGAGGAGCAGCGCCGTGTCCTCACAAATGAAGTAAGAGGCGATCTGTCGCTGCCGGCCTTAGTGCGGAGGATGGTTGGTAGCGCAGAGTCGTGGGACGCAGAATACGCACCGGGCGCAGGAGAAGGGCGGATAACGCCCATTTCTGGCCTCCATGAATGGGTTCAGGGGCGAGGGACTTGGGGAAGCCCCCCCCCCCCCTATTCGATGGACCCGAGGTGGGGGCGCGCGCCGACACCGAGGTAGTTGAATACCTCACTACCCCGTGCAGGAGACGAGGGCCGGACAGACCGGGCCAGCACTAGTGTGGGGCTGCGGAAGAATTTGGATTCACGGCTTCACAAGGCTGCGTGCTTTCACCAACGCTGTTTCTCCTGCATATCAATGATATGTTGTAAACTGGTAACATTAATTGCTATGCAGACGACAGCACTGATGATGCCTTATATACCGGCCGTGCCAAATTTTTCGGGAAAACGTCGCCGAGTACCGGGACAAACTTGTGTCTGAAGTCGAGTTTTTACTGAACAAAGTCTCGAATTGGGAGCGACTAAATCTAGTCAAGTTCAATCTCCAGAAGACACAAGTTTGCGCGTTTAACGCTAAAAAGAACCCCTTTGTCGTATCTCCTCAGTTTCAAGGCACTCCCCTTGGTGCCTCAGCTCGTATCGGAATCCTCGGCGTCAACATATTGAATAGTGTACAGTTTCGTGATCACTTGGAAGGAAAGGCCAAATGGGCCTCTAAAAAGCTTGGCGTGCTCAGCAGAGCGAGACAGTATTTCATGCCGGCACATCGCTTGCAACTTTACAAAGCGCAAGTTCGGCCTCACACGGAATACTGTTCTCATCTCTGGGCCGGGGCACCCAAGTTCCAGCTCCTTCCACTTGACCGCATTCAGCGCAGAGCGGTTCGAATCGTCGACGACCGAGTTCTTTCTGATCGGCTCGATACACTGGCACTGCGTAGGGATGTTGCATCCCTTTGCATTTTCTATCGAATTTACCACGGGGAGTGCTCTGAGGAATTGTTCGGATTAATTCCAACCGCCAAATTTCACGAACGTACATCGCGTCAAAATTCACGATACCATCCTCACCATCTGGATGCTTGGCGGTCCACGACTGTACGTTTTACTAGGAGTTTTCTTCCTCGTACAACTTCTCTGTGGAATTCCACAAAGCCGGTGGTAAACAATTAAATAATTGTTTACCACCGGCGATTTTTCTGGACCGATACGACTTAGGGACCTTTAAGAATTAGAGAGCTTACACCTTTCAAAAGGGCTGGCAACGCATCTGCAGTTCCCCTGGTGTTGCGGTTGTTCATGGGCGGCGGTAGTCACTTACCATCAGGTGAGCCGCATGCTCGTTTGCCCCCTCTTCTATAAAAAACCCCATATTTTAGTAAAGTGGTAGATGGCAATTGGTGCAGATGTCGGCAACGCCGGCCCTAGAGGAGCTGGACGAGCTGGAGGAGCAGCCGGCGCGCGGGCCCAGCGTGCTGGAGCGCGACGTGTGCCCCGCTGCGCAGCCGCTCGCCTCCTTCAGCTGGCACCCGGCGCACGAGGCGCGTCTGCTGGCCGTCTGCCGGGCTGGTGAGTGTGCAGCCCCAGCTGCCAGCTGCCAGCTGCTGGAACGCGACGTGTGCCCTTCCGCGCAACCGCTCGCCTCCTTCAGCTGGCACCCTGAGCACGAGGCGCGCCTGCTGGCCGTCTGCCTGGTGGGTGAGTAAGCAGCCCCAGCTGCCAGTTGCTGGAGCGCGACGTGTGCCCCGCCGCGCAACCGCTCGCCTCCTTCAGCTGGCACTCAGCGCATGTGGCGCGCCTGCTGGCCGTCTGCCTGGCGGGTGAGTGTGCAGCCCCAGCTGCCAGCTGCCAGCTGCTGGAACTCGCCGATGCACCGCCGCGCAGCCGCTCGCCTCCTTCAGCTGGCACTCAGCGCATGTGGCGCGCCTGCTGGCCGTCTGCCTGGCGGGTGAGTGTGCAGCCCCAGCTGCCAGCTGCTGGATCTCGCCGATGCACCGCCGCGCAGCCGCTCGTCTCCTTCAGCTGGCACTCAGCGCATGTGGCGCGCCTGCTGGCCGTCTGCCTGGCGGGTGAGTGTGCAGCCCCAGCTGCCAGCTGCCAGCTGCTGGAGCTCGCCGATGCACCGCCGCGCAGCCGCTCGCCTCCTTCAGCTGGCACTCAGCGCATGTGGCGCGCCTGCTGGCCGTCTGCCTGGCGGGTGAGTGTGCAGCCCCAGCTGCCACCTGCCAGCTGCTGGATCTCGCCGATGCACCGCCGCGCAGCCGCTCGTCTCCTTCAGCTGGCACTCAGCGCATGTGGCGCGCCTGCTGGCCGTCTGCCTGGCGGGTGAGTGTGCAGCCCCAGCTGCCAGCTGCCAGCTGCTGGATCTCGCCGATGCACCGCCGCGCAGCCGCTCGTCTCCTTCAGCTGGCACTCAGCGCATGTGGCGCGCCTGCTGGCCGTCTGCCTGGCGGGTGAGTGTGCAGCCCCAGCTGCCAGCTGCCAGCTGCTGGAGCTCGCCGATGCACCGCTGCGCAGCCGCTCGCCTCCTTCAGCTGGCACTCAGCGCACGTGGCGCGCCTGCTGGCCGTCTGCCTGGCGGGTGAGAGTGCAGCCCCAGCTGCCAGCTGCCAGCTGCTGGATCTCGCCGATGCACCGCCGCGCAGCCGCTCGTCTCCTTCAGCTGGCACTCAGCGCATGTGGCGCGCCTGCTGGCCGTCTGCCTTGCGGGTGAGTGTGCAGCCCCAGCTGCCAGCTGCCAGCTGCTGGAGCTCGCCGATGCACCGCCGCGCAGCCGCTCGCCTCCTTCAGCTGGCACTCAGCGCACGTGGCGCGCCTGCTGGCCGTCTGCCTGGCGGGTGAGTGTGCAGCCCCAGCTGCCAGCTGGGATTGGAGCACAGCTTCTAACACGCACGGAACAAATATTCATATGGTCTATAAATATTTGAGTTGTTATTGATCTTAGATGTTCCAAATGAATTTTATTTGGTATATACCTCCTCAATGTAGGTTAAACTCCAATATCGGAAATAAATAAAAAAGTAAAGTATAATTGAAAAGTTAATAAGACTTCTTGTAGTGTTTTATGATTGTAACACGAATAAGTCGGTTCGTCCGATTGAAGAAGGACTACACTGTCATAGATTCCCAGCTTAAAATTTCAGCTTAATTCTGCAGTGTTTCAGTGTTAACCCCTAAGGTACCGTGGACATGAATTCATGTCCGCATTACGTGCTGCTATTTTCGTCTTAATTGATATAAAAATACAGTATATTTTCAATTGAACACTATTTCATTGGATTCTGAACGAACTAAATAGTACTCTCAAGTATTAAACTCACTCGGTTACATAGACTAAATAAAAAATAATAGGCATTCACTTTTGCGTTGATGGTGCTGTTAGTTGCGTAATTGTTTTCTTTTTGTGTTTGTGATTTTTGTTGGATTTTCTTTTAAAAACTGGTAAGAAATGTTAATGATCTTTACAAGATAATGTTTTGGAATGACTTAAGTTACAACAGCAGTAAATTTTTGTGTTTCAATTGATAAAAAAGGAAAAACAAAACACCTTTACGCGAACAATTTATAACGGGTAACATTTCAAGTAAGATCTACCTTCCGAGATATTTAGCCTTTTTATAGATAGTTTATTGCACGTATGTAAATTCATAAAGATATATTATTCCTAAATATTATATCTATATGATTGTATAAGAAAAATTAAGGAAGACGCTATAATATTTTCACAAAAAGGTTTTGAAAATGAGGTTACAAAGCGCGCGCAAACTATCTATTGTCGAATTTTTAGCAAATGTTTGCGAGTGAAGAAGTAGAATTATTATAATGGTTGCATGCATAATTTCGGTTTATTTTAGGAAGACTATTTTGTATTGATTGTGAAGACATAAAAATAAAATAAAAACTTACGCTTTTTCATTGATAAAACCAAATTTATTGGCAGTAAATACACTTTTTCAAGATCCCTTAGAAACAAAGAGCTGTACGAAACTAATTAAACATCCAAATGTTATTGTTATTGTTTCTACTTATCGACAATCTTATCAGCTTTAAAGAACTGTAACTCAAGCATCTTATAACATAAATGAACAGTCGTGAAAAACATAAATGTTGAAACAAGTGCCGCGTGCCGAGATGACCCGTTTTTTGTTATAGTGGACGCGGTACTGGAAGGGTTAAGTCTGACCCTTTTTACTGGTGACAAGATATTCCATCTTATTCCGCGAAGGTGACAACGCATTATCAATTTAAGTGTTAATCGGGGATATATGTAGGTTCATATTATATGGTCCACAGAGTCCACTTTTCATCAGATGGACTGTGTGCTTGTTATCACCCTTACATCTATAAAATAATAAACGGTGAAAACATTATTCTAACGTATGTAGTTTCTTGTTCCAACTTTGAATCTTGCAAAATTACTTCATATTATGCTTCTGGCTGTTACGCTCGTTGTGACCGCTTTCTAGTGGTGTGTCTGTATGTGTGCGTGTGAGTATGTAAGGTGTGGTGGTGGAGTACATGGTGTGCGAGCGCGTGATGATGCGCTGGGCGCGGTGGGTCTGTACGTGTGCGTGTGCGTGTGCGTGTGCGTGTGTGTGCAGCTGGAGTGGTGGAGTACACGGTGTGCGAGCGCGTGATGATGCGCTGGGCGCGGTGGGTCTGTACGTGTGTGTGCGTATGTGTGCAGGTGGAGTGGTGGAGTACACGGTGTGCGAGCGCGTGATGATGCGCTGGGCGCGGTGGGTCTGTACGTGTGCGTGTGCGTGTGTGTGCAGGTGGAGTGGTGGAGTACACGGTGTGCGAGCGCGTGATGATGCGCTGGGCGCGGTGGGTCTGTACGTGTGTGTGCGTGTGTGTGCAGGTGGAGTGGTGGAGTACACGGTGTGCGAGCGCGTGATGATGCGCTGGGCGCGGTGGGTCTGTACGTGTGCGTGTGCGTGTGTGTGCAGGTGGAGTGGTGGAGTACACGGTGTGCGAGCGCGTGATGATGCGCTGGGCGCGGTGGGTCTGTACGTGTGCGTGTGTGTGCAGGTGGAGTGGTGGAGTACACGGTGTGCGAGCGCGTGATGATGCGCTGGGCGCGGTGGGTCTGTACGTGTGCGTGTGCGTGTGTGTGCAGGTGGAGTGGTGGAGTACATGGTGTGCGAGCGCGTGATGATGCGTTGGGCGCGGTGGGTCTGTACGTGTGCGTGTGCGTGTGTGTGCAGGTGGAGTGGTGGAGTACACGGTGTGCGAGCGCGTGATGATGCGCTGGGCGCGGTGGGTCTGTACGTGTGCGTGTGCGTGTGTGTGCAGGTGGAGTGGTGGATTACACGGTGTGCGAGCGCGTGATGATGCGCTGGGCGCGGTGGGTCTGTACGTGTGTGTGCGTGTGTGTGCAGGTGGAGTGGTGGAGTACACGGTGTGCGAGCGCGTGATGATGCGCTGGGCGCGGTGGGTCTGTACGTGTGCGTGTGCGTGTGTGTGCAGGTGGAGTGGTGGAGTACACGGTGTGCGAGCGCGTGATGATGCGCTGGGCGCGGTGGGTCTGTACGTGTGCGTGTGCGTGTGTGTGCAGGTGGAGTGGTGGAGTACACGGTGTGCGAGCGCGTGATGATGCGCTGGGCGCGGTGGGTCTGTACGTGTGCGTGTGCGTGTGTGTGCAGGTGGAGTGGTGGAGTACACGGTGTGCGAGTGCGTGATGATGCGCTGGGCGCGGTGGGTCTGTACGTGTGCGTGTGCGTGTGTGTGCAGGTGGAGTGGTGGAGTACACGGTGTGCGAGCGCGTGATGATGCGTGGGCGCGGTGGGTCTGTACGTGTGCGTGTGCGTGTGTGTGCAGGTGGAGTGGTGGAGTACACGGTGTGCGAGCGCGTGATGATGCGCTGGGCGCGGTGGGTCTGTACGTGTGCGTGTGTGTGCAGGTGGAGTGGTGGAGTACACGGTGTGCGAGCGCGTGATGATGCGCTGGGCGCGGTGGGTCTGTACGTGTGCGTGTGCGTGTGTGTGCAGGTGGAGTGGTGGAATACACGGTGTGCGAGCGCGTGATGATGCGCTGGGCGCGGTGGGTCTGTACATGTGCGTGTGCGTGTGTGTGCAGGTGGAGTGGTGGAGTACACGGTGTGCGAGCGCGTGATGATGCGCTGGGCGCGGTGGGTCTGTACGTGTGCGTGTGCGTGTGTGTGCAGGTGGAGTGGTGGAGTACACGGTGTGCGAGCGCGTGATGATGCGCTGGGCGCGGTGGGTCTGTACGTGTGCGTGTGCGTGTGTGTGCAGGTGGAGTGGTGGAGTACACGGTGTGCGAGCGCGTGATGATGCGCTGGGCGCGGTGGGTCTGTACGTGTGCGTGTGCGTGTGTGTGCAGGTGGAGTGGTGGAGTACACGGTGTGCGAGCGCGTGATGATGCGCTGGGCGCGGTGGGTCTGTACGTGTGCGTGTGCGTGTGTGTGCAGGTGGAGTGGTGGAGTACACGGTGTGCGAGCGCGTGATGATGCGCTGGGCGCGGTGGGTCTGTACGTGTGCGTGTGCGTGTGTGTGCAGGTGGAGTGGTGGAGTACACGGTGTGCGAGCGCGTGATGATGCGCTGGGCGCGGTGGGTCTGTACGTGTGCGTGTGCGTGTGTGTGCAGGTGGAGTGGTGGAGTACACGGTGTGCGAGCGCGTGATGATGCGCTGGGCGCGGTGGGTCTGTACGTGTGCGTGTGCGTGTGTGTGCAGGTGGAGTGGTGGAGTACACGGTGTGCGAGCACGTGATGATGCGCTGGGCGCGGTGGGTCTGTACGTGTGCGTGTGCGTGTGTGTGCAGGTGGAGTGGTGGAGTACACGGTGTGCGAGCGCGTGATGATGCGCTGGGCGCGGTGGGTCTGTACGTGTGCGTGTGCGTGTGTGTGCAGGTGGAGTGGTGGAGTATACGGTGTGCGAGCGCGTGATGATGCGCTGGGCGCGGTGGGTCTGTACGTGTGCGTGTGCGTGTGTGTGCAGGTGGAGTGGTGGAGTACACGGTGTGCGAGCGCGTGATGATGCGCTGGGCGCGGTGGGTCTGTACGTGTGCGTGTGCGTATGTGTGCAGGTGGAGTGGTGGAGTACACGGTGTGCGAGCGCGTGATGATGCGCTGGGCGCGGTGGGTCTGTACGTGTGCGTGTGCGTGTGTGTGCAGGTGGAGTGGTGGAGTACACGGTGTGCGAGCGCGTGATGATGCGCTGGGCGCGGTGGGTCTGTACGTGTGCGTGTGCGTATGTGTGCAGGTGGAGTGGTGGAGTACACGGTGTGCGAGCGCGTGATGATGCGCTGGGCGCGGTGGGTCTGTACGTGTGCGTGTGCGTGTGTGTGCAGGTGGAGTGGTGGAGTACACGGTGTGCGAGCGCGTGATGATGCGCTGGGCGCGGTGGGTCTGTACGTGTGCGTGTGCGTGTGTGTGCAGGTGGAGTGGTGGAGTACACGGTGTGCGAGCGCGTGATGATGCGCTGGGCGCGGTGGGTCTGTACGTGTGCGTGTGCGTGTGTGTGCAGGTGGAGTGGTGGAGTACACGGTGTGCGAGCGCGTGATGATGCGCTGGGCGCGGTGGGTCTGTACGTGTGCGTGTGCGTGTGTGTGCAGGTGGAGTGGTGGAGTACACGGTGTGCGAGCGCGTGATGATGCGCTGGGCGCGGTGGGTCTGTACGTGTGCGTGTGCGTGTGTGTGCAGGTGGAGTGGTGGAGTACACGGTGTGCGAGCGCGTGACGGTGGGCTGGGGCGCGCGCGGCGGGCTGGTGTGGGCGGGCGGCGGTGCGCTGCGGCTGATGCGTGATGACTTTTACTCCACTCTGCGAGACATCTCACACCTCATGCAGCAACGCGCCAGCACTGACTACGGGCTCAAGGTGATTCTATAATTATAATCATATCATGATATAATTCCTGGCAATTTTATAGATTTTCTGTTATTGGACACATTTTATTTTAATTCAAAGACAAGACAAGTCCACTGCTCGACTCGCATCACTGTTAATAAACATGTTACGCCGTTCTACACCGAACGGCGTACGCGCCAACGCGATGTTCGAATCGGCTGACGTCGACAATACTCCACATTATTCGCACTGCCTATTATTCTGCATATTAATCGTCCAGTCCTGTTTTAAACGTTCTCAATACTACACTAGACGCTACGCTGACGCTCACGCCGCCTGAGTAAGCGTTATTTAAATCGCTTCAACCTATCATCGGCTTCCTAGCTCAGCTATCTTTTCTACAACTAATTATTTACATTGATTCTCCACCTCTTTCCCTCGCTCTTTAGTCTGAACTTGTATTTCGAATTGTCTTTTGTGTGGGAGTAAAAATATATATTTAATTCGTGGAGTGTAGAATTTTTATTTGCGTTACATCCATCCCACACGCCGTAAAATGTAGATTTTTTTTATTTATTTATTATGACGTACCTAAGCCCGTTTAAAGTATGAAGGGAAAATTGAAATCATAGTATCGAGCCTGTCATTAAGGAAATAAATAGTAGGCTAAAGCTCCGTCCATTAACTCGTACACACAAGAGCGCTTGCTGTTGTTGCCCATACATCACATTCAATTTCGGATATTTTGCAATAAATGTAGAAACCTTATTTACGCCTATTTTTAAAAACTGCAAAAAGTGTATATCATGATTTATATTTTGAACTTAATTATTAAAGGAGACAGTCGTTTTTGGGCCCACTAGAATTTTTCGCGGACAGCAATGGTATTATATACAAAAAAAAAGATACCAATTTATTATTCTAAATAGCATAAAGATTTTATGAAAATCTACACGGAATCAAGAAATCTGAAAAAAAGAGTTGTTTTGATATTTATGTTTATATCATTGGTTCAGATAAAGTAATATTAAAAACAATTGTAGTAGAGACGTGCCAACTCGGAAGAAACTCGACTCGAGTTAACTTGTGTTGAAATTCACGTAATCGAATAGTACTCGAGTTACGCAACTCGAATTGGCGGAACGATGCTGTGTCAGTTTGTTACAAATTATTTTTATATTTGTTCTTCCGTCCAAGATAATTATTATTATTTCTTAACTTAATAGGTAATAATATATTATTGGTTTGCGTATAGACAATCTTCATAAAATAATATCACTAACTTTATGACGTAGCGTAAAGTTACTGTTATTAATAATTTAACTATCACGAATTATACTTAATCAGCTTATTGACATTACATAATATATCAATAAATTGCTCGAATTAGTATAAGTCGAGTTCATCACTAAATTGTAGACAGACACTGCATTGACCGTAATATAAAAATGTGACTCGAGTAGAATTTTGTGACTCAAGTCACTCGGGTTTTATCATGTCACTCTAATTGTACTCGAGTTTTTGAGTTTTTTGAATTAACTATTTACAGTCCCTGCATCGATTGAAGTTTATCACTCGAGTCGAGAATAGCGATTACCTTAGTTAAAGCATTTTTAAATATGTACCTTTATTAATAAGTAATATGTGACAATATGAAATAAAATACAAATATTTATTATTTATTTATTTGTAGTATATCCATGTTTTTTATTTACTACAGGTATGTGGAGTAGGTATTTCAAAATCTATAAACTGCTATTTGCATATCTTACAAATCGCTTCCACTTTTTATAATAACGCCACACTGAAGATTTTTATTTTGTTTCATTTTTATCATTCATACTTTAAGCAAACAAATACATTTAAATCACCTTTTATGTTATGCACTACTTATACGAAGTAACAAAAAATAAACAACAATGATATTACAATCACGATATTATAAATCAAATTAAGTTCATATTTCATTACACCATGACAGATGCAATGCAGATGCAATTTGGATGTAATCAGTAACGTCACTCGCGGCGCCTTATACTACAAGGGAATTAGTGAACTGACTTGTGATTATAATTGTGATTATATTCTTTTTTGGTAGCAAAAACATAAAGTTTATAGTTTATACTTGTTTGTTTACATTACAAGACAATAAAATATCGTCTCATCGATGCACAAGTGTGTGGATGGACATGGATATACATTATATTCGTATCATAATATGCATAATATCATGCAGGTTAGCCAAATATTAATTTTCTAAATTATGTATTTCTCTTCTACATATTTATGTTATATATGAGTTTAATTTCCACCTAGAATTTTAGAAAATCTGTAATTTGTTGTTGTTGAATAACTTAAAACAAGTGACAATGTATTAAAGTTTTATGTTATTAGTAAAATCTAAATTTAATATTAGATAGAATAAATATGACGGCACCTGCACCATTGCAGGTGCGGCGGCGTCGGTCTAGCTAGACAGAATTCTTATAAACAACACGTGCACAGCACACCTGCGCCATCGCAACTGCGGTGGCGCCTGTTTTGTTTGTATAAAACGGACGGAGCGGCCGTCGTTAAGGCAGTCTTGGCTCTGACGTGGAACGGTGCGCTTGTCGTATTCCTTTACTAGTTTTTCCTCGACTCGTTGGATAATTAATTCTTGTAAACGAATCAATTATTATTCCTAACTACAAAATTTGTCTCTGTACTATACTCAATTACACATTTCTACATCAGAAGTGGGATAAATTCCCCATTATTGCCCACATATTATAATCTTCCAATAGTATGAGGATTATTACATTTGTCAAAGACTGCACTATAATGCACTCCGCATTGATGAATCTGTTTTTGTGTTAAATACCGTAATGAAATTTGATGTTCTACTTACGATATTGTCGTATCAAAGTGTAGAGAAAAAATAAAGTGAAATTATTTAAGCGAAAAGATAAATCCTTTTGTTCGATTTGTATTAAAAGTACCCGCAAGTATTTTCATTATTTCTTGACTTACCTAAATATGTTAACAAATGTCGAAAAAAATGTTAGAGGTTTTCTAGAAGAGTTATAGTTTGCATTCAATGAAAACTTAACTTGTTCAAGTTTTGTTGTAATTTGATAGTTACCGCGAAACATGATTATCATTTGCTATATTTTGAAGTTCAAAACGTTTTAAGGGATGTACCAAAATAAAAGATTAACTTTATCATGCTATGAATTATAAATAATAAGTGGAATTTTTGTGTTCTAATGTTTGATCAGTGTTGCAGTTTGCTCCGAATATTGTGTGGTCGACAAGATTGGGGTTTGATGTCGAGGGATTCGTGGAAATCTCGACAATAATGATCAATGAGGAAGATGTTATGACGGCTAATCGAACATGGTCAGGTACGGTCGAGCGCTGGTTAGATTGAGCCTACATCGCTACAGTCTGTAAGTTATCGGCTGATCTTACGGCAAGGGAATTCAAGCGGCCACCGAACAAATGGTGCTTTGGCGCTGTAAATGGACGTCTGAGGCTTGGTCGGCTTTCGTAAATTTTGCGCAGTTGCCTCCTTCCCTTTGAAATATGTTGTGGTATCTGTCTCTATACATAGTTTCCGTTTTTTGCAATGTTTTCAAATGTCATTCAGTTGCCGTTTCATAAGAGAATATGTGATGAATTTTGGAAGCTCGGAATTTCATGGTTCGCAATACATTTATCTCAATTTCTTTTAATTTTGCAAAGCAGTACGACGATTCGCTAGCGCTAGTACGGCGCGACGGCTCACTGCCGCGAATGTGGCACGAACGCAGCAGAACGGAAAGCTGGAGTGCGTTTTCCTGGAGGTAGCCATATTGGCGCGTCCATGACTTAAATGAAGTCTGGAATGGTCGACCGTTGTAATATTTAACAAGAGTTAATATCTATTAGCAGGTCGTGATAACTGACAGACCGTATGCTGTTCACTGTCAACCGCACGAGGACGCGCGACAGTCAGAAGTAGCCTTGTCTGTGCATCTAGAAAATACAGAGGTTGCATCACTAGCGCAGTAATTCTTCTAGTGCAAGAAAGGAAGATGGTGTCGCTGAGAGGCTGGTTTGTTCTGCACTGGGATGAGTCGTGTTGCTGTTGGTTTGCATACTTAGGTGTTATCATGTCACTACGTCCCTCACGATACAGATGTTTGCGGTATAGCTAGTCTGTAATTGTTCTATACTGAAAAAGAAGAGAGTAAGAAAAAAGTGGTTCTTACTATCATTGCAGGGCGTTTGCCGGTCCAATGATATAGCTACAGGGAATAGTGATTCCGGACTAGCAAATAGTACTTGAAAAAAAAAAGTAAGAAAAAAAGTACTTCTTACTATCATTGCAGGGCTTTGTGCCGGTCCAATGATATGGCTATAGGGAATAGTGATTCCGGACTAGCGAAATCAGTACTTGAAAAAAAAGAGAAAATAGAAAAAGCTACAGACTAATCATTCAGATCTAGCATAAAGATGATTAAAGTTTTGTTGGGCTTACTGCCGGAACAAAACTGACTGGCGCCCGTTTTGTTTGTATAAAACGGACGGAGCGGCCGCCGTTAAGGCAGTCTTGGCTCTGACGTGGAACGGTGCGCTTGTCGTATTCCTTTACTAGTTTATCCTCGACTCGTTGGATAATTAATTCGTGTAAACGAATTAATTATTATTCCTAACTACTAAATTAGTCTCTGTACTATACTCAATTACACAATGTTAAAAGAAAATTAGATCTATGGGTCGATTTAAGGAAGCTTGTCTATTTGATGTAACTTTATGGGCTTTGAAGAGTGATTCATTTAACTGCCTTTAGGTACAAATACCTACCTTATGTATGCACCATATAACTTGACAATACCAAATGGCTTATTTGATAGTCCAAACATGGATCTTGAATTCATGCCAGCTATAGTAGATAGATATGCAGTATATATGGTACATATATTTATGTGTAAAAAAGTAGTAAATACTTGTACCAGAAGCAAATATACAGTTTGCATAAGTATTGTGATTTAGTTAAGCCATTTTATTTGTGTAATGGGTGATATCCTTAAAATTGCTATTGAATTTACAAAAACACAAGACTGTAATAAAGCTGATAAACTTCAAACTGCCAGACAAATCACCTTCAGGAGCTAAATTCTCTAAATCATATGAGTTTTTGTTAATACATTCACTGTTCCATAAGACTGATTATATATTATGTAAATTGACATATTATAATATTATATAAAAATCCCATGTATTATATAACTTTGGACCATATCCTGCGACGGAATCAGATTCTTCTATTATGCTTATACTGCTGTGTTGGTAACTCTGCAGAAAGGAATATCATTTTGTCATGAAAATAATTATATTATATTTTTCTCCTACATGAAACCAGTGAAAATAAAATGTCGGACAACTTTTACATAGTCAAATATTGTTGATGTAAATCCGGAATTACTATTTTTGTATTTGATCAACTGGAGCTAATGAATCGTGTATATTTTATAATAATTTCTTATTTATTTAACAACAACAAAATTCTGACACAAATATGGAAATATAGTTTAATGACATTTGTTGAAGCGCCTGTCAAATTATATTAGCAGTTCTCATGCCAATATTAGTCCGTAAGCTGTGTAGGTATGTTTAAAAAATGTTGTACCTGTCGTCGTTGTAAAAATTAGAGATCAAGTAAAGGTCGATTGAGCAAATTACTGCATTTTATTATTAAAAAGAGATCAAATTCCTACACATGGTCCTTCGAGCCGGATTTGAAAAAACGTAATTGGACAAGATATTATTTAGTGGAATACGCTTGGGAAGTCTTAAATATTCGTTGTGGAAATACCACCGAGGGAGTGAAGATATTTAACCAAGAAATCTGGAGTCTTAGCCCCTTAGATATTGGACTATTATTTAATTTATTTAACCCAGCACTCATTATCAGGTAGTATTTTGTGTAAATCGACTGCTAATTTATCAGGTTAGTACCAAATTACCTATAAAATAATTACGTATAACTTAAAGTATTTAATCGGCTAAAATTCATTTAATATTGTTTTATATAGTTTCTAATAACCGTCAAATCATAATTAAATTATATTAATTATATATTAATATTGACGATATGATAATTTTTTTTTTTCTTTATTGGTTTAAACTGTTTTTTAAAAAATAAGTCAAGAGAGTGTATAATTGAAAAAATTGCATAATATTATTTATTACATACTAAGGCATACCTGTGAAGCTGTTTGATTGTCTGAATTGTATTTGTTACCCTTAATTGTTGTTAATTGTAAAGTTAAATATCAAGGTAGTACATGTACCATTTTGTTTAATTATTTAAGAGTTTGAAAAATAAGTAAGGGAATTAGTTTTCATTTCTTTATAACTGTAAGCAAAGTTGTATAAAACTACTTATGAATTATATTTTATAAAATATAAACTTCTTGTTTGTATAAATTTCAGGCATTTGCACTAGTCTCCCAATACCAGCCAACATGCCAGAAGATAAGGAGCAAATTAGGAAACGAGCTAGCTACAAGGGACAAATAACTGCTTTTTCAAATTATTTAAATTCACTGAAGGTATCTTCATTGGCTGCTACTGAGGTAAATGAGTTGCAATTACGTATTAGTAGGATTGAGTCAATGTATGAACGATATGATGAGGTACAATTATCCATCGAGTGTAATACTGATAATATAGGCCCAGATATCAGAACGAACTGAGTTTGAATCCCTGTATTTTAAATCGCTTTCTCTTGCAAAAAGGATCTTAGCAGATTGCATTAAGTCAGATGACGTAAGCAGTGACGGTGGCTCTCATTCCGGCAATCATAAATTTGTTAAACTGCCCACTATTCAACTACCTAAATTTAATGGTTCTTATGATAATTGGTTAGAGTTTCATGACACGTTCATGAGCCTCATACATTCAAATGACGAGATAGATGACATAAATAAGTTTCACTATCTGAGAGCGTCGTTGGAAGGGCCCGCTGCTGTGGTAATACAGTCAATCGAATTCTCGGCAGCTAATTACACCGTCGCATGGACTATATTATGTGATAGATATGATAATAAAAGACTACTAATTCAAAATCACGTGACAGCCTTATTTAATATAGCACCAATTAATAAAGAATTGTCTGTCAACTTAAAACGTCTCATTGACCAAATAAATAAAAATTTACGTGCACTAGAATCTCTCGGTGAGCCAACTAAACAATGGGACACACTTCTCATTCATATTATTACTCAAAAATTAGATGCTAAGACATATCGTGAATGGGAAGAGTCTAAAGGTCGTTTGGAGAAAGATACACCTATTACGTTCGATATATTTTTGATGTTTTTAAAAAATCGAGCCGATTTAATCGAAACACTAGAAATGTCTAATTCTGGTGCTACTAACCGTTTAAATTCTTCTATAAAATATGCTCCAAAAGTTAAGGCAATGGTTTCAGTTCGGGATACCGGTAATAAAAACGGTTCGGCCTTTTCCGCCAAACTGTGTCCTAAATGTAAGGGTGACCATAAGTTAAGCAGTTGTCCTCAGTTTCTTGGATTAAGTAACGATATGCGTCTACAGTTACTGCCAGAGTATAAAGTATGTTTCAATTGTCTTAATTCAGGACATTATGCAAATCACTGCAAAAAGCCAGGATGCAAAATATGCCACCGAAAGCATAACACTCTCGTGCACGTCGCAGATTACCAGTCAAAACCAATTACAGATATTAATACATCTAACACGAGTAGTGGTAATAATAAGCCCGTTATGCAAGGTCATTTCGAACAAACAAACAGTTCGACAGGTTCACAGTTGTCATCCAATTCTAACGCACATCTGTCATTATCCGCAAAGGTAGGCACTGCATCGTGTAGTGAACAAGGCGACGCATTGTTATCGACGGCATTAATTAAAGTTATAGGTAAGAATGGTTGTCCATATATTGCTCGTGCTATTCTTGATAGTGGCAGTAACGCTTGTTTAATAACTGAAGAGTTATATCAAAGGCTAGGTTTGCCCGCTCAAAATGTAAATCAGTCGGTAGTCGGTATTAATAATGCTTCGGCACACATCAAGAAGATTTGTAAGGTATCGATAAAATCATTGAATGATAACTTCTCTAGTAATCTTCATTGTTTTGTCCTACCATCAATAACCCAAAATGTACCTACTAGATATGTTAATTTGTCAAACTTAAAAATTCCATCTAATATTTCTCTGGCAGATCCTAATTTTCATTCACCTGCTCCCGTTGACATGCTTATAGGTGCTGATGTCTTTTGGGACTTAATAGGAACGCAGAGATTAAAATTAGGGGACGGTCAGCCGATTCTTTGTGAAACTAGCTTAGGATGGTTAGTATCAGGTCCGATTGATTATAGATATGTAAAGAAAGGGGTTAACTCTATTAAATGTAATTTTACAAGAATATTTCAAGATGAGGCTAGTAAAGATTTAGATGAAGATATACAAAAACAATTAGTACGCTTCTGGCACCTCGAAGAGGTAAGCCCTGCGTCTCTTTATTCAAACGAAGAAAAATTATGCGAAGAACACTTTTTAAAAAACACCACGCGACTGGCAAATGGTCGATTTTGCGTGAGGATACCCTTAAAACATAATCCTGACGTATTAGGTGATTCTTGGCCACGAGCTAAGAAGTGTTTACTATCGCTAGAGCGCAGGTTAGCAGGTCAATCTCAGGTCTATGAAATGTATAAAGAATTTATGTCAGAGTATGAAAGTCTGGGTCATATGGAGAAATGTGAGAATGATAATTTACCACGTAAGATGCATTTTATACCACATCACGGTGTGCTGCGGGAAAGTAGTACTACTACTAAATTAAGAGTCGTTTTCAATGCTAGCAGTCCGACTTCTTCGGGTGTTTCCTTGAATAATATACAGATGGTAGGTCCCGTGGTACAGGACGACCTTTTGTCCATTCTTTTACGCTTTCGGCTACACAAATACGTTCTCACAGCTGATGTTGAGAAAATGTACCGGCAAATAGTCATTCATCCCGATGACCGCTATTTGCAACAAATTGTCTGGCGTGATAACCCTTCAGAACAGCTTCAAGCTTATCAACTTAACACCGTGACTTACGGCACCTCTAGTGCTCCCTTTTTGGCAACTAGGTGCCTCCAACAATTAGGCTTAGAGTGTACCGGTGACAAGGTTGCTCAAGTGATCATTCACGATTTTTACGTTGATGACTTGCTAACGGGAGGGGATGATATTAACGAGGTTACAGATTTGCGCCGTAAAGTGACTTCCACACTTGCATCAGCTCATATGGTTTTGCGAAAGTGGAAGTCGAATGAATCTCAACTGGTTAGTGAAAATGATATTTCTCCGCTTGATTTAAATATTGGTGGCTTTGAACCGACTAAAACTTTAGGCCTTGGGTGGCAATCACATACTGACCAACTTTGTTTCCCTATAGGAGGGCTATTCTCAGGTAGAACAAAGCGTGATATGTTATCTGTGATTTCTCAGATTTTTGATCCACTAGGACTTCTATCTCCCTGTGTAATTAAGATGAAAATGCTTCTTCAACAGTTGTGGCTGCTCAAGCTGTCATGGGATGAGCAGTTGACGCCAGAAATCAGCAAGATGTGGGCTGAGATAATAGTCGATTTACCTAAATTAAATACTCTACGTATTCCACGTCGTGTTATTTGTGACTCGCCTAGTTTGTTTGAATTTCATATTTTCTCGGACGCTTCTGAGCGAGCATATGGCGCCTGTTTATATGTGCGTAGTGTTAATGATCAGGGTGAGGGTTTAATTCAATTATTGATGGCAAAAAGTCGTGTCGCGCCGCTTAAACCTATAACAATCCCAAGACTGGAACTTTGTGGTGCACTTGTTGGAGCTCGCCTTTACCAAAGGGTTGTAGCATCGCTGAGACAACAAGCTAAGCGCACTTTCTTTTGGACAGATTCGTCCATCGTGTTAGGATGGTTAAAGGTGTTGCCTAGCAAGCTACAACCCTTTGTTAGAAATAGGGTTGCTGAAATATTAGAGAAGACTGGAAATTGCGAGTGGAGGCATGTCCCAACAGAGTGTAATCCGGCCGATCATATTTCTCGCGGTGTGAGTTGTAAGGATATTTCATCCATGAGTAAGTGGTGGTCAGGACCTGAATTTTTAAAGAAAGAGGTCTCTCACTGGCCTGCAAATTTCTTAAGTATTAATCACGAGTTGCCTGAGATTAAATCGTCAAATGTTATCCTCCACGGAATACTTCATTCTAACAACAATGAAGATTTAGGCGGGAATAAATTAATTGAATTTAAACGCTTTTCTAAATATACTAGATTAAATCGGGCCGTTGCTTATGTGCTGCGTTTTATTAATAATTGTAGAAAGCAATCCGTTCACGGTCCTCTAAGCAATCAAGAGTTGCAAACCGCACTCAATGTTATTATAAGAATATCTCAGAGTGAATCATTTGAGGAATACACCATGTTAATTAAAAATAAAAGCTTACCCACTAAAAGTCCGTTGCATAAATTTAATGTATTTCTCGATGATAATAAAATAATGCGTGTTGGAGGGCGTCTTGAAAATTCCGATTACTGTTATGAGAAAAAACATCCCATACTTATACAGTCCACTCATTATTTTACCAAATTGCTCTTCAATTATGAGCACATAAGGTTAATGCACGCGGGACCACAGCTAATGTTGGCCACTATAAGAGAGATGTACTGGCCGATTAGAGGTCGTAATTTGGCCAGATCTTGTTATCGACAATGTGTAAGATGTAATAGAATGAAAGGAAAAACCATCTCTCCAATAATGGGCAACCTACCACACCAACGCATCCTTTCTAGTTTTCCATTTCAAAATATTGGACTAGACTATGCGGGACCAATTCAATCTGTTTCTCGCCATGGCCGTGGTTGTAAAATTGTAAAGGTGTATATAGCTATTTTTATTTGCTTCGCGACTAAGTCAATTCATCTTGAATTAGTGGGTGATTTAACTAGCAATACCTTCATATTAGCTTTGCGCAGATTTATGTCAAGAAGAGGGAAACCTCTTAATATTTATTCGGATAATGGTACCTCCTTTGTAGGCGCATACAATGACATTTCAAAATTTATTAGGACGTATTGTAATTCTTTATCTGAGGTAATGGCAAATGAAGGAATTAATTTCCATTTTATACCGCCTTATTCTCCCCATTTTGCTGGGCTTGCGGAGGCTGGTGTCAAATGCATTAAATATCATTTAGTTAGAGTGCTGGGCAATTGTAATTTGACTTACGAGGAACTAAATACCACATTAATACAAATTGAGGCTATACTTAACTCCAGACCACTCACACCTTTGTCAACGAATCCTGAAGACTTGCTACCACTAACGCCCGGTCATTTTTTGATTGGACGCCCCTTGACTTCCTTGCCGACACCAGACTATAAAGATCATTCCGTAAGCTCTTTAACCCGATTTCAACGAATAGAACAATTACGTCAACATTTTTGGGCTAGATGGAGCAAGGAATATATATCAGAGCTTCAACTGCGGATGAAATGGCGTTCCTGTAAAGGCTCTTTGAAGTTAAATTCACTGGTACTCCTAAAAGAGGAGAATTCACCGCCATTAAAGTGGAAGATGGGTCGCATCGTCGCAGTCCATCCAGGCTCGGATGGCGTATCAAGGGTGGCGGATATCAAAACATCGACTGGTATAGTTCGCCGATCATTTAGCAAAATTTGTCCGCTTCCTGAACCTGAAGAATCTGGTTGAAAGGTAGACTTTCAACGCCGGGGGGCATGTTGAAGCGCCTGTCAAATTATATTAGCAGTTCTCATGCCAATATTAGTCCGTAAGCTGTGTAGGTATGTTTAAAAAATGTTGTACCTGTCGTCGTTGTAAAAATTAGAGATCAAGTAAAGGTCGATTGAGCAAATTACTGCATTTTATTATTAAAAAGAGATCAAATTCCTACACAACATTGAAGAATCTTTAATGTCTTATCTCTTATTATTGGAAATGTCTTTTTAATTCCTAACAGTATCATAAATAGACATGTATATTTGGCATTATAGTATTTGAAATGTAAAGCAATTCATATATAAACATAGTATCCACAAGCTATATACAATGAAATAATGTTTAATATAGGCACTCTTTACAATAATTAACTTTTTCAGGTCAATCGCTGAGAACATATATGTATGCCTTGCAGGCTAAAAGCTTGCAGAGCTGCCCGTCGGCAGAGACGAAAAAGAGTAGGGATATTGAAGACAGCAGTCTTCTATCATATCATTGAAAATGTTCTTTGAATTCCTGACAATAACAAATACAATTAAATTATACATGTGTTTTATTATCCTTCCATAAACAATTGAAAACATCTTACTTCTTCACTATTTATCAGTGTGTAATAACAGATAAAAATGTTTGAGGTATCTAACCTAACCTAATTAGTTAATATATTTTCAAACAAAGTTTTGACACCGTGCCTGTCTATTTGTCTACTGTTAATAGACTTCTTTGGAAATTACGATTTACTATAATAAATGTAGATGCATTATAACTTGTGTTTTTATCCTTATACAACCAGTTCAAAACATCTTTCTTACTATATAGCGTGTGTGGGTAATATTATAAATGTACATATTATCCCTGACTCATCTTGGCTTTAATCATATTACTTAAACGGTATTTGGGATGTATACTCACAAACAATACATGTAAAAATTATATCCATACCATATTCATGCACAGACGTGCACTATATTATTTTGCCGGAACTACTAAAAAGATTTTCCATCAATTTTAAAGTACCTATAAATGCTGAATGTAACTACAACTTTGTTTTATACTATTATTTATTGAACAGTGCACTAGTTTAACTCATAATACCGGTGAAAACTAATAGACAGTAGGTTTTAGATTGTTTTTAGATTATAGTAAGATACATATTTTATTTGCTAATTATTCAGTATTCCCATTAGATACGGTAAAACTAATATTGCTATTGTAATCTATAGATTATAATAAATAAATCGACATGCATTTTCATTAAGGTTCCCTAAAATTTGTGGTGGGCCCATTCTCCATACAAAAATAAACTGTCTCCTTTGGCTAGTCTTTGAAAAATAACCCTGTATGTATAACTTTGAAGACGTAAACCTTTTTGCAATATAAAATTCTCTTTTTAGCCGGACTTGTGGCAAAATGCAGATCTTGCCGAAGATGAAGCACTGAGTGGATTGTGGCATTTCTTAGCTCTGAGCAAGTCGCTGGTGGAAGACGGTAAGTACCAAGGAAATTACCCTTAAGCATGAGATGTGTGATGAGGTAAATTAATTTTAAATTGTCAGTAGCTTTGACTTTGACAAAAATACAAACAACAAAGTGCGCGTACGTGTGTCTACGTACATCTTAATTTTCTATATAAAAAAATCTTTTTTTGTAATACATACTTCAGATATAAATGTATATCAATTTGGTCCTTCAAGCCGGATGATCTCTTAATTTTAGCTAGTAAAAAATTGACTAAGCATGTTTGTTGGGTAGGCTGCTTTCGCAACAGTCCATGGAAGCACCCTGGAGTTCGTACGGTGTTACGGTCGCCGGGAGAGGGCGGATACCGTTCTGAGGCAGTGCCGCTGCTGCTGCCCGACATGCCCAATAGGAAAGTGACCGTGTACAGGTGCGTGCAGCGTGTTTATAAAGTTGCTTAACATAACATTTTCACAATTAAAATGATATAAACCATTCATTTTCCGTTAGAAACAGGCCAAAAGGCAAAATATTTTGATTTATAAAGAGGTTTCACAGATATGATAATGTAAGTGTCATTAATTGTAGGAGTAAATAACTTAGTTATAAGTTCTTTAAATAGTGGACTGTTAACGAACTTCTCTTAATGGCTTCTCTTATAAGAGAAAAGAAAATGTCATCATCATTACAGCTTATCAAAGTTCACTGCTGAACGTTGGCTTTTACCTCATAAGAGGGACGTTAACCATAGTTGTCACGCTTGCTAAACGTGTTGGCAACCGCAGTTTTTTCTGGTTGATAATAGGAAGACCAATTTTCTTGTTTGTTTCCTTTTGTCGCCTTACCCTCTACTCGTTACTCGTAGATTGTACACAACAACGTTCGCGGTTTACAAAACAAAGAGCTAGTGTCATCGGCCGCTCACAGTCGACTAAAGTAGTTACGGAGAATTGAGCGTAACTTAGTGCGCAATGTACCTTAGTGGGCGTGTAGGGGTATAGATGAAGAGTTTGGTCGTTGCGGTGGTGCAGGAGCGCGGAGCGGCAGTGCGCGCTGCAGCTGTGCGGCTGGGGCTGGGGCTGGGAGAACGCGGGCGTGGGCGTGGAGCGCGCCGAGGCGGAGGGCACGCCGTGCCGCGCCGCCGCCATCGCCGCCTTCCACCTGCGCGCGCGCGCCGCGCTCGACGTGCTGGCGCGCGCGCGCGAGCCGCGCCTGCGCGTCGCCGCGCTCGGTATTAGACACGCATTTGTTTCTTCTTTCTTTATTTGTCGTGGCACTGGCTACAAGGTTTTTCGCCAATTTTTGTTATAAAATAGGGATGACAAACTGGCATAATCCATCTGATGATAAGTGGATACTGTGGCTCATAGATATTCTACATTTATCCCCCCCACTACAATTTAAAACGCAGATGCGTTGTCACCCATAAGGACAGCAACATTAAACTGCTAATGTACCGCTGGTATTCCGTAAGAACGTGGTCCCCCCACGATCGAGTCAACCCATTCATACTACAACCGTAATATAAAAGCCTTATACGATATTACGAGTATATCGGGTGTTCAGTGATTAGTGGATAATCTTGAAAAGTAAAAATTACAATATTGCAAAGTTTGTTGTTTAATCAAATAATTTTGAACACATATATTTCTAACAATCATCACTATTTATATTAGATACAAGAAGTATACCATTTTGAAATCTGCTTTAAACCCCTAATATTTTAAAATAATTGGTCACTGTTCAATACATTTTTTTATATGCGGATGCTTTTACTTTGTCAAAATAAATATTTTTGTAATTTTTTCACTAAAACAATAATTCAAGTTATTTAAAAAAATACATGTAATAGCAGTCATACTATTTTTTGCTTATCTATTTGCTCAGTTAACGTAAACTACTCTATAATAATACAAAACTTGCGATAGACTTCATTAGTTGTATTCACAAAAATGTAAAATAAGGTAAAAAAATTGTTTTCTTTTAATAATAAACATCTTTTAAAACATAAAAAATCAAAAAATATTATTGTTAAATTATATGTTAGGTACAACTTGGGATAATATTTTCTTTAGTATTTTTTCTGAATGGTCATAAGTTTTGCGATGGCCCATTGCAAGATATTTCAATAATTACAGGACACCTGTATAATAAATGAATAAATTTAACCACTCGATTATTTAAATCAAATCGTATAAGTATACGTATCGCTTCGCTCGTGGTGGAGTTTCCTCCCAAACTCTTCCTCTTGACCATATTAACAATAACAACTAAACAGTCTCATTGTTGGGTAAAACTCTCCTGTAATTTCTGACATGTTTTTGGAAAAAGTCTGCTATGCTTATTACTTTTCCATGAACGCCCGAACGCTAAAGGTAAGGTTATTGCATGCTGCGGCCCATAGACATCTACATTTATTTACAGGAAAATAAGAATTGAATGGAGCTTGGTACCGTGAATATGAAATGTGAAATATGTAGAATGATATACCATGGCGAGGGTTGTACCGTGAGTGTGAAATATGAAATAAGTAGTATGTAATTAACTTAGTACTGTGGATGTGAATTATGATTATAAGTTGGTTATATTATGTGGGGAGGGGGAATCCTGTATGTGAATAAAGAACGAGTAGTGTGGTGTGGCAGCGCTGGCAGGTCCGGGCGCGGACGAGCGGCTGTGGCACGAGGCGATATCGGCCGCCGCGCCCGCGCTGCCCGACGCCTACCTGCGCGCCACGCTGCACTTCCTGGCCGCCGTGGCCGCGCCGCCGCACGCAGACCTCGCCGCCGTGCTGGTGAGTGGGACAACACCACAACACAACACAACAACACAACACCAATACACACACTCACCCACTCGACCTAATATATTCATATCCATATCTTATTAGAAAAACGTACAAATTCTGAGAGATATGATAATGAAACGAAAGTTAGCTCGGATTTCCGATGCAGGTCAGCGCCATGAAAATAATCACCACAACTCTAGAACCGGAATGTTAAACTTACGACTTTTATCACTAACTTCTTTCTACATCTAAACATCAATCACATAAACGGAATCGATGAGGGCCAGCTACTAAATATATCTGACTTTATATATTTTGCAATAACCGGCCAAATTTGCAGAGAAGGTTCAGTATAAGTAATATAGGCAAATGGTAATGAAAAATTAAATAAAAAAGTCTAAAACATTCTGTCATTATTATCTCTTAAATTCAAAATACGTTTTATGCACGCACACATTCGTAAAGGTACCTTGTAGTGCATCTCCCCCGATCTTTTTTTTTTAATTTAACGTTATATCGCTATGTACCTGCGTCCGCTCGCCCTACCAGGCCAACAGCTGACATTGTTGACCGTGACCTCATTACGTACGCTTTGTTACCAATGACGTAACAAAAATATTCGAACTGCGGGAACTATGAAATGGTGCAATATTACAGTGTTTATCGCGTTTGCAAAGACAAGAAATTAATACACGTGTACCATGAATCGGAGAACAATTTTTGCAGCTAACTAAAGGCTGTTAGACTTTGGACAGTTCACCACTCCGTCACATGGAAGTGTTCGAGATAGTCATTCGGTAAGCCGGGTTGTCGAAAACGCAGTGATCTAGTCAAAGACTACAATATTATAGGGAAGATTGAATTAAGAGTTAACCGGTACGTGTGGAAACTACTAAATTTTTCTGGATATCACCCATTTCATACCAACGTGTACGAGCACTGAATAATAACGATGATCCACATCGAAAACATTTTTGTGAATGGTTAGTGTTATTTTAAGTGATTGCATATTTAAGTAGTAAAATTATGTTAATAATAAAAATAAATTTACATAAATATATAATTTTTCACTTTTCAGAATGAGACAGAAATGCGGCTAGAGGATCGTGTTGCGTTCGCGTGCATCTACCTGTCGGACACGAAGCTCCACGAGTACGTGAAGCAGACGTGTGACACGCTCATGGAACAGGGCGATTTGTCCGGGATGCTGCTAACGGGTTTGTACAATTGATACACTGAAACAATTACTATATAAGTAGTATGACTGTTTCAGCTTTGGTTTTCCTCCACTTGCGAGCAATTGAAAGGTGATGATTACAAAAATCTTAATATCCATAAAAAACTTTAGTCTTTTCAGTAATGAATAATTGAAGAAGGTTTGAAATGACCTTTCTTTTTATTTTCTACAATATTTCTTTAGAATTTGTTTTTATTCTGTCAAAGTGAGTAAAATAGGGATCTTCGTGTATTTTAACATTTAAAAGCAAATCAAGTTGGTCACTCTTAACAAAATGTCGGGATTTGGAATAGTACTTTTCTGAAACTAGTTTCAAGTCATTACGATCTGCGTTACGCTTAACTGGAAAAGGATAGATAAAGCTATTAAACAGTTTTTATATTATTATTATTTTTGGAGTTTAATTTTTTTTTGTGACCTTACAGTGCGGTTGTGTAACTTAAGTGAGAATCGTTTTTTTTTTGTTTTTTTTTTTTTTGACATTTAACGTTTGTTTTCGTTGTATTACGTGAATGTATCAGTATCGATCATAGGTTTGTGTCTTTTTGTATTAATATTTTATTTTAAGTTACAAAATGGCGTTATAGACAAAACAAAACGCATTTGTGGCATGTGCGAATGATTTCCAGTCTTGTTACGTTATCGTACTGTTGGCTTTTAGTTGGTAGTAAAAACCTAATGGTTACTATTAACTCCTATTAAACTGCCCTGCTGAACATAGACCTTCCTTCTTCTTCTTCTTAATAACTGGCTTTACGGCTCTGGGATCTAGCCCTTCTGAGCCTGAAGATACAATATATTGTAATTATTATCCTTCATAGTATACTGCTTCACAATATGTCGATGCGTCACATTGTGCAGCCTTTCGGAGATTTTGACGGCAACTTGAGCTAGCAGACAGCTGACGGTTGGCGATGGTATCTCAAGGCGCCTAAGCAGACAGACACCTTATTTTGAGAATATCATCACCATCAGAACACTTGTTTCACAGTTTCCAATAATAGTTCACATACGCAGACACTTAATACACAAAATAGCACCACTTTTACATATCAAAGTCCACTTCAAACCATTATTTAAACTATAATACAGGAGCAGCAAACTGACGCTGGTTGGTGGTCAAGTTCCCGCCAAAAAACCCATAGACCTTCCCGATAGATTGCCTGATAGAGGGGATATTTGCCATGCTAGGCAGGCGGGTTGGCAACGGCAGTTCTTGTAATCGATATTAGAAACACGCTGCTGTTCCTCTCCTGATTCAGTTTCCCTCTGTCGCCTCTTACGACACCCATAGCACGATATTGGGTAATGGATGTTCTTACACCGGAACTAGGTTCTTTTTGTTATCATATAAGAATGCAAAGACTTCTATGTATATTACTAGATGGACATTACGTTACTAACACATTGCGCACTAAGTTACGGTCAACTCTCCGTAACTTCTTTAGTCGACTGCGAGCGGGCGAGAATATTACTTCCTTGTTTTGTTACCCTCGAACGTTGTTTTTGACAATCTAACATTGATTTTGTTTAATGTGACTAAGGTAACGCTGCATTATGTTAACATAATTTGAAGTTTATTTCAGATCATTGTGTAACTTCATTTTGTACTAACTGTTCCCCGCGACTTCGCCCGCGTGTAATTTAGGGTTTTAATTATGTTGTGCGGAACCCTAATTCTTATTCTAAAATATAAGTAGCCTAAGTTACTTCTTATAATTGAAATTGAAAGTCCCGTCGAAATCGAACCAGCCGTTTCGGAGATTAGCCGGAACAAACAGACAGACGGATAGACTGACGATAATTTTAAAAATTGTGTTTTTGTTATAAGTACCGTATATACTTTCATGTGCCTTTAGTAAAAAGCTGTTATTTTGACATTACAAACAGACACTTCAATTTTATTTATTTGTATAGATTTGTCTAAAAACAGAAACTGTCGTAAATGGAACTATAACTGCGTGGCATACTACCGTGCCAGCTACTCGCATGCGTCCGTGTCTGTGAGATCCACAGCTGCGACACAGTTTTTATTCTAGATTGTCTTGTCGATCAAGTAGTAAACAGAGAAGTCTTTGTAAGAATGTAGTTGTTGTGTGAGTGTCGTGTCGGTAAGGCGTGGAGTTGTGTGCGTAGCAAGATTTGTACTGCTGGTTTAGCACGTAGCTATTGACGTCAGTGTTGTGTGTATGGCGTGGTGGTGCGTGAGTGCAGGCTCGATACTTTTATCATACAAGAGATGTGAAGGTTACGATTTTTTTTTAATTTAGAAGAGTGGTAAACGAGCTTGTGGCTCACCCGATGGTGAGTACCACCGGCCATGAACAACTGCAACACCGCGGGAATTGCAGATGCGTTGGCTATTGTGTGGGTGTAGCGTATGTGACGTGGTGACGTGGCGCGTGGAGATGTGGTGCAGGTGTGAGCGCAGAGGGCGTGGCGCTGCTGCAGCGCTGGGTGGAGTGCGGCGGCGACGTGCAGTCGGCCGCGCTGCTGGCGGCCCGCTGCGCGCCGCCCGGCCTGCTGCGTGTAGCGTGTAGTTGTGTGTGACGTGGCGATGTGGTGCAGGCGTGAGCGCGGAGGGCGTGGCGCTGCTGCAGCGCTGGGTGGAGTGCGGCGGCGACGTGCAGTCGGCCGCGCTGCAGGCGGCCCGCTGCGCGCCGCCCGGCCTGCTGCGTGTAGCGTGTAGCGTGTAGTTGTGTGTGACGTGGCGATGTGGTGCAGGCGTGAGCGCGGAGGGCGTGGCGCTGCTGCAGCGCTGGGTGGAGTGCGGCGGCGACGTGCAGTCGGCCGCGCTGCTGGCGGCCCGCTGCGCGCCGCCCGGCCTGCTGCGTGTAGCGTGTAGCGTGTAGCGTGTAGTTGTGTGTGACGTGGCGATGTGGTGCAGGCGTGAGCGCGGAGGGCGTGGCGCTGCTGCAGCGCTGGGTGGAGTGCGGCGGCGACGTGCAGTCGGCCGCGCTGCTGGCGGCCCGCTGCGCGCCGCCCGGCCTGCTGCGTGTAGCGTGTAGCGTGTAGCGTGTAGCGTGTAGCGTGTAGTTGTGTGTGACGTGGCGATGTGGTGCAGGCGTGAGCGCGGAGGGCGTGGCGCTGCTGCAGCGCTGGGTGGAGTGCGGCGGCGACGTGCAGTCGGCCGCGCTGCAGGCGGCCCGCTGCGCGCCGCCCGGCCTGCTGCGTGTAGCGTGTAGCGTGTAGTTGTGTGTGACGTGGCGATGTGGTGCAGGCGTGAGCGCGGAGGGCGTGGCGCTGCTGCAGCGCTGGGTGGAGTGCGGCAGCGACGTGCAGTCGGCCGCGCTGCTGGCGGCCCGCTGCGCGCCGCCCGGCCTGCTGCGTGTAGCGTGTAGCGTGTAGCGTGTAGTTGTGTGTGACGTGGCGATGTGGTGCAGGCGTGAGCGCGGAGGGCGTGGCGCTGCTGCAGCGCTGGGTGGAGTGCGGCGGCGACGTGCAGTCGGCCGCGCTGCTGGCGGCCCGCTGCGCGCCGCCCGGCCTGCTGCGTGTAGCGTGTAGCGTGTAGCGTGTAGTTGTGTGTGACGTGGCGATGTGGTGCAGGCGTGAGCGCGGAGGGCGTGGCGCTGCTGCAGCGCTGGGTGGAGTGCGGCGGCGACGTGCAGTCGGCCGCGCTGCTGGCGGCCCGCTGCGCGCCGCCCGGCCTGCTGCGTGTAGCGTGTAGCGTGTAGCGTGTAGTTGTGTGTGACGTGGCGATGTGGTGCAGGCGTGAGCGCGGAGGGCGTGGCGCTGCTGCAGCGCTGGGTGGAGTGCGGCGGCGACGTGCAGTCGGCCGCGCTGCTGGCGGCCCGCAGCACGCCGCCCGGCCTGCTGCGTGTAGCGTGTAGCGTGTAGCGTGTAGCGTGTAGCGTGTAGTTGTGTGTGACGTGGCGATGTGGTGCAGGCGTGAGCGCGGAGGGCGTGGCGCTGCTGCAGCGCTGGGTGGAGTGCGGCGGCGACGTGCAGTCGGCCGCGCTGCTGGCGGCCCGCTGCGCGCCGCCCGGCCTGCTGCGTGTAGCGTGTAGCGTGTAGCGTGTAGTTGTGTGTGACGTGGCTATGTGGTGCAGGCGTGAGCGCGGAGGGCGTGGCGCTGCTGCAGCGCTGGGTGGAGTGCGGCGGCGACGTGCAGTCGGCCGCGCTGCTGGCGGCCCGCTGCGCGCCGCCCGGCCTGCTGCGTGTAGCGTGTAGTTGTGTGTGACGTGGCGATGTGGTGCAGGCGTGAGCGCGGAGGGCGTGGCGCTGCTGCAGCGCTGGGTGGAGTGCGGCGGCGACGTGCAGTCGGCCGCGCTGCTGGCGGCCCGCTGCGCGCCGCCCGGCCTGCTGCGTGTAGCGTGTAGCGTGTAGCGTGTAGTTGTGTGTGACGTGGCGATGTGGTGCAGGCGTGAGCGCGGAGGGCGTGGCGCTGCTGCAGCGCTGGGTGGAGTGCGGCGGCGACGTGCAGTCGGCCGCGCTGCTGGCGGCCCGCTGCGCGCCGCCCGGCCTGCTGCGTGTAGCGTGTAGCGTGTAGCGTGTAGTTGTGTGTGACGTGGCGATGTGGTGCAGGCGTGAGCGCGGAGGGCGTGGCGCTGCTGCAGCGCTGGGTGGAGTGCGGCGGCGACGTGCAGTCGGCCGCGCTGCTGGCGGCCCGCTGCGCGCCGCCCGGCCTGCTGCGTGTAGCGTGTAGCGTGTAGCGTGTAGTTGTGTGTGACGTGGCGATGTGGTGCAGGCGTGAGCGCGGAGGGCGTGGCGCTGCTGCAGCGCTGGGTGGAGTGCGGCGGCGACGTGCAGTCGGCCGCGCTGCTGGCGGCCCGCAGCACGCCGCCCGGCCTGCTGCGTGTAGCGTGTAGCGTGTAGCGTGTAGCGTGTAGCGTGTAGTTGTGTGTGACGTGGCGATGTGGTGCAGGCGTGAGCGCGGAGGGCGTGGCGCTGCTGCAGCGCTGGGTGGAGTGCGGCGGCGACGTGCAGTCGGCCGCGCTGCTGGCGGCCCGCTGCGCGCCGCCCGGCCTGCTGCGTGTAGCGTGTAGCGTGTAGCGTGTAGTTGTGTGTGACGTGGCTATGTGGTGCAGGCGTGAGCGCGGAGGGCGTGGCGCTGCTGCAGCGCTGGGTGGAGTGCGGCGGCGACGTGCAGTCGGCCGCGCTGCTGGCGGCCCGCTGCGCGCCGCCCGGCCTGCTGCGTGTAGCGTGTAGTTGTGTGTGACGTGGCGATGTGGTGCAGGCGTGAGCGCGGAGGGCGTGGCGCTGCTGCAGCGCTGGGTGGAGTGCGGCGGCGACGTGCAGTCGGCCGCGCTGCTGGCGGCCCGCTGCGCGCCGCCCGGCCTGCTGCGTGTAGCGTGTAGCGTGTAGCGTGTAGTTGTGTGTGACGTGGCGATGTGGTGCAGGCGTGAGCGCGGAGGGCGTGGCGCTGCTGCAGCGCTGGGTGGAGTGCGGCGGCGACGTGCAGTCGGCCGCGCTGCTGGCGGCCCGCTGCGCGCCGCCCGGCCTGCTGCGTGTAGCGTGTAGTTGTGTGTGACGTGGCGATGTGGTGCAGGCGTGAGCGCGGAGGGCGTGGCGCTGCTGCAGCGCTGGGTGGAGTGCGGCGGCGACGTGCAGTCGGCCGCGCTGCTGGCGGCCCGCTGCGCGCCGCCCGGCCTGCTGCGTGTAGCGTGTAGTTGTGTGTGACGTGGCGATGTGGTGCAGGCGTGAGCGCGGAGGGCGTGGCGCTGCTGCAGCGCTGGGTGGAGTGCGGCGGCGACGTGCAGTCGGCCGCGCTGCTGGCGGCCCGCTGCGCGCCGCCCGGCCTGCTGCGTGTAGCGTGTAGCGTGTAGCGTGTAGTTGTGTGTGACGTGGCGATGTGGTGCAGGCGTGAGCGCGGAGGGCGTGGCGCTGCTGCAGCGCTGGGTGGAGTGCGGCGGCGACGTGCAGTCGGCCGCGCTGCTGGCGGCCCGCTGCGCGCCGCCCGGCCTGCTGCGTGTAGCGTGTAGCGTGTAGCGTGTAGTTGTGTGTGACGTGGCGATGTGGTGCAGGCGTGAGCGCGGAGGGCGTGGCGCTGCTGCAGCGCTGGGTGGAGTGCGGCGGCGACGTGCAGTCGGCCGCGCTGCTGGCGGCCCGCTGCGCGCCGCCCGGCCTGCTGCGTGTAGCGTGTAGTTGTGTGTGACGTGGCGATGTGGTGCAGGCGTGAGCGCGGAGGGCGTGGCGCTGCTGCAGCGCTGGGTGGAGTGCGGCGGCGACGTGCAGTCGGCCGCGCTGCTGGCGGCCCGCTGCGCGCCGCCCGGCCTGCTGCGTGTAGCGTGTAGTTGTGTGTGACGTGGCGATGTGGTGCAGGCGTGAGCGCGGAGGGCGTGGCGCTGCTGCAGCGCTGGGTGGAGTGCGGCGGCGACGTGCAGTCGGCCGCGCTGCTGGCGGCCCGCTGCGCGCCGCCCGGCCTGCTGCGTGTAGCGTGTAGCGTGTAGCGTGTAGTTGTGTGTGACGTGGCGATGTGGTGCAGGCGTGAGCGCGGAGGGCGTGGCGCTGCTGCAGCGCTGGGTGGAGTGCGGCGGCGACGTGCAGTCGGCCGCGCTGCTGGCGGCCCGCTGCGCGCCGCCCGACCTGCTGCGCGACCCGCGTGTGCTCAACTGGCTCGAGAGGTTAGTCTCAACATGACCTCGGCTAATAATCTCCTCACACCGAACTTCGCTCACGGCAACCAATCTCTACGGAGATTAGCCATTTGCGAAGGACAAGATAGTGCACTCTCTATTCCCGTAATCTGATATTTCCTGACTCCGGGCATCTACTGAGCATTTAATGACAAAAAACCTATTAATAACTGATTTTGACCCGACACGGGATTTGAACTCGGAGACCTCATGACAAGCAATCGTGAACATAACTACTTGACCAAAGAGGCAATCAAAAGTTTGCTTCGCCTGAGCTATACTAGTGATCGCCTAGGGATATAAATTTGACCACAATTAAATTATTTTTTTTAGTTCGTGTATTAAGCAAGCTACATTTCACTTTCCCCGGGGTAATGGGTAGTGAATATTCTTACCCGCCCCGTGTAGTAGCGGGTAAGAATACTCAGTACCCCGTTCTTCCCGTGGGTGTCGTAAAAGGCGACAGGGAAACTGAGACAGAAGACAGGCAGCAGCATCTTTCTGATAAAAGCAAAAAGCAATAAAATACTGCGGTTGCCAACTATAACAATATACCTCCCATGAGCAATGATATTAATAAACGGCCCCGAGTCCCCGGCAGCCCCGCCATTTTTGGCTACGGTGGCAACCATGGTAACGGTGGGGCAGGGGGTGCTAAGAATCTCCGGTGGAAATTTGGTTGCCACCTACGACGACTCGACCTGGCAACTTATAACGCACGCACCCTGAGGACTGACGAGAAGATCCTGGAGCTGGAAGAAGAGATAGACAAGTTGCGCTGGAATATTGTAGGACTATCCGTAGTCCGAAGAGAGAGGGAGGACACGATAATCCTCGAATCCTGCAACTTGTTCTATAACCGGGAGGGCGACCATCTGTCCCAAGAAGGTATCGGATTTATCATCCACAAGTCTCTCGTTAACAACCTTGTAAAGATTGGGACTGTGTCGACGAGGGTTGTGTACCTTATACTCAGAATCACCAAACGGTTTTCGCTGAACGTCATACAAGTTTACGTACTAACCTCGGCACATTTTGATGAGGAGGTGGAGGAAATGTACGAGGATATCTCTAGAGTCATGCATTCCTCCAAACCCACTATATGGTGTTAATGGGAGACTTCAACACAAAACTAGTCACAAGAGAGAACGGTGAGTCGAAAGTAGGGAAATTCGGAATTGGGCAACGGAAACCAAGGGGCCAGCAGCACGCCGACTTCATGGAGAAAGAGAGACTCTTTATAATAAACTCTTTCTTCCAGAAGCGGCCCCACAGGAAGTGGACCTGGTCGAGCCCCGACGGTTCGACAAAAATGAGATTGACTTTTTTTTTTTGATGAGATGATTTTTTTTTGATGATTTTTGAGATGAGATTGACTTCATCATGACGACCAGACGACAACTGTTCAGTGATGTCTCAGTGATCGCGAGGGTAAAATCTGGTAACGATCTGGTAACGCACATTGAACCTAAACATTAAGTTGCAGAGGTCACTGCTAATGAAGTCTACGCTCCGTCTCCCTCGTGCTCTAATCCAAAGTATGTACCAAAACCTTTCAGCTCGAGTTAAAAAATTGTTTTCAGTGCGTAGAAGATTGCAATGTAGTGGATGATATAAATGACAAGCTCGTGGAAACTGTACATGCGGTCGGAGCTAAGTTTTGCAAGACCCGCCGTAGAAGAACACAAAAACCTCCGACCACATTCTTAATCTCATGGCTGTTAGACTGGAAATGAAGTTGCAGTCTTCAGTAGATTTGATAGTATACAGGCAACAGACAGATCTCCAAACGCATGCGGCGGGACTTACACAACTTTAATACTGCTCGTATTGAAGAACCGCTTGAGCTAAACCATGGCTCCTAAAGTCTTTTTGCCAGAGATCTGTCTGCCAGAAAGTGCCAACTGTCGAAGCTGAAGACCGAATGTGGCAGCATCGTTTTTGAGACACCTGAGATTTTGAGTGAGATTAAGAGGTTCTATGGGCAGCTGTACATGTCATCGTTGGAGCCACACGCAAGTGTGAGTAGCGATCCAAGACCAAGTCTAATCCGACACTATTCCGATGATATCCAGGATGTAAAACGACAAGGCCCCCAGGCGAGGATGAAATTACAGTGGAGTTTCTGAAAGCAGATGGAAAACCGGTACTTAAAGTCCTTCCTCGAAGCTCTTTAATTCCGTCCTCCATGGTGGCATTACACCGTAGGCGTGGAGAAGAAGTGCAGTGGTCTTTTTCTTCAAGAAAGGCGACAACACTCTTGAAGAACTACAGACCGATTTCCCTTCTGAGCTGCATCTACGTACTGTTTTTGAGAATCGTCGAATCGTCTCGCACGCAGACTCGACGACTTCCAGCCTCCCGAACAAGCCGGTTTCCGAAAAGGCTTTAGCACCATAGACCATATACATACCTTTCGGCAAATTGTACAGAAGACCGAAGAGTACAATCTGCCACTTGTCTGGCGTATGTGGACTATGAGAAAGCCTTTGATTCCGTCGAAATTTGGGCGGTGCTGCAGTCCCTCCAGCGGTGCCAAGTAGACTGTCGGTATATCGAAGTGCTGAAGTGTTTGTACAGTAGGGCTACGATGGCTATCCGAGTACAGAACCAGAGTACGAAACCTATCCAACTGCAGAGAGGTGTAAGACAGGGTGATGTAATATCCCCGAAACTCTTTACCGCTGCATTGGAAGACGTTTTCAAGCTGCTGGACTGTAAAGGATACGGTATCAACATCAATGGCGAGTACATCACTCACCTTCGATTTGCCGACGATATCGTCCTTATGGCAGAATTGCTGGAGGACCAAAGCACTATGCTCGATGACATTAAAAGTGTCTCCCAACGGATAGGTCTTAAGATGAACATGGACAAAGCAAAAATCATGTTTAACGTCCATGTCGGTAATAGTTGGGAGCACTAAGCTCGAAGTGGTTGACTAATATGTTTACCTCGGACAAATAATCCGACTAGGTAAGCCCAACTTCGACCGAGAGGTTAATCGACGGATTCAACTCGGCTGGGCAGCTTTCGGGGGATTACGACATATCTTCTCGTTAGGTATACCTCAGAACCTCAAAACTAGATTGTTCAATCAGTGCGTGTGATGACCTACGGATCTGAGACGTGGTCCTTCACTGCTGGCTGTATGAGGAAGCTCAAAGTCGCTTAGCGAGCTATGGAAAGGGCAATGCTCGGCGTTTATCTGCGTGATAGACTTAAATACGAGGATATCGCAGTAGAACCAGAGTAACCGACATAGGCCAAAGAATAAGTATGCTGAAGTGGCAATGGGCCGGCCATATAGATTGAAGAACCGACAACCGATGGGGAAGGAAGGTTCTCGAGAGGCAGCCTCGTACCGGCAGGCGAAGTGTAGGGCGTCTCCCCACTAGATAGAGTGACGACCTGGTAAGACATGCAGGAAGTCGATGGATGCAGGTGGCTCAGGACCGTGTTTTGTGGCAGGCCTATGTTCAGCAGTGGACTTGTGAAAAGCTGTAATGATGCAGGATGATGATGATTTCATTTTCCACTCCACATTAAAACACATGTATCCCGTAATTATACAAAATATAAAATAAACGTTTTTTTGCCTTGTCATACTCTTCAAATGCTATTGAAAAAGGAACATTTGAAATTACACAAAATTAAGTAATAATTATTTATTGGCAACATTTTAAAATTATTTGACGACAATCTTTACTCTGTGCAACTATTTGACCACAGACTATTATGTTTGACATTGACAGTATTGAAGGTAAGAAATGCTTTATTTAATATAACGTATTTATAATACATAATATACAACGTGTCCCGAAACTCAACGTTAAGCGGGCATAGGGCAAGGGGGGAGATAAAATAAAAAATAAAATCCATATCAGTTAGTTCAATTATAACTCACAAATTTATAAAAATGAGGAAAATCGACACCTTAAATCATATCATTAGGTATTGTGACCACAAATTTCTCGATTTTACAGTGATTTTTTCACTAACGTGGTCTTAAGTAAACGTGCTATTAATCGAAGAGTTAGAGCGAGACGGGTAGAGATGCTTGGAAACAGGACAAGATTTATAGAACACGAATGCGCGTAAACACACTGGTACACTCTCTAATATAAGTTCACTTTATGTTTTTTTTTTATACTAATTTGATAGTTTTTTGGTGGTTTTGTTAATTTTTGGTCGAAAATAATCCAATACTCATATTGTCCCGTAGTGCGACTAGGGGAAATGCAAGAAAACTCATATGGATTTCGCCACGACACCAGACGTAAAATACTAAGCCTAGCGTGGGACAGAGCATCTAAGGTGCAAGACGTACTGTGATCGTAAATTCGCCTGCCAAGCGTGATGATTAAAACAAACGTGAGTTGGAATATTTACTTCTTGGAACATATGCTCGTGCTATCTATTATGATAATGTAGTTAGCCATTACCGGCCTTATTCATAATAATGCCAATTTCAAATATGAAGGTCCTTTTCTCTCTTTTAACTAAATAGCAATAAAAAGAAACAAGTTTATAGATATACATAATTAAAGTAAGCGATAATTTACGATTATATGTAAGAACATATTTGTTTATACATTTGAGTTACTTTAATAATGCTCTGCGCTGTCGATAACATACAATACAATTTAAGATGTAATTATGGTAGAAATTGTTACAAATTACTTTTTGAAGTTAAAACTCATTTAGAATTTTTGTGATTTGGAACTCGATGAAACGAAAAAACGACATCAAAAAGAGACAAACATACATCTATAGGATTTAGCTTGCGAGAGAATGAGATAGAATACAGTATGGTTAAAAAAAGAGCGAATGGACTAAAAGTTTTATGTCATATAATATGCCGGATAAATCATAAGTACGCGGTTATTATATATGACCTAAAACCCACAAAGTGTGGATTGTCTGTGAAACACTCTATGAAGTACGAACAAAAAGACATGCAAAACACCGTGGTCTCCAAATTCCTCGTCCTTAATGACTGTTTAATGACTAAGGCAGCGTCAATAATTTGTACGTGGTAGACCCATTTTTTTATTCACATAGGCTCATATATAAGCTCTAATAAATGGTCAAGCGAAAGAACAAATATACGAGTAAGAGAAACACAACAAAAAAAAAAACAATTTAACAAATCAACTAATTTTAACAGATAACAGTTTCTATAATGTAAACATTATATATATAATTAATAGACATAAATAAACGCTAATAATTGAATATAATACAAAATAACATTAATTTGTTTAAGTTATTCTGTTGAGATTATTCTTTGTGGAACTTGATTGACTTTCAAATGACCATGGGTTTATGTCATTAATGTAATTGTCAATTGTATAATATGCTTTTCTAATCAAAGTGTTTTTTACATACTTTTTAAATTTATTTAAAGGCAAGTCAAGCATTGAATCAGGTATTTTGTTGAATAATCGAATGGCTTGTGCCATAAATGAATTATAAGTTTTCCTTAGTCTAAAAAATCGTATAACAAGTTTCTTTTTGTTTCTAGTATTAAGGTCATGTATGTCACTATATTTATTATATGTATGTATATTTTTCCTAATAAATAGTATATTAGAATATATGTATTGAGAAGCAACAGTTAATATGCCGAATTCTTTAAATCGTTCCTTTAGAGACACTTGTTTACCAAAGTTATAAATGGAACAAACCGCTCTCTTTTGCAAAACAAATATCATATTGATATCCGCTGCCATACCCCATAGTAATATACCATAGGACATAATACTATGGAAAATACTGAAATAAACTAAGCGAGCAGTTTCCACATTAGTTAATGTCTAATCCTACGCACTACAAATGCAGCAGAACTTAGTTTTCTTGCAAGAAGAGATATATCAGCGCTCTACTGAAGCTTAGAATCCCATGTAATTCCTAAAAATACTGTTGAGTTAACCATGTTCAACGGTTTCTCACCAATATTTATATTCATGGTAACATTTTTTACGTTAGATATAGTGTAAATTCAATGAATTTAGTCTTTTTCGCATTCAATAGAAAATTATTAACCGTAAACCACCTCTGTATTTGCGAAACAGAAACATTTACATCGTGAAAGTTAGTTCTCTTTCTATCTACACCGAATATAAGAAAGTGTCATCTGCAAATAACACTATTTTGCAAAATTTGGATACAAGAAACGGTAAATCGTTAATATATGTCAAAAATAGGAAAGGACCAAGAATAGAACCTTGAGGTACACCCATTTAACAAATGACCCAACTTATTTTACTCCATTTATCTCTCAACCCTTTGTATGCGACCCGTTAAACATGATTTAATAAATTCAAGAGATTGTATCCTTTATTCCGTAGTGAGACAGCTTATACAGGAGGATATCGTGATCAACAAAGTCAAACGCTTTGGAGAGATCACAGAAAATGCCAAAAGCATTTTCATTATTTTCCCAAGCTTTATAAATGTGTCTTAATAATGCAACCCCTGCATCAGTCGTAAATTGTTTCTTTATGAACCCGTATTGTTTAACTTACAATAAGTCATTTAATTCAAAATGTTTTTCAAGCTGTTTCAGAATAATTTTTTCATAAATTTGCTTAGTACTGTACACTGCCAACTTCCCAACTTTGGGCTGCTACTGAAAATTTATTGACAGAAAAACCCAAGCAATCGCGTTTATGACCACTGGATCAACTAGGTCTACAGGTCCTAAACGAATTGGCTCGTTGGTCTTTTAAATGTAATATTAGTAGTAATATGTAAAGTGGTTGTGGTTGTGGTGTAGCTACCGCACGCTGCTGGACAGCTGGCGGCTGTGGTGGGCGCGCTGCGCGCTGGACACGTGTGTGTGGGCGGGCGCGGGGGCGGGCGCGGGCGAGGAGCCGGCCGCGCGCCGCGTGGGCGTGGCCTGCAGCTACTGCGGCAAGTCCGTGGCCGCGCCCGCCGCCAGCGCGCGCGCCCGCCCCGCCCTCGCGCGCCTGCCGCCGCCCGCCGCCAAGATGAAGGTACGTACACATGCAGCACGTGCAGCACATGCAGCGGGCGCGGCCTGCAGCTACTGCGGCAAGTCCGTGGCCGCACCCGCCGCCAGCGCGCGCGCCCGCCCCGCCCTCGCGCGCCTGCCGCCGCCCGCCGCCAAGGTGAAGGTACGTACACATGCAGCACGTGCAGCACGTGCAGCACATGCAGCGGGCGCGGCCTGCAGCTACTGCGGCAAGTCCGTGGCCGCGCCCGGTTATTTAAATTTCGCTATCGCGAGAAGAATCCCAGTCATCATGTCACAATAATAGGAGCACTTGCTCGAAGGACCAATGTTTAGGTAGAGTATAGGCTTGACTATTTAACTGTTTTATTGTACGAAACTGCGCTGTGAGGGATGTGTCCGCAAGTTGAAGCGACAGCTTCGTATGTTTGGTGACAGGGATGGTTTCTTTTAACGCCAACTGTTATTATCAAAAGCCTTTATTGCACTTAAACAGTTTTAGCAGTGGTAGAGCCACGCGGCAGCTTTTGCTGTCGCACGGATGGGCCGGCTCGAACTGGGGTGGTACCACGACCTCACAGAATACCAGCGTGAAGTAGAGGTTTACCTCTGCGTTTCGCTTGGTGAGTGCAGGTGGCCGGAGGCCTTTTTTACTGGAAATGAGGCATTCCATCTTAGTCCTCACGGGTGACAACGCATCTACATTTTGATTTATAATAGAGGATAGATGTAAATGGCTATGGGCCGCAGCAACCACTTACCATCAGGTGGACTGTGTGCTCGTTTGTCACCCTTATCCTATAAAAAAAATTAGATGCTATTACTAGGTGGTCCGACTCCTTTTCAGCCTTAGTACCGT
This sequence comes from Parnassius glacialis, assembly GCA_033319125.1. Classification (NCBI taxonomy): domain Eukaryota; kingdom Metazoa; phylum Arthropoda; class Insecta; order Lepidoptera; family Papilionidae; genus Parnassius; species Parnassius glacialis. The sequence continues at coordinate 47,456,469 of JAVANC010000027.1, read as the reverse complement.
CTGGGTAGGTACTACCTAATTCTGCTGCCAAAAATCACTGCTTACACTGCTATGTTCCGTTCAGAAGGGAATAAAGAGCCAGTATAGATTACAGGCTGTGAAGAATTGTATCTTAGACCTCAGAGGCGACCATTCATCTGTTGCTTTCTTTGCTTGATGTTGTCTGAAGGTGTCCATGGACTGCAATAGCCACTCGCTATCAAGTTAACTGATACAGAAACTGAACTGTACATTTGACACTTCAGTTTTTTTTTAAATATGCTACGTGTTTGCGAAGTAACTTAAAATTTAACATCTTTAATTGCAAAAATCGCTTTTTACAGCAAATTTCATCGTGCCCTAACTGCCGCAAGCCATTGCCCCGTTGTGGCGTGTGCTTGCTGCACTTGGGCACTGGCGCCACCGGCGGCGTAGGCGTGGGAGTGGGGGGCTTGAGCTCCGGCAGCAGCGTGGGCGTGGCGGGGGGCGCGGGGGTGGGGGCGGGCGGCGCGCACTTCGGCGGCTGGTTCAGCTGGTGCGTGGCGTGCAGGCACGGCGGCCACGCCGCGCACTTGCTTCAGTGGTTTAGGTACATTTAAAATTTCTTGCAGATCTTTTTTTATTTATAAAATATCAATAAATTATTTATTTACCCTTTACTGCAACACATCTTCAACTAGGAGTTTCAGAGGACTCAATGCCCTATGCATGCTAATGCATTTTCTACCAGTCAACCCTTAGAATGTGAAACTTAAAAGTAAAATACGGCTTAATACTCAAACGTGACTCAATTTTAAGATGTCGTTAAGTCTCGTGGTATCACAGTCACTTTGACTTAAAGTGATAGAGACAGCACGAAACTTAACATTTAAGACAGAGACGCTCATCAATAATGAATTACTCTGAACTCGCATTTTAAATCGCGTGTACTTTTTGCGAGATACACGATACTAGATCTAGAAGTAGCGAGATCTGTCGCGAGTTGAAGTGAACATGGTAGGTTTGCAATCTATTGCACTCGCAACTAATCGCAGAAAACGCTTGACAAACTGTCACGAGTGCACTTGATACAAAGACATCTGCAAGCTAATGTCTGATAGACTGTAAGAAACTTATTGCAGAAATGTTCTTGCATGTGGAAATTCTACGAGTGTCGTAAGTCGCAACAAATGAAAACTGAAACAGGAAATGAACGACAGCATCTTCCTTATAACAACATAATTTATAATTTAAAATTAAAAATTTTGTACAGCCGACTCCAATATAAGCGACTTCAATATAAGTTATTTAAGAATAAATCAAATTCATATGGGGCCACACGAGAACTATCAGCTTTCATATAAAAAAGAATCATCGAAATCGGTTCCCCCAGTAAAAAGTTATGAGATAACACACATAAAAAAACATACACTCGAATTGAGTACCGTCTCTTTTTTGGAAGTCGGCAAATAAAATCATTAAAACCGACCCGCCGCGACACGCCATGTGTTGTAATTTTACAAAATCCTTCCTATGAGCAAATGTATAGGTCAAGTCTTTGTTCAACAGTGGACTTTTATACACCACGTATAAAAGTCTATTGCTGGATGCTCCATTGAATGAAGGGATACTTCAAACAAATGTCTTTGCAGCGAACACTCGGAGTGTCCAGTGAGCTCGTGCTCGTGTCGCTGCAGCTCGCTGGACCCACCGGACCACCTTTAACGACTACTTCCCATCATCGATGTACGAGAGACTGGATAATCATAAGAACTTTAAAAAGTAATCGCTAGCTATAGAATTTTTCAAACGGATGACCTAAGATTCGTATAATTTTAAGATCCTTTTAAAGATTATAAACATGTTGATGATTTTTTTTTAAAAAAACCTCTTTCGATAGCTTTTAGTTTTCCATTTGGTAGTTGTTGTAATATATCCTCACCTTTTGACGTCTCTAAGAATGAGACACCAATGGTTTTGAAATGACGTCAGTGTATGTATTTTACGTTTTCTCTTATATCTAGAGAACAAATTATGAATTATTTTATAGAATCTAAATCATCGACGCGTAAATGAATATTGAATACATAATTAGGTTTTTATTCACTCGATTCAATATTTTGAATAAAACTAATATTATTTTAATTCCCGAAGACGAGCACGGGGGTACGGGGGGACTGAGGCATTTGACGTCCTTATGTCATACTTAGCCCGGGCTACCTTTAGTTTCTGAATATTAATTTAATTTTTTAACCCGATAAAATTTCTTAAATTTAGTTTTATTCAATGTCAAGTATTCGTGTTAATGTAAAAAATCATTAAGATTCAATAATTTATTTAAAATAAATTAAAACAAGCCACCCAAATGGAAACTTAATATTGAGGATAAACCGAAAAGCATCTATATTTTTCGTTTAATTTGTACTCAATTTAAAAAATTATTTAATTTATAAACAATTTAGAAGTTTTAAACTGATAACGATATTATAACTGTACTGTAAATGTTTATTCAATAGTCTAAGAAATAATTTACTTTGTATGCCATTTGGCTTGCATAAAGGTTTTGAGACTTTTTAGATTTTACTAATATATGAATGCAAATAGTTCGTTATGATTCAGTCAGTGTGCATATTAAGATTTTTAAGCAAATTTATTATTAAAGAAACTTAGTGATATTATATCATGATGATGAGTGTTAAAGTTAAAATGTTTTCTTTTATAAAACAATTCATGCCATTTGGTTTGAATAACGATTTAGTCATTTTTTCATTTTTATTAGGGTATTTCCCTAGTGACTAACGAAATGCATTTACTAGTCGCAAAGTAGGTGCCGTTATAATTTAGAGAAGTAGGTTATGGAAAGTTTTTCCCTAGTAGAGAAGAGATGTTCTGCGAACTTTCCGAATTTTTAAGTATAAATCGCGGTGGTCTTAACTAAGTGTAAGTTTTTGGTTAGAAACTTATTAAATCTAGAGAACAAAAGTTTAAAGATCAAAACATGGATTAAATTTTAATAGTTACTGATGTTAAGCAGGATTTTGGTTGTCACTAACACAAGAACAATTCATTATTGTGATGGTATAGTAATATTATATATTATACTATAATATATAGTTCTTAGTGAAAAATCTTCTTCACAGTGTATTCCACCAAATTAGATTTTTGATTTCTTTGGTCCAGGGTTTATTTCGACAAATATCCCCCCTATGAGGCAATCCATAGGGTAGGCCTAAGTTCAGCAGTGGACTGTAATAGGCTGTAACGGTTTACGTTAACGTTATTTTGCGTTTTTGGACAGTTAAGACTTAATCTACAACTGTTTTGCATTTTAAATATTCATTCCTATCTGTTAACACAATGCATAGGACTTGTGTTACACTTTTTAACATCAACCTATGGACACATGCAACAAACATAAACAATGTTTGGAGGACTGTGATGGAAGACTTCACTGCTATTCAAACTGAGTTACAGGCTAGTTGACTGTTAATAAATGTAAGTAATACGAGTAATAAAACTGGCGGTACCAACATACACGGTCTCCTATGTAGAAATACAGCCCTAACACCTAGGGAACTGTAGTGTTGTTTTTAATATACAAACTTGTTTTAATAAATATTAAGACGAACCCTAAAGTAGGAAATTTTGTGCACTTAGGTCATAATACATGGTTATTTTGCAATGATCAGCCAAATTTAGAGATAAGATTCAAAATAAGTAATATAGGCAAATGGTGAAGACAAATTGTTTAAAAATAAAACTTAAACATTCTGTTCTTTTTATCTTTTAAATTCAAAATGCGTGGTCATGCATTATATTATCTGATTTTTATTCATAAATGTCTAACGCCTACTATTTTACTACTTATACATACATTCGTAAGGGTTGATCTGTCGGCAATAACTTTGTGAACTGAATGACACTAAATATCGCGCGCGTACGCGTAGTTGTTACCCATAAATCACGTTTAATTTGGGATTTGGGAATTACAAATGTAAGTAGAAGCCTTATATTCACTTATTTTCAAAAATTGCAATAACGGTATATCATTGAAGTTTAAATTAGGCTACTCTTTTAAAAATAACCCTGTGTAATATTGTACAGTATATATAGGATTTTTAGAAAATGTTTTATTTTATGTATACATTTAAAACAACCACATATCTTTTAATTTTCCATCCAATATTGCAATAAGCTACAAATTATATCTTAATAATAATAATAAAATATTTTATCATATATTTTGTTTCGCGGGGGAAATCGGTTTACTGATTTTTTAAGCATGTAACGGTAAAGAATTTCTCTAATTTCTGAGAGTTTCAGAACAAGAAAAAGTCAGCCGCTTTGCCCCAATGCAGGTTGGCGGACTTCATATGGTCTCAAAATTTTAATCTCCAGGACAATATTTACCATGAAGGGAATGAACACGTATAAATTTCGATTAGAGTCAATGATTTCCGCGGGAATTGAACTCAGGTTTCTCGCACACTATAAAACTAAAGGCTAGTGTTAAGCACTTAATGAGCTACTACAAACTCGCATTTTATGTTTTGTATAAAATAATCCAACGACTTCTATATAATATACTTCTAGACGGGCTCTGCGGCCTAAATACGAGAAGACTAGTTCTTTGTTATGTAAACCGCGAACGTTGTTTTCGACAATCTAATACTGATTCTGTTTAATGTGATTAAGAAAGCGCTGTCATTATTTATGTGCGCACTTTGTCAACGTGATTTAAAGTTTATTTCAGATAAGTACCGTAAAACGGGATGTATGGGGACAACTTCAAGGTTTGGGGCAGATTTGTAACATGTTATCATTTTGTTTGTTATTGAATACTACTTAAATATTCTTTCCGGTGGCTGAAACTTTTATTATTTAGAACTTTTATCTTGTGTAATGTATTGGATTTCATTTTTTCTTCTTAGTATTTTTCTTTATCTCTTCTTGATTTAAAAAGTCTGAGCTTGTGATGGTTACCTCATCTTAATATTGTAAATCTAATGACTCAGCAAAAACAATAGGCATATCTTCTAAGTTAAATGACCCTGAGTCTTTTTCTCTAAGAACGTTTTGGAATATAATATATTTATCACTCTCATCCGTATTTGTTACATTGTGGCCAATGATATCTGTTGACGATCCAGCTTCCGGTAATTTTGGCATAACATTTTCTTTCTCATCTAATCGCTTATCATCTTTTTGCTGATTTGTTTTGAGACATACCAAATTTAAGGTTTTTGTTGTTGATTGAGTTTGTGTTTCAGTCTTTTTTCCTTTTCTTTTATCATCATCTAATTTCAAAATTTTTGAAGGTATTTTTTCTTCTTCAGGAATCATTTTAACATCATTTCCACTTACACTTCGCCCTGAAACTACCTCTACCTTAATGATTTCTTATATTTACGCGAACACTACACATTTAAATAAAACTAATTTTACGGATTTTATCGCGTATATTAACTTATTTTATATTCCCGACGTTTCGAGCACTTTACAGCACCCATGGTCAGGTAGATATTTAAACGGTGATTCTCACCACCATCCTTCACAGTTAGCTACCGTGGGTAAATCTTTGTTTCAGAGAGCACGAGGGATCTGTGACAGTAAACACCTGGCCGCCGAGCTCCAACACGTCAAGCAAGTTTTGCACGACAATAAGCTTCGGGTCCCGCGCCTACGTCACAGTGAACAAGTGAAGCCGGCCACAGTCGAGCGAGTGCCTGCTGTACTGCCATATGTCAGAGGTGTCACTGACAAGATTGGCTACATCTTGAAGCGGGCTTCCATTAAAACATATTTCAAGCCGCCGAAGAAGATTAGTCAGTTTTTACCATCAGTCAAGTGTAATATTCCTCTGCAAGATGCAGGAGTGTACAAGCTTGATTGTGAATGTGGTCTCTCTTATATAGGACAAACTAAAAGATCTATAAAAACCCGTGTTAAAGAACACATAGCTGATGTGAAGAATAGACGCTCCGGGAAGTCTGCAGTCTGTGAACACGTACAGGATCGCCCCCGTCATTACATTAGATTTGATAGACCACAAATCCTCGCTAAAGAACACCGATTCCTTCCAAGGATGATTCGCGAGGCTATTGAAATCAAGAAACATCCTAATTTCAATAGAGAAGATGGCTGGGTGCTACCATCTGCTTGGGATCCCATAATTAATAAAATTAAATCCCAACCCAAGCATACAACTGCAAGACTTCATGATACTGTAAGTTCATACTGCGTGGATCGGAACAAAAATTAATAATTTTTAATCTGGAGGTAGCCGTGGTTAACTATGACATTGGGACGTCATACACCTCAGTCCCCCCCGTGACCATGGGTGCTGTAAAGTGCTCGAAACGTCGGGAATATAAAATAAGTTAATATACGCGATAAAATCCGTAAAATTAGTTTTATTTAAATACCTCTACCTTTTTATTATATTTTGGTTCCCTAATTTTCATTCTACTAAATCGCATTTCTTTTAAGATTTTCAGAAAAGATTCATCAACTGCATTTTTATTTGCATCTGTTTCTTGATTTAGTAAGGATAATCTCGACAGGACTTCATTTGCATTTAATGGAATGATATCTGCTTTACGGAACCAAGCTTTAATGTTTTTTCCGAATTTGGTGTTAATTGGTCCATCAAAAGTTTTAACAGACGCAAGGAAACAACCTTTAGGCACTAATGTTAACATTCTGCCGTCAGTGTTTTTCCACTTGTCTAGTAGTTGTCGCCAGGCTAATTTCGTCGGCCTAAAGAGGCTCTAGCAGTTGGGTCTACGTAGAATTGGCCGGTGAAAATACAAAATGTATGTTCTTTTTCTTGCACAATTTTATCAGGTCCACGGAAAGATACGATGACAAGTTGTCTCCGATGAGAATTTTTTTCCTTCTTTGTTTTCAAAAAAAAAAAGATATAGACTGTCGTTTCGATCCAGTCCTTGAAAATATCACCGTCAAACCATCTAGATTTAGGCCATTTTCGACCCATGTGTTATAAAGGTCTGAAGCCTTATAAAATATATATACGGTGGCAATAGTTCTCCTGAACCTGTACAAGCTATCATCAAAGACATTGAGCCTTTTGAATGGTTTAGTACACTTTCCGGGTATTTAAAACCTCGTTTTACGATTACTGTTTTTCGGGCAGGGTCGTCAGAGAGATTCGTCTCATCATAATTAATAATATTTGTGGCTGGAACATTTTCTAAGGATTTTCTCAACTCACAGAAGTATGTCTCTATTGATTCTGGTGAAACTGCAGCCTTAGATCTCTTAAAGTTTTGGCAAAGTCTCTTTGAATTTTTTTTGTGACGATTTAGAAAACAATTTGTGTACTCTATTCCAGGTAAATTATTTTTGAACTTTTTGTGTACTATCCCTTGTGTTTAGATACATTTTGACTAAATATCTAAAGTCTGTGGTATCTAGGAGATATCCCCACTCCGCACACGTATTTAAGTTTTTTACTAATAGATCTTCTATATCTGGTGTTAGCGCTGTTTGGCCACCAGGGCGTTTTATATTTTTATTGGTATGGCGATGAAGAGTTGATTTTGATATACAATACTTGTCGGCCACAGATTTTATAGACATGTGATTAGAATGCAATTCTACTAGAGCTTTTTTAATTATTTGCTCATCATACTGTTTGCATTTCTTACACCCAGGTTTAAATTTATAAATGGGAGGCATAATAGCATTCTGTAAACAATTAAAGTTATTTGTATAAATATGATGTTCACAAAATATCTTTAAACATCATCATTTTATAAGATCATGACCTATTCAGCATGTACATTTACTCTCTAAATAAAATAAACATTACCGGCCCTACTTGTAATCGTTAACTATCGCTTACTTAATTTTAGTATTAGTTATTTACATATCTGTGTCATTCTTTTACTGTTTCGTAAAGAAAGATTGACTTTTTATTATTAACACCGTTTTAGGATTGAATATTTATATGCAATAAAATACTCCTCCTATGATTTTTATGAAAAATGGTATATCCATATAAATCATTTTCCTTAAACAACCCAATAAGAGACCAAAGTAATTTGACAACTCTATTAAGTAGACCCTATTCACCCCTCACTCGTCCTGAATCACCTCTAATCCGTTCTAAATTATCCCTTTCCCGTCCCAAAGCACCCCTTTAATTGTCTCTATTCTCCCCTCACTCGCCCCTAGTCAACCCAAAATTATCAATAAATGCAGGTTTAAAAAAAACCATTTAAATCGAAAATATGTAGTGTTTAACTTATCTTTATAGTTTTTTGGGTCCTTGAACACGATAAGATTGATCCATCAGCATCACTCGAAATTGGTATTTATTATCTTAAAATTTAAATGTTTACGGAACAAAATTTTGGCACTTCAATAGTGTTCACTTTAACTATAGTGCCACCAACTTATCTGTGAACTGACAGCTTGGCGCTTCTGCGCTGGAGTGTTGCCAGTTCGGGAATATTCCCATCTAAGGGTCTTATTTTCCTAGATAGAGTCCACATACGAAGGTAATAAATTAGTCACGGAATATATGTTGTCCAAGAACAAGAAGAAACAAAAATATCATAATTGAACAAATTAAACTTTAATTAAATAATATGCCTTTATGCCTTTTTTACCGGGCGTTGTAATTTGCGTTCCTGTGGTTTATGCGGTTTCCGGTTCTTTAACTATTTTGGAAATGAATGCTTGACTAACATCTGAAAAAGAAATGAATTGCATTAACCAATCTATTTATCGAAAATACGAAAGGAAGGAACAAAACATAGCAATACTGATCTGTAGCAGCTGATACTCTATTATAGACCTGATTGAAAGGCATTATCGGTGCTTGCCCTCGAGCTTCTTGCTCACAAAAGTTTAATACTTTTAAAATAATGTTTCGGGCATCACTTTTAATGGTTTTCGGCATTTTTTATTTTTCTATAAACTCTCAAAACAATGACGTATCGAGTGACATTTGATTAAATGGCGGCTGTAGTTCACAATTTTGCTGCAGCTGTCAGTTCACAGATAAGTTGGTGAGACTATAACGTTTTTCCTGTCTTATTGACATTTTAGATACTAGATGTTGCCAGAATAAAGAAAAAGTAATCCTCAATTTTAAAATAACATCAACGCCATTTGATAATCTGTCTGTATGCTGAAGTATTAGTGAGTAGAAAAAAAAAACCTTGGGTTTGTCCCTATTCACCCGTTTTACGGTATGTGACTTTATTTCGTATTTGCCAAAAACAGTAACCGTGCCAGCTACCTACCTGCGACAATCCACAGCTGTGTCATAGTTTTTGCTCAGAATTTCCGGTCTAGTAGTATACAAGTCTTTGCTACGAGCACATATTTTATATTATTGTATAAAATGATCATGTAAAGTTTGTTCGGAAAGAAAACCTTCATGGGATTTCCGGGTATGGTTAATGCTAAATTAGCGTTTTGATGTGTTTTGTCATTGTTGATAATTAGAGTGTAACTCCAAGATTTAAAACACAACGTAATCTTACGTATTTGTATAAATATGCTTTGACAACTTTTCTTTTACCAATGTAATACCACTGTTCTAAAGAATTCTTTTAATATTACTAAAATGCATAGACAATAGAGAATGGACTGAGTTGTAAAGAGGTCACCATTCTCTAGAAAGAGAGAAAACGACTGTGCGGCCAATACCTGTCTCTTTCCTGCAAGCCTAATTGGTCCACGTCCTGCAAGCCAGTGACGCGGACCAATCAGAATTCTAAAAGGAGACTACTACTGGCTGCACATTCGCTTTGTCTCTCTCTCGCACTTTTCGGTCTGTATTCACTGCACAACTAAATACGGAACGCACAGTCTCATTCTATGTCTATGCTAAAATGTTAGTTATCATTTCCACTATGACGGTTCTCTTTCTGCACAGACTAAACTTATATTTAAAAAGATTATATATTATCAAATACTTTTCTTGAATAAATATCATTTAAGCGTTAAAGGAATTATAAAAATGAATATTTGTGTTTGTCATGATCAAATGCATAAAGTGCGTATAGTACACTTATATTTTAACTCTGAAATCTGATAAGTTACTGTAATATTTTGCGCTATATTTAAGGCAATTTGAATTAAATCTGACGTAGACAGTTCATATTATTCTTGCATATTTTCTGTAATATTTATTTACTGTTTAAGAGTTTCATGTTGTAAAAGTGATGAAAAGTTGACTATTTTTTATAATAATTAAACGATTTGTTTTGTACGCGTCGTGTTTTATTGCAATGTGCTCTTGTTGAATTAAATATTTTTGAGATTTTATCCTTCACTATGAAAACGAAATGTACCTGTCTCGCTTCTGCGACTGCTTCTAAATACTGTCAAGTTTTAGAACGAACCTACAATTCTACATAAATTGAGTCTAATATACTTGTCTCGCTTTTTCTAATTTAATTTTCAAATAAGTGAAAAAGAGAAACTTATTAAAAGATGTTTCATGTAATTTACGAGTAGAGCTTTAGTGACAAGTGGTCATCTTTGCTCTCTTTATACTATGCCAAATATGAGACTAGGTACACTCGTATCTTCCGACTGACTAGAAAAATAACATCCCTATTCTATAATAGGGATTTCTTTTTTCTATTCCTTTTAGTATTGTGTAACGTTATTTCACAAGACATGACTTCTTTAATCTATAGTGATTTCGTTCGCAATATTAACAACAATCGACATCGATGTACTTGTTATTGTTTATTTATTTGTGTCTTATTATACCTATGTACCTATAACAGCAAGTTGATATTTTACGCTGGTATTTTGTGAGAAGGGCCACGACAATTTAGTTGCAGCATGGTTCCATCACGTATACAGTGAAACCTTATATCTTTGCCCACATATTTCGGTTTTTATTACTTTTTTCAAAAAATATTCACTTTATTTTGATGGTTGCTGAAGCTTTAAACAACACTCTATGCAACAAATAAACTGTCAAAACCTGGTGACATAATTCCTAACAGATGCTGAGGAAAAACAAAAACAGACGCGGGCAAAGTTATCTCCACTTTCTTACATCTTTACTCAACATAAATTTCTCACCAACTATAAGCTCTATTACTTTGATTTTAAGATATATTGTTAGCAAACCGGCAAAATTGTATACTATTACATTTTCAGATAAATAGAAGTCCATTTTAACTTTTAATGACGGTGGGCAATGTTATCCCCACATTTAGTCACACTTTCATACTAAGAGATTTGAGACGCTAGCGATGTGCATAAGATGAAAGGAAAATAATTAACTGATTTTGAAGCAATAATGTATTTTTTATTTTTAAAATTTATAATAAAAACTAACTGAACAACAACAAAAATCGAGAAAATCAATGTTTAGGTAGATAACGTAACGTACCTATTAAATATTAATTAAAAAAACAAATAGGTCTCTGCTAACGCAAGCGTGCCTATTAGTTACCTGCGATAGTATTACTTTTTAAGAAAAGATGGCTAAGCAGCGCAGCAAATTTTTATGACACGCACCCAAGGCAAATTACCGCTCCTCGTACAAAAAAAATATAACAAATATCTCTTCTAGAACAAAAAATACAAAAAATTAACATATAACAGCCTAAAACATTATCCTTATAGTGCTTAAAATCCAAGAATTATCTTCGGAAATTGAAAAATTAAAAATAAAATACGTACTAATAATATTTGATGTTATCCTTACGATTCTAGCTGATAATTATAGGTATACACTTCTCATCAGCGAAATCGATACACGTCACAAGTTTATGTTTTTAAAGATTATCAAAAAAATAGTTTTAACGAATAATATAATTTTTTATAATTTAATATAATATAATTTTTCTGCTTATTTAAAAAATACCAAAATTTATTATTTATTCCCTAAATATACACATTTTTCAGATAATCTTTACAAAACATAAACTCGTGGGGTGTTTCGATTTTTCTGATTTTTTTTTATAAGGGAGGGGACAAACGAGCATGCGACTCACCTGATGGTAAGTGACTACCGCCGCCCATGAACAACTGCAACACCAGGGGCACCAAGGGAATTGCAGATGCGTTGCCGGCCTTTTAAAAAGGAGTAGGCTCTTTTCTTGAAGGTCCCTAAGTGGTATCGGTCCGGATAAAATTGCTGATGGTAATCGATTCCACAAGGAAGTTGGGAGTTGTGTATCGCCAGCAACGCAAAGTCGGGAATTTGCATATGGAAAAATCCAAAATTAGGGGCTATTTAGGTGCTAATTAGGTGCCAAGTTTAAAAATTAGGTGCTCTAAAATTTTCACCGCAACGAACTGTTGAAATTTGCGTTGCTAGCAAAACGTCTCGCTAGCAACGCAATGATGTTATTAGATATACGATAAATATTAATAGCAAGGAATTAAGTGCTAATTAGGTGCTGCAAGTATACGCAATAACAAGGCGCCCCTAATAAAAATAAAGTCGTTATTCAGAACATAGCAGATGCAAAATCAGATTTCTTGAAAATCATAATAGAATTAAAATTGCTTTCAGGAAATGTCCAAATTAGGGGCTTTTCAGGTGCTAATTAAGTACCAAGTTTCAAAATTAGTTGCTCCAAAATTTTCACCGCAACGAACTGTTGAAATTTGCGTTGCTAGCAAAACGTCTCGCTAGCAACGCAATGATGTTATTAGATATACGATAAATATTAATAGCAAGGAATTAAGTGCTAATTAGGTGCTGAAAGAGTATTGAGGTAGCATGTAGATGTCGGTAATATTCTGAAAATTATCGGGTTTAAAACCACCATTACCTTACTATAAGGTATGAACGGCATTTTTTGTTTTTCAGATTTAATATGATTAAATCTGAAAGCGTAGCGATACACAACTGAAGTTGGGCGAGGAAGAAAACATCTTTTAAATCGATGAGAAGTTTAAAAAAATTAAACATGAATGAACTTAGTTGCATCACTAGAACTATGGCACTACAATCACAGATCAGTCTTCTTGAAGTCATAAGAATTTTCCAGAACTGTCTATAAATCTACATTGTTAACATTATAATGCTAATCAAACATCCTCTAAATACACATTTGCAGATAATTAGAAATAAATCTTATTCGAAATCAACATTGTTGTACCTATTGTAAATAAATTTTAGGTGTACGTAATAAAAATATTTAAAAATAACGTTTTTACCTTTTACCTACCTACATTATATTATGATAAGATAAGTGAGATCTAATAATCAGAATATAAGTAGTCATCATCATCTAGAACAACCTCTGTTGCATTGGTGTTACTTGTAAGTAAATTCACGGTTTTGACAATATTCTTACAATCAATTATTTCTACTTCTTGTTTTTTAGTTTTTATTTCGTATTGTTGTTTCTACCGGTTCATTTGAAAAACGATATATTTACTTTATCATTTCTTACTTTTGCTATGACTTTAGCGACAAAATAATCAACTTTTTTCTTAAAAAAGTATCTGACTAATAATATATCCCCAGCAGCATAATTGACATTAGAACAAGCTGTCGGCGCCGTTACGACAGCACCGACGGTGTTTGCGGGGAGTATGTGAAGTGCGTGGGGGTTTCTCACCACCGCGCCTAAGACCGGCACTCGCCGCTAGCTCGCGACCCGATCGCCACCAAATATTTTGTATTTTTTATTCCTTTTAAATATACAATTTGCCTATCGTGTGAGTCGCCTATTTTATTCATGTTCCCTAATTGAACATAGTGGCGACCGTGATAAATTAAAACAAAATTCCGATTCCGCCGCGTAACACGGTCCAAAGTTCGTAGCACTTACCCCGCGTTTACAACGTCGCGAACGCAAGTACTACGGGCTACGAGTACAAAGGAAGCCACATCCCGATTGCTAAGAACAACGAAGCAGTCAAGAAGGATTCATTTGGAGCGGAGAGAAGACAAGAGGGCAGCTATCGAGAACCGGCCAAGCTGAGGTCCAGCGGAGTCTACGCGCCACAGCAGCGGTTTTGCCAGCTAAAAGTGAGCCCGTTCCTATTATTTTACCTCTTCGTGTCCCACTATACCTAAAAAATTCTATTTGTGTGAACAGGGAAACAAGGAATCTAGTCCTATTTTTTGTTGCCTACCCTACCTACCTATTCTTAAGCAACATCCTTTATATTCCTTGTCTATCTTATACCCTTTCGTATATAAAACTGCTAATCTAAATAAACTATTCCTACTCAATAATCCTACCAAATAAAATACCTATTAAAACAATCCTAAAAGAATTACCTAGATAAACCTACCGACAATTTACATACCTAACGAGTTAAAATCACCTATTTACACCTATTTGCTTACCTATCAGCTAATTGTCTATTATTTCTTACTATTATTTAGCCGTATCATTTGCTAGGCAATCAGTGCTATTTTTCAAGCCGCCTATAATTTGCATTCATTGCGCCTATTTTACGACTTGAAAGTCTTCACTAGCATTTAATTAGTTAGTAGCCACTGTTAAATAGTTAGAATTTAAATAGCTGAACCTATTTCTTTAAACGTAAGCATACATATGTACATAGCTACGCAAAAATTTGAGCTTAACTTCTCAATGCAAGTAAATTCACTTCTCGCTATTCACTGTTAGCTGTTTATGCACGCAAATAAATTAGTCATCACTATAGCATAATCATTCGCTAAGCCCTATATTACGCTAATTAAACCATTATTTGCACAAATCAATTAAATTTACGATCAACCTTGCTTCCCGTTATTATGTTATGTACGTAGATATCTGCAAAGCATTCCAACAATCAATTTCAGCTACGGTGCAGCGGTCGCTCGAGACTATCATCGCATCCCGTGTCACTGCCAGCACTGCGGGCTCACGTCGTGGTACTGGACCGCGAGCGTCGCGCGTCATCAATCCCACCTTTCACCGCGCTTCTGCTGATTTTGAACCGGTTTCCGTCACAGCGGCTACGAAGCGAGGAGCGTATTGTATGCAATTCTTATTTATTTGATTAGTACAGCGCATAACTAGTTGTTTTGATTGTCTGCGCGTTAACTTTGCTAGTATGGAGGCAAAGTACAAAACTCTTAATTTAAAACGCGCTTCAATTAGAGGCCGTGTTACGAAATTTAATAACCATTTAGAAGAATTAAAAGGTAAAAAGCTTACTCCTACGGAAGTTAGCGTGCTATCGCAGCGATTAGTTAAACTTGAGACTTTATTTGGCGAATTCGATAACGTGCAAAATCAGATTGAAGCATTGGAGGAAAATAATTTAAACTTAGAATTGGATACCAGAGAAGTTATCGAACAAGCTTTCAATAATTCGATCGCATTGGCTCAGGAAATTATTTCCGTAAGCAGTACGACAAAAAAGTCGTCGCTTCAGCATAGCAGTATTTACACAGCTGATGAAGATGATCACGAAGTTATCGGCTTTCGTTTACCAGTCATTAAAATTAATAAGTTTTATGGTACGTTCAACAAATGGTTGGAATTTCGTGATATGTTCAGTTCTCTGATACATAATAATACAAAAATAAAAAATATACACAAATTTCATTATTTAAATTCCTATCTAGAAGGTGAAGCTGCTCGTGTAATATGTAATTTAGAAGTTTGCGACAATAATTATCCTGAGGCATGGAGTCTTCTTTGTGAGCGTTTTAATAATATTCGTCAATTAATAAATAATCATTTGAAATCTTTGTTTAATATTGAGCCGTTGCGTGAGTCTGACAAGTCATTAAGATTTCTAGTAGACCACGTCACAAAAAACCTACGTGCTTTAAATACTTTAAAACAGCCAACTGATCATTGGGATACCCTGATCATATTCATAGTCTCAGCGAAATAAGACAGCAACACGCGTGTTAAATGGGAGGAGTACATTCAAGCTAATGTTAATGCTTCGGATATGCCTAGCCTAGATGATTTCATGACTTTTATTAAGGGCCGCGCTGAAGTTTTAGAGTCTGTTTATCGCAGTAAACAAGACAAAAATATAAAGTCAAACCCGAATCACAATCAAGGCGTCAAACAAAATCCCGTTTCTCATACTAAGTCATTCGTCAGCGCTGAGCAGGGCGACTCATCATCAACTGCCTCTCACAAGTGTATTTTCTGTGGTCAAGGTCATCGTAATTATGAGTGCTCACAATTTCAATCGAAATCTATTGATGATAGACTTTCATTAGTGTCCGAGCTAAAGTTGTGTCCCAACTGTTTGCGCAAAGGGCATAATACGCGCGCATGCAAGCTTCCAGGTACGTGCAAAATATGCAAAAAACGTCACAATACCTTTTTACACAAACCTACGGATTCTGATACCAATGTGGCAGTCACTAATGTTGCAGTCTCTGAGCCAGTTTCAATGTCAGCTGTTTCTGCTTCTGAGACACTACTATGTACGGCTTTGGTTGATATTTTTAATCCCAAAACAATCAATTACATTACCACTAAAGCTCTCTTAGACAACGGTAGTCAGTCTAGCTTTATTACAGAAGCACTTAAATCAAAGTTAAATTTAACTTCTTCCACGTCTGATGTTAGGAATGTGGTCGGCATATGTAACACTATTGTCAAGCTTAATGCTGAACGTTGCAATGTTCGAATTCATTCAAAGGTAGGTTCTTTCAGCGTTATGACGTCATGTTTAGTCATACCCCAAATATCAGGTAAGATACCTAAGTCTCTTGTGTCTATTACACACCTTAACCTGAAGTCCTTTGCATTAGCAGACCCCAGCTTTTATGAGCCGTCTGACATAGGACTGCTCATCGGTGCTGACCTATTTTGGTCTATTATTGGAACCAAACAGCACTCTTTAGGCAAAGGAAATCCTATTCTACATGAGTCTAAATTAGGATGGCTTATCGCAGGTCCCATGCACCATATTCAAAATGACAATCTCAATTTAAATTCCCCAGTGAAATGTAATTTTGTAAGTATTGAAAGCAACAATACTTTAGTTGAGCTTCACAATGATTTGAAGAGGTTTGGGAGCTTGAAAGCTTGCCACAAAAGCCCCTTCTTACAGACCAAGAGAAAGCTTGCGAACAACATTTTTTACAGCACACAAAACGCACTGAAGAAGGTCGTTTTTGTGTCAAGCTGCCATTGATCGACAAACCAGACTGCCTAGGCACTTCCTATTTCATGGCCAGGCGGCGATTTATAAACCTGGAACGTCGCTTTCGCAAGCAACCGGAACTTAAGTCCGCCTATGTTGATTTCATTGAGGAGTATCGCAAACTAGGACATCTAGCAATATCTGAGGTAGACCGACCTGAGCTTGCCTATTTTGTTCCGCATCATCCTGTCATTCGTGAAGACAGTGAGTCAACACGTCTACGCGTCGTTTTTGACGCATCAGCTCGCACTTCATCTGGTTTGTCTATAAACGACATTCAAATGATAGGCCCTACAGTTCAAGACACTCTTTTCAATATCCTCATCCGGTTCCGGCAATATCGTTATGTGTTGTCAGCGGATATTGAAAAAATGTACCGGCAGGTTTTAATAGATGAGTCTGACCGAAACCTACAGCTGATTTTATGGCGTGATGCGGAGGACAAACCATTACAGACACTCAGGCTTAACACGGTCACCTACGGATTTGCTAGCGCTAGTTTCCTTGCCACCAGGTGTCTCTGGCAAGTGGGCGAGGAGTGTGACGATGACGTTATTAAGGCAGTCATACAGGAGGACATATATGTTGATGACTTACTAACTTCTAGTGATGATGAAGATCAATTACGGTCTATACAGAAATCAACACACGTGGCTCTTTCTATGGCTGGTTTTGATTTACGTAAGTACCGATCCAACTTACCTTCTTTACTGCCTTCAGACGTTGTCCAGTCATCCGGCAACCTGACATTGAGTCAGTCTACAAATACGCTGGGCCTAGATTGGAGTCCTTCGACCGACAGCATTAATTTTCCCATTGCAGTGGATCAGTCTGAGGTCGTCACTAAGCGCACTATACTTTCTTCAACTTTCAAGATCTTCGATCCCTTGGGCCTCCTATCCTTGTCCACTATCGTTCCCAAAATTTTAATTCAGACCTTATGGTCTCTCAAATTGGACTGGGATGAGCCCGCTCCAAAGGATATTGTCGATGTCTGGAGACCTTTTGTTGATGGACTTAAATGCCTTTTTTCACTAAATATACCTAGATGGGTATCAATAGAATATCCAGTCTCTGCTGAAATCCACTGTTTTTGCGATGCATCGCAACGCGCCTATGGTGCATGTTTGTACCTTCGCTCTACAAATAAAGAAGGACAAATACATGTCCAACTTTTATGTGCGAAATCTCGCGTTGCCCCAGCATCCAGCCCTATTACAATTCCTCGTTTGGAGCTTTCAGGTGCTCTTCTGGCAGCTGAAATGAGCTCATCTGTGACCAAAGCCTTGCGACGTAAAATATCGCGTCATGTCTATTGGACTGACTCGAGCGTAGTTCTTAGTTGGTTGCGCTGCGGTTCTTCTAACTTGAAGGCATTCGTTGCCAACAGATTCGCCGCCATTAGAGAGTTGACTGACGCAAATTCATGGCACCACGTTCCTACAGAACACAACCCAGCTGACCTGCTATCCCGTGGCGTGAACCCACAACAGATCGCTGCATGTGATATGTGGTGGTATGGACCTAAGTTTTTATCGTTGCCGGAGTCCGAGTGGCCTTCTATGCAGTCGCAGACTATTATTGAGATGAAGAATTTGCCGGAAGTTAAAGCACATCCAGTTGCTATTTGTGATAATTATCAATCAATTATTAACTTTAACAAATATTCTAAATTAAAACAATTACAACACATTTTAGCCTATGTACATAGATTTATTAATAACTGTAAAAATTCTAAAACTAAAATTACAGGTTCCTTAACTACCGCCGAGCTCAATAAAACTCTTAATTCATTAGTGTATATTTCCCAATTAGAGGCATTCCCTAAAGAATACGATTTATTATTAAAAGGAAATTCCCTAAGTCCTAAGTCGCACATTTCGGCACTTAATCCATTTTTACATAAAGGAGTGATAAGAGTAGGTGGTCGAATTCAGGCTTCTGAATATAGTTTCGATATGAAGCATCCCATGTTGTTAAGCTCTAAACACCATTTTACTCAACTTTTATTCCAACAAGAACACGTACGGCTTCTACATCTAGGGCCCCAAGCCTTACTGGCTTCTATTAGAACGCGTTTTTTGCCCATTAGTGGAAGAAGTCTGGCTAGACGTACTGTGCATAATTGCACCGTATGTAGGCGTTTTAAGGGTCAGTCTATGAAAAACATAATGGGCAACCTACCTGCTCAAAGACTAATGCCTGACTTTCCTTTTATTACAGTAGGGACTGATTTCGCTGGGCCATTTATGGTCACGGATCGCAAAGGTCGTGGTTGTAAAATTACAAAATGTTATTTGTGTATTTTCATATGTTTTAGGTATAAGTGCATCCATTTGGAGGCTGTTAGTGAGCTGTACAAGGATGCTTTTATATTAACTTTGAGACGCTTTGTTTCACGGAGAGGGCTACCAAAGCAGATATTCTGCGACAATGGTGGAAACTTTGTAGCTGCTTCAAAAGAACTTAAAGAGTTTTTTGAAACTAATGCCAAAACTATCGCTAATTTTGCCGCTAACGAAGGCGTTGAATTTTGTTTTTCGCCTGCATACGCTCCTCACTTCAATGGTTTGATGGAGGCCGGTGTAAAGTCAGCCAAATTCCACCTGGCTAGGATATTAGGGACTACGCACCTAACCTATGAGGAATTGTCATCTTTGTTCACACAAATAAAATGTATCCTAAATAGCCGCCCCCTATGTCCATTAAGTTCCTCTCCCACTGACTACTATCCCTTAACTCCGGGCCACTTTTTAATTGGTAGACCACTAAGCTCGCTGCCATCTCCGTGTCTACAATCCGCTAATGCCAATCGTCTCGACAGATTCCAGCGCATCGAGCAGTTTAAGCAACACTTTTGGCGACGCTGGAGCCACGAGTACATTGCGGAGCTGCAGTTGAGGACGAAGTGGCGCACGAAGTCCAAAGAGAGCCTGCAAATTGACGACCTAGTCCTCTTGAAAGAGGAAAACGCTCCACCGCTCTATTGGCGTCTCGGACGTGTAAGAAAACTCTTCACGGGATCTGACGGATTGACACGCGTCGCAGATATAGACACTGCAAGAGGAATTGTGCGGCGCGCCCTAAACAGAATCGTCCTACTACCGAAGCCCGATGAGTTGGAAGATCTTGAAAGCTGTTAAGCTTTCCAGCGCCGGGAGTATGTCGGCGCCGTTACGACAGCACCGACGGTGTTTGCGGGGAGTATGTGAAGTGCGTGGGGGTTTCTCACCACCGCGCCTAAAACCGGCACTCGCCGCTAGCTCGCGACCCGATCGCCACCAAATATTTTGTATTTTTTATTCCTTTTAAATATACAATTTGCCTATCGTGTGAGTCGCCTATTTTATTCATGTTCCCTAATTGAACACAAGCTTCACCTCTTGGTGGAGAGTAATTGTGTTCTGTGAGCTTCACGTAAATGGGCGTCGTAGCTCGATGAAGGTTTTTTTGTTTCCGCTGTTATTGTTGTTTTATTATCTTTCATTGGAGCTGTTTTAGGCTTTTTTGTATTTAATCTTTGAATGTCTTTGTCGGACTTATCAGATTTTATGTCACAGATATCTGGATCACTGTGAATTGATATCACTATTTCTTGTTTCACTTATATTTCTCTTGTATGTTCTTCGGGCTGGTTTTGTCTTTGGTTCAATGGTTGTTTTGTTGCTTTTTTTTTGGTTAGTTTTCACGTGGTAGAGCCATGCTGCAGCTATATTAGTAGTATAGTTGTAGCACGAATGGGTCGGCTCGACTGGGGAAGGACCACACTCTCACAGAATACCAGCGTAAAATAGCAGCTTAACACTGCTGTTTCGTATGGTGAGTGTAGAGAACCGGAGACCCTTTTTACTGGAAAAAAGGCATTCCATCTTAGTCCTCACTGGCGACAACGCATCTGCATTTTGAATGGCAAACAAGAATAAATGTAGATGTCTATGGGCCGCAGCAACCACTTACCATCAGGTGGACTGTGTGCTCGGTTGTCACCCTATCCTATAAAAAAATTATTTAGACTTTCGATTGGTGTTTACTTTTGTATTTGCACATTTGTTGATTTCGTTATTTAAATCAGTATGTTTAAAAGTTTTGTTTTTTTTTGCCAGTATTTTTGTCAGTCTCCAAAATAACTTTAGTGTCATTATTAGAAGTATTTATTTCGGTTAAAATATTTTGTATTGAGTCTTGTAGCTTAGTATATTTAAGTTGTTTGCATTTAATTTTTCTCTCTTCTCATTTAGTCTATAATTTTTTGTATGCTACCATCTTAAGGTGTGCTACAATGTGGTAAAATATTTACAATGTTAGGGCAAATGTTGTCAGATGCCATCTTGGTGTCATTTTTAAATGTTGTAGTTTTTTTAGGTGCTGTCACAATTTCAGTGTCCATGCTTTTAGATGAGGTTATATTTATTTTATCTCGCAATACTGGTTTGTTGTTTGTAACTTGCTTCACTCGGGTGACTATTGTATATTGAAGAACTCTAGTTTTCTAATTTAGAATGCAAGAGCAAGATAATGTATCTATTCTCTTGCTCTTGGTTTTCAGGCTCAACAGTAAATTTATGGTAAATTTATATTAAGCGTTATCTTTGAATATATCTTCACTGTCATTGGTAGCTATTATCTTACCATTTTTATTCAAGGTGCAACTTGTTTCAACTTCGTTTACATTGTTTACTGGCCCATCATTAATTTTATTAATTTCATCAAAGTTATTAGTGTCTAATATCACAGTTTTTTTATCTATGATGCACTTTGTTACAGTTTCATCCTTTTTGCTGTTCGATACCTCAAGTTTATCAATTTTATCAAAGTCACATGTCAGATTTAAAAGTATATTGCTATCATTCAAAGTATCTTCTTCCAAATAATTATAGATATCAGCGGTTTCATCTTTATCGTTTATTGGCTGTCCAATAGCTGTATTGTCTAAAAAAAGGTCAAATACAGGATCATTATTTTCTGGATTATCTTGATTTGTAATAGGTCTTTTTTTGTCGTTTTTGATTTTTTTGCTCCAACTCAACAAATCAAAATCGCTTATTGAAATAGACTTTCCAGGGCTCTACTGAAAATTTTTTATTGCATTTTGCACTCATTATTTTCGGTTGTCTACACTTTTGCAAGTAATTTAATAAGGAGTTATCAACTGTGTAATTTCTATATTCTTCAGCATATTACGGCAGCCGTTTGAGCACTTCACGTGGATTTAAAGGACAAATTCCGGCAGCTTTGAATCCAATTTTGATATTGTTGGTCTGGTTCTTTTGCGTTAATCAAAGACGTCAACAACTTCGGGAAATGATTTTTGTTTAAAAATGTTTGATTGGGATTTTACATTTTGTACTGTAGCAAAATTTTCTGCCACGCTTTCTTAAGCGGAGCAAAGAAACCAACGTCTAAGGGCTGGGTAAGATGCGTGGAGTTGGCAGGAATGACAACAATAGATATGTTATGCTCTTCGCAAAGTTTGATAATGTCCACATTTAGATGATTTGATAGGTTATCACATATGACCACCTTTTTTCCCGGCAAACCTCCCGCCCATTTTAAAACTTGTCTTGAAGTAGTCCTCAAAAGTGGACGAATCCAACCACCCCGATTTAATGCGGTTATATCTTGCACCTCGTGGACTGCCTGTTATCCATTCTGAATAAAGATTTTATGATTTATACACAATATATGGCGGTAAATTCGTTCTGTCTGCGCTTGCCGAAAACATCAATGAAATGGCTCCTTTCATTGAATTTAATACCCTTTCAGGGTACTTTACCCCTCTACAAATAATGCATTTCGATGATCCGGGATCATCACTTAAATTTGTTTCATCCAAGTTTAATATGTTTGACAGGGGAACGTCTTTCATAGTTTCTTCTAAATTTTTGAAATAACCTAAAAATTCTTCAACACTTTTTTCGGCTCTTGCTTTTTTATATTTTGGCAAGATCTTACTGTTAGTTCTGAAGCATTTCGTTGTAAAAAAAACTCGAAGTCCATTGTTTTCCTGGTAGATTTCCATGAAAAATTGCCTCACGCCCATTTTTTTTAAATATTCGTATACGATTATCCGTAAGTTCGTAAGTGATATCCGTAAGTGATAATGGACAACCAAAATCGCCAGTTGCAACTGCCACTTTTACTATATTCTTCTCTTCTTCTTCAGGAAGTCGCGTTGGAACTCCTATTTTTTTTTGGTGCAGCTCTGGAACTTTGTTCAGAAGGGTCCGTCTCGGTATACCAAAACGTTTTTCAGCCTCTCCCGATGACATTTTTTTTTATTTTTAACGTACCCAACTGCGAGATCTAACATGTCATCAGTATAATTTTTGTAATACCTGGCACCGAGGCGTCTTCGACTTTGCTTTTTAGGTTTCACCATCCTGCAAATAAATAGAATAGTACTAGGTAAATACTTGTAGAAAATTATCTCAGAAATTAACCCCGATAGTTAACGAAAAGTAGACGCCGACGATACTTATTTAATATAATACGAGGTCAGCTCTTGCAGCAGAGATTGCTCAGCAGCTATACTGAATTTGTTACCACTGATGTGCATGGCTCACTTATTATGCGTACCAATCCATTTTGTTGGCCATTTTTGTTTGCCATTGTTAATGTCTGTCGTTGAGAAGAAAATTATCTTTTAGACAAATTTTTTGCAAACGAATTGGCGCATAAATCTTATTTAAAAACTTTAGCTTGAAACTGAGAATATTTAAGCTCTCTCTTTTGGGAAACTAGCGGTTTCTGACAAAAAATCCCGAGAAATATATACTTATTTATTATATTTAATATATATATATATATATATATATATATATATATATATATATATACATATATATATATTAATAAAAGTTTGTGAAATATTATTTACCCAAGTAAAATAGAAGTACATAAAGTTGAAGAAGTCACTTGTTTTAGACAAGATTACTTTGGTACGTGTGAAGTTGAATAATTGCAATATTCATAAGCGCAAGGGCAAAGAAGACAGATAGAAACGTATTGTTGCCGCGCCGAAATAATACCGATGAAGAAATACGTCAACTACGGCTCCGCCCACAACTAGGTGAGAGTAAACAACATTAATGCAATAAAGTGCACGAGTAAGCGGTGACATTCGTATCGTTTAGTGTACAATACTAGGAGCGCTGAAGATTAAGGAAGCGAAACGCTATGTGTGAGAGAGAAACTGATGACAGTATAAAAAGTGTGGAGATATTTTATTGTGTTTAGACGTTTAAAGTTAATTGCTAGCCAATACGATCGAACGACTGTCTTACACGTATCTTTGTTAGAACTATCTATTGGATATATATAATACACCTATATAGTAACACTGCAGTGCCGTCGGCTATTCATTTAAGCCTATAACTTTACTTTCTGTATAATGCCACTTCAAACGACTCCTCCTAGCGGGCTTCCATGCATCGCAACAGAAAATTCTCCTACGCGGTATCTATCTGACTCTGCGCTTAACACGACTAGCATGGAAAAAGATAAAGGGCAGATTTCGAATGTCAACTGTAATCGACGATTTAAAAGAAAATTTGAGGATAATTTATCAGATAACTCTGTGATGCAAGAGATGAAACAAATGATGAAAAAGTCTCGAATAACGCTTCTCGAAAATAAGATAGAACTTATGGAATGCTCTGCTCTTGCCTCCACCATCGAAATTAGAAATGTACCTGAGATGCAATTCGAAAATAAATAAGCTCTTTTTGAATTGGTGAAACATGTTGGCTAAACCCTTAATCAGCCACTCGAGGACAACAATATCTGCGACATTTACCGTATAAAATCTAAGTTTAAAGAGGATACCCCCATAATTGCAAGATTGAATACTACCTCCATTAAGGAGTCAATAATTCGCTCAGTCAAATCATTTAATAAACAAAGCCGGGATATGAAACTTTCTTCTAAACACCTACAAATTGACGGGCCACCACGGCCAATATTTGTCTGCGAAGCTTTGACTACCAAAGCTAGACGGTTATTTCACCTTGCTAAAGAGTTTGCCAAGACTAATAATTATAATAGATGCTGGATCTCATACGGAAAAGTTTTTCTAAGAAAGTGCTTGCCGTCTATAAAAATCGATTCGGAAGAAGACTTAAACAGACTGAAGTGACTAGGCTCAGTGAATAAAATAAATATCGCTCCATTTTCTGATTGGTTTATTATATACGAGTATAACATGGTATATTTTTGCATGCTTTTTTATATTATACTTTAATTAATATAATTATATATTATATTTTACATTGCAACACACATTCATACTTGTTACGCATAAAACATAAACTACTCTGCCTATTATATTTACAGACAATAAAAATTTAATTATATTTACAAAACCAAACGTATTCTAATTACATTTTTTTACGCTGGAGTGAATAAAAAAATAGTACTTTATGTTATTAAAATATACAACACCTTCTTTCAAATTATATTTTAATTCCCGTACTTATTTTTAGTTACTTACGATAATAAATTAATGACAATAATTGGTATTCGTTATAAATCCAAGTGTTGTTGTCGGGCTTTACAGACTTTGACTATAATTATAAGATCATTAAATAAATATTTCCATAAAATAATTCAAAAAAAAAATTGGTAAATCCAATTGAGCATACCTTCGCATTAAAAATAACGTATAGCATGATTAAACGGATTTTTTTTAAAGTAGTTTAAATACATTTCGACAGCACTATCGGCTTCAACACCCTCGAAACCCACGAAAATGACACCCATGATGAAAAAATTTATACCTATTGCAGCCGCCATCTTGGCTTTACATTTCTACAGCACTATCGGCTTCAACACCCTAGAAAACCATGAAAATGACACCCATGATGAAAAAATTGGTACCTACTTCAGCCGCCATCTTGGATTTACATTTCGACAGCACTATCGGCTTCAACACCCTCGAAAACCATGAAAATGACACCCATGATGAAAAACTTTATACCTATTGCAGCTGCCACCTTGGATTTACATTTCGACAGCACTATCGGCTTCAGCACCCTCGAAAACCATGAAAATGACACCCATGATGAAAAAATTGATATCTATTGCAGCCGCCATGTTGGATTTACATTTCGACAGCACTATCGGCTGCAATACCCTCGAAAACAATGAAAATGATATCCGTGATGAAAAAATTTGGTACCTACTTCAGCCGCCATCTTGGATTTACATTTCGATAGCACTATCGGCTTCAGCACCCTCGAAAACTATGAAAATGACACCCATGATGAAAAAATTGATATGTATTGCAGCCGCCATGTTGGATTTACATTTCGACAGCACTATCGGCTGCAACACCCTCGAAAACCATGAAAATGATATCCATAATGAAAAAACTTGGTACCTACTTCAGCCGCCATCTTGGATTTACATTTCGACAGCACTATCGGCTTCAACACCCTCGAGGCCCATGAAAATGACACCCATGATGAAAAAATTGATATATATTGCAGCCGCCATCTTGGAATTACATTTCAACAGCACTATCGGCTTCAACACCCTAGAAAACCATGAAAATGACACCCATGATGAAAAAATTGGTACCTACTTCAGCCGCCATCTTGGATTTATATTTCGACAGCACTATCGGCTTCAACACCCTCGAAACCCATGAAAATGACACCCATGATGAAAAAATTGATACCCCTTGCAGCCGCCATCTTAGATTTACATTTCGACAGCACTATCGGCTTTAACACCCTCGAAAACCATGAAAATTACACCCAAGATGAAAAAATTGATATCTATTGCAGCCGCCATGTTGGATTTACATTTCGACAGCACTATCGTCTTCGACACCCTCGAAAACCATGAAAATGACACCCATGATGAAAAAATTGGTACCTACTTCAGCCGCCATCTTGGATTTACATTTCGACAGCACTATCGGCTTCAACATTCTCGAAAACCATGAAAAAGACACCCATGATGAAAAAAATTATACCTATTGCAGCCGCCACCTTGGATTTACATTTCGACAACACTATTGGCTTCAGCACCCTCGAAAACCATGAAAATGACACCCATATTGAAAAAACAGATACATATTGCGGCCGCCATCTTGGATTTACATTTCGACAACCCTATCGGTTTCAACACCCTCGAAAACCATGAAAATTTCACCCATGACAAAAAAATTGATACTACTTACTTTTAGTACGTACTACTATTATTTATTCTGTGCTTTTAAAATATTGTAATAAAAAAATCTGTTATTATTATTATAATCAAGTATTTAAGAAATTTGGTTATTCGAATATTGTGTATTTGTACAGCGATCTTTTTGAGCCGCTGCAAACAACCGAAATAATGTTCACTCACGACGGCGACTGACGGCGAACCATAGATAAATATAAATGTAGCAAGCTAATGCGGCGAACTGATATATACAGTAATCTATGGCGATGGCCAACTGAGTTAGTGAGTAAACTACTCTGTGGCTGCATATCCCCATTTACAGAAATAATTCTATACGAGGCTATCAAATCAACGAAAATTTCGCCATTTTCGAGCCGAAAAAAATTAATTATAGCTAAACAAAACAAAATTACACTGCCATTTACATTCAGTGGCTTCCCACATGATAGATGAAGAGATTAATAAATAGATTGAGTTAAACAATTGATATTTACAAAAGTTATAGTGTTTACAAGCCTTGGGGACATGATAAATCCACACCATAAGCCACTAAAACCCCTTTTTTTATTTAAAAATAGCAATTAATCGAGTTAAAAAAAATATTAATAAGTTCAACAATCATTTATCTTTCTAACAATGTGCTTTTTATATCATTTATATGTGTAATATGATTGCTGGATACGATTTCATGCGACAAAACGGTGGAATTTTCATTTTTAGGCGTTAGTAGAACATACCCACGCGCTTTGCGCTCGGTATGCAATAATTATCCCAGTCGTTTCAAATGTATCTCATTACTCTAAACGTAGTATTACCTATTGTGGTTATAAATAAATGGCGCTATATTAAGCAGTATATTGCATTTGTAAGTCTTGGATTGTTTTTGGTAAATTATAAATTATTAATGTATATCTTAGAGCATCCATTTGTTAGTATACCCGCAAATAATATAAGGCATGGGCAGACACTTTCATGTCATCAACTCCTTAATAAAGTAGAAAAATAAGGAATTTCAACAAAATAATAGTGCATCTAACCTTGTTTAGTATTTATAGACATTTTGTGTTTAAAATTAGTTTTTACTTTCTTATAATAATATTCTTTAGTTTACTTTTTACACAATATTCATTACTTATGTATAATATATCGGCATCAATTGTTTGGAATAATCAGTTATCTCTTTATAAAATTCAATCATTTAAATGAAAGTACACAGAATGTTGACAATGTTACTGTATCGGATACGGCAAGATGCGATACACAAAACTTCCATTTATTAAAGATTGATGAAAGTACATGCCCCACAATAATACAACAAAACATTCGCAGTATCTCACGTAATATAGATGACTTCCTAGTTCTTTTAACGCAAATTAGAATACAATGTGATATTATTATTTTAACCGAATGTTGGCTATTGTGTAATTCCATAATACCACAAATACTACACATATTAGAAATCTATAAAGACCTATAACCAAAACGATGGTATCGTAATTTACTACAAAAATAATATTGAGGTTTTAATTACGGAACCCATGTTTGCTGAAGGAAACTGTGTGGTAATAAAACACAAAAGTATTGTTATAGTTGCAATTTATCGTTCGCCTAGCTTTCAAAATGTAGAATTGTTTTTACAATCTTTAAATGTAATTCTTACGTCGTTGTCTTCCCATAAAAACTAATCTGTGATGGGCGATATAAATATAGATATAGTAAATCATACAACGGGTAACAGATCAACTGAGTATCTTAACCTAAATGCATTTCATGGACTTCTTCCTGCTCATAATATGCTTACTAGGGTCAGTGCTTGTTTAGATCAAGTTATGTTGCGCTCTACTATAGCAGCCACTACAGTAGTATTTAATTCGACGGTAACTGACCATCAAGCTGTGATATTATGTTTAAACACCAAGCAAAAAAAAATAATTTAACATCTAGAACTCAAACAAAAATTGATTACGACAAAGTTAGGTTAGAATTAGAACAAAATAGCTTTGAATTTGTATTCAAATGTTCTAACGCAAATGAGGCTGCTACACTTTTTGTATCATATTTACAACAATTATTGATAGCGAATACAATTAAAGTTACAATCTCGAACCGTTTAAGACCTATAAAACTCTGGATTACATTAGGAATTTTAAAATGTATACGAAATCGTGATAATTTATTTAAAAAATATAAATCTTTTCCTGGCAATTTCGATATCTTGTATATGTTAATTTTATGATATTATCATAAAATTAACATATACAAAATATCGAAATTATTGTAACTCCATGATTAAAAAAGTTAAAATGGGTTATTATAGAGATAAAATTAGTAAAGCAAGTAAAGATAATAAAAAGCTTTGGGAAACCATTAAAGAGATAACAAATACTACGAAAATGAAAACTGATTCTACTGAACTGCTTAACAGCGCCAAGAAACCTCAAGAGGCTATCAATTCAATTAATAATTATTTTGTGAATGTAGGTAAACAGCTTGCTGATAATATTGCAGTTAAGGAAAGGGTTACAAGTTCTTTAGAAATTAGATCAACACAGAACTGTACGTCGTCCTTTGTAATACTCAACACTGACGAAGAAGAAGTTTCCAGACTCATCATGAGCCTAAGAAACAAATGTGCTAATGGATGGGACAATATCTCTGTTTTATAAATTGTGTGTTGGGCCATTGACATATATAGGTAATCTTTGCTTTAATGAAGGTGTATTTCCTCAAGTTTTTAAACGGTCTATTATTCATCCAATTTATAAATCTGGAGACAGAGATAATATCGGCAACTATCGACCGATTTCAATTCTTCCATGTTTTTCGAAAATAATCGAACGAATTATAAACAAACAACTCACGAACTACTTAAAAAAAACTTTAAACGTAAAAAACTTCTATCCCCTAACCAGTTGGTTTTCGGCAGGGCAGATCCACTGATGAAGCAGTGCATGACTTAACAGATTACGTAGTTAAAAATTTGGACAAAAATAACAAAGTCATTGGAATTTTTTTGGATCTCGCCAAGGCGTTTGACACTGTTTCTACCTGCATTCTAATAGAAAAGCTGGAATTATGTGGTATTAGAGGAAAGCAACTTGAACTATTTAAAGATTTACTCTGTAATAGAAAATGATGTACTAAAATCTGAGATTACATTAGTCACGAGGCATTAATTTCCTACGGTGTGCCCCAAGGAAGCATTCTAGGTCCCACATTATTTCTCGTCTATATAAACGATCTCACTTCTATTCAGCTTCCTTATGGACATATAATATCATATGCTGATGACACATACCTTCTTTTTTCTACAAATTCCTGGGAAGCTGTTCAGGATGCTGCGCAGATGGGACTTAATTTGATAAATGAATGTTTGCAAACTAATTTTCTTACTCTGAATTCTGAAAAAACCAAATACATTGCTTTCACAGTACGTAAAGAACGCCTTGATCATATTATCAGTAAAACCTCTGATCTCACACAAATGTCTCTCAAGTATTAATATTAAATCATATAAATTTAACAAAATAGAATTAGTCCATAACATTAAGTATCTTGGTGTAATAATAGATTCCAACCTTTCTTTTAAAAATCATATCGAAGTATTATCCAATAGACTATCTAAATTAATATACATATTCAAAAATGTACGCCATGTGCTAGATAAGACAGCTTTAACACGTATCTACTATGCCCTAGCGCAAAGCCTCCTTACTTATGGCATCACCTTCTGGGGCGGTGCTCCTAAAACAATTATGAAGCGCGTAGAAATATCACAAAGGGCCATTCTAAAAGTTTTCGGATTCTTCTCTTATAGACATCCAACTGAACTTCTTTATCGACACTGGCAGGTACTAACGGTACGTCAGCTGTTTATTCTCTATACATTGTTGAAGCAACACAGGGGAAATACCTATGATCGCCATAAATTTGTAGGAGTTAGACGTAAAAATACAGTTTGCGCAACATTTGCAACAAAGAAGACATATACAAAAAAATATTTTGCTACATGGGTGGACATATATAGATAATTTTTAATTTATTTTATTGTATAAAAATATACAATAAAATAAATTAAAAATTATCTATATATTCTAACAATAAATATGATTGCAAAAAAAATGTACATGACTGGTTACTGAAATTAGATTATGATTTAACAGAATCGCTCCTATCAAGATAAATCTAATGTACACACTCACACACACACCCACAAAACACATACACACACACACTCACACTCTCACACACACAAACACACGCGCGCGCGCGCGCATGTTTGTTATCCTGGATTTTCGTTGTAATTATATTTTATTACAATATAAGAATTACTTTGTTTATCTATCTATCTATTGTTTTCCTAGAATAATTTCATACAATGTCATAGCATTCGAGGGGTGAGAACCTGGTGACTTGTACTACAGGCTTTTATATATGCCTACTTCAGGCACCAGCTTATCACATAATAAAATTCTGTATATGTACTACTAGATTTACATTGTTTTACTTTATGTTATGTGAAAAGATAAATAAAGACTTCATTATTATTATATATATAACAGTATCTACTTACCTATATAGTTATCACAACAGTAGTTTAGTTTGCAGTTAACAGTAGTTTTTTTTATATACCTATATACATTTATTTATATTATTAAGTATACCTATATATTTACAATTTATTATATTTAATTTTTATTTATTATAGCTAGGGCATGTTTCCTTAATGTTTTTTCAATAGTGTCAACCCTAATAACATTTTTGAGCTTGGCAATGTTGTCGATCTCAGTCTATAAAATTGCTTACAACATTGCCCACACAATTTTCTCGCTAAGACAAGTGTAAGAAAGAGACCATGATTAAAAGCAGCAATAATTAATGCCCTACACGTAACTAATAATGAATCTTACCTGCGCGGCGTTTCTTGGCAATGCGGGATGCAAAACCGCAACAATGTTTTTGCACCACCTTCGACACTGTCACTTTGACGGTTGCTGACAGATGAATGAATGAAGTTAGCTGCGATTGTAGTAGTCATTGTTGCCAAACAGATATTCTAGTTTTCCCTAGACACCATACAAAGTTGTCATTTGTTAAAATAAAATTTCTATCGGTAGTTTTAGTAAATTTTCGTGTTTGGGCAAAGATGTCCCCCAAGGGCAAAGTTGTAAGGTTTCACGGTAACGGTTTAACACAAAAACGCAATTATTTTTCATCACACCATTAAATTTCACTATTGAATAGGATATGGTCCCTCTCCCGTTGTATAAACAGTTTTTTATTTGTTATTAGGAAGTCGTGGTAGAGCCATGCTGCAGCTATATGAGTAGTATTGTTGTAGCACGAATGGGTCGGCTCGACCGGGGAAGGACCGCGCTCTCACAGAATAGCATCTTAACACTGCTGTGTTTCGTATCGTGAGTGTAGAGAACCGGAGACCCTTATTACTGGAAAAAAGGCATTCCATCTTAGTCCTCATGGGTGACAACGCATCTGTATTTTGATTCTTTATTGAGGATAAATGTAGATGTCTATGGGTCACAGCAACCACTAACCATCAGTAACAATGGTAGAGCCACGCGGCAGGTTTAGCTGTCGCACGGATGGGCCGGCTCGAACCGGGGTGGTACCACAACCTCACAGAATACCAGCGTGAAGTAGAGGTTTACCTCTGCGTTTCGCTTGATGAGTGCAGGTGGCCGGAGGCCCTTTTTACTGGAAATGAGGCATTCCATCTTAGTCCTCACGGGTGACAACGCATCTGCATTTTGATTTGTAATAGAGGATAGATGTAGATGTCTATGGGCCGCAGCAACCACTTACCATCAGGTGGACTGTGTGCTCGTTTGTCACCCTTATCCTATATAAAAAAGAGGTGGACTGTGTGCTCGTTTGTCACCCTATCCTATAAAAAAAATAAACGCTGCTACCTACCTTGTGGTTTGCTTCCCTGTTTCCTCTAATGACAAACACGGGACGATAAGGTGTAGTGGATATTCCTATACCGCCACTAATACTCATTTTATATGAAAATACAGTAATTCTCGAAATTGTCTGAAAATACTATGAAAGCCTTAAGAAATTATTCTTTAAATAAATGATGAATTCCGGCATATGTATAAAATTAAAAAATAATATCTTACTTTGAAATACATATTTTTCTTCTATATAAATTGTCTTTTATGCTTAGCAGCGACAGTTTAATGAAGGAAGCCTGAAACTTATTGTTGAAATAAAATAATTCAGGCTTAAAAATAAAAATACTCTTATATTTCCAAATATATATATATAATATATTATATACATTTATTAAATAATCATTTCATTTGTATTCCAATTTAACAATAAAATTTCTCAAAGACACAACATTTTTTAACTCTGTTTATCGTACAAGGATCGAATCCCTCTAGGTACGTGACTTGTCGCCGTCGACCGAGCACGCGATTCCGCAAGTTGAGCCCCAACCGTGTTAAAAATTATTTCAAAGTGCGTGTACTCGGTCGCCGGCGACACGTATACAATCTCTCAGACAGCCCTCATACAAAAATATATTAGTTTGACGCACTCGTACTGAGTCAAGTCGCCGACAGACCGGGTGGCGTGGTACAGAACACGGGAACACTAACTACACTAAAGACATACATTACTGAACCGTTAAAATCCGGCACAGAGGACCAACTTGCTCTACGAGAACAGATCTATACAATCTTTTTTACAAATACTGTTTGCTTACAGAATTAGAAATCCTCAAACATATTTTTTTATACATACAAAAGCGCTCCATTTAAATCACGATGCATATTTGATTTCACATTTCAAAGAATTTTACGAAACGTCCAACAAATATATAATTCATAGAAACAAGCCCTTTAGAAGGACAACAAAGAATTCAAATTAGTCAGTATTAACACATTGTGCTTGGAAGAGCACCAAAGTACATAGTACATGATGAATATTTGTTTATCTACATATATTTTTCTAAAAAGATGCGGTCCACGTCATCGACAAACGACAAAGAGAAAAAAATCACAATCGTACGCCGCCCCAGCGGCCTCACAAATTCCTCGAGCGTAGAACCGCATATCACATTGAACATTTTTATATATTAGTCAATCTAAGACATTTTATTAATACTCTGATAAAACATTTGATAGCGCTTCAACACCATTTTATGCTAAAAATAGACAAATTGTAATATACAACAACAATTTTTATATAATTAAATATAACAAGGTACAGGGCGATTACGTTCCTCATTCGTATCGCTCGTGAAAATCAGTTTGAAAGGCGAGAAGTGAACAGTGTGGCCGCGCCGGCACCGCGGTACAGAGACGTCTCAAATTAAGAACTCGTAATCTTTGGTATAACAGAAATCTGTCGGGTCGGCGCGGCGTTTTCATATAAGATTAGAGAATTCCGACAATGCACAATCGCAGCCTGACTTTATCAAGTCACTGCGAAGGTTGAATTGTATTATTGCCTAGTACAGACAACATGAATATTTAAGTCTGCTGACACGCCGCGGCTAGTCTCGCAAGGTACGACGATAACAATCTATACATCCGTATTCATACTCAAAAGCATATCCAAATATATAATAATATTAATATATTTTGTACACTTAATATCCTACTACATTTTAAAGCTTTCAAATTAAGATTTGTCTTAATTTCACCACCTACACCTACAGTACGTGAAGCCGTCGCCGATTCATTGGACCACGTCCGTGTGGAAATTGTCGCTGAGGAATGTGGCGGCCGTTCACTTGCCTTCATCTTGCTCCATGGGTTCTTCCGAGCCAGAGCGAGAGCTCTCCGTCGACCTGCTAAAATTCAAAATCAAAGTCAACATAGTTTTGCTAAAATCGGTCTATCAAAGCACTTTATAAACATCAAGAAGCCCTACTGAAAGAGATCTCGTGAGAAAAATCAGCAAGAAACTTACAAATAGACCATTTTTCTCCCAATAATAGTTTAGTAACATTTATGGTACTTAAAGGCCTTTTACACCGTACAAGTTTTTCTCTCTGTTGCATACAATAAAGCAATTATTAACATGGACCGTCTAAACACTTTCATCCATTGAAGTGGCAAGTTAAATTGGACAATCAGTAATTGGCAACAACGTTCAATATTAATGACCTCTTATTTTGAAACTTGACTTGACAGTTCAAACTTCAAATTATTTACTTGAAAGAAAAAGACAGATTTTCGATTCAATTTGAATCGAGCGCAATATAATTGATTCTCGAGTAATAATAATAAAAAATACAAAATATCGATATTCCAACAAGTAACATTTTTTTTTAATTTTTTTATTTTCTTTTTTACAGGATAAGGGTGACAAACGAGCACACAGTCCACCTGATGGTAAGTGGTTGCTGCGGCCCATAGACATCTACATCTATCCTCTATTACAAATCAAAATGTAGATGCGTTGTCACCCGTGAGGATTAAGATAGAATGCCTCATTTCCAGCAAAAAGGGCCTCCGGCCACCTGCACTCAACAAGCGAAACACAGAGGTAAACCTCTACCTCACGCTGGTTTTCTGTAAGGTCGTGGTACCACCCCGGTTCGAGCCGGCCCATCCGTGCGACAGCAAAAGCTGCCGCGTGGCTCTACCACTGTTAACAGTTACAACAGTTCAAGTAATCGATCACAGATCGATATGCCTAATATTCACTCCACTTAGTTGTTGTTGTTTTAACTTTCGTTAATCGTTTCACCATTTCGTTTAATTATTAACCATACCTTCTTGGTGATTTTATATTGATCCTGCTTTTACATCTTTAAGTAATCATAGTGAAAAATAGCCTGTTACAGTGTAATAACAGTGAAAAATCACCTATTATAGTGTAGGTAATAGATAATCTCCCTTTATTTATTCTACAATAACTCAGCTCCTAGATTGACAAATGTTGCCAGATTTTCAGCTATGAATTTTTTATATATACGCTTTCAAATGGTCCTACTTTCATCTTGTTGCGACCGCAAATAGTTACAATAATGAAGCAGCAACTCATGAAAAATAGTTTAAGTAAGTGTTTTAGACAAGTCTAAATTTGAAAACCATTCTTTCCGTTCAAAAATTAATATTTTGATAACATGAGATCTAAATAAATAGATATGTTTTCAATTCTTGAGTGGTTTTGTAATTGCATTCAATATTTGCCATTTTTGATGCAAGAAATTGCATAGTATAAATGGGGCATTAAATTGGGTCAGCACTAACTTGCCTAGGTCAGTGTTGATTCGATTTGTTATTGTAAATAAAAAATGCTATAATTATTTCTAACCGTGGATTAGAATCAGTATGTGCGTCTTTATATTTGTTGTATATTGTTTATTGGATATTGGTGTGATGTAATTGTTACGATTCTCGGGGATGAGGTATGGATCAGAAAGGACATTGCTAAAACTCGCCTAAGAACCAACATACTATATGTGACAATTACCAAAATTCTTATCCTTAATTATGCATTACATATACATACATACATTAGATAGTAATAGACACTTCTGAATTGAGAAATCAAAATAAAAAGGACATTTTTGATTTTGAACTTTGTACCTATTTTTAATACTAATGTGCTAAGTTTATGGCCTCCTGTGATTTGACCAATCACACAATACCTTCACTCACATATTTCAAAAGTTGTCATAATGTTATTTATTATGAAAACGGTTATATTTTAAAATTTATCTTAGATTAATATATGCCACAAGGAACTGGGGTACAGTACAGTGAAATCATCTGTTTTCATTTAAAGTAACAATACTATTTTACTCTAATTGGCAAATCAGCATTGTGCCACGCAAAAAAAAAGTCAATAACGTTGACAGATGACAACACGTCAAAATAGATAGACGTCAGAGTTTTGGCGGGAACTTGACCGGTGGCGGCTGGCTGCTCCTGTATTATTGTTTAAATAATGGTTTGAAGTGGACTTTGATATGTAAAAGTGGTGCGATTTTGTGTATTAAGTATCCGCGCATGTGAACTATTAGTGGAAACTGTGAAACAAGTGCTCTGATGGTGATGGATAAGCTGTTTGTTTGAATAGGCGCCTTTAGATACCATCGCCAACTGTCAGCTGCCTGCTGGCTCAAGTTGCCGTCAAAATTTCCCAAGGGCTGCTCAATGTGACGCATCAACATATTATGAAGCAGTGAACTATGAAGGATAATTATACATAAAGACAAGGCTGTATGGCATAGTTCCTTTGCCTGTTCTCTCGAGCGAATAATAAAAACAACAACAACAAGATAGACGTCAGACGTGCGATGGTTTTGGTTTCGTTTGAAAAAATACATTTCTGCAAATGTTTTCGGAATCTAAGTGAACTGTGCAGTTGGTTTGTTATGCGATAAGTTTTTATAAATTACGACTCGGCTTAAACAACGGATATCGATACTCTAATTTAGCGACCTACCTGGCTTGAATCACGGACTTTAACTGAATGAGACTGTACCTATAAGTTGTATTTATTTGGTATGAATAAAATAAATACCTAATCACAACCTAAGTTCTATGTACCGTATAAATGCTAGGCTAAGTCTGAACTGCTCTCATTAGCAATAACATAGTAATGTTTCATAAAAATAAAACATACCCTCAAAATCTCTATGATAACTGCTAATATCTAAGTTTCAGAAGTGTCGGTCAGGAGTTATTGTTCTTACGTACAAATATTTGTAATTTCGGACTTAAACGCGGCAGCGTCGCGCTCGCTCTGCGCCGCCATAGTGTGAGGTGAGCGGTTACCTGAGGCAGACGGGCTCGGCGGGCGCGGGCGCGGGCGGCGGGCGCACGGAGAGCGAGGCCATGGCGGCGGCGGCGTCGCGCTCGCTCTGCGCCGCCATAGTGTGACGTGAGCGGTTACCTGAGGCAGACGGGCTCGGCGGGCGCGGGCGCGTGCGGCGGGCGCACGGAGAGCGAGGCCATGGCGGCGGCGGTGTCGGCGGCGTCGCGCTCACTCTGCAGGCGGCCCAGCCGCGCCGCCATCACCGCCGGCGCCGCCTCCAGCGCCGACACGCCCGCCAGCGAGCTGTACCGTTTGATCTGCGGAAACACGGGGCCATTTTAAACGGATTACAGCAAATTAAAAGGAGGGTTTAATTTATCCAACTATGTATGTTTATATACCGGGTGTAAGTGGAACTCTCCCGAAAACGAAGACAGACGATAGTACTAACAATACCTTTGATGATGGGTCAGAAAGAAATTCGATCCAGAGGAAAAAAATTACCTTTTCACAACATTTTATTAACTTTACTCATGCTCCATCACTACTGTACTAACAGTACAGCTAAATGAAATGATAATTTCATAAAAAGAATCATGAACATACTTAAACATAAAACCAGCAGTGAAACTTAAAATAAAATCAGCTGACAATAGGGTCAATATTCTCGCGGACGCCAAACTCTTATCTAGCTCGGTGCGAAACAACCTACTCACTCTACCCTTCCCTTTCACACACGCGCTACCGTCGCCCAGCCAGCTCTTGTAGCCTCGCGCTGTGGAATTTACACATGTCAGCTTTGCCTAAATGTGGGGAATTCCTAAAATTGCGGGGAATTTTAAGTTGGTTGGGAATTGGTATTATGCGGGGATAATACGGGGATTTTGAAAATCGATAGCCAGGGCTAAGTCAGAACTTTTTTTCAAGAAATCTAAATACTCATCTTAAGATTTTATTAGGTTACTTATGAATATTGTATGACTTCCTTTTCTTAATAATCTTTATTGCACCACATTTAATTTTCGGATTTATTTCGGCAAATTTGTGTATCATTTAATGCTTTTCGTTTATTTACTTTTAATTTATTTAATGTTAGTTAAAAAGTAAATCTTACAAAATTAGTGGAAAATTGTTTCATTTCTTAAAATAAAATGGAGGGGAATTTGTGGGGAATCTGTTGAAGTTTTGTCCTTAAATTGGGGAATTTGATATGAATTTTCGGGGAATTTGACAATTTGATGTTGGCAACGCTGCCATGTCGCACCGAAATTAGAAAAAAAATAGAGGCGGCAATCACTATAAAACTTGCTATAAAAATCACTATAATTTTTTTTAATAATTTTGACATACCTCTTTTTATATTCAAAGTATTGGTCGCGTTAAATACAGAAAGTCAATTAAAATAAAGTAAAAGTATTATTTTTTACATTAATTCTGATAGATTAATTAACTGTCGAACATAATTGCAATTGATTCTAACTATTAAACTATTCAGTAACTACCATTTCATTTCTATTTTCTTATACAAAATCAAAGATAACGATGTTTATAATTGTGTGAGTACTTAGTACCCAATTAGGTACGTTTATTAATTTCAATATAATTTTTGTAGTAAAGAGCTGCTTGTTGCGTCAGAGTATTAATTGTGTAATTGTATTAAAAATGACAACCATAACTTCTAAATTCCATATGAAGACTATTCGTAGGGATAACTAAACTTATAAATAAAATATAAATTTAACTTATAATAAATTAAAATAATACACAACCCTGGCCGCATTTAAATATTTTAATGAAGTCTTGAACATTTTTTTTTTATAGAATAGGGGGCAAACGAGCATGCGGCTCACCTGATGGTAAGTGACTACCGCCGCCCATGAACAACCGCAACACCAGGGGAATTGCAGATGCGTTGCCGACCTTTTAGAAAGGTGTAAGCTCTTTTCTTGAAGGTTCCTAAGTCGTATCGGTCCGGAAAATTCGCTGGTGGTAATTGATTCCACAAGGAAGTCGTGCGAGGGAGAAAACTTCTTCTAAATCGCACAGTCGTGGACCGCCAATCATCCAGATGGTATGGATGGTAACGCGAGTTTTGGCGTGATGTGCGATGGTGAAATTGAGCGGCTGGAATTAGTCCGAACAATTCCTCAGAGCACTCCCCGTGATAAATGCGATAAAATACGCAAAGAGATGCAACATCTCTACGCAGTGCC
The DNA here is from genome assembly GCA_033319125.1 of Parnassius glacialis. NCBI lineage: Eukaryota > Metazoa > Arthropoda > Insecta > Lepidoptera > Papilionidae > Parnassius > Parnassius glacialis. The sequence continues at coordinate 47,416,282 of JAVANC010000027.1, read as the reverse complement.
AGTGTATCGAGCCGATCAGAAATAACTCGGTCGTCGACGATTCGAACCGCTCTGCGCTGGATGCGGTCAAGTGGAAGGAGCTGGCACTGGGGTGCCTCGGCCCAGAGATGAAAACAGTATTCCATGTGGGTCCGAACTTGCGCTTTGTAAAGTTGCAAGCGATGTGCCGGCATGAAATACTGTCTCGCTCTGCTGAGCACGCCAAGCTTTTTAGAGGCCAATTTGGCCTTCCCTTCCAAGTGACCACGAAACTGCACACTATTCGATATGTCGACGCCAAGGATTCCGATACTGGCTGAGGCAGTAAGGGGAGTGCCTTGAAACTGAGGAGATACGACGAAGGGGTTCTTTTTAGCGGTAAACGCGCAAACTTGTGTCTTCTGGGGATTGAACTGGACTAGATTTAGTCGCCCCCAATCCGAGACTTTGTTAAGCAAAGACTCGACTTCAGACACAAGTTTGTCCCGGTACTCGGCGACGTTTTCCAGAGAAATATTGGCACGGCCGGTATATAAGGCATCACCAGTGCTGTCGTCCGCATAGCAATGAATGCTGCCAGTTAGCAACATATCATTGATATGCAGGAGAAACAGCGTTGGTGATAGCACGCAGCCTTGTGGAACACCAGCGTTGATAGGCTTGAAATCAGAGCATTCACCGTCTACTACGACCTTGATGCTCCGATCAGCAAGGAAACTGGTGATCCATTTGCACAATTTTTCGGGAAGCCCATAGGAAGGAAGCTTCGAAAGAAGCGCTTTGTGCCAGACCCGATCAAAGGCCTTCGTTACGTCCAAACTAACGGCTAATGCCTCCCCCTTGGACTCTACTGCCTCCGCCCATCTATGAGTTAAGTAGACTAGAAGATCACCAGTTGATCGACCCCGACGAAAACCGTACTGGCGGTCACTAATCAGCTGGTGATCGTCAAGGTACCTCATGAGCTGGCAGTTTATAATGGCTTCCATTATTTTGGAGAACAAGGAGGTGATGGCGATAGGCCTGTAGTTGGACGGGTCTGAGCGGTCGCCTTTTTTAGGGATCGGGTGCACCAAAGCTGTCTTCCATGAGTTCGGGACTACGCCTTGGGAGTAGGAGTACCGGAAAAGACGCGTTAAAACCGGTGCCAACTCCGGAGCACACTTCTTCAGCACAATGGGAGGGACTCCATCGGGCCCACTCGACTTGTTGACGTCCAGGGAGAAGAGTGCTTTGCGGACCGAGCGCTGTGTAAATCGCACATCCGGCATGGAGCACTCACATCGCGGGATGGTCGGCGGTGTGTTCCCCCCGTCATCTAGAGTCGAGTTGGACGCAAAAAGAGAGCTCAACAGATCGGCTTTCTCCTTTGCGGCATGGGCCAGTGAGTCGTCCTCTCTGTGCAGAGATGGAAGAGATGGCTGACAGAAGTTCCCTTGGACAGCCTTGGCGAGAGACCAGAATGCACGGGTTCCCGAAGGAAGGCGAACTAGCTTCTCGCCAATTCTGCCGATGTGCTCAGACCTTGCCTTGGCAATGACGCTTTTGAAGGACCTGGAGGCGGAATTATACTTCTTTTTTAATGCGCTGGTGTTTACATCCCGAGACGTTGATGCGTCAGCCCAGGCCTGGTAGCACTCCTGCTTATAGCGTGATGCTATTTTACAGGAGCGACCAAACCATGGCTGGGATCTGCCTCCGATGGGCACCACAGAGGATGGAATAAAAAGTTCCATACCCTGAAGTACCACATCAGCAACAGAATCGGCAACAACGCTGGGATCTTCCGGCGAGAAGCAAACCCGCCCCCAAGGGTAGGATGCAAAAAAAGACCGCATCCCGTCCCAATCAGCTGACCTATAGTGCCAAACACGGCGGCAAGCTGTAGATCGCAACTGCGATTGGAGCGTGAGTGGCACCGTACTCCGGATCAGACAATGGTCCGAAGAGCCCAGAGGGGCATCGACGGAGACCTGATATCCGTCCGGATGAGAGGTCAGCAGAAGGTCCAACAGGGAAGGTACATGGTCTTCCACATCTGGGATCCGTGTAGGCGAAGTAACCAGTTGTGTTAGACCATATGCCAAAGCAAAGTCATAGACAGATCTACCCGCATGATCGGTTAAACGAGAACCAAGCCATTCAGCGTGGTGGGCGTTGAAATCACCGAGTATCACGATCTCTGCGGATGGCACCTGTTGTAGCACGGAGTCTGCAGCCATTTGGACGTGGTCTATGAGTCGGTCTGTGTCGGCATTACCGCTATGGGACCTATAGAGGCACCCGTAGACGCGGGGATGGTCGTCGCTGTCTACGCGCAGCCATAGGATGGACAGGTCCGTACCTTCAAGGCTGCCGAGGCGTCGAAAACAGATGTCCTCTCTGACATACACGCAAACTCCAGCCCGGGGCACAAACGAGTGTTCTAATTTGTACCCCGGGTAGGAGAGATACGAAGTATCAGCCGGAGAGGACACCTGTGTCTCGGTAAGAAAGAGCAAGGCCGGCTTAGCTATCTCCAGATGGTAGTGGACGGCGTTAAGGTTTGAATGAAGTCCCCTGATATTGCAGAAATCCACGGTAAGCGTGGCAGGGGTTGCCTTTGTCTTCTTGCTCCACTTGCCCCAAGCAGGTTTCGTCTTGAGCGGAATTTCGCCCCCCCCCCCCTCCCCCAGAATACGCGGGGCAGCCTGAGCACCCACGCCCAGGAGTGGAGTAGTTTAGTCGTGGATGCTCAGCGAGGGATTCTCCAGGGGTGTTGGTATCCTCCTGGGGTAGTCTTTTATTTAATTCCACTACCATGTTAATGGGGGGGAGGGGGGAGAAATTGGGCCTCCGGCCACCTGCACTCACCAAGCGCAACGCAGAGGTAAACCTCTACTTCACGCTGGTATTCTGTGAGGTCGTGGTACCACCCCGGTTCGAGCTGGCCCATCCGTGCGGCAGCAAAAGCCACCGCTTAGCTCTACCACTGTTATTAAACGATCAGAAATACACAATAGGAATTTTATTTGACATGACAAAAGCATATGAAAAAATTAAATATGACATTCTCTTAAATAAACTTTATGACATTGGTATCTGTGGTTTAGCTCATAAGTGGTTTGCTTCCTTTCTCAGCAATCGTTCACAGTACTTCGAAATAGAAAATGTGGATCAAGATTCAAAAACCATAACATGTGTCAGGTCGAGGGCCCAGCCGGTGCGGGACTCTATCCCTCAGGGGTCCGTACTCGGATGTGTCCTCTTCCTTATTTACATCAATGACCTCCCCAAGATTATTGATGAGCTTTGTGTGATGTTTGCCGACGATTTTTCCGTTGTGTTCTCTTATATCAATGGTAAGAAAGTTAATGAAAGAATCGACATAATTATAAACAAAGTAAAACAATGGCTAAACGATCGTAATTTAAAAGTCAATTTCAAAAAAACTAAATTAATACAATTCAGACTACGACAAAAACATGAACTAGATATAAATTATACATATAATCAAACAAAATTAGAATGTGTTCAAAATTTTTCTTTGCTGGGTATAAATATAGATTCGAATGTTAATTTAAAATCACATATTCAAACAAATAAGTTAAAATTATCACAATTGATATATGCTTTAAGGGAATTAAAAAAAATCTACAAATTTAAAAACGGCAGTGACAGCCTATCACGCCTACGCTCAAGTGTGGCTAAACTACGGCGTCATACTGTGGTGCAACAGTGTAGAATCACACGAACTTTTTATTTTACAAAAAAAATGTATACGCGTACTTGCAAATATAAAACAAAGAGAAAGCTGCAAACCTCACTTTCAAAGTCTCAAAATTCTAACATTACCGTGCCTGTATACAGGGTATTTTTGGAACGCTCCCGAAAACTAAGACAGGCGACAGCACCAAGTATACCTTTGATCATGGGTCACAAATAAATTTGATCCTGATGAAAAAAAAATCATATTTTTACAACGTTTTATTAGCGTTATTCACGCGCCATCATGTTAGTACAGCTAAATGAAACGATAATTTCATAAAAAAAATCATGAAAATACTGAAACATAAAACCAGCAGTGAAAACTGAATTGATATCACCTGACTAATGGAGGTTAATGTACGCGCGAACGGTGAAAAAAGAACGCTGGCCTTGAACTTGGGCACAGCGATTTATCACATATTGGTACGAAGGGGGCGCGACGGGGGAACAATCCGCCAGTATTACTGTGCCTGCATGCTATTGGTTCCCGCGCTTTGTTCGCTCCAAAAATACAGTCGCATACACAGCTTACTTTGCGACTCGCGACGATGTTTTAAAAAGGAAGGAAAGAAAAATTATTTATATCTATTGTTTTATGACTAAACTAGTGAACGAAAAGGTAAATATGATAGGAGAAGGTGAATGGGGAAAATTGTGCAGTAAATTTAAAAGTGTTGAGGAAGAATACCGAAAAAATTACCATGTGATCGACCTGATGACGGAAGCTCAAGCGAAGATGAAAGTGATGATGAAGTAGCATCCAGTAACACCAACACACCTTCAACATCTGGCTTCCATGTGACCCAAGACGACATAATGGACGGCGTGCCACCCTTACCTTAAGTTTTCTTGTTACAAACTACTTTATATTTTACGATATAAATAACAAATAATGCTCAAGTAAAAATTATCCATTTTTAATTCCAAGTAAGGCACCTATTATGATTCTACAATAAAACAATTAATTACTTACTATAATATTATAAAACAATATCCCAATACCATGTAGTACTTTAGAACGCGACTGTAACCTCCCTTCACTCGACCTGCTAGCTCGGTGCGAAATAATGTAACCCGCCCGGCTCGTGTCGCATCACGCTGTGATGCAGTAGGTTTCAGTCATAGAATTATTACGCAATTTTTTTGCGTAATAATTCTATGGTTTCAGTTTAATTGTAGTTTTTGAAACAGTTCCGTGTTGATTTTGTTACTTGTTGTTACGTTTTTTGTTTTAATAATGCTTAACGCGTACGTTTATAGTGATTGTGAATACGACAACATGTTATGTATCCGAACCTAGGTACACGAAGTATCGCTAAATAAATTGTTAAGACGTCGGGATGGAACAAGTGTGTCATACTGTGCAGTGCACAAAGTGTTGAAGCGTAACCGAATGCGCCCATACAAATTGCACAAAGTGCAAGCTTTAGTTCCCGGCGATCACGACCGCCGACGAGTTTTCTGCCGTTGGTTATTATACCAGCAACAACGTGTGGCTGGTTCCATTGAGCACATTATCTGAACGGATGAGTCGACATTTACCAGAAACGGCCTGTGGAACCGAAGAAATACACACGTGTATTCAGAGGTTATCCCGCACGCTGTTCGACAAACCGGGCACCAAACCCGATGGTCGGTTAACGTATGGGCAGGTTTATTTAAGGATCGCATACTAGGACCAGTATTTCTGCCACAGCGACTGAACGGACAGCGATACCTAAACTTTATAAATGAACAGTTGACAGACATTTTAGACGACCTATCGTTGGCTGAATATCGCCGCACATGGATCCAGTATAATGGGGCCCCTCCACATGTGAGGTTCGTCCGTGAGCGCCTCAATGAGCTATTTGATGATCGCTGGATTTGCCGGACTAGGACCACACGCTTGGCCACCTCGCGCACCAGATCTGACCCCGTTAGACTTCTTTCTGTGGGGTATGTGAAAGAAAGGGTTTTTAATCGTGAGTGTGATAGTGCTGACGAAACTACAAAAGCATCGTGGATATTTTCGACAAACTACGTACGGACTGTGTCGAAGATCACACGATGATGCCCCGCCTCCATGAGGAGACGCAACACCGAGCCCAAATCTGCCTTGAAATGAATGGAGCACAATTTGAGCCGCATCTCATAAGACCACGGAGGATTTAGAGCGGTAAGCTGTTTCATAACTATTTTTTTTTAAATAACTTAGTACTGAACTAATCTGAATACATACATAACTGAATACATGAGAATAATAAACATACCTACACGATGAATAAAAACGCATGACTCTAACCTTGGTTACATTTCATTTATGTATTTTGTTATTAGCGGGAAATCGAACCAGTTATTTGGGTTATTTAACCTGTAAATTCGGATTAAAATGGCTACGTGGAGACAAGTACAGTGGCAAAATAGTATGTTAAGTAGATAAGTTAGGTATTTAGACAAGTGTTGTAAATTATTAGGTATTGTGGTATAGCCCGCTAGTTGCGGACCGCGCGAATTTGCGTTCGCGCGTACATTGAACTTTAATCAGCTGATATGAATTCAGTTATTCCACTGCTGGTTTTAGGTTTCAGTATTTTCATGATTTTTTTTATGAAATTATCGTTTCATTTAGCTGTACTAACATGATGGCGCGTGAATAAATCTAATAAAACGTTGTAAAAATATGATTTTTTTTTCATCAGGATCAAATTTATTTGTGGCCCATGATCAAAGGTATACTTGGTGCTGTCGCCTGTCTAAGTTTTCGGGAGCGTTCCAAAAATACCCTGTATATTAGAAATATGTAAGTTTGTAAAAAGACACCCAAGTTTTTACACCAAAATCATAGACGCGCCCCGACACAACGTACCTTGCTATAAGAATAACCTTTTGCAACCAAAATCTAAATTAAAATTACACAGTTCAGGTCCTTACCCGATGTCAATAAAAATTTATAATAAATTGCCGGAATACATAAAAGCCGAAACAAATATTAATAAATTCATAAGATCTTTAAAAGATATACTCATTAAAAAAAGTTATTATTCAATTAATGAATACATTGAGGAAAAAAATGTTTAAGTGTCTGCCCCTCTCCTGTTCATTGCTATGCCTTTCGAGGTGCATGTGATTGTTAGAACTTGCATGTTTTGCTTAGTCTCTAAGTCACATGTAACGCAATTTGTGAATAAATAAATAAATAAATAAATAAACGTTGGCAATATATTAACGGTTGAACGGTCTGTGGTTCAGTCAAATGATCAGTGCTTCAAGGACGTTACGACGCACGAGGCATTTGTTTTGGCGTATGACGTCTTCACTTTGGCTTGTTATCACATGCGCGTGAGCGACAGTTCAATCGTTTTGTTTTTTAAATTCTTGCTATTATTTCTTGTTGTTGTTATTCTTGTTGTTACGTTTTGTTTTTCTTGTTTTGTTTTAATAATGCCTAACGCGTATGTACGCTAATAGTGCTCCTGAATACCGTAACATGTTAATGTGCCTTCGATAATCTCATACTTATATAGGATTTAGATCGGTAAGCTGTTTTTTTTGTATTTTTTTTAAATAACTTAGAACTGAACTCATCTGAATGGGTACATAACTTAATACATCAGAATAATAAAAATACCTACACGATGGATAAAAAAGCATGACTCTAACCTTGTTAACATTTCATATAAGTATTTTTTCCATTAGCAGGGAATCGAACCAGGTATTTGTTTTAATTAACCTGTAAATTCGAATTATAGTGGCTAGGTAGAGACAAGCACAGTGGCAAAATAGTAGGTTAAGTAGATAAATTAGGTATTTAGACATGTGTTGTAAGTTATTAGGTATTGTGGTACCATCGCTAGCTGCGGCCCGCGCGAATTCGGCGTCCGCGCGTACAGCTGCTTGTAATTACACTGCAGGTTTTATATTTAAGTATTTTCATGATTTTTTTTTAATGAAATTATCGTTTGATTTAGCGGTACTAACATGATGGAGCGTGAATAAAGTTAATAAAACGTTGTGAAAAGATGTTTTTTTCCTCGGGCTTCGATTTTTTTTCTGACCCATTATCAAAGGTATCGTTAGTACTATCGTATGTCTTCGTTTTCTGGAGCGTTTCACTAATATCCGGTATATGTTCATCTGTTCTTTTAAATCTTCTACTTTAACTAATGAGAAAGCGTCGAAAGTTCGTTGAAAGCGTCGTTTTCTTCCGTGATTTATGTGGTGTCATATGAAACTAGAAATGTAAGTTTATTTCAAATATAATACTACAAAATTTCAATAAGGTTAAAATACTTCTAAAACTGTTATATGTACCCACAAAACATTATATCAAATTCAATTTACTATATATTTATAATAATAAATTAATACACATGTATGGTGCAATACCATGCATTCTCCCGCGTCGGCGTTTTAGTTAGGCATTTTATTATATTTCTCACTGACCTCATTTATTAATACCGTAAAAAAAATATTTAAAAATTTCCTACCAATACGGTCGCGTTACTCAACCTTGTGTCTTTACCAAGTTTCGTATATTGTGAAATCTCAATAAATCTGTTTCTTTTTCGTGTGTGTGCGTGCGTGTACGTGTGTTTGCGTGCGTGTACGTGTGCGTGTCACTGACCGCGGGCCAGTGCGGCGCCTGCGCGGCGATGGCGGCCTGCAGCGCGGCGAGCGCGTGCGGCGCGTGTGTGTGCGTGTGTGTGCGTGCGTGTACGTGTGCGTGTCACTGACCGCGGGCCAGTGCGGCGCCTGCGCGGCGATGGCGGCCTGCAGCGCGGCGAGCGCGTGCGGCGCGTGTGTGTGCGTGTGTGTGCGTGCGTGTACGTGTGCGTGTCACTGACCGCGGGCCAGTGCGGCGCCTGCGCGGCGATGGCGGCCTGCAGCGCGGCGAGCGCGTGCGGCGCGTGTGTGTGCGTGTGTGTGCGTGCGTGTACGTGTGCGTGTCACTGACCGCGGGCCAGTGCGGCGCCTGCGCGGCGATGGCGGCCTGCAGCGCGGCGAGCGCGTGCGGCGCGTGTGTGTGCGTGTGTGTGCGTGCGTGTACGTGTGCGTGTCACTGACCGCGGGCCAGTGCGGCGCCTGCGCGGCGATGGCGGCCTGCAGCGCGGCGAGCGCGTGCGGCGCGTGTGTGTGCGTGTGTGTGCGTGCGTGTACGTGTGCGTGTCACTGACCGCGGGCCAGTGCGGCGCCTGCGCGGCGATGGCGGCCTGCAGCGCGGCGAGCGCGTGCGGCGCGTGTGTGTGCGTGTGTGTGCGTGCGTGTACGTGTGCGTGTCACTGACCGCGGGCCAGTGCGGCGCCTGCGCGGCGATGGCGGCCTGCAGCGCGGCGAGCGCGTGCGGCGCGTGTGTGTGCGTGCGTGTACGTGTGCGTGTCACTGACCGCGGGCCAGTGCGGCGCCTGCGCGGCGATGGCGGCCTGCAGCGCGGCGAGCGCGTGCGGCGCGTGTGTGTGCGTGCGTGTACGTGTGCGTGTCACTGACCGCGGGCCAGTGCGGCGCCTGCGCGGCGATGGCGGCCTGCAGCGCGGCGAGCGCGTGCGGCGCGTGTGTGTGCGTGCGTGTACGTGTGCGTGTCACTGACCGCGGGCCAGTGCGGCGCCTGCGCGGCGATGGCGGCCTGCAGCGCGGCGAGCGCGTGCGGCGCGTGTGTGTGCGTGCGTGTACGTGTGCGTGTCACTGACCGCGGGCCAGTGCGGCGCCTGCGCGGCGATGGCGGCCTGCAGCGCGGCGAGCGCGTGCGGCGCGTGTGTGTGCGTGCGTGTACGTGTGCGTGTCACTGACCGCGGGCCAGTGCGGCGCCTGCGCGGCGATGGCGGCCTGCAGCGCGGCGAGCGCGTGCGGCGCGTGTGTGTGCGTGTGTGTGCGTGCGTGTACGTGTGCGTGTCACTGACCGCGGGCCAGTGCGGCGCCTGCGCGGCGATGGCGGCCTGCAGCGCGGCGAGCGCGTGCGGCGCGTGTGTGTGCGTGCGTGTACGTGTGCGTGTCACTGACCGCGGGCCAGTGCGGCGCCTGCGCGGCGATGGCGGCCTGCAGCGCGGCGAGCGCGTGCGGCGCGTGTGTGTGCGTGCGTGTACGTGTGCGTGTCACTGACCGCGGGCCAGTGCGGCGCCTGCGCGGCGATGGCGGCCTGCAGCGCGGCGAGCGCGTGCGGCGCGTGTGTGTGCGTGTGTGTGCGTGCGTGTACGTGTGCGTGTCACTGACCGCGGGCCAGTGCGGCGCCTGCGCGGCGATGGCGGCCTGCAGCGCGGCGAGCGCGTGCGGCGCGTGTGTGTGCGTGCGTGTACGTGTGCGTGTCACTGACCGCGGGCCAGTGCGGCGCCTGCGCGGCGATGGCGGCCTGCAGCGCGGCGAGCGCGTGCGGCGCGTGTGTGTGCGTGTGTGTGCGTGCGTGTACGTGTGCGTGTCACTGACCGCGGGCCAGTGCGGCGCCTGCGCGGCGATGGCGGCCTGCAGCGCGGCGAGCGCGTGCGGCGCGTGTGTGTGCGTGCGTGTACGTGTGCGTGTCACTGACCGCGGGCCAGTGCGGCGCCTGCGCGGCGATGGCGGCCTGCAGCGCGGCGAGCGCGTGCGGCGCGTGTGTGTGCGTGTGTGTGCGTGCGTGTACGTGTGCGTGTCACTGACCGCGGGCCAGTGCGGCGCCTGCGCGGCGATGGCGGCCTGCAGCGCGGCGAGCGCGTGCGGCGCGTGTGTGTGCGTGCGTGTACGTGTGCGTGTCACTGACCGCGGGCCAGTGCGGCGCCTGCGCGGCGATGGCGGCCTGCAGCGCGGCGAGCGCGTGCGGCGCGTGTGTGTGCGTGTGTGTGCGTGCGTGTACGTGTGCGTGTCACTGACCGCGGGCCAGTGCGGCGCCTGCGCGGCGATGGCGGCCTGCAGCGCGGCGAGCGCGTGCGGCGCGGGCGCGCGCGCCAGCTCGTGCAGCGGCGGCTCGGCGAGCCGCTCGCCCAGCAGCGCGCGCACGCACTCCTGCGCGCAGTCGCACATCGCCGCCAGGTCGTACCCGCCCTCCAGCGACAGCACCACCTGCACGACACACCGCTCGTATTACACTCGCCCACCACACACTACGCTAGATCCTGCACAGCCAATAAATAACACTCTGACCTCGTATTGTAGTAATTTTCTACACAATGTTATCAGAAAGGCTCGAAGTGGATTTTATTTATCATCACTCATTATCGTCATTACAGCCCTTCACAAGTCGACTGCTGAACATAGGCCTTCCCCACAGAATGGCAGAAAGCACGGTCCTGAGCCACCTGCATCCATCGACTTCCTGCATGTCTTACCAGGTCATCACTCCATCTAGTGTAGTCACTCGAGAACCTTTTCTCCCCATCGGTAGTCGGTCCTTCGAGCAATATGACCGGCACATTGCCACTTCGGCTTAATAATCCGTTGGGCTATGTCAGTCACTCTGGTTCTACTGCGGATATTATAATTTTTAAGTTTATCACGCATAGAAACCCCACGCATAGCCCTCTGCATAGCTCACTGAGCGACCTTGGGGGTCCTCATACGACCATCAGTGAAGGACCACGTCTCAGATCCATAAGTAATCATTTAACACGCACTTGTTGTACAATCTTGTTTTCAGGTTTTGAGGTATACCTGACGAAAAGATGTGTCGTAATTGCCAGAACGCTGCACCAGCTGAATTGAATCCATCGATTGACCCCTTGGTCGAATTTGGACTTACTAAGTCGGACTATTTGTAAATGTATTTGTATTTGTCGGTAAATATACTCGTCAACAACTTGAGAGCTTTTTTATATATATATGAGAGGGGGCAAACGAGCATGCGGCGCACCTGATGGTAAGTGACTACCGCCATCCATGAACAACTGCAACACTAGGAGAATTGCAGATGCCTTGCCAGTCTTTTAAAAGAAGTAAACTCTTATCTTGAAGGTTCCTAAGTCGTATCGGTCCAAAAAATCGCTCCGGCCACCTGCACTAACCAAGCAAAACGCAAAAGCAAAGCTTCTACTTTAGGTAAAAAAAAAAATAATAAAAAATCTCTAACATTCTATCTGTTTAGGCGTAAATAGTAATTATTTGAAATTGAATTGTATTATGAACACCGTTCGAAGAGTCTGGCATCTGGTATCGAGGCCGAACCCCCTCTCCACTCGACACATTCCATTGCGAGCCCGTCCTGGCGGCGTCGAGCGAATTCATTCTAAATAGCTGTCGTTAGGAACGGACGTTCGGTTTTTTGTTTAATTTGTTACTTCGCGAACGGGTTGAGATTGTAACTTGTACCCCCGTCGTCGGCCGCGACACGTGTTAGTTTTTACTGGTTAGCTAATTTCGGTGCAAGTAATTGTGCAAATTATATAGTGATTGCGTTTGAAGTTTCTTGACTGTCCTATTACGTAAATAGACTGAACTAGTGCCTGAGAAGGGAATTGTTACCGGGGACTCCGTAGGAGAATACCTCCTCCGGGGCATCATCGTGTCATCTTGCCCAGGCCACTTACACACCGACACACAACTAACACCTACACGCACTACACTTACAGCCGGGCAGATCCTAGTGAACCGTCTCCGCTCCCGGAAACAGGTAAGTACCTTATAATTAACTAGCCTTCCCTTTATTGTGACAGGATATTTCCAAGTGGCCACTTTAGAGGCCCGACCTGCGTCTGCCTGTAGAATTCCTGCTAGGGCCCCGGGATCGCCTACTTTTGCAGGGCGAGTCGTAGGCCGTAACACTATCCTTTTTATTTTTTAAATTCAGAATGCGTGGTAATGCACTATTTTAACTGATCGTCATTCATAAATATCTGACGCCTACTATTTTACTACGCACGCACAGATTTGTAAGGGTCGCTCGGTTTCAAATTTAGGTTCCTTGTAGCGCGTTTTCCCGCGTTCTTGCCTTCCGTTAAACGTTAGATCGCTAGGTACCTTCGTCCGCCCGGCCGACCAACAGTTAACAGTGTGACCGTGACCTCATTACGTACTAGTGTTGTTCATAGGAAGTGTCGCTTCGTTACCAACGACGACGAAAATATTTGAACCGCGAATAATATGAAACTATGAATGGTGCGGTGTTACATTTTAGGCATTAGAAATTTACGTATTGCGCAAAGATTATACGAGTCGAAGAACAATTTACAGCTAATTAAACTATTCAAGTGCAGTGAGCGATAATTTAAATGGTAAATATGAAGATCAGTGGATTGCGCATGGAAGCCCTATACTTTGGCCTGCAAACTCGCTGGACCTTTCACCGTTAGATGACAAACACGTTATTAATTGTATCGCACAAAGAGGAGCGCGCGTACGCGTATTGCTTGCCTATTTATCACTTTCAATTTGGGATAATTTCAAATAAAAGTAGAAGCCTCATTTATTCGTTTTTTTTTCAAAAACTGCAATAACGGGATATCATTACTTATATTTTTTAACTTAAATATAAAATCTGGATATTTTTTGCAAAATAACCCTGTATCTCCAATTAAACGCTTCATAAGTATGTGGGGGTGGGAGTGGGGTAATGGGAGGGTTGTACCTTGCCGTTGGCGAGCTGCATGAGGTCGCGCGTCATGTGCGCGAAGCAGGCGGGCGACACGCTGTAGCCGCCCAGCGGCGCCGGGTGGCCCGCGGCCGCGTCGAACCCGCACGACACCAGCACCAGCTCCGGCTTGTACTCCTGCACCACGCGTATCAGTTACAGCTTGTACACTACGTACGTTGTCATGATCAGTAAATGACCTATATTAGCAAACAGACCAGTAAATGAACTAAAGAATATAGCATATTCTTGAACACACCTAAAAGTAATAAAAACTGCGATCGTCAACCCGCCTGGTAAGCGAGACAACTATAGCAATTATTACCACTATGAGACAATTTTTGAGGAAAGCCTATGTTTAACAGTGTACTTTTGAAGGACTGCTGTAATAATTGACCGGAGATGTGAAAAGCAGGAAGAAGTGTGTGTCGCGTTACCTTGGCGATGGGCATGACGAGCGAGCGGAAGGCGGCCAGGTACTCGGCGTCGGCGAGCGGCGGCGCGCCGGGCCACGGCACGTTGACGGTGTAGCCCAGGCCGGCGCCCGCGCCGCACTCGCTGGCCGCGCCCGTGCCCGGGAAGAAGTTGCCGTCGTCGTGCCGGTGCAGGCTCACGTACAGCACGTGCGGGTCCTCGTAGAAAATCTGCTGCGTGCCGTTGCCGTGGTGCACGTCCTGCACGACCACACCAAACGTAACGTCCGCCTTACCGCACTGGTACACAGGCCACTACGGCTGCCAAACTGATCCAATCGTCTACATCTGTCGGTAGCTACAAACATATTCCTGACATTTCCATAGACACTCTTTACGATACCGACAGAATAATTTTGCGCTTTCTGCACCCACACAGCAAGCTGTACGCTAGTTCCAGCTAGTCACGTAATCATAAATATTTATAATGAGGATATTTACATTTTATTTTCAAGCAAAATTTCTTTAGCCACATATTAAGGTTGTCAGTTGTTTTTTTTTTCATTTTGTTCAAAACTCAATAAAATCTTTGTTCCCCAGACCGAATTTCAGGCATAAAAATCTTCACAGAGATTGGCACATGACAGGCTTCTAGTTTACGAGTGTGAGTACAAACACAGGTGTTTTCTCCATTCCCTTACTCCCATAGTCCGATGAGATGGAAATCTTATACAATCAAACAAGAAATAACAAGAAAGTGTATCGGTGTCCTAAGTGTTTTTAGCGTGGTAGAACCATGCTGCAACTATATTAGTGGTATAGTTGTAGCACGAATGGATCGACTCGACCGGGGAAGGACCACACTCTCACAGAATACCAGCGTAAAATAGCAGCTTGACACTGCTGTGTTTCGTATGGTGAGTGTAGAGAACCGGAGATTCCTTTTACTGGAAAAGAGGCATTCCATTTTAGTCCTCACGGGTGACGACGCATCTGTATTTTGATTCTTCATTGAGGATAAATGTAGATGTCTATGGGTCACAGCAACCACTTACCATCAGGTGGACTGTGTGCTCGTTTGTCACCCTATCCTATAAAAAAGAGTGTAAAAAAATTACAAGAAAGTGTACCGGTGTCCTAAGTGTAAAAAATTACAAGAAAGTATATCGGTGTCTTGTTATGTCAAAATTTGATGAAAGTGTAAAAATATATGTAAGTGTAAAAGTGTAAAAAAAATTAACGACGGAAATCTTTTACGACCAAACGTGAAATAACAAGAAAGTGTATTCGTGCCCTAGTTTGTAAAAATTACAAGAAAGTGTATCGGTGTCAGAGTTTGTAAAAATTACATTAAAGTGTATTGGTGAAAACAAGAAAGTGTATCAGTGTTCTAGTTTGCAAAATTATATTAAAGTGTATCGGTGTTTCAAGTGTAAAAACTACAAGAAAGTGAATCGGTGTACTATTTTGTAAAACTTACAAAAAAGTGCACAGATGAAGTGACAAGTGAAAATAATTTTAAAAGAAACCGCCTGCCAAGCGAAGCAACTATGGCGAAATCTTATATGAGACAATCTATGAGGCCTATGTTCAGCGGTAAACTTGTGATAGACTGTAATGGGATGAATGAATTATGAATGACAAAGGCCTAATATAAAGTCCTTATTACCGTTGATTATTACTTATTTAAGTATTAATTATCTTCATACGTGTCTCATTCTACTGTTGTTTAGAGAAGAGAGAGAACAGCTTTAGGTGTTTCTTAAATTTACATTTATTTTTTATGAGTAAGGTGGTTTATTTCTGACAATATTTTATTAAAGCAAGCACAAATTAATAAACACCGTATTCAAATGTAACATATATAACTCACCCAATCCACTATGAGTATCCTCTGTAGGCCGAGCCTCGTATGTAAAATCTTAGCAGCTATAGCTACGGAGTTGAAGAAACAGAAGCCCATCGCTTGGTTAGGCTCCGCGTGGTGTCCAGGTGGTCGAACCACTGCGAACCTGGTAAATAGACATATTTTTTGAAATCATGTTCATACATATACCATTAATGTAAAGTAAAAATGTTAACTTCACTCAGGTTTCACCTGTTTTAATTTATCTAGATGCTCTTCTAACTATTTGACTATTTTTTTGAAAACCTTTAAAAACATCGTACAATTAGTATAACATTGTACAATTTTCGATGGGAATGAAATGATGAGGTGAGATGCTTTAACGCTACCACCACATTAATAAGATATACGTATATTTTTGAACAGAAACTGGTTACATTTATTTTCAGTTTGCGCGATTGATTCATTTTGTGAGATCACAGCAAATGTGTGCAGATGATTATTATCTTTATATATAAAAATTAAGTGTCACAGTCCGCGTTGAACTCCTAAACTATTGAACTGATTTCAATGAAATGTTTCACAATGTGTGCAGTTTGGTCCAATCTGAGAGATAAGATAGTTTTTATCCCGATAAGTGACCCTCAATTTTTTTTATTGTGATTGTAATGATTTTTTTTAGGACACATGGTCGTAAGAAAGGGTAGAACAACGTCTGCCTGGTCAGCTTGTTATTATATGTAATGATGTTAGACGTATAAATTACAAAGTTTTTGCATATGATGTCCACAGCAGCATCTAGCGATTTATCAGATGTATATACGAAGCACGAGGAGCAGCTCGATACCTTCACAGTAGTACTTCAAAATACTATTGACTTAACCATTATACAGGTCAAAGCGGCTTAGGCTGGAAATTCATCTATTTTGCGTTAGCATACGTGTACCTGAGGAGTTGGGGCTAGTGACTCACTTCATGTACAGGCCAGCCCGCGTGGCAGGGTTGGGTGCCCAGGAGCCAAGACTCATCTGTTGTACTAGCTGTGTCGGACATCTGCGGGGCCGGTTAGTGTTGATGTTGATGCGCACGGGAGGATCTAGGAATCGGGGGCCAATGACTAACCCGTTGTGCTAGTGAGAGACAGATGTGCGCCATCTGTGGGGCGGGGAGCCAGTGAACGCGTGAGGTTGCGCTAGTGGCCGTGCAGCTGAGAGATTGGAAATAGTGAGTTTGTGCTATTGACGTGAACCTGCAGGACTGGGAGTTAGATAATGCATTACGTGGCATTAGTGAAGCGCACCTACAGGACTGGGAGTTAGTGAAACACTCGTTGCGCTACTGGGTCCGGATTTACCCGTTGTGCAGGTTGGCGCGCTCTCACAGGGCGGAGAGCCAGTGTCTCACTCGTTGGGTCAGTGGTTCTGGGTCGTCCGCAGCCGCACTCACCCGCTGCGCAGATTGGCGCGCTCCCACGGGGCCGCGAGCCAGTGTCGCAGTGGTTGCGCGCCGCACTCACCCGCTGCGCAGATTGGCGCGCTCCCACGGGGCCGCGAGCCAGTGTCGCAGTGGTTGCGCGCCGCACTCACCCGCTGCGCAGATTGGCGCGCTCCCACGGGGCCGCGAGCCAGTGTCGCAGTGGTTGCGCGCCGCACTCACCCGCTGCGCAGATTGGCGCGCTCCCACGGGGCCGCGAGCCAGTGTCGCAGTGGTTGCGCGCCGCACTCACCCGCTGCGCAGATTGGCGCGCTCCCACGGGGCCGCGAGCCAGTGTCGCAGTGGTTGCGCGCCGCACTCACCCGCTGCGCAGATTGGCGCGCTCCCACGGGGCCGCGAGCCAGTGTCGCAGTGGTTGCGCGCCGCACTCACCCGCTGCGCAGATTGGCGCGCTCCCACGGGGCCGCGAGCCAGTGTCGCAGTGGTTGCGCGCCGCACTCACCCGCTGCGCAGATTGGCGCGCTCCCACGGGGCCGCGAGCCAGTGTCGCAGTGGTTGCGCGCCGCACTCACCCGTTGCGCAGTTCGCCGCGCGCGGTGCGCAGCGCGAGGTCGAGCACGGCGCCGGCGGCGAGGCGCGCGGCGGGCGGCGTGTGCGCGTCGCTCCAGGCCGTGTCGGCGTCCACGCCCAGCCCGCCGCACGCCAGCCGCACCAGCCGTAGCGCGCGCGCCTCGCGCCCGCGCCCGCCGAACGCCGCCACGTGCGCCTCCGTGTGCACCGACTGCACACACGCACAAGCACACGCTACACTCTAACTACGCCTGTCACCACTACTCTACACACCACTCCGTCTACCTAGGCGACCAGTTGGTATCGAGGGTAAAGAGAGCAAGATAGTTACAGGCTGTAAGGTATTCTATCTTAATCTTCAGAGGTGATAACACACCTGTCAACGCCATTGTTTGAACTTGGCTGCAGGTATCCATGGACTGCAGAAGTTAATTATAATCAGGAGGACTGTAAACTAACTTGTCACTTCGTATTTATAAAAAAAGCAATATAAAGGCAAAGACATTCCACCATATTTTAGAAGTGACGAGGCGGGCATTTTAATTGGGGATAAATGTAAGTGGGTTAGTGATATTTTGAGAAGTGTGCAATCGCCAATGTACCTGCAGCTCGTCGAGCGTGGCCTTGCGCGGGCGCGTGCGCTCGGTGCGCGCGGCCAGGCCGGTCTCGCACAGGCGCGCCCACACCGACTGCAGCCGCCCGCCGTGCTCCGGGTGCGTGGGCGCGTGCGCGCCGCACGAGCACCTGCACACGCACACAACACACCTCACACTCAAGTGTAACACCAATAACTTATATGTAAAGAGAATACAAGCTAGCACACACCACGGCTCAACAATACGACACACAACTGAAACACATTCAATAATGATAACGAAACACAAGTGGAACATTTTCATTACTGAGAATGAAACACAAGTTGAACACATTCATTAGTAAGATTGAGATACAAGTGGAACATATTCATTACTAAGAACGAGACAAAAGGAACACATTCATTATTGAGAATGAGACATAAATGGAACACATTCAATACTGAGAAGGAGACACAAGTGGAACAAATTCATAACTGAGTGAGACACAAGTGAAACACATTAATTACTGAGAGTAAGACACAAGTGGAACACATTCATTACTGAAAATAATCTCGAAAATATAATGACCAGAACTTTATCTATTTGTGAGAACGGAAGCAAATGGAATGCCAAAAGTACATTGTTCAATACAAAACGACAGATTATAAAAATGAGATTATATTGAAATGTATATTGTTGTTTTTATAATTATTATTTTTATTATCATTATTATTAAGTGGCGAAGCTAGCGATTATTAAGTGGTGAAGCTTGCGAAGTCACTTATTGATTTCACGATGTCTGTCCGTCCGTCTGTCCGTCTGTCCCACGATTATCTCGAGAACGGTTTCGAATTTTCAAATTCTGTTTTCAGCAATCGATTACTGATCACCCAGGCATCTGAACGTCCTATTTTGAAACTGATTGCTCAACGGCAACCGTTAGAAACCGCTACAAAGCTGATTGCTTCGCCACTTTGCTATGATGTAAGCTTGCTAGGTTTATTAGGTGGCGAAGCTTGCGAAGTCACTTATTGATTTCACGATGTCTGTCCGTCTGTCTGTCCCACGATTATCTCGAGAACGGTTTCGAATTTTCAAATGCTGTTTTCAGCAATCGATTACTGATCACCCAGACATCTGAACCTCCTATTTTGAATTTTTTTTTCCGTTAGAAACCGCTACAAAGCTGATTGCTTCGCCACTTTGCTATGCTGTTAGCTTGCTAGGTTTATTATTATTGTTGTAATGTAAAATACTGTCTTTTGGTTTAGCCGTTGTAAACTTCGTTGGTGATCATGAGGTCCCGGGTCCGAATCCAAATCATCAGTTATGGGGCTTTTCTGTCAAGAAATACTCAGTAGCAGCCGGGAATCAGGAAGTTGGCAGTCGGAAAGCACGAAAACCTCTAGCTGCACCTGACCTCTGGCCTATGTCGGATTACCGTCCAATCGGTCTTCGAGAGTGAGGGAGTAGAAGGTGCACCTGTGCTTGCGCATACACTAGAGCACTATATATAATCTATATATAATCCTGTCCTGCGCAGATGGCTAGCCTCCGTTAAGACTGTTCGCCGTGACTGAAATTCGCTCTGGAGGACATCATAATAGTAATAATGATAGTAATTTTAATATATATATATATATATATATATATATATATATATATATATATATATATATATATATATATATATATATTGTTTAATCTTATGGGCAAATGAGTAGTAATTTATTCACACATCAAAGGAGTAAGATCAATTGTATATTTGATTGTTACCTGAACAATCAAGGATACATTGCTTTACTCGAAAATACCAATTACAAATTGCTATATTACTGGTTGCTAATAACCGTCCTTATTAATATCAGACATTTAAGAAAAAATAAATAAATGGTTAAATGGTAATGTTATAAATGTAACACATAAAATGTTGTATGTGTGCGCAATGACGATGACACCATCAGTTTGGTAAGTGAAGCAATATATGTTACGGGTTATGCCCGAAGAACTAGTAAAATAGAATAGAGTAGAATGACTTTTATTCAATATAGATTATTATATAGGTTATACTTATGGAAAGTCATTGTTTATACCACTGGTTTGGAAAATACTTCTGTCCTGGGAACGACCACCAAGAAACGCAGCGGGATTATATTTTTTAAATATTTATTAGTAAACTTAGATTTAGCGTAAGGTTCGAAAAAGTTATAAATTACATAAATATTCGTGGGTTTGTTGTGCCACTTGGACCAGCCCTGTGCACTTTAACCTACTGTCATCGATGTTATTTATAGATATACTTATAGTGTTGTATTAACAATGTGTGCATTCGTATTTTTGACAAGTTGAACATAAGTCATACTTCATCTGAAAACCCAAAGGCGCATTGATCAATCCGAAAGGGCAGATTGCATGACAAAATATAACATGTATTAAATTTGTATAATGGCAACCGTAACGTCAGTTAGTCGTAGATAGATAGTCAGTTTAGTAAACGAACTTAACGAAACATTTTGTATTGTTGCATAGGCTAAAAGGACGGTTACAAATATGATGATTAATATTGAATTTAAGGTAGGGTAGCTTTATCCAAGAAACTGGAAAAACGATGGTTTATTACAGAAGTTGAAATAAAGAATCGAACTACTAAGTAATTGAGTTTATAATGTCTCTTGAATTGAATATAAATGTCTGGGTTAGTTAAATTAGCAAACTGTTTTCGAGTTAATTCCTAGTTATAGTTAGCTGTGTAGTTAAATATTTTTTCTTTCCTTTACCTCAACATACATTAGTACTACGATTGTAGTATAAAATATAATTAACAAGCAAATAAAGTTCATTAAAAAAAATGTTGTCCATACTAATGTTAAAGACTCGATGGCCGTGGTGCAACAAAATGAGGAAACAGGACGAACCTGTTCGACATTGCGGTCTCTATTGGTCGTGGCTATAATATCCGTAAGTGTGACAGAGAACGTAACCGAAACCGAAAATTGCACCGCGGGCAGCGAGTTTTTAACATTAGTATGGTGTATATAGATGTAGTGAGTAAAGCTTGCAAACCATAAAATAAACAAAATATAATCACAGCGTGTCAAGTTACCCATGTTTGAGCATGAGCGCGTCGTAGGCGAGGCCGGTGGGCGGGGCGCGCGCGCCCACCAGCGGCGAGCTGAGCGCGCGCGCGAGCGGCGCCGCGCCGCCCGCCTCGCACTCGGCGCCCGCTCCCACGGCCGCACTCACGGCCGGCGCCGACGGCGAGCTGGTGACGGGCGGCGGCCGGCGCGCCGTCAGGTCGATGACCTCGCCCTCCTCCTCGCGCAGCTGCGCCGCCGCCGCGTCGTGCGCGCGCGTCAGCACCTGCACGCACATTCCTTTCACTATTTTATAGTACGATGTAGCCAAATACTTTTAAATACTACTAGACGGACTCTATGCTACTAATATATTACAAACTAAGTTACGCTCATTCTTCGTAATTACTTTAGTCGACTGCGACCAGACGAGAACGTTAGTTATTTCTTATGTAAACCGCGAATGTTGTTTTCGACAATCTAACAACAATTTTATTTGAAGTTTATTTCAGATAAGTATGGAAGTTATTACAAAAAAAAATCGTGTGCAATTCACACGTGATAGAAGTAAACCTTTCAAAAAGTGAGACCAAAATAACAAGAAAATACTGTATGTTATATTCTATCTCTCTATCTCATTCTCTCGCAGGCTAAATCCTATAGATGTATATGTTTGTCTATTTTTAGTGTCACTTTCTTCATTCATCGAGTTTCAAACCACAACAATTCTAAAAAAAATTCACTTAGAAAAACAAGGTATATTAAATATTTTTAAAAATCTCACTTGTTATTTCTGCTAACACTACTTGGGTAATCAGTAATCACACAGAGCACAAGTAGAATGAAGTAGTGGAGGGGGTGTAAGCCTTGTACAAATACAAAATGACATAAAAAAGTATAAACGTTGTAAGGCTTACAGTCTTCCGAATCTGATCGCGCAGGTAGTGGTGAGCGCTGGGTGGCTGCAGTGCGGGGTCTCCCAGCGGCAGGGGTGCGGAGTGCGTGCGGCCCAGCGGCCGCTTCACCAGCCGCGAGCTGGCCGCACACACAGCAGCCGCGGTGCCCACAGCACCCACAGCACCCGGCACACCCGGAACCACACCCGCGGGACAGTACGCTTCCGCCTCGGACACTGGCGGCAGTGACACCGACACCTGGACGACAATAACGCTATTATTAACCCACGAGTACTGCTGCGCCTATTGTTTGCGGGTTATTGGCGGGTTACTATTTTACTGTCACATTGTTCTAGTGGTCGTAAACGTGGTTATTAACCGTGAGATTCTGGGTCCGAATCTCGGATCGGGCTAAAACCAGTTTCTGTCAAGAAATTTTCAGCACCAGCCTGAAATCGGGAAGTTGACAGAGTTCTAATTTCTGTACCTCAGAAAGCACATAAAATCGTCCGATCTTACGCCCAACGTCTCATCTCTCTAGGCGTGTCGGATTACCGTCCCATCAGACAATAAAAATGAGGGAATAGATAGTGCACTTATGCTGGCGCCTACGCTTAGCCACTATATGCTTATCCTACGCAGATAGGGCTAGTTTCCATTCCATTTTTTTCACTAACCTAATTTCAGTTCTAAATACTAGAATGGTTTTAGCATTAAAACCCGCCTTTTTAATCTTTACTCCTTCGTAAGATTCAGTAAAGATTAATTAAATGAAATGATCGTTGGTCCTGCGAGCCGGACAATTCTAACTGAGCAATAAATTTTATTTCATAATGTATGTAAAAAATATATATATAAATAAAAAAAATTAAAAATATGTATATGTATGTATGCGTACCGGTGGCGGCGGCGGCGGGTGGGGGTGGGGGTGGGGGTGGGGGTGCGGGTGGGGGTGGCGCGGCGCGGGCGCGTGCGGGCGGCCCAGCGAGATGTTGGGCAGCGACGGCGACGAGAACAGCAGCTCGGGCGCGCGCGAGCACGCCTCCTCCTCCTCGCGGATGGGCGCCGTGGCGCCCGGCGGCGAGTTGCGCGGGGACCCGCCCTCGCAGTCTGCGCACACAAAACTCTAACTGCTCGCGACTTTCATAACGTATTACAAGAAATACTGCCAAGTGTATTATATTCGCTGTCATCATAAACACTTTCACTTCCAAAGACTACAATAGAATGTCTTATAGCCTTGAAACATAGGTCCTTTGCTTCTTTTATAAAATAAGGGTGACAAACAAGTACAGTCTACTTGAAAATAAGTAGATACTGCGGCCCATCTACATTTATCTTCAATTTAGATTCAAAATGTAGATGCGTTGTCACCCCTGAGGACTATGATGGAAATGCATCGTTTGAACTAAGAAGGGTCTCCGGTTCTTTACAGTCACCATACGAAACACAGCAGCATGAAGCTGTTATTTTACGCTGGTATTGTGTGAGAGCGTGGTCCTCCCCGATTTGAGCCGACCCATTCGTGTTACAACCATAATATAGCTGCAGCGTGTTTCTACCACGTAAGTCTCTTTATAGTCGGTTATTTATTGCCGGCCAACTATGAGAACAACAGGTATATTTCTTGACCTGTCCTTCATTTCGAGGGTTAAGAAGCGACTATGGATATTACCAGAAAAATCTCATGGTTTTCGTTAGATAGCATAACCATTTCGTTTGCGGGAAACGTAAAATGTCCAGACCGAACGGTCAGTAGCGTTAAATGTGCGAGATGTCTGTTACTACAAGCATCAATAAGGTGTGGCGTTTCTATATATAAATCTATATTCTATAGATAAATCGTCTCTATAACAGAAGCAGCCCAACAATGAATTTGTGTTATAACGATCAGTGTGATAACGAAATCATAGAATCAATAAAATCATCACTTAAGGATCAGTAATATGTACAAGTCGACTAAACTAAAATTCTAAAAACTTTACCATTTTACTTATACTTTACACTTTAGTCATAATATTTCTTTTTTTATAAAACTATAGTGACTGGTATGTTGCTTCTATATTTCATAGACTAACTATCTAAACTAACTTCAAAACAATCAGGCTACAAATGCGTTGTCACTTTTGAGAACTAAGATGGAATGCCTCACAGTATATAATTAAACTGGTTGTACATCCTTTAGACCACATCACATCCAGTTCACAGATCCTTTGGAACACAGCAGTGCATGTACTACTACTTGGCAGCAGACATACGTAAGAGTGGGCGTACTTAACCAGACACTCCTAGTTAGAGAGATGTCCTAGTACGCGTGGTTTAGTCAAAAGCAAGAACTTTAAAGAAACTAAAATGTTAATGAGTTTTGACAAACAGTCTTACAGTACTGCAAGTTTCTGAAAGTATATCTAATGGTGGTACTTTACATAACTTATTGGGTTGTTGTACTCGTCGAAATATTCGCAATATACCCGCAAATATAACGACTATGCCATTCATTAAAGTATACAACGCTAACAACGCTAATTGTGTTGATTGCGATTACTGATCTCTCATTGTGGCACAGGTACTTTATGATCCGTGCCACCATGAGATATAAGTGGAGGGGTGTACTTACTGCGGTGCTTGACCCGGGTCTTGAGGGGGCGGCGCGCGAGCGGCGAGGCGCGGCGCTCGATGACGCGCGCCTTCAGGCGCACCTTCAGCATGTTGGGCTCCGACGCTGTTAGTGCACGCGCATGCTGTTACTCTACCTACCACTCGCTCCACTACTCACCACTCGCAACACCGCACCGCTGCCGGCTCCAGGCAGACAGCCTCAATCGATGCTCACATCATATTCATTAACAGATCGATGCAAACTTTTGAGTTTCATTCACTTTAAGGGTTTTTTTTTTAAATTATTATAAGCCGGTGCTTGACAACAATTCCACCAGTTATATAACACGGGATCCTTTGTGAGTACAAGAATAACGTCAAAAGAATTTAAAAATTGATATTTAATTTCGATGTTAACCTGACGGCTCATCTATTTTTTTTTGTAAAATAAGAGTGATAGCGTGGGACACTCGTGCGCTTTCTTTTAAATAACCACTCAATGAATTAGATGTTTGGCAAACTACTACATATTTGGGAAGTAATAACTGTGTGAGTTATATTATGTTAAATAGTATGATCTAGGATGTGTAATAGTCAAAATCATTTCTACGGAAAGAACAGATATAAAATCTGTAGTAAAAAAGTTCAAATGACGTAAGTGTTTTACCATAATGCTGATAATGCCTAATGATAATTTAAGACACGGAAATTATCTTTTACAAGACAGGATACGTACTTAAAGTCAATGTAATTGTTCGTGAGGTTTACCAAAATATTTGGCAGAAAACGAAAAACAAAACGGTTCTCTCTTGTATTGGATGCAGTAATATTAATATCGCAAGTCAATTAGAAAATTTGTCTTTCACTTTATGTGAATGAATGAAATATACTTTATTGTACACCGATAAAAGAAAAAAGGCACAATTGGCAGCCTTATCGCTTACAAGCGATTTCTCCCAGGCAACCACCATTGCAAAGGATATAACGACCTGTAAGCAAGGCTAAGGGTAAGGGTGTTATATAAAGTGGGAATGTGTTTTATATATTATACATTGATACCAATCCTGGTTCCTCATAATTCATATAAAAATAGTTTGTTCTGTGCATCATCTTCGATTGTTGGCTATTTACCTAGAGCCAGTGCAGCGTTTTGAACACACTCATATTCAGTGTTATAATTTTTTTTTAAAACTGTAACAACGTATCTATTTTTTAGTATTTGGTACGTCAATAATTTCCTTAACTATAATAGAAATATTTACAGGTCAAAAGGGAAAAAATTCACACCAACTGCGTGATTTTTAAAGGATTATATTTTAAATCATTTTTTTTATCAATTGTCAAACAGTAGAAATAATTGTACGTATCTTATAATCTGTGAATAGATGTTAGTTAAATAAACATTTAATCTAAAAAAAATCCACTACACACAAAAACAACATGAACAATTTTCATAATAATCTTAGTATCTCAATACTTAAGCATTAGATTTGCGACACAACATTCATTTTGGAATTATCAGTGTACTCTCTCGAGTATACTGGCTTCTGCAGTCAGTCTACTCACCGGTCTTCCGGAGGGGGAAGTCTGCGGGAGAAGGTTGAGGGGGTGCGGCGTTGAGGGCCAGGGGGAGGGGCGCCGCTATTCTGTACGGGTGTGCCGTTGCAGTCGCCCCAGTTGATGTTATCGACTCCCCAGATGATGATTTCACTATACCCCTGGTGGAATAACAGGCGTTAGTTTAAATGTATCAACACCTTTGGAATAAAACATATTTTAGGGATTATTATTAATTTTAAATTATTTGAAGGTAGCCTTCGTTAGATATGACAATTACGACGTCTAATATACGACGTCAATTTCTAATATTTTGATTTTCTGAAATCTTTATATCAATACCCAATGAGACAATAGCTGAAATTGGAAATTGTGGTTCGCCAGAATGATATACAAGTCTGCGAGATGGAATGGATTTGTTTGTCTAACCTACAGTACTAACCAAAGAGATACAGTAAAAACTCCCAAAAAATGGGCAAACTATTTCATATCTATAAGTGACTACACTTATGTTTACATTATTCTTTTTATTTTCAAAGAATGTAAGCTCACCAATTTCTGTAAGGTGAACCAGGTACTGTCCCGTTAGCACTAGCTGCCGCTTGTTTTTTCTTTAGGAATTCCTGAAATTGAAGAAAGGATTCCGATTTTACTTTATTTATTTATTTTATTTCCACCAACAATATACATTAAAGAGAGCAACAATGAATATAAGATGACATCTAAGACAATACTATTGATGGGTGAAAAACTGGTGCCTAAGCAAGGTAAAACCTGTATCTTAGGTCACCAGGTCTCCACTGTAGATCTCCATGGACAAAGTAAATAGATGTAGCATTTATCATCGTTTTATTTAAATAATATTAACTGAAACGTATAGCGACTATCGGCAAATGTTGGAGAACAAAGATTCTAAGTGTCAGCGGTTCGGCGCATAAGAGCGTGACTTCTTTAGTCACTCGGGAGTTTTGGCGAGAACTTGATTACCGGTAGATCTTGATCCAATGATCAAGATCTACCATTATTTAAACAATTTTAAATAATGGTTGGAAGTGGATTCTGACACGTAATAAGTGATGCGATTTTGCATATTTAATGTGTACGCATGTAAATTATTAGTGGAAACAATTAAACAAGTGCTATGATGGTGATATTAACCTCAAGTTGTTTAGCCCGCTTAGGCACCTTGAAAACTTGGGGTACTATACTATAGTCATCGACTATCTGCTGGCTTAAGCTGCTTTAGTAGAGCCATACTGCAGCTATTAGTAGATTAGTTGCAGCACGAATGGTTCGGCTCGACCGGGGAAGGACCACGCTCTCACAGAATAACAGCATGAAATAGAAGCTCAATGCAGCTGTGTTTTGTAAAGTGAATGTAGAGAATGGGAGACCCTCTACACGTTCTAGTTCTTAGGCGTGACAAAACATGAGCATTTTGATACTAAATCGCGATTAGATATCTATGGGCCACGGCATCCACTAACCATCAGGTAGACTATATGCACGATTTAAATCTCCCTAAACCATCGCAAAATGGCATGAAATTTAACAATCAATTTATTTTTGGCTAAAGGCCTTGTGACCAAGGTACAATAAATAAATAAAACCTTACATTTTTTTCATATATTGTACCTTCATTGATTAGGGGAAACTTTTTCTTATCATAGGCCACAGACTTATAGTAGTCTATACACTGTGTATCCTGTGCATATGGCTAGTCGATCACCTAAGACGACTTGACCTGGCGACATACAACGCACGCACCCTGAGGACTGACGAGAAGATCGTGGCGCTGGAAGAAGAGATAGACAAGTAACCCTGACATATTATAGGATTATCCGAGGTCCGAAGAGAGGGAGAGGACACGGTAATCCTCCGTAATGGGAGACTTCAATGCAATACTAGGCACAAGATAGAACGGTGAGCTGAAAGTAGGGAAATTTGGAATATGGCAACGGAAACCAAGGGGCCAGCAGCTGGCCGACTTCATGGAGACAGTGGGACTCTTTATGATGAACTCTTTCTTCCAGAAGCGGCCCCACAGGAAGTGGATCTGGTCGAGCCCCGACGGTTCGACAAAAAATGAGATTGACTTCATTATGACGGCCAGACGACAACTGTTCAGTGATCGCGAGGGTGAAAACCGGTAGCGATCACCGAATAGTTAGAGGCACACTGAAACTAAACGTTAAGTTGGAGAGGTCACGTCTAATGAAGTCAACGCTCCGTCCCCCTCGTGCTCTAATCCGAAGTCCCGAAACCTTTCAGCTCGAGTTACTAAATCGTTTTCAGTGCCAAGAAGATTGCAATGTGGTGGACGATATAAACGACACGCTCGTGGAAACTGTCCATGCGATCGGAGCTAAGTTCTGCAAGACCCGCCGCAGAAGAACCCAAAACTCTCCGATCACACTCTTAATCTCATGGCTGTTAGACGGGAGATGAAGTTACATTCTACAACAGATTTGACAGCATACAGGCAACTGAACAGACAGATCTCCAAATGCATGCGGCGGGACTTACGCAACTTCAATACAGCTTGTATTGAAGAAGCGATCGAGCGGAACCAAGGCTCCAAAGTCTTTGTCAGAAATATGTATGCCAGAAGGAGCCAACTGACAAAGCTGAAGACCGAGTGTGGCAGCATCGTTTCCGGGACACCTGAAATTTTGAGTGAGATTGAAAGGATAGACCCTTTGAAAGGGCAGCTATACACGTCATCGTTGGAGCCCCACGCAAGTGTGAGTAACGATCCAAGAGCGAGTCTTATTATCCGACACTATTCCGAAGATATCCCGGACGTGAGTCTGAGCGAGATTAGAATGGCTCTCCAGCACCTTAAAAACGGCAAGTTCCCGGGCGAGGATGGAATTACAGCGGAGCTTTTGAAAGCGGGTAGACAACCGGTAATTGAAGTCCTTCAGAAGCCCTTTAATTCCGTCCTCCATGGTGGCACTACTCCGGAGGCGTGGAGCGGAAGTGCGGTGGTCTTGTTCTTCAAGAAAGGCGACAACGCTCTCTTGAAGAACTACAGACCGATTTCCCTTCTGAGCCGCGTCTACATGCTATTTTCGAGATTCATTACGAATCGTCTCGCACGCAGACTTGACGACTTCCAGCCTCCCGAAAAAGCCGGTTTCCGAAAAGGCTTTAGTACCATAGACACCATACATACCTTGGGGCAGATTGTACAGAAGACAGAGGAGTATAATCTGCCACTTTGCCTTGCGTATGTGGACTATGAGAAAGCCTTTGATTCCGTCGAAATTTGGGCGGTGCTGCAGTCCCTTCAGGGGTGCCAAGTTGACTGTCGATATATCGAAGTGCTGAAGTGTTTGTACAGTAGAGCTACGATGGCTATCCGAGTACAGAATCAGAGCACGAAACCTATCCAACTGCAGAGAGGTGTAAGACAGGGTGACGTTATATCCCCGAAACTCTTCACGACCTCAATAGTGTCTCCCAACGGATAGGTCTTAAGATGAACATGGACAAAACAAAAATCATGTTTAACGTCCATGTCACACCTATGCCGGTAGTTGTTAAGAGCACTAAGTTCGAAGTTGTCGACGAGTATGGTTACCTGGGACAAATAGTCCGACTAGGTAAGTCCAACTTCGACCGAGAGGTCAATCGACGGATTCAACTCGGCTGGGCAGCGTTCGGGAAACTACGACACATCTTCTCGTTAGACATACCTCAAAAGCTGAAAACTAAATTGTACAACCAGTGCGAGTTGCCAGTGATGACTTACGGATCTAAGAAGTGGTCCTTCACTGCTGGCCGTATGAGGAAGCTCAAGGCCGCTCAGAGAGCTATGGAGAGAACTATGCTCGGGGTTTCTCTGCATGATAAACTTAGAAATGAGGATATCCGCAGTAGAACCAGAGTAAACGACATAGCCCAACGGATTAGTAAGCTGAAGTGGCAGTGGGCCGGCCATATAGCTCGAAGAACCGACAACCGATGGGGAAGAAAGGTTCTCGAGTGGCAACCTCGTACCGGTAGGCGAAGTGTAGGGCGACCCCCCACTAGATAGAGTGACGACCTGGTAAGACATTTAGGAAGTCGATGGATGCAGGTGGCTCATGATCGTGATTTATGGCATTCATTGGGGAGGCCTATGTTCAGCAGTGGACTTATGAAAGGCTGTAATGATGATGATGATGATGATTTGTCAACGTGATTTGTATTTTATTTCAGATAAGTATATTATAGTTTTTATTTTCCTATTTGTCTAAAAACAGTAACTGTCGTTAATGGAAATACAACTGCGAGACGTATTACCGTATCAGCTATCCGCCCGTGACAATCCAAAGCTATGACAGTTTTTGTTCTTAAGTGGTAGTCTATAGTAATATAGATAGAAGTGTTTGATTATGAGTGTGTCTGTAGCTACCTGCAGCTTTTGCTTGACCTGTGTGGAGGCGTTGGCGCTGTGCTCGTGCTTGTCCTTCTTTCGCAGCAGTTCGACGCGGTCGCGCTCGTGCCTCTCGCGCGCCTCTCGCGCCTCCCGCGCCTCTCTCGCCTCCCTCGCCTCCCGCAGTGCAGCCTCCTCCATCGCTTTCTGTTGCTCCCACAGCTACAATGAATATATTCAATATAAACAGGTGGTCGTTCAGGACATTGAAGTATGTAATATGCACCTACTACGTACTAAAGAGGCTCCGAGGCTTAGTTGTATGTTACGCGCGTTAAAGCACACGGGCTCATATTAACTTAGTCTGTGCCATAAAAAGGTGCTCTGCTCTTTGCCTTCGACCACGCACTGTCGCACAGTGTTTCTTCTAGTACGTAGTACGTAATACATCAATGGTCTAGGGATCGAAATGCGACAGTAATTTCATTGAACGTTTGCTTATATTTACGCGAACACTACACATGAAATAAAACTAATTTTACGAATTTCATTGCGGTTAATTTAAACTTTTTTTAATTCCTGACATTTCGGGCACTTTACAGCACGGAGGGAACTGAAGTCTTTGATATCCTGATGTCATAGTTAACGATGGTTACCTTCAACTTTTAATGATTAATTTTTGGTCCGATAATGGTAAAATTAGTTCTGTTGCACGTAATTTCATTTTCAAGTTAGTATAAGCTAAGTATTTTACTTTCGACTGCACACTGGTACAAAGTTATCTCTTGATGTTTTAATATATAGATAAAATTGAAGTTTACGTCTGTAATATCGAAATAACTGCCTTTTATTGAGATGAGGGCATGCCACTAAGACAAGAATAACCATTTTTTTCTTCGAAATGACTGAACCGACTGTAATGAAACTTGACGAACAGATAGATATAGAGCTATGCCAGGAGCGGCCTAGGCTTAAGTTTATTATATAAGTAACTTGGGGTAAATAAACATTTAACCATTATCTTTATTATGTTTTGATAAGTTTATAAAATAAATGAACTTTGATGATCTTAAATCTACAAAACGCGTCAAAATGCAGATGCGTTGTCACCCCTGAGGACTGAGATGTAATGCCTCGTTTCCAATAAAAAGGGTATCCGATTCTTTACACTCATCATATGAAACACGTGTGTGTGTGTGAGAGAGAGAGAGAGAGAGAGAGCGTGTTACTTCCCCAGTTAAGTCGACCCATTCGTACCACAACCATATTATAGCTGCAGCGTGGCTCTACCACGTATAAAAAAACAACAACGTATTACAACGCAGCCGCGAGTCCCGACAGGACAGCTGTTCGCTAACAAACCGATCTGCGACATTACATTACCCCGGTGACATCAGCGCTCTCACTGAAGTCATCGAGCAAAGGAGCGCGTTCCCAATGGGTGCGTCATTGTTGTCGCTCTCGTTATGTATCATAGTTATTGGACTCTCTCCACGTATACAGCGCATTTTGAACGCTTTCTGCGAATGTTTTCAATGTGAATCATCGCCTTCATATCTCTAGGCTATATATATATATATATATATATATATATATATATATGTAAAGTTATGGCTATGCTCGGCGTTTCTCTGCTTAAAAACTACTATCTATCAGACTTAAAAACGAGGATATCCGCAGTAGAACCAGAGTAACCGACATAGCCCAAAGAATTAGTATGCTAAAGTGGCAATGGGCAAAAAATATAGCTCGAAGAAACGACAACCGATAGGGAAGAAAGGTTCTCGAGTGGCAGCCTCGTACCGGCAGGCGAAGTGTAGGGCGCCCCCCACTAGATGGAGTGACGACCTAATAAGACATGCGGGAAGTGGAAGATGCCGGTGGCTCGGGACCGTCCTTTGTGGCATTCCTTGGCCTATGTTCAGCAGTGGACTTGTGAAGGGCTGTAATGAATTCATTACAGGGCGTTTTGTAGATATATATACATGAAATTTGGCATATACAATATGTTACAAAAACCCCGTGGTTCCCGTTAAATGCATTATCAGAATCTGTATTCAAGCATATTCAAATAACTTCACTACAGAAAACACGATCATAAAAAAATTAAATTAATTTTAAATAAATTTTTATTGGTCACTGGTCATTTAAAGAAAGGGGTATGAAAGTGAACGCAAGTAAGAGGAAAGCGATGGTTTTTGAAAGAAAAGAAAGTATGTGAAATAAGAATAGAAGGGGAGTTGATTGAGCAAGTGGGTGAGTTTGTATATTTGGGATGTTTATTAGCAGGGATGGTAGATGTGATAAGGATATAGAACGACGAGTGAACGCAGGAAATAGAGTGAATGGGGCTCTACACGCTACTATGAGGAGTCAGAATGTGTCAAATAAGGCACGTATGGCAATTCATAATGCTGTGTTAGTTCCTACCTTAATGTATGGTAGTGAAAGTTAGGTCTGGCAGAAGAAGCATGAGAGTAGAATAAATGCTATAGAAATGCGGTCATTAAGGAGTATGCTATAGCTGAATTTGAATGACAAGGTGAGAAATAGTGTGATAAGAGAAAAGTGTGGTTTACAAGATGACGTTGTGAACAGGATTAAGAAATAAATGCTTCGGTGGTTTGGTCATGTAGAAAGAATGAACGAGGAAAGAATGACAAAGCAAATTTATGTTGCAGAGGTGAACGACAGAGTCGGGAAGTAACACCCTAGACGAAAGTTTATCGACCAAACCGGCGATACATTAAAAATGGGCCAGATTAGGAGTACGCCTAACCGACGAGCGTGTCTGCGTAGATATATGGATGTAAAGGAGGCGAGAGAGGTGTGTCAGGATCGCGCCAAATTCCGTAGTCTCTACCTACCCCTCTGGGTGACAGGCGTAAGTGTTTTCTGTGTGTGTGTGTAAAATTTTATTTGCAAATTGTAGGTGGGTGGTACCTGGCTGACACGGAGGTAATAAAACCACATACAATTAGAAATTAAAAATGTATTTAAATTTAATTGTATACTCCTTTCTTTATTAAGAAAATATTTTGGAAAATTCGAACTTTGAGAGGGGTGAAAGAGGGTGTAACAGCTTGCAAGTTTATACTCTTTAACATTTATAAGAAGACTTATTAAGCTAACACACTATTCTGTAACAAATAAAGATTTACTTACACTTAGAGACCGGAACAAAGTGCAAGTACTGCTACTAGTACTATTTGCCAGCAGAAATAGGTAAAAGGGCGGTACCTACTAGGTCTGCTAGGAGTTACGGAGTTCTACCACCTAGTATGTGAGTTATTAAGCGAGCGCAAGCGAAGGTTTCTGACAAGTGGCAAAATTAAAAACTTTCTACAACCGACTTTAATACAAATTATTAAGGATAACTCAAAAACTTTTTTTTTTATAGGATAAGGGTGAAAAACGAGCACACAGTTCACCTAATGGTACCTAAGTAGTTGCTGTGGCCCATAGACATCTACATCTATCCTCGATTACGGATCAAAACGCAGATACGTTGTCACCCGTGAGGACTAAAATGGAATGCCTCGTTTCCAGTAAAAGGATGCCCCGATTCTTTACACTCAACACACGAAACACAGCAGCGTTAAACTACTATTTTACATTGGTATTCATTAGAAGGTAATTTAACGAAAACACTGTGTTCCAAAATGTATTAAAATTTTATAATTTATAAAACAAATTGGGAAGATACCTGGTAAATATACCGTATTGAATTAATTAATTAAAAATAGATGGCATGCCTCCTTTACAATAAAAGGGGTCTCCGGTCAAACTACTGGTCAGACCTTGATCCAATTTATAAGGGACCACATGAGAAGCACCAGCTCTCAAATAAAAAAAGAATCATCAACATCGGTTTACGTAGAACAAAGTTATGAGGTGACACACATAAAAAAAGAAAAAAAAATACAGTCGAGTTGAGTACCCTATTTGATGTCAGTTAAAAAGAGACATTGCACCGCATGTCGAACACAGCTAATTTTTTATAAAAATCTAATTATGAGGCTGTAGTTATTGGTGGTTTTCTTATTTGAAATTAATAGAAGTAAAACAACTCCACGATATATACAGATATACAGGAGGATACTTTTAACGAATAATAAATTACGTGGCGCATATCTCACGCAAAGTATGCAAGGACATAGGTGTCGTTCCCATGGGAGCACTAATTAAGGTCGCAGAGGTTAATCAATTGCTTAGTCACAACGGATAGAAATAGCTCCTTATGTAATTAGAGTGTCAAAACCATTTTATGAAGCCTGCTCATGTTTGTGAAATTTTAAAATTTATCTACGTCTATATTATCTACATTTACATATAAAAGTTACAGCCTATATACGTCCCACTGCTGGGTACAAGCCTCCCCTCATTTCTGAGAGGGTTTTAGGGCAAGGAAATGTTCACCACGCTGCCCCAATGCGTGTTGGCGAACTTCACATGTCTTCGAATATTTTTTGTTATTTCTCAGACATGCCGGTTTCCTCACGATGTTTTCCTTCATCGCTGAGCACGTGGTAAGTCAGCACTTAAAATTGCAATTAACAATTTCATTGGTGCCGGCGGGGATCGAACCCGGGTTGCTCGCGTACTGTGAAACTTACAGCGAGCGCTAACCATCTAAGCTACCACGACTCATTTACATATACATACATATAAATAAAATTGAATTAAATCTAAATAATGCAACATTAGAAACTACCCAGGCGAAGGCGGGGCACGTGGCTAGTCAATAACATAATAGTTAAACATTTGTTATTTACCGATCGGAATACGTAGCCATGGTCGGCCTAATTACAAGGCTCTATTTATAGACGTCGCGTGTGCCGACAGGAAAACGTCGCTCAGTAAATAAAAATTTGAATAATAATTTACACTCCGCCATTTGTATAGCTATAAATAGACTATAAATTAATATTGAGCTTACACGAAGGTGGAAAATAACCTTATTTGTTATTTGATTAGCCACAATTATCTTTTTTTTTTAATTAACATCACAGTGTTGCCTTACTGGGACCAATGGGGATTTCTTTTCATTTATTATGTCTTCTCAAAAGTCTACTGAACATAAGCCTCCTTGATAGATTGGCTTATAGGTGCATTATACAATTTCATATAAATTAAAACAGGCTTTAGATAAGTAATATAAGATATTTAACCATTCGTTTTTACATGTGATAAAGCCATGCTACAGCTATATTATGATTGTAGCATGAAAGGGTCGACTCGACCGAGGAAGGACCACGCCCTCACAGAATACCAACGTAAAATAGCAGTTTAATGCTGCTGTGTTTCGTATAATGAGTGTAGAGAGCCGGAGACCATTTTTTACTGATAACGAGACATCCCACCTTAGCCCTCAGATGTGAAAACGCGAGGATAGATGTAGATGTCTATGGGCCATAGCATCCTCTTACCATCAGGTGGACTGTGCGCTCGTTTGGAAGATAAAAAACTTTTCTATAATAAAAGACAAAGTAAAGAGAGAAAATATTTTAACTAAAAGTTTAACAATCAGTTAAATTATATGAAGAAACGATTAATTTGTAATAACTAAATATTAAATTGGGTACGAAAATAGTATTACATTCACATAAATAATTTTTAATCGTTTTTGAATTGTGTTTAAATCGGTTGGTATAAAAAAACTGTACACTGGTCTTTGTTAAAAATAATACAAAATATCATTATGGCAAAATTTGTTTCTGAAGGTTGTTCAAAATTAATTTGCTTATATCCGCGTAATATATTACGATATAATGGATTTCCGCAAAGTAACGCCTGATTTTATTAATTAACATTTGTTTCTGTTTCTGTATTTTAAAATTCTTCTAATTAAAATATAAAACAAATCAAAGGAAAGAAGTATTTCATGAAGTATGCCTACATATAATTTATGTCATCCGGGTAACTATGTCGAATCGAGTGAAATGTATAATAGTCAATATCCGACGACTAATTTACGAGTTAGGTAAATGGACACTTAAACATATAATACGTATGTAATACATAAAACATTTCACACGTTCGTCTATTCATTAAGTACATACCTACTGAGCGATCTGCGTTAATAATTGTTTAAATAATATTTAATAAATAACTGTAACTATATACATATTATGTAACATACATATTATGTATGTCCAGTTCACGACGGTAGTTCTAAAACCATAAAATGAGCCAACCAAAGAGTATGGTGCATATTAAACTCACCTAAAATAACCATAGGATGTGCTAGAAAAGAAATGTGTTGCAAGTTCTGATACTAAATTTACACAAGGATTAGGAATGTAAACAAAAAGAATAGAAATTTCAAAGACCTTAATAGCAACAGAATTAATTGTTAGACTATGAGAAAGGATAGGAATTTGAGAAAATGTTACTTATTCTTGAAATAAAAATGGTACACGACCTTCACTCCTATCATCCCGGAGGCACGCGTAGCCTGAAACTCTAAAATGAGACCCAGGCTTAAGCCACATATTCTGGATGGCGAGAATGAAAGGATGAAATTTATTAATGAGATCGCATATCTCGATATATAAAAATCAATTGCTGTCCATTAGTTTTGCAAAACTTGAAAATGCCTGTACCGATTTTGATGAAAATTTTTGTGTGTTTGAGTTGGTTCCTGGATGATCTAAACAATTCACAATCGGAACCTGTAGGTGGCGCTGTTGTTGAGATCCATAAATCGTCCGTGCGAAGCCGGGGCGGATCGCCAGTTAAAGATAAAAATATGTAGGTACAAGAGATTTTTAAGTTGTTATATTTTTATTCATTTGAGTTAACAATACATTGGCTTCTAAAGTTTTTCAAATTGTAGCTACATAATTAAAAATTAAAAATTTTGTACAGCCGACTTCAATATAAGCGACTTCAATATAGGTTATTTAAGAATAACTCAATAACCATTGGTCTGACCTTGATCAAATTCATATGGGACCACACGAGAACTATCAGCTTTCATATAAAAAAAGAATCATCCAAATCTCTTCGCCCAGTACAAAGTTATGAGGTAACACACATAAAAAAAGCATACACTCGAATTGAGTACCGTCTCCTTTTTGGAAGTCGGCAGAAAAGTAAGCCGATGGCAGTCAACCTCGATTTACGTAATAAAATAAGGGATTATATTAACACACGTATATTAACACACA
The DNA here is from genome assembly GCA_033319125.1 of Parnassius glacialis. Classification (NCBI taxonomy): domain Eukaryota; kingdom Metazoa; phylum Arthropoda; class Insecta; order Lepidoptera; family Papilionidae; genus Parnassius; species Parnassius glacialis. The sequence goes on along the minus strand of JAVANC010000027.1, from coordinate 47,378,553 downwards.
CATATACACCCGTGCTCGTTATAAAATTACCTTCAAGTGATGCCTGAGCTGCTGCTCGTGCTGCTCTGCAAGCTGCTGGCGTTGCTGCTGAAAGTGCTGCAACAAGATCTCCTGCTGCAGTTGTTGTTGCTTCTTCAGCTGCAACATGTAGGAGCAGACGCTTTACATAACACTTTGCTACTACGCGTTGCCTTTGCTGTGTTAATAACAAAATTTTAGTATATAATTTACGTAGGTCTATCTCTAGTCAAATATTTTAGTAATTTTTGAAACTTAACACACTCATTAAAAACATTTTAATGATGAATTGTTTTCTACGTGTAATAATATTTTAACGTTCCTAAATCTAAAACTCTTATTTTACGTCAACAAAATTTATTATACACTACGATGGAATAGAAATCACACGCAAAGTTAAGAATTGACGACATAATGGTATTCATTTATTACAAGTTATATTTGCGATTATTACCACTTATTTAAGTACTATCATTATTAGCACTTTTTACAGGTTTCATTGTAATTCTTTATAACATTCACTTGGCATCGTCAGGGTATCAGTTCCATGGACAGTTCTCGCAGCTTGCGCTTTGCAAATGATATACTCTGAGCCCTGAACTTGTCGTCAAATGACGTCAGACGAAAAGTAAAAAAATAAATAAAGAATTACAGTGAAATAAATGTTTATCCTGTAACTAACGTATGTATGTTTTCGAATTATTATTCACTCATTGCAGCATATCAGACGTCCACTGCTGAACATATACCTTCCCTATAGATTGCTTCATAGGGGGATATTTACCGTGGTTCTCACGCAAAGCATTACTATTAAGTTGTTATCGGGAAGATTGCGCCGCTCGTCTCCTGTTTCAGTTCCTTCTGTCGCCGCTTATGACACCCACAGGATGACATGAATTAGTGGTTTCTTGTTCGTATATACAGCTATACGGTTTGGTCATTACAGTTGTTCACAGGTTTTCCTCAGGATTGTCACAGAACACAGTCCCAAGTTGTATCTATCAACAACTATATTGGATTTCAATTTATTTTTATTACGTGGTAGAGCCATGCTGCAGCTATATTAGTAGTATAGTTGTAGCACGAATGTGTCGGCTCGACCGGGGAAGGACCACGCTCTCACAGAATACCAACGTCAAATAGCAGGTTAACACTGCTGTGTTTCGTATGGTGGGTGTAGAGAACCGGAGACCATTTTTACTGGAAACGAGGCATTCTATCTTAGTCCTCACGGGTGGCAACGCATCTGCATTTTGATTCGCAAACGAGGATAAGTGTAGATGTCTATGGGCCACAGCAGCCACTTACCATCAGGTGGACTGTGTGCTCGTTTGTCACTCTACACTATAAAAAAAAATATATAAAGTAAAGGAAAATTTAAAACACAAAAATTGACTCATTCCGCTATGAAGACAATATTACGGATTTGTCTATCAAGAGTGTCATAGGGTGGGATTCTTTGGTGAAGGCGTGAGTTCAGTAGTGAACTTGTGAAGGTATTGATGGCTATATGATGATGACGATAATGAAGTCAACACTAATTTTAATGTCAATACTAAATACCTACTCTACTATACGGCTATACTAAGAGACGTGGTAGCTCAGATGGTTAGCGCTCGCTGTAAGCTTCTCACAGCACTCGAGCAATCCGGGTCCGATCCCCGCCGGCACCAATGAAATTGTTAATTGCAATTTTAAGTGCTGATTTACCACGTGCTCGGCGGTGAAGGAAAACATCGTGAGGAAACCTGCATGTCTGAAAAATAAGAAAAAAAAAGTATTTCGAAGACAAGTGAAGTTCGCCAACACGCATTGGGGCAGCGTGGCAGACATTTCCTTGCTCTAAAACCCTCTCAGAAATGAGGGGAGGCCTGTGCCCAGCAGTGGGACGTATTTTTTTTTATAGGATAAGGGTGACAAACGAGCACACAGTCCACCTGATGGTAAGTGGTTGCTGCGGCCCATAGACATCTACATCTATCCTCTATTACAAATCAAAATGTAGATGCGTTGTTACCCGTGAGGACTAAGATGGAATGCCTTATTTCCAGTAAAAAGGGCCTCCGGCCACCTGCACTCACCAAGCGAAACGCAGAGGTAAACCTCTACTTCACGCTGGTATTCTGTGAGGTCGTGGTACCACCCCGGTTCGAGCCGGCTCATCCGTGCGACAGCAAAAGCTGCCGCCTGGCTCTACCACTGTTAACAATAAAATAGGCTGCAACTTTACTTTACTTTACTAAATACTCATTCGATATTAAAGTTCTGATGTGCTCATAAATATTTAACAAAGTCCTACATCATTATATTATATCTATATATAAAAATCAATTCCTGTCCGTTAACCGCGCTATAACTCATATAAACGGCTCGACTGATTTTGGTGAAATATTTTGTGTGTGATTGAATGGTTCCCTAGATTATTTAGATTCACGTTTGGACGCGATTTCTGGATATCGACAACAGCGCTACCTACTGTCGAGATCCAGAAATCACCTGTGCGAAGCCGCGGCGGATCCGCCAGTATATTTAACCATATTGCGCTCACATTGGCTATAAAATTTAAAAAAAAAGCAATCACACATATTTAAAACAAACACTTTTTTAAACAATAATAAATAAAAACCCCGACTGCATTAAAACATCACTAAAAAGAAGAAAAAAGAACACTTATGTCACTTCCACTACAAAGAAGTAGAAGTAAAAATACATCAAGCCGTTTGGGCTACAGAGCGTGCCAAAGACAGACATATACATACACACACTAAAACCATTACCCTCCTTCTAGGGCAGTCGGGTAAAAAGATTACTAAAATTACTAAAATCATATCTAAAGTGTTAAATCGCAACTCGAATTGACGCATATTAAAGGGGTAAGCTATTTAGCAAAATTCATATAATAATATTTTAAGACTGAACAGTTTTTGCCGTTATTTGGGCTTTCGATATCGATAACCGAGAACTGCTCAAGTCATCTTGAACTCAATTTCGTATTTAATAAAGATGAAATTTCAAAACACACAGAAACAGTTAGGTATTTGTAAAAATAACGGCGTCACGTGTTATGTTCAACCGACAAAAAGACACCATAACAATAAAAACGCAAACATTGTGATTGAAATAAAGGACCTTGTGCATTCGTTTTTTTTATATTATTCTAAGCCGACGCTTGACTACTATCCAACCCTGATTAAGTGGTGATGCAGCCGAAGATACTACCTTCTCTAAGCGCACTGACTTACCAAAAGCCTATTCACACTTGTCTTGAAGACGCCCAAATTGTAGTCGAATGGAAAGATAGATACTGGCTACTAATTAATTTGATTTTGAATGGATTTGATGGTAAATCAAAGTACGTAAGTAGTATATAAGTTTAACCTGACTAAAAAAACTATCTTTAATTTCAAGAGGTTACAAATTTTTACCACAATTCACCCGAAGCGTGATAAGTACGAAGGATCCTAATGATATATTTTCTAGGTTAAAGAAGGTTAAATTATTTTAACCGTAAGTATTTACTCGTATAGCTTTAACTTGGCTCTTACGTATTTAAGTATATTCCGCACAGTACAACATTATCTACTATATTATTAGGATACTGTGCCACTAGCAATTAACAATTAAACAAATTTATGTAATAATGGTTACAATACTATTAAATATATTGTACGTGATTGATAATAACCCCTGCGAAAGAGGTGATTGCTTCCAAGCTGTTTCAAAATGATTTCATACTTAATTTTTTAAAATATTATATCGTACCCAATGGTTAAGCTTAAATGACTTTCAATAAGTATTCTTGCAATCTATATTGAATAAAAATACATTCTAAGCACAAGTTTTTGACGCTAATGTTAACTACTAAAATTGAATAGTAAAATGAACTGGCGAACGTAAATGGAACTATGTTTTGTCACGCAAAATCACTAGATGGCTATACGAAATTGGATACGATAGAAAACTCATGCTCAGGGCGCCTGGTGATACAGATAAGTAACAAAACAAAACAGTTCAATTAATAAAACATACCTAATAATAAGTACAGAAAGTTAATGTTTCTTCAATATGTTATTTCAATTACAATGTTTAAAATATAGCAATACATCGGTTGAATACGGCACGGCACGCTGTACACACAGTACGACCTGTACGAATAGGCGATGGTTCACTCACTTGCAGCAGGAAATTATTCTCTAAGCTTTGTTTCGCTCTCTCCGCAATATGCTTCTTTCTCGGGCTCTCATTCTGACAAGGAGAGTAAACACATGTATGAGAGCATGACAAGCCCGCAGTGGGCTAACACGGCATCTTAGTATTAGTTGTATGACAACACCAGCATCGGCAACGTTAGTAATACTGTACACACGTTTCACGTGGTAAAGCCATGCTGCAGCTATCTAATGGTTGTAGCACGAATGGGTCGGCCCGACCGGGGTAGGACGCGCTCACAGAGAATACCAACGTAAAATAACAGCTCAATGCTGCTGTGTTTCATATGGTGAGCTTAGAGAACAGGAGACCCTTTTTTACTGGAAAGAGGCATTTCATATTAGTCCTCAGGGGAACAATGCACCTGCATGTTGATACTTAATGGAAGATAGATGTAGATGTCTATTGGCCACAGCATCTACTTACCATCAGGTGGACTGTGTGCTCGCTTGTCACCCTACTTATTTAAAAAAATAAACACACACTCATTTTGTCCTATATACGCCATCCATCAGTTAAGTGAAAACTTTAGCATGCTTTACAGCGTGTAATACTAAATTAGAACGGAGTGTTCTTTTGTTATATTAAACAAAGAGTGAAGTTAAATTTCCCTCGAGATGTGACAACAATGTCTAAATATAGATGAGAACGTGCGGTGTAGGCTGTGAAGTTATTTTAACAAAAGAATTTTTTTAATGAATAAGGGTAACAATCCAGCACACAGTCCACCTGATGGTAAATGCATGCTGTAGTCTGTAAACATCTACATCAATCCTCAATTAAAAATCAAAATGCAGATGCATTGCCACCCCAACTAAGATGGAATGCCTCGTATCCAGTAAAAAGGGTCCCCCTTTCTCTACACTAACCATACGAAACATAGCAATTTTAAGTTGCTATTTTACGCTGGTATATTGTGAGAGCATAGTCCTTCCCCGGTCAAGCCAACCCATTCGCGCTACAGACTAATATAGCTGCATGGCTCTACCACGTAAAGAATGAAATTATGAAATTAAAATTTAAACGATGAAAATAAGGGTGGGGGGAGCGAAGGATACGGAACGGCCGGTAAAGGCGTTTGTGTGTATTTTTGGCGCCGTATACATTATTTTGGTTGGGTGGAAAAAATGGCGGGCGTTGGAATGCGCGGGAGCCGCGAATAGCCCGCGCGGACGGATGTTTTGCGCGCGCGCGTGGGCGTCGGGAATATTGCCGTGTTGTCTCCTCATTTGTGAACTTGTAAATTACTTTTATTTATTATTTTTTTATTTATAGAATAAGTGTGAAATACTAGCACACAATCCACTTGATTGCAAGTGGATGCTGTGGTCCATAGGCATCTACAATTATCCTCGATTAAGAATCAAAATTCAAATGCGCTGTCACCTTTGAGAACTATGATGGAATGCCCCGTTTCCAGTGAAAAGATTCTCTGTCTCCTGTTCTCTACACTCCCATACCATACACAGCAGCATGGAGCTACTATTTTACGCTGGAATTCTAAATAAAAAAAAATAAAAAAAAACAATATGGGGTTTACACAGCTATTGATTTAATGCAAACCTACAAACAGAATTACATATATACTTTATACACGTTAATTGAGTGACATAGATATTATAAAATATGCAACACAACAAAATTAGCAGCAACCTAGCACTTGACGAAAGTATTTTATAAATTAGAATAGTCCATATAATTCTGTAAATACGCAAGTGGGGGTATTCAATCCAATTCATATGAGAGTATCGTGGTTGATACTATAAACGTAAAGTTGTATGGTAATACAAGCTCTCATGTTTTAGAAGGGTAGAATGTTAGAAAAATTGAGGTCAAACATGGAACGCTAAAAGTTCTGTATATTGAGAAATTTTGTCAACCGATCGATCAATTTTTTTAATAAAATAAGGGTGAATAACGAGCACATACTCCACCTGATGGATAGTAGATGCTGCGGCCCATAGACATCTACATCTATCCTTGATTAAGAATTAAAATGCAGATGCGTTGTCAGCCGTGAGGACTAAGATGGAATGCGTTATTTGCAGTAAAACGGGTCTCCGGTTCTCTACACTCACCATACGAAACACACCAGCGTTAAGCTACTGTTTTAGGCTGGTAATCCTTAAAATTGTACAATAACAAAGATGCCCGTCAATGCAATTAACGGCGGTAGTGCCGCGATGTACTGGTAACAATTGTTGAAACCTCTCCAAACGAAATCAACGAAACGAATAAATTTTCCCAAATAAATACTTCTCGAGCACATACATATATACTAGTACGTGAGCTCAAGTCGTCTGCTAGTTTTTAAAAGATTTTATAAATGAATGGGACGTTTTGAACTGCAAACCTTTTCTTGTGAACGTTCGGAGTACAATAAAAGTGTAACAAAGCAACGTTTTTTTTCATTGTTCTAACATATTAATTTTTAACTGACCGCCATTTAAGTATTAGTATTATTATTTTTTTTATTTTTTTTTTTTTAATAGGAAAAGGGTGACAAACGAGCACACAGTCCACCTGATGGTAAGTGGTTGCTGCGGCCCATGGACATCTACATCTATCCTCTATTACAAATCAAAATGTAGATGCGTTGTCACCCGTGAGGACTAGGACTAAGATGGAATGCCTCATTTCCAGTAAAAAGGGCCTCCGGCCACCTGCACTCACCAAGCGAAACGCAGAGGTAAATCTCTACTTCACGCTGGTTTTCTGTGAGGTAGTGGTACCACCCCGGTTCGAGCCGGCCCATCCGTGCGACAGCAAAAGCTGCCGCGTGGCTCTACCACTAAATTAAATAAATACATAAAATTGTAATAACAAAGAAAATACATTTTTAATATATTTTTTTAATTACTTGGTAGAGCCATGTAGTTATATTATAGTTTGTAGCACGAATGGGTTGTTTCGACCGGGGAAGGACCGTGCTCTCATAGAATACCGACGTGAAATAGTAGCTTAATACTGCTGTGTTTCGTATGGTGAGTGTAGAAAACCGGGGATTCTTTTTACTGGACAAGAGGTATTTCATCTTAGTCCTCGAGGAGTAACAACACATCTGCATTTTGATCCGTGATTGTGGATAGATGTAGATGTCTATGGGCCACAGCGTTTACTTACCATCAGATGGATTGTGTGCTCGTTTGTCATGCTTATTCTTAAAATAAATGTTCTGATTACGTTGTTTGCGATTCGTATCGTAAAAAACCACACACGTGTCCAAACATCCGAGATCGTGCATTGTTCACGGTCGTCGGAAGCGTTCGAGTAGAAATTCGCTATCAACAACACTCGCTATTATGATATAATTAGCACGTAAATGCTCATCGCAGATTTAGCTTGCGTTGTTCGGACACATGATACAACAACAGTGCGCTTAGCCCAAATGTTTTCTCAATCCACGAACCGTTCTGCGTTATATATACTGCAAGGGGCCGCATCGACTGGCTGCTAAATTTACCCGGCCGTTTTACACGGACACATGTAAATATAGTGGTAGTATGCAGACGGACTGACCGAGTGTTTTTTTTTTAATATGAAATGTATTTATAACGCGCGCGGGAACATTTTATAAATAACCGGGTTTAAAAACGAGATGCGAGTTGCGTGCGAGACGCCGTGGGAAAAGGTCACGGGTGGCCCGCTCGATTTGACCGACCATCGCATTTCACCAATGTAAACATAGTAAATTCGATAAATTGGATTTTATATACTACATTGATTATCAAAGTTTCTTGTTTAAAAATACTCCATCATGGCTGTGATTTCTTCACATGCAAAAAGAAAAAGTCTTACAATATAATATGTACGGTATAATACTGTACAAAATGTACTATAGGCCTATTTTTTTTCAGGTTACATGCTGGAGAGATTAGTTTGAAATAAGGTAGGAATTTTGTTAAACAACAGGCACAGACGAAGCTTTACACCGTAACACCATCACGAACTGAGTGCAATGTTAAATACCAGATATATTAAACAGCGTTAAAATCTTTTTCTAGACCAACGTCTTTCAATACAGCAATGCTAAATGACGTATTACACATAATGAAGAGGAGGAAAAAAATGTAAGACATTGTGTAATCGAATAAAATTTGACTCAATACATCGTGCATTTAAAGAACAATCTGAAATATGGCGGAGTAGTACAGGTATGCATCATAAAACCAAAAGAAAAAGAGAGGCAAAAAGTATTTAATTTAACAGTTAAATATGCAGTCTATTACCTAGAATAAGGTTGACAAACAAGCACACAGTCCACCTGATGATAAGTGTATGCTGTGCCCATAGACATCTACATCAACATTTTCCCTCGATTAAGAATCAAAGTGCGGATGCGTTGTTACCCCCGAGGACAGAGATAGAATACCTCGTTTCCAGTGAAAAGTGTCTAAGTATGTTCGTCTAGTACAGTGGGTACCTGCATGATCTGCTGATGGAAGCTGGTGTCTGGCGGCAGGCGCGGCGCGTGCGGCGGCGAGGGCGCGTGCTGCGGAGAGCTCGCCGGCCCCGGCCCGCCCGTCGCGCTCTCGTGCGCCATCTCTGCAACAACCAACGGATGCTGTTAACGAATCACTGCAAGGAGGATATAATTTTATCTCACCAGATGTCGCTAGTTGGGAGTGAGGTGAACTTACTTTTTTTATAAGATAGGCGTGACAAACGAGCACACAGTCCACCTGATGGTAAGTGGTTGCTGCGGCTCATATACATCTACATCTATCCTCGATTACAAATCAAAATGCAGATGCGTTGTCACACTGCGAGGATCGACCGGAGGACACGGTGGAGCACACCGTGGAGGTGTGCCCTGCTTGGGCGGAGCACCGCCGTGTCCTCGTAGCGGCGATAGGCGGCGGCGACCTCTCGCGTCCGGCCCTGGTCGAAGCCATGGTCCGGAGCGAGACGGAATGGGATGCCGTCACCACCTTCTGCGAAGCAGTGATGCTAGCGAAGGAGGTGGCGGAGCGGGAGAAGGAGAGAGGAGCAGCAGCTTTCCTTCCCTGCCGCCGCGGGAGACGCCCCGGGCGTCGGGGGCTACGTCGTGGCCCCCGGCCACCGTAGGCGCGGGCCTGTGGACGGCGAGCAATGGGTAGCTCGCCGTCCGTCCGTCTAACGACGACAGGCCGTGTCGACGGCGCGTTTTTTCCACGCGCGCCTCAAAGAGCTGTCAGCAGCGTGAAGGGGCCCGCAAGGGCCGACGCCTGCCGGGGCTGCGGGCTGTTCGAAAGAGATACCGCGGCTCCGGAACGTAAGGGCACTGAAGGAACACGGATGGTTTTTAGTCAGTAAAAGTCTGACACTCCCTTCCGCTCCACCCAGAGCGAAAGGCGTCATTAGATGATTTTCCATCCCGATCGAGCCGACCCATACGTGCTACAACTATACTACTAATATAGCTACAGCATGGCTCTACCACGTAAGAAAACTTGTTACACAATTCATTTTAATAGAGAAATTGCGTTATAAAAGTTTATCGGTTTCTAGCGTGTGTAAATACACATAACAATGCCTCAAAGAATTAAACTACTTATTCAGATTTAATCGCGTTTTATTTACTTAATTTTAATTCCCGACGTTTCGGGTGCTATCCAGCACCCATGGTCACGGGGGTTACCCGTGATTTAAAAATAAGAAATCATAATGCCTTTTAGAATTTTCCTACTTTTAAGAATATCGTTTATATATAGTTTAGTGATATTTAGTAATCTGTGGTTTAGATTAGGATATAGTTTGGTTTAGCCATTTATAATTTAATTAATATAAAATATAACTAATATTTTTAGAAAGAAACATTAATCTCTACACTTTCCGAACAAATTCACTTCCACCGTTATAAAATTTATCAAATATTTCACCTCTTTTCTAAGTGGCGCCGCCCTGGCGGCAGAAACAGTCGTGGATTGCCATTGATAAGCGACTACGTAGCTTCATGAGATGATAATCGCTTAGCTCTAATCAAAAAGCTTAGCTTACATAATGATTTCTTATATTTACGCGAATACTACACAAGGAATAAAACAAATTTTACGGATTTTTTTATTGCGTTAAATTTAAACTTTTTTAATTACCGTCGTTTCAGGCATTTTATACCCATGGTCACGGGGTAAGACTGAGGTGTTTGACGTCCCGATATTATAGTTAACGAAGGCAGGCGATCTATGCAGAAGGAGCTAACAGTATCTTGAAGTCTTGCTGTGATATGCTTGACTTTGGATTTAATTATGTCAACATGTTCAGAACCATCCCAACCATTATATCAGATTTGATAGACCACAAATTCTCGCAAAAGAACAACGGTTGCTACCAAGGATAATTTGTGATAAGGCTATTGAAATTTAGAAAAAAAAACATCCAATTTCAATAGAGAAGATGGCTGAGCTACCATATGCTTGGAATCCCACAATTAATAAAAATTAAAATCCATTTTTTTATGAATAAGAGTGACAAACGAGCACTCAGTGCACCTGATGGTAAGTGTATATGATGGCCCATAGACATCTACATCTAACATCGATTAAGAATCAAAATGAAGATGCATTGTTACCCCTGAGGACTAAGATGGAATGCCTCAAATGTGTAAGCCTATATACGTCTCACGGGCAGGAAATATCCACCGCGCTGCCCCAAAGCGTTTTGGCGAACTATACACGTCTTCGAAGTATATTGCATGCCGTAAGCGAAAAGCGCGTAAGTATGTTCTGTTAGGGCCTAATTTTATTCTTACTTTCTGAGAAAAACATATGTCTGAACATGCAAGTTTTCTAACGATGTTTTCCTTCACCGCCGAGCACGTAGGTAATCAGCACTTAAAATTGCAATTAACAATTTCATCGATCCGGATCGAACTTAGGTTGCTCGCGTACTTTGAAATTTATTCACTATATATTCACTGCTGGTTTATCCAAATATGTAAATAAAAAGTTATTATAATACAAATGCAAATATTCTGGTTCGCAATGCCTTTAAATAAAGTCGAGAGGTCGTACGTACATCGCCCCGTACTGTTTCATATTTTTAAAACTCTAAAAACGGTAAATGAAACCAATGTATTTGCTGACAATATATTTAAAACAATTACTACATTAGTTGGTTATATTACAAGCAATGTAAAGTTGCAAAATGTGTAATGAACACGCAGCCCGCCTTGCCTCTACACCGAATGGCGAATAGTCGAAGCTTCCCCCTAGGGATCCACCACCCTCTTGAATGTGACCTACATCGACAGCCCGGGGACGGTGCAGAGAGCGCGGAGGGATGCGATAAAGTTATTTTTAGGATGGGCTATATATAGAAAGGCTCCGACGGCCCGGGACACAAGGGCGTCCTTCGTGCTTCGTTTTAATCTTGTAGCCTTAAACGAGCTCGATCGAAGACTTTTATGTTTGATTTAAAGTAAGTTACTATTAAATTTTTTACTTCCTTTTATCTTCGCGTGGCGGTGTGAGCGTTTGGAAGGGTAAGTCGTTTTAAATTTCTTCATGCAAAGAAATATTCTTAATTAAGTTACATATCCAATAAACTATTTTTAAATATCACTAGTATATGTAGAGACTTTATATATTACTGGATTTTGACAACAGCGCCACCTAACGGGTCCAATTGTGAATTTAAACCATCCAGGGACCCACTCAAACGTATACAAAAATTTTCTTCATAATTAAAAATTACAAATTTTGTACGACGGACTTCAATATAAATTATTAAGAATAACTCAAAAACTATTGGTCAGACCTTCAAATCAAAAAATCAAATTTATATGAGACTACATGAGAAGCACCAGCTTTCAAATAAAAAAAGAGCCATTGAAATCGGTTCACCCCGAAAAAGTTATGAGGTAACACAAATTAAAAAAAAAAACATACAGTCGAATTGAGTACCGTCTCCGTTTTGAAGTTTTAGCGAGACTAACGGACAGCAATAGATTTTTATATTTTAGAGATTATATATACACATTTTATATAGAGATATATATGTCAGATCATAGTAAAAGTTAAAGTGTTGAAAGTTACAGCCTGGGCACAGGCCTCTCATTTCTGAGAGGGTTTTAGGACAAGAAAGTTTTCGCCGCGGTGCCCTAATGCGTGTTGGCGAACTTCACATGTCTTCGAAATATATTTTTTTCTTATTTATCAAACATGCAGGTTTCCTCACGATGTTTTCCTTCACCGCTGAGCAAAAGGTAAACCAGCACTTAAAATTGCAATTAACAATTCATTGGTGCCGGCGGTGATTTAACCCGGGTTGCTCGCGTATTGTGAAATTTACAGCGAGCGCTATACATGTGAGCTACCACGGCTCTTCACCCGAAACATTGGGAATTCAAAATGAGTAAATTTTTTTTTAAGGATAAGGGTGACAAACGAGCACACAGTCCACCTGATGGTAAGTGGTTGCTGCGGCCCATAGACATCTACATCTATCCTCTATTACAAATCAAAATGTAGATGCGTTGTCACCCGTGAGGACTAAGATGAAATGCCTCATTTCCAGTAAAAAGGGCCTCCGGCCACCTGCACTCACCAAGCGAAACGCAGAGGTGAACCTCTACTTCACGCTGGTATTCTGTGAGGTCGTGGTACCACCCCAGTTCGAGCCGGCCCATCCGTGCGACAGCAAAAGCTGCCGCCTGGCTCTACCACTGTTTAATAAAACGCAATAAAATCCGTAAAAATAGTTTTAATCAATGTGCAATGTTTGTGTAAATATAAGAAATCATGGTGGAAATATCTTTTATAATATGGCAGAATTTGCTACAATCGTTAAGATTGTCCGGGTGAATTTACGATTACAGTTTAGACGACATAATACATGATATAAAAGAAATGCCAACTATCCGGATCCACGAAATTTTTTAATCAGACATCAATGTGGGATCCATTGCTATGCAACCAACAACAATCAAATTACAGATTTGTTGTCAATCCTGAGAATTAAGAAGAATTACTTCGTTTCCAAAAAAGGGTAAAGGTATCACGAAAGTGTGATACCTATCCAGACGGAATTTTAAGGATAAGAAGAGTCCTAGCATTTAGCATTTAAACCGGAACGAATCAAACTTCAAACGCAATAACTATACGTGGTAGAGCCACCAGTCGGCTCGACCGGGGAAGGGCCACGCTCTCACAGAATACCAGCGTGAAATAGCAGCTTAACGCTGCTATGTTTGGTATGGTAAGTGTAGAGAACCGGGGACCCTTTTTGCTGGAAAAAGGAGGCATTCCATCTTAGTCCTCACGGGTGACAACATCTGCGTTCTGATTCGTAGTCAAAGATAGATGTAGATGTCTATGGTTCACAGCAACCACTTACCATCAGGTGCACTGTATGCTCGTTTGTCATCCTTATCCTATAAAAAAACCCGACTAACGGCCACATATAAACTTGACGTAGAGACCTTCAAGAAAAGAGCCTACTCTTTTTAAAAGGCCAGCAAAGCATCTGCAGTTACCCCGGTGTTGCAGTTGTTCATGTGCGGCGGAATTCACTTACCATAAGGTGAATCGCATGCTCATTTGCTCCCTCTCATGTAAAAAAAAGGTAGACTAAAATACTGCAGTATTAAAACGACTAATTTACCCACGTCGTTTACATTATTAACGTGTGACGTGTCCAGGTTTAGAACAGCTGACCAATACGTTCTGTCCCGTTGCAATTCTCTCCAGTATTGGTGACATCTGGACATGTGACGTATTTATTTTAAATTTTAAATAATTCTAAACAGCCGAAGTTGTGGCCAGTTTTAATATAATGCACAAAACTGTCAAAATATGCAGACTGTTACGTCTGCACAAATAGAAATGATTGTACTTGTTAACGGTAGCCAAATATAACAGTGGATTAAATGAAAAATACTCTAGCACTTCAGTATATATAATAAATGAAGTAAAAAACGACAATTAGTGTCAATTTACGTTTCTGTTTTCATCGTAATAAAATAAGCCTTATATTGCAGAGATATACCATCCCATATACATATAGATAACCCATCGGAGTCCATGTGTTGTTCCATTATTAACGAAATACTACTTACTACTAATACTTCTGTAGTATTTGAAATATAATTAGATGGGCACATGGCCATTTCTTATAGTAGAATAATAATCGTACCTAAATTTATAAATGTGGCGTGTATTGGCGACGCGAGAGAAATCACTACCCCATATTATTCCTGATAACAGCATAAAAACTGCGTTTAAGTTGTCAACAACAACAACTAAAATGGAAAATACAAAGCAAACACTAAGTGCTGGAACAACTTGAACCCCCCCCCCCCCACCCCCCCCCCCCCACCGTCAAATTAAAAGCATAAGCCTTTTGAAGGTAAACGTAAAAGAACACTTTGTTCAGTGTATATTACAGGATAAAACATGTAGCTGCATTACATAAAATTCATAGCGTAATAATTATTTTGATAACAACTTTCTCGAACACACTAACCTCGCAGGCGAGTTCAACCTCAATGGGTATTGCTGGAAACCAATGCTACCAACCAACCGTACGATAGCATTTTATCCTTTCAGAATCACGTCACACAGATTATATTGTCTGTTTTCTCTTATATTTGTCTTTGATATTTTTATGTAACATTTTATTTTCTTTATCAAAACTGTATGAGTGTAAGTTGCTGAATAAATACACGTCTATTGACTATTGTCAAACTACACAAGATATTAAAATAACTCGTGTATAAATATTCCATGAACTTTAGTGTAATCAACATCAGTAATAAGAAAAACAAAACAAACTCTCGACTTTTCGAGTAAATAAATTCAGAGCGTAGCCGTCTACAACGTAGCCCGCCTACGCGACGGGAACGTTACGAGAGTCGAGCCTACGTCGCTTACGCGACGGGTTACATCCTACGATAATTTACAACTAAACATTGAACAGTAAAAACATTTTCAATTTCAATCAGGGTACACCGATAAGTTATTCGGATACAAATTTGTTTAGACTCTATAGTCTATGTAATGTAAGATTAATCTATGAAATCTATAATTATATACCCAACAATCATATTTTTTTTTATCATTATATATCTTTACAAAAAAAATGTTTACACTTTTCCATACGTCTAAACCAGTTGATGATAATCAGTCTTCTTTGTTTTCAAGCCATTGCCTTTAAATCGTTCATTGATTTTTGGAATCAGATTAAAACCACTAGGTCTGAAGAATATGGCGGGTGAAATAGTTTAGAAACGACAAATTTGAATTAAGAAAAATGAGTGTTTGAGCAGACGTGTATGGCGATGCGTTGTCGTGATGATAGAGAAGGTGCCGGTTTTCTCATTTTCACACGAAGTTAGTCGTAAAATTTTGAGCTGCTCATTCTTTGTGAAGACTACGAAACTTTTTACCAACTGCCACTAAGATTGCGGTTTCGCAAACTCTTCTGCTTCCAATCCTCGATTATGCAGATGTCAGCTATGTTGATCTCACTGAAATGCAACTTGCTTGAGCGACATCAAAATTTTTGTATAAGATTCATATTTGGTTTGCGTAAATACGAGGGTGGATTGAAAAGTACTCGGCCTAACACAGATCCATTCAATTCTAAAAATCAAATCTACCCACATTATTTAGTTCAGTTCAGACTAGTTCATTGTGTGAAGTTCGAAACGTGTGCGATAATTAGTTGTGATTTTATAAATTTATTAACAAAGTAATCGGACATAATTTCCGCGAATGGAGCAAATCGAGCAGCGTGCCGTCATTAAGTACCTCCATAAGAAGGGGCTATCATCAAAAGCCATCCATGATGACATGGTCAGTACATTAGGCGATTGTGCTCTGTCATATCCATCCGTCAAAAAATGGATAGCAGAATTTAAGCGTGGTAGAGAGAGTGTGAAAGATGAACCCCGCTCTGGAAGGCCTTCGACGTCAACTACTGACGAAAATATTAAAAAAGTACTTGATTTAATAATGGGAGACCGCAGATTAAAAATTAGAGAGATAGCCGAGATTATAGGCATCTCCTATGAACGAACTCAAAACATCATTGTCAACGAGTTGGGTTTCCACAAGGTGTCTGCTAGGTGGGTTCCGCGACTGCTTTCAGTTGAACAAAAAAGGACGCGATTGACTATTTCACGCGACTGTTTGGAGTTATTTGAAGCCGATGCAGATGATTTTTTGAATCGTTTTGTTACTATAGACGAAACATGGGTTCATTACTGTACACCGGAAACAAAACAACAATCAAAACAGTGGAGAAGACCTGGTTCACCACCCCCTAAAAAGGCTAAGTCGATTTTGTCTGCAAATAAGGTGATGGCTTCAGTATTCTGGGACTCGAAAGGTGTGATTATGATTGATTATCTTGAAAGGGGTCAGACTATAAACTCTGATTACTACTGCACCTTACTACGTCGTTTACGAGAGGAAATAAAAGAAAAACGTCGAGGATTGCTCAGAAGAAAAGTCCTGTTTCATCAAGATAACGCCCGTGTTCACACGTCAGTACAGTCAATGGCTGAAATTCACAACTGTGGCTTTGAACTGTTACCGCATCCGCCGTATTCACCTGATCTGGCACCATCAGACTTCTTTCTGTTCCCTAACCTAAAAAAGCACTTGGGAGGTCAAAGATTTTCGACAAACGACGAGGTCAAAGCAGCTGTAGACGCATATTTTGACTCTAAGGAAGAATCATTTTTTTTCAACGGTCTAAATGCTTGGAAGGGGAAGTGGCAAAAGTGTATTGAACTTGATGGTGATTATGTAGAAAAATAAAAATATAACTGATTTAGTATGTGTTTATTTTCTTGGTTAGGCCGAGTACTTTTTAATCCACCCTCGTATGATCATATGTCAGAATTTCGTAACAAGCTCAAGTGGTTGCCAATTCGTCTTCGCTGGAATGCGCATATTCTCTCACTTCTTTATAATATTCTTTTTAATCCTTTCTATCCTTATTACCTAAAAAATCGGTCTGAATTTCTCCATGACTCATATTTGAGACATTTGAGATCATCAGAAAATTTGATATTAAAATTACCAGATCACAGTACCAAATTTTTGGACAGATCGTTCACAATACAAGCTGTCCGATTATGGAATGACTTGCCGTTATCAGCAAGACGCGCTCAATCCCTACCGGTTTTCTGCCGACTTCCAAAAAGGAGACGGTACTCAATTCGAGTGTATTTTTTTTTATGTGTGTTACCTCATAACTTTGTACTGGGCGAACCGATTTCGATGATTCTTTTTTATATGAAAACTGATAGTTCTCGTGTGGTCCCATATGAATTTGATTAAGGTCAGACCAATGGTTATTAAGTTATTCTTAAATAACCTATATTGAAGTCCCTTATATTGAAGTCGGCTGTACAACATTTTGAATTTTAAATTATTAAAAAACATGTACGTGATTACTTTTTTCAACTTTGGTTCTATCTAGTTCATTTGTATATAAATATTCTACCTTTATTTAGTTACAATATTTTTGTTTATATGTACGGCACATTTATGTTATATGTAATAGTTTTAAAGTATATATTTGTACCTTTATATATTTATATTTATACAAATATATATTTATGCATATATATTAATAAGTATGTATGGATTTATCTTATCTATGTACTTATATACTATTGTATATTTCTATTTTATGGCTTTAATAAAAATAATGTTATTTTAGTCGCCAAACCACACAAGTTTTTATTGTTTTCTTGCAATCCTGTCCATTCAATGGTTGTCTGGAAGAGATCGCTCTTAGCGATAATGCACGTGACAACGCCATCTTACTATTACAGAATAGCCACAATAAAGTCAAGAATATGTAACGTAAAAAATGTATATTTTATTATTGCTGTTATATAAAAATATAATTATAGAAAATTATTTTTAACGCCCAAACCACGCAGATTGAGCTCTACTGCTGAGAGCTAATTCCCGCTAGATTCATAAAAAAAATATACCTATATTGTGTACACATCTTTAATATAATAAATTTTCGCAAGATAACGACTTGCGTTTCTTGTTTCTATTAATAGTTTAAACGTCTGTAGTCGATATAATTATAAAATAAAATAACACTTTACTTTGTAACCGATGCATATTTGCATTCATGCGGATATAAGCTTATTAATTCACACATTTTTAATATAATTATATCCTCTAGACAGAATATCCGTCACGGAGACCTAACCAAGTCCCGACGGAGACTAGCCGTCTGCACAAGACGGGATTATGGTGCATGAGTGTGTGAGCATGCACAGGTGCACTCTCTATTCCCTAAATCTCATAGACCGATGGGATTGCAATCCGACAAGAACGGAGAGAGATCAGGCGCAGGACCAACGGCTTTACGTGCTTTCCGAGGCGCGTAAAGCCGTTGAAACAATTTGAAAATGTAATAACTCGAAAAATAACGCGTGTTTCTATTAATAATTAGTTCGTTTGTAGTCATATTAAAGTGAAGAAGAAAACAAAACCTTACCTGTTGATTCCCTAACTCTCATAGACCGATGGGACTGCAATCCGACACGACCGGAGAGATCCAGGCACAGGACCAACGACTTTACGTGCTTTCCGAGGCGCGTAAAGCCGTTGAAACAATTTGAAAATGTAATAACTCGAAAAATAACGCGTGTTTCTATTAATAATTAGTTCGTCTGCAGTCCTATTAAAGTGAAGAAAAGAAAACCCTACCTGTAGGTACCTAACCTAATCTATTTGCACAGTTTGTATGCAATAATTCATGGTCGGTTCGTTTGCAAGCCATGTAATTATCTGAGTTTTCCATGCGGGTCGATTATTTATCACACAACGGCAAACAAGACAAAAGTATACAAATAACTAGAACAGAGTTTGATAAAGGCGATGTGCGACATTTTAACATATTCAAATTTCTCCTTTAGAGGTTAGTAACTCAGCATTGTAAAAAGATTTGAACAGCACGAGGTGTAAAACCGCTATTACAGTAACATCTCCCAGACCGAACTTCGGTCACGGTGCTGGTCAACTGAGACTAGTCATCTGCGCAGGATAGGATTATAGTGCCCGAGTGCTGACGCTAGCTGATTGCATTTTCCTTCACTCTCATAGTGTCATTGAATGGTTATCCGATACGACCGAAGAGACATCAAGCACCGGACCAACGTCTTTACATGCTTTCCGAGGCACGGAGGTGAAACACCGCCAACTTCCTGACTTCGGGCTGATACTGACAATCTTTTGACAGAAAAATTTAATAACTGTCTTTAGCCCGACCCGGTATTCGAACCCAGGAGCCAACGCGTTTGCGAACACTTGACCAACGAGACAGGCTATTACATTATCATATGTATGTCACATGATGATCATAGATATATGATTATATATAAGAACAGTATACATTGCACTTGCTAACTAATTATTGTTGTGAAAAACTTCGGCTTGAATTTTAACTATGAAAACTCATGGCTCCGTAAGTAAAAAAAAAAGTCGCGTGGATGTCGAAAGAGGCGGTACTTTGGAAAATACCAAAAGCCTCTTATAACTGCCGATAGATGGCACTAGAACCATATCGTTTACGTCACCCTGCAATGGTTGAAGCTTATATGCGATGGTTTTGTTGATGTTTTTTTTTTTAATAAAGAGTATAAATAAAAACACACGTTCAACATCTGGCCATAGGGTACTTTTTTTACTGATGAAATGGTTTGTGCCAATGAGGGCATCCACTACTATTTATGCCACCAGGGCGGCACCAGTAGAAAATGAGGTATAATATTTGACAGATTTCATAGCGGTGAAGTTAATTTGTATTCGGAAAATTTTATTATTTCTTATTTTATCTATTACCTATATTTTATATTAATAACATTAAAAATAAATAAACCAAACCATAGATACTCATAAAAGTAGAAAGATTAGAAAAAAAGTTAAAAAGGTGCAAAAAATTAAAGAGCAAACTACTGACGCATTGTTTTGTGTATTAATAATATAATACTCTAGAAACTGATAAACTTTTATTAAAAACCAACATCTCAATTAAATTACACTGTGTAACAAAAAAAAAATAACCTCAGTGTCAACTCATATGGCGAGCAGAAAATTATTATCCCTCATTGTCTCCCGTACTGCTCTAACGCTTGTTGACGGACTTTATACATCACTAACTATCCGCCCCGACTTCGCACGGTTGATTTATGGATCTCGACAACAATGCCACCTACCAGGTCAATTGTTAATTTAAAATATTCTCTAATCAACTTAATCATACACACATAAAATTTCATCAAAATCGGTCCAGCCATTTAGGAGTTCAGTCACATACACACGGACGGAAGAATTATATACTATGTAATATGCATGTATTATACATATAAATCTTCCTCTTGAATCATTCTGTCTATTGATGTAAATCGCATCAAAATCCGTTGCGTAGTTTAAAAGATCTAAGCGTACAGACGGCGGGAAGCGACTTTGTTTTGTACTATGTACAAAGATGTAACATAAATTCTATGGTTCTTGATAAAGTGCGTTACGAGAATCAGTATTCACACGTATTGAAATTACTTTAGAAAACGCGACAATAAAAAAATAATTTACATAAAGTTTCATTAGCAAATTGTGTTTGGTTTTATTACCTCTGCATTGGCCGAGGAGTAAAAGTATTATCAAAGACCACGCTTTACCGATGCACGTGCAGTACAGTAGGCGCTAATACACATTTTCAAATAAAAAATGTATTTAAATTTAATTTCATTTTTAAAGGGAACGATATCTTTTCCAGACACTGTCTTTTTATTTCTTAGATATATGGCACAATGACAAAAAACAGGAATCTTTTATTAATATCGACTTTTTTTACTGAATTTATATGAGCGTTTCATTATAGCCTATCAAAAATCATATAACCTCATAGGGGGGATATTTGCCTTTATCATCATCATCATCATTACAGCCTTTCCACAATTCCACTGCTGAACACAGACCTCCCCCCAAGAAATGTCACAAAGCACGGTCTGAGCCACCTGCATCCATCGACTTCCTGCACGTCTTACCAGGTATTTGCCATAGTTGCCACAATTATTAGGCGGGTTGACTACTAGGATGTCCACTGCTGCCATCTATTGCTCCAGTTTCCTTCTGTCGCCTCTTACGACACCCTCGGGATGTAAAGGGGTAAACGCTTAAGAGCTATAAAGGTAGCGTTCAAGCATTGAAAACCTGCTTACCCAATATTAAATAACACAAGGATATGTACACAAAGCCCTCCACTCCTCGCCCACACAACGTCAGGTTTAAAAATAGAAGGCAAAACGACAAGTGAAGGACGCGCCCCGCCCGCGCTATACAACTGTTCCCTTCGGCCTTAAGTCAATATGCACTTGTGCAAACGAGAGGGGAAATGACAAGAAGCGTGTTTTGAAGATTTAAAAATAGAAAAAGCACGCGAGCTACGAAACGTGCCTCTGTCGATTGGTGTCGTTCGCGGGAAAATAAACACGCTTTTTTGTGTGCATTCATTTTCATAATATTGTTAAATGGCGCAAGTTTGTTGCAAAGTTTTGTATTTCAAAAGGGAATTATTTCTAAAGAGCTATTAACTACGAAAATCCACCATTACAGCCTATAAAAGTTTACTGCTGAACATAAAGTCTTCCCCTAAGATTTCTTCTTAGGGAGGATTTTGCCAAAGTTGTCAACCTTCGCAGGCAGGGTTATTAGGAAGACGCTGTTGTCACCTTCTGGTTTGTTCCCTTCTGTCGCCTCCTAAGACATCCTAGGGACGACATAGAGTAGTGAATATTGTAAAAACGCCACCATACGGTTACTTAGCTTAGGTAGGCATCACATAAAAATCCTAGATACCTCTTTAAAACTCGTTGAACGAGTTAATACGACGCAATGGCTTCTTTTACGTCGCAGTTAAGTTTGCTACTCCACATTCATAAAGCCTATAAAACTTATTGGCAGAGATTTGTTTTTTCTTTTTCTTACAAAACGCATGTTGGTATATTGTGAGTAAAGTATAATAACAGGATTCATAACTAAGACAAATCAGGACTTTTGACCTGTAGATTTATTGTATTTTTCTATCTCTATTTTTGTCAGATAATTTAAAAAAATTAAAATAAATATTATACACAATTCTTAAGCAGCCGTGGTTTATAAGGACATCTCAGTGAGCCGTGGGTCGATAAACGACAATGTAAAAAACTATTCAATTTGGGATCAGCATAACCCCAGCGTTGGACTTTAGTATGAGGAAAAAGCTAAAAATATTTTCAGGAACTAGTCAATACCACAAAATAAAATTCTATTTTGTAATAACATTAAAAATTACAATTAATAGGTGTTCGACGGTAAATTTCTGATAACAAGGTAGCGCAGTGCCGGCAGGCGTTGCGGGCATACAGGTTCGAATCCCCAATGATTTTTTTATATGGGGCTTTTAAATGATTGTTTCAAATCTAATTGTTTGCATTTGTGCGAATTAAAGAAAGAAAGAAAAGTTTATTTGGTACATAAATAAATCGTTTACAAAAATTATTTACAATAAAAAGAAATACAATGTACATGCACCAAATAGGTTTCCACTCAGCATGAGTTCACGGAGTTAATTAACTTCGTGAATGCTGGTTTTCAGTGGAACCATAGGAGGATGATAGATGGCGTAACAAAACAGTGATTAATATGTAGCCTCATATAACAAACACAAAAAGCCTCATATAACAAAAACAGAAAGCAAAATAAAACAAAATTAAAAAACAACAAAAAGAGACATTAAATAAAAAAATAATATTAAAAAAAAATCTGAATTACAAAAATTAAAGAAAAAATAAAATAAGACAATAGAATTGGTTACAAATACATGCTTGAGCTGTAAGCAAATATTAGTGAGTTATTTGTGGTCACTACAGTTATGCCTTAATTGTGCTTGTTTATTCTTCCAGTTATACGGAAACTTAAGTGCTGGACTTTTGTGTTGAAAGGAGATACTTTTTTAAGTTGTTTTTAAAAGACTTAGCAGATGTATATGATTATGAATTAATGAGTGTTAAACGCCTCCACATTATAAGAGAACATCGCAGGTGGTAACTTTCTTTAAAAAGAAATAACTGTTTTGAATCGATGGTGAAAATATATGCTGATGTAAGTTTGCTGTGTGTTATCCATGTTGAAGTCCTAAACAAAACCTTTCGAAATAAATAAAAGTACCTACATAAAATCTCTGACATCTTATGCACAATTTAGGTAATTTAATGACGTAACGGCAAATTGCTAATTATAGTATATTATGGATATGTTAAAAATTAATTATGCTCAGCCGCCTCAAGGTTGGCCGAAGTCGAAGGCCTCATTAATCCGGCACGTGTGGCTATTGACTACTTTTAAATATATTATATAGGCCTAAAAAGTTTTACGTATTGTATTTTGGCACGTGGTAGAGCCATGCTGCAGCTATATTAATAGTATAGTTGTAGCACGAATTGGTCGGCTCAACCGGGGAAGGACCACGAGCTCACAGAATACCAGCGTAAAATAGCAGATTCACGCTGCTGTGTTTCGTATGATGAGTGTAGAGAACCGGAGACCTATTTTACTGTAAAAGAGGCATTCTATCTTAGTCCTCACGGCTGACAACGCATCTGCAAACGAAGATAGAAGGTGGACTGTGTGCTCGTTTGTCACCCTTATTCTATAAAAAAAATCTTGGTACAAACTATTGTATATATATTCTATTGAATAGAATGATTTGTTCAGTATATATTACATGTAATTCTTATTGACTTATTTTTTACTTTTACCACTGGTACGGAAAAAATCTCTGTCCTGGGAAGAACCGGCAAGAAACCCAGCCAGTGGGACTGTTTTTGTAGTAAAATTATACAATAAAAATAAAGATTGTACAAACTACTTACAAAACTTATTTAACCAACAGGTTAGAAGCGACCACCTCATTCCCAGGGATTATTATCAACCATGTATTCATTTATATTATAATAACCCTTTTCTGCCGACTTCCAAAAAGGAGACGATACTCAATTCGACTGTATGTTTTTCTTTATGTGTGTTACCTCATAACTTTGTACTGGGTGAACCGATTTCGATGATTCTTTTTTTATATGAAAGCTGATAGTTTTCGTGTGGTCCCATATGAATTAAATATTGATCAAGGTCAGACCAATGGTTATTGGGTTATTCTTAAATGACTTATATTGAAGTCGCTTATATTGAAGTCGGCTGAACAAAATTTTTAATTTTAAATTATATTATTATATAGGTTTTGTTTACTTAAATATTTTACATTGGTAATGGAGATACCTTGTGTAGTATGTTTTATGCGACTTTTAATAGTGTACCATACATATTGCCCCATGATTAAATCACTGACTGTTATCTCTCAGATTGTTTCTTCCAGGTATTTAAAGAGTATATGTATTTTTTTTTAACTAAAACTCCAAAGTTTTCATTTATACCGTTAATTATTATATTTTTAATTATAAAACATATTAAAAAATGTGTTGTATAAAATAAGATCACCTAGGCATAAATTTCTATTAATGTCGTCAGTTACCCCACAGTAACTTTTTTTATAGCACATGGGTGACAAACGAGCACACAGTCCATCTAACGGTAAGTGGACGCTTTGATCCATCTACATTTTTCCTCGATTAAGAATCAAAATTCTGATGCGTTTTCACTCCTGAGGACTAAGACAAAATGCTTTTCTTTCCAGTAAAAAAGGTATCCGGTTCTCTACACTCACCATACGAAATACATTTTAACAGTGGTAGAGCCAGGCGGCAGCTTTTGCTGTTGCACGGATGGGCCGGCTCGAACCGGGGTGGTACCACGACCTAACAGAATACCAGCGTGAAGTAGAGGTTTACCTCTGCGTTTCGCTTGGTGAATGCAGGTGGCCGGAGGCCCTTTTTACTGGAAATGAGGCATTCCATCTTAGTCCTCACGGGTGACAACGCATCTGCATTTTGATTTGTAATAGAGGATAGATGTAGATGTCTATGGGCCGCAGCAACCACTTACCATCAGGTGGACTGTGTGCTCGTTTGTCACCCTTATCCTATAAAAAAAACATCTGCATTAAGCTGCTTTTACGCTGGTATTCAGGTGAGAGCGTAGTCCTACCCCGGTCGAGCCGACCAATTCGTACTACAAGGATAATATAAGTAGCTCTACAACATATAAAGATTCGATATATAGATTTGATAACATACTAACGAAAAGTAAGTAAATAATCACGACACGTCTGTCTATCTATTATAAGACGTAAATATGAAACATTCGTCGTAAACAGTAGGGCGCAACCTAAGGGCGCAACGATGAATAAAAATTAATATAAATTCGGGGAATTCCCCGCGCCTAGTAAAAGTTTTATTTATAAGGAAAATACAAAACAACTGGTACTGTTGTTGCAGACTCGATGCTCTTAAGTTTCACCAAATCATCCATGATCAAACAACAAACGTACGTTTAACTAATAAGCTAAATGAATCTAGAACTTATTCGGCAATATATGACTTTTAAGCATTAAATCTGTATCATACACACGTTAAAAAAAAAACGTTAAAAAAAACACTGACGATATAGACAGAGAACAAATGAAAAATATTTATCCTCGTTTATTTATGGATCAATGCAACAATTTATGCGTGCATCATGAATATGTTAATATAGCTAAAATCCGCGTAATAAAATTTTATTTCACCTGATGATGCCTCATTTATATTTTCGTATAAATAAAGGAAATCATTTGTATTCTTCTGTTTTTGTTTCCGTAGTAAGAGTCTAATTAACCTCCAAATATATTCATTGTTTGTGCACTGCGTCTTTTTCAAATCACATCCAATTTGTAGAGCGTGAATTTTCACGTATGAACGTGTTTCCACACAAAATGATAGTTGGAACTTAGATATTTTCACAAAAGGTCATTCAAGTTCCAATCTGTTTTTATTATACAAACAAAATGCAGAAGCACCAGTAAAAAATCTCAAAATTAAGTAAACGCACGCACGCACGCACGCACGCACGCACACACACACACAAAACACGCACGCATGCATGCACGCACGCCCGCTCGCATGCACGCACGTAAACGCACACGCACACGCGCACGCACACAAAAGCGCGCACGCACACGCATACGCGCACGCACACGCACACGCACATGCGTGCACACACGCACACGCGTAGTGGTACCAAGAAACTAATATTAATACCTACTAAAATATTACTTGGGGCACTAAGAACCGACAGCAGAAAATATTTGCATTCAACTATAAGCTTTTATAGGGCTCGTCTAAGTGCAATTCATAAATGTTAAATGTCATCAAGATACAGAAGTTAAATTGAAAAACAAAAAATGGCAGGAATGCCGTCAAGTAAGCATGCCATTTTTTTTTAAATTAACTTGTCTATCTGAATAAAAAAAACTGCATTAGGCCGGAATAATTTAAGATTTTTTTTTTTAATTTGGAATTTTTTTTTGTGTAAAGGATTTCATATAAACAAAAACAGTTTGTTCCTTTTTCTTACAGCCGTGAGGAAACTTCCATTTCGCGTTCTACCGCATCCATTCCGAAACTTACGTGGCCCGCCAACCGCCACCCGAAATAGTTCTCCATAAAAGCGAACTGCAGGCCGCTCCAGATCCACATGCGGCCCTCTATTTCCGTCGCGTAAACAGTTTACCCGGCGTTGCTCGCGCCGCGTCCGCCGGCTATTTTCGCCCGTCTAAATGCAGCCGCCACCGGAAAGACCGCCACAATTGGACGTACATTTTCACACTTTTCGATGTTCCAAATCCACAACGCGTCTATATTTATGTTGGGTTAAACGTGCTTTAGTAATGTTTAAAGGATGGGTAGTGTAGAAACGGGTTTAATTACAAACAAAACGGTAACTGTCATTACAAGGGTGGAATTTTACAATTAAAGCCTGTATTCTGAGAATTATAGTTAGAGATAGCAAGATGATGTTGTAACCAGGATTAAGATTAAGAAAGGAATGTTTCCGTGGTTTGGTCATGCAGAAAGAATTAACGAGGAAAGAGTGACAAAGCAAATCTACCTTCCATATGTGAACGGCAGTCAGGAAGGGACGCCCTAGACGAAAATTTATCGACAAAATTGGCGATATATTGAAAATGGGCCACATTAGGAGTACCCCTGACCGATGAGCATGTATGCGTAGATATATGGATGTAAAGGAGAAGTGTGTCAGGATCGTGCCAAATGGAAGTCCGTGAGCGTTTATGTATATAGATAGTCAGAAGTACATTTGTGATGATGATACATGATTATAATATTTTTATAAGAGTCATGGCAAACGAACATGCGGTTCGCCTGATTGTGTTAACCGCCACCCACGAACAACTGCAACACCCGGATACCAAATGCAGATGCGTTGCCGGCCTTTTAATAAGGACTAAGCTCATTTCTTGAAGATCCCTAAGTCGTATCAGTCCAGAAAAATCGCCGGTGGTAAATGATTTACACACAGAAGTTATGCGAGGAAAAAAATTTCAAATAAATCGCACAGTGGTGTATCGCCAAGCATCCAAATGGTGTGGATAGTTACCGTGAGTTATTTCGCGATGAGCATTGGTGGAATTAGGTGCCTGAAATGAATACCAATAATTATTTTGGGCTCCTTCCGTGGTAAATACGACAGAAAAAGCAAAAGGATGCAAGACCTCTTCACAGCGCCAGTGATTCGAGCCGATCAGAAAGAACTCCGTCGCCGACGACTTGAGCCAATCCTCTTGCCACTGGGTATGGTCAAATATAAGGAGCTGTGCCTCGGGACAGAGATGAGAACAGCATTCCAGGCCGAGGCCAAACTTGCCCTTGTAAAGTTGCAAACATTGTGCCGGCACTAATAATTAAATAATAGAGGAATTTCCTTCTCGACTATTCCACGTTAAGAGATCATTATTGTTGTCATCAAAATTCCTATATACAAAATGTAACAAAAACCCTGTGGTTCCCATTAAGTGTGTGATCAAAGTCAGTATTCAAACGTATAGAAATTATTTCAAAAAAATTAAATAAATTTAAATAAATGATTATTTGCAAATTGTATGCGGTTTTCTTTGGCAATACTCTCGCCAGCCAATGCAGAGGCTATAAAAGTTATAAAATAAAAAAAAAATAAATGGAAGTGAGGGTAATACTCGAAACTTTTACTTGTTTTAACAGAAAGTTCAAAGCAGGCGATATGCTGAGTGATTCCGTCACACATTCAATCCCTTATCTTGTCAAAATGCCAAAAAGATGGTACCTACTGAGTTTCTTTCGCCTGGTAGTAAGTTTTTTAGAGATGTTAAAAAATAATAAAAGAAATTTTATTTTCTTATGCGAGCAAAGTTTTTGTTAGTTTGCACATATAATTAATTTTGGCGTTATCATGTAATGACGTCCCATCACGTCACATTGTGTGATTTTGACTGGCACATATTTACGGTATGGTCGAATTGCAATCATGCTACGCGGAAAGTAGGTATAGTGTGTTACGCTGTTTGATCGCTGTTAATGATTAACTGCGTAAGAGACAGAACATGTAGAATATCTGAGAACATGTAGAACATCTAGTGGTTGTTACACTATAGTATATTTTTAACATTGTGTTCTTTACATTATATTTTAATTAACAGATAAATTATAAACCGATTGTAATTAAATTTCGTATACTTATAATAATAAATAAATCCTTTACTGCAGACCATGTAATCCATAATTTGGTGTAGATACAGAGAAAAAGTCTTAAAATCTACGTTAGTAAAAGTATGTAATAAATTTAATAAACGTTATGACATGTAACTGAGCTGCCTGTGCGATGCACTGGGTGCAAGGACCACCCAGTGCCTCAAAAAAGCACACTCGCGTTTCTCGCTAATTACATTAAGAATGTAGTTGGCGCTACCACGTACACTGTGACGCAGTTCTTTTGCGAATAAGAGTGGAAAAACTATATCTATGTGAGCGTCAACAAACATTCCCGATGCAATACAGTTACGTGGGAGCCCCAGGACAGTCTTTTGGGACTCAGAAGGAATCCTATTGATTAATTATAAAGATAAAGGTGTCTCTATAATCTGAAATTACTACGCTTCAATCCTAGAACAATTGAAGGAAGCCATAAAGGAGAAAAGAAAGGGAATATTGACCAAAGGAATCCTTCTTCTGCACGACAACGCGCCTGTTCACAAGTGCCATGTTGCGATGGCTGCCCTGCAGAAGGTGGGTTTCGAAATTTTGCCACACCAACCCTATAGTCCTGACCTATCCCCCAGTGATTATTATCTATTTACAAACGTAAAAAAAGAACTTCGTGGGAAACAGTTTTTAAGTGATGAAGTGAAGGAAGCAGTTTCGGCGTATTTTTTATGGCGGTTCTTCACGTTGGCCAACATAGTGGCGAATGTGATGGCAGAGATTTGAGAGATTGGCCAAGAATTTGTGATCGCGTCCGCACGTTGGAAGGTCGTTCAGTTTGCTTTGGTTCAGGCCTATGTGCGGACGAATTTATTAAAATGATTATTGATGCGCTAACGGCAGCTGCGGTTTATTTATTCACAGCATACCGCTACAACGTGAATGTGTATAAGAAAAGGGTGATCGAAAAGAAATGGAAAAAAAAAATTATTTCTTGACGACTCTGTGGCGTAGTAGCTTAGCAATGAGTTGCTGCGTTGGGGGCTGTGGGTTCGAGTCTCGCACGGATCAAGTATTTGTATGGCCTGCAAATAATTACTCCGGGTCTGGATGTTTGTCCTTATGCAATTTATGTTTGTAAACTACCTCCACGATAAATCCTAGTGTGGGGATGACGTTTATTTAAAAAAAGACTTGAAAAATGTATGTTTCACAAACAATTTCCGGCTTGGTGGGGCTCTATAAAGAGAAAAATTTTTTCATTGGTCATTGTTACTGTCATTATGTAGACACTAGTTACGATACGTACATATAAAATTCAAATAAGGTGCGTGCGATCACTCTGGGAGCTCGTAGCAAACTGAACGTGCGCCCAACGTGTGGACGCGACGGCCAATACTCTGCCACAACCCTTTGATCTTTTGCAAAAAACCGACACCACACGGATCTCGCGCCAACTTGTGGGCCATCGTTCCAATACATACCAACGTAGCTTAAACACCCGCTCTATACGATGGCCATCGTTGTTGTGCGAACACATTCCCCAGTATGTTGGCCAACGTGAAGAGCCGCCGTTAGACAAAGACAAATCAGTTTTTTTGAAGTTATACATAAATTAATTGAAAGATCCGAAAAATGTATTAAGGTAGCAGGTGAATATATTGAAAAGGAAAAATAAATTTGGATTTTTATTTCCACTCCTAACCCCCCATTCCACGAACTTAAAAACGCACCCTCGTAAGTACGCGTTTTAAACTTACATAGAATTTTAGGTGGTAAAGCCAAGCTGAATCTATATTATGGTTGAAGCACAAATGGGTCGGGTCGGCTCGACGGAGGAAGGATAACGCTCTCACGGAACACCAGCGTAAAATAGCAGCTCAATGCTGCTGTGTTTCATATGATGAGTGTAGAGAACTGGAGAAACCTTCTTTTACTGGAAATGAGGCATTCCATCTTAGTACTCACGGGTGACAACGCATCTGTATTTTGATTCGCAAACGAGGATAGATGTAGATGTCTATGGGCCGCAGCAACCACTTACCATCAGGTGGACTGTGTGCTCGTTTGTCACCCTTATCCTATAAAAAAGAAAAAAAATGCATTTTGATTCTTAATCAATAATCAAGGATAGATTTAGATATCTATGAGTCACATCATCTACTTACCGTCGGGTGGACTGTGTGCTCGTTTGTCACCCTTATCTATACACAAAAAATATAATTGAAATGTCTGTTTGTAATATCAAAATAACAGTTTTTACTAAATGCATATGAAAGTATATACGGTACATATAATAAAAAAACAACCGACCAATTTTGACGGGACTTTCACTGGCAGATAGCTGATGTTATAACGAGTTACTTAGGCTACTTTTATTTAAGAAAAAGAATTATGCATCCACGCAAACAAATTAAGACCTATGAAATCCATCGTAATAAATTCCACGCGGACGAAGTCGCGCGGAACAGCTGGTTCTATATAAACTTAATGTCAAGTTCACTATAATACATTGCCATTTCTTGTCCGTATATCCGTAGTCTTACAATAGTGACATAACTCTACTCCCACTCACCCGCGGGACTCTTACACAGTGTCGCGCGAAGTGACACGACAATCGATCTATTACAGCACTGAAACATGCGTCAACAAAAACAAACAGATGTAGCAGGCGAGGTGCGATTAGGGTCACCACGTTGCGAGAATTAAGTATGGATGAGTGAATACACTTTTATTGTACACCACAAAATAAAACAAGCTTATTGGTTAAAACAGTAATCAAGTAAAACCTGACTGTGTTAAAAGTCAGAAAAAAAATCCTCCCTCTTGTTTTGTATTTGCACACAATCAAGACGAATCTACTGATACCTTCAAATGTTAAAATCCATCAAGCCGTTTTGACTACAGAGCGTGACAAAGAAACAGACATACATACATACTTTCGAAAAACATTACCCTCGTTCTTGGGCAGTTGGGTAAAGATACAGAATACACTGAAATAGCAAGTTAAGTACAATATTGGGCTGCCTTATCAAAGCATACTTAGTTACTTATACTTGTTTTGGTAGGTAGAAATCCGTTTGAGTTCTAGTGCCAAATTCAACGCAATATAATTTAAAATTAAAAATTTTGTACAGCCGACTTTAATATAAGTTATTAAGAATAACTCAAAAACTATTGGTCTGATCCTTGACCTTGATCACATTCATATAGGACCACACAAGAAGTACCAGCTTTCAAATAAAAAAAGAATCATCGAAATCGGTTCACCCAGTAAAAAGTTATGAGGTAACCGTATGAGTACCGTCTCCTTTTTGGAAGTCGGCAGAAAATACGTAAAATTAGTTTTATGTTTTATTTAGTCAGAATAATATACATATTTTACTTTATATCCTAAGAAACTTTATTTTCAAGAAAAGTCAAAGTTGCAGTTGCAAATGTTTACTTACATTAACTGCAGTTTGAAATGTAAGAGAGCCAGTATAATGACTACAGGTAGTGAAACATTTCATCTTAGTCCTTACGAGTTACAACGTATCTGTAACATTCTTTGTCTGAAGTTAGTTGCTGGTGTCCATGGGCTGCAAGTCACTTACCATCGGGTGGCCTGTTAGTTCCAAAGTTCAGTGTTATAAAGAAAACCGCGAGTTACCTGTTTGGACGACTACGTACATTATTTAACATATTATGTATATATAGTTATGTACATTAAAAATTCGTTCCGCGTGCGCTCCATACAAGCAACAAAACATGGAACATACAAATCTATAAAATAATACCTGTATCTGTGGTTTGTCAGCTTGTTTGGCTCAAGGATTTGTAATTTTCGATTAAAAATTACTTAACTTGATGCCAGTAGATTTCAAAAAAATCAATTTAGAACTTATTTTGAAATTATAGATAAAGAGGAGAATTGAATACTTTACATCTTCCCTATATTCTATTATATTGAGAGTAGTGGTGACAGGGCTAGAGCACGCAATTGAGGAAGGCCGGGAAGTGCTTTTTAAACTAGGTGAGCCACATAATTTCATTTGATTTCACGGATTTTACCTAATTAATTTTTAACATCTTTATTCTATATTTAAAAGTGTATCTATTTATAAACCTTATTATTTGAATAAACCGAGATTGATACAAATGCAACAGTTTACAAACTACTACGCAAATTAAAATAGTTTCTCATATTTTTTTATTTAACAAAAATACAAGGTCGGCTCAGTCTTCTAGCGACCCTGAATGACATGGAGGTTCGTTCAGTGCGCACTCCGCAGTTATTTGCATCACGTTTCGGCGGCGTGGATTCCGCGAATCCCGATTGGCGGCATGTCCGGTCCACTTGCGCGAACAGACTTGCCAAATCTCTTTGCAAGTAATAAACGGACATAAATGTATGAGGAAGGAGAAAGGTAATTAACCTTGGAGTATTATTGCGTTAGTAATGTTGTAAGCTGTTTTACGAAGATCTGATGAGGAATACGAAAAGACGACGGATGCAGGGGCTTATAACCATGCTGTGTGCGATCAATGGAGGACGCTTAAGTTCAGCTGTAACGACGATTAAGAATTTAAGAGTTAACTGCACAATAAAACGATTAATCAAAAATTATAAAACTGTCAACATTTGGGTCTTATTTATTTTACAACAATTACGTGCTTAAAGATATTAAAAAACAATTAGCTAATAAAATTATGTGTTTTATCTAGTTTGAAGAGCACCACCCGCCCTTCCTCTATTGCGTGCACTATCCCCGTCACCACTAATCCCAGCCACTACTCCCAAAACCTGTAGTGGTGAGACACACCACCGTCGATAATACGACACGTGTTTCGCCTCTAAACGAGGTATCCTCAGATGAAGTAGAGTGCGGTGGCTGACCGCTAATAACGTTCTAACTGGTTAAAAAGCTCTTAAATAAACAAAATTAGCAATCAAATTTGCATTAAATTAAAAAAAAATCCGGTAAGAAATCGCGTACGCATTGCTTGCTACCACGCCTTGTTGTACTGGATATGAGAATCATTTTTTAACAAGTGCATTTTATGAATAATCTAAACATAATTGACAATGACAGCTGAGTAGCTGAGATGCAACTTTTAGACTTTGGACTTTTTGCTTATTATTTTATATCAATCTAAAGGTCTTTGACCAGTGATTTTAAAGATAACATGTCCTGAGTGGGCTTAGCCCACGTAACTGGCCTTTTACTTGTATAAATATAAAGGACTACGACTATCACATATAAGTTCATACATACGTACTCTTATAACGCGTTAATTAAATGCCGATTTTTGCGTATGATTAGACAGTGCATAAATTTTAATGTTGACAAGAAATACAAAGCGTTTTTTACCCTTTATTATCTATACACTCGGGCACTATAATGTTCTTCGCAGCGCAAGACAGGATTATAGTGCCCGAGTGTATG
Source organism: Parnassius glacialis (assembly GCA_033319125.1). NCBI lineage: Eukaryota > Metazoa > Arthropoda > Insecta > Lepidoptera > Papilionidae > Parnassius > Parnassius glacialis. Next base: position 47,344,272 of record JAVANC010000027.1, on the reverse strand, counting down.
CGCAAGCACAGTTGAACTCTCTGTTCCTTCACTCCCATAGTTCGATGGTACGGTAATCTGACACGACCGGAGAAAGATCAGGCGCAGGACCAACGACTTTACATGCTTCCCTAGGCACGGGAGTGAGACACTGCCAAATTTTTCAATCCGGGCTGCTACTGAACCTGCTGCTTTACTCTCTCTCGCCTCTGATAGAGGAACATGGTACCTCACAATGATTTCTTACATTTACGCTAATATGGAACAAAACTAATATTACGGATTTTATCGCGTTCAATTTTAACGTTTTTAAATTAACAATTTACAGCACGAATTGGCCTTCCGGTAATAATGGGTGCAGTAAAGTGCACGAAACGTCGGAAATTTAAAAAGGTAAAATCAAACATGATAAAATCTGTTAAATTAGTTATATTCCACGATAACACAGTTCAGTTAAAATAACTATTAAAATAACAATAAAGATAGATAAAGAACAGTTTTTATTTTTACACTAGTTCTGTATAGCTCGTAAAATGTTTGTAGTTCATTCTACGGGACTAAATATAGACGATAGTTATGACAGAGATAGGCGTGTTTACATTACGCTTACTGCTGCTGAAGTATAAAATTATAATAAACGTTTTTTACGTGTTAGAGCCATACTGGAACTATATTAATTGTATAGTTGCAGCACGAATGGGTCGGCTCGACCAGGGAAGGACCACGCTCCACAAAATACCGGCGTAAAATAACAGTTTCATGCTGCTGTGTTTCGTATGGTGACGTTAGAGAACCGGAAATCCATTTTACTGGAAAAGAGGCATTCCTTCTTAGTCCTCATAGGATAGATAATCTGCGGGCCACTTACCATCAGGTAAAGAGAGATAAAGATAAAGATATTTTATTTTGCAAATATGGGTACAGTACATGGTAATATAGATAGTCAGTTTAGCCATATTTCCAGTAGGCATACAAAAAATACAGAATTATGAACTTATCCACTATACTAATAAAATAACACAACAATAAACATAATTCTAATTGTTAACATTACAGTCTTAATCTCAAACAAAAAACATTTTTTCAGTCAAGAATTCCGTTACGCTATAATAGTATGCTTTGACTGTCAAAAAACTTATAAGCTTTTTTTGAAATATCGATAGCGGCGATTCTTTCCAACTTTTAGGTATTTTATCATATAATTATATGACCGGAGCCTTGCAGTAGATACTTTTACGCATTAGTGCTGTCGTAGCGGATTGATGACACAATAGGGTATTGTCGCGCCTATTACGTGAAACTACATCGGCAAGGCGTTTAAAACGATTTGGGTGCAACTTAACAAACACAGCTACTTCCAGTATGTATAAACATGGTGATGTCAGTGTTTTAAACTGTTTAAAATATGGCATGCAGCTATCGGTAGTTTTAAGCTTAAACATCGCCCTTATGCATCTTTTTTGAGCCTTAAACGCTGCACTTTTTCGGTTGAGTTACCCCAAAATATTATTCCATATCGAAGATGGGATTCTGCTAAGCCGTAGTAAGCACTGAGGAGTGCATCCGTGTATATTACAGGTGGACTGTGTGCTCGCTTGTCACCCTTATCCTATAAAAAAGGATTGTCTTTTTAATATATTTTCCTTTACGGGTGTACTGGAAGATATTTCAGTACATTATGGAATAAGTAGATTTTTTATACGAACTCATTGTATGATTGTTTCTTTGTCTAACACACTGTGCGTATAAATAAATAAAAAATATACAAGCGACTAATCATGCGTTCAAAGAGGGACCTATCTAGGAAATTCCGCGCGAATGGCAACCCTACCTACAGGATTATTATCATTACGTTTAAACGAAGCACGTCCCTACGACTGTGTTTTGATTGTTCAATAAACGATGGACTGATTGAGTGCGCGCCTATCGACATTCCGAACTGCATCGCCTGGATTAAGAGATAGATGCCTCTAACGTAACAAACGTCTGTATGTTAATCATCGATATAATTTATTTGTAGTTACATGTGTATAACTTAATATGTATAAATAACGTATCTATAAATTAGATATATTTATTTTAGCATATATGCTATAGATATACCTAGCAACTAATGTCCTCCAGATCGAGTTTTCTGTCACAGATACTAGATCTGCGCAGGACAGGATTTTTTGTGTGCTCGTTAATCACCCATATTCTATAAAAAAAACATAACAAAAATATCTCCTATCTCGAGTCAACAACGTTAATAATGTTAAACATTCATTAAACAGTATTATTAACTCACAATCTCTGAGAGAACTTACAACATCATAGTTATTTATAGAACTAAATTGAGAGAACATATTAAAACACTAACTTGACAAGAGATGGCTGTAACTAATTACTTCTTCATATTATAAACACCGAAATGTGTTTGTTGGTTTGTCCTTCTTTAATGCAGCAACGGGGCAACGGATCAACAAGATTTTTTGCATATACATATATCATTTATGGACTGGAGTGTGACAGCGGCTTACTTTTAATCCCGGGAAATTGCACGGCTCTTGTGAGATCCTGTAATTACTTACTTGATGCCGTCTTAGGTTTTGTAATAACACATTGGCTAGTTTAAAACAATTGAAAAGAACAAACTGCCTTCAACGAACCACGAAATTCATCCGCTAGATTGCTAATCTGTACGATCATGAACGATTTGTTAGTATCATAAGAATTACCATACACAAAACACGTGTTAAATATGTAGGCATCGTTCCCAGGAACCGAAATAGGGCAACGATCAGATGTACGCCATAATTCATGTGTAGTTGAAGCGGCGCTGCGCAGGAGTGAATCACTTCTATAAATAACCCGCTGGCTATTATTAGATCACCATACAAAGACAGCACCGGCGGCACGGCAAGGACTTCGCCATTTACTCACGTGTGAACGCGCCTTGTCTCACATACTTATACATAAAGTTCTATATTGAACGGTTTTCGACTCCTTAAATGAAACTAATTTTACGGATTTTATCGCGTTTAATTTTAATAACTTTTTATTGCCCGACCCATACTGAGATGTTTGACGTCCCGATGTCATTGTTAGCCCGGCTACCTTCAGTTTTTGAATATAAACTTTTGTTCCGATCTACGCAGAACGAGCTTACAGTATTTTGAAATCTTACAGTAGTATACTTAGGTTTGAATTTAATTTTATTAATTACAGGATTAGGATCCTGCAGATGGTAAGATGTGTTTAAATTTCAATAGTCTCGTGAATCATTTAATTTAGCTATTTATATGTATACATTTATTAATATATATGTGTATAAATGTGTGTATTTATTTAAATATGTGTGTCAATTAATTTATATAACCGAGGTTAGCTGTTAGAGATTGCCACATAGCATTAAGCTCGCCTTTTGTACATTGTCTTTGGTGCAATAAAGAATAAAATAAATAAATCTTTGGTAGGAATCGGTGTTCAGTGGATTTGTGATCTGTTTATCAAATCTGATATAATGGTAGGGACGATCTTGAACATGTTCACAGACTTGCTCTTGCAAACTTTATAAGAAATCATTAGTATTCGAATCCGCAAATTCCAGCTTTGATCTTTTCTAGTTAGTGCATAAAGTTTTATTATTACGATTTAGCCTTTATCTCCATCGTTAAAGCTGGAACAACATGAAGGAACGTAAAGTTTCATTCGCCTTAACATTGTCATTAACAACACTATTTATACGCGGTCTTACGCAAACCATGTTGCCGATGCATTTTTCCCTTCTAGTCTTTAAACTGAAGTCGGACGTGAGTAGATGTTAAAAATAAAATGGGTTCATTAACCACTTTCGCGTACAGGTTGACACTTGCTACGTTCATGGTGTGGGTTTTTGTTAACCTGTTCCATAATGTTCCCCCATCTATATGCGTCTCTAATCTCTCCCGCTTCGCGCGCCTGCTCTATAAACAAACGGGCACATTCCATGTTGCATTATTTATAGAGGGGCCTATTTATGGATCCTTATACCATTATACTGTCATATCTACTCTAACATATTTTTGTGTGAAAACAAAAGAATGTCTAAAGAAATAACACATTGCACGCTACTTACTTACTAGACATTATAAACAATTTGTCATAAATAACAAAAATTAAGGTTTAGTTTTTCGTATTCTAATCTCATTCAGCAAAGAATAATATTCGGTCCTGAGTTATATAGAATGCATCGTCTTATGAACAAATACGAATAACGACTAGGCCGTTGTTCCCTTTAACTAACAAATTTGACTGAATTAAAATACACAATGACAGAAATAAAACTGTAACAAAAGCATATTCACAAACCAAAATACCAGCACGCAGTCCACCTGATGGTAAGTGTATGCTGTGACCCATAGACATCTACATCTATCCTGAATTAAGAATCAAAATGCAGATGCGTTATCACATCTGAGGACTAAGGTGGGATGCCTCGTTATCAGTAATAAGGGTCTCCGGTTCTCAACACTCACCATACGAACTTTTTTTTACGCTGGTATTCTGTAAGAGCGTGGTTCTTTCCCGGTAGAGCCGACCCATTCTTGCTACAACTATAATAATATACTGCAGCATGACTGAATAAAAATTACTCAATAAGACTTTTTTATATAGGAGAGGGGGCAAACGAGCATGCGGCTCACCTGATGGTAAGTGACTACCGCCGCCCATGAACAACCGCAACACCAGGGGAATTGCAGATGCGTTGCCGGCCTTTCAAAGAGGAGTAGGCTCTTTTCTTGAAGATCCCTAAGTGGTATCGGTCCGGAAAAATCGCTGGTGGTAAACGATTTCACAAGGAAGTTGTGCGAGGAAGAAAACTTCTAAATCGCACAGTGGTGGTGGTGGTTGGTACCCAGATGGTATGTATGGTATCGCGAGTATTGTCGCGATGTGCGATGGTGAAATTTGGCGGCTGGAATTAGTCCGAACAAGTCCTCAGGGTACTCCCCGTGATAGATGCGATAAAATACGCAAAGAGATGCAACATCTCTACGCAGTGCCAGTGAGACAAGCCGATCGGAAAGAACTCGGTCGTCGACAATTCGAACCGCTTTGCGCTGGATGCGGTCAAGTGGAAGCACCTGGCACTGGGGAGCCCCTGCCCAGAGATGGGAACAGTATTCCATGTGAGGCCGAACCTGCGCCTTGTAAAGTTGCAAGCGGTATTTTATTATTAAGTGATTTATGAAGTACAGTTGAGCATATCACAAACATATCTTTATTCATACCAAACAGAAGTCATTTCAAAATTAAAAAGAAATTTGTCATTGTATTTTAGCCGATTTCATAAAAGGAGGTTCTCAATTCGACTGCATGTTCTTTGAGTACATATATTATCTTAAGCGATTACTTCGTCAATTGTGAACTGATTTTAATAATTCTTTTAATAATTGATAGGTCAAATTTTGAAGGTAGTACCTACCATATAAATATGGAGTAAACATTACATCATCCAAAGTTGAAAATAATTATAACTTTTCACAAAAAGTAAAAATTGATTTCAAATTGCTAAAAAAGAAGTTATTTATTTGCTATACATAGGGGTGGAATTTTCTCCAAATTTATATAAGACCACCCTTGAAGTAAAAACTATATAATAAAAAAAGAATCATCAAAATTGTTTCACAATCTGCGAAGATATCGCGTAAGGCATAACATATATATACAAAAAAACACTCGAATTGAGAACCTCCTCCTTTTTAAAGTCGGTTACAAAAGGGGATTAAGTTTTTATTGTAACTATTGGAACGTCCTTCTTAATAAGAGTTTTAATTCTTTTATATTCTATTTCTTAGCACCGACTTCTGAAGATGTTTTGTGAGATTTTTTTTAATTTATAGTCAGCTGTTATCTTTTATTAAAATTTTAATGTTCAACACGAAGGAACTAATAAAGGTTCAGAAAGAAATTATGTAAATAACAAGTATCACAACCTGTTCGCCCGCAGCGCGTCGATCACCGCTGCACATCCATCAAGCGAGGGGTTCTCGGGCTATTTCCGACCAACAAAGGCTGAAGCACGTCGCTTGTGTCGACGCTAAAAATAAACCGCTCGATACTTTCCCACTAGTTGGCTATTCTCGGATTTGGTTATACAAGGAGCTATTTTAAGCCCCTTTTTGTTTGCTCGTTTTATTATGGTCGGTTGGCTCTTCATGGCGGCGCAATTTCTTTTCTATATAAAATAAAAAAATCTACATTGGATATTGCCATAGTTGCAATGCTTAGAGGCAGGTTTTTTTTTAATAATGTAGTGGTGGAAACCATGTAGTGGCGTTGTAAGAATATTCAGTACACCATATCGTCCTGTTGGAAGAGGCTACACGGGGAAACTGAAACAGGAGATGGACAGCACCATCTTTCTGGTAATAATTCAAAATGATACAAATCTGCGGTTGCCAACCCGCTTGCCGTGTGGCAGCAATGGCAAAATTCCCCTTGAGGCAAGCAATCTAAAGGGACGCCCATGTTCAGCAGTGGACTTTTACTGGCTTTAATGGATAGATGGATGAATTTGTAATCAGGAAGATGCTGCTGCCTATCTGTCTCAGTTTCCCTCTGTCGCCCTTCATGATATCCACGTGAAGGTATGATGATAAATGATGATAAAAGACAGGCGCCGGCAAGTTATTCCAGTCCTTTGATGTACGCATTACAAAACATAAAGCAAACCGTTTGGTTATTATATTTTAACATTTTAAAATTCATGTCAAAGCTGATACTTTAGTATTTTTTTTAATTTATTAGCATGTTTAAAAGCAAGAAACCGCATGAATTAATTAACATCCATGATGAAACAGAAATTGATTGGTATTATAAAATCAGAGTAGAATAACTGACACTAATAAACATGAATGTTGAAACAAAATTCTTTGGAAACAAATTTAACATGTCTTCGTTTTATTTAAAACAATGTTTAAAATTTTAATGGAAACGAAATAACATTAGTAAAAACGTGGATGGAAAGCTATTCGATAAATGTTCCCACATATACACTGCCGGTCAAAAGTTTAAGACCACACTAACAACATAATTAATTATCTATAAATTGTAACGAACTTCCATAAGATAAATAAAAGAAATGTACACCTTCAGATTCTATTATTAATATCGAATATCTAAAGAAGTTCATTTATTTACTTTCAAGTTATTAGACAATAAACATGTATTGTTTTCAAACACCGACAAACGCTGCGTTAGAGCCAGGTGGTAGAGTACATACATACTATCGAAAAACCCTTTGGGACAGCAGGGTAAAAACGTAAGAAATGTAATGGACAAAAAATACTGCAATTTTCGCGAAGCAAATCTATAATTCAATGCTCCGGCTGTTTAGAAAAGGGAAGTTACACAGGTAAGGCCTTCGTCAGTACAGCGATCTTGATTAATACTATCTACGTCTATATTCGCCCAAGGTTGGACACCGCGACACGCTCCACTGCGCGGCAAGCCTAATTATAGGACATTTTGACGGAGCGCCGGTGCGAGGGCGGTTCAAACAAATCAAACAATACCTTCATTTTTATAGTACGTTCGAGGATACTATAGTAGTACACTTACTGTAGTACCCACTGACTGTACCATTTGATAGATAGATAGATTTATACGTGGTAAAGCCATGGTGCAGCTATATAAGTAGTATAGTTGTAGCAAATGAATGCATTAATTGTATTTTAAGGATTCTGCTTGGCTAGCTAGTTATTATAATAAATTTGAAGGTGTAAAACCAATTTCATAGATTTTTTACGCCTTTAATTTTACCTTTTTAAATTCCCGACGTTTCGGCCACTTTACAGCAGCCATGGTGACGGAGGGGGACAGTCCCCCCCCCTCCCCCCGGGGACCATGATGAAAACGATAAAATTAAAAGCGGTAACATGTAAAATTAATTTTAATCTACGTGTGGTATTTGCATAAATTAATGAATTCATTAAATAAAAGGCGTACCTCGCATTCGCTATATAAAATCTGTATATAATATTTTTACGTATTAGCATTTATGTAGTAGGTTAAGATCTAGAATAATTGGCAATCACGAAGCGACAGCAGTTATCAGTGGGTCAAAAGTGAGGCGGCATTACCGTGCATTAACGTTATCTATCCAAGGAAACGTTTCCCGCTAAATATAGACTTGGCGGTAGTCTCTTTGCAGATTACTGGCGGTAATTTTGTGGAGAAACGTTTTATTTGAAACAAATTACGTCCAACCTCACTGATTTCATGTCCTCTCAATATTTACGTAATACCTACGTATTTTTGTAGCCGGAAATTTAAAAAACCTCCCTGCGGAAAGGTATTCTAGGTTTTGACCTGTATTTTGTAACTGCCGCATGATATAAAAAAAGCATATCTTTTCTTCTTTCTTCTTCTTTGCCTTACGGGCTGATCAAGAAGAACGACAGCTAGACTGGTAATACAGTGCCAGACCTCTCGGAGTTTGGACGCCAGTTCCTCGTTACTGGTTCGGGCACCAAATCTTCCTGTTGATAGCCATAAAATCTATCTGGCTTTCCCACTAACGCCCCATACGACTCCCTTTTTATAGATATATGGATGACAAACGAGAATACAACCCACATGGTGGTAAGTAGATGCTGAGGCCCATAGACACTATACATTTATCCTCGATTAAGATTTAAAATTCAGATGTGTTGTCACCCCTGTGGACTAAGATGGAATGCCTTGTTTACAGCAAAATGTGTCTTCGGTTCTCTACACTCACCATACGAAAAACAGCAGCATTAAGCTGCTATTTTACGCTGGTATTCTGTGAAAGCGTGGTCGTACCGCGGTCGAGACGACTTACTTACTTACCCAAGAAACTTTCCACATGCCTAAAGTTTAATCACAATCTATATGAAATCTAGGTACATTTTAAAAGACCTTAAATCAATTAAGTTTATTTCCGTTTCACTTCCTTGTTCTTTTTTGATCTTATTGGTTTTCATAAACCCGTTAAAGCGCTGTGCAGAAATTGAACATCTCCCGTTGTGGAAAGAATTTGCCTAAATCATTTAGCGGTTGACAGCCGGACTAACGATAACCATGTGCCAGATGTCTCGTTATTTGACGCTGATCCCTGTTCACTTGGCATTAAACGAAATGATACTGCTTGCCATCGGAAGCCATAAAGTCTTTATGGCTTTCCATTTGAAGCCTCTTACGACACTCACGGGACGAAATGGAAAGTTCTTAAACCGTCGTCACATGGCAAAAATATACATCTATAGTCTATATGCATATACATATTCATTCCTGTAATCCTCAAGGGGTAGGCAGATTGGCAATGGCTCCACTCGGACCTAGCTTAACTAAAATTATAGGTATAGAATATAGGTGAAACTTGTAAAGGATAGCCTACATAATCACAAACCCAATATCCCATTAGTCACCTTTCACGACATGCTAGGCAAGTAACACAGTTGGCACATTCTTTTTTGTTACAAACCCCACATAAACATGGGACCTATATGTCCCAGATTAAAATGGAACAAAATATATGTAATGTCTATTACTCATTAGGTATTGCAAAATAACGAGTTTGAAATATTATATATGAAACAAACATTTTAAGGTTATTCGATTAAGGCGGAAAAAGTAACTGCTATCCCGGTACTTCTAGTTGTATTTTATGTTTTCAAATATAACCTTACCTTAATATATATCAGACGGTGTATATTTCAAGTTCAATATAGCTATCCTCTGACTTAATCCAACGCTGTTCTTAATGAATCGGTTTACCTGAAAAAACAAAAAACCCTTTTTAAAAAAAATTCTGGGAAGATGTCAATATGAAGTGGAGACGTGTTTAATTGGACTACTGCTTATTCTATATATATATAATATAAAGAATAAATATATATATAATATGTTACATATAGGTATAGCAATTAGTTTGTCGCTCTGCTTCACGAAACTTTTTTTTTAAATACTAGTAACGCTATTAATATTACTAATATAGTTAACCACTCCTGGTAACCTTAAAATGCTTGTGTTACGAGAGGTGCACGACAGTAGTCGAATGATGGATTCGAACGCGGTACCCACCCTAGCATTAGGCTACTCTAGCTTTAAGTACTCACCCAGATGTTTTGCTTCAAGTTCGAGCACGTGGTGGTTAATTTTTTACGTGGTAGAACCACGATCCAGCTATCGGGGTCGGGTCGGCTCGACCGGGGTAGAACCGCGCTCTCACAAAATACCAGCGTAAAATAGCAATTTAATGCTGCTGTGTTCCGTATGGTGAGTGAAGATAACCGAAGACCCTTTTTACTGGAAACGAGGCATTTCATCTTGGTCTTCGGGGATGACAACGCATCTGCATTTTGGTTGAATAGATGTGGACTTCAAATGGGCCACAACATCCTATCACTATCAGGTGCACAGTAACTGTGTGCTCGTTTGTCAACCTTATTCTATTAAAAAAATATTGATTTATAAAACTATATATTATTCATAGTACAAAAAAAAAAATTAACAAATAAAAAATTAAATGTTTTTGAATAAAATAATTCAATTGTTTCATTGATATATTCCGCCAGGTTACAATTTTACTAATTAAGGAGCTTAACAAAAACAATGGTAGCAAGCCGTTGACACATCATTCTATAAATAAACATAAATAAACACGTCGGAATAGGTTTTCCGCGTTAGAGTTTGACCCACGCTATATTCAGTCTATTTTCAGCTGTGATAGAACCTCATGTCGCCGCCCGTTGCGAAATTACTTCATCACGATTTTATTACACTACGTTTATAGCGGACTCACAAATAGAATTGCAATAAACGCCCCAAATTTAGCCTAAATGACATAGGGATTCCGTTGAAATTCGACCAGTTACAGATAAACCGTGTATGGATTTTGGTGGCTGGCAACATATTTTTAAAAAGAATAAGGATGGTAAGTGGATGCTGTCGCCTTCACACATTTTACATTTATCTTCAATTAAGAAACTAAATGCAGATTCGTTCTCACCCACCCCTGAGGACTAAGATGGAATGCCTCGTTTCCAGTAAAAAGGGGTATTCGCTTCTCTGCACTCACTATCGAAACACAGCAATATGAAGCTACTATTTTACGCTCGTATTCTGTGAGAGCGTGGTTCTTACCATGGTCGAGCCGACCCATTCGTGCTACAACCACGACATAGCTGCAGCGTGGCTCTACCACGAAAAATATGATATAGGTGTAATCATGTTAAAATATTACTTTCATAATTTTCATTACATAAGTCTTAATACAGTTACATTATATATACAACTCTAAGTTCCACCTACATCATCTTGACGTTTGGCAATCCACCAGCGTGCATTTTTCTTCGTCTGCCAAGCACGAGCACATTGTGGAATTTACTATTTAACAACATTGCATGAAATATTACTTACTCCATTTTAAAAATAAAATTGCAGGCGGTTTGTGGTCGGCGGTGGTCACTTACCATCAGATGAGTCGCATGTTCTAGCAACAAAGCGTGCTAGCAGTAAATTGCAAAGTACTTGAGCAACTGAATATACCCCTTACGCCGCCGTGCAGTTGCGGCGTAGGAGGATCCAATGCCTCGTATTATTCCGTGGGCGTGCGTGTTGTGAGAGGCGATAGAAGGAAACTGAAGAAAATGTGTAGAAGCATCTTCTTGGGATAGGCATGGCCGCCCACAGATTGCATCACAACGGGAATATTTGCCATAGTTGCCACGCTTGACAACCGCAGTTTTTATTTTCTAGTCGTTATTAGGAAGTCGCTGCAGCACATCTTCTTTTTTTCTCTTGGCTTCCTCTATTACATGTCGACGATATGGGGTCGTCACTCCATCTCGTGGGGGGACGCCCTACACTTCGCCTACCGGCACGAGGCTGCCACTCGAGAACCTTTCTTCCCCATCGGTTGTCGGTTCTTCGAGCTATATGGCCGGCCCACTGCCACTTCAGCTTACTAATCCATGACGACCTGGTAAGTTATGCAGGAAGTCGATGGATGCAGGTGGCTCAGGACCGTGCTTTGTGGCATTCTTTGGGGGAGGCCTATGTTCAGCAGTGGACTTGTGAAGGGCTGTAATGATGATGATGAATGATGATATGGGGTAGTGGATATTCTTACATCACCACTACACGGTCAATCAGTTTTCTGTATGTCTGTTGTAAAAGTATGAGTTTCATATCAAGTGTGACAATAACGCGACATCTTAAATAGTAATCACTAAGGGTTGATTTTTCAATCATCAGATAAAAGTTATTTATCAAATAAATTACAACCTGACTAAATATAGAAGTGATTTATTTATAAAACTATATTATTATCTATATTACTATTTATAAAAAATTATAATTAAAAATTTGACGGCTCCGTGGCGCAGTGGCTTAGCAAAGAGTTGCAGCGCTGGGGGCCGCAGGTTCGAATCCCGAACGGAACAAGTATTTGTACGGCCTACAAATATTTTTTCGGCTCTGGTATATTTTTCCTTGTGCAATTTGTAAACTGCCATCACGATACAGAAGAAAATACAAGTGAGGGTAACGTTAATAAAAATTGTTCGAATAAAACGTGACAACCGTTGGTCGCGTAGATATTAACATATGTACGTAGTATACGGTGAGCTAGATCGCCGTGTGTGGGCATCATGAAAACTCGGCGTGCCCGTGACCTTTTAGGTGTGTCTATTTATACGCCACGAAGCGATTTTTCTTTTCCACGAACACTTATAAATATTTGATAAGTACAAAACATTTACCTTGTTACATTATATTGATAGGTGATCAAGTAACGGCGGTGTAAGAACATCCGCTGCCCCATATTAAACATGGGTGCCGTCTGAGGCGGCAGAGAGAAACTTAACCAGGAGCTGGGCAGCGGCATCGTGCTGACAACAGCTGAATAAAATTAACAACACTGCGGTTGCCAACCCGACTGCCAAGCGTAGCAACTGTGACACATGCCCTACTATGAGGCGATTTATGGTGGAGGCCTATGTCCTGCAGTAGACTTTTAATAGATTATAATGGTAATTATAATGGTACGACTCGCTTATCGTTAATCTATAATCTATATATTAGATTTATATATTTTGTTTCGTGTGGGATTCTAATATATATGTATATATGAAGAAAATACCACTGTCTCACTCATTCATCACAAGATTTCCAAAACTATACGCCAGATTGACTTTAAATTTGACATTTTCCTTTCTCTACGTAGACATCCACTGAGAAAGGGCTTTGGAAAATTTAACACCTGAGGGGGTGAAATAGGGTGGTTAGAGCTTGTGCAAGATAAAACAAGTGGTAAAATTTAAAATTTTGTACAACTGACTTCAATCTATACAAATAAATAAAATTGAAGTGTCTGTTTGTAATGTTAAAATAACAGCTTTTTACTAAATGCATATGAATGTATATACGGTACTTATAACAAAAACACAATTTTTAAAATTTTTGTCTGTCTGTCTGTCTGTTTGTTTGTTCCGGCTAATCTCCGAAACGGCTGGACCGATTTCAACGTGACTTTCACTGGCAGATAGCTGATGTTCTAAAGGAGTAACTTAGGCGACTTATATTTGAGCTATTGCTCAGAACCTTATTCTTTTTCTCAAATATAATTGAAACCCTAAATTACACGCGGGCGAAGTCGCGGGGAACAGCTAGTATTTAAATAAAATGAGAACAATGTCATCAATGTAGTCAAAGTCAACTAAATACGCATTATTAAAAATAACTCAAAAACTACTGACCACATCTTGATCAAATTTATATGGACTCACACTTGAAAGAGTAGTTAGGTTCCAGTGTTACTATGTACCTATAATATATAGACAGTTTATGACAGTATATATATATATATATATATATATATATATATATATATATATATATATATATATATATATATATATATAATATATTCAATAGTGTTCCTTAGACATATTCTTTTAATTATAGTTCGTTTAAGGAATCTCAGAATTAGAAAACACTTTTAAATCTTAAAATATGATTATTAAACTAAGACATGACAATTTTATTTATGTAGGATAGTTTTTTATTAAAATAAATTGTATTATGATAGATGTATAATATAATACAATTTACTTTTTATATAATAAAGGTGACAAGCGAGCACACCGACCACCTGATGATAAGTGGATACTGTGGCCCATAGACAACTACGGCTATCCTTGATAAAGAATCAAAACGTAGATGCGTTGTCACCCCTGAGGACTAAGATGGAATGCCCCAGTAAAAAGGGTCTCCAGATCTATACATTCACTATAAGAAACACATTGCTATTTTACGTTGGCGTTCTGTGAGAGCGTGTTCCTACTCCAGTCGAGTCGACCCATTCGGGCAACAACCATAATAACAAACAAGCTGCAGCGTGGCATTAATTTTATTTCATTTCCTTTGATTTTTACCTCCGATGATGCTTACAACACCAAATATAAATAAATAGTAGTATTTATATAATACGTTGAACGTAATTACAAATTAAAGTCTTCGCACAAGTTCCTGTTTGGCAACGCATTAGAACAATTAAAATAACGTAGCTCTTATACATGTTTTCGGATTCCTCAAACCCACGACTACCCTGGTACTGCGAAACGCTACTGTTGATAATCGACTGATATTCTGACACTGATTGACTTTGACGCTTAAATAATTGATTGACGCTGACAAATTTCAATAAGCATGGATCGACGTGGCATGTTTGCGTCAAACCCGTGACCAAGTCATCTAACGATATTATGACACCAAATAAAACTAATTTTACGGATATCATCGCTACATTTTTTTAATTCTATGAGTGTGTATGGATTAGTAAGCTGAAGTGACAATGGGCCAGCCATACAGCTCAAAGACCCGACAACCGATGGGGAAAAAAGTTTTTCAAGCAGCCTCGTACCGGTAGTCGAAGTGAAGGGAAGAGTAAGAAGTCGATGGATCCAGCTGGTTCAGAACTGTGCTTTTTAGCATTCCTTAGGGGTGGCTTGTGTTCAGAAGTGGACTTGTGAATGGTAGTAATGGTAATGATGATGAATGTGTGTGTATTGATATGAACCAAAAGATGCGGTACGCCGGATGGAAGGGCTGTAATGATGGTGAAAAAATACGATATCCCCGATCACTACACAATTGAAAATTGGACTGTGTGCATTATGCAGTACCCACACAATCTTACGTATATTTGAGCCCATGGGCTCTAATGCGTGTTGCAAACGACCAGATCCCGATGTTTCTTTTGGTACGTAGTACATATCACTTCAATGAGGTAAAATGAATAATTCAAAAGTCGATCCAAACTTAGAACGTTATGTAAAATACTGATTAATATTAAATATAATGTTGCAATGGTGCTGAAATATTGCACTGACATAATATTAAGCCCAAAAGGTTACTTTTCAATACAAACAAACAACGTTTTGGTCTTCTGTTGTGCTCTAGCTAGAGCGTTTGGTAACATCTTTTTTTTTAAATAACATTACAATTAATTTATTCGAAGTGCGTTGTTGTTGTTGTCAGCAGACAATGTTAAGACGATGTAATAAAGTAACAAAATATAATTTGTGTAATCAATATACGCAAGATATTTTTAACAGTGGTAGAGCCACGCGGCAGCTTTTGCTGTCGCACGGATGGGCCGGCTCGAACCGGGGTGGTACCACGACCTCACAGAAAACCAGCGTGAAGTAGAGGTTCACCTCTGCGTTTCGCTTGGTGAGTGCAGGTGGCCGGAGGCCCTTTTTACTGGAAATGAGGCATTCTATCCTAGTCCTCACGGGTGACAACGCATCTACATTTGATTTGTAATAGAGGATAGATGTAGATGTCTATGGGCCGCAGCAACCACTTACCATCAGGTGGACTGTGTGCTCGTTTGTCACCCTTATCCTATAAAAAAAACATACCTTGATTTCGTCTCATTTCTCAGACCCTTTTTACTGGAAACCAGGCACTCTGGCTTAGTCCTCAGAAGTGACGATGCATCTGCATTTTGATTTTTAATTGAGGATAAATGTACATGTCTATGGGCCATAGCATCCACTTACCATCAGGTGGACTGTGTGCTCGTTTGTCACCCTTATTCTATAAAAAAGAATTGTTTTGTATGGAAGAGGAGAAAAGCTAGCGTACGGTTTAGTTGATAGTAAGTGATCGCCGTCGCCCATGAACATTGGCAACACCTGGGGAATTGCCTTTTGCGGAGGAAATATATTTCTTTCTTGAAGGTCTCTAATAAGGCAAAAAACTGCTAGTCGCTAAGTAGCATAATATACACAACACAACACTAACACTCACGCCTGTCACCCAGAGGGGTAGGCAGAGACTACGGACTTCCATTTGGCGCGATCCTGACACACCTCTCTCGCCTCCTTTACATCCATATATCTACGCATACACGCTCGTTGGTTAAGGGTACTCCTAATCTGACCCATTTTCAATGTATCGCCGATTTGGTCGATAAACCTTCGTCTAGGGCGTCCCTTCCCGACCCTGCCGTAATAGCATAATATGTTTTTTTTTTTATATTCTACTAAGCCAGCGCTTATCTACGATCCCACCTGATGGTAAGTGGTGATGTAGCCTAAAATAATGAAGCGCACTGATTTAACAAAAGCCCATTCACTGTTGCCTTGAAGACACCCACGTTGTAATCGGATGGAAAGACAGATGCTGGCAACTTATTCCACTCCTTTGCTGTACGCAAGATGAACAACGTAGCGAACCATTTGGTTCGAATGCGTGGTAAATCAACAACGAATGGTGGAGACTGGCCGATCTTCTGGTTGTCCGATGGTGGAAGGGAGAGGTAGGAATTAAATTATGCAATTCCTGCACACACTCTCCGAAATGCATCCTGTAGAAAACCGAAAGGCTGGCTACTTTGTGTCTGTGTTCGAGGCCGGTAAGATAGGTCTTAACCAAATTTAGGTCACCAATAAGCCTCTTAGCCCTCCTATCCATTGAGTCCAAAAAGCTCCTAGGTGGCATTTTGCAGCACCAGCCCAAATATGGCAGCAATATTCATGCACGACCGGACTTGCGCTTTATATAAAGTAAGCAGCTGTCCCGGCGTGAAGTATCGCCGCACCTTTGCAAGGACTCCCAGCTTCTTTGCAGCTGATTTGGTCTTAGACTCAATGAACCGCTCGAAGTTCAGATTTGAGGATATCTCAAACCCTAACAAGACAACTAATTTTACGGATTTTTATCGCGGTTTAATTCTAACTTTATTGATTACCGACGTTTAGGACACTTTGTAGCACCCATGGTCACGGAAGGACTGTGTGATTTAAAAAAGTTGTTAGCTTATTTATTTTTAACATCCCTAATCTGTGGCGACAGTCGAATGTCGGAGCTACCACCTTGATGTAAAACATACGACTGGAAGAAGCGGTCAAAGCTTCTTCCAGTCCGAACTACAGCCTGTACCGTGTGGTACACATGAGGAACTTGTCAGCGATAGTATTATCTTCTTTCACGAAGACCTGTCTCGAATACTGCAATGAATACAGACTGCTGACGTCTTGAACCTTGCTGCGAGGAGTATCGCTCAAAAAATTAATAAAATGACAGTTGCAGCGCTAAGACCCGAGGCTTAGCCGCACAAACCCAGTATTTGTATGGCCTACAAATTGTACCGGGTCTGGATGTTTGTCCTTGTGAAATTTATGTATTAAAACTTAACACGATACAGGAGAAAATCTTAGAGTGGAGGTAACGTTTTCTTTAAAAAAAAAACGGATTCTTATAACAGTCTGCATACAAAAAAAACAGCCATTATATTTACGTGACCACAGACTCGAAGTTATCTAACTTTTGCTTGCAAAGGCGTGGGACGTGAAGCGTGACTAATGTGCACTTTTTTACCTTTATACGTGAATTGAACAAGGACATAAAATTAGTAGCGAATTCACAAGAAAACTTAATTAGGTAATTATTATCGCATAATGTAAATTGTTTTGAAACAAGGCTTATTCAAGTATATTTTACATACGTGATAAAAGGAGAGTTAACATATTTACCTATCGACTTATATTTCTAAGGTTGACTACAAGAGAATACAGCACTGTAACACTAAGATCTTAATTGTCTCTTAATCTATACTTACATCGAAATAAATGTCTTATGGTGAGCTGAGAGGGTTATTTGCATGCCATTGATACATGAATCACTATAGTTAAAATTTTTGTCTGTACGGGGTAATCTACGGTATAGCGGAAGCGATTGTAATGAAATTTCACAAATAGATAGACTATACATCTAGACTATATTTTATTTGAAAATTTCGGGGATATTTTTTAAAAATAAAAAAAATTATACAATATAAACTCTATGATTAACTTATATCTAAATAACGTTACATTCATAAATTCTACCTGGAAAGAGTCGCCTGGGCGAAACCGGGATAGATCGCTATTAAGTAATAAATAACACTACATAGAGTGGTGACCTGGTAGGACATAGTGAAAATCGATGGATGCACGTGGCTTTACACTACGCTTTGGACTATGTTCAGTGAAGAGTTGTAATGATGATGATGAAATAAATGTTGGCTTTTCGATATAGAAATTGGTTATCTGTTTATTGAATAGTTGTGAATAGTATTAAACTATTAGATTTCACGGCAGTCAAACAGCTTTTTACTGGATGGGAGGCATTCCGTCGAAGTCCTCAGGGGTAACGCATTCGCACACCCTCAATGGGCTGTGTGATCGCCCTTATTCTAAATTTAAAAAAAAAAACAAATAATTAATTCCTTTATTACAGTCTTTATATTGCCTCATATTAAGTGGAATTTTACCAAAGTTTGCCAAACACCTAATTAATTGAGTGGTTATTTAAAAGAAAGCTCGCGAGTGTCCCGCACTATCGCTTCCGGCGAGGTTGTCGGCCTTCCGGCGCGTTATCGGTCAGCTGCAGCGGGGTGACATTGTCGCGTCGCGTCCGCGAGGAAGCGTGGGATCCTCACAACTATGTACGTCTGTATTAAAACGAATTGTAAAAGTAGTTAGTTATGTTTCTTTATATAATACGGGTGAGAAACGAGCACGCAGTCCACCTAAATCTCGAAACGTCGGGAATATAAAATAAGTTAATATATCCGATAAAATCCGTAAAAAGTTATTTCATTTAAATATGTAGTTAGTTATGATAATTAGTTGTTTATTTGAGCTTCATTATGTCACATTTATGAGTACACGTTCATAATTTATGATAACTAATACAAACATTCAAACACAGCGCAGACTCACTTTGCAGTGTTCTACATCTGCAGCTAGAATGGGACGCCTCGACTTAGGAACCACGCTCTCTCATGTAAAATAGCAGCTTAATGCTGCTGTGTTTCGTATGATGAGTGTAAAAACCGGAGCCTTTACTGGAAACGAGGCACTCCATCTCTGTCCTCAGGGGTGACAACGCATCTGCATCTTGTTTCTTAATCGATGATAAATGTAAATATCTAAGGAGCTAAGGACCATCGCATCCACTTACCATCAGGTAGGCAATGTGCTCATTTGTCACCCTTTTTCTACCAACCAAATCCACCGTGGCAAGCAGGTAAGGGGGGGGGGGGGGGGGTCTATGTTCCTATGAGCGGGCTTATAGCAGCATCCAGCTGGCGCCGCGGCGGCGAGCGACGATCAATTTACCGCGACGGGTGATTAGCAGCGCCGCGACCGGCGCAAACTCCGAAATGTGGACCAGCCGGCGACCCCGTTGCAAAGGTCACGCTGCTTTTACTGAACAGAGTTGATTTATTAGTTTACTATTCGCTTACAAAAATTACCACCTTTCCTTATATCAATATCGCGATTAGAATTAAGCCAATTAAAAACTCCGATCGGTCAATAACTTGCCGAAATAAATTTAAATATTGTTCTTTTTTTTAAGTTTACATTTATTTTTATGAATAAAGAAGAAAATAAAATAAATGGTATAAAATCAGGATTCAAGACTATAGAAAGAAAGAAGTGTGTAAAATGTGTGCACAATGTAGAAAATGTGTAGAAATTGAACATTTATAATTCCTGTAATTAATAAAATTAAAACTACCCAAGCATACCACTGCAAGACTTCAAGACATAGTACGCTCATTCTGTCTAGATCGGACCAAAATCAATAATTAAAAAGCTGACGGCACTCCTAGGGTAAACTTTTTCATCGGGACGTCAATCACCTCAGCCCCACCGTCAGCATGGCCATGGGGTGAGTGCAAAACCGATACACGAAAAGTATTGAATTAAAAATAAGTAATATTTATTAAACGCGATTAAATCCGTCAAAATTGTTTTATTTACTACACATTGAATAAAACTATTTTTATAGTTTTTATCTTATTTCTACGGATTTTATATTAATGTTATAATATATTCGGGTAAATATAAGAAATCATTATGGGTAGATATGATTGTTCGTACTGTTTGGAATATCAGTGCGTGATGAGTAACGCTATTCCATTCGCATTAGCGGCGGGTGTAGGTCGGCCAACCTTGGCCGCGCATCTCCGTTGCACAACCACCAGTTTTCTGGCGCATCGCCTGGCCACCAATTGCGACACTCCGTCGCGTCGGGTTACGCACCCGTCACGCTACGGGTAATGAGGGCTAATAATCTTCCGCTCACCAGATGTCGCTAGCTGTGACTGAGGTAAAGTCGTTTGTTACAACAATATCATTCAATTGAAAAGATAGTATTAAATAAATGTTTATCAGTTTCTATAGTATATTAATATTCTCTTAACTTATTACATTAAAAAAAGTTTCAAGTCTGAAATATTGTATTGGGCACAAATTTGTATATACTAGCTGACCAGGCAGACGCTGTTCTGCCCTGTGCGACGACCCTTCCTATGAAAAAATACTAAAATTAGCAATAAAAAGAGGGTCACTTATCGGAATAAAAACTATCCTATCTCTCAAGTTGGACCAAACTGCACACATTGTGAAACAATTCATTGAAATCAGTTCAGTAGTTTAGAAGTTCATCGCGGACAAACAATGTGACACGTAATTTTTATATATAAAGATAGGATACAAGCCTAAACGGCTTGATGGATGTTAGACGTGTTTAATTGTGGGAGGCGTAATAAATAAAATTATAAAATAAAATAGCTCAGGGGCTAGGCGCCCGCTGTAAATTTCAAGCGAGCAACCTGGGTTCGATCCCCGTCAGAACCAATGAAATTGTTAATTATAATTTTAAGTGTTGATTTACCACGTGCTCAGCGGGGAAGGAAAATATCGTAAGGAAACCAGCATGACTGAGAAATAAGAAAAAAATATTTCGAAGACATGTGAACTTTGCCAGCACGCATTGGGCAGCGCGGCGGACACATCCTTGCCCTAAAACCCTCTCAGAAATGACAGGAGGCCTGTGCCCAACGTGAGACGTATATTGGCTGTAACTTTAACTTATTAAACTTTTTAATTATTGTGGGAGTGACATAGGCTACATATTTTTTTAAATTTCTACTTTAACCATTAAGCTTGTTAAATGAAACTAATTTTACGGATTCTCGCGTGGATCGCGTTTAACTTAACTTTTTAATTCCCGACGTTTCGGGTGCTTTATAGCACCCATGGTCACGTGACTGAGGTGTTTGATTTCCCGTTGTCATAGTTATCCCGGTTACCTTCAGTTTTTGAGCAATAAGCTTCTTTCAATCCTGGATACCAGCCGCCGTACCTTAACAGTGACGTACATTTTATTATGAAGGAAGAATATTCGAAAGATATTAGCTGGCTACAAGTCAGTACACCTGGAAACACTTCTCACAACAAATATAATGAGAACAGCTGTTGATCTCTAGCCTTTGGACAGACACTTGCATCTTCCTAAACGATTTGTCGGTGTTCTCTGCGTGCCGCATCGCGTGCTGTGCGGCCGCGGAACCTTGACCGCGATGCGCCAGACTGCGGGACGCCCTCTGCCTCCACGCGGTTTGCGTGACACCTGTCACCACTTCGTTAACAAAACTAATTTTACGGATTTTATTGCGTTTAATTTTAACTTTATAAAAGTTATACTTCTTTTGGGGCGTTTGGGAAACATCATGAAAGAGAATTTTTTACGATGCGCGCGCACACGGACAACTAAAAACGACAACGTCAGTGGGTAATTGTCTTCACGTTTTTTTTGTTTTGTTACGCTAAAGAAGTATAAATTCCTACGTGCGTACATAAGTACACACACAATTTTTAAATCCCGACGTATCGGGCGCTTTACAACACCGATTGTGACGGTAGGACTGAGGCGTTTGACGTCCCGATGTCATAGTTTACGCAGGCTACTTTCAAATTAGGTAGTATTCACGTAAATATAAGAAATCATTATCACTTCGTTATTGCAATTGCTCGTATTAATTCGGTCTGACTTACGCCCGATTCCTATATACAAGAAACTTGTCATTCTCCGTAACGATCCGCTTAATTAATCGACTTAAAAATGGAGGAGGTACTCAATTCGACCGTATTTCTTTCCTTTTTATTATGTTATTTTAATTTTTTTCTAGGTGAACCGATTTTGATGATTTTTATTTTATTTGGAAGCTGGTACTTCTCATGTGATCCCATATACATTTGATCAAGGTCTGGCCAGTAGTTTTTGAGTTATCCTTAATAATTTATATTGAAGTCTTGAATTACAAACTATTCATTCAGCAACTTAGGATGACTGAAAATGAAACAAACTTTAAACGGTTCATAAATAGTTGAACTGGTATTTTTTTTAAAGGAATCTTCATGCACTTCATTTAATGCAAAACGTTTCGTTAGAGAAAACGAAGCGTTTTTTAAAATATAGAAACCAGGCACTAGAGAGCTACCTTAAAATAAGATAAAATGCGGCTATATTTAATGGCAAACTCTATCTGTTAAATAAGTCTTAGCATCACTAAAAGTCTTTCAATTTTATAGATTGCAAGAATATTTTTGTACGACCACATCAACAACCTCATCCACAACTTTTACTGCTACCAGGGTGGCGCCGCTTACGAATGAGGTGAAAAAATATTTGACTGGTTTCATAGAAGGTATGTTAATTTGTTAGATACGTGTAGAAATTAATGTTTCTATCAGAAATATTAGTTATATTTTACATAATTAATTAATCTAACTACGGATATTTCTAAAAGCATTAAGAACATAAGAACAAATGATCCGCCCCAGCTTCGCACGGGTTATTTCTGGTTATCGACAACGCCTCCAACTACCGGCTCCAATTGTGAATCTAAATCATGCAGGGACCCATTCAAACACACACACACACAAAATTTCATCAAAATCAGTCGAGCGATTTTCGAGTTTTAGCGAGACTAACGGACATCAATTGATTTTTATAGTATATCCCTATATATATAAAAATCAAATCTCTATTTGATTTTTATATATATAGGGATATAGATATTAAAAATGTGTAAAAAATTAAAGAATACAGACTATTTATTTTATATTATTAGAGAATTATTAAAACAGAAAAACTTCAATCAAAATTTTCAATAATGATGGCACTGTGTCCATCTGCGAAACGTTTACATGGTTTATGGTTACGTCTAATATTATGGTTGTAGCACGAATGGGTCGGCTCGACCGGGGAAGAACTACGCTCTCACAGAATACCAGCGTAAAATAGCAGCTCAATGCTGCTGTGTTTCGTATGGTGAGTGTAGAGAACCGGAGACCCTTTTTACTGGATACAAGGCATTCCATCTTAGTCCTCAGGGGTCACAACGCATCTGCATTTTGTATCTTAATCAAGTATAAATGTAAATGTATATGGGTCACAGCATCTACTTACCATCAAGTGGGCACTGTGCTCTCTTGTCACCCTTGTGTGATTCTATGAAAAAATAAATTCAACCTAGTCCCAACTAACGACATCTGGTGATCGTAAACTTATCACTCCCTGGTGTAAGTTCGACCAGACAAGAATTGTGAGGCTAAAAATATGCAATGACGTTAATAGCTTAGTATTTTTCCTCAAGCAACTTATACTCAAACACGTCTCGGAAATATTGAGTCGTGACCAACGAATCCTGAATAGTTTTTAGAGTTCGTTGGTTGTGATATTTAATAAAATGTTAATGAACTAATAATATAAATCTAATCTTGACAACAAAGCCACCTATCGGGGCCAATTGTGAATCTAAAACACAACTTAATCACACAAAATTTCAAAATCGGTCCAGCCGTTCAATAGGAGTTCAGTCACATACATACGGACAGAAGATGTATATAATATATAATATGAATGTATTATACATATAAATCATTCACTTGAACCATTCTGTTTATTGATGAAAACCGCATCCAAATCCGTTGCGTATTTTAAAAGATCTAAGCGCACAGACGGCGGGAAGCGACTTTATTTTACACTATTATGTAAAGATTAAACATTTCCTGGTTCAGTTTCCCTCTGTCGCTTCTCACGACACCTACGGGACGATAGGGCATTGGATAGTCTTACACCGTCAGTACACGGCTAAAAACACACAGGGAAACTGAAGTTAGGAGATGGACAGCAGCGTGCTCCTGTTAACAGCTGGATAAAAAAAAACAGCGGTTTCCAACCTGCTTGCCACGCACGACAACCGACAGCTATGGCAATGCCCTGTGGGGAGGGGAGTCCTTTATTCAGCAGTGGACTTTTGATAGACTGTAATGGTAAATTAAATATATCGCGGACACACGTGGGAGTTCTTATTTTGTCACTTTTGAAGCTATATCAATGTCAATATATGTATATAGCTCAGATCATAGAAACAACAGGAGATATGGCAAGGAGGCGTGGCGCTTGCGAACGCATCTGGCCGCAAAGCGGCCTGATGCCAGTTTCAGTAATTAGTCGAATGTCGACTTGCGACGTGTTTACTGCTCGTGATTTTTGACAAAATGTCGCGTTGTTCAGTGATCGTTTGCAAAACTAACAGCTATATTGTGAATTACATGAAAGATGGCATCTCATTTCACACGTAAATACTAAAATATTAATGTTTTTCTTATTAAATTAATTAAAACATAACTTCGTGGTACTAGAAACACGATGAAAAACCAAATCAAATATTTTCATTAGGAACAAAAACCATTGCTTGCTTAGTACACATCGACTAGTGAATCGGCTGGTTTAATAGCGCAATGGATAAGTGTTTTACTGATACTTTCACTCATACGATAATTTCGTGAAGCGGCCGCTGTCGGCTTTTGTGAGTTAGAGATGTAATGTGATGTTTGTGGTTGTCGATATTTTATACGATTCTGTTAAGTACGAATAATTATGCATGATACTATTAACTATTGTAAAACATAATTTGTTACTACAGTATAAGTAACTGCGCATTTTATGGCGTTAATGAGAGTTGTCGTTAAATGGAAATAAGAAAAATCAATATTCTTTACTATTATAATATGTACTTACTAAGAAACTTTAGAAAAAGCGAAACGGCATTTAACTTGTATAAAGCTTCCGAACGGTAAAAAGGCTATCAGTACACCAAGAAAAACCGGTTTTATTAACTTTTTAGTGTACACATAAAGCCTCAAGGTTTTTATATACAACTAGTTGAAAAGGCCATTGTATTGATTAATATTGTTGAACCACAATATTAATTATAATTTATATTTATTAATATTTTGTTTTAACTACATATTGTACATTTTTATTATAAAATTTTCTGAACATATCGTTCTTTATTTATTTTATTTTATTATCATGACCCCAAAAAATCTTTAGTACAATTATAAATAGAAGAATCGACAACTTTCCGATTTAGTCAATCACTAGCGTTTACGTAAAATCCATGCCTTTGCACAGCACAACGATAGGGACAGATGTTTTTGGATGAGTAAGTTGTACGGTTCATGGTAAATGCACGCTGTGTTTGATAGGATAAAGTTTATATTTGGTTGTGCTGTACGTTCTGATTTATTAAATGCGGATGTGTGCGCGACTGTGTATCTATTGATTTTACTGAACTGCATGTGTAGTAGTTGGCGAGTGGCGGGGACAAACTGGCGACAACAGGTGCCGATACATTTTAATGTACCGGGCATATCTCCTGTTGTTTCTATGATCTGAGGTATATAGGCAAACTATTTTATACGAATCTCATATTTAGACCGTTTAAAACAAGGACGATTATTGACTATACTCGTTAATTCATCGTTGCAATTATAATTTGCATTTGCAACAATGGAAATATAAACCTGTTTTTAACATTTACGTAAGTGATTATAACGTTTTTATACGTGGTAGAGCCATGCTGCAGCTATATTAGTAGTATAGTTATAGCACGAATGGGTCAGCTCGACCGGGGAAGGACCACGCTCTCACAGAATACCAGCGTAAAACATCAGATTAACTCTGTTGTGTTTCGTATGGTGAGTGTAGAGAACTGGAGACCGTTTTTACTGGAAATGAGGCATTCCATCTTAGTCCTCACGGGTGACAAAGCATCTGCATTTTGATTTTTAATACAGGATAGATGTAGATGTCTATGGGTCGCAACAACCACTTACCATCAGGTGGACTGTGTGCTCGTTTGTGACCCTTATCCTATAAAAAAGAAAACGTAAGAAACCTATTATTCATACATAATTATTGATATTAATTTAGTTGGCTTGTTCAATCAGTCGCCGTAGTGCTGAACGTGTAGTGGCGGTGTAAGAATATCCACTATCATCCCGTGGGTGTCGTAAGAGACTAGAGGGAGACAAATCAGGAGACGGTCAGTCTTCCTAGTAACCCGCTTGCCAAGCGTAGCGACTATGGCAAATATCTCTCCTTTGAAGCAACCTATGGGAGGCCTATGTTCAACAGTGAATTTTATTAAGCTGTTACAGTAACGGTTCAGTCAGTAATGAAGTTCTAAGTTAAAATCAATGTTCAATTTAAGGAACATTTTACTTTAAAGTTGTTTAAGTTGTAATAAATAAGTTGATTTCTCAAGTATGCAACTATACATTCTTAGTCTAGTTAGTACTAAAGTGATAGTAAAAATTCTTGAAAATGGCAAAATTATCACACTCCGTTCACCCTGGTGGTATCAATGCCAATGAAAACAATTATTTAAATTTAGAATATAAGATTCTTCGGTTACCTAAATTCTTTTGACATTTGTTTTTACAAATTGGCGGTAGCAAAAGTAGTAAAAGTGTGTGTATTGCTTTTATGATTTATTATGAGTACGTCTCCGTTTGTGCCATGTTTTACCTATTTCTATCGCTAAGTAGGTGCGTTCAGTAGGTACTTTGTTCCTGTCTAAAGTGAATAGAAGACAAAAATAATTCCATTGTTTAATTTATAGAATAAGAATTACAAAAGAATAAACAGCCTACCTTTGCTAAGTGCCTATGTTATGTATGTTATTAAAGCTATTTATGTTTTTATGCACATACATTACATTCGCATAAATATATTGCGATGCCAAAGTTAATATGTTAATTTCTTTAAATTTTTCTCTGAGGGACTCTTTATAATTTAGGTTATAAGGCTCTCTTCTGCAAAACAAATATAGCTTCAATATCAGTCGCATTACCCCATAGCAAAATTCCGTAAGACATTACGCTATAAAAGTAACTAAAATACACTAATCTAGCTGTCTCAACATCTGTGAGACTTCTAATCTTTCTTACAGCATATGCTGCAGAACTAAGTCTGCTTGCTAATTTAGATATATGGGGGCCCCGTTGAAGTTTCGCTTCAATAGTAATACCAAGAAAAACAGTGGTATCCACAAGACTAAACTGTGCTGTTAAATGGGGAGGCCATTTAACAGCACATTGGTATTCGAATGTTTTACATTAGGTATTGTAAATTTAATACACTGTGTTTTATGGTCGTTTAAGAGCATATTGTTGGCGTTAAACCAATGTACCAATTTCGATAGAAAATTATTTACATCGTCATAATTAATTAACAGCCGTTTGAGCTTGAAAATTAAAGAAGTATTGTCAGCAAATAATACTATATCGTGATTGTCTCCTACAAGATAAGGTAAGTCATTAATATAGATTAAAATCAGGAATGGGCCAAGAATCGAGCCCTGAGGAACGCCCATTGATACTACCGATCCGGAGGAACATTTACCATTGATCACGACTTTTTGAGTTCTGTTACTTTAATATGAAGTAATAAATCTAAGCGCTAAATTTTTTACACCGTAATGTTGTAGTTTCCTGATTAATGTCTCATGATGAACACAATCGAAAGCCTTGGAAAGATCACAGAAAATACCCTAAGTCATCTTGTAAATTCTCCCAGGCATTAGAAATATATTTCATAAGCTCAACACCGGCGTCAGACGTCGAGTAAAACCAAATTGGTTTTTATGAAGTAATTTAATTGTATTAAGAAAATTTAACAATTGATCCAAAATTATTTTTTCAAAAATTTTACTGAGAGTTGGTAGTACAAAAATAGGTCTAAAATTAGCGGGGTCCAATTTACTACCAGATTTAAATAAAGGTATTACTTTACTATACTTCATTAAATCAGGAAACACCAGAATCGATACAAGTATTAAAAATAATAGCAAGATGAGGTTCAATTAAATCTATTATGGACGCAATAACTGTAACGGAAATCCCCCACAAATCTGCGGTCTTCTTTACATCAATGGTTTTGAAGTATTTTACAACATCTTGCGATAATACTTTTTCAAATCTAAATTCTTTTAAACGGGTATTTAACATTCTGTTTGAGTAATGACTCGGGGACAGTTGGAGAAGTATTCAATGACTCTGTTGTCAAGATAGGAATAACAGTGAAATATTTCTCAAACACCGCTGCGACTTCTTGATTTGATTTAGTCAATTCATTGTTAGTTTATAATTGATAGTTTGAGTTACGAGGTCGATCTTTACCGATTTCGTTGTTAATTATACTCCGTCATTTTAATATTGTTGCTAATATGTAACGATTTCGCTGTGGAGCAAACTCTTTTAAACATTTTAGAATAATTTTTAACATATTCTTTAAAAGCATCGGAAAGATTATATGATCTTTCATGGTAAAGGTCATATAACCTTCGTCTGCTATTATGAATTCCTACTGTATACTGTTTCTAGAAAATGTTTTAGAAGTAAATGCCACAATGTATTAGGTACGTACATCAAATAAAAAAGCAATAAATTCATAATGAACTCGAATTATTCATTAAGTGGCGAATAGACTCTGTATAACTCGTTAAGTCATAAGTATAATATGAGTTTCGTAACTACTTGAATAAAATTGTCTAATTAACGCAGGTTAACGCTAATTAACCTTTTAAAAGTGTTTTTTTTTTCATAGATGTAAAACGTAAGTAAGTAGATTTTTTTATTCTTTATTAATAAGCTTAATCACAATATGATAATGTCGCTCCGTTAGTTCAACACCAAAAACAAATACATTAGACATACTTCACCTTAAATATATTATAAATTTCTTAAATCCGTAATTAAACAATAAGTAGAAAAAGTTATGCATTTGGTTACAATCAAAATTCCCAGATCAATCACACTATTAAATAGATTAAAAATGGATAAATCAAACTACGGATAATCCAAAAGTAGAAAAATGTAAAAAAAGAGTTATAAATGTGCAAAAAAGTAAAAAGAACCTGAACATAACAGCTATTATTTTAGAAATCGATAAAGTTTTATTTAAAACGTAATTTTCCAATTTAAATGACATTGTTACAAATAATTTCACCTCACTCCCAACCAGCGACATCTGGTGAGCGTAAAATTATCAGCCCTCATTAAGCAATCGCCAATCGTAATCATGGAACAATTATAAAACAATGAATGAGATGCGAGGGGTCCCGCAGAAATGGACGCCGCGGCTGCCGCTGGCCGGTTTCCAATCAGGTGCGAACGTGGCACATTCGACCGTTTGGCCATCTCTAATTATAACCGGGCCGGAGCTCACCGTTTATAGACTTACGAGAATAGACCGCCGCGTGTACGGACCGACAGACCGACGGATCGACGGATGGAAGCTGTAAAAATGTACCGTGGACCGATTTAGATGTGCAACGGCGTTAACGCATCCGCCGAAATAGTTTTCCGAGTAGGCATTAAAGTAATATGTACTAGGTACGTACATTCACTACTGAACATACAAATGCCTTTTGTAAGTGTGGAACTGTGGGAACGTTAATTGGCCTTCAGTACATTTATTTTGTTGTTGTTCATAAATACGTAACTATAGCTGTAAGTTCTAAAATCATAATAAGTAAATAAACCGCGACACTGCGAACAAAATATGTGTAGCAATGCGGGACGCGAGGAAGGAGACCCATGTGCGCTATAAGGCATGTTGCAAACAACGAAGCCTGGGCATCTCTTATAGGGACAGTTCAAATGAATTTTGAGTGTTTGTAAACATCATATGCAGTTAAGTAGGTAATTAGAGATAAAATTTGTATTTATTTTTCCCATAGTGCTTTTTCCTATAAGTTCTATATAAGTTATAGTTCTGTGTTTCTTTTGTTTTTTTTTTAAAGAGTGACAAGCGACCTAACGGTCAAACTGTTGGTAAGAGGTTCTATCAGCACATGGCCACCTGCAACCAATGTTGAACAAAAGAAACTTGCATTGGTACCCCTGAGAACCAAAATGTTAGCACCACACAGGGTTGCGGAATTTTTTTATACCAAATATATTCGAGGCTATAACGTGTCACTGTAAAAATACAGTTACCAAAGTAAAATAAAAAAATAGTATATTTCAAAAAAGCATGTACGCAGTTCACACGCGGTAGAAGTGAATCCTTTAGAAAAACTATATACTACTCGTATATTATTCCATCACATTCTCTCGCAGACTAAATCCTAAAGATGTATATGTTTGTCTCTTTTTAGTGTCGCTGTTTCGTTCCATCAAGTTTCAAATGACAACGATTTTAAAGAAGTTTTCACTTCAATTAATATTTTTAGGGTTCCGTACCTCAAAAGGAAAAAACGGAACCATTATAGGATCACTTTGTTGTCCGTCTGTCTGTCTGTCTGTCTGTCTGTCAAGACCCTTTTTCTCAGGAACGCGTGGAGGTATCAAGCTGAAATTCATATGAAATACTCAAGTCTACTGTCCCTTGGATCTGTGAAAAAATAAACTTCTAAGCCAACGCAATGAAAAGATACAGCCGTATATGCCGCAAATTTTCGACATTCGCAAGGGAATCAGGGAATCAAAACCTATAGGGTACTTCCCGTGAACTTAGAATCTTAAAATTTGGTACGAAGCAACGTTTTGTAGCACAGATATAGGAAAAATTGCGAAAAGGATAAATTTTTAGTTACATTGTATAATAAAAATATTTTTAATAATTTTAAACTACGGATTTTTGCGGAACCCTCGGAGCGCGAGTCCGACTCGCACTTGGCCGGTTTTTTAATAAATTTTGCTGTTTCTAAGACTTTTCTAAGAGTTTAAAGCATCGCACTATTGACAGCCTATATTTAAATATAATAGTTTCGCATGCAATATATTTTAGAGTTATTGTATTCTGACCGCTAATTTATTTATTTATTTAAACTTTTATACACAAAAATAGAATATATGGCGGCATTCTTTAAGGCATTCTCTACCAGTCAACCATTAAGGTAATTATGTATACTTTATAATATGGTTGAGTAGACAACCCTACTCAGATCATTAATATTTACATTATACAAGACCATGTATGTGTTTTGTCATCACGCCGAACGCTCAGCTCAGCTCAATTCCACTCAGTTTCTGAACTTATTTTATTGATTATGTTAATATTTACTATGTTTACGCATTAAAATGCAGCTAAATGCTTATTATCACTGCTATATTTATACTATTGTTTATGAGCAAGTTCAAAACATGTGCTAAGATTCATATTTAGGCTCTGCAATTATGTTTACTTATTGGAAAAATGGTCAAATTATTCGGGATTCCTGCAATGGTTCATGTGGTTGGGGGAATAAACCTTTTAGCACTTCACCCCGTACTTTTCCTCTCTTTGTCACGCTCGTTTTGATCTCTCTTAATTTTTAATGTTTATTTAAATCATCTGAGCGTTTAGTCCTTATTGAGGATTGAGATCGAACGATGAATGCATAAACTACTTTATAAAAACATGCCATCAACTAAACCAATAAGCGAACTTCAAGTAAATGTTTTTTTTTAATACTAGCAATGCTATTAACATTAATAATATAGATAACCACTCCCGGTAAGCTTAAAATACTTGTGTGCTTCATGACTGCAATCGAATGACGGATTCGAACCCACGACCTTTTGAGTTCGCGGTCCGCACCCAGCAATTAGGCTACTGACGCCTAAATGTATAATATGATTAACGTAATAAAATCAACAAACTACCAGCACACCACCATAACTCTACATACCACATCAAAGACCAGTATTCAAAGCTGCGTGTAAATTAGAACAAAGCGCACTTAAGTAATCAGTACCAACATACAGAACAACTACACTCCATCCGCTGCGCGGTATTCGATTTGGAGCCAAGGGCTGCGCGCGTCACTTCCGGTGGTGCGGAATTAGACATCCGCCCGCCCTTTTGGATTTCTGTTCAACCGTCATCAATATCGCCCACTACGTACGTAGATAAAATAGTTATAAAATAGGAATAGTTATAAATAGGATATGAGATCCAAATTAAATATATTTTCGTAATCAAAACATGAAAAAATAATAATTTACTATTCTAAGCCAGCGTTTGACTATTATCCCACCCAGTATTATCCACCCAGACAGTAAGTGGTGATTCAGCCGAAGATGGTGAAGCGCACTGACTTACCAAAAGCCTATTCACTCTTGCCTTGAAAACCCACATTGTAATCGGGTGGAAAGACAGATGCTGGTATCTTATTCCACTCCTTTGCGTACGCATGACGAAAGATTGTTTCGAATGCAAACCGTTTGGTTCGAATGCGTGCTAAGTCGCCGACGAAATGTTGGAGACTGACCAAGCGTCTGGTTGTCCGTTGGTGTCAGGGAGAGTTTCGCAAACATAATACATGGGCATTTTATCATCAATGTCGTTAAACTAAATGTCTATAGCTGAAGGTATAAATGCTGGCGGTGCACATATATCGTGAAAACCAAAATGAAACTAGACAGGAAAAAAACTCACATAGGAAATAATCAAGTCGAAAGGTTAAAAAAGTAGTTTAAAAACCCGACTACGTAAAAAGAAGGTTACTGAAAAGAGGAAAGTTTTATTTTCTATGTCACTTCTACAACTAAGACCAATATAACGATACTACGAATGTTAAGATACATCAAGCCGTTTAGGCGAGCATGCCAAAGAAAGACAGACATACATACATACATACAATACAATCGAAAAACATTGCCCCCCTTTGGGGCAGTCGGATAAACAGGCATGATAAAAATTTTCATTGTTAGTTTGAAATTCCATTATAACTGTGTTATAATCAAAATTTAATTTTAAGTTACAGTAATTTTAACCTCAAGACTGTTTATTATCTTTAAATTTATGTAAAATAATTACACCATGTTCATGAATAATGCGAAAATGGAAACAAAAAATCTTTGCGATTAGCAACCATTGTCTTTAACTGCAAGTGCTCGTCCCTATCGAAGTAAATGAAGGAATCTGTTGCTTGTCCAAGTTCTAAGATCTATCGACGCGTGGTAGAGCCATGCTGAAGCTATATTATGGTTACAGCACGAACGGCACCGACTAGACCGCGGAAGGACCCTTTTTATTATCATATGACAACGCATCTGCATTTTGATTCTTAATCGAGATTAGTCGTACGAGTAGATGTCAGTGGGCCACAGCATTCGTTTACCATCAGGTAGACTGTGCGCTCGCTCGTACCGCTGATTTGTTGTTGTGAACGTTTTTTTTTTTTGTGTTTTCTGCCTAAAACTCAGTGATTACTGATTAGTAATAGTAGAACTCTTAGTTGTTGATAGTTTGATATTTTGGCGGAATGAACGTCAACAAACGATATAATTTGTCGAAGCGATATTTTATGTGTTTGCCATTAACAGTATCAACATAAACAAGGGATATTTTATTTAATTTATTGTATTTATAACACCTATTTCAAATAAATGTTAGCTTTCTGCACTCCTTCTCCATATATCTAGTATTGTCTTCCATAAATTAGAAACAAAAAGACAACCAGCATAATAGAATAAAAAAATATTAAGTGACATATCCCTCTCACGTACTACTTACCGTACTATATTTAATGATATCAACACCGTACTGAATATTTCATTTTCATTAGAGACCACCTATTTATAATACATAATAAAGAGATTTTTCGTAGAACAAAATAAACAGTAACTATTGTATTAACCTTCATAAATAATGTAATCCGTAGCTGACAAACGTCTATCGATATCGTCTAAAATCTACATTATAAAATTGATGAATCGGCTGTATTTTTATAATCTCATTTAAAACTAAGATAAGTAAAACATTACGTACCCATGAAAGATATGATACAGGC
This sequence comes from Parnassius glacialis, assembly GCA_033319125.1. NCBI lineage: Eukaryota > Metazoa > Arthropoda > Insecta > Lepidoptera > Papilionidae > Parnassius > Parnassius glacialis. The sequence continues at coordinate 47,309,819 of JAVANC010000027.1, read as the reverse complement.
ATTATTGTCTAATCTGATACTATAATATATCATTCAATTCTTATACTAAACGTGAGCCACGCGGTAGGCAGTAGCTACAAAATACTAGTTTAAAATAGTAGCTTATTACTGATATCTTTCGTATTATAAATGATGGAACTTGAAGACCCTATCCATATAAGAAAAAAAATTAAGGTATCAATGGGACACATGTTGATACAAATAAAAATATAATTTTTCATAATTACATTGATGAAGCGACGACCTGGTGCGATGCGTGCCTGTGAAAAACAGGTGGCTAAAGACGCAATTTTGTGACAGTATTTTGAGTAAGTATACATTTTACGTGGTATTTTTATTTTACGTGGGTAGACTCGACCGGGGAAGGACCACGCTATCACAGAATACCAGCGTGAAATAGCACCTCAATATTGCTGTGCTGCTGACAATATTTGATACAACCATTGTCAAGTGCTGCTTAAATGGTATATCATTTAGTTAGTGCATTGTACAAGTAATTTTAATAAATTCTTTGGTGTTGTTTAGTTATAAGCTACAATGGGATTGACATGTTAAGAATAACGAAAGTTCCTTAATAAATATGTAATTACAAAAATATATTCTATTAATTAGCGTTAATTTATTACAAAAACAGTTAAGATCGCCCCAGTAAAGATAATTACATGAAATAAGAAATAGGAAAAACCAGCCAAGTGTAAGAAATACCGAGGTGAAACAATAAAATATGAGCTATATACACTGTCAGAGTTAAATGATTATACAACTCAAAAGCGTTCACCAACAATAAATCATCAATAGTTGACGTTTGACGGCAAGTGCAGCGCTAAGGGCCGCAGGTTCAAATCCCGCACAAAACCAAAATTTGTATGGCCTACAAATAGTTGTTCCGGGTCTGGATGTTTGTCCTTGTGAAATTTATATAGTTTAAACTGCCCCCACGATACAGGAGAAAAACCTAGTGTTTTTTTTTAGGATAAGGGTGACTAACGACCACATATCGACTACAGCAACCGCTTACCATCAGGTGGGCACCTAATGGTAAGTGGTTGCTGTGGCCGATAGACATCTACATCTATCCTCGATTATGAATCAAAATGCAGATGCATTGTCACCCGTGAGGACTAAGATGGAATGCCTCGTATCCAGTAAAAAGGGTCTCCGGTTCTCTACACTCACCATACGAAACACAGCAGCGTTAAGCTGGTATTCTGTGAGAGCGTGGGCCTTCCCCGGTCGAGCCGACCCATTCGTGCTACCTATACCTAGATATAGCTGCAGCGTGGCTCTACCACGTATAGTGTGGAAGTAACGTTTTAAAAAAAAAGTTTACACTATTATTTATCGCTGCTGTTACGTAGATAATAACTAATGACACAGACGTTCGATAATTTTCGCTACAAGGTGCACAACGTTATCAGAATAATTTGCCCTTTGTTCTTGATTAAAATTCCTTCTTTTTATTGTACAAGGAAGTTGCAACTCTGATGAAAATGTAATAAAAGATAATTATAAGGAATAATAACTTGCAGCAATGTACGCGGATATCATCGATTTCCTACTATAATGTATATTAATCGCTCGTTTACTTTAATCATCTAACGAAGATATTTTAAATTGTTACGAGTTGTTGAATCGATTGCCTCATTAGTCTAATGGTCGTAGACGCGAATGCTGATTATGAGGTCCCGGGTTCGAATCTCGGGTCGGGCCAAAAAACAGATATTGAGTTTTTCTGTCAATAAATTATCAGCAGCAGTCCGGAGTCAGGCAGTAAAAGAAAAATCAGAATGCGTTGTCATTCCTGAGGACTTAGATGGAATGCCTTGTTTTAAGTTAAAAGAGCCACGGTTCTCTACGTTCAGCATACGAAACACGCAGCAGCATTAAGCTGCTATTTTATGTTGGTATTCTGTGGGAGCATGGTCCTTTCCCTGTCGAGCCGACCCAATCGTGCTACAACTATATAGCTGCAACATAGCTCTTTATGTATAAAGTTATTGTATAGTATATGTAGAAGAACGTCACAATATTCCAAAATAGTATGGGTTTCTGATCTGTTCATTCGTAGTGAGCAATATCATATCATACCATCTTGTGCTCCACTAACGATACAAAACTTTCTGACGTATCGCAAGCAATTGCATGCGTCACGTTGACAAATAATAACATTAAATTGAAACCGATCAATTGGCACAAGAGATACGCGACAGCTGTCAAATTGCCACACGCCAATTTATTCTCAACGCGAATACCATACGACCCGTTTTTGCCTGCACTTACTCCACTTTTAATGATACTGGCGAGTTTCATTTAAAAGATTATTGATGATCATAAAAAACTTTATAAATAAACTCATACAAAAGCTATAGTAATTACAACACAAGCGAAATAAAAGCATCTAATCAAAAAAGTTCTTTCAAAGCATGTGTCTAGATGGCGGGACTAATTTTCTGCCTAAGTGTTTGTCTAGTTACAAGTACTTAGATTACGTAAGCGTGCGTACTCACCAATCATTCATTCACTGTTCTCCGGCGGACTCTAGCTGCATGGCTACAACGGGACGGCTCCTATGATGCTTACCTTTTTATACATAATTATCCTTTGTACTGTTCATTTCTAACGAGGCATTTGATCTCAGTCATCAGGGGTGACAACGCAACTGCATTATAATTATTATTGGAGGATGGATATACGTGTGTATGGGCCACCGAATCCGCATACCATCAGGTGGACTAGGCGCTTGTTTGTCGCCTACGTCGCAGCTATATTATCCTTGTAGCACTAAGGGGTCGGCTCGAGCTGGGAACCTGCTCTCACAGAATGCCAGCGTAAAATAGCAGCTTAATGCTGCTGTGTTTCATATGGTGAGGGTAGAGATCCTTTATACTGGAAATGAGGTATTTCATCTTAGTGTTCAGGGTTTTTCTTAATCGAGGATAGATGTAAATATTTACGGCCCACAGCATTCACTTACCATCAGGTGTACTGCTCATTTGCTACCCTTATTGTACATAAAACAAAACTTAAAGGTTCAAACAGTAATTAAAAAAAACTCGACTGCGTTATAAAGATTACTGAAAAGAGAAAATTTTCATACTCTATCACTACACCTATATGTCACTTTCACAACTAAGACGAATGTAACGACGCGATATATGTTAAAATCCATCAAGCCGTTTAGACTACAGCGCGTACCGAAGAAATAGACATACATACACTCGAAAAATATTACACTCCGTCTGGGGCAGTCGGGTAAAAAAGCCTTCTATTGAAAGAAATAAAAAAGTATACTCAAGATATCATTAATCTTTAATACTTATTTTAACAAATTCTGATGGTCCAAAATTATTAGTTTAAACTTAATTCAATTTTAAGACCTCTTAATACCCTATTAAAATATAGGTTAGGATTATCATATGAGACCGTCAACTGGGCGGTATAGGCCCGCGTAAAGCGGCAGGTGGTGGTCCGATCCGGTTGGTTACGGTGCTGCAACCTCTGACATCGCGCTATTAACGCTTCCTGTCCCTGACGCTCGGGCCTACAATTACACCGGACCTCCGCGAGCTATAAATGTAACTCGCTACGTTTCTACTATTTAAGATAAATGCTCAATAATCTAAAAACCAGTTTATCTGCTGATCATCTCGCGAAGATACAAAAAAGGCTATTATCGTAATGGATATTGAAGATTCAATTATGTATGGTGTATTTGATTTTTTATTTATTCAAAATTTAAAGTATCATTAGAACAATTAAGTATACCTTTTTATAGATACATTCGAACATTCTTGATGTCTATCGTCTCACGTCTTTTTTATAGATTTCTATTTTTAATTTGAATAACAGAATATAATTGTAGAACTTTAATTTTTACATCTATGGCTTACATAACTATTTTTTTTATTTATTTAATCTTTAATGCACAAAGTTGTACATATGGCGGACTTGATGCCATAGGGCATTCTCTCCCAGTCAACCATTAGGCTAAACAGAGATATACAGACAAGAGGCGGTGCAGCAGTAATCAAAATAGAAAGCGCTAAAAAAATATTGTATATACATATACACACACACATACATAGACATATATAAATACATATATACACATATACATGCATACACTAAATATATACACAATACATATAAATATTATCTATATTAGAACAAATATGAAATATACATATGTGTATGAAAATAAGAGCTGTGTTAGTTCAAACTTGCAACAATTTTTTCACATGCTTACGGACTTGATTTTTAAAAATAAACTTGTTGGAAGCTTTTTTAATGTCAAGAGGGATGTCATTCCAGAGTCTGATGGCCGTGAGGGCGAAAGATTGAGATAAATAACCAGTACGGTGTAAAGGAGTAAGCAACTTAAGATTAGCCGAAGAACGGAGAGAACGATTATGAGAACTTCCCAAGTATCGAAATTTGAATTTCAGATTATATTTCTAACCTGTTCGAAAAAAAAATACACACAACTGAACCAAATGTTTATACCTTAAGTTATAATTACAGAGATGTATTGACAAATCGACATATTTGTGGTGAGGTTAAGACAATAGATGAACGGTTAAGATAACAGCTTGTGTCACAGAATTTAAATCTCCACGTTAAAACCCATGTTAGGGATCTGTGCGTGAAATACATTCCTTTAATAAATGCTTCAACGGTGTACAACTGTTGCCAGTGATCCCTCGATGCTGGCCGTATGAGGAAACTCAAGGAGCTATGCTTGAAGTTTCATTGCGTGAAAGACTTCGTAATGCGGATATCGGCTGAGCTTGGAGAACCGGCAACCGATGGGGAAGAAATTCTCAAGTGGCAGCCCAATACCGGTAAGCAGTATCTTACAAAAATCACTGTTTAAACTTTAATTTACTGACTCACTACTGTTAACATTTTGTACATATTCCGATAACATCAAGTTGGTAAATACTCTGCTTTGTTATTGGCTATGGGTTTGAATTTTGCTTTTTTTCACTACTTTATTCTTGCTATAAATATATTTGTACGTGGTAGAGCCATGCTGCAGCTATATTAAATTGTAGCAAGAATGGGTCGGCTCGAACGGGGAAGGACCACGCTCTCACAGAATACCAGCGTAAAATAGCAGCTTAATGCTGCTGTATTTCGTATAGTGAGTGTAGAGAACCGGAGACCCTTTTTACTGGGAAAGAGGCATTCAATCTTAGTCCTCACGGCTGATAACACATCTGCATTTTAATACGCAAACGAGGATAGATGTAGGTGTCTATGGGCCACAGCAACCACTTACCGTCAGGTGGACTGTGTGCTCGTTTGTCACCCTTATTCTAAAAAAAAAAGTTGGAAGTCTAGATAGTGAAACGGTCATTCGCAGATCAACAGTCGTGACATTTAGACGCGTTGTGTTGAATCTATGTGCTACTAAAATACTGAAACGTTGACTGCAATTGTGATAAAGTGTCTCGGTGTGTGATAAGTGATTATATGTCATAAAGACTAACGCCATATAAAATATACAGTTGTAATAGATCAAGTGTTTAATTTTATGTACATTTATTTCATTCCCGTCCAATAGTTCGTCTAATATTTACACAACTGATTAATGTTAAACTTGAGACGTTGTGTAACGATATCCTATCATTTAAACTTCTTGAATCACATTCAAAGTTGCTCATTTAATGTGGATATAGAACGTATGATTCTCCAATTGGTATTAACAAGGTCGGCAATATAATACATACTAAGTACAGATAACCTCGAGTTCGGATAAGCGTTTGCCTTTTAAATTTCATAGTACGCAACCAAACCGAGTTTGACCCTCACCGCCACCACTGAAATCCTTAAACGCCCAAAGTGCCAATTTACCACGTGCCCGGCGGTAAAAGATAATATCATCCTGAGGAGACCTAAATGTCTGCGTAATTATAAATATTTGGAGGGTATTTACGTATCTAACACGTACAATCACAGCGTGGCGAGCTCTCTCCTGCTCATAAAACCTAACGAAACAATGACGCTAAACTGGAACAAAATATAAATAGAAGATGATAATTGTCTCCGCCTGACAACGAATTCTTTGTTCATTTTAATAAAAGTGAAAAGACTTAATAATATAAGGTTCCGCACAAAAGAAATAACGTAACATTAAAAACTATAGTATATAAAGTGTATTTTTAGGACCAGCATTTCAAAATTGTTAAAATTAGTTATAAATCAAGTAGAGACTACGCCAATTATGTTAACATTTTCATGACTTACTTTTCCAATGTCGTAAATAGCCGGTTGATAAAATTTTAATAACGAGCTGTCGGTAGGGTTGCTACTTACACTGTTTCAAGGCAAGTTAAGTAAGCCCAACGATTATTCTCACAATTGCAATCTTCTACAGATGGCTTTGATAAAATTTTCTTTTTAGTAATAATTCAACCAGACGAACCTTTTTTTGCTCAGCATTTTATAATATGTAAAATCAATTATAACGTCTCAAAATATTATGCAAGAATATGTTCATAAAATGATAAGGTATTAGAACAAAAAAAAATGAAATACTGCTTTTTTATCGTCACCAACGATTTCTCAAACAGCAAGAAAGAGAACAACATTTACATTGTGCAAGCTTCACATCCTCGTTGGTTTAATGGTCGTTAGTGCGACTGCTGGTCGTTTGGGTTGGAATCCCGGTGCGTGCCAAAACCAGTTATAGGCTATATGTTATAAAATTATCAATAGCAGCCTGAAGTCAAAAAGTTGGCGGTGTTTCACTCCTGTGCATCGGAAAGCAAAGCAGTGCTTTGCCGTCGCATCGGATTATGAGAGTTAGGGAATTAAGACAAAACTTGGTGTCTTAGTTAAGCACACGCTCGTGCATTACAATCCTGTCCTGTGCATTTCGAACCAATGGGACTGGCAGCCGTGACCGAAATTAGGACTGAAGTACATTATTAATTATTTATTAGGCAAGCTACGAGCAGCTCAGATATAAAAATATTTTTTCATAGGATAGGGTGACAAACGAGCACACAGTCCACCTGATGGTAAGCGGTTGCTGTGACCCATATACATCTATCCTCAATAAAGAATCAAAATGCAGATGCGTTGTCACCCGTGAGGACTAAGATGGAATGTCTCTTTTCCAGTAAAAAAGTCTACGGTTCTCTACACACGTACGAAACACATCAGTGTTAAGCTGCTATTTTACGCTGGTATTCAGTGAGAGCGGGACCACGTTTAAATTATATTTGAATAAAAAAATACAACTTAAAAGAATAAAATCAAAATAAGATCTTAGATGAAGTATGACAACAAAAGGCTTTACGCTTAAGCATGTACCCGAAACACTATTTATGAGCGCAACCCACAAATAAAATATGTGGCAACCCTAACTGTACACGACATAATTTACTTCGAGATAAATCAAACCTACAAAAGACTTGACCGAGAGTCGAGTCGTGATATACTTGTATAATCCAACGTATTTGTAGAATTAACCTTATTATCTGGTATGAACTGATAGTACACTGATAGGACAGGACTTTTGTATAAATTATTCCACCAAGATGTATTACTAAACGCGAAGCAAGTAAAATCGGACATTAGTGGCTGTCTTCCATGAAAGCGCTGGCTTGCTACTACTAGTTAATATTTAATTTTTTTTATTGTATAAGGGTGACAAACGCGCACACAGTCCATCTCATGGTAAGTAGATGAGGCGTATAGACATCTTCATCTATCCTCGATTAAGATTCAAAATGCAGATGCGTTGTCACTCGTGAAGACTAAAATGGAATGCCTCTTTTCCAGTAAAAAGGGTCTGCAGTTCTGCAGACTCACCATACGAAACACAACAGTGTTAAGCTGCTATTTGACGCTGGTATTCTATGAGAGCGTTGATAGCTTCTTCTTTAGCTCTATATATTTATATACTATTAAAAACGTTACCCTAGGATTTTCTCCTGTATCGTGGAGGCAGATTACATATATGAATTTCACAAGGACAAATATCCAGAGTCGGAACAATTATTTATAGGCCATACAAATAATAAGTGTTGTTTAGTTTTGTGTTGTGGAGAAGTTTAAACTTGCGAGCCTCATCTCATTGTTAAGTCACTGCGCCATGAAGCCGTCTGTCACTGTTTAAAACCGAATCAAGTGATACATACCTAGTGGTACATTACAGTTACGTTATGGTGAATACTATGTAATGTGTTATATAATTACAAAAAACACGAAAGTCCACTTCACGCGGACACTTATCTCGTGGACGCAATTAGCGCGGTTGCCGCTTGTCTCATTTAACTGTGACATCACCACGCTACTATCGCGCCTGCTAAAATGGCTCCTTATCTTTGTTTGTTGCAGACTCTGTGCCATTTGTAATAGTTGCTTATCAATCTTGCCACTTTGAGATGCAACCAGAGTAGCCTATTTCAACGGTATTCATGAACTATTTTAACATCATTAATTTAATCATGAGTTTGTTTGCGGAAATCCATTATATGGGTATAAAAGATGTAGAAAATTAATTAGCAAAGATCGTAGGATATCGACGGTGGTGTGCCTTATCTAGTGTAGTGGTGTTGGGATTAGTGGTGCTGGGATTAGTGATTAGTATTAGTGATTAGGAGTTTAAAAAAATGTAACCATTAAGCCAAATAACGAGTTCTGTTTTCGGAAGTTGAATGTAGCGGTCGTTCAGGATGAACATATAATACGAGAGAGAAACTCTAGAAGGAATAGTTAAATAAATTGTATTACACGTATATTTTTAAAAGATTTGCTACGTTTCATAAGTGAATATTACTAAATTCAGTCAGCCTAAAAGCTCAACTAAATACCGAGTTCGGCACGTCACCGATCATTTTCCCCCGAACGCCCGCTCCTAGTGATCCGGTATAGTAGTGGCGTCGGTTAGTCTGCATTTTACTAGAACAATGTTACAGCTTATGCGACAAGAGCCTACAACCAAGACGGTAGGGTTTTTCGAAGTGAGAACTTCTTTAAAATCATTGTGGTTTGTAACTCGAAGAAAGGAAAAAGCGACACTAATAATTATAACTCTTACAGAAAGTAAAAACCGACTTCAAATTGCTAAAAAAGAAATTATTTATTTGCTACCCTTAGGGTAGAATTTTTCTCGAAATTTATATGGGATCACCCTAAACCATTTAATTAAAGAAAAGAATCATTGAAATCGGTTCTCTATCTGCGAAGATATCAAATGAAATTCTTTAAACAATAGTCCAATACGAAACTTTTGCCCTTATTTTCTAGCCTCGCGGACGGAATTTCTTCTTTATAATTTAATAGGACCACCCTTGAGCTTAATTAATTAAAAAAGACTCATTAATATCGGTTCACAATATACAAAGATATCGCGTAATATACATACAAAAGAAAAACACTCTAATTAAGAACCTCCACCTTTTTGAAGTCGGTTAAAAAGAGAGAAACATATTATACATCTATAGGATATAATAGCCTGAGAGAGTCCTCAGTTAAATTTATTCATAGGATAATGAATAAATAAATTGAAAATTCCGTAAAGTAAAGGGCATTAAACCTAAAAAAGCTTTTTAGTGAAATAATGAAAAAAAAAATGTTTTAAATCCAGTAGACCTTTTTAGCAAAAATTTGGAATTATTATTTTGTAGTTTCCTTAGGATTACTCCAGAACCAAACATGATAAAAAAAATTCATTGCCAGATTTGAAAACTAGACATTTGGCACTACAATTTTTTTTGCTGTACGATCATTTTCCTCTGAGTTACAGCTTGTTGAAAATCGCCCAAAAATTGAGATTTTTTTTATCACATACATCGGAGGCTTAGTAATAGGACCCTGTTGGTTACCCTACGGGTACGGAACCCTAAAAATGATTATAATTAAAGCAGTAAAAGCAACTACCAATTAAAGCCATACACTTTTAATTTCGGTAAACAAACAGAATTAACAAGGCCAGTGTAGATTTTTCCGACAACAACAAAAACTAAATAACACTCTTTGCATGATTTACTTTAAAAAAAATCAATAACGGTACATAAAAACGTCGCGGACCGACTGAACTTCCTTTTCCGACAAAGTTTTCGATACGGTAACGGCCTATTTAATTTCACGGATCAACGAGTCGGATAAGCTTGTCGCTATTAACAAACGTTTAAAAATAAATACCCTTGCAGTTCTATGTTCGCATCTTCATCATCATTTGACTACCACGTTGGTCTGGACGTATAAGCGATTGCTGACCATAAGGTCCCGGGTACAAATATTGGGTCGAAACAAAATCAGTTATAGGATTCTTTTGTCAAGAAATTTTCAATAGCGGCCCGAAGTCGGGATGGCGGTGTTTCACCCCTGTGCCTCGGAAAGCACGTAAAGCACGGCCCTGTGGATGATCTCTCTCCGATCGTGTGGTATTACTGTATGAGACACACGCATTAAGCTGCTATTCTGCGTTTTCTATTCTAGTATTATTTCACGCTTGTATTCTGTGAGAGCGTGGTGCTCTACCCCGGTCGAACCGACTCACCCGCGCTACAATCATAACATAGCTGCAGCGTTGCTCTACTACGTGAATATTAGTCGGCTTGAAGGTGAAAGCGCCAGGGTGGCCCGCGAAATTCACCACTACAACCCTCTAAGTTCATATAATCCCTTTGAATGAGTTTTTGTGGAAGTAGCCATACAATGGGATTATACGAACTTAGAGGGTTGTATTGACGATTATGATGATTATAATTATGTAAACGCATACCCGTTACGGCCGCGAATCATATTTTGTTAAACATATAACCTGACACTGACCTGCAAATTGCAAAAAAACGTAAGAAAATTTGAATTTAGCGAGCTACCCTGGCACTTCCACCTTAATTGTTTTAATGTGTTTTAAACAGTGGTAGAGCCAAGCGGCAGCTTTTGCTGTCGCACGGATAGGCCGGCTCGAACCGGGGTGGTACCACGACCTCACAGAATGCCAGCGTGAAGTAGAGGTTTACCTCTGCGTTTCGCTTGGTGAGTGCAGGTGGCCGGAGGCCCTTTGTACTGGAAATGAGGCATTCCATCTTAGTCCTCACGGGTGACAACGCATCTGAATTTTGATTTGTAATAGAGGATAGATGTAGATGTCTATGGGCCGCAGCTACCACTTACCATCAGGTGGACTGTGTGCTCGTTTGTCACCCTTATCCTATAAAAAAAAAGTCGGGATGGCGGTGTTTCACTCCCGTGCCTCGGAAAGCACGTAAAGCCCGGCCCTGTGGATGATCTCTCTCCGATCGTGTGGACATCCGACTGTATGAGACACACATATTAAGCTGCTATTCTGCGTTTTCTATTCTAGTATTATTTCACGCTTGTATTCTGTGAGAGCGTGGTGCTCTACCCCGGTCGAACCGACTCACCCGTGCTACAACCATAATATATCTGCAGCGTTGGACGGCTCCGTGGTGTAGTGGCTTAGCAATGAGTTGCAACGCTTGGGGCCGCGGGTTCAAATCCCGCACGGAACAAGTATTTCTATGGCCTACAAATAATTGTTCCGGGTCTGGATGTTTGTCCTTGTGCAAAATATATTTGTAAACTGCCTCCACGATACAGGAGAAAATCCTAGTGTGGGGGTAACGTTTTATGAAAAGAGAAGAGAAGAGCGGTGCTCTACTACGTGAATATTAGTCGGCTTGAAGGTGAAAGCGCCAGGGTGGCCCGCGAAATTTACCACTACAACCCTCTAAGTTCATATAATCCCTTTGAATGAGTTTTTGTGGAAGTAGCCATACAATGGGATTATACGAACTTAGAGGGTTGTATTGACGATTATGATGATTATAATTCTGTAAACGTATACCCGTTACGGCCGCGAATCATATTTTGTTAAACATATAACCTGACACTGACCTGCAAATTGCAAAAAACGTAAGAAAAATTGAATTTAGCGAGCTACCCTGGCGCTTCCACCTTAATTGTTTATTACAAGAGTTATATCCCCTTCAGAATGATGTTCTGTGTCACGTTCTAGTCCACGTGAATATATCGTGGATGGAGTTAAAACCGCCGGTCAACCGGTGACTCGGGCGCAGTCCCTAACCTCGACCGCATTGACGTCAAACCAAATCGTATCGTATTTATAACAATACAATAATTATCCACTTTCTGCTGCTTATTAATACTGTCAGTGTTTTTAATGAGACTTGCGAACACTGTGCAGGTCACGCAGCGTTTGCATTAGCCAAGCAAAAAGTTGCGATTGACTGTGTTAATTACTAATCTATACATACATATTATATTGCATACAAATAAACAAAATTGAAGTGTCTGTTTGTAACGTAAAAATAACAGCTTTTTACTAAATGCACATGAAAGTGTATATATACGGTACTTACATAACAAAAAATATTTTGTCTGTCTGTATGTTTATCTGTCTATCTGTTTGTTCTGTGTGTACTTTTACATTACACAGAAAAATTATTAGGGTTCCGCGCAAATAGTTACGACCCATGAAATCCAATTATAATAAATTCCACATGGTAAAGTCGCGGGGAACAGATAGTCTAACTAAATAAATAAAAATCAATTGCCGCGTGTATCCGAAAGTTCATCAGTTAAGAACGGCTGGACCGATTTTGATCAAATTTTTTGTGAGTGTTTGAATAGGAACCGGGTCCAATTGTTAATGTAAATAGATTAACAACTGGACCCGGTTATCTGCAGGTCCCGGTGGCGCTGTAGTCGAGATCCAGAAAGTAAAGTACATATAGTACATATAGAGCCATGCTGCAGCTATATTAGTAGTATAGTTGTAGCACAAATGGGTCGGCTCGACCGGGGAGGACCACGCTCTCACAGAATATCAGCGTAAAATACTGCTGTTTCGTATGGTGAGTGTACAGAACGAGAGACCCCTTTTACTGAAAAAGAGGCATTCCATTTTAGTCCTCACAGTTGACAACGCATCTGCATTTTTGTTATTTATTGAGGACATGATGTCTATGGGTCACAGCAACCACTTACCATCAGGTAACTGTGTGCTCGTTTGTCACTCTATGCTATAAAAAAGATATAAAACATTGCATCTTTATAATTTTATTTTAAAGATTATAATTTTAATAAATTTTAATAGTTGGGTAGTTAGATTCGTAATGTTTGTTTATGGTGTACAATAACCTTATATTTATAATTATTGTGGGGTATTGAAAAAGTATTCTGGTTGGCTTGTATAATACATAAAGAATTGATAAATAATATAAAATGAACTATAAATGTAACATAATGCCATACATACAATATTGTAAAAAAATAAATAATAAATTAATATACAAATAAATAAAAAGCCAACCTAACAAAAAACAAAATGAAATAAATTATACAGAATCGCTTTGGAAGCGATTTCTTCCAGGCAACCTTTTTAGCGCAAACAACTGCTGTTTACAACGAATAGCGATTACGGAAGGTGTACACAAATTAACAATTAGATAAAAGAAGAAAAAAGGAAATAAATATAACAAATACAAGATGATGACAGTTGATGATAGGTATTAATAAATACAAATTGTATCTATCATACCTATCTTTACAATTAAGGACAGAAAGTATGATGGAGAGTATTAGAGCCCCAAGTAATGAGTTTTGAGTAGATTTATGAAGAAAAAAACGGTATTTAATGCTAATTAAACTAAAATAGAAGGAAAACACTAAAATTTTAAAGACAGCAATAAGGATGCAAGCGTCCTTCGGCGGGCGCACGCCGGTCGCCGTCTAGACGCGACGTTTTATTTCGGTCATGAAACGCCGCCGTGCGTCATAACTCGCTGACGTAACTCAGAAAAAAACGCTTCAATTATCGCAAGAGATGCGATGCAGTATCGCCAGGACAAAAGGCGCTAGACAGGGGCGCGACTAAGTACTGATTTGCGATCGCGACTTTACGATAACCAAATATAAGCAAAACCTTATACTCGTTACTAAACGCTACTGTGTTTCGTTTTGTGAGTGTAGAGAATTATAATATATATTCAATATATAGCCCGTGTAGTGGCGGGTAAGAATACCCACTACCCCATATCTACCCGTAGGTGTCGCAAGAGGCGACAGAGGAAAACTGAGACGGAAGATGGGCAGCAGCATCTTTCTGATAACAGCAAAATAAGATTTAAGAAAAACTGCGGTTGCCAACCCGCTCGCCAAGCGTGAAAGTTGCGAAGAGACGGCCCCCCAGTCCCCGGCGGTCCCGCTTTTCCTGGCTACTGTGGCAACCATGGTAACGGCGGGACAGGGGGTGCTAACAATATCCGGTGGAGGTTCGGTTGCCACCTAAGACGATTCAACCTGGCTACATACAACGCACGCACTCTGAGGACTGAGGAGAAAATCCTGGAGCTGGAAGAAGAGATAGACAAGTTACGCTGGCATATTATAGGATTATCTGAGGTCCGAAGAAAGGTGGAGGACATGATAATCCTCGAATCCGGCAACTAGTTCTATCATCGGGAGAGCGATCATCTCTCCCAAGGAGGTGTCGGATTACGCACCAACCACGGCACATCCCGATGAGGAGGTGGAGGAAATGTATTAGGATATCTCTAGAGCCATGCATTCCTCAAAAACCTCTACAGTAAATACGGTGACAATGGGAGACTTCATCGCAAAATTAGGCACAAGAGAGAACGGTGAGCTGAAGGAAGGGAAATTTGGAATAGGGCAACGGAACCCAAGGGGCCAGCAGCTGGCTGACTTCATGGAGAAAGAAGGACTCTTTATGATGAACTGTATTAATAATGTCACACATGTACTAATAATGTTTATTAGTTACTTCATGATTTCATAACTAGTTAACTAACACTTGTTATAATGTAAGATTAGCTCCACTTTAACACTAGATTATATGTATAATGAGACCAGCGCTGTTGGATTTGTAATGATAATTACGTTTTTTTTTAGTATAAGGGCGAAAAACGAGCATACAGTCCACCTGATGGTACGTGGTTGCTGCGGCCCATAGACATCTACATCTATTCTCTGTTACAGATCAAAATGCAGATGCGTTTTCACCCGTGAGGACTAAGATGGAATGCCTCATTTCCAGTAAAAAGGGCCTCCGGCCACCTGCACTCACCAAGCGAAACGCAGAGGTAAACCTCTACTTCACGCTGATTTTCTGTGAGGTCGTGGTACCACCCCGGTTCGAGCCGGCCCATCCATACGACAGCAAAAGCTGCCGCCTGGCTCTACCACTGTTGATAATGTTGATGACGTTTCTTTGTTTTGAATATTTTATGTATATTTAATTATGAATCTGTTTCTGGTCCTTTACATAAATGAAAAAAAAACCCCGACGGTTCGACAAACAATGAGATTGCCTTCATTATGACGACTAGACGACAACTGTTCAGTGATGTCTCCGTGATCGCGAGGGTGAAAACTGGTAGCGATCACCGAATGGTTAGAGACACACTGAACCTAAACGTTAAGTTGGAGAGGTCTCGTCTAATAAAGTCAACGCTCCGTCCCCTTCGTACTCTAATCCAGAGTCCCGAAACCTTTCAACTCGAACTACAAAACCGTTTTCAGTGCCTAGAAGATTGCAAAGCAGTGGGCGATAGGAATGACAAGTAGAAACTGTCCATGCGGTCGGAGCTAAGTTTAGCAAGACCCGCCGCAGAAGAACACTAAAAGTCTCCGATCACACTGTTAATCTCATGGCTGTTAGACGGGAAAGGAAGCTGCAGTCTTCAGTAGATTTGACAGCATACAGGCAACTGAACAGACAGATCTCCAAATGCATGCGGCGGGACTTACGCAACTTTAATACTGCTCGTATTGAAGAAGCTATCGAGGGAAACTAGGGCTTCAAAGTCTTTGCTAGAGATAATGATGATTATGATTCAATATAGATTATCGGTTTTAAATAGACGGTAAAGTCGAAAGTTATTTACGTTTAAGATTTATACGCGGCAGAGCCACACTGTAGATATATTATTGTTGTAGCACGAATGGGTCCGCTCGACCGGGGAAGAACCACGCTCTCACTGAATACCAGCGTAAAATAGCAGCTTAATGCTGATGTGTTTCGTATGGTGAGTATAGAGAACCGGAGACATCATGCTGGCTGCTTCGTTTTCAACGAGGCATCAGCCTCAGTGCTCAGTCCTCAGGGGTGACAAGGAATTTGCATTCTCAGATAGAGTAAGGGCTACTCACCAATAGACGGAGTGTGTGCTCGCTTGTCATACTTATTATATTAAAAAAATATGATTTCGTGTGTGTAACAGCTAACTAGTCATAATTTATAACAACCTAGATGCCTAAACTCAGGATTTTTTTACCTAGTGTGAGCACGAGTATCACTGTTTACCACGACATTGCATTAGCAACTGAGCGCTCCTTAAAAAAACTCTTTTTACCTTTTACACTTTAAACAAAATATGCAGACGAAATCCTATAAAACAAAATACAGTCTATTCTGAGAGCTTCTGATTCTAATGAAGTCAGCGTTAATTGACACTTATAAGACAATAATTTCGAACAAATGCAAGCTTAGCGATATTCAGAATGAAATCACCGAGCATGTAAAGAAGAGTCTATTTTATTAGAACGTCATCACAATTATAATTATAACAACCCTTTGTACACAAACTATCCGTTGCTGGACATAGATAGTAAGTAGATACACTTCGGAAATGGCAACAAAAAAATATTGTTATAGTATATGACGAAGGCTACCTTTAACTGTTGATCCATAAAAACCCGTGTAAAAGAAAAAATCGCTGAAAATTAAAAAAGTTAAATTAAACGGAACAAAATCGGTAAAAAAAATTTAATTCCATGTGTAGTATTTGCGTAAATATAAGAAATCGTTACCAATAGCTATAATTTATGAGAGTTTTTTAGTCGCTAGCAGAATATGTTCGAGTTTGTTGCGAGTCCAACCGCATTGTGGCGAGTACACTTCGCAGTTCCGGGATGCGGGTCGCCGACCCGGCCGGAGGCAGCGCCGGCCCGTCTGTAAAGCCTCCAGAGCATTCCAGGCCGAGCCAACTGGTTCCAAGTAACGGCCACCTCGACCGGGGCAGTGGGAGCACTTCACTTCTAATAAGGCTATGGCCCGAGAACTACTTTCGTTGTTTAATATACAACTTATTTATTGAGTAGAATAGAATGTGATCTAAACAAAATCTGGAAAAGACCGGTTGATTACTTTAAACGTAAAAATATATATTTTATTCACGGTGTTAGGCAGTAATACTTAGTTACGTAATAAGAACTAAAGAAAATTATACTAGTAAGTAAGTGGTAGAAAGAAATATACGTCCATTTGAAATTGCTTTAAAAAAATCACAAACTTAATCTATCTATATCTTCTATCTATACGTATAATAAATCTGTAGAAAAATTATGTGTTCACGATTCACGCAAAACTACTAAACTAATTTCCATAAAGTTTTGTATGTAGGCAGTAAATAACGGTGTATAACATATAGGCAACTTTTTATCGTTTAAAAAAAGGGTGGGGAGGGGCGGGGTTATGATTTTCCTTTTTTTATGTTTATTATCATTATGTCTGCCGATGGTTATAGAACCACCCCTTTAGGATTAATAGTAATCCTAAAGGGGATTTAGCTATACGTTTAACAAATCTATAGAAGTGTGTGTATGAAAATGAAATGCATCGCACCATCAACCAAAAATGGCAGAATAACGTCTGCCGGGCCAGCTAGTGAAAAATAAAACGAATGTAAACATTAAATTCATACGATAAAGTTATCATGAAATTAATAAGTATATGCTTATCGCGTGCGATGTTGACCAAAATTCAATGTTTGATGTTCACATCTGCTAAATATAGATTTATTTTAAAAAAAAAACATTAACCTCTTCACCTGAAATATTACTCAATAAATTTGTCAGAACATGTTTTTGCATTAGCACTCTACTTGAGTGACTCGACACGCATAATATTTTTTCAAGCGCGCTAACCATTTTGATAGCGGTGTAAGTAAATGATGTTCAAGTTAAGAAAATAAACGTTTTATTAGCAGCATGCAATTTATTAAAAGTACACGGGTAAAGAATAATTGGCGTCGCGCAAGGTGCTATTCCTAGCCCTCTCCTTTTGATATATGATTGATTAATTGCTTATTTTTTGGATCATAAAAATATGTTACTAGATTATTGACTAACAATTAATTTGAACTTTGTCAAAAACACACGTTGTTTACGTGTACACGATAAAACAATTAACAGTGGTAGAGCCACGCGGCAGCTTTTGCCGTCGAACGGATGGGCCGGCTCGAACCGGGGTGGTACCACGACCTCACAGAATACCAGCGTAAAGTAGAGTTTTACCTCTGCGTTTCGCTTGGTGAGTGCAGGTAGCCGAAGGCCCTTTTTACTGGAAATGAGGCATTCCATCTTAGTCCTCACGGGTGATAACGCATCTGCATTTTGATTCGTAATCGAGGATAGATGTAGATGTCTTTGGGCCGCAGTAACCACTTACCATCAGATGGACTGTGTGCTCGTTTGTCACCCTTATCCTATAAAAAAAAAACAATTTTATATAAGTTTTACATAAGCAGACCTGACAATTGAAAATATTTACAAAATTATGAGTTATAATTATATGATCGGACATGGTCCGTCTGATGTCCATGTTCATCATTTACTTCGCCTATATACATAAATACTTATTGATTTATTAAATTTAAAGTTACAAATTACACTCAGAACACAAGCTCACTTCGCATGTAACCCCGCCTGATTTGCATTCAATTAAACCATACAATATAAATGATAATGTCTTGCAATTAATTACATATGAATGTAAACGCAAAGGATACTTTAGTACTAGTACTACTAGCACTGAAGCATTTTATATTTTGGTATAAATTCACAGCAATTCTAAAGCATGTTAGGAATTAGGATTGATTTTGTATATCTTCAGGCATTAATTTTTGTCCTCAGGCTTCTACGAGTACGCGTAGTGTATTGTATTATTACCGAGAACACAAAACCAAGTACATCCAAAGAAATGCTTCTTTATACTGCCATCAAGCCACACCTTTCTATTAAATTTCCGTTGCCTAATGACGTAAAAAGCTAATTAATTTGGTACGTGTACGATGCCATCAACCTTGAATCTGCTGTTTTGAAACGATGTAAATACTTCAAATACTAACAGACGGACCATTCATAAGATCCCACCACCTGGTGGATACGCGTGCGATTGTACCGGGTCGTTTACTTCCGTGACGTCACAGTGCTCTCCCTAATGGTTTGTAGTGCC
Source organism: Parnassius glacialis (assembly GCA_033319125.1). Classification (NCBI taxonomy): domain Eukaryota; kingdom Metazoa; phylum Arthropoda; class Insecta; order Lepidoptera; family Papilionidae; genus Parnassius; species Parnassius glacialis. The sequence continues at coordinate 47,290,555 of JAVANC010000027.1, read as the reverse complement.
GGCGATTGCGTCACGTCACGCAACCAGCGCCTGCCCTCACAACTAAGTTATCAATGGAACAACAGCGCCAGAGCACAACCGTCATTCCAGTGCACTTTATCTTCCTTGAAAATGTGCGCGGTGCGCGTTTATATGACTTATCGATCTGAAATTGAAAGTTTTATCGACTCTTCAAGTTGTGGTCAGAAAAATACGATGTTTAGAGAGCGGGTGACATAAACGCCAGAAACAAAGTAGTTTCAATTAAATAACAATCGAGTTAACGCAAGTAATTCGCAGCGGTATCGAACGAAGAAAATGATAAGACAGTGAACGCGGATACGACACGCACACAGACAAAATGTGTTTATATGACGAACGCCCACAGACGCAGAACGAAAATAGAAACACCGATAGCGCAAACACACCAACACACGCCCACACGCTGTACGTGAACTGTAACAAAAACATACATATGCATACAGATTGTGCTATGAATAAGGCACAAATTGAAATGGAATGGTACAAGTTGTTTATACGTCGAGTCTTTCTCAGCGGGCTAATTCCGCTACCAGGGTACATTAAAAACGGAAAAGAGAAAGGCGAATTGTTCGTATATAAATTAAAGAACTAGGTCTTTTCGCGACAGTAACTATTTCGAGGTCCGTTTTACAACGAGATTTATGTCCTCAAGTAGCGGTTTCGTCTACTTCAAATGACAGACGTAAAAGAAAAGAAGGTGTAATGATAGCGGACTCACCTAAATTCATGACGTACATGGCCTGGGATCGCTCGAGCCGCTGCGCGTGCTCCACGGCCTGATACAGTCCGGAATCCACCTTAGGCACTTTGCTGAACTTTATCACAAAATAAAAGCACTGCGTGGAACGCAAACATCTTATTGTGAACACTGACACTGCCGACGAGCGGCGCGACTTTACACTGACAAAGCACTCGACGCGTCCAGCTCTATTCGCGGTCGGACCCTGACTAGTGCGCGCGCGGCTCTTTTGCCGTCAGCGCCGCAACTTCATTCACATTGTACCTACCTACTGTTACAGCGCTACAAGCTGTATCAAGTCGTTTAAAAGCAGCAGATGTGCGATATTTCAAAAGAATATCTTGACTGTAAGGCAGTAAACTTCAATCTTTACACAATCTGCATAAAATTTAATTGAGTGTAAAATTACGACAACACAGAGAGACAGTGTCAATGTTAACATGGCTCAACTTCAGAGGTCAATGGAAGTTCACGGTCTCGCGGCGTAAACAATTTTCATCAGAAAACAAGAGGAAAAGGCGAGCACACCCCTGAGTAAACAACTTTAACGAATTTTTTTACATTACATTTTAACGACACTCAAGACATCTTGTGAATTTGTTTTTAATACCGTCCAATGAGGATCTATGCTTTATAGAGCGTTCTCTTTGTAACTAATTGTTGAGATTATTTTTGGCAGCGACTACGGACTTCTATAGGCACTATCCTGACACACCTCTCTATCCTCCTTTACTTATGTATAGGAGGAGTTAGATAGAGTATATATATATATATATATATATATATATATATATATATATATATATATATATATATATATATATGTATATGTATATGTATATGTATATGTATATCTACACTATCTAACTCTATTTTCTGACATAAAAACTTTACTTTCTGCCATAAAAATATCAAAAGCAAGGCGAAAGTTTTAATTTTAACTGTAAAATGATGAATTTGAATCATGAAAAATCAGGGTTATTCATGTTTAAGAGTCTAATAAACAGGATTACGTAACACGGATCACGACAAGAGTCGGAGGCATCGCAGAAAAAACAATCGAGCATCAAACACTCCGCTTTTGAAATGGCGCACATTGGCGATGACGACACGTTGTAGCGCGTCAAGATGAACAAGTACTGCATTCTACAGCCTTAATTAATATTTGTATTTTAACGAACATTGCCGACCGAAAGTTTCATTTCCGTTTTCGAGTCCACGTTCCAAAATTGTGTAACGATGTCGAGTTAACCCAGTTTGTTATTAAATATATCTTAACGCAACTTGAAGGATTAACAATTAAAAATGGTTCGTAGAATTTAATGTTTCAAATAGGTAAGTTAACATTTTTAAAGAAGAATTTAGAAAAAGAGTTACGGCTCTTTGGTAATCGATACTAGCACCACTTTGTAATTGCTCGAATATATCTGGAAGAAATTGTAAAACTTATTTCCAGGATTAGTACTTAGCATGCAATCCCTTAATTTTGGAGTACCTCAAGGTTCCATAATTGGACGTCTTTTATTTTCAATATACATTAATAACCTACATCATTACGATTAGCTAGACAATTGACGTTGTATGCTGACAACACATTTATTTCATTATGTTCATAATATAACTAAAATTATAATACAAGCACGAAATGATTTAGTTTTAGATTAGACGATTTTCTGTCGAATTCAATAATTTAAAATTTAAAATTTTGTACAAACGACTTCAATATAAATTATTAAGAATAACTTAAAACTATTGGTCAGACCTTGATCAAATTTATATCATGATGTCGGTAGAAAAAGTACTCAATTCGACTGTATGTTTTTTCCTTTTTTTTATGTGTGTTACCTCATAATTTTTTGTGGGTGAACCGATTTCGATGATTTTTTTATTTGAAAGCTGGTGCTTCTCATGTGGTCCCATATAAATTAGATCAAGGTCTGAAATCAGTTGTACAAAATTTTAAATTTTAAATTATTGTTTGGTTAACAACAATTTACAAACAATTAACAATTCTAAAATCTCATATTAATATTATCGCTAAATTATACTTTCGTCAACTGTGCACAAATAAAAAAATTATAAAAAAGCAATAGTGAAAAATCATCATAATCATTATTACATCCTTTCATAAGTCCACTGCTGAACATAGGCCTCCCCCAAGGAATGCCACAAAGCACGGTCCTGAGCCACCTGCATCCATCGACTTCCTGCATGCCTTACCAAGTTGTCCCTCTATCTCGTGGGGGGTCGCCCTACACTTCACCTACCGGTACGAGGCTGCCACTCAAGAACCTTTCTTCCCCATCGGTTGTCGGTTCTTCGAGCTATACGGCCGGCCCACTGCCACTTCAGCTTACTAATCCGTTGGGCTATGTCGGTTACTCTGGTTCTAAGTTCTATCCTCATTCCTAAGTTTATCACGCAGAGAAACTCCGAGCATAGGCCTCTCCATAGCTCGCTGAGCGACCTTGAGCTTCCTCATACGGCCAGCAGTGAAGGACCACGTCTCAGATCCGTAAGTCATCACTGGCAACACGCACTGGTTGTACAATTTCGTTTTAAGGTTTTGAGGTATGTCTGACGAGAAGATGTGTCGTAGCTTCCCGAACGCTGCCCAGCCGAGTTGAATCCGTCGATTGACCTCTCGGTCGAAGTTGGACTTACCTAGTCGGACTATTTGTCCCAGGTAAACATACTCGTCAACAACTTCGAGCTTAGTGCTCCCAAAAACTACCAGCATAAGTGTGACATGGACATTAAACATAATCTTTGTTTTGTCCATGTTCATCTTAAGACCTATCCGTTGGGAGACACTATTGAGGTCATTGAGCATAGTGCTTAAGTCCTCCAGCGATTCTGCCATAAGGACTATATCGTCGGCAAATCGAAGGTGAGTGATGTACTCGCCATTGATGTTAATACCGTATCCTTTCCAGTCCAGAAGCTTGAAAACGTCTTCCAATGCAGCGGTGAAGAGTTTCGGGGATATAACGTCACCCTGTCTTACACCTCTCTGCAATTGGATAGGTTTCGTACTCTGGTTCTGTACTCGGATAGTCATCGTAGACCTACTGTACAAGCACTTCAGCACTTCGATATACCGACAGTCAACTTGGCACCGCTGAAGGGACTGCAGCACCGCCCGAATTTCCACGGAATCAAAGGCTTTCTCATAGTCCACATACGCCAGGCATAGTGGCTAATTGTACGCCTCGGACTTCTGTACAACTTGCCGAAGGGTATGTATGTGGTCTATGGTGCTAAAGCCCTTTCGGAAACCGGCTTCTTCGGGAGGCTGGAAGTCGTCAAGTCTGCAGTGAAAAATACCTTGGTCTAATACTTGACAATAATCTATCATGGAAACCCCATATCAAGCATAAAAAATCTAAACTTATAGCTTTAATGGAATTATTGCCATCTCACGTAACTCAATTGCCACAAGGTGTACGATAAGTGATTTACAACTCAGTTGTTAAACCACATTTTGACTACCTAATAGGGGTTTGAGAATGTACTACAAAAACGACTCTTGAAGAACAAAAAGAACCAAATTATGGCTAAATAATATAAAAAATTATTTATAACTATGTATGTATTTATAATATGTATTCTTATATCAACGAAATTTGAGTATGATAACACCAATTTGATGAGTATTAGACAAACATAATATAATTTATAACACACGTATAGTAATAAGAACAAAAACTATTAGATAAAACCGTACAAGCATGTAAATAAATTACACAATAAATCGTCTACATAAAGTTTTCGGAACAGTAACGAATTATCTTTAAGATTGTCTAGAACAAACTATGGAGAAATACAATTTGAAGGTGCGCATTTATACAAAACACTACAAAGACATTTTTCCTATAGAAGAGGGGGTAAGCGAGTGTGCGTCTTGCCTGATGGTAAGTGTCGGCTGCCGCCTATGAACAACTGCAACACCAGAGGAATTACAGGTGCGTTGCCGGTCTTTCTCAACATCATTACAATCCTTTACAAGTCCACTGCTGAACATAGGCCTTCCCCAAAGAATGCCACAAAGCACGGTCCTGGGCCACCTGCATCCATCGACTCCCTGCATGTCTTACCAGGTAAACATAGTTACATTTAATGTTAAGCCACAGAATAAATAATAGTACAAGAAGTTAAACTAAGAAACTATAATGTAGCGTATCGAGAAACTACTAAGTAGTTATTTTAAATATAACAAATAATGTGACCTAATTTTGTAATTAGATAAGAAAATGATATCTTAATTATATATTATGTGCTTCTAATTAAAAGAACATAGTTCTTTTGAGAAATAGTTTTTTTTAAACCTTAGAACGAATGCTTTCCTAATTGTATATTATGTACTTCCAATTATGAGAACAATATTCTTTCGAGAAATATTTTTTTAAACATTTGAACCGACCACCGATTAGGGAAAAATGATTCTCGAGCAGTCTTCTAATCGAAGTGTAGAACAGCTCCTCACTAGATTGAATGACGACCTGGTAAGACATGCATAAAGGATTATTTATTAAAGGACCATTATTAAATAAATAAATAAAAAACACTTACTAAGCATCCTACTATGCAAACAGCTATTTGCAATAAAAGCGGTGCATATTTTAAAACATAACCTTTTGAACACAAATTAATTCAAGGCAAACCTGCGCTAACACCGGTCACTCCTAAACGTTCGAAAATAAAAACTTAATACGGCGCGCATCTAGTTTAATTTTGGAATAAATAATTATAGAATAGCTTAATATTGAGATGCAATTATATAATAATAGGCAGATCTAGAGTGACGCATGGTAAGTCAGGGCCGCGCACATCTATATATTCACTGTAGGTACGCCAGCAAACCGGGTTCGTTTCCTGCCAGCGCCAAAAAATATTAATAGCAATTTTACATTTTCTAATTTATTGAACTCCTTTTTACCTTTTTTGAACTTTACCTCAACACTAGGATTTTCTTCTGTATCGTTGAGGCAGTTTACACTAAAAACATTCACAAGAACAAACATCTAGACCCGCAACAATTATTTGTAGGCCATAAAAATATTTTTGCCCTATGGGATTCGAACCCGCAGCACGTAGCGCTGTATCTCATTGCTAAGCCACTGCGCCACGGAGCCGTCAATTGTTTTACCACGCGCTTGACGATGAAGAAAAACATCGTGAGGAAACCTGAATTTTTATAACATCTGAGAGGTTACATAATATATATGATGAAACAATCAAGGCAAGGAATTATGTATCTCAACAGCAGTTTAGCAAGAAGTCCGCTTTAAAACAAAAAAATAAGGTTAAAATCGATAAAATTACCATAAACCAAAATTCCAGCGTGTTTTGTATGGCTGTTAAAGAGAATCGGAGCCGTCTTTTACTGGTAAAGAGGCATTCCATCTTAGTCCTCAATGGTACAACGCAATTTGCATTCTGATAGTAGTTTGATTGATGTATTTAGTAGAGTGTATATTTATCACTAAGCATTTGCCATCAGATGGACTGTGTGATTGTTTATCAACCTTACATCTTTAAAAAAAACGAGCGCATAATTTTGTCCTCCACATTGCCTTAAACAAACCGTTACCAAGCACCGAAGTCGCGGAACCCACTACTTAAGTCGGTTATATTAAAAGCGTTCAAAACCTGTTGCTAAGCCATGCTATTAAACGCCCATCGCAATGAACTAGCTAATACTAACTTCCAAGAATCAACTCTACAATTACCGATTAAAAAAACAATGACATCCAATTTACATTAATTTTAATTTCACCATGTAAATAATTATTTTTTCTTGGTTCTATAATAAACGTAACATAAATAAAACAAAGTAATGCTTAAAACAGTAATTAAATAACCCCGAATGCGTAAAAAAGATTACTAAATAATACCGTATTTGCAGATGCAATATATATTATGTAGCATATGTCACTCCCACGATTAAGACAGACCTAACGACATCTCATATTATGTTAAAATCTATCAAGCCGTTGTGGCTACAGAGCGTGCCAAAGAAATAGATGTACATACATGCGTGATAATTTATTAAGATGCTTTTTATATAGATAACCCTTTCGGTTAACGAATACCGAACGACCGGAGTTTGATGTCTCGTGTCAGATTTACCATGAAATTAATACTTGCACAGTATTTATAATTATACAGTAAACACTGTAACACAGGGTCTTTTTACGTGTTAGAGCCATGCTGCAGCTATATTAGTAGTATAGTTGTAGCACGAATGGGTCAACTCGACCGGGGAAGGACCACGCTCTCATAGATAAAGATGGATATTAACTAAGTTTCTATAATATTAAGAACAGGCCAATATTTAGTGATAATGATAACGACGATCTTATTTAACGCCTCAGACAAAGTATAAAATATTTTATTCCGTTTTGACTTATTTAAAGTTTATAATATGAAATTAAAACTAGAACTGGTTCCAATAGCTAATCTACAAACACTCTACAGCTATCGCTACACAGAAAAACCAGCAACAAACTTTGGGGTCATTGGCTTTTCCCGTTTTTAAACCTATTTAAAAAAAGGACGAGTGCTCAATTCGACTGTATTTTTTTATGTGTGTTAACTCAGAATTTTTTTCTAGGTGAACCGATTTTGATGATTCTCTTTTTATTAGAAAACTGGTGCTTCTCATGTTGTGGTCCCATATATATTTGTTCAAGATCTGACCATTAGTTTATTGAGTTATCGTTAATAATTCGTATTTAAATGACGTCGACTACATTGGTGATGTTCTCGTTTTATTTATATTGAAGTCGTTTGTACAAAAATCTTAATTTTACCATTTGTATGAGATAGAAGTCATAATTCCATTTTACATTTAAATAAAACTAGTTTTTACGGATTTTATCGCGTATATTATTTTATATTCCCGACGTTTCGAGCACTTTACAGCACCCATGGTCACGGGGAATATTGAGGTGTTCGATGTCCCAATGTCTTAGTTAACTACGGCAACCTTCATAAGATTAAATTTATAAATTTTGGGTCCGAGTAAGATAAGTTCCATTTTACATTAATACTTTTTTAGGGTTCCGTACCTCAAAAGGAAAAACCGGAACTCTAATAGGATCACTTTGTTGTCCGTCTGTCTGTCTGTCAAGACCCTTTTTCTCAGGAACGCGTAGAGATATCAAGCTGAAATTCATATCAAATACTCAAGTCTACTGTCCCTTGGAGCTGTGAAAAAATCAAACTTCTAAACCAACGCAATCAAAAGATACAGCCGTTTATGCCGCAAATTTTCGATATTCCCAAGGGAATCAAAACTTACAGGGTACTTCCCGTGAACTCAGAATCTTAAATTTTGGTACGAAGCAACGTATTTATAGCACAGATAAAGGAAAAATTGCGAAAAACAGAAATTTTTAGTTACATCATATAATAAAAATATTTTTAATAATTTTAAACTTATACACCTACGGATTTGTTCCAAACCCTCAGTGCGCGACTAACCCAGAGTCCGACTCGCACTTGGCCGGTTTTTATTTTTCATTATATCAGGAGATCACTAGTACAGAAAGAGTTTTGTATCCATACGTCATTATCCTACAAGTAGCAATCCATTTAATATTATGACTTGTAGTGTTATGCAACTTGCATTTCATTGTACACTAATTCTCCATTCTGCTTTGATATTCTGCATTCATGTTTTGCATCACTTTATACTATTTTTTTCATTCTGTTTTTGATTCTCTGCATTTATATTTTGCATCACCTTTATTTATATAGGATCCTGTAACGTTTTTACACAATAACATATCATTTTACTGCGTATTTTCACACTATTTAGTACTTTTAAACTAGCTGTCAACGAAGTCTTACCTTTTTTTTGGTCTTTTATTGAATTCTCTGTAACTCTACAATTTCAGGCTTAGTGTACGTTGCCGTGCATTAGTTTTTCCTATGTGATTTTTATCTCGTTTCTTACTTAAATGTAATAGTTTCTTAATAACAGTCCTAAAACTAAAAATTCCTCAATTTGACAACCATTGTTTTTGTGGTTGTTATGGTAACTTTTATTTAAATTCGTCTCTGGTATGATGTTCTTTCTACATAAATACTTTTTGGCTGTAGGTCATTTACAATAAATTTCGTTTTAATTTAAATAATTTCTCGTTCTCTCTAAAAAGGTATAAAAGCCAAACAATTGGAGAATTCAGCACAGTCTCGCTTCAGTTCTCAAACGAGAAACATCTACTAAAGGCCTTATCCCGGGGCCGCTCTGCCCCGGGATCCTGCAAGCCTCCATCTACATCCGGCGCATCCTGAAGTCGTCGGCGCATCCTGCAAACCAGGCGCCGGGATCCTGCAAGCCTCCATCTACACGTGAAGTCGTCGGTGAATTCTAATTCAAGTGCGGGGCCACACTACTCCGCGCGCTACGACTGCTTGATCCAGGCACTGAGTGCAGCCTACTGCCCGCGCTACCTTCAGGCGCGCTTCGACTGCTGGCTCCAGGCGCTGCGTCCCTACTGCCCGCGCTACCTCTGGGCGCGGCGACTACTTCACCAAGAACTGAGCGCACCTACCCCAGACGCTACGTGCGCCGGCTCCGGACGCTGCGTGTGCCCAGTCCAGGCGCTGCGTGCCGTCGCCGCTGAGAAACCTCAAGCTCTCCGTGTCCCTACTTCTACAAAAGCAGCGAGACTCTAGGGCTCCACTATCATACTAATTCTCCTATTCTCCTATCCCTTTTTTTTAATATAATTGTAATCTCATTTCATCCATCACCTTCATATTTCATTTTTTTTATAAGATTGTAAATACCTTTTAAAAAATTATAATATATTATTTTCTTGGTCTATTTTGTTGTTTTGCTGTTCTTAGGTTAGGTTCTTTCTCTTTTAATTGTCGCTTCACGACAGACTTGCGAGTAAAGGGTATGTTAAACATTTTTTAAACTTCTCTTTAGATGGTTTTTATATATTTGGTTAAAGGACGATTTTAGTTATGCTATTTCATGAGCCTTTAAGTTAAATAAGGAATATCCCAAGCTCAAGGAAATAATGAACAACTAGAAGGTCATCTTCACTTACATTCAAAACTTCATATTTTCCACTTCTAACCACTTTTTACTAGGTATTGAAATTGACGATGCTCAGAATTGACATTTAACTAATTATTATAATATTATTTCTGTTATATTTTATTGTTAACTAAACCAGGTGACTAATATATTTCAAATAGCTAAGGAAATATTTGACATTGTTTAAAAATATTTGCATGCTATGTAAAATAAGCAAAACACGAGCGTTTTTACATCTTAACAACATTTATACCATGTTTTACGCAAATAAAGATTGTTATTATTATTATGAAGGGTGGAATTTTTATCCATATTTCTACGAGACCGTCCCTGCAAACCTATTAACAAAAATAATCGTTAAAATCGTTTCACAATTGGCGAAGATAGCGTAACATACAGCAATAATTTAAAATTAAAAATGTTGTACAGCCGACTTCAATATAAGTTATTAAGAATACCTCAAAAACTATTGGTCTGACCTTGATCAAATTCGTATGGGACCACACGAGAAGTACCAGCTTTCAAATGAAATCGGTTCACCCAGTAAAATGTTATGAGGTAACACACATAAAAAAAACATACAGTCGAATTGAGTACCGTCTCCTTTTTGGAAGTCGGCAGAAAAAGATTAAGATACAGTTGAATTGAACACCTCCTCCTTTATTGAAGTCGGTAAATAAGTGTATATACTAAACTAACAATGCGCCCCGGTTTCGCACAGGTGATTTCTGGATCTCGACAACAGCGCCACCTACCGGGTGCAATTGCGAATCTAAACTATCCAGGAACCCAATCAAACACAAAAAAAATCATAAAACTTCGTCCAGCCATTTAAGAGGAGTTCAGTGACAAACACACATAGAATTTACACTAATGTTATAGAGAGTGCGAATTTTGTGAGTTTGTATATATATGTGAAGGGTAATCTCCGGAACCACTGCATCTATTTGAAAAAATCATTCACCATTAGAAAAGTATATTATTCTAGATGGACACATGTACATATACACACCATATACATATATGATAGCTAAAAGTTATGACGATATTCATCACCTATTTACACGTGGTAGAGTCATGCTTCAGCTATATTAGTAGTATAGTTGTAGCACGAATGGGTCGGCTCGATCGGTGAAGGACCACGCTCTCACAGAATACCAGCGTCAAATAGGAGCTTAACGCTGCTGTGTTTCGTGTGGTGAGTGCAGAGAACGGGATACCCTTTTTACTGAAAATGAGGCATTCCATCTTAGTCCTCACGGGTGACAACGCATCTGCATTTTGTTTGATGTAGATGTCTATGGGCCACAGCAACCACTTACCATCAGGTGGACTGTGATCTCGTTTGTCACCCTTATCCAAAAAAAAACCTAAGTAGGTAAGTTTTGCTTTTTAAGAGCTTTTACAGTGTGCGCTGCGTTAATAGTTAAAGTTGCACGTAAATAATCTAATGCTGAATTGTTTCTCTTAAAAAGTTGTAAAAGAAAATTCGCGACAGCATTATGTCTGTCTTCTAAGGATAACTCACAGGAAACATTTTTATATGAAACATCTAGCGCGCGAAAATAATTTTAGTGGCGGTCGGCGTGGCGGTAGCGGGGATGTCGGTGCGGGAAAGACATATTATAGAATAGAATAGAATGATTTTTATTCAATATTGATTATTACATAATAAAATAAAAAAGGTGAATGGCAGAGTCGGCAACCATACCAAACTTAATGCTTACTTCATGGACTAGGAGGAACAGGTATTTGGATCGAGTATTTGTACGTAATTGGTCTAAGTGGTCATGTAGAAAGAATGAATGAGGAAAGAGTGACAAAGCAAATTTATGTTGCAGAGGTGAACGGCAGAGTCGGGAAGGGTCGCCCTAGGCGAAAGTTTATCGACCAAATTGGCGATATATTGAAAATGGGCCAAATTAAGAGTACCTTTAACCGACGAGCGTGTATGCGTAGGTATATGGATGTGGAGGAAGCGAGAGAGGTGTGTCAGGATCGTGCCAAATGGAATTCCATAGTCTCTGCCTACCCCTCTGGGTGACAGGCGTGAGTTTATGTATTACATAATACTTATTGAAAGTAATTTTTTTATTTACCACTGGTTCAGAAAATACCTCTGTCCTGGGAAGAACCAGCAAGAAACCCAGCGGGACTTTTTTTAAACATAATTTCACTTAACAATAATTTTGTTAATACAATTTTAAATGAATTTTCATAGAACGAGCATGGTGGCGATCACCTTATTCCCAGGGGTTATTTTCATTCATGTATTCCTTGAAATTATAATAACCCTTTTTGTACAGTTTTTCTTTAATAAAACTTTTAAACTTGTTTATGGACAAACTTTGAACATGTTCTGGGATTTTGTCGTAAAAGCGTTTACATTGCCCCATAAATGAATTACTGATTCTGTGGAGTCTAGTAACTGGCATTACAAGCTTATGTTTGTTCCTAGTGTTTCAGGTATGAACATCCTTATTCTTATTAAAGCTGTTTATGTTTTTATGTAGGTACATACATTACATTTTCATAAATATATTGCGATGCCAAAGTTAATATGTTTATTTCTTTAAATTTCTCTGGGACTCTATAGATAACTGTTACCGTAGTGTGTAACCCGGGTAAAGCCGGGAGCAGGCCGCTGGTTATATATAAAAGATAAACTCATTTCATATCCGACTGCAAAAAAAGAAGATCACTAATCACAATTCATTACTGTAAACCGTATCATCGTCGCGCCGTCACAGATAAATCGCGATTAGTGAGCTTTAGTGTGAGTAACCGTGTTGCGGAAGTGGCGCCCACCGCGGCCTCCAGACCACGCATGACCTGACGATGGGCGCCGGGCGCTGACTCGTTGCCTGTCGCCCGTCGCCCGCCCATACTTGCTGATCTAATGTTGTATTTATACGACGAATAATCTCGCGTAAGGCGCCGCATACATGTCGAGATCTATTCATTTTTATCTACCGACTTCAAAAAGGAGACGGTACTCAATTCGGCTGTGTTCTTTTTTTTAATGTGTTACCTCATAACTTTGTTCTACGTAAACCGATTTTGATGATTCTTTTTTTATTTGAAAGCTGGTGCTTCTCATGTAGTCTCATATAAATTTGATCAAGGTCTGGCCAATAGTTTTTGAGTTATCCTGAATAATATATATTGAAGTCAGATGTACAAAATTTTTAATTTTTGTTAAGTTAATTTAGAATCCACAAGTTAATAAAAAAAAACATATTTTTTATGAATAAGGTTGACAAACGAGCACACTGTTGAGATGACGGTAAGTGGATGCTGTAGTCATAGACATCTAATCTTGATTAACAATCAAAATGCGGATACATTGTCACCCCTGCGGACTAAGAGAAGAAGACTCGTTACCAGTGAAAGTGTCTTTAGTTGTCGGTCTCTCTACTCATCATACAAAACACAGTTGTATTATGAGCGTGGTCCATCCCCGGTCGAGCCGACCCATTCGTGCTACAACTATACCAGTAATGTAGCTGCAGCATGGCCCTACCACGTAGTGTAGTGGTTCTGGGAGTAGTAGTGACGTGGATAGCGCACGCAATTGAGGGAGTGCGGGAGGTGCTCTTCAAACTAAGTAAGACACATCATTTATTTTACTACGCGGAGTTTAGCTAATTAATTTTTAACATGTTTAATCTGCAACTAACTTTAAACAAAGAATCTTTGTCACTTCTGGGGACTAAATTGGAACGGCTCAGAAGCCTGTAATCATATGGACTCTATATATCCTTTAGACTGAAACACAGTATTGCAAGCACTGCTATTAACCAGCAGAAAATCTAATCGGGTGGTCCCTACCCAGACGGAATCCTAAGCAGAAAACAAGTGATATAAACATGATATCGAGACTGAATGATATAAAGAGACTATCTTCGCACGGGTGGTTTCTAGATCTCGACAACAGGGATACCTGCCAGGTCCAAGTAACTATAGGTAAGAATCATCCAGGTGACCCCATCACGCATACCGGAATTTTGTATATAAAGATGAGATTAATACACGCTTAGCAATTAGTTGAAGCGTTGAGGTCCGCGGTTTCGAATCCCGTACGGAACAAGCATTTGCATGGCCTATAAATAATTGTTCCTGGGCTGGATATTTGTTATACTTGTGAAATTTATGTCTGTAAACTACATCCACGATAGAGAAGAAAATCTTTGTGTGAGGTTAACTTTTTATTAAAATAAAGGAGATATACATAAGAGTTAATACAAAGCTAGGCGAACTATTTACCACATAACCCTTTCTGTCGTAAAAAGAAGTCGTGAGACTGAATGGAAAAGTGTTATGCAAGGTGTAATAACGTATAAACATATATAATATGTATGTTATATATTATATAGTAGGTATATAATATAATTATATGCAGTGTTGTGACGGGGTAAGAAAATTCACTACCCCAATCACCCCGTAAGGTGTCGTAAGGGGTGATATATAGGAAAATGAAACAGGAATGTCAGTTAAATTTTATAATTAAGCCTATCTACGAGGGGTGATCCAAAAGTAATGATAATGAAAATAAAACACGGTAATTAAAGTTAAAATAATAATTTATTTTTCTACGTAGTCTCCTAACAAATCAATACATTTAGTCCATCTTTTTTCTAAACCCAGGATTCCCTTTGAAAAAAATTCTTTGTCTTGACCCTCCCAAAACGCTTCAACAGCGGCCATTACTTCGCTATCGTCTTCAAATTTCTTGCCTCGGAAGTGTTCCTTGAGCCGAGGAAAGAGGTAGAAATCACTAGGAGCTAGATCTGGCGAATAGGGAGGGTGTTCGAGCATTTCGAATCCCGTTTCTTGAACGGCAGCCATCGCAACTGCGGCTTTGTGAGCCGGTGCGTTGTCTTGGTGAAACAGCACTCCAGCTCGCTGTTTGCCGCGTCTTTTTTCCTTAATGGCCTCCCGTAATCTTCTTATTTGGTCTGCGTAGTAAGAGCCCGTAATAGTGGCTCCCTTTTCCAAATATTCCACCATAATTATGCCTTGAGTGTCCCAAAACCAGATGCCATAACCTTTCCCGCCGAACTTGAAACTTTGAATTTCTTTGGCGTCCGTGAGGAGGCTCGCTTCCAAGTCATCGATTGTTGTTTTGTTTCAGGATCAAAATAGTGGATCCAGGTCTCGTCCATAGTCACAAAACGGAACAAAAAATTTTCTTGATCTGCTTGAAACTTTTCTAAATTGACCCTCGAAATGTCAACTCGATTTTCCATTTGCTCGTCGGTTAACATTCTGGGTATCCAACGCGCAGAGACCTTTTTCATATGCAACTCGTTCGCAAGGATTTTTTGAACGCTGCCATATGAGATCCCTGTGACCTCAGCTACATGCCTGATGGTCACTCTTTGATCTGCCAACACAACATCTTCGACTTTTTTCACGTTGTCTTCAGTGAGGGACGTGGATGGGCGTCCTTCGCGATGTTCATCTTCAGTGGATGTTCTGCCTAGTTTAAACTCATTGGCCCAGCGTGCAACTGTAGAATATGGAGAAGCAGAGTCCCCCAATGTTTCCACTAAGTCACTGTGTATGTCTTTTGAAGACATTTTTTTCAAACAGAGGTACTTGATGACAGCTCTAATTTCGTTTTTCTCCATGTTGATGTTATCTCTTTGACAGTTCGTATTCAAATGAATGTATCTCCCGGAAATCGTGATCTATTTATATGATTTTTTTAGGCTGACGTAGTAAGTATATAAGCAAGCAAAAAATATTTTTTTTGGATTTTTATGCGGACCCGAAGTAACCGATTATCATTACTTTTAGATCACCCCTCGTAGGTTCTTTTTATAGGATAAGGGTGACAAACTAGCACACAGTCCACCTGATGGTAAGTGGATGCTATTGCCCTATTGACATCTATGTTTCACCCCTGTTAAGAATCGAAATGCAGACGTCGTCAAGCCTGAGAACACACAAGAGTGTAGTCCTGCCCCGGTTGAACCTTTGTGCTATAATCATAACATAGCTGCAGCGTGGCTCTACCACGTATAAAAAAACAACAACGTATTACAACGCAGCCGCGAGTCCCACGACAGGACAGCTGTTCGCTAACAAACCGACCTGCGACATTACTAACTAAACTACCTTCATAAAGCTGCAACTATTAGGCTAACTATTCGACCGAAAGCCGGACCGTTATTGTTAGACCTTATCACTTTATCAAAACTTGTTGAAAACACTCAAGTGTTCTGTGACAATCGGAACAAGCTAATGACTACGACAATAAAGTTTAATGCTCGACAAAAAAAACCAGCAAGTTTACGTGGTAAAACCACGCTGCAGCTATAATATCGTTGTAGCATGAAAGGGTCGGCTCGACCGGGGAAGGACCACGCTCTCTCAGAATACCAGCGCAAAATACCAGCTTAACGCTGCTGTGTTTCGTTATGGTGAGTGTAGAGAAACTCTTTTTACTGGAAACAAGGCATTCTATCTTCGTGCTCACGAGTGACAACGTATCTGCATTTTGATTTTTAATCGAGGATAAATGTAGATGTCTATGGCCCACAATATTCACTTACCATCAGGTGGACTGTAGGATTGTCACCCTTATTCGATGAAAAAGGAGCTATCTCTGGATATCGCGTCAAACAAGTTCAATGTGTGTATTGAGTCAGCATTGCGGATCTGCCGGGGCCAAACGGCTCGGTTACGCTGGCGCCCGCAATAGCTCTATTTCGGTGCGGGCGCCAGACGTCCATGTTTATGTGCTTTCAAACAAAATATCGACGACATATACGCCACTTAATACGTCTACTTGACTGAAACTAGAGTCGACGGTTAAGTACTTAACTTCTAATTCCAGTATCATGAGTTCGAATCTCCGGAATTGTATTCTACTGCTCAAGCGAGTAATTGTTATTGCTGTCGAAGCAACACACGAGAGCACTCTTTTATATTTTTTGTATAGAATAAGGTCGACAGCAGACAGTCCGCCTGGTGATAGTGTCGTCCAGACCGAATTTCGATCACGGCGGCCAGAGTCTCATAGGAGATGAACCATCTACGCAAGACAGAATTAAAGTGTTCGAGTGTTTTTTTTTATAGGATAGCGTGACAAATGAGCACACAGTCCACCTGATGGTAAGTGGTTGCTGTGGCCCATAGACATCTACAGCTATCTTCGATTACGAATCAAAATGCAGATGCGTTGTCACCCGTGAGGACTAAGATGGAATGCCTCGGTTTCCAGTAAAAAGGGTCGCCGGTTCTCTACACTCACTATACGAAACACAGCAGCGTTAAGCTGCTATTTTACGCTGGTATTATGTGAGAGCGTGGTCTTTCCCCGGTCGAGCCGACTCATTCGTGCTACAACCATAATATAGCTGCAGCATGGCTCTACCACGTATAAAACATAGGTTTTATAATTAAGACATGCTTTCTCTATTCCCTCACTCTCATAATCTGATGGGACATTAATCGGACAATGCCCGAGAGAGATCAGGCGCAGGACCAACGGCTTTACGTGCTTTCAGAGGCACGGGGGTGACACACCGTCTACTTCCAGACACCGAGCTGCCACTGCGAATCTCTTGACAGAAAAACCTAACAACTGATTTTGGCCTGACCCGGGATTTGAATCCGGTACCTAATAAGCATCATCAGCAACCCTATAGATAGATAGATAGATAGATAGTAGCGTTCTATAGCCCACAGCATTATCACTAGGAATTTTAATACCCCGTTGGTCTAGTAGTCGTAACCGCGATTGTAGATCATGAGGTTCCAGGTTCGAATCCCGGGTCGGGATAAAAAACCAGTTATTTCGTTTTTCTGTCAAAAAATTCTCAGTAGCGGCCTGTAGTTTTACTGGGTTCTATACCCTTTAGAGCAGAAGCCAGCAGTGTACGTACTGCTATTTGACGACAGTTAGAGATGTGGTGGTACACATGCAGAGGGATTCCTAGGCAGAAAAGCCGTTCTACCATCTTGTATATAGCACAATACATCACAATGTATTTATTCACCGCTGAGCGCGTGCTGAATCGGCACTTCAATTTGCAATTAATAATTTTTCATTGGTGCCGACGGGGATCAAACCCGGGTTGTTCGTGTTTTTTTTTTATAGGATAAGGTTGACGAACGAGCACACAGTCCACCTGATGGTAAGTGTTTTTTGGGATCCATAGACATCTATTCTCAATAATAAATCTAAACAGAAGCGTTGCTGACTACCCTTGGCGACTAAGATGGAATGCCTCTGTTCTAGTAAAAAGGGTCGCCGGTTCTCTACACTCACCATACGAAACATAGCAGCGTTAACCTGCTATTTTACGCTGGTATTCTGTGAGAGCGTGATCCTTCCCCGGTCGAGCCGACCCATTCGTGCTACAACTATACTTCTAATATAGGTGCAGCATGGCTCTACCACGTATAAAATACAAGTTTAAATATAAATATAAGTTTACGGTAAACGCAAATTTAGATGTATAAAACGTTATTTTTTTTGTTTTACTGCTTATTGTTAGCAATATTTGTATTAATGTACTTTCACCAAAACTCTGATCTATTACTCAAATTGGATTTTCTTCATTAATTAAAGGCCGCATCATTCTTTTAGAATAGAAGAAAATAATTTTTATTCAATACTAGCAATCCGCCCAGTCTTCATACGTGTGATTCCTGGATCTCGACAACGTCGCCACCTACGGGGGTCTAATGTAATCTAAACCATTAAGAGACCCACAATAACACAAAAAATTTCATCAAAATCGATCCAGCCGTTTTCGAGGTTTTCGAGACTAAGACACGGCAATTGAATTGTTTTTCATATAAATAAATTGATAGATAGGTATTATTTTTAATACAATAATAATTTTTATAATAATAATTTTATTTTTATACAGTGAGTGATGCATTAATGGGTAGCAAAACGCAAACGCAAAAGAGCTCAGTAAAACCTAATATCTCAACCTAATACTGTGGGAGAGAAGTAGATGAGGTGACGACCTGGTAAGATAAACATGAAATCGATGGATGCAGGTGGCTCAGGACCGTGTTGTGTGACATTCCTTGGGGGAGTTATGCGTTCAGCAGAGGACTTGTGAAAGGCTGTAATGATGATATAATGAATACATCACCGCGAGGGTACGTAACATATTAAGATATAATACAGGTAACATCTTTGCTATTCGTCCAGGACATGAGTAAGCGGCGCCCGCCACCCTGGCTCGCGCATCCAATACATTTATACGATGACTCGACTACACACAGTGCGGTGTGCTTTATTGCTCGCGCTCGAAAACTTTACTTGATTTACATTTCGCTACTGGGTGTAGAAATGTTGGATAGACAACAATAATCTTAAAGTTCTTGTACACCTTTGCTAGTGGCCTATTTATTTCTTTATTTATTTTTAAAAAAACGTTACCCCCACACTAGGATTTTCTCCTGTATCGTAGAGGCAGTTTACAAACATAGATTGCACGAGGACAAATATCCAGACCCGGAACAATTATTTGTAGGCCATACGAATACTTGATCCGTGCGGGATTCGAACCCGAATCGATTTTAATATTTCAAGTTTAAGTACAATAAATGCTCCCACAATGAACACTTTCTTGAAATTAAAATGCCGACATTAAATTGTAAAATATAGTATTAAATTAACAATTAATAAACTTTATTTAATTTAATGAAAAGAGTAGGAAGTCACAGATTTCAAGTTAATGAAATACAAAATTGTCTTTATACATAACAAATAAGTACACAAGACGGCATTAATGTATAAAATATAATGTAATGGTGATCATTTCAGCTACTATTATTAAATATAATAATAATCTTAACGCAAACCAATAGTGTGCTTTTTACAAATAGCATGTGCAAGCAATCTTCTCGTTTGTTGAAAGATTTATCCTAATGGTTTTTTTTTTATTTGGAAGGCAGAAGAGGTTTCTTGTTTTAAACGTTATCCACACAAGGAATTCCTCCTTTTCGTAGAAAAGTATTACGTAAATTTTACATGGATGAACATCCTCCAGACCGAGAACAATTATTTGTAGACATTACAAACACTTTTTTCGTGCGAGATTCGAACCCGCGTCTCACAGAGTTGCAGCCAAACGCTTAGCCGCTTTTCGAGTCGTCAGGAAAGGCAAATAAATTAGATTTGGAGTTGAAATATGAAAATCCAATAGAAAAGTATCGATTAGCAGAGTAATCATGGCCTCAGTCAACGTTAGCATAAGACTCTTCCAAGAAATAAGTATTTTAGCGTATTGTTCGGAATGCTCAAATGAAGCAGTGAATTAAGCTGGTAAAAATTTTATTTATGATTTCTTGCCATAAAATGCATATAAAACAACGACAACATGCTCCGAAGTCGATGGATGCAAGTGGCTCCGGACCGTATTTTTAGCATTCCTTAGTAATGGTATGAAATGTAAAAACAAAGGTTAATACTAGGGTTTCCAACGCTACTATATGATAAAGTGTACAACTGTACATGCGGACCGAACGCGACGCGAAACTACTTAACATATTTCAATAAAGGCTGACTATAACGTGAGGTTGTTAATAAAGGGTTAGAGGGGCAAAAATACTTCTTTAGAAGTATAATCTTTATGACCCACTAGTGGCTTAGTGGCATTCCTTGGGGGAGGCCTATGTTCAGCAGTGGACTTGTGAAGGGCTGTAATGATGATGATGAAGAAGTATAATTTTAATGATCTATAGATATAAATAAAATTAAAGTGTCTGTCTGTAATATCGAAATAACTGCCCTATATTGAGCTGAGGGAGCTATTTGCATGCTATTAAGACAATTTCTATAATATTAACAATTTCTAAAATGTCTGTCAGTCTGTCTGTCCGGGCTAAATTTGGGAATGGCTGAACCGATTGTAGTAAAACTTAACGAACAGATAGAAAGCAGTACCAGGACACCAGGAGTGATCTAGGCTATATTGGAACGAAGTTCCTTAACGGACGGTACGGGTTTGGCGGATGGGAGCTAGGCGACAAAAAGTGTAAGATTTTTTTCGTCATTACCCCTTGCGTCATAGTGTAGACGACCTTAGCGGCGAAATAAGAAAGTGAGATGGAATAATCCATCTCCCTCGCACTTTTTCTTATGTTGCCATGAAACAAATATTATTTTATTTCAAATGACGCTTCATGTTAATAGACGCTAGTAATTAATTTATTTGTATTTGTTAATCAATAATATAATACCTACGTTTATCAATAATAATAGGCATATAGGCATATACTACGCAAGGTACTTCGTTCCAACCGAGTGTTCCACGACACTCACGCATTTTTTTATCCGAAAATCTTGAAGAGCTTTTTTTTTTTAAGGAAAAATTTATAATTTTTCCTTTTTAGGTTCAACATTATGGTCTTAGATTATCTTAAATCTAAATAACGTCACATTAATAGATCCTACCCGGGCGAAGCCGTGAGGGGTTGATAGTAAATAATTATAATATTAAAGTTTCCAAGCCTGGTTGATACACGGTACTTTGTTCCGCCGGCACAAGAAGCAAATCGTAAGGGCCGGTTTACATTATCTTATTCTTTAGGAGAGTGATTTAGGGGAGTACCTACATTAGTAGAAACGTATAACTTTAAACAGTAGGTTTTAGTGATTAGAAATTTGAAAATAGAAACCAAAAGAATTACTTTTTATTTTTGTTTCAAATGCACTAAAGCATTCACATTAGAGTGCTACTAATATACCCACCCTCCTAAAGGAGAGCCCAAACCAAGAGCAGCAGCTTCTTCCTAACATCAACTAGAAAATAAAAACTGTGCGAACCTTAGGTGGGTGTGTGGGAACTATGACTAATAACCCCCTTATAAGAAATTATATGGGGAGAACTTCGATTCGAGTCCTATATCACTCCTCAAAAGATTAAGATAATGTAAACAGGCCATAAAATGGCCTGTTTACATTATCTTAATCTTTTTTTTTAAACTTCTAATTCGCGTGTTGGTGATATCAGTCGTCAAGTCGCTGACTCATCCTCTGGGAAATCCCGTCTCCAGCTCGACCGTCACCGCTACAACCGCTCGTGCGTCAAACACGTCCTAAATATATTCAGCTAGTAGTGTGTCCACAAAACCGCCGTTCTTCCGTGAAAATCACAAGCGTTTAGTCATCCACTGTCCGCCGCATGATTTGTTTGCGACGTCAGGTGTCGACATTATCATGCGCAACTTTGTGAACTTTTAATAGACAACTATTGCGTTAAACTCTTCTCACAATTCGAGGCGAGTTAAGTATGAATTTGAATTGGCAATATTTCGACTGAATAAAATATTTTTTGTATCGCTATTGTATCGCTTTTTTACGTTTTTTTTTTGGAAGTTAATAATTAAAGAATATTTTTTTAAACAAGGTGGGTAAGGCTCCACCATTACGTAATGCCAACTTCTACCGCCAAGAGAGTCAGTATAATTATAGGGTGGACGAGCGCGAGCCCTGGGCACTGGACAACGGAGAATGCAAGTAAAATGCAAACGAGGAATTACCTCGCGTTCCATGTTAATTTGATTTTACTATTTTATTTTGATGTTGTGAGCGCAAACAGCTTAAATTCAATTCAAAGCAAAAGCGAAGACGTTACCATAATTTGATATGTTTCTTTATCTTTTTTTTTTTCTGAAAACGTTACCCACTACGTACCCCACACTAGGATTTCTCCTGTATTGTGGAGGCAGTTTACAAACATAGATTGCACATGTACAGACATCCAGCCCCGGTACAATTATTTGTAGGCCATCCAAATACTTTTGTTCCGTGCGGGATTCGAAACCGAGGCCCCCAGCGCAACTCATTGCTAAGCCACTGCACCACGGGGCCGTCAATATCCTTGCTCGTCGCGGGAATATCTATGAAAATAAAAGAACCATTCGGCACAGTTTTAAATTTCTTTATTTTTAAAGATTTTTTATTTTCTGTTTAGGGTGTACTCAAAATTTCTTTTCATATCTTTTATTAATTTTACCTTTGTAGTGGTTTAAGGCTAAGCGTCCACTAGGCTCGCCGAGCGGAGTAGAATCGAATTGCAGAAAGTCGCCTCCTATAATATATGTATTTACTATGAAACTGCGTCCATTAGCGACGAGCTGTGGCGCGCCGAATGAGGGCTAATAATTTTCCACTCACCAGATGTCGCTAAAGCTAGCGACTATACACTATATATATACTAGCTACTATATACTAGCGACTGAGGTAAAGTTTTTTGTTACACAGTGTCATTTAATTGAGAAATTAGTTTTAAATAATAGTTTATCATTGTCTAGAGTATTATATTAATATATAACACAATGCGTCAGTGGTTTGATTTTTAATTTTTTGCACATTATAACTCTTTTTTTTTATAAAGTCGTCTTTTAGTTATATTTATAGTTTGGTTTATTCATTTCTAATGTAATTAATATAAAATATAACTAATAATACAGAAAGAAACCTTAAAGATTACATTTTCCTAAGAAATTATCGTCCCCGCTATGAAAGCTGTCAAATATTTTACCTCACTCGAAAGTGGCGCCGCCCTGGTGGCAGAAAAAGTCGTGGATGCCCTCATTGAACTAACCGCGCGAATTGCTTGACAGGCGAATTTCTTCGCCGATGCGATTTGTTTCAACTCGTCGCCCCTCAGTCGACTCGGAGAAGTGGATGCGCGCCAGCGTATTTTAATTAATCCTATTTCGTTTTCGTAAAAATCTTTTTGTTTAAATAAAAATGAATGAAGAACTATTGATATCACTGGTCCAACAATACCCAGAATTGTTTAATCATGAAGATTCACATTATCACGATGAAATAAAAACATCTCTTCATCCTAGTTGCCCATGACGCAAAAACGACCTATTTTGATGAAGAATTTGCGATGAATGAACAATTCGATTCGAATCGTCAGAGATGGACGCACTAGGAATGACTGCGACTTGATTCGATTCGACGCATTTCTGCTGTAGTCGACGCCAGGCTTAAAACGCTTTACTTGGTATTCCAACTACTTTAATAAATCTGTTTATTTCATAATCTTAAACAAATCATACTGTTTTTTATAGAATAAATGTGACAAGCGAACAGACAGTTCACCTGAATGAAAGTAATAAAGAAACCTTAGTCCTCAGGGATATCAATGTATTTGTGGACTTTTGTTTGGTTGCTGATGATCACGTGCTGTGGTTCGATGTGTAATGGCGGGATCACAGAATCTACTACCTCATATTATCATCCTGTGGATGTCAAAAGGTTTAAATTATTTATTAAGCAAAAATTGTCTAAGTAAGGGTTATTATTATTATACTACTAAAGAGTACATGACTGATAATAACCCCTGGGAATGAGGTGATCGCTACCATGCTGTATCTAAATGTTTTCATAACAATTGAATAAAATATTATATTGTAAATTGTATTTTTTTTTAAAAGTCTCGCTGGATTTCTTGCTAGTTCTTACCAGGACGGAGGTTTATTTGCGAACCAATGGTAAAAGTAAAAAATGACATTCAATAAGTATTATGTACTGTAACCCATATTGAATAAAAAATATTCTATTCTATTCTAAGAGGCGAGAGAGGGAAACTAAAAAAGAGTTCGAGAGTCTCGCTCCTGCCAACACGTCTGCCAATCGTGACAACTATGGCATAGGTGGGATTAATGTGGTAATTTATGGGGGAAGCCTATGTTTACCAATGAGCATAGGCCGTGGTGATAATGATTATGACCATGTGCTGCATGTCTAGTTACAGTCTAAGTACGTCCCAGTTCCAGTATATATATGAACTGAAGCTAACTGCTGGCTATACGAAATGACAAACACTACTCGTCATCCAAGAGTTATGTTTTGATAAGAAGTTAATGTCCTCAGACAGGACTATAGTGCCCAAGTGTATGCGCAAGCACAGGTGCACTCTCTATTCCCTCATTCTCATAGTCCGATGGGACGGTAAACCGACACGACAGGAGAGAGATCAGGCGCAAGACGAACGCCTTTACGTGCTTTCCGAGGCACGGGGGTGAGACACCGCCTACTTCCTGACTCCGGGCAGCTACTGAGAATTTCTTGATGGAAAAGCTGAATAACTGATTTTTTTTTGGCTCGATCCGGGATCCGAGCCCTTGACATCATGATAAGCATTCGCATACTACAACCACTAGACAAATGAGGCAGTCCATAAGATGTTATATTATATTAAGCGTATAGCTAGCTTCATAACTTACCCTACAAGGTATCACTCGTTTAAGTTAATTGAACTTGATGTTATAGAGATTTTATGCAAGTAGAAGAATAATTTATTTTCCAAGTAACTGATATTATATTAGCTTAGTTTAAAATAACATTATTTGCTTCGCAGCGTGAGAGTAGAAAAACTATGTGTACACGATGAGTGCCTGTTAATACCTAGCCATGGTTTCGTAGAAAACACCGACGGTAAACAGCGTGTCCCTGTTATTTGCGTTGCATAAAATTACAGAGCGAAGTTGCGCGCACCTGCACGCAACGGTGCGTTCACGCGATTTGTTTTCGGCTTTTGGACACGTCACTGACGCAGCGTGACGTCACCGATCGAGGTTGCGGTGAACGCTAAACGCCGATCAAAAGTTCATAACATCAAGGTTAAGTATGCATCATCGGACTAGTTAACCTTCGAGGGTCACGCAAAGGTGTACTTCGGTTCATAGAAAACGAAATAAAGTGAACCGTAACAAATTTCACTGTGCTGGAACTATTTAATAAAACTACTTTTACGGATTTTATGGCGCTTAATTCTACTGCAGTACACAGCTTCACAATATGTTCATGCGTCACACTGCGTAGTTTTTGGGAGGTTTTGACGGCTACTTGAGCCAGCAGACAGTTGGCGATAGTATCCCAAGGCGCCTTATCTTGAAATTCACATCGCCATCGGAGCACTTGTTTCACAGTTTCCAGTACTAATATATAATAATGCGCAGACATTTAATACACAAAATCGCACCACGTTCACATATCAAAGTCCACTTCAAAGCATTATTTAAACAATAATACAGGAGCAACAATCCGCCGCTGGTCAAGTGCCCTCCAAAAACCCCGGCGCGGCGGATGGCGTTTTGGACGTTAAGGCACAGAATTAAAAATAAATCTTAAAATTGAATTATAAAATGTATAATGCATTTTTAGGGTTCCGTAGCCAAACGGCTATAAACGGAACCCTTATGGATTCGTCATGTCTGTCTGTCTGTCCGTCCGTATGTCACAGCCACTTTTTTCTGAAACTATAAGAACTATGCTGTTGAAACTTGGAAAGTAGATGTATTCTGTGAACCGCATTAAGATTTTCACACAAAAATAGAAAAAAACAATAAATTTTTGGAGTTCCCTATACTTTATATTCTGTATACTTTATGGATTACCAGTTTCCTTGCTGACCGGAGCATCAAGGTCGTAGTAGACGGTGCATGCTCTGATTTCAAGACAATCAACGCTGGTGTTCCACAAGGCTGCGTGCTATCACCAACGCTGTTTCTCCTGCATATCAATGATATGTTGCTAACTGGTAGCATTCGTTGCTATGCAGACGACAGCACTGGTGATGCCTTATATACCGGCCGTGCCAATATTTCTCGGGAAAACGTCACCGAGTACCGGGGACAAACTTGTGTCTGAAGTCGAGTCTTTGCTTAACAAAGTCTCGGATTGGGGCCGACTAAATCTAGTCCAGTTCAATCCCCAGAAGACACAAGTTTGCGCGTTTACCGCTAAAAACAACCCCTTTGTCGTATCTCCTCAGTTTCAAGGCACTCCCTTTGCTGCCTCAGCTAGTATCGGAATCCTTGGCGTCGACATATCGAATAGTGTGCAGTTTCGTGGTCACTTGGAAGGGAAGGCCAAATTGGCCTCTAAAAAGCTTGGCGTATTCAGCAGAGCGAGACAGTATTTCATGCCGGCACATCGCTTGCAACTTTACAAAGCGCAAGTTCGGCCCCACATGGAATACTGTTCTCATCTCTGGGCCGGGGCACCCCAGTGCCAGCTCCTTCCACTTGACCGCATCCAGCGCAGAGCGGTTCGAATCGTCGACGACCGAGTTCTTTCTGATCGGCTCGATACACTGGCACTGCGTAGAGATGTTGCATCTCTTTGCGTATTTTATCGCATCTATCACGGGGAGTGCTTTGAGGAATTGTTCGGACTAATTCCAGCCGCTCAATTTCACCATCGCACATCGCGACAAAACTCGCGTTACCATCCATACCATCTGGATGATTGGCGGTCCACCACTGTGCGATTTAGAAGAAGTTTTCTCCCTCGTACAACTTCCTTGTGGTATCAATTACCACCAGCGAATTTTCCGGACCGATACGACTTAGGAACCTTCAAGAAAAGAGCTTACACCTTTCTAAAAGGCCGGCAACGCATCTGCAATTCCCCTGGTGTTGCGGTTGTTCATGGGCGGCGGTAGTCACTTACCATCAGGTGAGCCGCATGCTCGTTTGCTCCCTTTTCTATAAAAAAACAGAACTACAACTCAAAACAAAATATTTTATCAAACCCATACGGGGTATCTATGGATAGGTCTTCATAAATGATATTGAGGTTTCGTATACCATTTTTTTTCTAAACTGAATAGTTTGCGCGAGAAACACTTCAAAAGTGGTAAATGTGTCCCCCCCCCCCCCCCCCCCGTAACATCTAAAATAAGAGAATTTTAAAACTAAAAAAATATATGATGTACATTACCATGTAAACTTCTACCGAAAATTGGTTTGGACGAGATATAGTAAGTAGTTTTTTTTTAATACGTCACAAATCGTAAATTGTTACTTGCTTCTATAGAACCCTTCATGGGCGAGTCCGACTCGCACTTGTCGCTTTTTATGAATAGTAATCAACATTTCTCGTTTACTTTTTACGAAACCTATCTTCAATACGTATTTGTTTACATGGTGCAAAATATCTCATTATCAATAAACCAATTTGCACTCAGTTTATTTTTTGCTATTATCTCTTAAACTATGTATGATATGAAAAAATGTAAAAATATTGATTATATTGTCTTAATTATTTAAAAAACAAAAATCATTAATTTTATGCAGAGTTTCGATTTTACAGAAAAAGAATCAACTTGTTTTGCAGATAAAATACAGCCTAAATCCCTCCAGCATTGCTCTCCATCTGTTCGTGAAGTTTCATTACAATCGGTTCAACCAGAACGAAGTTTAGCCCTACAAAAATTAAAAAAAAAACTGTTTATTATTGTCTAAATAGCATGCAAATAACGTAGTGACCTTAGAAGAAGGCAGTTATTTCAATATCAGAGACAGACACTTCAATTTTATTTATATCTATAGTTTTATAGAATAGAATAGAATAGAATAGAATAATTTTTTATTCAATCTGTAATTCTTATTGAAAGTTATTTTTTAATTTACCACTGGTTCGAAAAAAAACCTCTGTCCTGGGAAGAACCAGCAAGACACCTAGCGGGACTTTTTTTTAAAAGCAAATTTTACATTAATGGTTGTACAAACTATATAAATACAAAATTTATTTTAGAAACAGCTTGGAAGCGACCACCTCATTCCCAGGGGTTATTATCAACCATGTATTTGTTTATACTATAATAACC
The DNA here is from genome assembly GCA_033319125.1 of Parnassius glacialis. Taxonomy (NCBI): domain Eukaryota; kingdom Metazoa; phylum Arthropoda; class Insecta; order Lepidoptera; family Papilionidae; genus Parnassius; species Parnassius glacialis. The sequence continues at coordinate 47,262,120 of JAVANC010000027.1, read as the reverse complement.
CTTTTATACAGTTTCAACTTAAAAAAAAAAAACATTTAAAATTGGTAATAGAGAGAGCCTGTACACTTTCCGGGACCTTGTTGTAATAGCGTATACATTGCCCCAAGAATGAATTACTGACTCTGCGGAGACGAGAAACTGGTATCACTAGCTTGTGTTTGTTCCTAGTGTTTACAGAATGTATATCACTTTATTACTAAAACTACCTTTGTTTTTGTGAACATACATAAAATTTTCGTAAATATACTGAGAGGCCAAAGTTAATATATTTATTTCTTTAAATTTATCTCTAAGAGACTCTCGGTTTTAGGTTGTAAATAGCTCCAATGGCCCTCTTCTCTAAAACAAAAATAGTTTCTGAATCAGCCGCATTTCCTCATAGCAAAATCCCATAAAACATTATACTATGGAAATAACTGAAATAAACTAATCTAGCTGTCTCAACACTAGTGAGACCTCTAATCTTTTTTACAGCATAGGCTGCAGAACTTAAGTCTGTTTGCTAGTTTGGAAATATGGGGGCCCCACTGAAGCTTTGCGTCGAGAGTGATGCCAAGAAAAACAGTGGATACAACAGGGCTCAGTTCTTTCCCATTTAAAAACACATTGGTACTCAGATTTTTAACATTCGTTGTTGTAAATTTAATACATTTAGTTTTATTTCCGTTTAAATGTAGATTATTAACGTTTTTTTTTATGGAATAGGGGACAAACGAGCATGCGGCTCACCTGATGGTAAGTGACTACCGCCGCCCATGAACAACCGCAACACCAGGGGAATTGCAGATGCGTTGCCGGCCTTTTAGAAAGGTGTAAGCTCTTTTCTTGAAGGTTCCTAAGTCGTATCGGTCCGGAAAATTCGCTGGTGGTAATTGATACCACAAGGAAGTTGTACGAGGGAGAAAACTTCTTCTAAATCGCACAGTGGTGGACCGCCAATCATCCAGATGGTATGGATGGTAACGCGAGTTTTGTCGCGATGTGCGATGGTGAAATTGAGCGGCTGGAATTAGTCCGAACAATTCCTCAAAGCACTCCCCGTGATAAATGCGATAAAATACGCAAAGAGATGCAACATCTCTACGCAGTGCCAGTGTATCGAGCCGATCAGAAAGAACTCGGTCGTCGACGATTCGAACCGCTCTGCGCTGGATGCGGTCAAGTGGAAGGAGCTGGCACTGGGGTGCCCTGGCCCAGAGATGAGAACAGTATTCCATGTGGGGCCGAACTTGCGCTTTGTAAAGTTGCAAGCGATGTGCCGGCATGAAATACTGTCTCGCTCTGCTGAACACGCCAAGCTTTTTAGAGGCCAATTTGGCCTTCCCTTCCAAGTGACCACGAAACTGCACACTATTCGATATGTCGACGCCAAGGATTCCGATACTAGCTGAGGCAGCAAAGGGAGTGCCTTGAAACTGAGGAGATACGACAAAGGGGCTGTTTTTAGCGGTAAACGCGCAAACTTGTGTCTTCTGGGGATTGAACTGGACTAGATTTAGTCGGCTCCAATCCGAGACTTTGTTAAGCAAAGACTCGACTTCAGACACAAATTTGTCCCGGTACTCGGCGACGTTTTCCCGAGAAATATTGGGACAGCCGGTATATAAGGCTGATGCCTTATATACCGGCTGTCCCAATATTTCTCTGTAGTGTTTTAGTGCTGTCGTCTGCATAGCAATGAATGCTACCAGTTAGCAACATATCATTGATATGCAGGAGAAACAGCGTTGGTGATAGCACGCAGCCTTGTGGAACACCAGCGTTGATAGGCTTGAGATCAGAGCATGCACCGTCTACTACGACCTTGATGCTCCGATCAGCAAGGTAACTGGTGATCCATTTGCACAATTTCTCGGGAAGCCCATAGGCAGGAAGCTTCGAATGAAGCGTTTTGTGCCAGACCCGATCAAAGGCCTTCGCTACGTCCAAACTAACGGCTAATGCCTCCCCCTTGGACTCTACTACCTCCGCCCATCTATGAGTTAAGTAGACTAGAAGATCACCAGCTGATCGACCCCGACGAAAACCGTACTGGCGATCACTAATCAGCTGGTGATCCTTAAGGTACCTCATGAGCTGGCAGTTTATAACGGCTTCCATTATTTTGGAGAACAAGGAGGTGATGGCGATAGGCCTGTAGTTGGACGAGTCTGAGCGGTCGCCTTTTTAGGGATCGGGTGCACCAAAGCTGTCTTCCATGAGTTCGGGACTACGCCTAGGGAGTAGGAGTACCGGAAAAGACGCGTTAAAACCGGTGCTAACTCCGGAGCACACGTCTTCAGCACAATGGGAGGGACTCCATCGGGCCCACTCGACTTACTGACGTCCAGGGAGAAGAGTGCTTTGCGGAACGAGCGCTGTGTAAATCGCACATCCGTCATGGAGCACTCACATCGCGGGATGGTCGGCGGTGTGTTCCCCCCGTCATCTAGAGTCGAGTTGGATGCAAAAAGAGAGCTCAACAGATCGGCTTTATCCTTTGCGGCATGGGCCAGTGAGTCGTCCTCTCTGTGCAGAGATGGAAGAGATGGCTGACAGAAGTTCCCTTGGACAGCCTTGGCGAGAGACCAGAATGCACGGGTTCCCGAAGGAAGGCGAACTAGCTTCTCACCAATTCTGCCGATGTGCTCAGACCTTGCCTTGGCAATGACACTTTTGAAGGACCTGGAGGCGGAATTATACTTCTTTTTAAGTGCGCTGGTGTTTACATCCCGAGACGTTGATGCGTCAGCCCAGGCCTGGTAGCACTCCTGCTTATGGCGTGATGCTATATTACAGGAGCGACCAAACCATGGCTGGGATCTGCCTCCGATGGCCACCACAGAGGATGGAATAAAAAGTTCCATACCCTGAAGTACCACATCAGCCACAGAATCGGCAACAACGCTGGGATCTTCCGGCGAGAATCAAACCCGCCCCCAAGGGTAGGATGCAAAAAAAGACCGCATCCCGTCCCAATCAGCTGACCTATAGTGCCAAACACGGCGGCAAGCTGTAGATCGCAACTGCGATTGGAGCGTGAGTGGCACCGTACTCCGGATCAGACAATGGTCCGAAGAGCCCAGAGGGGCATCGACGGAGACCTGATATCCGTCCAGATGAGAGGTCAGCAGAAGGTCCAACAAGGAAGGTACATGGTCTTCCACATCTGGGATCCGCGTAGGCGAAGTAATTAGTTGTGTTAGACCATATGCCAAAGCAAAGTCATAGACAGATCTACCCGCATGATCGGTTAAACGAGAACCAAGCCATTCAGCGTGGTGGGCGTTGAAATCACCGAGTATCACGATCTCTGCGGATGGGACCTGTTGTAGCACCGAGTCTGCAGCCATTTGGACGTGATCGATGAGTCGGTCTGTGTCGGCATTACCGCTATGGGACCTATAGAGGCACCCGTAGACGCGGGGATGGTCGTCGCTGTCTACGCACAGCCATAGGATGGACAGGTCCGTACCTTCCAGACTGCCGAGGCGTCGAAAACAGATGTCCTCTCTGACATACACGCAAACTCCAGCCCGGGGCACAAACGAGTGTTCTAATTTGTACCCCGGGTAGGAGAGATACGAAGTATCAGCCGGAGAGGACACCTGTGTCTCGGTTAGAAAGAGCAAGGCCGGCTTAGCTATCTCCAGATGGTAGTGGACGGCGTTAAGGTTTGAATGAAGTCCCCTGATATTGCAGAAATCCACGGTAAGCGTGGCAGGGGTTGCCTTTGCCTTCTTGCTCCGCTTGCCCCGAGCAGGTTCCGTCTTAAGCGGAATTTTGCCCCCCCCCCCCCCCAGAATACGCGGGGCAGCCTGAGACCCCACGCCCAGGAGTGGAGTAGTTTGGTCGTGGATGCTCAGCGAGGGATTCTCCAGGGGTGCTGGTACCCTCCTGGGGTAGTCTTTTATTTAATTCCACTACCATGTTGATGGGGGGGGGGGGATTGGGCCTCCGGCCACCTGCACTCACCAAGCGCAACGCAGAGGTAAACCTCTACTTCACGCTGGCATTCTGCGAGGTCTTGGTACCACCCCGGTTCGAGCTGGCCCATCCGTGCGACAGCAAAAGCTACCACTTGGCTCTACCACTGTTAAAATTTTTGTTAACCAATGCACTAATTTTGATATAGCATTATTCACTTCGTCACATTTAAATGATTGACGTTTAAGTTTAAAAATCAAGGAAGTATCATCAGCAAATAATACTGTATCATGATTATCCCCTACAAGAGAAGGTAAGTCATTAATATACACTAGAAATAGGAATGGGCCAAGAATCGAGCCCTGGGGGACACCAATTAGTACAGGTGACCCGGAAGAACTTTCACCATTGATAATAACTTTCTGCATTATATTACTTAAATATGAAATAATAAGTTTAAGCGCTGTGTTCTTGACACCATAGTACTGTAGCTTCCTGATTAATGTCTCATGGTGAACGCAGTCGAAGGCCTTGGAAAGGTCACAAAATATACCCAAATCATCCTCTGAATTCTCCCATACACAAAAAAATATGTTTAATAAGCTCAACTCCAACGTCAGTTGTCGAGCGACCCCTTGTAAAACCGAATTGATTTTTATGTAGCAATTTATTAATATTAAAGAAACTTAACATCTGATCTGAAATTATTTTTTCAAAACTTTTACTAAATATTGGTAGTATAGAAATTGGTCTAAAATTGGCGGGGTGTAATGTACTACCAGATTTAAATAAAGGTATGGCTTTACTATGTTTCATTAAATCAGGAAACACACCAGATTCGACGATATTATAGATAAAATAACTTTAACGAAAATCCCGCATAAGTCTGCCGTTTTCTTAACATCACTAGTTTTAAAATATTTAGCCATATCTTTTGGCAGTACTCTATGGAATTTAAAAGTATTTTAACAAGTCTTTACATTTTGTTTGAGCAATGATTCGGCGACAGTAGGAGAAGAGTTTAATGATTTAGGTGTCAAAAAAGAAACATCAGTAAAAAGTTTCTCAAAAGCCATAGTAACTTCTTGATCAGATCGAGTTTAATTATTGTTAATATTCAATTGAAAATCCGAGTTGCGCGGTTTGACCTTGCCCGTTTCACTGTTTATTATTCTCCAGGTCATTTTAATTTTCTTAAATGCAGTTTTAATTTTGTTACTTAAATGTAAAGTATTAGCTGTGGCGTGTGGCGCACACTTTTTTAAATATTTTAGAATATCTTTTTACATAATCTCTAAATATAACACTACTATATATGATCTTTCATTATAAATCTCATATAACTTTCGCCTACTTTTATAAATTCCTAGTGTTGCCCATTCAATAAATGATATGAGACTGTTAAAAGAGAAAGTTTTAGAAATAAATATCCTACTAAATTCACAAGTTATAATTTTAAATAACGTACCATACAAATAAATAGCACCATTTTTAAATGAAAGTGATGGAAGTCATCACATTTATTCACATCATCATTTATTGGAACAAACACAACTTTCTTAATTTTCTGTTTCTTGTGTATGTAAGGCAATGATACCAACTGTCCACAATGATCTGAATTAAATTTTGGATAATTGATTTATGCAAGGGCTTAACATCTGTAAAAATGTTATCTATACAGGTCGCACTAGGCCCAGCAATACGTGTTGGTTCTAAGATTAAATTAGCAAGATTATACAATTTAAACAATGAGTTAAACTTAATACTAATGGAAGAAGTTTCAAGGAGATTGATGTTAAAGTCTCCACATATTACAACAGACTTGTTCTGTTTACTAAGTTTGAGCAAAGCTTCTTCCACAATCCTTTCAAAATAGTCATAAGTAGCACATGGGTGTCTGTAAACACAACAATGAGGTGCTCGAGCTCGACACAAGCCATTTCTACAGTTCACTCAACAGAGAGGCTCACAGTATCCTTACGTTCTTTATATAATAATGATTTATCTGCTAGTATTAAGGAGCCACCACGTAAACTTTTTTCTCTATTGAAGGAACTGACCACCTAGTAATTTCTGAAATTAAACATAAAATTATAATCTTTTAGCCAATGTTCAGTAATACAAAGGATATGTATGTTGTTACTATTTAAAAACACTTCAACTTCTAATTCTTTGCCCATCATGCCTTGTATATTTTGATGCACCAGGTATAAACAATTTTCATTACTTATTTGTGGGTTGCATTCAAAATTAATTAAACTCTTAATATTGCTACAGATTGCCTCTATTGTCGCATTTACTAATTTAAATTAGTTGGAACTGATTCCAAATTAAATGTCAAATGATTATCATGCTCAATAAAAGCAGTCTTGGTAGCCAAAAACTTGGCAGAGTTAAAAAGCAAATTATAAGATAGCAAATTTGCTACCAGTCTTAAATTATACTTGGATAGGTAATACCTATCTTTTGTCCAAATTTTTTTATTAAATTATTTATGTCAACTAAATGAAATTTGTCATTATTATCATTACATTAATATGTCAAATTTAAATTATTGTTACCTATTAAATTATTCATTTGTATATTTAAATTATGTCTTAGATTATTTTCCTGTGGCAAACCCTGTATGTAGGGCAGTGTGAACAAGACAATTTTGTGTACATTTAAGTTATTAAGTTGCTCAATATATCTTAATAACTGTTTGTTGTTTACACTGTCTCTTCTATCAACAAAAATTATTATTGTACTATTTGGGCAAAATTTAGTAACTATAATTTTATTTAGGATGGCACTAAAAGATGCTCCAGGCATGCAGCAATTTGTAATATTTTGTTCCTTTAAAGAGTAATTTAAAGTTATGTCTAAATTTTATCCCATATCATCGCTATACACAATTATATTATTTTTGTTAATATTTGGGTTATTTTTTATTTTAAGCTCCTCTGCTATGGCACTATCAAAGAGTTTTGGTGGTGGTATAATATTATCAGCACACACCGACTCTGAAGAAGCTGGTATTGAATGCTGACACTCGCATTGATATTTAACTAAAGAGTCAAAACGCATCTCATTATATATAGATAAGTTGTGATGGCAACGTGAAAGAAACCATCACCACTTGTCGTCCCGTGGGTGTTGTAAGAGGTGACTTTGCTAGGCTTTGCTTTTTTTATAGAATAGGGTGACAAACGAGCACACAGTCCACCTGATGGTAAGTGGTTGCTGTGGCCCATAGACATCTACATCTATCTTCGTTTGCGAATTAAAATGCAGATGCGTTGTCAGCCGTGAGAACTAAGATGGAATGCCTCGTTTCCAGTAAAAAGGGGTCTCCGGTTCTCTAAACTCACCATACAAAACACAGCAATGTTAAGCTGCTATTTTACGCTGGTTTTCTGTGAGAGCGTGGTCCTTCCCCGGTCGAGCCGACCCTGTCGTGCTACAACTATACCAGTAATATAGCTGCAGCATGGCTCTACCACGGTTAAAGCTTCCAATAGATACTTATTACCATCTCACGTAATATGTCATACAACATATCAAGCACCGACGATACAAGTAGCGCCAATAATAATAATAATAAATTATTAATAGAGCTTGCTTATTTATACTCTAAGATAATAATATATTAATAATTTACAGCACTGTGTATTATATTATACATTTAAATAAAATTGAAATGTCTGTCTGCAACATCGGAATAACTGCCTTTTATTAAGTTAAAGTTTTTTTTTTTTTAACAGAATAAGGGTGGATAAGTGGATGCCATGGCCCATAAATTCATTTATCCTCGATTAAGAATCAAAATACAAATACAAATGGATGACAATCCTTGAAAACTAAGATGGAATGCCTCATTTCCAGTAAAAAGGTACTCTCTTAAATTTTCTTCTTTAAAAAAATATAAGTCGTTAGATCAGGGTTATATGCATGCCATTAAGACACCTTTTCTAATTTTTTTGTTGTTTTTTGTCAAACAAAAAGACAGACAAACAAAAAATTTAAAAAAGCATGGCTGATCCGATTAAAATGTAACTTTACGAACAGATAGAGAGGAATGCGAGGAGTGATTTAGGCCATATGTTATGCGAAAAATGTCCTCTGATGATTATCTCAAATCAAAATAACGCCACATTAATAAATCCTACCCAGGCGAAGCAAAGACTTCGCTAGTAAAAAGTAAGAAATATAACTGCAGTGAGATGAGAATCTATCATCCCATTTCGCCTCGTGGGAAAAGGTGACTCTCATGTCCCTTAAAGATTTTTACGCCAGGCGTAAAATGACCGACCAATGTGTTTCAGGATTCCGTATCGGAATTTCGTTTCAGGATTCTGTTTTGGAATTCCAATTCGGAATTCCGAGCGCAGCTAATCCATATAAAACCAAAGAATATCACACACGTACAGTAGTTAGGTTTCCGTTCGAAATTTTGCGGGAAATACGGGAATCCGAATATATGTGGCCGAACTAAAAACATACGTTCAATACTTCGAAACGGAATCCCGAAATGAAATTCCGAATGTATGTAGCCGGCTTAATAATGCCCGATTCTTATATTCAAGAAACGTTTTGTTCTCCGTAACGATCCGTTTTATTATTTCGTAATGTAACACTTGGTTTTAAACTATTAATTGAGAAACAAAGGTTAATTTAAAATAAAATAAAAACTTTAAACAAATCTCTTTTTTTCTCATTATAATATTCATTCGGTTTTTTTTTCTTAAATAAGCGATTTTTATGCACTTCGTCTACTGCACAACGGCTCGTAAAAGAAAGCGAAGCGTTTTTAAATATAAAAACCCGATATAAGGCGAATCCTCTTTTCAGTGGAGAGGTCCACGTTCAGCAGTGGACTGTTATGGGCTAATAAAGAGGGAGAAGGAGAAGGAAAATTCGACCGATTCGAGACATAATCTCTTGATTACAGCATAGTAAAAGATTATTTCTGTGACGAAGATTAGAATAATATGCCGAGTTGGAAGGATTCGCTATCGTCAGACTTAGCGGGAGGACCAACGATCTCAGCACCTTAGAAGTGTCCGATACTGATCACCATCAATATTTAAGGGCTGGCAATTATTAAGAGACATAGACAAGAGTAACCGACACAGCCCAATGGATTAGTAAGCTGAAGTGGCAATGGGCCTGCCATGTAGCTCGAAGAACCGACAACCGATGGGAATATAACGTTCTCGAATGGCGGCCTCGTACCGGCGGACGAAGTGTAGGGCATCCCTTCACTAGATGGAGTAACGACCTGGTAAAACATGCAGGAAGTCGATGGATGCAGGTGGCTCAGGACCGTGCTTTGTGGCATTGCTTGGGGGAGGCCTATGTTCAGCAGTGGACTTGCGATGAGCTGTGATGATGATGACGATGATGATGATGAATTATTAAGACGCCTTCCATTCCATGTTGTTGCAATGGGTGTGATATTTGTTAGTGTACATTTGAACACTTAAGACTACACGAAATAGCCGAGACAGCATGCTGCAGATATATTATGGTTGTAGCACGAATGTGTCGGCTCCACCGGCAAAGGACCACGCTCTCACAGAATACCGGCGTAAAATAGCAGCTTACCGTTGCTGTGTTTCGTATGGTGAGGGTAGAGAACCGGAGACCCTTTTTACTGGAAACGAGGCATTCCATCTTAGTCCTCATGGGTGACAACCAATCTGTATTTTGATTCGTAATCGAAGATAGATGTAGATGTCTATGGGCCACAGCAACCACTTACCATCAGGTGGACTGTGTGCTCGTTTGTCACCCTTATCCTATAAAAAAGCAGCTACTCTACTGCAGTCCGTGGACACTTTCAGCCAACTTCAAACAAGAAGGCTACAGGTGCGTTGTCACGTCTAAAGACTAAGAAGATAGACTGCCTCAAATCCTTTAACTAGTAATTGCACTGGTTCTATTTAAGACCGGAACACAGCGGTGTGAGCATTGGTTTTTAGCGACAGAAACAGGCAAGACGGTGGTACCTGGTGGCAACCTATCCAGACGGACTCCTAAGCCCAACATGTGGTAAAGTTAAAAATTTTGTACAACCGACTTCAATAAAAATTATTAAGGATAACTCAAAAACTACTGGTCACACCTTGATCAAATTTATATGAGACCACACGAGAAACAACAGCTTTCAAATAAAAAAAGAACCATCGAAATCTGTTCAAAAAGAAGAGAAAAAGTTACGAGGTAACACACATTAAAAAAAACATACAGTCGAATCGAGTACCTCCTTGTTTTTAAAGTCGGTTAAAACGGTTTACGGCGTAATAGTAGTAGTGATAGGCGTCTCACACTTTCAACTTTTTTTTCATTACCAGTTAGGGCGAATTACGTCTGGCGTAAACAAGATAGTTATAAAAGCATCTATCGGAGGATATTAGAGCTTTCTAACGTTTCCCATGGACAGATCTGACGACACCTACTGACGAAATGGAATAATGGTTTCTCTTACAGCGTTACCACAAACCTAACACATTGTAATGGTTACCAGATCTATGTAACCTACATTTATTGTGACTTGTGTAATTATCGTAAGAGCTTACAGAGGAAAATTGAAACAAATTATCATAATAAACTACTGGTGTCTACCATGCGTGGCAACTATGGCATAGGGACGATCTATGTGGCAATCTATGGGGGAAATATATAAGCGAGATATCATCACTGACTCACTCACACATCACGACATCTCCAAAACTATAAGCCCGATTAACTTGAAATTTGACACAATATGTACTCCTTTCTCGACGCAGACACAAGGATTTTGGAACATCAACCACTGAGGAAGTAGACTTGTCACAGCTTGTAAATAATAAACGTTACCGGCCAAGTGCGAGTCGGACTCCCGCATGAAGGGTTCCGTACCATCGTAATACACGTTTCCTAGTAGTGAAGCCCCTTTTAATTTTTAATTTATTTTAATTTTTATTATTTGTTGTTATAGTATCAGAAAAAATACCCACTGTGAAAATTTCAACTGTCTACCTATTACGGATCATGAGATGCAGCCCGCTGACAGACAGACGGACGGACAGCGGAGGCTTAGTAATAGGGTCCCAATGGTTACCCTTTGTGTACGGCTCCCTACAAAGCGATAACTTATTGGAATCATCTTCATAAACAATAATTCAACTTTTAAAAACTGCTAAGACAAACTGTTTTTAACAATAATAGTCCCGATTTCAGAAGATAGTAAATAACCTGGAAATTGTGTTATTCTTTAGTGTTTCCTGAAGTTCAGTTATTTGACCCTTTGAGTACCTAGACTAAACAACAACACGAGCTCGAGACGACAACTGAAACGTTGTTTATATAATTACATTACAAACTTCTTTTCCTATTTTTCCACTCTAAGGGGTGGAATTTTTCTTCAAATTAAAATGGTCTTAATGATTTCTTATATTTACGCGAATAGTACACATTGAATTAAAAACTATTTTTACGGATTTTATCGCGTTTAATTATACTTATTTTTAATTACCGACGTTTCGGGTGCTTTACATCACCCATGGTCCCCCGTGACCATGCTGTAAATAAAATCCGTAAAAGTAGTTTTATTAAAATGGTCTTATTTTCCCTTGAGGTATATTCTATACATAAAACAAAATCATTAAAATCGATTCATGATCGGCGAAAATATCACGGTATAGACGTACTAAAAACACGTCCTTCTTTATTGGTTAAAACAATAAAATAAATAGAATGGAGAATAGAAACTACATTTATTCAATATAGATTATAAATGATATCTACTTATTGAAAGTCACTCTTGTTTGATTCACCACTAGTTCGAAAAAACCTTTGTCCTGGTAAGAACCAGATAGAAACCTAGCGGGACTTTTTTTTGAAAAAAAAAAAGAAAATTTTACAATCATTAAAGTTACACAATAATTAACTACACAAAACAAATTATGAATATCTTGGTAGCGACCACATCATTCCGAGGGGTTGTTATCATCCATAAATTCCTTCATATTATAATAGCCCTTTTTATACAAACTTTACGATATCTAGAAACATATTCATAACAACAACATATATACATTTACCTTTAACAGTCACAGCGGTCGGGTCAGCCGACATATCTGCCTTATGTTTAACCACTTAGATAAAGTTATATCACTCACACAACATTTACGTTTGCAAATAATTCGCGAAAGAATTACAATTGTCAGATTACAAATCGTTCATTTTTGGATTAATAGCATTCTATATTTTATGAATATATATATATGTCATTTATAACAACAATATTTTAGGTGTTCAAAGATCGCATATACAATTATTGCATTCTCACGACGCCGTTGGTGACAACGGAAACAGGCGAGGACAACATACGGTACACTACGGTGGAGCTCCGAGCTCAGACTAACGCAACGTCAGAGCCGCGGCAACGCGACGACGTGTGGCAGGGGAAGAAAACACAGCCTCCGTCCAATAACAATTATGTAAGTGCGAGGGTTGGTGCTATTTTTAGAGCTGAGGCGCATATACGTAACCGGTTGGTGAGTATACAATGCGCAATCGGCCAACACAAATAGCGAATGTTGGGTGCATTGGGCAGCTCCGCGTATTCTCAGCGGGTCTATTTGCGGAGCACTTGATGCCGTTTTGCTAGTTTCGCAAGGAGCAGGCTCGATGCATATCTGTAGATGTCGAACTATATCGGGGTACACCAGCCGCCAATTCAATGTGTTGCCATTCACTTCGGAAAGCTTTCATAAAGTTTTTGTTTTTTTCAATTGAAGCCACAAACGAACGGTGTAATAATATCCACTACCCCATATCATCCCATGGGTAAGAGGCGACAGAAGGAAACAAATCGGGAGATAGACAGCAGCGTCTTCCTACGAACGACTTAAAATAATAAACTGCGATTGGGAACCCGTTTGCCTAGCGTGGGAACTATGGCAAATATCTCCCCTATAAGGCAATCATTGGGGGAGGCCTATGTTCAGCAGTGGACTTTAATAGGCTGTAATGGTAACAATATCAGGTGTTACTTTGCGAAAATCCATCATATTAAAGATGTTATAAATTATAATTTCTTATATTTACGCGAACACTAAACATTGAATAAAACTACTTTTACGGAACTACTACTACACTACTAAACTACTTTAACAAAAGTAACAGATGCTGTAGAATTAGCATTTAAATTAAAATGGAGATGGGCAGGCCACGTTGCTAGAGCTACAGATGGACGTTGGAGTGAGAGTCCTCCAATGGTGGTCCTCCTCCCTCGCGAAGTACCACGGCCACGCGGTAGGTCCAGACGCAGGTAGTGTGATGACATTGTGGCCAAAGTTGGCCACACCTGGATCAGACTCGCCCAAAAAAAAAATGGCAAATATGCAGTAGGCCTCAACCCGCAAATGGGTACCCAAATAAATAAAAAATATCAATGTTTAGTAAAAAAAAGTAAATTTGAATATTATCTTATCATAACTAATCTGCTATAAATTGATTTTGATAACATGTTATAATGAACCATTACATATGTTACTATTATTGTTAATAGATTTAAATTGTTTAATTGTGTAATCTCATTTTATTATTTTATATTTGATAATTAAAAATGTAGTTAATTGATTGTTGATTTGTAAAACCGATTTATTACGCATAATTTATAAAATTTATTCTAATTTCTGGCAAATTTTATATCTAAATGTTTGTTGAAGTTATCTTTGAAGCATGATTAGTTTTATAAATGTATGTAAATGAAATTTTATAATATATTTAATTTTATTTAATTCTTATGTGGGAAATATAGGCTTATTATACATAAATAAAAATAAGACTGCTGAATTTTAACGTAGATATAAAAATAGTTTTTCCTCTTTTAGTTTTTCTTATATTTTTTTTCTATACGCATAGGGATTAAATAATTTTCTTTACTCTAAGAAACCCATTTGATTAGTTGTGCAGTTCATATCTATTTTTAAGAGACGAGAGAGAGAGTGAAGGCTATCGCAGACTCTTCATAGGTAGAGATTGATTACCTTTTTTTATTTTTATATAGAATGGGGGTGACAAACGAGCATACAGTCCATAGACATCTTCACTCAACTTAGATTAAGAAACAAAATGCAGATGCGTTGTTACCCGTGAGAACTACGATGGAATGCCTCGTTGCCAGTAAAAGGGTCTCCGGTTCTCTACACTCACCATTCGGAACACAGCAGCATTTACGCTTGTATTCTGTAATTCTATACAGAAGAATATCCTAGTGTGAGGGTAATGTTTTTGAAAAAGATTTTATTTGTATTTTGTTCAATTCAAGTGTACCTAGGTACTTGGTAAAACCGAAGTAAATTTATAAAAATGAGGCGTACCGATTCTTTCATGACTTACTAATCATTCCGTGTCACCGATTTATAATATTTGTGTTGCCGATAGTTTATAGAGACAGGGTGGAACTCCACCGGGTGGCGGGTGGTGGGTGAGGATGGCTTCGGTGCCTCTGCCAATATGCAGTGCCTCCCTCTCGCAATGCACTCATTTAATGTTAAGCCTCCCAACCTATATAAACTTTAAAAATAACAAATTCTCTTCGCCTGTGAGTTCTATGTCTCTATATTTTTATACAATTAAGAGAAAAGAGAGTTGGGGTTGTTCGGGGGTTGCGAATATTCCGGGTTCGATTCCCGGCGGCACCGATGAAATTGTTAATTGCAATTTTAAGTAATGGTTTACCACGGCGGTGAAAGAAAATATCGTGACGCAACGTACATGTTTAAGAAATAAAAAAATCGAGATAAAAGCTATCCTACTCCTATCTCTCAAGTTAAACCAAACTGCACACAGTGTCCAAACTTTCATTGAAATCAGTTCAGTAGGAGTTCATCGCGGACAAACAATGTGACACGTAATCTTTATATATAAAAATTACGTGTCACATTGTTTGTCCGCGATGAACTCCTAAACTACTGAACTGATTTCAATGAATTGTTTCACAATGTGTGCAGTTTGGTCCAACATGAGAGATAGGATAGTTTGATCCCGATAAGTGACCCTCAATTTTTTTTTATTGTGAGTTTAATGATATTTTTTAGGACACATGGTCGTCGGAAAGGGCAGAACAACGTCTGCCTGGTCAGCTAGTTTTTATATATAATGATAATACCTTTATGTCACCGTCTCCAGTGTGTTGATTAATTAAACCTTTTTCCATGATAAATGCTTTATAATTGGTAATGGTCTATCTATCGGTACTGCGTGCGTTGTACTCGAATGTTGAATCGTAAGTTAAAATGCCTTATTTTCAGGGTGTCGGTAGTCATAACTCAATTCACAGTGCTGAGCTTAAGATATTAGGTAACATTCGCCATCCACACTAAGAAATAAAGTTTTCTTACGTGATAGAGCCACGCCGCAGTTATATTATGGTTGTAGCACGAATGAGTCGGTTCTACCGGGGTAGGACCACGCTCTCACAGAATACCAGCGTAAAATAGCAGCTTAATGCTGCTGTGTTTTGTATGGTGAGTTCAGAGAACCGGAGACCCTTTTTACTAGAAACGAGGCATTCCATCTTAGTTCCCAGGGGTGATAGCGGATTTGCATTTTGATTCTTAATCGAGGATAGATGTCTGTCTATGGGCCACATTATCCATTTAACATCAGGTGGACTGTGTGCTCGTTTATCACCCTTATTCTGTAAAAAAAATCCTTTAATGGTACGAAGATATAATAGATGTTCTTACGACGACGCCGTATATTAAATATTAAAAAATTGAAATTGAAAATTATGAAATATTAAAAAAATTACATAATTTTCTTAAAAAGAAAGAAAAACAGAATGATGTCCAAAGCACAAGCGGTAGTGATTTACGAAGTTACAAATAAAATATAAAATCATTTTTAAATATTATATTACATATTATAATAATATTAATGTTTTTAATATTTAATATTACATTATATTTGTAGCTAAAATAATGAAGTTTATTTTCATTTCCAGTGCGAAATAATTCATAACTACCTGTGTTTGTTTAATTTCCGCCTAAACCAAACATGGACATACACATAGATTAATTTTAAAAAGCCCTCCAAGTTAAACGATGACAACAATAAGGATACAATTCCGTTGCTATATAAAATATAATATGCAAAGCGGTCGCTTTAAACTGCATAGTATGAGAACACTTCTCCTCTAAAACGCAAATTTAAGTGCCAATTTGCCATATGCTCACCGATGGTGAAGATCGAACGAAGGAAACAAAACAAACAAAGTGCCTGTAGTTATAACCTCGGGATGGTTGCAAGTATTTCAGCTACAGTAGTAACTTATCAGCAGGCAGAAAGCTCATGTGTCACTTTAATGATATTTAAAAATTGACTGCCTCATTTTTATAGTAATCGTAACTGCCGATCATGACTCAGATCGAAATCAGTTATTGGGTGTTTCTGGAAGTCTTAGTAGCAGCGGAAAGTCACGGAGGTGGCGGTGTCTCACAACGTGCCTCGGAAAGCATTTAAAGCCGTTGGTTCCGCACCTAATCTCGTCTAAATTCCGTCCCTTCGGACTATAAGAGCGAGGGAATAGAGTGCAATTGTGCTTGCATACACTCGTGCAACATAATCTTGTCTTGCGCAGATAGCTAGCTTCCATTGAGAATGGCCACCGTGACCGAAATTCGCCCATGTCCAGCAGTGGATTTTCAGAGATTTTGGAGATTTGTGGACGAAAGAAAAGAATGAATGTCTCATGTAGTCTTATCTATAATTTGACTTAAAACTGAACTTAAAGACTAGTTTTTATAAAGTAACTAGCTGTACCCCGCGACTTCGCCCGCGTGTAATTTAAGGTTTTAATTGTGTTGCGCGGAACCCTAATTATTTTTCTAAAATATAAATAGCCTAAATTACTCCTTATGACATGCGCTATCTTCCAGTGAATGTCCTGTCAAAATCGGTCCAACCGTTTCGGAGATTAGCCGAACAAACAGACAGACAAAAATTTTAAAAATTGTATTTTTGTTATAAGTACCATTTATACTTTCATATGCAATTAGTAAAAAGTTGTTATTTTGACATTACAAACAGACACTTCAATTTTATTTATTTATACCTATAGATGTATAGATCTAGATGATGACAAAATAGCTAATAACTTATTAAATGTTTTTTTTTTATTTGTAAATTTAATGAAGCCCAAGGACACATGCAACCAACAATCTTAAATAGAAAACACATGCGTTATAGACTCAAAAGACTTAGATGATAATATGCCAGTAATTATACTGTCTCTCGTATCATTCCCATAGTAATAAATACGAATATTTTGTTTTAATGTGAATTTTTATAACACGCTTGCGGTTGAAACTTGGAGCGCACTGAAGTCAAGGTCAAGGGAATTATGGAAATAAACAAAAAACCACGCGTGTATGTAAAGTGTCATAGACATTAGCGCCGCGATACAGGTTTTTAAAACTAGGCTTGATCCCTTACAAGGATAGCAGTAATAAAGTTTTGAATAGAATAGTTTTTATTCAATACTCGCGATCCGCCCCGGCTTCGCACGGGTTATATCTGGATCTCGACAACTGCACCACCTATCGGGTCCAATTGTGCATCTAAACCAAACAGGGACCCACTCAAATACACACAAAACATTTCATCAAAACCGGTCGAGGCATTTCAAAACTTTGCGATAGCATGGCAATTTATTTTTAATAAGATAGCTAGATTACATAAATACATAATGAAAGTTATCAAAGCTTTGCCACTGACTGGAAAACCCCTCTGCCCTACGAAAGAACCAACAAGAAATCTTATCTATACAAATAAATAAAATTGAAATGTCTTTTTTTATAGTATATGGTGACAAACGAGCACACAGTCCACCTGATGGTAAGTGGCTGCTGTGCCCATAGACCCCTACATTTATCCTCGTTTGCGAATCAAAATGCAGTTGCGTTGCCACCCGTGAGGACTAAGATGGAATGCCTCTTTTCCAGTAAAAAGGGTCTCCGGTTCTCTACACTCACCATACGAAACACAGCAACGGTAAGCTGCTATTTTACGCCGATATTCTATGAGAGCGTGGTCCTTCCCCTGTCGAGCCGACACATTCGTGCTACAACTATACTACTAATATAGCTGCAGCATGGCTCTACCACGTACGAAACGTTTACGTGTCTGTTTGTAATGTCAAAATTACAGTTTTTTATTAAGTGCATATGAAAGTAAATACGGTACTTACGGTAAACTAAAATATAATTTTTAAAATTTTTGTCTGTCTTTCTGTTTGTTTCGGCTAATCTCCGAAGAGGCTGGACAGATTTTGATGGGACTTTCACTGGTAGATAGCTGATTTTATAAGGAGTAACTTAGGCTAATTTGATTTTAGAAAAAGAATTAGGGTTCCGCGCAAAAACATAAAAACCCTAACACGCGAGCGAAGGCGCGGGGAACAGCTAGTCCTATAGTAAAAAAAAAACCTAGCGGGAACTTTTTTAAACATTAATTTACAATAATATAATATTTTATACGATTAACTATAAAAACATTTAGAAATAGCATGGTAACGATCTCCTCCTTCCCAGGGTTTACTATTAATCATGTACTCTTTAGTAATTTAACATTCCTTATTAAACAATTTTTGATTAATACAATTTTTAAGCTTTTTCATAGATAGGTCCTGCATTGGTTGGGGTTAACCATGATAGCCTACTCAGTGAAAAAGCATAGATTTTTGCAATCCGGAGTTGATAAAGCCGATCCGGAAGAAATCGATGTCTACCCACAACAATGTAGGTACCTATATGACTGACAGCAAACGCCATTAAAGGGGATGGAGAGTTAGCTTGTCGAGTTGTGACTTGTTCCGTTGAATTATGGATCAAATAAAACAATAGAAAACGTATAATATAAATAATTTTATAACGTAATAATTGGTCCACGACCAAAATTGAACGGAGGCAGGCATGAACTTTTTAGTAGCACACGTATATATATAGAGTATAGACAATACTTTATTCTACAGACTTTAAAAAGGAGACGGTACTCAATTCGACTGTATATTTTTTTTTATGTGTGTTACCTCAAAACTTCTTACTGGGTGAACCGATTTCGAGGATTCTCTTTTTATTTGAAAGCTGGTGCTTCCCGTGTGGTCCCATATAAATTTGATCTAGGCCTGACCAATAGTTTTTGAGTTATTCTTAATAATTTATATTGTAGTCGTACAAAATTTTTAATTTTTAATTATTAAGTGTCGAAGCTTGCGAAGTCACTTATTGATTTCAAGATGTCTGTCCGTCTGTCCGTCTGTCCGTCTGTCCGTCCGTCTGTCCGTCTGTCCCACGATTATCTCGAGAACGGTTACGAATTTTCAAATTCTGTTTTCAGCAATCGATTACTGATCACCCAGGCATCTGAACCTCCTATTTTGAAACTGATTGCTCAACGGCAACCGTTAGAAACCGCTACAAAGGTGATTGCTTCGCCACTTTGCTATGCTGTTAGCTTGCTAGGTTTATTTTTAAATATTTTTTGTTATCGATTCATTCCAACTTGTCATAAGTCAAAGGCTTCCCGTATAAACTGTCTCATAGGTGCGACAGTTATTACGTTTATCAGATTTGGGAACCACAGTTTTTTTTTTAATTATTTTGTGTTTTTACCAGGAACATGTTGCGGCTCGTCTTCTGTTTCACTTCCCTTTGTCGCCTTTTATGGCACCCACTGGATGGTACGGTGTGGTGGATACTCTTACGTCGCCACTCTTCGGAAAAATGTGAATATACTAGATGGTGGTATTCCTTTTCTTTCTGGAAGTCCATCAGGGTAGGTACCACCTGTTTACTTGTTTCTACCGCCAAGTAGCAATGGTGTTCCCCATTCTATCTTAGCCCTCAGAGGTGATAACACATCTGTAACCTCCTTTGTTTGAAGCCGGCTGCAGGTGCCCAAATTACCATCAGGCGATCTGTAAGTTCGTTTGTGACTTCAGTTTTATAAAAATACAATATACATACTTGAATAATACAAAAAATATTATGTCATTTGAGATTAAAAGTTAATACAAGTCATTATATTTTCAAAGAAATGAGCAAATGCCTCGATCAGAAGCGGTAAAGAATGTCAAAATACGCCTCACCATTTCTGAGAAGTTCCAGGCCACAAAGCCCATCTCCACCCTCACCCCTCCTAATTGCCGCCTCCCGCCCATGACGGGGGCCGATGGCTCGGTACGTAGGCGTGTGTTGACAAACGGTACGAGCTGTGTCTATTTCTAGCGCTCGAGAACGAGCCCCGCCCATAAAATTCCCAACCCGCAAGCGCCCCCATCTTCCCCCACTTTCTAAAAGCGCCCTTGACCTTCCCGTATCCAAACGACCGCAGTCACAACAAGCGGGGGCGTTTAGGTGATCTGTTTACGTTGTCTGTTACTCTCAGATAGCTTTTTTACGCATTAGAGTCGGTGATACACTGGGTGAGTTACCTAGTAAAGGGGTAAAGATAAATCGCATTTGCTTTCTTATTTTATTTTATAGAATAAGTGTGACAACCGGGCATACAACCCACCTGATGATAAGTTGATGCTGTGGCCTATAGAAATCTGCATCTATCCTGGATTTAGATTCAAAATTCAGATGCATTGTCAGCCCTGAGCACTAAGATTGAATGCCTAGTATGCACAGTAATAAGGGTCTCCAATTCTTTATACTCACCATACGAAACACAAGCAGCATTAAGCTGCTTTGAAACAGAAACAGAAACAGAAACTTTTTTATTCAATATAGATTATAAATAATACTTATTGAAAGTCACTCTTTTGTATAATTACCACTGGTTCGAAAAAAAACCTCTGTCCTGGGAAGAACCAGCAAGAAACCCAGCGGGACTTTTTTTTAAATAACAGCTTACAATCATGTATGTTACACAAATTAACAACACAAATTAGAATTAGCTTGGTAGCGATCACCTCATTTCCAGGGGTTATTATCATCTATAAATTCTTTAATACTATAATAACCCTTTTTATACAAACTTAGTTTAATAAAGTTTTTGAACTTTGAGCAGGTCAAATTTTGTATATTTTCTGGAATTTTATTGTAAAAGCGAACTTTGAGCAGGTCAAATCTTGTATATTTTCTGGAATTTTATTGTAAAAGCGTATACATCGCCCCAAGAATGAATTACTGACTCGATGGAGTCGAGTAACTGGTACTACTAGCTTGTGTCTGTTCCTAGTATTTACAGAATGAATATCACTTATTTTTGTAAAAGTACTTTTATTTCTGTGTACGTACATTACATTTTCATAAATGTATTGAGAGGCCAAAGTTAATATATTAATTTCCTTAAATTTTTGTCGCAGCGACTCTTTAGAGTTTAAATCATAAATTGCTCTCTCTTTCTCTTTTTACGCTGCTATTCTGCTAGAACGTAGTCCTTCCCCGATCGAGCGGACCCATTCGTGCTACAACTATAATATAGTTGCAGCATGGCTCTACCATGCATAAAATAAGTCTAATATACGACAGCAGTAACCGAAAAATGTTTTAAATGTGGAAAAATTGTTTTAGCAGAACGTCGTGTCACGATACGTTTCATTGCTAAAGAGAATCAGATTTCGCTAAGAAATGTGCATAAATTTGTATATGGGTATGTATGAGATGTATGTCACTACTTAGGGGGAGAAACCAGACAGAATAATGTCCGGGGATTTTTGAAATTGAACAACAGGATCCTGAGTCTTTTTGGCTCGATTTACAAAAATGTACGGAATGTGGCTTCACTGAAACCAAATTACAGCCTATGAGTTGGACAAGACCATTATCTTGGAGATGATGGTCTCTTAAGAAGTTCAAGGCGAGGCTTTCTGCCGGTAACATAATGGGCTTTTTTCTGGTATATTAAGCTGCAGTTAAAATTATTTTAATTTTCATAAACATGCAATAGGTTTCTACTTCTTTCACCAATTACGACCAATTTCTTCCAGATAGTAAAAAAGACAGCTGGTACAAATAATAAGTTCGAACCAATACCACCCCAGATGAGACTCCTGTGCAACAAAAAAAAATATATCAAAGAGGAAAACCAAGCAAAAATTAGTTCGGAGTATGAATTAAACGGGTGTAATAATAACTTATATTGAAAATTAATAATTTAAAATTAAAAATTTTGTACAGCCGACTTCAATATAAGCGATTTCAATATAGGTTATTTAAGAATAACTCAATAACCATTGGTCTGACCTTGATCAAATTCATATGGGAGCACACGAGAATTATCAGCTTTCATATAAAAAAAGAATCATCGAAATCGGTTCGCTCAGTACAAAGTTATGAGGTAACACACATAAAAAAACACACCCGAATTGAGTACCGTCTCCTTTTTGGAAGTCGGCAGAAAAAAAAACTCCGAAACAAAGAGAGCTGATGATATTCAAACGGCTGATAAGATTTTCTTCAATCACAGCTAAAACACTCTCGATCAAGTCACAAGGCACACAGATACTCACGTTAAATATATAACACGCCTCTGTTTGCAATGGGAGTTAATAATAATGAAATGTATCCAGAGATGCAACGGATCGAGTATCCAGTATTTTTGCATATTTTCGGTACCTGGCTAACTTTTTTCTTGTATCTGTTATACGGTCGAATACTGGCAACTATACGGGTGGTATAAAATTTTATTTACATATAAAATAGTGTGATTTGTGCTTACATGTGTACTTGTGTTCACTAATACTTAATTTAATTTATTATTTTACCATAAATACCGCCCGATTTTTCATTACGTCAAAAGTATACCCTGTTGATACCTGATAAACCAAACGATATATATATCAGCGTTATATAAAATAAAAATAGTGTTTAAATTACAAAATTCATGTAACTTTTTACGTGGTAGAGCCATGCTGCAGTTATATTAATAGTATAGTTGTAGCACGAATAGGTCGGCTCGACCGGGGAAGGACCACGTTCACACAGAATATTGCGTAAAATAGCAGCTTAACATTGCTGTGTTTCGTATGGTGAGTGTAGAGAACCGGAGACCCTTTTTACTGGAAAAGAGGCATTCCATCTTAGTCCTGCAGATGCGCTGTCCTTAGACAACGCATCTGCATTTTGATTCACAAACGTGGATAAATGTAGATGTCTATGGGCCACAGCAATCACTTACCATCAGGTGGACTGTGTGCTCGTTTGTCTCCCTACCCTATAAAAAAAACTCAAGTCATGTAAAAATCGTGACAAGAAATTATTCATTTCATATTAAAAACCAGCTGTCGTATTTGTCCTAACCTTAGCTCATTTACCCTAAGAGTCAGCACTACTCGTCTATTACCACTTAAACATCCTATCTTTAATTGACACTATTCACCTAGGCCAGTTTTGAACTCCTGGTCACGACTGTCAACCATTCTATGTGGTCATCAACATCTGCTACTTTTTCATTAGGCAGTAGTCTTCCTTCAGAATCTTTATACTAGACATAAAAAACTAAGACACTGCAGCAAAACTGTACCAGTTTGTCTCTGAATGATGCAACTTTTAAACAACATTAAATTTCGTGCCTTATCAAACCAATCATGTCTAAGCACTTTCAGCTCACTCAGATGTATTCAAAGTAAAAATTCATGGCTCTTTTTGGTTGCCTTGCACTCTAAATGTTTGTATTTCGAATGCCATATTTTTTTAAACACAAGAAACTCATTTAATGATAAAAATATTTTTTGGCGGGAAGTCTCACGTCAAATTGAAGTTCTCTCAAAATTCTCGTCTTCAAAATTCTTTTGGGAGGGAAGCACCACATTTGAGCAGCGTAAGGCGTTGTTGGTACGCAGAATTTAATGGTGGCCGTGTTTCTCTCCACGATCGATAAAGTTGAGAGAGACAATTGAGTGTTGGTATAAGCTAATTTAAAAAAAAATGACATCAACATTGTTGCCGTAAGAAAAACGGACTAAAAAATGTTCCTAAAGTATGACCACGGACGTTCAAATGCTGTGTGTGACCTGGCATATGTTCGAACTTACTCAGCGTGATAAAAAACATAAGTAAAATATCGGCAGTAAAAAAACCAGACTAACGGACCAAGCCTAACGGTTTTGTAACCGACAATCGATGGAGAAGAATTGTTCTCAAATTGCAACCTCGTACCGGTAAGCTTAATGTACGGCGTATTGCCAGTAGATGGTGCGACTATCCGATAAAAAATGACTCGAAGGATGTAGATAGCTTAAGAGCGTGTTTTGTTCTAATCTATATATGAAGCCCATGTTCACTAGCCGATATTGTCCCGTGGGGGTCGTAAGAGGCGACAGAGAGAAACTGAAACAGGAGATGAGCAGCAGCGTCTTCCTGATAAAATCTGAATAAAAATAAAAAACTGCAGTTGCCTACTCGCCTGCCATGCGTGGCAACTATACCACATATCCCCCTATGAGGCTATCTATGGGAAAGGCTTATGTTCAACAGTGGACTTTAGGCTGTAATGCATGGATGGAATAGATGTTCCGTAGAGGACTGTGATGAGTTGTAATAATGATGACAGAATTCACGGTATTCACTGGAATACTTATGCTATGTAAATCACCATCACAGTATCAAAGCATGATTCAAATCGCTCCGTTAACACGTACGGTTGAGGCATAAGATAATTAAGGCATATAAATAAATCGGTTATTGATTTTGTACGGCGCGCCAGCTCTGCGTTGGCCGCGTAGGTTATCAAGTTCATGATCGCAGAACTACTACTATTAGTAGGTATACCACTATCAGAGTTTTGACAACGAATTTATTCAAAAGGAGTATGTAATCCAACAGGGCAAGGCTGATAAACATTGTGAACTTGTTACGATACTCTTACATGTGACCTTTCAATGAGATGATCAAGCTCATAAACTAGCCTGTGATTCACAGGCGAGTTAAGGTGAAAGCGCAAGGGTAACCCGCGAAATTCAAATTTTCTTACATATTTTGAAATTTGTAGATCAGTGTCAGGTTGTATGTTTTTTTTATAGGATCGGGTGACAAACTAGGGCACAGTCTACCTGATGGTAAGAGGTTGCTGTGGCCCATAGACATCTACATTTATCCTCGTTTGCGAATCAAAATGCAGATGCGTTGTCACCCGTGAGAACTAAGATGGAATGCCTCTTTTCCAGTAAAAAGGGTCTCCGGTTCTCTACACTCACCATACGAAACACAGCAGTGTTAAACTGCTATTTTACGCTGGTGTTCTGTGAGAGCGTGGTCCTTCCCCGGTCGAGCCGACCCATTCGTGCTACAACTATACTACTAATATAGCTGCAGCATTACTCTACCACGCATAAAATTATATGGCTATTTCCAGAAAAACTTATAGAAAGGGTTCACATGAACTTAAGAGGGTTGTATTGGTGATTTTAATGATAATAATTCTGTAAACACATAATCGCTACGGTCGCGAATCATATCTTGTTAGACATACAACCTGACCCTGACCTGCAAACACCAAAAAACGCAAGAAAATTTGAATTTCGCGGGCCACCCTGGAGCTTTCACCTTAAGAAGCCGCTGCTGCTAATCTCCTGATTTGTTTACCTCTGTCTCTTCTTACGCGGATGTTCCACGGGATGATATGGGGTAGTGGACATTCTTACACCGCCGCTACACGGTATAAACTATGTGTGTATGTATGTTTACTTTATTATACCAACCTTAAAGGCAATGTAACACAACATTTTGTTCTGCACGTTTATGACACAATGCCTTCAGAATGATATGTTTCTATACCCTCTTTTATTAAAAATATATTTAAACAACGTGAGAAAATTGTTAAATGTTCACGAAAATTATATTTCTAAAAATTTTGTAGCTGGATAAACCGCTTATATAGTGTTTTTACATTTACAGTAATACAATAGAGTTTTTTTTATTCAATATAGATCAAAAGTCATTCTTATTAAAAGTTAATGTTTATTTATACCAACTGCTTCGGAAAAAATCTCTATCCTGGAAAAAACCAGCAAGAAAACCCGCCGCGACTCTTTTTTCCAAATTAAATTAGAAATTATATAAGAAAGGTTGTTTATTTAAGAAACAGCTTGAAAGCGATCACCTCATTCCCAGGGCTGTATTTATTATCAACCATGTATGCATTATATATAATATTATAATAACCCGTTTTATAGTTTCTGTATAATTAAAAATTTAAACTTGGTAATAGAGATAATTTGTATATTTTCTGGGATTTCTTTGTTGTAATAGCGTATACATTGCCCCAAGAATGAATTACTGACTCTGTAGAGTCGAGAAACTGATAGCTTGTGTTTTTTCCTGGTGTTTACTGTGTGTATCACTTTTTTTATTAGAACAACTTTTGTTTTTGTAAAGAAAAAAAAGAAACCTTTTCCTTCAGTAAAATGTGGTTTATTGCAAGAGTACGTACAAAAATATAGCAGAGTTCAAGATGGTGACCTTATGGTGAATAAAAAATAAATAAACGGACCACCGCAACACCGCACAGTCGGTGATCCTCCTCAAAGATAACAAATACAGGTTTGCAAATCGGCGCACTGCTCAATTACTGTATGTGTGATTACAACTGTTTCGTGATGCGCCTTTGTGATGTAATTTGTTTAGTACAAAAGCTTTCGCCAGATGTTTCGAAACAAAATATCAAAATAATCCCTGCATTTTTTGTGGTAATGCTGTGCATCAGGTGTACTCTAAGTGACAAACGCACTTAGAGTACACCTGATGGTAAGGGGTGAATGCAGTCCATGGCAACAACGCATTGCAGGTGCAATCAATTAAATATAAACAAAGAAGGCTACATATGCGTTGTCACCATTGAGCGTTAAGATGAAATACCTCACATCCTGATCTAAATCTTTAACCACGAAACACAGCAGCGGAGACACTGCTGCAGCAATAGCGGCAGAAATAAGGGGCACCTACCTAAACGAACTCCTAGGAATAAAATAAAGAAGAGAGAATGTTTATATTTAGAAGCTACTAATTAGACGAAACGGTGTACAAATAGTGACTAAATAATGGCTTTAGTAACTATCTGTGAGGTGTGCTTGTTTTGTAATTTTTTAAGGGATAAATGCACCTGATAGTAAGTAGCTCATCCCCATCGATACCTGCCAACAACTTTGATTAAACCAGGCCTGCAATGGTCTGAAAATTAATAGTGAATAAAGTTAACAACCTATATACGTCTTAGGTATACCTATAAACATCTCATTTCTGGTAAATCGGCACTTAAACTTGCACACTTAAACTTGCACTTAACCTTGCACTTAAAATGCAAACTTAAACTTGCACTTAAAATTGCACATAAGAATTTCATTGGTGCTGGCAGTCTGAATATCTGGCTTTTTCGTGGCGAAACCCGAGTTCAAATCAATCGATCGAGATTACATATATCTTCCAAGCATTTTTACATTTTCCTCATTCTCTTCTCTCTTCTCTCGACTCTTAGAACCCTAGTGAGACCTTATGTACCGCAACAGAAACTATAAATATATAAACTATAGGTTTTTACCCGACTACACCAGAAAGAGGGTAATGTTTTTCGTAAGTATGTTTGTATGTACGTCTTCGTCTTTGTCTCTATAGCCTGAATAGATTTTAACATTTGAGGTGTCGTTAGATTCGACTTAGTTGTGCGAGTGACATAGGCTATATAATATTTATAATTAATTGCATCTGCAAAAAACGATTTTGTTTCAATAAATTTTTTAACACAGTCAGGTTTTTTTTTAAATTACTGTTTTAACCATTAAACTAGACTCCTGTAAACCTTTTCGAATAACGAATCTTCGTTAAGTTACACAATAATTATTAACAAACTCAAAATTATTCACCACCACCCAATTGCACATCCCCGAGGAAGTTTCCACGCTACACGTGGACGGGCAAGGTCGACCGGACGTCGACGTGGGCCCGGGGCTGTGTAGGGGCGCGGGGACTGGGCTGGCGCTATTTATACGGAAATCAATAGCAGCCCGGCCGTGGCCTTGGGAGCATCGATCGGGGCGTGGGGCCGAGCCCCCGACTTACCCTCTCGCAGCGGGCCCGCGGAAACAAAATTCAACCACATTAAATCTTCTGGCGCCCAATCGCGACACGATTACAAATTGCCATTAGCAAATTAATGCTTCCCAACTTTCAAAGCGTGGAAACGCGTTTTCAAGGGCGTTCTGCTTAAAAATTGAGCGTAGTTTTTATTGAATAAGGGTGAAGAATAAAAATGGAGTTGCTTTGTCACACTTGAGGACTAAAATGATATGCCTAATTTTTTTATAGGATAAGGGTGACAAACGAGCACACGTGAACTGTGTGGTCGTTTGTCACCCTGCGATGTGTTGTCACCCGTGAGAACTAAGATGGAATGCCTCATTTCCAGTAAAAAGGGTCTCCGGTTCTCTACACTCACCATACGAAACACAGCAGCGTTAAGCTGCTATTTTACGCTGGTATTCTGTGAGAGCGTGGTACTTCCCCGGTCGAGCCGAAGCATTCATGCTACAACTATACCAGTACTGCAGCATGGCTCTACCACTTAATAGTTCCCAGTTAAAAGGGTCTCCGGTTCTCTCCACTCACTATGTATCACTGTTCTCTCTGTTTACCCGTTCGAACTGACCCATTCGTGCTACAACCATAATATAGCTGCAGCGTGGATCTACCAAAGTACAGCATCTAAGGTATTAGATCGAAGGCGAAACTTCTGGATTGCTTGTCCGCCTGCCAAGTGTTATACCTTCACTACTATAGAAATAGATACTTTTTTTATTCAATATAGATTATAAATAATACTTAGTGAAAGTCATTCTTATGTTTAATTTACTACTGGTTCGAAAAATATCACTGTCCTGTAAAGAAGCAGCAAGAAACCCAGCGGCATATGCACATTTATTTTAAAAAGAACAAGTGGATTATTTTACACCAGACGCCACGCTAAGGACCACGCTTTCACAGAATACTAACGTAAAGCAGCAGCTGAATGCTGTTGTGTTTCGTATGGGTAGAGAACCGGTGACTCTTTTCACTGGAAACGGGGCATTCCATCTTAGTCCTCGGGGTGACAGTACATCTGCATTTTGATTCTTATTCGAGGATAAATGTAGATGTCTATGGGCCGCAGCAACCACTTACCATCAGGTGGACTACGGGCTGGTTTGTCACCCTCATTCTATGAAAAATAATTCGAGATAATTGTACCACCATCTGTCGGAAATCGTCACACAACGATTCAACATGTAATTTGCGCTTTTTATGAAAAAAAATATTTATGAAAGAATTTAAGATGCCATTAAACGAAACCAAGGCTCCAAGTTGTGTAGTGACGGTGTAAAAACATCAACTACCCCATATCATACCTGGATATTCTTACACCGCCACTACGCGAGTAAGTCTCATCTAACATTACTCCGATAATATACTGGACGTTAATCTGAGCGAGATTAGAATGGCATTCCAGCAATTTAAGGCAAGGCGGTTTATTCGAGGCTACAATACAGGACTTGATACTAATAGACACAGATATTAACTTAATTATATAAGTAATGAATACTTGGCTACTGACTTAGCATGATGCTACGGCATTGTTGCCACAGCGCTGAGTTATTCTGTCCGCACTGGTGACACGAACTCACTTTGTTTCAAAACTCTCCGCACGAATACAAATGATAAAAAATGAGATGCTTATGTATGAAAGAAAGAAGCACAACTATGTTTACCTATATTATAACTATATTTAGGCATTATTTATTTATTTATTTTAAATATTTTAAACATTAAGAAAAATACAAGGAATGCTATAAACATTGCTAATGCAATGCTTACTAATATTATCTTTAACCACTCCTGGTAAGCCTAAAATGCTTGTGTCAGGAGTGGGTCACTACGGTAGTCGAATGGCAGATTCGAACCCACAACCTTTTGAACTCACGGTCCGCACCCTACCAGTGGGCTAGTGTCGCTTTTAATAAAGTAAGTAAATATGTATTTTATTGGTAGGTAAAATATTTCTGCTTCTATTTTTCCCATCCATACAAAAGAGAGAATTTTGTAGTTAAATAGGCATTATATAATGTGTAAAGTATGTAAATAAGGAACACAATTGTATTTGGTAAAAAACTTACCTGTATGAGATGAAGATGACTGGCCGGGGTCATCGGCCATATTTATGTAACAGCCAGTTTTCTGAAATATAATGTTTCACATTAGTTTTGGAAGTAATTAAAAAGAAAACAATAATTATAAAACCAGTAGCCAGTATTGTTATATGATTAATTCCATTAAAAGTTAGCAAAAAGTTTTATTACTATTTACAAAGTAAATGAACTTAAAATTTTATCCAACATAAAAACAATTTCATTATTTGATAAAATGTATGCCATCAAAAACACAACTTGTAAAAAAAGCCAAGTCTCGCAACTCTGTTCTTCTACCGTAAAAAGTTGTGAGATTCATGTAATACCAAGTCGGATAATTTATTCAGTCCATAGATTGATACATAGATTGACTTGGCAATCGCATGAAAACAATATATTGCACAAGTAATACATATTATATTAAATTAGATTGTTTAGTGCGATTGCCAAGTCAATCTATGTATCAATCTATGGACTGAATAAATTAACCGACTTGGTATTACATGGATCTCACAACTTTTTGCGGTAGAAGAACCGAGTTGCGAGACTTGGCTTTTTTTACAATTTATGTTTTTGATGGCATCTCATTTCTTTTTGTAGATAGTTATATCTAGGTAGCTATTTACACCTATTATTCCATTATACATATAAAGGTACACTGATTCATTCATGCAAATATAACTTTGTAATACTATATTATGTTTATATGGGATTACAAAGTTATTTATACAGTTGGTGTATATCAAAAGCTGGACCGAAATTGTAAAATATTTTAATTTTTCCTTGATTTATATATTAAACAATAATTGCATTCCTAATTTGAAGTTTCTATGTCTGCTAGAAGTGCCTCAGAGTTTTGATGATAGGTCAGTCAGTGAGTGACAAAATGAAGAAACTTTAACTAGTTATAATTCTTAAAGTACTGGTTCATATTTAATGAAATTTGAAATATACCGAGTTTATACAATGCCTACTTGGTTAGTAAAAATTCAGGCTTCTAGTTTTATCCATAACGAAGTTATAGAGTTTCGGAAATGGCTTGAACTGCTTCGAGAAAAGGATGGTACGGCCGTGTCGCTTTTTTGCTCGACTTGGCGGAGGCACTGCCGTGCCCCCAGATTGAAGGAGTTGATTTTATACATGTGGAAACTTGCCAGAGAAGCCCATTGCCACTTCAGCATACTTATCCGTTGATATTGTCGGTTACTCTGGTTCTACTGCGGATATCCTTGTTTTATGTCTAACGCGAAGAGAAAACCCGAGCATAGCCCTCTCCATAGCTCGCTGAACGACCTTGAGCTTCCTCATACGGTCAGCAGTGAGGACCACGTCTCAGTTTCATAAGTGATCACTGGCAAAACGCACTGATTTTACAATCTCGTTTTCAAGTTTTGAGGTATACCTGACGAGATGTGTCGTAATTTCCCGAACGCTGCCTAGCCGAGTTGAATCCCTCGATTAACCTCTCGGTCAAAGTGGGACTTGCTTAGTCGGACTAGTTGTCCCAGGTAAACATACTCGTCAACAACTTCGAGCTTGGTGCTCTCAACAACTACCGGCATAGGTTTGACATGGGCATTACACATGATCTTTGTTTTGTCCATGTTCATCTTAAGACCTATCCGTTGGGAGGCACTATTGAGGTCATTGAGCATACTGCTTAGGCCCTCCAGCGATTCTTCCATAAGGACTATATCGTCGACAAATCGAAGGTGAGTGATGTATACGCCATTGATGTTAATACCGTATCCTTTACATTCCAGTTGCTTGAAAACGTCTTCCAATGCAGCGGTGAAGAATTTCGGGGATATAACCTCACCCTGTCTTACACCTTTCTGTAGTTGGATAGGTTTGGTACTCTGGTTCTGTACTCGGATAGCCATCGCAGCCCTCCTGTACAAACACTTCAGCACTTCGATATACCGACAGTCCACTCGGCACCGCTGAAGTGACTGTAGCACCGTCCAAATTTCAATGGAATCAAAGGCTTTCTTATAGTCCACATACGCAAGACAAAGTGGCAGATTGCACTTTTCGGTCTTCTGTACAATTTGCCGAGGGATATGTATGTGGTCTATGGTACTAAAGCCTTTTCGGAAATCGGCTCGTTCGGTAGGCTGGAAGTCGTCGAGGCTGCGTGCGAGACGATTCGAATGACTCTCGAAAACAGCACGTAGACGCGGCAGAGAAGGGAAATCGGTCTATATTTCTTCAAGAATGAGGCTGAAGCTAGCTCCTAGTTTCAGGTCCCAGGAGATTAGGTCAGTTAAGGTCAGACAAGCTATACTGAAGTTTTCCCAATGACCAGTATAATATAATACAAGTTACTGACTGTACCTTGAAAATTCTAAAATTTATTTAAAATGTCAAGAAAAGGTAAAAATTCGTTTGAGTGTGGAGAGCAAATTAAGTAAATACATAATTGACGAAATCTGTGAATATTTGCGAAAATAAATATTTTGACGTGGAAATCGAGCTGGAGCAGGGCCTAGATAAGTGTTTAGATACGTCGGAATTTATAAAAAAAAGTTGAGCCGGGGGCGCATTTGTTTAAATAAATAATCGACTTACTATCTGAAAATCGGAATAGTGTCGGATAAGACTTGCTCTTGGATCGTTA
This sequence comes from Parnassius glacialis, assembly GCA_033319125.1. Lineage (NCBI taxonomy): Eukaryota > Metazoa > Arthropoda > Insecta > Lepidoptera > Papilionidae > Parnassius > Parnassius glacialis. The sequence goes on along the minus strand of JAVANC010000027.1, from coordinate 47,229,460 downwards.
CTCACACTTGCGTGTGGCTCCAACGATGTGTACAGCTGCCCATAGAACCTCTCAATCGCACTCAAAATCTCAGGTGTCCTGGAAACGATGCTGCCACACTCGGTCTTCAGCTTCGACAGTTAGCTCTTTCTGGTGGGCAGATCTCGGGCAAGGACTTTGGATACCCTGGTTGCGCTCGATCTCTTCTTCTATACGAGCTGTATTGAATTGCGTAAGTCCCGCGGATCTGTCTATTCAGTTGCCTGTATGCTGTCAAATCTAATGAAGACTGCAGCTTCATTTCCCATCTAACAGCCATGAGATTAAGAGTGTGATCGGAGAGTTTCTGTGTTCTTCTGCGACGGGTACCATTATCAGTAATTTAGTTATATTCTGTAGTAATTTAGTACTTAACGTTAATAATCATCAACGTCTATATTATATACCCATTTTTGTTTACAATTTCTTTTTTTATAACTAGGATAATATGATATGTCTAATAATAAAAAGAAAAAAAGGACTAGAATTACTACTCAAGCAATCAAGTTTCGAGAGATCCACTCTCCAGCCAAAGATGAACTTAAAACATTAATAGTTAGTGAGGTATGTATATTAAGTCTTAATTGCTACATACAGTACTTATTTTTTCATATTTTTTACGAATGCCTTATAAAGGCCAAGGTTCACATAGTAAGTGAGTTGGATCCCATTTAATCCTTATCCCAATCTCATATGAAGGGTACAAGGAAAGAAAGATCATTGTCCATTTTTTCCGAACCATCATCATCATCATTACAGCCTTTCATAAGTCCACTGCTGAACATAGGCCTCCCCAAAGGAATGCCACAAAGCACGGTCCTGAGCCACTTGCATCCATCGACTTCCTGCATGTCTTACCAGGTCGTCATTCCATCTAGTGGGGGGTCGCCCTACACTTCGCCTACCGGTACGAGGCTGCCACTCAAGAACCTTTCTTCCCCATCGGTAGTCGGTTCTTCGAGCAATATGGCCGGCCCACTGCCACTTCAGCTTACTAATCCGTTGGGCTATTTCGGTTACTTTGGTTCTACTGCGGATATACTCCTAACTCTTTTCTAAGTTTATAACGCAGAGAAATCCCGAGCATAGCCCTCTCCATAGCTCGCTGAGCAACCTTGAGCTTCCTCATACGGCCAGCAGTGAAGGACCACGTCTCAGATCCGTAAGTCATCACTGGCAACACGCACTGGTTGTACAATTTTGTTTTCAGGTTTTGAGGTATGTCTAACGAGAAGATGTGTCGTAGTTTCCCGAACGCTGCCCAGCCGAGTTAAATCCGACGATAGACCTCTCGGTCGAAGTTGGACTTACCTAGTCGGTCTATTTGTCCCAGGTAAACATACTCGTCAACAACTTCGAGCTTAGTGCTCCCAACAACTACCGGCATAGGTGTGACATGGACGTTAAACATGATCTTTATTTTGTCCATGTTTATCTTAAGACCTATCCGTTGGGAGGCACTATTGAGGTCATTGAACATAGTGCTTAGCTCCTCCATCGATTCTGCCATAAGGACTATATCATCGACAAATCGAAGGTGAGTAATGTACTCGCCATTGATGTTAATACCGTATCCTTTCCAGTCCAGTAGCTTGAAAACGTCTTCCAATGCAGCGGTGAAGAGTTTCGGGGATATAACGTCACCCTGTCTTATACCTCTCTGCAGTTGGATAGGTTTCGTACTCTGATTCTGTACTCGGATAGCCATCGTAGCTCTACTGTACAAACACTTCAGCATTTCGACATACCGACAGTCAACTTGGCACCACTGAAGGGACTGCAGCACCGCCCAAATTTCAACGGAATCAAAGGCTTTCTCATAGTCCACACACGCAAAGGAAAGAGGCAGATTATACTCCTCTGTCTTCTGTACATCTGCCGCAGGGTATGTATGTGGTCTATGGTATTAAAGCCTTTTCGGAAACCGGCTTGTTCGGGAGGCTGGAAGTCGTCAAGTCTGCGTGCGAGACAATTCGTAATGACTCTCGAAAACAGCACGTAGACGCGGCTCAGAAGGGGAAATCGGTCTGTAGTTCTTCAAGAGAGCGTTGTCGCCTTTCTTGAAGAACAAGACCACCGCACTTCTGCTCCACGTCTCCGGTGTAATGCCGCCATGGAGGACGGAATTAAAGAGCTTCTGAAGGACTTCAAGTACCGGTTTTCCACCCGCTTTCAGAAGCTCCGCTGTAATTCCAACCTCGCCTGGGGCCTTGCCGTTGGCTGTGCTGGAGAGCCATTCTAATCTCGCTCAGACTGATGTCCGGGATATCTTCGGAATAGTGTCGGATAAGACTCGTTCTTGGATCGTTACTCACACTTGCGAGTGGCTCCAACAATGACGTGTACAGCTGCCCATAGAACCTCTCAATCTCACTCAAAATCTCAGGTGTCCCAGAAACGATGCTGTCACCCTCGGTCTTTAGCTTTGACAGTTGGCTCTTTCTGGCAGACAGATCTCTGGCCAAGACTTTGGAGCCTTGGTTCCGCTCGATCGCTTCTTCAATACAAGCTGTAATAAAGTTGCGTAAGTCCCGCCACATGCATTTGGAGATCTGTCTGTTCAGATGCCTATATACTGTCAAATCTGTTGAAGAATGTAGTTTCATCTCCCGTCTAACAGCCATGAGATTAAGAGTGTGATCGGAGAGTTTTTGTGTTCTTCTGCGGCGGGTCTTGCAGAACTTAGCTCCGACCGCATGGACAGTTTCCACGAACTTGTCATTCATATCGTCCACTTAATTGCAGTCTTCTAGGCACTGAAAACTGTTTTGTAACTCGAGTTGAAAGGTTTCGGGACTTTGGATTAGAGCACGAGGGGGGCGGAGCGTTGACGTCATCAGACGAGACCTCTCCAACTTAACGTTTAGGTTCAGTGTACCTCTAACCATTCGGTGATCGCTACCAGTTTTCACCCTCGCGATCACGGAGACATCACTGAACAGTTGTCGTCTGGTCGTCATAATGAAGTCAATCTCATTTTTTGTCGAACCGTCGGGGATCGATCAGGTTCACTTTCTGTGGCGCCGCTTCTGAAAGAAAGAGTTCGTCATAAAGTGTTCCTCTTTCTCCATAAAGTCGGCCAGCTGCTGGCCCCTTGGGCTCCGTTGCCCTATTCTAAATTTCCCTAGTTTCAGCTCACCGTTCTCTCTTGTGCCTAGTTTTGCATTGAAGTCTCCCATTAACACCGTATAGTGGGTTTTGGAGGAATGCATGGCTCTAGAGATATTTTATACATTTCCTCCACCTCCTCATCGGGATGTGCCGAGGTTGGTGCGTAAACCTGAATGACCTTCAGCGAATACCGTTTGGTGATTCTGAGTATGAGGTACGCAACCCTCGTCGACACACTCTCAATCTTTACAACGTTGCTAACGAGACTTGTGGACGATAAATCCGACACCTCCTTGGGACAGACGGTCGCCCTCCCGGTGATAGAGCAAGTTGCCGCATTCGAGGATTACCGTGTCCTCCCCCTCTCTTCGGACCTCGGATAATCCTATAATATGCCAGCGTAACTTGTCTATCTCTTCTTCCAGCTCCACGATCTTCTCGCCATAGCCAGGAATAGCGGGGCCACCGGGGACTGGGGGCCGTTTGTTAATGTCATTGTTTATGGAGGGGTATATTGCCATAGTTGCCATGCTTGGCGAGCGGGTTGGCAACCGCAGTTTATTTATTATTATTTTGCTGTTATCAGAAAGATGCTGCTGCCCATCTCCTGCCTGTTTCCCTTTGTCGCCTTTTACGACACCCACGGGAAGATATGGAGTAGTGGATATTCTTGACCGCCACTACACGGCGAATTTTCCGAATATCAGTTAGCAATGCTATCTAGTACAAAATTCAGAAAGCTGTTTGGTTATGAAACCGAAAACAGCTAAAACGAATCATTGTACACATGCGACTTAAAAAAACGCCAGTATGCATAAAAGATCATAGTCACCACTATTGTATTTAAAAAGATCATTGTCTATGGACTATGTCCTCTGCTTTTTGACGTGGTAGAGCCATGCAGCAGCTATATTACTGGTATAGTTGTAACACGAATGGGTCGGCTCGACCGGGGAAGGACAACCCTGTCACAGAATACCAGCGTAAAATAGCAGCTTAACCCTGCTGTGTTTCGTATGTTGAGTGTAGAGAACCGGAGACCCTTTTTACTGGAAACAAGGCATTCCATCTTAGTCCTCACGGGTGACAATGCATCTGCTTTTTGATTAGTAATCGAGAATAGATGAAGATGTCTATGGGTCACAGTAACCACTTATTAGGTGAACTGTGTGCTAGTTTGTTACCCTAATCCTTTATAAAAAATGTCCCTTTTACCACATTTTTTCAGTTACTATACTCCTTGATGTCACGCAGAGTAATTTTTGGTGTTGAAAACTTTAATGGAATATCTACGCATAACGAACAATCTTTGTATTTAAGTGGTCTTATATCACTCATGCCAATAAAACGGCGCAGAAGCTGCAAAACTGATTCAAGTACCTGTCATAATAACTCGTGCTCTAATAAAGTTCGATTTACTGATAATGTTGATGACAAAGTTATAGAGAAACAAGTAAATAAATACAATTTACAATATAAAAAATATAAATGCATTAAAAGCATCACAGTCCAGTGACTTTGATTTTTTTTTTGCTGTAATCCTTTGATTGTATAATTGTTTTTTTACTTAAATTCTAATAAGCATTAGTGAAAAAAATTCATGTTGGTATAATTTTGTAACTCATATATATATGGGTAGTTCTCATTTTTTAATTAATTAATATATATTGTAGTATTCAATTAATTTTTAAAAGACATTTCACAATGTTTTTAAATAAATACTTTCAGAAAATTACATGAGTTTTAACAGTTTTCTCAAGACAATCGTCAAGTGAATCTCTCTTTTGCCCTGTACCCATATGCTGATCTACCACTTGCTCATTAGATAATGGAATATATCCGAGTATAATACTAAATTATTAAACTAAAATATTTTTAAACCATGATTTGAAGGTGAAGGTCACCACTGTGCACTTGAACAGGTAATGACATGAAGCAACGGCGTAAGAGTTTCCACCACTCAAACTTAAGCTCTAAGACTCCATATCATTCCTAAAGTATTGTAGGACACCACAAGGATTAAATTGAAATAATAAAAAAATGGCTTTTGCCAACCTGCCTGCCAAGATAGGGAACTATGGCTTATGAGGTAAAGCCTCCCCGGCTTATGCTCAGCAGAGGAAATATGTTCATCATCAATTTAGTAATAGAGAAAAAAGGGGAGGCCAATAGCAAGCTGATAATTATTGTTATTGCAATGCCCTCCAGATATGTACCACAAAATAAACCAGGTATTGATTACACAAACATAAATAAATAAAATAGTTCAAAAAGGTACTAGTATCCATATTTGCCATGAAACCTAAAATAAGGCTACGGATACTTACCATTACAGCCTCTTAAAATCCACTGCTGAATATAGGCCTCCCCGAATAATTGCCTCACAGGGGGAATATTTACCATAGTTGCCACGCTTGGCAACAGTAGTTTCTTTAATTTTAGTTGTTATTAGGAAGATGCTGCTGTCGCACTCTTACGCCACCCACTGGATGATATGGAGTAGTAGATAATCTTACAATGCGAGCACACTGTTAAGGCTTAGGATAGGATACTTTAGTAGAATTTTACTGGCTTAATTTAAGTAGATTATTGCGACCTTCTCAACAGTATAATTTAACTTATCACAATAGTACAAAATTCCACATTATTCACTATGTTTTTGTTATAAGAGATCTAGCTTTAGTTTACATTTACTGATAGTAATATGTATTATATGAACTGGAAATATCAAAATTCTTAATTTTACTAAATCATCAACATAACTTTAACAACAAAGTTTTTTGTTTTGCTAATGGCACATCAATTGCAGTGTCTATTGAAAGGAAAAAGGCAACAATGTTGTAAAAGAAGGATGACAATACAGCTATCTGATTAATACCACATAAAATTCCAAAAAAACTAAAAAAAAATTGTTTGTATTTTAGGATTCCCTCTATGCTTGTACTAACCCCAAGATTAAAATTTCATAATTTAACATTGTAATAAAAGCATTTGTAATAAAAAATAAGCAGTTTCTGTTTCATATCTGTTAAATGCCTAATAATTATACACACAGCTAAACAATAGAACTTAACTTTTATGCTAGCTTTTTGAAGTGTATTCCTCTACACATGTACTATGTGTATCCTAAAAGTGTCACTAGTAGAGTACCAACTCTCCTAGTAACAGTTCTAAAGCCTTCATCATACAATTATAGTAAATTTAATTTATAAAAATTAATATTTGTTTGTTCGTATTTTATGCACTGCCCGTACCATTCATCAGATTGCAGTAAAACTTTGTCAACTTATTGCTTGCACTTGCACAAAGGTTGTAGGCATAGTGCCATTAACTTACAGTAGGTGGCGCAAGTATCGTAATGACATTTTTTTAAATAATAGTTTAGCTAATAAACATTACTAACAAACAAATAGTCCAACTAGGTTGGTTCAATTTCGACCAAGAGGTCTATCAACGGATTCAACTCGGCTGGGCAGCGTTTGGGAAATTACGACACATATTCTCGTTAGGTATACCTCAAAACGAGATTGTACAACTGTTGCGTGATGTGGTCCTTCACAGCTGGTCGTATGAGGATGCTCAAGGTCGCTCAACAAGCTATGGAAAGGGCTATGCTGGGGGGTTTCTTTGCGTGATAAACTTAGAAATGAGGATATCCGCAGTAGAACTAGAGTGATCAACATAGCCCAACGGATTTGTAAGCTGAAGCGGCAATGGGCCGGCCATATAGCTCGAAGAACCGACAACCAGTGGGGAAAAATTTTCTTTAGTGGAAGTCTCTTACCGGTGGACGAAGTGTAGGGCGTCCCCTCACTAGATGGAGCGACGACCTGATAAGACATACAGGAAAAGATGGATGCAGGTAGCTCAAGATCGTATTTTGTATAATTCCTTAGGGGAGGCCTATGTTCAGCAGAAGACTTATGAAAGGCAGTAATGATGATGATGATGATGATGATGAAGTACATGTCATGAAGTTGAACAGGGTTTCAACTTAACAAGAAAGGGCCATATTGATAAAAACAAACTTAACAAGAAATATATGCAGTTGCTCTTTCTATCTTTTGCTCTTTCTATTTTTTACTCTAGGTTAAGACTAAGACTGCAGTTGCAATGTAGCATGAAGAATTTATGTTTATTTATATCTTTATATATTATAAATGTTACACTTATGTTATGATCTTTAATGTGACAGAGCCATGCTGCAGCTATAATATGGCTGTAGCATGAATGGGTCAACTTGACCAGGGAAGGACCACAATCTCACAGAATACCAGTGTAAAATAGCAGCACATAGAGAACTTCAGACACTTTTTTACTGAAAACAAGGTATTCCATTTTAGTCCTCAGGTTTTAATTGAGGATAGATGTAGATGTCTTTGGGCCACGGTTTCCACTTACCATCGGGTGGACTGTGTGCCCGTTTGTCACCTCATCTTTATTAAATTTAAAAAGGTTAAAAAATAAATAAATAGATTTCTTTCTTCCTTTCTTAAATTATTCCATGGAATAATAAAATCCAGTGTAACTACGAGGTTTTTTTATTATTAATCAAACTATTGTTTAGGGAAACTATTGCAGTATCTGCAAATTTTCATTAAAAGAGCAAAGGAAGTACTATCACTATATATGTAAGGTGTTAATATTAAATGCCAATACATTTACAATCATACACGTTATTAAAAAAAATCAAATCACTTAATCTCTTCAGCTACTATATTCTATAAGATCTAAAAGAACTTAAAAGGCATAAATACCAGATGATCGCCAGCTAGACCTGTAGTTAAACAGAAACTTGATCACTAACACATTCAAATAATTATTTTACACTAACACGCTACTCAATATCACTTCAACAACATCACAGTGCTCTTCCCATTATTATTTTCCACGCTGACATTTCCACGAACAATTTCATAAAAACACGTCCAAATGTATGTTTTGGATAAATTTGACGTAAGCGGCGTAATACAAATATATATATTTTTTTATAACTTGCTTTATGGCTCTGGGTTCTAGCCCTTCTGAGCCTGAAGTTACAATGTATAATTAATCTTCATAGTACACTACTTCACAATTTGTTGATGCGTCATATTGTGCAGCCCTTGGGAGATTTTGACGGCAACTTGACCCAGCAGACAGCTGACAGTTGGCAATGGTATCTCAAGGCACCTAAGCAGACAGACACCTTATCTTGAGAATCACATCACCATCAGAGCACTTGTTTCACTGTTTCCACTGATAGTTCACATGCGCAGACACTTAATACACAAAATCGCACCACTTTCACATATCAAAGTGTACTTCGAACCATTATTTAAAGAATAACACAGGAGCAACAAACCACCGCCGGTCCAGTTCCCGCCAAAACCTCAATACAAATATACTTACACAGATTACTTAGAGGAATTTGCACATATTAGTATTAGGACTGTTGATAAAATATTGATACATCGAAATAACGATATTACTATTTATAAATATCGATAAATTTAAAAATTATGTCATACCATTCTCTCCTCATGTAAAGAACCTTGGTCTGGATCTAAATGGTTGCTTAACATGGAACAAACATGTACAGTATCTATATATCTCTATATCGATTAAAAAACTTTCTTCCCACCAATACTAAGATTTTACTGGTCCAGTTACTTATTCTACCGATTATTGATTATGTCGATTTGTGTTGCTTATCTTAATACATTAGATCGTCTACTTAACAACTGTATCAGATACATTTATGGTCTTCGTAAATACGACCATGTATCTTCTTTTTGTGCTCAGCTAAATTGGCTGCCTATCCGTCAGCGCCGATATGTTAGAATACTTTGCACCCTTTTCACAATTCTGATCAATCCATGTGCTCCCGAGTATCTGAAATCCAAATTGCAATACCTGGGAGATTCTCATAATCGTTCTCTCCGTTCTTCGGCTAATCTTAAGTTGATCATTCCTTTACACCGTACTGGTTATTTATCTCAGTCTTTCACCCTAACGCCCATCAGACTCTGGAACGACATCCCTATTGACATTAAAAAATCTTCCAACAAGTTTTTTTTTTAAATCAAATCCGTAAGCATGTGATAAAATCGGTGCAAGTTTGAACTAACACACTTCTTATTTTCATATATTTATATATATGTATATATCATAATTGTTCTGACATAGAAAATATTTATATGTCATAGTCATAAAAAAACATAAACACTCACGCCTGTCACCCAGAGAGGTAGGCAGAGACTATGGAATTCCATTTGGCACGATCCTGACACACCTCTCTCGCTTCCTCCACATCCATATACCTACGCATACACGCTCGTCGGTTAAAGGTACTCTTAATTTGGCCCATTTTCAATATATCGCCTATTTGGTCGATAAACTTTCGCCTAGGGCGACCCTTCCCGACTCTGCCATTCACCTCTGCAACATAAATTTGCTTTGTCACTCTTTCCTCATTCATTCTTTCTACATGACCAAACCACCGAAGCATTCCTTTCTTAATCCTAGTCACAACATCATCTTGCAAACCACACATTTCTCTTATCACACTATTTCTCACCCTGTCATTTAGATTCAGCCCTAGCATACTACGTAATGACCGCATTTCTACAGCATTTATTCTACTCTCGTGCTTCTTCTGCCACACCCAACTTTCACTACCATACATTAAAGTAGGCACTAACACAGCACTGTGAATTGCCAAACGTGCCTTTTTGGACACATTCTGATTTTTCACAATAGAGTGTAGAGCCCCATTCAATCTATTTCCTGCATTCACTCGTCGTTCTATATCCTTATCATATCTACCATCCCTGCTAAACACACATCCCAAATACACAAACTCACCTACTTGCTCTACCAACTCCCCTTCTATTCTTATTTCACATATCGTTTTACTTTCTTCTCTTTCAAAAACCATAATTTTCGTCTTACTTGCGTTCACTTTCATTCCCTTTTCTTTTAATGTCCTGTTCATTAATGTAACCATCATTTGCAACTCGGCTGCCGACGACGCAAGTATGACTTGATCATCGGCGTACAAAAGGCATTTGACGGTTAACTCACCCATTCTTAACCCGCATTCTTCTGCTTTCAAATTTTCCAAACAACTGTCCATAAATAGGTTGAACAGCCACGGGGAAGCCACACAGCCCTGTCTGACACCTTTATGGATGCCAAACCAGTCCGAGTAGGCCCCGTTGATCCTGACACAAGCACTAGAGTCACTATATAGAGACTTCAATGCCTGTATCAAGCCAGCGCTCAACCCAAATGAGTTCAGTGTTTGCCATAACACATCCCTGTCCACTCTGTCATAAGCCTTCTCCAAGTCTATGAACGCACAAAAAACTTTTTGGTTTTTGGCCAAAAACTTCTCCGCGATCATGCGCATGGAAAAGACCTGATCTGTATATCCCATTCCCTTTCTAAATCCCGCTTGCACATTCCAAATTTTTCCATCAGTTTCTTTCATAACTCTTTCAATTAGTACCTTAGCATACAGTTTTCCCACAATGCTAAGAAGGCTGATACCACGGTAGTTTTTACAGTCCTGCTGTGATCCTTTTCCCTTATATATTGGGACTATCACGGCTTTGCACCAGTCTCCCGGTACCCGCTTAAGTTCCCAACATAAATTAAACAAGGTGCACAGCAGGTCTGCCACCACTCCTTCTCCAGCCCTTAGCATTTCGAGAGATACTCTATCATAACCGGCTGCCTTACCTGCTTTCATACTTTTCATTGCTTTCATTATTTCATCTATACTTATATCTCTATCTATTTCCTCTTCTTCCGGAATTTCTATTTCATTTAATTCAAACGTCTCATCACTCATAAACACGCTTTCAAAGTATTCCTTCCATCTCCTTAAACTCAAAACTTCGTCATTCAGAATACAGCCATTCTGGTCTCGTATAGCATTCATTCTAGGCTGTTTTGAATGTCCCCTGGTAGTTCTTACGAGTTTCCAGAACATTTTAATGTTTGCCTGGAAGTTATCCGATATTCTTCTATCATTCATATCCGTTCTTTCTTGCTTTTTCCTTTCAACTACTTCTTTTACTCTCTTATTTAGGTGTCTAAAGACTGCCTTTTTCCTTTCAATATCATCATTCATACTGCTAGAATTACTAGACTTGGTTGCTAGTAAATCTAGCCATGCTTTCTTCTTTGCTTCAAATTCCATCCGTACCTCATCATCCCACCATAACGTGTTAATTTTCCTTTCATTCGTTCTCTTACTCACACCACATACTTCGGTAGCTGCATCCACTAAACCTTTCTTGACATTATACCACACAGTCTCCAAGTCTAAATCATTCATACACAATTCAGCCATACCACTTATATTTTCTCTCAATCTATATTTGAACTTCTCTCTCACACCTTCATCTTGTAACCTCTCTGTTCTTATACGCTGTAACGCAGTATTTATATGTATTGTGTATATTTTCATTTTATTTTTATTTTATTTTATTTATTAAGGTTTACCAATGTTTGATTACACTGTATTTAACAAAATGGCTTAAGAACTAACTTATGTAGCTAAGTGTAACAATCGTTTAAGGTAAACACCACATGCATCGAAAAAGATTCTAAATACGAAAGATATATGTACTGTACGCCAGTATATCCTAAGTCTATGATGTACTGTATGTTTGTATATGTGAATGTATGTATTTATATATGTATATATTGTATGTACTTAAGTAAATATGTGTATGTATGTGTGTATATTTATATATGTATATGTATATACAATATTTTTTAGCTGTTTTCATTTGGATTACTGCTGCACCGCCTCTTGTTTGTCTATCTCTGTTTAGCCTAATGGTTGACTGGGAGAGAATGCCCTATGGCATTAAGTCCGCCGTATGTACAACTTTGTGCATGAAAGATTAAATAAATAAATCATAAATAAATATTTATTACTAATATTTTTGGCTGACATTTCGATAGTTTGATATTAAAACATTGTACATTACAGGTTTGTAAATTATTTATGTCCAGCATGCTTTGTCATAATAATGACATACAAATATTTTGCCGTGTAGTGGCGGTCAAAAATATCCACTACCCCATATCCTCCCGTGGGTGTCGTAAAAGGCGACAAAGGGAAACAGGCAGGAGATGGGCAGCAGCATCTTCCTGATAATAGCCAAAATTACAATAAAAAAACTGCGGTTGCCAATCCGCTCGCCAAGTGTGGCAACTAGGCAAATACCCCCCAATGATTAAAGCAACAAACAGACGGCCCCCAGTCCCCGGCGGCCCCGCTATTCCTGGCTACGGTGGCGACCATGTCAGCTAAGATATCTAGTGTTACATGAACTTCAGTAATATCTTACTATTATTATTAAGTAAATCTAAATTTGGAAGACGCGCCGAATGGTGTCTTAATTAATAATACTACTTCTAGGCACCCGTCCCTACCATAGGTGCAAGTACATATATTGCAGCTAAAAATCATTGAACTATAATGTACTTACGTACTAGAACAGCTATTTCAAACAAAAATAGTGCGCTACTCTATGTTATTGCGCATGCGCCGTAAACAGTTATACCGCGCATGCGCGGTTTTTTTATCATAATAGATTATGCGTAGTTAGAATGATCAGCAGTTATTGTTTATTTAGAGTACATATATTGTTAATTAATTTATTAAAACGAGTTCAATTTTTAATAATTTGTCATTTATTTTGCATGATATGAGGTAAATTAATATGATAATGTATAATATTATCACAATATAATTTTACTTACTTACTTACTTATCGTCACGCACAATCCCTGACGGGGTAGCCAGAGCGAACAGATCGCCAAGTGTCACGATCCTTACTACCTCTTTCGCTTCTTTCAGATTTATTATCTTCTTCATACATGCACGTCTAGGTATCCGAGTACTCTTGACCCTCCCCTCTTCGAGCAATTTGCTCACATGGTCTTCGAAAGTTAATCTCGGTCTACCTCGACACCTTTTAAGATTAACTTTCGCGCTATATATTTTCTTCACCATTCGGTCTTCACTCATTCTCTCAACGTACCCAAACCATCGAAGCACGTCCTTATCAATTTTTGTGATAAGGTCATCTTTCAAACCTGTCATATTGCGAATCTCTTCGTTTCGCTTTCGGTCGGCCATGGTGACGCCGCACATTTTACGAAGAGATCGCATCTCCACTGCATTCAACTTGCTTTTATGCTTCTTCTAGCATACCCAGGTTTCTCTGCCATATAACAAAGTCGGTACCAACACTGCGTTATGTATTGCAAGGCGTGCACTCTTCACTACGCCTTGCCTTTTGACTAACGCAGTCAGGGCACCATTGACTTTGTTCCCGGCAGCGACACGCCTGTCCACATCTAAATCACATCTTCCATCCCGGCTAAAAGCACTTCCCAAGTATACAATTTCATTTACCTGTTCTAGACATTCCTGATTTACCCATATTTCACACTTCGTTCTCTCTTCGTCCCTTTCAAATACCAGAACCTTAGTTTTATTAGCATTCAAGCGGAGACCTTTAATTTCACATTCCTCTTTCATGCACGTGACTAATGCCTGCAGTTCTGCCTCTGATGGTGCAATAAGCACTGCATCATCAGCATACAGCAGACAATTTACTTTAATGTCACCCAATTTCACACCCAAACAGCTATCTTTCAGCATCTGTAAACAGCTGTCGAGATACAGTATGAACAGCCAGGAAGACATGACACAACCCTGTTTTACGCCCGTTTGGGCGCTAAACATGGGTGACAGGTCATGCCCTACCCGCACACAGGCTTTACAGTCACAGTAAAGTGACTGCACAGCCCTTAGCAATCGACAATCCACACCATACCCCGGCAACAGTTCCCACATTTTCTTCCTTACAACCTTATCAAATGCTTTCTCAAGATCTACAAAAGCACAGAAAATCCTCTGGTTAGCAGCCAGAAGCTTTTCCGTGATCATGCGGAGAGAATACATTTGATCCGTGCATCCTCTTCCAGGTCTAAATCCGCATTGTGCCTCCCATAGAAATATTTCCGATTTCCCTTGCATCCTACGTGTCAAAACCTTCGAGTAAACTTTACTTGCTAAACTGGTCAAGCTGATCGCCCGATAGCACCCGCAGTCAAAATGTGAACCTTTACCTTTATATAAAGGCACAATGACTGCAGATCGCCAATCATCCGGGACATCCCCCGTCCGCCAGCACAAATTGCACAGCAGATGAAAGCTGTCCCAGACGCGAGGCCCACCTTACTTGACCATTTCAGCAGTAACTCTGTCTAGTCCCGCAGCCTTACCACATTTCAAACTTTGAATCTCACGTTCAATCTCTTTCATACTGATGACCTCAGTGTCATCGAGGTCCGGGTCTGGCGTACCAGTCTCGGCGTCATCCCCGGATCCCTCACTAAGATCATCACACGCATACATTTCTCTATAAAATTTGCTCCATCGCTGCATGACGTCCGATTTTTCTGAGAGGACGTCATTAGTTCTCGAAAGCACTTTGTTCATTCTTAAGGCCGTCGCACCACTTCGGGTCCTTCCAACCTCTTTCCAGAAGAGTTTGGAGTTCTCCTTAAAGTTGTGCGACAACCTTTCGTCCGCTTCCATTCTACACCTTTCACGCATTTCCTCAATCAATGCTTTCGTGTGAACTTTCTGCAGCTTATATCTTTCTTTCATCTTCTCTCTCATATCCTTATCATAACTAGAGGCCAAGTAGTCTAACCATGCTTTCTTCTTCTTCTTTACAGCTTCTTTCACTTCATCATTCCACCATGCATCTCTTCTTTTACTACTGCCTCTTTTAATCGTTCCACACACTTCTTCCGCTGCACTTACCATTCCATCCCTAAGGTTCTGCCATGTTCTTTCAACACATTCTTTTCTGCCATCGATGTTGTCAAGCTTTTCGGCTACCCTCGCATGATATTTGTCCCTAGTATCCGCTTTCTGAAGCTTCCAGCTTCGGATGCGACAGACCGACTGTGGTTCTGTTACTGCCGTCCGGTAGCGCCAACCCGCGAACAGACCCCTAAATCTAGTAATCACTAGATAGTGATCCGTTCCCAGGTCAGCACCCCTGAACACTCGCGTATCCATCACCTGTTTTCGCAGTCGGTCATCCACCAAGAACAAATCGATCATACTTCTCTCATTCTTACTTTCTCTAGTATACATATGGATTTTCTTGTGATTAAACATAGTGTTTGTCACAAGAAGACCCTTTTCCTTGCATACCGCCAGTATAAGCTTGCCAGCATCATTAACCCTTTTATCGCCAAACTTTCCAAGCAGCGACTCGTACCCTGGTCGAGCGGTACCAACCCATCCATTCAAATCACCACATACAACAATTCTTCCGTTTCCCCTAGCCAAATCTAGAACTTCTCTTACATTCTCCCAAAACTCCTCCAGCTCAGCCCTGGACGACGAAGCTACCGGCGCATAAACAGCCAAAAGGAATAACTTCGTCAGTCCCAATTTAAAGCGAACCCAGAGAAGTCTTGAGTTCACAACCTTATATTCAGTCATAACATCGACCAACCGAGACGACAGCAGCACCCCCACTCCCTGGCGGGCGCTCTCGCTCTCCGGGACTCCGGACCATAGAGCTAACGCCCCGCCAGGGAGCTCTTCAGTACCACTGCCCTTCCGTTTGGTCTCCGACATACACACGACATCTAATTCTCTTTCTTTCATTATTTCGATCAACTCATTCGTCTTATCTCTCATGCCTCCTCTAACATTCCACGTGCCAACTCTGCACTCTGACCTCCACCTTCCGCCGTGTCGGGCTGTGCGTGACGGGTGGCGGTCCCCATCGCCGCTTTGCGCGCTGCATTCCACACCAACGGGGACGAGCTGGTGTGCGTCGCCTTGGGGGGACGCCCTAACCCGTGTTGGCGCAGCTAAGTAGAATTGCAGCCCTGAAAAGGGCTGGCAGGGGTCGCGACGAGCACGCTTCTACAGTGACCCCCAATATACTTTTAATTACAGTTTTATATAAATATTTTATATTATAACTATATAAATTGGAAGGAATCGAATCTAATGAAATATATTTATTTAAAACTAGAACTGGGTCCCCAAAAGCCCTAACCTAAGTTCGCGTGAGGCATGGACACTGTGCTGATACTTTTTATATTATGCCTTATGAATTACTGTGAGAAAACATAGTTAAACTTTAAAAACTTCTACCAATTCTATTTACACATGAATTATACGTATATACACTTATTTGTTGTTTTTGTTGGAAATTAATTTCAATTAATAAAATGTATAAATGTTATTGTAAAAATATGTATTAGGAATTTAATTAAGTGCCTTTAAACAATATAAGTTTTGTTAATTTTTGCCTTCTTCGTACTATATTTATCCTCTTCTTTAAAATGCAAGGAACAAATGTATGTATGAATTGTTGGTAACCACATCTCTTCTCTACGATTATTTTGGACGAATTTAATCCAATTTCCTCGGTTTTTGTGGTTTAAACAATAAAATAAAAGAATATTCAGCAAATATAAACGTAAGGAATTTAGCCTAATTATAAATACTTCTATTTATTTGTACAAAAAAAATGTGCATAATATAATCGTCCTACCCTTGCTCACAGAAATGTCGTATCTGAACAAATTAATTTCATAATCTATATTCCATGACACAAGTTAGCGCCAAAGAAATAACTATTTAATTATTAATTTATAATGTTTTTTATTATTTAAGTATCTTACTTACCGATGAAAAGTGATTCCTTGGTTGGTAATATTTTAAAAGAAACGAATACGTATTTCAGGTTACTGGTTCACCGCTGGAAGACGCAAAAAACTCGACAACACCTAAAAATCGGAGCCATTGCTTAGAAACACCTACAAAACAAAAAAGAAAATTTTCTCCTATGCCTGATACGCCATCTGCATTTGATACTCCAGTTAAAAACATCTTTATAGAAGAATCATCAAACTAACCAACATAATGAACAGAAAAGATAAAAAAATAAAAAGATAAGTAATTCTAACAGAAGACTAAAAAGACAAATAGTTTCTTTGAAGTTATTATTGTTAAAGTTAGGAAACAAAAATTTATTAACAGCCGAAAACAATGACTTATTTAGTTCCTTAGGAGTCAAATGTGTTGAAATTATGCGTCGTCAAATATTGTAAGGAAAATCAGGCAAAATTGTCAGAAAAAAATATTCACTACAGTTGAGAACTTTTACACTCACCATAAATTATTACTCAACTGAGGCTTATAATTATGTACGCAAAACATTTAATTCTTGTTTATCCTCTGTAAACCACTAAGAAAGTGGTACTGATCTGTAGATGGTTGTCCAGGTTTTGTAACACAAACATTAAGCAGTTTTGTTAATGAAGATAGTTTTCCTGAAATATTTAAACCACCATATATTACACCAATTCGATCACGAAAGTTGTAATCATGTCATTGATTTAGCTAAGAGTGTAATGGCAAAATACATAGACATAAGATTACTTATTCAGGAAGACAGATCCTAAGAATTCTGTGAGACAATTTTATACTAGGCTTATCCATTTAAAAATCAACCACATATTTAAAAATTAAATGTACAACTATATGTATAGATTGTTTTATTTCTTCAGTAATAGCGCCATCATCAATAAAATGTAGTAACATTCTATAGTTAAAGTCATGTTATCGAACAAAAATTGATTGACTCTCAAGGTGGTACGTAGAATAGATGCCTAATGGCATAAAACAAAAAAAGTATTGATGGGTGAGTTTTGAAATTATGGATTCTTATGAATGGATTAGACGACCATGTTAATATTTCTGTGTTTATGCCATCTAGAGTCTTTTCTACGTACCACCTTGAGAGTCAATCAATTTTTGTTCGATAAAATGACTTTAACTATAGAATGTTACTACATTCTATCGATGATGGCGCTATTGGATCCTGGAATGGTCGCCATGAGGTGAGGTGCGGGGATAATCAATGATACGACAGCTTTGAGTGACGGCCTGTTTATTACTGAACTCAACTTACATTCGATATTGATTTATATTAACCGTCTTACTCCAATACAACTCAAATAGGATTACTCTATCTCAAAATTAATTATAAATTAACTAATAGCAAAAGACAGAAAAATTACGGATTCTACTGGAGCATTTAAGGAGCAATTAATTGACATACAGTTTAATTTTAAAAAGTAGATATTTTATAATTTATTGCAAAATTAAATTTTGGATACTTACATTTTTTAAAAATTAATTATAAATTAACTAATAACAATAGAGATGGAGCAATTTCGGATTCTGCTGAAGCATTTAAGGAGCAATTAATGAGGGCTAATAATCTTCCACTCACCAGATGTCGCTACTAGCGACAGAGGTAAAGTTTTTTGTTACACAGTGTCATTTAATTGAGAAATTAGTTTTAAATAATAGTTTATCTTTGTCTAGAGTATTATATTAATATATAACACAATGCGTCAGTGGTTTGATTTTTAATTTTTTGCACATTATAACTCTTTTTTTTAAAAGTCGTCTTTTAGTTATATTTATAGTTTGGTTTATTCATTTCTAATGTAATTAATATAAAATATAACTAATAATACAGAAAGAAACCTTAAAGACTACATTTTACTAAGAAATTATCGTCCCCGCTATGAAATCTGTCAAATATTTTACCTCACAAAGTAGCGCCGCCCTGGTGGCAGAAAAAGTCGTGGATGCCCATTTGCATACAGTTTAATTTTAAAAAGTAGATATTTTATAGCAAAATTAAATTTTCGATACTTAATTTTTTTTAATTAATTTTAAATTAACGTATAATAATAGAGGTGGAGCAATTTCAGATTCTGCTGGAGCATTTAAGGAGCAATTAATTGGCATACAGTTTAATTTTAAAAAGTAGATATTTTATATTTTATAGCAAATTTAAATTTTCGACATCTAAATTTTTTTTAAATAATTATAATTTAACTAATAACAATACAGTGGAGCAATTTCGGATTCTGCTGGAGCATTTATGGAGCAATTAATTGGCATACAGTTTAGTTAAAAAACAAGAATGTTCTACACTAACTTCCATCTGGTCAAATATTCAATGATGCGGTTTCTATTGCGAGGTAATCTATGCTTTAGGCTCAGAAGCTTAGAGTATTTTTAGTTGAATACTCTAAGCTCAGAAGCTTAGAGTATTTAAACTAACAGGAGACGACATTGGAGAGCGTTCCCCGCTGTCAAAAGTACGAGAGCGCGGATCATTCCCGTTATATAAAACTAGTTGCGCCGCGTACGGCGTTACTAACCAAGTAGTCGTAAGCGTGAGTTGACCTCCAGAAAAATGCCGAGTTGCAGTGTGTTTTCTTGTAAAAAAAGATCACAGACCTCAAATTTATTAAAAGACGGCGTTACCTTTCATCTTTAAGTATTTATTTTGATTTCAATAATTAATATAAGCATTAAATCACGAAAATTCTGATTAATATAGCTGAGCAGGCAGTGTTGCCAACTTAAAGTATTAATACTATAGTAAGGACTTTTGCACTACTAGGACATAATTAAATTTTGCTTAATTGTAGACAAATGTCGTTTCTCTTTGTTCTAATTACACAAGACAAAATTGTGTTATTATTGTGTGAATAGTCTTAAATTCATCAATATTATTGTGATCTATTTGCAAAACTATATTATTTCAAACAACATTAATAATCTATAATTGCTTTTAACGAAATGAAAACATCAATTTAAATTGTTTTATTGTAAACATTATACATTTTAAATAGATATTTTCATTTCATTATGTTACGTTATGAAACGAAAAGAAGGGGAATTTCGAGTATATGAAATGGTATCATCAAGACTATAATAGTGATGTTCACTGTAATCTTTAGTGTCGATGTTTTTATTTGACTATAAGTAATACTTTGTTATATAATACCAAGGTGTTATTTAAAATTATTTTTTGTAAAATGTTTATAAAGATCTTTGGTTTTACAGTTCTCCAAAAGATCCTTACAGGCGCCAAGTTTGGATAAAAGCATGTGGCTTACCTGGGTACCTAAACGAAAAAGCACTATTTGTTCCGAGCATTTTGACCAATCGGTTTTCGTTATCCAATGAAATAATAAAAGGAAACTAAATGAAACTGCTGACTTTGAAATTATCGGAAGTAAGTTTATTATTTTGCTACAGGTTTATTTTACATTATGAAGCATAAAATTTAAAACATGTAACAAATCGAAATGGAAGGTTTAGTGAACGATATTTATTCATTTTAAAATGTTATTTACAAGTTTATCGTCTTAGATTGTATCAACCAAATTGTTGTTTTCAGATGAGACACGAATTATTAGCGCTTAAATAAATAAATAAGGACAAACAAATAATTTCAGTGTCATATTTATAATCTATTATTATTAAATATATACAGAGTACTACACTTTTGTACTGTAGAACACAAAATATAACCGCTTTTTACGAAGACATTAATTATTTTTCAACCTAAGTAAAATGACGAAAAAATGTATGTTTGGTTAAGCGTAAACTTCGACCAAGAGATAGCAAATGTTTATTTTTTTTTAATTGCTCCATTCCGTTGCTGCGTAAAGGAAGGACAAAAACAAATAAAAAAAATCACACTTTCACATTTATAATATTACATTAGTATTGATATTCAAGAATGATATATAAACTTTTGAAACCGGTTTACAATCGGCTTTTTGAGGGTAGAACTATACACTCCCGCTCTCTTTCTCGCTCTAGTAAATAACGTTTCAGAGTGAACAAAAAGGGTAGAAGCACAGGAAAGTGCGATTTCGTGCTGCCAGATGTAGTTCAACCCTAAGCCTTAAAACGGTTTAACTCTATAGGTTGGGTAAAATCTGTAAACTTAGACCGTTTAAAACCCCTTTACAGATAACCTTTCCGTTTGGTTATGACTTTAAAAATGGTAAAAACATTTCATAGACTAGGCATATTAAATATTTTTAAGCATACAGGAACATTATTTCGATAATGATTACGTTCCACATAACATTGAACTGGTAAACTTAATGATGGAAAAATATGCAAGCACCAGAATTAGCTACCTCGCAGAAAAAAGTGATCCCAAAAAGTGTATTCGTCACAAATATCAAACTTATTCACTTTAGAAACCTGTAAAATATAATATAATACTTTTTCAATTTGTTTGAATTTTGGTAATTTTGTATTATTATATTGTACCTTATGTAATTTTTTAATTTACTTTAAATGTAATATTACTCATTAAGTATTTGTTCATTTTTATTTTATTTTATTTGCTAATGTAACTTGCATAAAATTTCATCGATATATCCATATCGACAAGGCCCTCGCACTAGTTGTTTATGGCTTATGCACTGTAACGATGAGACATTTATAAGAGATTTTCAAGGTTGTGTGCGTTTTGCTTAATCGTGTGCTCATATTATGCTGTATGCGTGCGTAACGACGTGGCCCAATGTTTACGATTTGCTTAGTGTGCGTTACCTCGCCTCCCGCTAGAAGTGACAGACTTTTTTGTTTGGAACTGTATGCGCATGGCGTCTCCTGTTAGTTGAATACTCTAAGCTCAGAAGGGCTAGAACCATAGATAATACCAA
The DNA here is from genome assembly GCA_033319125.1 of Parnassius glacialis. Classification (NCBI taxonomy): domain Eukaryota; kingdom Metazoa; phylum Arthropoda; class Insecta; order Lepidoptera; family Papilionidae; genus Parnassius; species Parnassius glacialis. Next base: position 47,207,716 of record JAVANC010000027.1, on the reverse strand, counting down.
TGAGTATAGTAATATATAAGGAACGATAATACACTAACCAGGCTAGAACCCAAAGCCGTAAAGCCAGCAGCCACCTTAAAAAAACAACAAAATTATATTTGTGTGAAAATTGGTGTAAATTTCTCAGCCACACAGTATATTTTTGTAAATACAAGAAATTCTCAGCTTTACAAAGATCAAAGATACAAAGACGGATCGCATAAGCATCATATTAGTCTGTGCGGATCATCCTGCTCGGAATTCGGAACTCTCATTGGGAATTCATCTTGCACAATATTTTTTACATAGTTTTTGTTGCACAATACAAACTGCATTTATCAGGTGACCATGTTCTCTTCTCTCTTTGGTAAAAGAAGATCATCGCCGGTGAGAGACGAAGTTCCACCAATTCCAGGACCCAAACCTGATGATGGTTATGTGATTGTAGATCCGTCGTCTCCAGGAAACAGTTTGTACCCCAATGTTAACGAAATTCGACCACCAAGCAGACCAGCTCCACCGGCTCCCGTGCCTAAAACTTGTGACCAAACTTTCCATTATCTTCAAGGCGTACCTTTTATGTTGTCTCGGGAGTTACAAATGGTAAAGAATAAAGATGCCTTCGCAACTGAAATAGGAGATCTTCTTGCATTTTTAACTAGCAAAATTAATATGAATAACTACAGTTATGACTTTTCTGTTGAAAAGAGTGTTTTAAAAGAGTGTTAAATTTTTATCATATTGAAATATTTATTATCTAAAAACCACTAAATTGTCGGTCTCTGTTTCTGCTAATAACTTTCTGGGATGGTATCACTACCTTACCTATTTCTACTACTGCTGATGTGCACTCATTGCATGCTTGATTGAAAATGTGGTAGAGTGGTGGGTGATTGACAGTTTTTTTGGCAATGCCGATTTTATGCAATAAAAAACAGGTTGAAAAAGCTGGCTTTTCAACAGATTTTAAATCATTATTATTGGATTGGCCAAGTAAGTTGTTACATTAAAACACAGTTTTTAATATTATTAACTAATGTCCTATTAATTAATAGTATTAAAAACTTTAGTAGAAAGTAAAGTAGCAGTGGTGAACTTCACATGTCTTAAAATATTTTATTCCTGTAACATGCAGATTTCTTCACTGGGTTTTCCTTCACTGAAGATGTAGTACAATTGCACGAAAAAATGCAATAATTAACAATTCGGGGATTGAATGTACTGTGAAATGTATGGCCAGTGAGTAGCCTCTGAAATACCAACTTCCTCAGAAATGGGATAAGACCTGTGCCCACTAATGTGAAATATATAGGCTATAGCTATACCTTTTTTTTACTTTAAGAGTGGCAATTTTTTTATTTTGAATAAATGTTCCAAACGAGGACACAGTCCACCTGATGGTAAATAGATGATGTGGTCCATAGACATGCACCATTTGAAAAATGTAAATAAGGATTGGTAGGTTTATTATTGATTGGTTTTAATTGATAATTTTTGGGGCTTAAAATAATATAAATATTATATACCTTAAGATTAATTTTGTAAGTTCTAACCTATGTATATGTTCTATATATAATATAAAAATAAAGTAAATCTTATTTATCATAATCAAAAGCAAATTTTAGTTATTATTATTATGTAATAATGAGTAAATACCTAAAAAAATGCTCTTTAAGAAATAATTCTTGTTTGAATAAAGAATTAGTCAATTTATGAAATGATACACTTGTTTTGTTTAGATTTATGTATTAGAAATTAACCTGTAGTTGCAGTGACATATTTTTTCTGGTCAATTTAATATTTTTAGTACTTTTATTAGATGTATATAAGTATGTAAAGATGATAATAAAATGTCATATAATATTATGTATTTCTCAATTTAAACTTAATAATGTCATAATATAACTAAACAAGTGTCTAATATCACATGTTAATCCTGGTCATCCTAGGTATGTTAATATGTACATCCAGTCAACAATAAGTTTACAACCAAACTAAGATGAATTAGTAATTTAATAAACACAAATTGTTCTTGTAACTAAGAAAATGTAATCATGATGTGTAAATACTATTTGAATAGGTAGAGAAAAATGTATGTGATATTTTTTGATTGAAGGTAAAGTTATTAATTAATAAAAATATAACTTTGTACAAAGTTTATATTTATTTCAAGCTTTTGTGTTTGCAATAAATAAATGTTATTGCTTACAAACATAAATTGACTAGCAAACTATACAGAAAATAATGACCTTTCCACTCTCTATCCTACAAATCTTTGTTAGGAGAATCATTTAAAATTATGTAAGTTTTTATTTTTCATTTAATTAGGGTGACAAACGAATGCGGTATACCTGATGGTAAGTGGATGCCGTAGCCTATAGACATCTACTTCAATCTTCGATTAAGAATCAAAATGTAAGTTTGTCATCCCTGAGGACAGATAGAATGTCTCATTACTATTAAAAAAGGTCTTTGGTTCTCTACATTCACTGTACTAAATAGATAATCTGTGAGTGCATGATCCTTCCCCATTCATGCTACAACTATAATATAGGTGCAGTATGGCTCTCCTACGTAAATTATTAAAATTTACATATATTTCATTATCATTTAAGCCCATCACAAATCTGCTGCTGAAAATGGAACTTCCCAAGGAATGTTACTAAAAGCAGTCCAGAAAAAAGATGTAGATATAATTAATAACATCCTCCACAGACCAAACCGATCCATCTCGGCGGCTGGTGATCAGCGCAAGACTAGATTATAGTGCCAGAGTGTATGCGTAAGCATAGGGTGCACTCTATTCCCTCTCTCACAGTCCAATAGGGTGGTAATCCAATACTACCGGAGACAGATCAGGCGCAGGACCCACAGCTTTATATGCTTTCCGAGGCACAGGGATGTGACACTGCATACTTCCAGATTTACTCGAGCTACTTAAAATTTCTTGTCAGAAAAACCAAACATTAAAAACAAAAATCAATATTTTATTCAAAGACATTATTAAATTATTATATTTTACACATAATTAAAAACAGTAATATAATATTATAATTTCACATAATTATATTTTGATGGAAACATGAATTTGATTAAGCACTTTTCTATTATAAAACACGCTAGGCAACATTGTACATAATAAGTTAACTAAACAAATTCAGTTCTATTCGGACAAAGTTCAACTTAACACTTTTATAAAATAGGTACTTATCATCTTTTAATTTTCTGTCTAACGAAATTGTTAACACCAAAATTCCTCTAAAATTTCCCACACAAAATGTGTTTAGCAAAATTATTTATAGCAATAAAACATTACTAATAAAAGTTACGTCAGATAGGTATATAGTATATAGGATAGGTAAGTACCGTCAGAGGACGACAGAGGGTCAGTGAAACAAGAAATTGGCGGTAGCATCTTCCTGATTATTAAAAAAACAGCTAAATGATAGAATCAGGCGTTACTTTGCGGAAATCCATTATAGTTATATATAGGTATATATTAAAGTTGGTAAAAATTACCTTGCGTACATCCGCTAGATAAAAAATAAAATTATGTGTCTTACCTAGTTTGAAGAGCACCTCTCGCCCTCTCAATTGAGACAACTCTCTTAGCGGTCAACCACCGCAGTCTACATCACCTGAACATGCCTCGTGTAGAGGCGAAATACGTGTCGTATTGTCGTCAGTGGTATGTCTTTCCTAGTGTAGTGGTGTTGGGAGTAGTCGTGCTTGGGATAGTGCACGCAATTGAGGGCGGGAAGTGCTCTTCAAACTAGATAAGACACATCATTTTATTTTATCGAGCGGATTTACGAAAGGTAATTTTTACCAACTTTAAAAAAAACAGCTGTTGGAGAACCCGCCAGTGGAGCGCGACAACTATGGCATATAATCCTTTATTAGAAAATCTACCAACCCCTCCCCCATGTTCCGCAGTAGACTTTTGATGGACTGTAATGAATGATAATGCTAAATTCGGCTAATCACATTACCGCGATATAAATTCAGACAAACAAAGAAATATAAACGAAGCTCTGCGTACACTTCTAGTGACGTGGAAATCATGCTCAACTTTTGAACACATCTTTCATCTTTTTTTGCTATAATCAGTCTCTAAATGCCCAATGCTAGACATACATAAAACCATGTTGGTTGCAAATGATTTTATTTAATGTGCACGTGAGTGCGTGTTCTCATAATAAGTTGCTCATGGTTTTGGAGTCAATAGAAATGTACGCAGCGTTCAGTCTATATATCTTTGTTGGTCTCTATATAGAGTGAAATACTAGACGTGAACAGAATCCAGCGAATCCAATACATAGATGTATGTTATCCTGTCGGTAACATCCAAAGTGAATAGAAAAGGGAAAAGCCGAGTAATTTGTGGAGTGATTAATGACAAAAACATTCAAATTAATTTCTAGCGATTCAGTACTTTGAGTCAGAAATGCACAGACCGAAAAAGCAGCTGCGTAGATTTAGTTAAAAACGAATCACAGATCTTAATGAGACTACAATTTATAAGATAATTTTTCACATACCCTACATAATACATTAGATTAAAGAAATGCACAAGAGGAAAGAAGAAGCAACTCAGCAATATTTTAATCAACCTTCAGCAAAGTAACGATGGGCGATGAATAAACAGTTAATTTTATGTAGACACACCGACAACTGACCGTCTTATAATTAACTAGTTAATTTTGTCGTGTAGTGACGGTGTAAGAATATCCGCTACCCGATATCATCCCGTGGGTGTCGTAAGAGGCGACAGAGCGAAACTAAAACTGGAGGTGGGCAGCAGCGTCTTCTATTATATATAATAACGACTAAAATTATGAAATTGCAGTTGCGAACCCGCTTGCCAAGCGTGGCAACTGTGGCAAATATCTCCCCTATGAGGCAATCTATGGGGGAGTCCTATGTTTAGCAGTGGACTTTAATAAGCTGTAACAGTAACGGTAACAGTAATTTTATCGGCGACTCGCAGACTTTTTGGGAACTAACTACGTAGCGCTTACGAAGATCAGGAACGCGACTTCACACGTTTCAATTTATTATTCTAATAAGCAAAGACACTTAGCCCTCACCTCACCATATCCCTTTACACTCGGACTGATACGAGCGTGAGTTTAAATTCAAAAAAATACTGGCACCAAACGGTTTACTTTTTCCGAACGCAACCGGCGTCGATCGTTCGCGAGGTGTATTTTACGCGCGGAAAATAGATACGGGTGGGATGGGAGCAGTCAGTCACCTGTGAGCTGAGATGAAAGATGGCTGCGTTTTTCGATCCTCGCCGCGCCGCGGGTAAGTAATTATTTTTAATAGTAATTTGAAAGTATTTGATTGTGGTTTATAATTATTTTAAAGTTAAAAGATAACCCAATACCTAGATTATTTTGATTTTGTGCTGACCTTTACGGTTTCGTTAGAATTACGTTATAAAGTACGACCGCTACGATCGTGCGGCTCCGGTTGTACTACCGAAAGATTATTCGGGAGTGGGTACTGTACTTGATGATTGTTTTTACATAGATTTTGTAATTAATAGTTACTTTTTTTAACGTTTTAGGCAGAAGTTTGAACGAAGATCAAGTTATACAATTGCTGGGCGATGGAAACTTCTCCGACATCGAAGATTTTGAGGACGACAACGACGAAATCCAACCCAGCACTTTCGAAAATCTTCAGTTGGATGATCCAGAGCCTGAACCACAGGCGTCTGTAGCACCGGAGCCGGAACCGATGCAAGATACTCCTGGACCATCACAACTACCTCCGCGCCCTCGATCTTTACGGCCACCTTCTCGAAAGAGAGTTTGGAAGCAGGTATCTTTCGACGATTGTAGTCATGACTATGCTCCCTTGCCCGTTACTCCGGTCAGGACTCCAATGGAGTATTTCTCCGACTATTTCAACAGAGAGTTTTTTGATGAAATTGCCAGATGCACAAACATGTACCATCACAGAAAAACGGGCCTGGAACTGAAACTTACAACAGTTGAAGTAGCCAGAGTTTTTTTCAATACACATCATCATTGGATGTATTCCCTACCCCCGTGTCCCGATGTATTGGAGAGGTGGAATAAAACTGGATATAATAACTCAACAAATGGCTCGTGACAGGTTCTTGACTGTCCGCAATGCATTGCACATCGTAGATGCTGATGAAGCTCCGCCAAGTAATAGTAACAATCCACTGTGGAAAGTACAGCCGATGATTGACCGGTTAAAATTAGCCTGTAACAAACTTGAAAGAGTTCCTGGCTTCTACTCCATTGACGAGCAAATGATACCATTTACTGGCAGATGTGTACTTCGCCAGGTAGTCCGAAATAAGCCGCGCCCGGTGGGTTTGAAGAACTTTGTGCTGACCACAAGTGAAGGCTTGATGCTAGACTTCGACATATATCGAGGAGCTAAAACCATGTTTGCAGATACATCTCTTGGACTTGGAGCTTCTGTGGTTCTGCATCTGGTGAAAAGTGTACCGCCTGGAAGCTGTGTCTACCACGACAGATATTTTACGACTGTTCCGCTAATTGAAGAGATGACAAAGAGGAATCTTCACAGTACGGGAACAATCATGTTCAACAGGATCCCTGACCGTACTGCGATTAAATTTAAACCAGATGCTAGAATGGCTCGCGGAGAATCACAGCAGTACGTTTGCGGACCGACTGTCGTCGTCAAATGGAAAGACAATAAGTCCGTTCTAATGGCGTCAAACTGCACCGGCTCGTCCTCATCTTCAATCGTCAAGAGATGGGAAAAACACTTGAAGATGTACGTAGACGTACCTGTCCCAAAAGTAGTCGAGCATTACAACCAACACATGGGGGGTGTTGATGTTCTGGACCAGCAGATGGAGTATTATCGGACATTCATCAAAACAAAGAAATGGACACTGAAAGTACTGATACACTTTCTTGACTTGGCAATTGTCAATTCTTGGCGACTGTATCGTAATGATTGTATGGCAAATAAATTAAGCAGGAGGGAAATTTTGCCCTTGTTAGACTTCCGCATGAACATTGCTGATGGATTGTCAAGTTTGCCGGCAAGAAACCGGCCATCGACGAGCAATATTGAAAATGAACCGCCGCTGGATGAAAATGAATCTCCTCTTCCGAAAAGACAGTATAGACCAGCAAACAAGCCGTCTGAATCAAAACGGTATGATGGATACGAACATTTTCCAGTGTTCGACGAAATAAAAGCACCTAGAATGTGCAGGTACGAAAATTGTACCAGTCGCACAAAGGTACGCTGCACAAAATGCGACACGTATTTGTGTATCGCACGTGGCAAAGACTGTTTCAAGTCTTACCATACCAGAGGATGATCTGATATTTCTTTATTCCTGATTTGCTTTAGAAGCATTAATTAAAATTATTTTTTTATCGTAGCGTACAACTTTAAAAGTTTGTTTTGTTTTGTATATATTTTACAGAAAATTTTGTATCATGTTGCCAAAGGCACGAATTAATGTTTAGTTCTAAAAAAAATTATATGAGACTGAATGATTAAAATAACTAAATAATTAATAAAGAGGCTGATTAAGTATAAGCTTTTTTAATTATTCTTTAAAGTACCAAAACATAGGGCTAGTTTAAATTACCCTCACGATCGTGACTATGTCGTGTACGACCTGCGACTCACGATCGTGCGGGTGGATTTGTGGGTAAGCTATGACCTCGAGATTTTTTTAACTGTTTTTTTAATGAGCTCTATATACCTAGTAGGAAGGCAACATAAAAGTTTTATGGTTAGAATCTGAAAAAAAAATCTCCGGTTGTAAAGGGATATAACCCTCACCATACGAAACACAGCAGCATTAAGCAGCTATTTTACGCTGGTATTCTGTGAGAGCGTGGTCTTACCCCGGTCGAGCCGACACATTCGCGCTACAAGCATAATATATTAATAAGTTCAACAATTATTTATCTTTCTGATAATGTGCTTTTTATATCATTTATATGTATAATATGATTGCTAGATACGATTTCATGCGACAAAACGTTGGAATCTTAATTTTTAGGCCCCAGCAGAACATACCTGCGCGCTTTGCGCTTAGGCTTACGGCATGCAATAGCTGCAGCGTGACTCTACCTCGTAAAAAACTAGTCAATAAATGTCAATCATCGGTCGATTTACGTTCGTGTATTAACCGCCGGTGGCCCATCGCTACAGCTACAGCGTAGTCCACCTAATAGTTGATGCAAATGGTGTACATTACGGTAGTTCGAAATATAACTTCACCTTCGACCTATAAATACAATTTATGTATATCTTAGATGAAAAAGATTTAATGACAACATCGATATATATGTACTACGTACTAGATTGCGCTTTCCGAACATACGCTATGTTCAACTGAACTGTACTGCAATCCGTACAGTGTGTCATTTAGTGTGGTTTCAATGTACTAGTTAGTCTGTGGTTTCAACATTCATGCAGTGTGGAGCGGCGCTAATAATACAAGATTTCAAATTAAAATTTAAACCTGGACGTAAATAACAATTCAGTAGTCAAGCAAGTAAAATTATTTTTCAAGTGTTCAAGTGATTATACAAATAGATAATAATATCGTAATATTACAAAAGAAAAAATCATGAAAAAATATTTTTTTTATATAAACTGGCCGCGCAGGCGCAACGCGCTTAAATCAACTGCGCATGCGCGACTTTACTATCCCGCGCATGCGCGAAGACATAGAGTAGCGCACATTTTTTGTTTAGAAAGGATTCTCTAGTACGTAGTATATATAACTCAATGAATGACAAAATGTATTTTCATAAGGTGGGATTGTAAGAAAAATGTATATTACAAAAGGCATTGGCCCCAACACTAATAGAGAGATAAAATCTACATTGTTTATACACAAACTTGCACTCATTGTATATATTAGAAAGTAGGTACACATTTCTGAGCCTTATTTCCCCATGTATTAACAACCTTTAACCATTATAATTTTAAAAATTTATACATTTTTTAAATAAACAGTAATATCCTAAAATAAGTACTTAAAATCAAATTACTACCACATAATTCATATAATAAAATGCTTATTTTTAGTAGACATATTCAGTAATTTCGTAATCCCTTAAGAAATATAAACATCTCAACCTATGACTGATAATAGTACAATTTTTTTTATTGACCCAGAGTAAAAAAAGATTAGACTATGGATCCAATGTGATATCATGAAAAAATATCTCAAGAGGAACTAGACATAAGAAACATTGCCTTGTTACCTCTTTGTGCTTTGGATAAACAGTACAAAAATTAAGTTAAAATATATCAATAACTTTAATTTTCTTTACATAATTTAAATAATTGCAGCCAAACCACATATAAAGGCGACAATGATGAAAAACGGTAACCACGTCTTCAGAAATGCTCCAAAGCTGAAAAAATATAAAAGCGGAAATTTACTTACAAAATTAATTTAAAATAAAATAAACAGCATGTAATAAAAACCAATCCAAACTGGGATGTGAATGAATAAATACAATAAGTAATATAATAATTTAAAATCAGCTCTTGTCCTTAACAAGTAAAGACCTGTTAAGAAATTATGTTAATAATAAATGTCAGAAGTTAGTCTAATAGCAAGGTGAGGACTGTAAACTCAAAAGCTTGTGAGTTCGAATCCACTATTCAATTTCTGTTGTGAAACACACCTAACACAAGTATTGTAAGCTTGCCACGAGTAGTTAAAGGGAATATTAGCAATGTTTAATAGCATTACTAGTATTTTGTTAAAAGTAAACCTAATAAACAGATAAATTCTACATGTGCACAATAACATGAGACCTGAGCTCCACAACATTGCTGCCGTGAGCTTGTATTGAGACATTTCTTGAGGCTCAAGAGAGGTATGATGGATCAAGAAAGAAATAAGAAGCAGTTGCCATGTGAGAGCCATACTATTGTGAATGTGTTGTATATGATGAAATAGCACATACTCGTACCTAACATACTTCGAGTATGGTATCATGTAGAAGGCCAATTTAACCATATTCCAGTTTTTACAACCCCCATAGTTCATGATGTTGAGTGCGGTAGCCACATGGGAGTGGCAATTGTCATAGAATATTATATGCTGAAAAGAAAGAAAGAAAAAATATTTATTCACAACAATAAATATAAACATAGAGAACAATAATGCAAAAAAAACCTTACTGTATGAGAAATGTGATAGTGAATTGTTTAATTGTGAAATTATGAAAAATCATATTAAAATATTTACACCTGTTTTATCATAAATAGCTGTTAACTATTTGGGTGAAACCTTTAAAAATGTTTTTAATAATTAGTACAATGCATTCACTGCTGCTGTTTTTTTTACAAAAGAATAAGGGTGACAAACGAACACACAGTCCCCTGATGGTAAGTGGATGCTCTAGCTCATAACCATCTAAATCTATCCGAGATTAAGAATCAAAATGAAAATACATTGCCACCTGTGAGAACTAAGATGGATTGCCTCCTTCCAGTAAAAAGAACATTTGGTTCTCTACACTCACCATACGAAACACAGCAGCATGGAGCTGCCATTTTATGCTGGTATTCTGTGAGTGTTCTCTACCATATTCACAATTAAAGAAAGCTACAGATGAGTTGTCACCTCTGAGAACTAAGATGAAATGGAATGAGATGAGCTAAAATGCATTACAGCCTGAAACTACACACTAACAAACAACTACACACACACACACACACACACACACACACAAGCGCACTTAGGCTTTCATACGCATACACACGCACGCATACACACGCCTGCATACACACACACACACACACACACACATTCTTACAATGTTAATATTGCAAAAATATGAAATGGTTTTTACCATCCTTTTCTTGTAAATCTCAGATGCTTCAGCCACCGCTGCATCCCAACCAGCTTGTCCATTTGTAGCTTTCTGGGGAGACAGCTGCCAATACTTTGTGGGATTACCAAATGCCATTAGATCCTCTGACACGAAATATGGCCCTGCAAAATCTCTAATGACTCCATTTGAAGTACAGATGCCCATATGACCAAGAAATGGAAATATCCACCTAAAAATAAAACAATTTAATTTTGAAATAAAAAAATCGATAAGACAAGAAAAAAGTTCATTTTAGTTATGGTGGTCTCTTAACTGAGCAGTGCATTTGTTGCTGTCTGAAGGGTATGTAGAGCCAGTATACTTAAACCTTATGAAGTACACAGTCCTTATGACAAGTACACAGTCCACCTGATTGTAAGTAGAGGCTATGACCTATCAACATCAACATCTGTCTTTGATTACGAAACAAAACCTGGGGATTGAGACAGAATGCCTTGTTACCAGTAAAAAGGGTTTCCAGTTCTCTTAGTTCACCATAAAATCAGCAGCTTTCTGCTTTCTTGCTTTTTTACACTGGAATTTTTATGAGTGTGGTCCTTACCAGACAAACCAACTCATTCATGCGGCACATATTTGGAGAGTAGCTCTATTGCAGTAAAATTAACATAATGTAATATTTTATCCTTTGATAAAGTAATCAGACAAATATAGTTAACTAACCTCAGAGATATTGTGTATATTAAAAATTAAGTGCAGTTCAATTAATAATAGCCCCTTTTTTTATAAATCTGTTAAAAGCTTAAGTTACTGAATATAAAGCTAAACTATGTTTGTGACGTCTTCTTAAGAACATTGGAAGACCTCGCACTGTGCCTGTGCCTGCACATTTGAGTCGTCCTATGCATTGAACATCCTTTTGATTGACAGCGAGATCCACATGAGCTCCAGGGCCGAAACTCAATATTGAACACTGGCGTAAACTAATGTGTTCCGTTCTGTACCTTCTATCTTTTTGCATCAACATCTTAATTTTTTATAATTTACATATTACGTTAATAGGAAACTAATAAACCTATAAGTACTACAGTCTACTTGTGTATCAATCAACAACAGCTATTATTATCAAACCAAAATAATTTATTTTATAAAAAGGCTATTTTAAATCACATGCAATAAAGCCATTCTTACAACTTATTGATTGATAGATAGAGCTGTGAAAAACTGTATGTATTTGTTAATAAGTAATGGGTGCACCATCTCACTCATAGATATTTAATTGGTACTCTCAAATATCTTTCATCAATAGCGTTTGCCATTACTAGTTTTATAACACTATATGTATATCCATAACAAATACGTCACAGCATGCAGAACTGAAATTTGGTATTCGGTAACCAAAGGTTTAATTATTTTTTATTGTTATATTTTAAGACCTACTTTTTGGCTGATATATGTTAATGCTTTTCATTGTATTTTCTAAAGCATACATTGTTGTCCATTTAATCAGTTTTAGCATTTTTCATTAATCAAAATTTTATTTCACTAAAACGTTTTATAGTTACTTAATGCATTTCTTTATGATTTCTGAAAAACATTCTTGAAATTATTTAGTACTGTTATTCTTCTGAACCTTATATATAATTTTTATAAAGTATTAAACAGTTTCAAATCAATCTTATCAATACTACCACAAGAAATGAAACTGCAGAGATATACCCAAATGAGAAGTGTATGAAGTTCTACAAAACACATGCAAAGTTCTACATATTACAATACCCCACTAAGCCTAATTATTAATTTTGCAACTATATTTGTGTAATAATCAATGTTGCACTCCTCTGATAAAGTGTTACAATAAGGAAGGATGAGGACATAACTATAATATACTCACGTTAAAACAGGAATTGGGGTCCAAACGATGCAATAAGGGTATCTACATCGGTCATGATCTATAGGATCCATCAGAACAGCTTGTTCTCGATCGCTAAGGTCTAAAGGACTGCCAGGGCTTTGATCACCAATCATTCTTGTAAACAAAACTTACACTATTTTTGCTTCCATATCAAATTAAAGTTAAGTACACAAATTATAAAGTTATATGTACAGGAGTTAAGTAGATGGAACTATGCAGTGAAGACTGAACTGTATTTTAATAAGATAATATACACAATTTAAAAATTCACATCGATTTACAATTTCATTTAATAATAAAAGTGACATTGACACTGACACTGACAGATAATGCCGATCTCAAATCGATTCTTTCGAGTAAAATAATCGATTTTTCAGATCGATTTGTAACACTACATCGATTTAATGAATCGATCCAAAAACCTCTTGAATTGGACTGATTCAAGAACTAGCGATAAAGTACAGACAGAGCCAGGGATGGTGTGCAGTTGTGCCTCAACCGTTTCGATTTCCCATGTGCAGGAATAACAGAGGCAGGTATCGCACACTTGGGGACAGAAAGGCTACTTGGAAATGCAATACCTGTAAGACAGGTACTGCGCCTCCTAATCCTTCCGAGAAATAATATTAATATTAATTACCATCTCACGGTGATCTGGAGAATATTCGTCTTGAACTTAGTAAGATTACCAAACAAATATCGTCATTACCACAGTTAATTGCAAGTGTTAAGACTATCCAAGCTGACCTTTGAGATCTTAAGGTTATGAAGAGTGAAGTGATGGACGTCAAAAACTCCTTGAACCATGTGCATACTTCGGTTGAAGGACTTACTAACAAACTGACCGAGATCGATTCGAAAATTCAGTCTCTTCAAATACCTAAAGATGATTTTGTACGTGTTGAACATCGATTGAAGAAGCTTGCTGCTGCGAATTAAGAATTGAGCAGTGATGACAGGATTTTTATCGAATGTGAAGTGTGAAAATCTTGGCAATCGCACTAAACAATCTAATTTAATATAATATGTATTACTTGTGAGATATATTGTGTTTTCATGCGATTGCCAAGTCAATCTATGTATCAATCTATGTACTGAATAAATTAACTGACTTGGTATTTCATGGATCTCACAACTTTTACGGTAGAAGAACTGAGTTGCGAGACTTGGCTTTTTTACAAGTTATGTTTTTGATGGCATTTCTATATAAATTTGTGAAACAAGTTTGTGAAACACAGATACGTTAAGTTTATTTTTTTTTTATTTATCACTGACGGTACACGTTGTTGTTCTGTTGTCACATGGCTTAATAGCTGCTGGGTGCATTCTTTGTTTGTACCTTACACCATATGTGATATTAGTTAAGATAGCGTTTAGCTTGACAAGTCTTAAATTACTTCTTGCGGTATTTTACTGTTGTATAAATAATCAATAGTTCTTCGTTTATATTTATACTACACATTATGCATCTTATTTCTTTAATGATTACTACAATTTGAACAAATTAGCACTGTTATTTGCTATAATTAAACACATCCATATACTTTTTATTAATATTGTTTATTTACCTCTACACTTTAAGTGCGCATTTGCACTTCACTTTATGTTATGGTATGTCATTTTCGGCGCTATTTACGTGTTTTTGTATGATTTTAATGATGGGTTTCAATTTTATAGTAAATTTCAAAATTTACTATAAAATTGTACGTGGTCTGCGAACAAAGGCATTGAATTTTCGGAGAAATGTATGTATATGATGATCGTTATGCCACGTCACCATCAAGCATATAAATGCTTGATGGTGACGTGGCTTAACGATAACTTATGTTATAACGAGCTGTTTGATGACCGTTATGTTGTTTGGAGGCGTGATAGAAATCACAGTGTTACAAATCAAACGTTGGGAGGTGGTGTGCTTATTGGTGTTAGGCGTGAGTTTGCAGTGGAGGAGCGAGTCAACTGGCGTTCTTCTGCCAAAGACATATGGGTATCATTAATTATTCGGCGTTCCAAACCGAAAATGACATGTAAACTGCATATTTGTACTATTTACTTATGCAGACAAAATCTGGTTAACTCATTATCTGCAAAGTTAGCTTGTTTTTATATAAAATTTTATGTCATAGTAACGACCACCCTGATGCTTTCGTTAATTTGGGAGATTTTAATCTGCCAAATATATCTTGGCCTCTTGATGATGATGGATACTCTCTTTGTCCAGAAAATATTGAGGGGTCTGTTCAGTCCAACTTTTTTGATACCTTAAATACGTGTAATCTGCAGCAATTGAACTCTCATACCAATGTTAAAACAGAACACTCGACTTAATCTTTTGTAATAATCACTTATCCGTAACAAAATGTACCGATCCTTTAGTGCCTGAAGATCGTCATCATGTGGCTCTTAGTGTTCTAGCGGATTTTGTCGAGTACCACACTTTAACAGTCCAGCCAAGGACTAAATTTATGTACCATTTAGTTGATTTCTCCCCTATATCGCGAGAGCTCGATAATTTTACATGGTCTCACGATCGTTTTAAGGGCACTGGACGATGCATTGGCACTATTGTACACTCGATTAAACAACTTGTGCGGCACTTACATACCAACAAAAATAGTAACCTCTCAAATGTATGGGAATTTACCCCATAGGTTAGTGAGACTTGGGCCATAATTACTCGAATATGCCTTAAATAAAAAGTTTTAAGTTTCAGGATAGAGATATTTATAAATTCCCGCGAAAAGTTTCATATAGCCGCCCACTGTGGTGCTAGAAGTATAAACGTATAGAGGCATGTTCCAGTTTTTTAGTTTGGAGATGGCGTTCTTCCCTCGGTAGGGAGTAATTGTGTTCTGCGGTAAAGACTAAGCATACTTTAAAGTGTAAGCTATTCCAACCATACGAAACTTAATGCGTACTTCATGGACTAGGAGGAACATGTATTTGGAAAGAGTATTTGTACGGAATTGCTCTAAGTATACCTAGTACATAATTTACTTAGTACGACCATCTCTATTGTTCATGTAAAAAATTAAAAAATGTTTGGCGCCAAGCTTTTTTTTTTTCAAACTGGCTTTACGGCTCTGGGTTCTAGCCCTTCTGAGCCTAAATGATTGGCGCCAAGCCATAGACTGTGGCCATAGACAAGCTCATATAATATAATTTGGCGCATTATTGTTATTGTGGTGTCAGAGAAGTTATTTATTTTTCTCTAAATGTGATTATTACTGTATCAAAATGCCAGCGTTTTTGAAATATATAGATATGGAGAATTTCAAATCCTATAGGGGTCATCACCGAATAGGTCCATTAAAATCTTTTACAGCAGTCATCGGACCTAATGGCTCAGGTAAAGAAAACTTGCAAACAGTTCTCGGCCACAGTTTAATAAATTGATTTACTACTCTCTTTGGTGGTTTGAAGGATGTGGTTTCATCATCATCACTGTCAATACAGGCCATCACAAAAGCCGTGCTAAACATAGGTCTCCCCACGAAATGATGCAAAGTATGTTTCTAAGTCACCTGTCTCCATCGTATGGATGATACGAACTAAACATTTATAATTAATTCAAACAACATTTTTTCTAAAGTTATTGTTGTTAATAAGCATCTATCTACTATTAGGGCTGTACTTGGACTACTTTGGTACTCTTTAACTTATTGCTACCGTCTGACGCTAAGCAAAAAAATGTGCCAGTGCATTGCTGTGTTCCAGTCTGTAAAGTGTAGAGAGCCAGGTGTCTATGAACTGCAGTACCCACTTAACGTCAAGTGGACTGTAACTTCATTTGTCAAATAATATTACAAAATTTGACTTTGTTTTTAGACCTATATACAAACCAAGATATTCTCAAGTGTATGCTATGTTTTGGCTATAATAATATTTCTTTTACAGGGAAATCAAACTTTATGGATGCAGTGAGTTTTGTCATGGGAGAAAAAACATCCCTCCTACGTGTCAAGCGTCTTAGTGATTTAATTCATGGAGCTTCAATAAATAAACCTGTATCTCGAAGGTATTTATATCATATCTAGTGTTAATATATATAGAAATGCTTCTTAGTATCTGAACTGTCAGAAAAATAGCTTGCCCAATAAGTATTGGCCTACCTCAGTATATGAGCTTGAAACAGCAATAATGCTGATTTTTTAATGTTATGTGATAAGAACCACGCACAATTCCCTGACGGGGTAGCCAGGGAGAACAGATTGCCAAGTGTCACGATCCTTACATACCTTTTTCGCTTCTTTTAGATAAGAACCAAAACTCTTTTAACTATACCCCTTTAGCTTTTATCTTTAATTTTAACCTCAATCTAGGATAGATGTAATGGTCACTAGGTCACACTTATCCTCAAGGCACACAGGCCTGTTGATCACTCTTATTTCTATAAAAGAAATGAGCCCCCTATCCATATATATACTATTTCAATAATCTTATTGGTTTTATTGCCGTGTAGTTGCGGTCAAGAATATCCACTACCCCATATCCTCCCGTGGGTGTTGTAAAAGGCGACAAAGGGAAACAGGCGGGAGATGGGCAGCAGCATCTCCGTGATAATAGCCAAAATGACAATAAAAAAAACTGCGGTTGCCAACCCGCTCGCCAAGTGTGGCAACTATGGCAAATACCCCCCTATGAATGTAACAAAGAGACGGCCCCCAGTCCCCGGCGGCCCCGCTATTCCTGGCTACGGTGGCGACCATGGTAACGGCGGGGCAGGGGGTGCTAAGAATCTCCGGTGGAGGTTCGGTTGCCACCTACGACGACTCGCCCTGGCAACGTACAACGCACGCACCCTGAGGACTGACGAGAAGATTGTGGAGCTGGAAGAAGAGATAGACAAGTTGCGCTGGCATATTATAGGATTATCCGAAGTCCGAAGAGAGGGGGAGGACACGATAATCCTCGAATCCGGCAACTTGCTCTGTCACCGGGAGGGCGACCATCTGTCCCAAGGAGGTGTCGGATTTATCGTCCACAAGTCTCTCGTTAACAACGTTGTAAAGATCGGGAGTGTGTCGACGAGGGTTGCGTACCTTATACTCAGAATCACCAAACGGTATTCGCTGAAGGTCATACAGGTTTACGCACCAACCTCGGCACACCCCGATGAGGAGGTGGAGGAAATGTATGAGGATATCTCTAGAGCCATGCATTCCTCCAAAACCCAATATACGGTGTTAATGGGAGACTTCAATGCAAAACTAGGCACAAGAGAGAACGGTGAGCTGAAAGTAGGGAAATTTGGAATAGGGCAACGGAACCCAAGGGGCCAACAGCTGGCCGACTTCATGGAGAAAGAGGGACTCTTTATGATGAACTCTTTCTTCAAGAAGCAGCCCCACAGGAAGTGGACCTGGTCGAGCCCCAACGGTTCGACAAAAAATGAGATTGACTTCATTATGACGACCAGACGACAACTGTTCAGTGATGTCTCAGTGATCGCGAGGGTGAAAACCGGCAGCGATCACCGAATGGTTAGAGGCACACTGAACCTAAATGTCAAGTTGGAGAGGTCTCGTCTGATGAAGTCAACGCTCCGTCCCCCTCGTGCTCTAATCCAAGGTCCCGAAACCTTTCAGCTCGAGTTACAAAACCGTTTTCAGTGCCTAGAAGACTGCAATGAAGTGGACGATATGAATGACAAGCTCGTGGAAACTGTCCATGCGGTCGGAGCTAAGTTCTGCAAGACCCACCGCAGAAGAACACAAAAACTCTCCGATCACACTCTTAACCTCATGGCTGTTAGACGGGAGATGAGGCTACATTCTTCAACAGATTTGACGGCATACAGGCAACTGAACAGACAGATCTCC
Source organism: Parnassius glacialis (assembly GCA_033319125.1). Classification (NCBI taxonomy): domain Eukaryota; kingdom Metazoa; phylum Arthropoda; class Insecta; order Lepidoptera; family Papilionidae; genus Parnassius; species Parnassius glacialis. The sequence goes on along the minus strand of JAVANC010000027.1, from coordinate 47,189,156 downwards.
AAATGCATGCGGCGGGACTTACGCAATTTCAATACAGCTCGTATTGAAGAAGCGATCGAGCGGAACCAAGGCTCCAAAGTCTTTGCCAGAGATCTGTCTGCCAGAAAGAGCCAACTGTCAAAGCTGAAGACCGAATGTGGCAGCATCGTTTCCGGGGCACCTGAGATTTTGAGTGAGATTGAGAGGTTCTATGGGCAGCTGTACACGTCATCGTTGGAGTCACACGCAAGTGTGAGTAACGATCCAAGAGCGAGTCTTATCCGACATTATTCTGAAGATATCCCGGACGTCAGTCTGAGCGAGATTAGAATGGCTCTCCAACACCTTAAAAACGGGAAGGCCCCAGGGGACGATGGAATTACAGCGGAGCTTCTGAAAGCGGGTGGAAGACCGGTACTTGAAGTCCTTCAGAGGCTCTTTAATTCCGTCCTCCATGGTGGCATTACACCGGAGGCGTGGAGCAGAAGTGCGGTGGTCTTGTTCTTCAAGAAAGGTGACAACGCTCTCTTGAAGAACTACAGACCGATTTCCCTTCTGAGCCGCGTCTACGTGCTGTTTTCGAGAGTCATTACGAATCGTCTCGCGCGCAGACTTGACGACTTCCAGCCTCCCGAACAAGCCGGTTTCCGAAAGGGCTTTAGCACCATAGACCACATACATACCCTACGGCAAATTGTACAGAAGTCCGAAGAGTACAATTTGCCACTATGTCTGGCGTATGTGGACTATGAGAAAGCCTTTGATTCCGTCGAAATTTGGGCGGTGCTGCAGTCCCTTCAGTGGTGCCAAGTTGACTGTCGGTATATCGAAGTGCTGAAGTGTTTGTACAGTAGAGCTACGATGGCTATCTGAGTACAGAACCAGAGTACGAAACCTATCCAATTGCAGAGAGGTGTAAGACAGGGTGATGTTATATCCCCGAAGCTCTTCACCGATGCATTGGAAGACGTTTTCAAGCTTCTGGACTGGAAAGGATACGGTATTAACATCAATGGCGAGTACATCACTCACCTTCGATTTGCCGACGATATAGTCCTTATGGCAGAATCGCTGGAGGACCTAAGCACTATGCTCAATGACCTCAATAGTGTCTCCCAACGGATAGGTCTTAAGATGAACATGGACAAAACAAAGATTATGTTTAATGTCCATGTCACACCTATGCCGGTAGTTGTTGGGAGCACTAAGCTCGAAGTTGTTGACGAGTATGTTTACCTGGGACAAATAGTCCGACTAGGTAAGTCCAACTTCGACCGAGAGGTCAATCGACGGATTCAACTCGGCTGGGCAGCGTTCGGGAAGCTACGACACATCTTCTCGTCAGACATACCTCAAAACCTTAAAACGAAATTGTACAACCAGTGCGTGTTGCCAGTGATGACTTACGGAACTGAGACGTGGTCCTTCACTGCTGGCCGTATGAGGAAGCTCAAGGTCGCTCAGCGAGCTATGGAGAGGGCTATGTTCGGAGTTTCTCTGCGTGATAAACTTAGGAATGAGGTTATCCGCAGTAGAACCAGAATAACCGAAATAGCCCAACGGATTAGTAAGCTGAAGTGGCAGTGGGCCGGCCATATAGCTCGAAGAACCGACAACCGATGGGGAAGAAAGGTTCTCGAGTGGCAGCCTCGCACCGGTAGGCGAAGTGTAGGGCGTCCCCCCACGAGATGGAGTGACGACCTGGTAAGACATGCAGGAAGTCGATGGATGCAGGTGGCTCAGGACCGTGCTTTGTGGCATTCTTTGGGGGAGGCCTATGTTCAGCAGTAGACTTGTGAAGGGCTGTAATGATGATTGGTTTTATCATGTTTCTAAACCTTGACTTCATTCATATATGACAATGATAAATCTCAATGAAAGAGTCTTATTACATTAAGTAGTTCATGATTTATTACAAAGCCCCTCGGAAAATATGCAAACTAAAATATAAGGTAGGTATGGAAATTCCGCAATGACTGTGGGTCCGTGTATTGAGTTCATCCTTTGTGACAAAGACATCCTTGAATTTGAGAATAATAAAACACATTTTGTGTTACCTCCTGTGCCTGTGACATGCAATTAAGTAAACAAGGTGACAGAAGGAAGTAGTGTCAACTAGACAGGTGAATAAAGTTATATGAAATAGGAACTGTCTTATTAAAGAGCTAACTATAAATATTTACAAATTTAAAACAAGTTAAAATCATCAACAAATTATTACACTATTATTAAAAGACTTAATTTTAAATAAGTAGTGTAAAGAAATTGAATATTATAGAAATTTATAATTTACTAACTGTGCCCCACGACTTCGCCCGTGTAGTATTTATTACGATTAGATTTTATGGATTTTAATTTTTTTTTGTGCGGAACCCTAATAATTTTTCTAATATAAAAGTAGCCTAAGTTACTCCTTATAACATTAGCTATCTGCCAGTGATAGTCCCGTCAAAATCGGTCCACCCGTTTCAGAGATTAGCCTGAACAAAGAGAAAGACAAAAATTTTAAAATTGTGTTTTTCTTATATGTACCGTATCATATGCATTTAGTAAAAAGCTGTTATTTTGACATTACAAACAGACACTTCAGTATTATTTATTTGTATAGATTACTCATCATCATGATCATGATTGCAGTCTGTCACAAATCCACTGATGATCATAGGCCTCCCTCGAGGAACATCATATAGCATGGTCCTGAGTCATCCATTGGCTTCCTTCTGAACCTCAATTGTTGGTTGTCACTTCATCTAGTGGGGGGTCATTCTAAAGAATACAATAAAATTTACTTCTTATTTACAACATCTGATAAGGTAGATTAGAGAGAAGATGCATGTTTGAGCGAGAGGTCAATCGACGCATTCAACTCGAGTGGGCAAATTATTTTTTGGAAAATTACGACACATCTTCTTGTCAGATATACCACAAAACTTGAAAAGGAAATTGTACCACCAGTGCGTGTTGCCAGTGATGACTTATGGATCTGAGACGTGTTCCTTCACTGCTGGGCGTATGAGGAAGCTCAAGGCCACTCAGCCAGCTACGGAGAGGGCTGTGCTCGGGATTTCCCTGCCTGAATAACTTAGAAATGAGGATATCCTCAGTAGAACCAGAGTGACTGACATAGCCCAATGGATTAGTAAGCTGATGTGGCAATGGGTCGGCTATATAGCTCGAAGAATCGGCAACTGATGGGGAAAAAGGTTCTCCAGTGGCAGCCTCGTACCGGTAGGCGAAGTGTAGCACCCTACACTTCGCTCACTAGATAGAGTGACGACCTGGTAAGACATGCAGGAAGTCCATGGATGCAGGTGGCTCAGGACCGTGCTTTGTGGCATGTCTTTGGGGAGGCCTATGTTCAACAGTGAACTTGTGAAGGCCTGTAATGATGATGATATATTAACTTTGGCCTCTCAATACATTTATGAAAATGTAATGTACGTACACTAAAATAAAGGTAGTTATACAAAATAAGTGATATTCATTCTGTAAATACTAGAAACAGACGTAAGCTAGTAGTACCAGTTACTCAACTCCACCAATTCAGTAATACATTCTTGGGGCGATGTATCGCTTTTACAACAAAATCCCAGAAAATATACACGTTAAATTTTGTATATTTTCTGCTCAAAATTCAAAAACTTTATTAAACAAAGTTTGTATAAAAAGGGTTATTATAATATCAAGGAATTTATCGATGATAATAACCCCTGGGAATAAGGTGATTGCTACCAAGCTATTTCTAATTTCTTTTGTGGGGTTAATTGTGATTACATGATTGTAAGCTGTTATTTAAAAAAGAGTCCCATTGGGTTTCTCACTGGTTCTTCTCAGGACAGAGGTTTTTTTTGAACCAGTGGTAACTGGTAATTAAACAAAAGAGTGACCTTCAATAAGTATTATTTATAATCTATATTTAATAAAAAAGTTTCAGTTTCTGTTTCTGATGATACATCTGATAAGATATGCATAGTTAATAAGGGCTTAAAATTAAAGAAATAGCAAGAAAGAGTAAATAGGCTTTTGTTAAGTCAAGTCTGTTTCATTTTCTTATCTTCCACTGTATCACCACTTACCGTGATAGAGGATACACACGATCACTTTTAACTGTCAGTTTTGACTGACCAGTTTTAACTGACAGTGAAAACTGAGTGTGTGTACGATGAAAACTGTCAGTTTTTTTATTATCAGTTAAAACTGATGATTTATTGTTGATATATATTTTTTAACTGAAATGACGGAACTGATCAGTTAAAACTGTGCGTGTGTAGGCGGTGTTTCTTCAGTGGTGTTGCAATCAGGAGATTGAGGTATATTTCTTCACTCATTCTGAGATAGTTATGCTAATCCTTCGAAAAAATTTTTAGTTCGGTTAATAAATTAACATGGGAATAAATTTTCCTTTTTTTTTAACCACTCTTTAAACCACTCTTTGCATATATATTTTTTTAATTTTATTTTTTAAAATTAATAATAAACCATGCACGGCTAAAGCGTCGTCGTCGCTGATGACATCTTGAGATGGTAATGTTGTTCGTGGTCATAGAGAACAGTTAAAAGTGATCGTGTGTAGCCCAAGATAGAATAGTAGTCATACACTGACTTACAACAGTTAAAAGAAAACTTTTTGAATGTATAGACTTATGCAGATTTTACCAATGTATAAAATTTTGTTTTGGCAGTGCATCTGTAACAGCTACATTTGTGCTGGAAGATATGACAGAGAAACAATTCCAGAGGTCTGTCATTGGCCAGTCTTCAGACCATAAGATTGATGGACAGGTTAGATTTACCAATATTATATAAATTTACATTAAACCTCTGTAATTTCATATTTAAAAAAATGTATCTCTGTAACATTGAAGTAATACTACTACTTATTAGAAGAGATGCCGAGACTTGTTTTTTTTATAACACGCGTTAAAGCCCATGGGCTCAATCTTCCTTTGTCTGTGCCATAATACGGTGGTACTCTGTTCATCCTAACTCTCGGCCTCAACCCTGTCACACAGATTACGTACTACATTACAAGTGAAAGTACGTAGTACATATTACTTCATTGCTCTTTAACAGGATTGTGAAGAAAAGGATTATTCAAAAAACATAAAATGTCCTTTTTTATGAAACTATTAATAAATTTAGCAAAATATGTATAATTTTTCTGTGATTTCAGACAGTCTCTGTAAGTAATTACTTAAGTGAGTTGGAAAAATTGGGAATTAATGTGAAGGCGAAAAACTTTTTGGTCTTCCAAGGTGCAGTAGAGTCCATAGCTATGAAAAACCCTAAAGAAAGAACAGCTCTCTTTGAGGAAATTAGTGGGTACGGTTTCTACTTTAAATATTATAACTTGCGCTAGCCACTTCAACTGAACTTTTAAGTGTTTGTACTAGAATGATTCACAACTATAACTTTACAGTAAATCTGCCGTTTAGTAACTGTCTGACAGCTGACTATTACTTAAGATTTCTAGGGATTAATACTACCATGCATGCGTCTCACATGTAACTCACATGAAATGCATTATTCATAAAAACTTATTTATTGATATAAAGGTCAGGAGTCTTGAAAGAACAGTATGAAGCTTGTCGTGCAGAAGTAAATAGAGCTGATGAGGAAGCGCAGTTCTCTTATCAGAAGAAGAAAGGAGTGGCTGCAGAGCGCAAAGAAGCTAAATTTGAAAAGGAAGAGGCAGAGAAATATACACGCCTTAAACAGGAGCTGGTAAGTACCCTAAATTTCACTGGCATATTACATAGCATTTTTTTTAAAGCTTTATTGTTATCACTTTTAAATATAATGGGGTGGACTTAATCCCTGAAGGCATTCTGTGACGGTATAATTCTTTTTATGTAAATGAGAAGTATGTTTGTATGTTTCAATAATTTTAATATAGTCCTTAGATATAGTCCTTATGGCAGAATCGCTGGAGGACCTAAGCACTATACTCAATGACCTTTATAGTGCCTCCCAACACATAGGTCTTAAGATGAACCTGGATAAAACAAAGATCATGTGTAATGTCCATGTCACAGCTATGCCGGTAGTTGTTGGGAGCGTAGCTTGAAGTTGTTGAGTATGTTTACTTGGGACAAATAGTCTGACTAGGTAAGTCCAACTTCGACCGAGAGGTCAATCGACGGATTCAATTCCCCTGGGCAGTGTTCGGGAAATTACGACACATCTTCGCGTCAGGTATACTTCAAAACCAGAAAACGAGATTGTACAACCAGTCACGTGAGACATGGTCCTTCACTACTAGCCTTATGAGAACACTTAAGGTTGCTCAGCAAGCTATGGAGAGGGCTATGCTCGGCAATTATTTGCGTGATAAACTTAGAAATGAGAATATCCGCAGTAGAACTAGAGTGACAGACACAGCCTAACGGATTAGTAAGCTGGTGTGGCAATTGATAGGTCATATAGCTCGAAGAATCGGTTGTCGGTTCTTCGAGCTATATGGCCGGTCCATTGCATTGAGGAAAAAGGTTCTTAAATGGCAGCCTAGTACCGGTAGGCGAAGTGTAGGGCGTACCCCGACTAGATGGAGTGATGACCTAGTAAAACATGCAGGAAGTCTATGGATGCAGGTGACTCAGGAGCGTGCTTTGTGGCATTCCTTGGGTGCCTATGTTCAGCAATGGACTTGTGAAGGGCTATAATGATGATGATGATGATGCATTTTAAGGAGATACTGAAAAATCAAATATATAAGATTAATAGCTGGCCAAGCAGACGTTGTTCTGCCCTTTTCGACGACTCTTCATAAAAAAATCCTGTCACTTATCAGGATAAAACGTATCCTATCTCTCAAGTTGGACCAAACTGCACACAGTGTGCAAACTTTCATTGAAATCAGTTCAAAAGTTGAGGAGTTCATTGCGGACAAACAATGTGACACATAATTTTTATATATAAAGATTATCTTAGAAACAGTTCCTTTTGATATTTAACTCATTGACAAACTGGTCATTAGTTTTAGCACTTCTAATAGTAAGGTATGGCTTTGGTATTGATTGGTGATAATTTGTAAATAATAACGAGTTGTGGACATATTGAGCTGCACAAGTATGCAAAAAAGTCAGCTTACATCTATGAATATTAAATTATTCAAGTACACAGAACTCCACTTTGTCTGATTCCCTAAAAGACCCATCTATCGACTTTTAATTCTTTGAAGTATGCTTATACTTTTATTACAATAATTTTTTTTACCATTTTGAGTAGTCAAAGGAACGTCACTTCTTGTCCAAAATTAATTATTTATTGTTACTGATCTAGGTAAAAAGTTGGAAGTTTTTATTCTCTATTTTACCACCTTTAGGAGTGGAATTATTTTCTTCGAATATCTAGGAGACTACTTATGAAGTATAACCTATATAATATAAAATAATCATTTAAGTCAGTTTACAATTGACAAAGATTGCATAACAAACATACTAAAAATGAACATACAATATAAGGATTTGGTCAGAATTTACCATTATTATAATCTTTAGTTATTTCTTTATTCATTCATTGGCCAGGCCAGGCAGGGATTAAAAGTCGGGTCAAAAGTACCCTAAACCGGAGAGCATGTATGAAGGGAATAATGAAAGTGGACGAAGCGAAACAAGTATTTAAGGATCATAGCAAGTGGAAAGAAGTGGTCTCTGCCTACCCCTACGGGAAAGAGGTGTGATTATATGTATGTATTCATTGGTGTTCTTTTTATTACAGCAAGAACAAAAGGTGGAGCTCCAACTATTCCATTTATACCACAATGAGAGAGAAATACAGTCTGCCGAGGAGGACTTGCAGCACAAACAGAATGAATTGGCCAAGATTGAGAAGAAGAGGCAGAAAGCGGAAGATGCACTCAAAGAGAAAAAGAAAGAAGCTGGCACCATACAAAGAGAACTTGCGAAGATAGAACAAGATATCAGAGAAGTGGTATGTAACAAGAATCAATTTAAATTAATATTACATACTAGAGTTAAGTTGACAAAGTTTAGAGAATTCAAAATTTGGTGACTTTATTTGCTGTAAACAATTTTTCTATGGTTTTATCTTAAGGTGGAAGCTCCAGGGTGGCCCGCGAAATTCAAATTTTCTTACGTTTTTTGCAATTTGCAGGTTAGTGTCAGGTTGTATGTTTAACAAAATATGATTCGCGTGCATAACGAGTATGTATTTACAGAATTATAATCATCAATACAACCCCCTAAGTTCATATAATTCATTTGAATGAGTTTTTCTGGGAGTAGCCATACATTGGAATTATACGAACATAGACGGTTGTATTGATGATTATAATGATTATAATTCTGTAAATACATACTCGTTACGCTCGCGAATCAGATTTTGTTAAATATACAACCTGACACTGACCTGCAAATTGCAAAAAACGTAAGAAAATTTGAATTATGCGGGCCACCCTGGAGCTTTCACCTTAAGTAGATCATCAATATTTAAATAAAAAAAAACTACCAAGATTCCCTCTACACTCATACAAATGTCTAAATATTAATTTGGCAGAAAATATAGTTTTTTTTTCAATTCAAAAGTGTAGTGTAAGATGAGGGAGTTAATGTGTAGTGGCAGTGTAAGAATTACCACTACCCTATAACATCCCGTGGTTGTTGTAAGAAACGACGGACGGAAATTGAAACAGGTGATGGGCAGCTGCATCTTCCTGATAGCAACTCACAACAATAAAAAACTGCCGGTGTCAACTCGCCTGCCTAGCGTGCCAACTATGGCAAAATCCCCCCTATGAGGTTCAGTAGTAGACTTTTATAGGCTCTAATGGATGAAAATTTAAAAGCTTACTTCGTCTTTTAAATTTTGTTCTAAACACATTATTGTTTTCTTTTAATATACAGGAAGCTGAGGTGTCCAAGAAACGACCCACCTTTATCAAAGCCAAGGAACGCGTTACACACACTCAGAAAAAGCTAGAGAGTTCCATTAAAACATTAGAGCAGGCACGCAAAGCCCATGAGGCTCATCAGGCTGACATAAGGAAACTCGAGGAGGAGTTACGCCAAGTAGAGGAACAGAAAGCTGCTTGGGAACAATCCATCCTAGGAACTGGTTCTAGTGGACGTGCCGACGTTCATTTAGAAGAGGCTCAGGTGAAATGTTATACTTTTAGTACCGTACTGTATTATTACACGTATGAACAGTGGTGCTGATATACAAATAAAAATTAATTTCTGTTTATGCTACAAGGATTTATTTTGTTGAGTATAGCAAACACCTGTGGCGGCGCTGTCGTCGCACCACAACCGAATCATATCGAAGCCTAAATCGCACTAACAAAGTTCCGAAATGAAAACAGTATATATAGAATATACTGTTTTATATTTAGTTTAGTTATATATAGCGTTCCATATGTAAATGTGACTTGGAGCCGGGTTGCCAAGGATAGAAACGAGTGGAAAAGGTTGGAGGAGGCCTTTGCCGATTGGCAATCAGCAGAAGACTATATAGATTTTATATGACTTAGATAATAAGAAATTGTATTACGTACTGTTGAATAAATGGCTTTATTATTTATTATTATTATTATTATTATATATATAGCGTTGGCCGCTTCCCGGGCAGAACACCTTGCCCGGCGGGAGATCTCCCCTTTTCCTTCCACCTGCTACAGTGGTGACCAACCGACGTGATATGAACATGCAAGCAACAAACCTTCGGAAACTACACCTTCAAACCTTCATCATCATCAAGTACCTCATTCATTCGCTCCCGAGCTGATATTGCCTGCAGTCTTCACATTCTGCAAGCCGTCTAGCTTTACAAAGGTTCATCGCAGCACTGGAATAATAATGCTTCTTGTTCCTTCAAGCTACTCTTTGCGCTACAGTGTTTGGCACGGCTCTAAGCCTTACTGCTCGCCTATGCTTCACGCCACTCTCGCAGATTACTTGCTTTCTTCTCGGCTCACCGCAGACTACAAGGCAATCCCTGGCACTTGCTCCGGCTCATCGTTCTCACCGGCATCGCTTGCAACTGCGTAGTACGGCATGCATTATACACCGGCATTAAGGACGCACCGGCAATCGGACTGCACTATCGACCTCCGGTCTGAACAGCGAGGTGATGTCGCGGCGCTGTCGTCCGCCACAAGCGAAACATATCGAAGCCTAAATCGCGCTAACAAAGTTCCGAAATGAAAACAGTATATATAGAATAGCTTCGAACTATCACTCGGAGCGTTGGCCACTCCCCGGTCAGAACACCTTGCCCGGCGGGAGATCTCCCCTTTTCTTTCTACGGCTACACAGCTATACTCAAAAAAATAAATCCAGTTTTTGAAAAGTACTTGCCTACCAATTAAAACTCCATGTTGTTCCACCTTCAACACATTTGGCAGGGCCATAGAAATACTTTCGCAGACATCGGTAGCCTTTCCACCAGCTCCCGTTGTCCATTAGAGGTCTCTTCCCCACAGACAAGAGGATAACTCTTCCCTCTCTTCATCTCCTAAGACAAGGCACACTTTTTTACACATTCTCCATCACTACTTGCATAAAAAAGTCCACTTGCAGCAGATACTTGGGGTTGGCCCTTCAATTCTGCTTAGCCCAGTAGGTTCCTCTTTGTTCACTGTGGGTGATCAAGCTATAGCTACAAAGCCCCCTTTACCACTACAAGGTGGCAATTCAGAGGTAGGGAGAGGGGGGGGGGGGTTTGATTTCTGCCTAAAGTAAGTCATTTATTGCTCGCGACTCGACTTATGTGGTTTTAACAGAATATCAGTGCTGTGTTAACTTTGTTACTGTATAGTACTGAGTCAGTGACTTTTTTTACAATTAATTTTTCGCTTTTGATTTTACAAAACATTCATTTTGTAAAATTAATGTTTTGTAAAAGCATGATGCACCAACGAATAATTATGTACTTTCTTTCATTCTTTCATTTATCAGTGTATGCAAGCATATTTTTTTTATAGAATGAGGGTGACAAACAAACATATAGTTCACCTGATGGTAAGTGGATGCTGTGACCTATAGACATCTACATCTGTCCTCAATTAAGAATTTCGAAAATCAAAAAATTCAAATGCGTTGTCATTCCTGAGGCCTTTGATGGTTTCACGCTGGTATTCTGTGAGAGTGTAGTCCTTCCCTGGTCGAGTCGACCCATTCGTGCTACAAGCATACTATAGCTACAGTGTGGCTCTACCAAATATAACATGATACATTATGATTGCGGGCGGTGGTGCCTGGTGTAGATCCGCGAGTACGAGGAGCTGAAGATGGAGGCGTCGCGCGCGGCGGCGCGCTACCTGCAGGAGCTGGACTCCGTCAACCGCGAGCAGAAGGCGGACCAGGACCGCCTCGACAACGAGCTGCGCCGCAAGGGCGAGCTCGAGAACAAGCACCGCCAGAAGGTAACCTGCCCTTTCTTCCAACTTCACAGTTATCTTTTAATTTAGCTTTTTGATTTGAATACTTCTTTGCTATCGTTGTGATTTGAAAGTCAATGAAACGAAAAAGCTACCCTAAAAAGTGACAAATATGTTATATCTATAGAATTTAACCCGAGAATGAGATAGAATATGGTTTACAGCATAGATATAGTATACATTAGATTGGCGATGGTGTGATTAGGGTGAGACCAAAAACGAAATGTACCCGTGTGAGTGAAATTTGTATGTGTGCGACAACAATAGTGCTGCGCCATGTATCAACTTCAATTATCGATACAGAACACTGTGTCTGTGTCATAAAATGAATATTATTATGTTTGAAGGCATAAAAATAAAACTACAAACAAAATGTTTGTGATTTTTATATTCCACCAAAAATAACTAATATATTGTAAAAATGTCGTAAGCTCTCCCTAAGAGGTATTTTGCAATATTGCTTCATACTTCAATCTAATAATCAAATAAGTTTCGATTATTAATTTAATAATTAAGTGTTTATGGTTTGATAGTGCTGGCGAATCGTACATATGTATGTCAAGTATGTTAAAAAATTTTTGCAGGACACAAGGTATTCGTTTAATAATTTTCGAAACATATTTTCGTTTACAATTTTCCTTTCACATGTTTTCGGAAAACTCGTTCAGAACGAATACCTATCTCATAAACTTTTTCTTAATCACCCTTACCATGAGATGCTGCAACAAATCGTTTGAACTAGGTGCTATTACAGCACTAATGTTATTTTGAAGTGAGGGAAGCCTTTCTAGGTTTTTTATCACTTGATACACCTTTTCCATTCATTTTTCAGTATTTTTTGTTTCGTATCTAATCTCCGAAGATTATCAATAGTTTTCTTCATTTTTTTTCTTTCTCGGGGAATTGTCTATAACAAAAATGTTTGAAATTGAGCTACTGGATACTGGCAATATATCTCTGTAGACACATGACGATGCTTTGCGTACCGGCTTCAATACAACCTACAAACAAATATAATTAGTGTACACATTATGTACTTATCTATGATTAAAATTAATAAAATACAACCCTTTTTCCTATTTCTGCCTCTAAACAGCAGTGCTTACACTGCCGCATTCCAGCCATTTGAGTATAGAGAGCCTGTATAATTATAAGTTGTAAGACATTTTATCTTAGTTGTCTGGGGTGAAAACAGATTATTTTTTATAGAATTAGGGTGGCACACAGTCCACCTGATGGTAAGTGGTTGCTGTGGACCATAGACATCTGCATCTATCTTCGTTTGCTAATTAAAATGCCGATGCGTTGTCAGCAGTTAGGACTAAGATAGAATGCCTCTTTTCCAGTAAAAAGGGTCTCCGGTTCTCTACACTCACCATACGAAACACAGCAGCATTAAGCTGCTATTTTACGCTGGTATTCTGTGAGAGCGTGGTCCTTCTCCGGTCGAGCCGACCCATTCGTTCTACAACTATACTATTGATATAGCTGCAGCATGGTTCTACCACGTAAAAAAATTATATCTTTCTTTGTTTGAAGATGACTGTATGTGACCAAGTATTGCAGTAGCCGTTTGTTATCAAGTGATACTGTAAGTTTCTTTGTTACTTTTGTCTTATAAAAAATATACACCACTTGGATGACAGCAACAAGTTGTACATATTTGAACATGCGCAAACGAAATGAACATATGTACAGTAAAATATATACCTACCTAATTAAAAAAATACGTACGGGCTTAAATAATGTGGGTATTGATCCAAAACACAGCTTTACTCTTTTTGCACTTCTATGAGAAAAACATTTTTGTTCAAAGTGCTTGCTACATGTAGTTGAATTTTTTTTTTTGGGAACCATCCTCTATTTATCATTTTTAACCATTTTTGTTTCACTTGAATATTTTTTGGAAATCTGAAACATTATAAGAGTTTAAATCATCTCATTAAAGTATTTACATTAATGCGTCAGTATTTACTATTACGAAACACTAAAACGTAAAAATAGAAAATTTAAAAAAAACGAAGTCACAAAAGGCTGCATCCAAGGATATGCCTTTGCCTGTTATAAACATATTATCGATAAGATGATATTGATAGTGACAATCCCTACAAAAATTTGATCAGAAATAGCGGGAATTCACGTATTTGTTATTATTTTTAATATAATTCTCACGCATTTAGAGCATTATCGTAATAAAATGCTATATTTTCCCTATCCATTTTGTATAAACGTTTCTGAAATATTGAATTTAGAGTGCTAAATTTTTTAATATGCCTTTGCCTGTTATAAACATATTATCGATAAGATGATATGGATAGTGACAATCCCTACAAAAATTTGATCAGAAATAGCGGGAATTCATTTATTTGTTATTATTTTTAATATAATTCTCACGCATTTAGAGCGTTATCGTAATAAAATGCTATATTTTCCCTATCCATTTGTGTATAAACATTTCCGAAATATTGAATTTAGAGTGCTAAATTTTTTAATATGCCTTTGCCTGTTATAAACATATTATCGATAAGATGATATGGATAGTGACAATCCCTACAAAAATTTGATCAGAAATAGCGGGAATTCACGTATTTGTTATTATTTTTAATATAATTCTCACGCATTTAGAGCGTTATCGTAATAAAATGCTATATTTTCCCTATCCATTTGTGTATAAACATTTCTGAAATATTGAATTTAGAGTGCAAAATTTTTTAACTGTACTTACATGTAATATGTGTAATTTTGTGGATTTTCTTTTCTCGATGAACTGCATTCAGGTACGGTACACGTCACCACATTTAATCATACATTTTAAATACATATTAATACTTCAAAATCAAAAATATTGCGAAAATACGCGGAATTTGTTTCGTTAACCATTGACGTCAGACTGATAGAGGCTGATAGCGTGTACGTGTATGGTCTAGCCATTCTATCTCGTTCTAACGTAAGCATATGCTATGCCCTTTCTCTTTTACATTGCCAATCTAAGTATATACTAAATCTATGGTTTACAGTGTTTCCTATTATTTCGGTCTCCTTTTCTGAAGGTTCATTCCTATCGCGTGTAAACGTTTTTTTTTTAAATGGTACACCCACACTAGGATTTTTTCCTGTATCATGGAGGCAGTTTACAAGGACAAACATCCGAACCCAAAACAATTTTTTTAAATCATGAAAATACTTTTTCTCTACGGGATTTCGAACCCGCGGCTCTCAAAGACAAAACTTATTGGTAAACCAAATCTTCAAAGGGTTTATTCTTTACAAAAGGTTCATTCAATTGTGTGATAGCTATTATAAATACATCAACTAGATACCCCCAAAGTATGCAGTACTGAGGGCTAAGGCTATCTATATACATATAAATACAGTGTCTGTCTGTAATATTGAAATAACTGGCTTCTGTTAAGCTCAGGTGTTATTTCCATGCTAATAAGACATATAGACCAATTTAAAAAAATCTGACTGTTCGGGCCATTCTTTGTAATGAATGATGAAACTTAAACAGATAGAAAGGAATGCCAAGCGAGATCTAGGCTATATTTGATATTTAATGTATAAAATAAATTCTTTGATTATCTTAAATCTAAATAACGCGACATTAACAGACCTTAACCATACGAAGCCGGAGTGTGTCACTAGTGTAGTTAAATAAAACTAACCTGATATGAATTTAAATTTATTTTCTTGGTACCGTAGCCGATCCATTCTTGCTACGACCATAATATAGCCACGGCATGGTTCTACCACATGTAAATATATCACAGTATATTTTTGTAGTTCAGATGCCGTGGTAGCTCAGATGGTTAGCGCTGGCTGTAATTTTCACAGTACGCGAGCAACTCGGGTTCGATCCCCGCCAGCACCAACGGAATTGTTAATGGGAATTTTAAGTGCTGATTTACCACGTGCTCGGCGGGTGAAATAAACATCGTGAGAAAACCTGCATGTGTGAGAAATAAGAAAAAAATATTTTAAAGACATGTGAAGTTTGCCAACACGCATTGGGGCAGCGCGGCGGACATTTCCTTGCCCTAAAACTCTCTCAGAAATGAGAGGAGACCTGTGCCTTGCAGTGAGAATTTTTTAACTATTTATTTTTCTAATAGGGTCACGAAAGGAATGAAGCAATGAAGAGAGTTGAAAAATTGAACGAACACATCAAGAGCTCTGAGCAGGCTCTAGAAGAACAGAGAAGATTAAGGGCGGAGTTGCAGGTCAGTATTTCTCAAACTGGATATTCGTTCTATTTAAATGACTATGTCAAAGAAAGGTCCCGAGATATTGACATAAAATTTTTCATTTCTTATAAATGAAATTATTCTTTATAGTGTAACGAATAAAATACTATAAATACCTTTTACGTTGGAAGTTCTTAAGAATAGTAAATTAGTTAATGTAATCAGGGTTCACTTTGCACTGACTATAGATCTTGAAAATAAAATAACGTCTGGTTCTGATGAGGTTCGTATTTCACACAGCGCATCGAAAATATATGTAGATAATACAACAGGATAAGGCCAATTCTGTAGAAAAATACAAGAGGATATAGATGTGCCAATTTGGAAAAATTACAAATCGAGTTAACTCTAGTTGAAATTCACGCAACTCGAGTTTAAACTTGAGTTACGCAACTCGAGTTAGTTGTACGAAACAGTGCAAATGATTTGTTACAAATTATTTTTTTACAAATTTGTTTTTCTATCTAGCTTTTTGGGTGGGTTGGGATAACTATAATCCCAAACTTATTATGTAGGATTGAAATAAAAAGGTATATTTAGTATGTATCACATACTTATGTATTTTTGGTTTTAATATTATTTAAAGTATTGTATGTATTTAACAACAAAACTAGATATATAGCAGTATTCGCTAAATAATATTAATGTAGCTCTAAGATGTAGGTACATAAGCTATTACTTAATACTTTAATTATCGCAGTCAAAATATTCATATATAAATTCAAACTTTTTCAAATTCAAAATATTTATTGTAAGTTAAAGTGTTACTTTTGGCGTTACTTTAAAATGTGATGTATCTTACAACTTAACCGCCCTTTTCGGGCATTACAATAATAGGTCTGTGACTTACGTAACTATAATGATCATAATTAATCAAAATTATAAAAGAAATTAAATTACATTACTTAGCTATTGTAAATCTCTAAATAAAAATTGTTTTGGTTGTAGCTAAATACGCTTTGAAACACAAAGCGCGTACACAACAAACTAATGGCGCTCTTACTCTCATGCTGGCTCACTTGATCCGTTCATGTACAGCAGCCCAAACTCGAGTTAAGGAAATCCAACTCGAGATAACTCGATTTAAGCCCAACTCGAGTTCACTCGAGTTAGTAACTTGAGTTGAGCCATCACTACAATAGGAGTTCCCAATTCTGATCTCGGAAATACACCAGGACAGCGTTAATTGTTAAAAATAGTAAAAGTGTGAGAGCGGACGTTCAACTTGCTCTCTTGTTTACGCAATCAATCATTATCAGTAATAAGACAGCGTATCGCACTATACATTCAGTATAGAGCAATTACAGTTCGACCACACCGTAACACGTCCCCGCCATAATCACACACCAGTATAACGTGAAAGAAGTAACTACATGATAACACCAAAGTGTGCAAACCAACAGCAACACCACCCATCCCGATTTAACACAGGGCAGCCGCTCAGTAACACCATCCTGCACTAGGAGGTACCACCACCATGGACAGAACCACGACACTATCTTAGCACTCCTGCGTAACGTGAATGACATAAATGATAACACTGTGTGAAAAACAACAGCAACACCGCCCATCCCGACGTAACACAGGGCAGCCTCTCGGTAACACCATCCTGCACCGGGAGAACCACCACCATGGATAGAATCACGACACTATATTAGCACTCCTGTGTAACGTGAAGGACATACATAATTACATGATAATACAAAGTGTGCAAACCAACAGCAACACCACCCATCCCGACGTAACACAGGGTAGCCTCTCAGCAATACCATCCTGCACCAAGAGAACCACCGTCATGGATCATATGAAAGTTAAGTTTGAACATACAACATTTGAATCAAATTATCTATTGTTAAAAATTATTTGAATAAAAGAATATTACTCTGGAACAAACCCCTCCTAATTATCAGAAACCATTCTGGAGGCCAATTGGCGAAGAGGCTTATGCAACCGATCATTATTACCAACGAAACAGCGCACTGCACCATAACATTCAGTATAGAA
Organism: Parnassius glacialis; assembly: GCA_033319125.1. Classification (NCBI taxonomy): domain Eukaryota; kingdom Metazoa; phylum Arthropoda; class Insecta; order Lepidoptera; family Papilionidae; genus Parnassius; species Parnassius glacialis. The sequence goes on along the minus strand of JAVANC010000027.1, from coordinate 47,171,531 downwards.
CAATACGGTTCGACCAACCGTAACATGTTCCCGTCACAATCACACACCAGTGAAACGTGAAGGACCCAATTAAATGAAACGTGATAATACCTGATAACACCAAAGTATGCAAACCAACAGCAATACTAACTATCTCAACGTAACAGATGGTAGCCTCCCAGTATCACGATCTTCCTTGCCTACATTAGTAGAATACTCCAACGGGTATAGTAAGGACAGTGAGACTCGTAGAATTACCGACTGATATCTCTCATGCAGGACCCACACACAATGCCTCTTTGAAATCAGAGTCGGAATTCATAATTTGATTTCCGGTAAGCTGTCTCACACATATCTTAAAAATTCGGATAAATCGGTAGTCTCGTGTTTCTCGGCTCAGGCATACGTTTCGGATGTGGAAGAGGAATTAATACTCATCGCACTACTTTTAGCATTAAATAATAATGAAAAAGAGGCGCAAACGAATAAACAGGATTCATTCTCCTAATGCATAATGTGAATAGAGTTAGGGAAAGTCAGTTTTAGTAAGCCGTTACCGCTCGCACTGTCAACTGAAGTAATTTATAATCTGATACCGGTGTGTGCTCGCGTATTCAAATGTATAGAAAAACGCGCGTTATGAAGTCATAATTTTAAATATTCTGATCCGGAATTGGGAACGCTCGTCAGTGTCATCAAATCGATGACACTGACGAGCCGTGTGTAGAGCCTAGTTAAATTGTATGTAATTACTGGCTTTCTATATTAATAATATGAATGCATAATCTAAATTCATATTAATATAGTCTTTGCGTAGTGCGGAAAGACTATAATAGCATGGTGCGGGTGACAGCTTACATTTTAGCGTGTCTAGATGTGGAACAATGTTAAATCGGTTTAAAAAAGGCGATTAACGATACATAAAGCAAAGCAAAAATTATCGATTAGCTACGGATAAAAAAATTATAACCGAAATATTATTTTATGTTAATTGCAACATTTTTTCGGCTGTGTTTAAGCTATGAATAATTGTGTGTGTGTGTGTGTGTCTGTTTGCAGGCGGACGTGGGCCAATGCCGCGGTCGCGCGGCGGAGCTGCAGGCGCAGCTGGAGGAGGTGGCGGCGCAGCTGGGCGACGCGCGCGTCGACAAGCACGAGGAGGCGCGCCGCCGCAAGAAGCAGGAGATCGTCGAGAACTTCAAGCGCGAGATACCCGGCGTGGTGAGTGAGCGCAGCAGCTGCAGCAGCTGCAGCAGGTGGCGGCGCAGCTGGGCGACGCGCGCGTCGACAAGCACGAGGAGGCGCGCCGCCGCAAGAAGCAGGAGATCGTCGAGAACTTCAAGCGCGAGATACCCGGCGTGGTGAGTGAGCGCAGCAGCTGCAGCAGCTGCAGCAGGTGGCGGCGCAGCTGGGCGACGCGCGCGTCGACAAGCACGAGGAGGCGCGCCGCCGCAAGAAGCAGGAGATCGTCGAGAACTTCAAGCGCGAGATACCCGGCGTGGTGAGTGAGCGCAGCAGCTGCAGCAGCTGCAGCAGGTGGCGGCGCAGCTGGGCGACGCGCGCGTCGACAAGCACGAGGAGGCGCGCCGCCGCAAGAAGCAGGAGATCGTCGAGAACTTCAAGCGCGAGATACCCGGCGTGGTGAGTGAGCGCAGCAGCTGCAGCAGCTGCAGCAGGTGGCGGCGCAGCTGGGCGACGCGCGCGTCGACAAGCACGAGGAGGCGCGCCGCCGCAAGAAGCAGGAGATCGTCGAGAACTTCAAGCGCGAGATACCCGGCGTGGTGAGTGAGCGCAGCAGCTGCAGCAGCTGCAGCAGGTGGCGGCGCAGCTGGGCGACGCGCGCGTCGACAAGCACGAGGAGGCGCGCCGCCGCAAGAAGCAGGAGATCGTCGAGAACTTCAAGCGCGAGATACCCGGCGTGGTGAGTGAGCGCAGCAGCTGCAGCAGCTGCAGCAGGTGGCGGCGCAGCTGGGCGACGCGCGCGTCGACAAGCACGAGGAGGCGCGCCGCCGCAAGAAGCAGGAGATCGTCGAGAACTTCAAGCGCGAGATACCCGGCGTGGTGAGTGAGCGCAGCAGCTGCAGCAGCTGCAGCAGGTGGCGGCGCAGCTGGGCGACGCGCGCGTCGACAAGCACGAGGAGGCGCGCCGCCGCAAGAAGCAGGAGATCGTCGAGAACTTCAAGCGCGAGATACCCGGCGTGGTGAGTGAGCGCAGCAGCTGCAGCAGCTGCAGCAGGTGGCGGCGCAGCTGGGCGACGCGCGCGTCGACAAGCACGAGGAGGCGCGCCGCCGCAAGAAGCAGGAGATCGTCGAGAACTTCAAGCGCGAGATACCCGGCGTGGTGAGTGAGCGCAGCAGCTGCAGCAGCTGCAGCAGGTGGCGGCGCAGCTGGGCGACGCGCGCGTCGACAAGCACGAGGAGGCGCGCCGCCGCAAGAAGCAGGAGATCGTCGAGAACTTCAAGCGCGAGATACCCGGCGTGGTGAGTGAGCGCAGCAGCTGCAGCAGCTGCAGCAGGTGGCGGCGCAGCTGGGCGACGCGCGCGTCGACAAGCACGAGGAGGCGCGCCGCCGCAAGAAGCAGGAGATCGTCGAGAACTTCAAGCGCGAGATACCCGGCGTGGTGAGTGAGCGCAGCAGCTGCAGCAGCTGCAGCAGGTGGCGGCGCAGCTGGGCGACGCGCGCGTCGACAAGCACGAGGAGGCGCGCCGCCGCAAGAAGCAGGAGATCGTCGAGAACTTCAAGCGCGAGATACCCGGCGTGGTGAGTGAGCGCAGCAGCTGCAGCAGCTGCAGCAGGTGGCGGCGCAGCTGGGCGACGCGCGCGTCGACAAGCACGAGGAGGCGCGCCGCCGCAAGAAGCAGGAGATCGTCGAGAACTTCAAGCGCGAGATACCCGGCGTGGTGAGTGAGCGCAGCAGCTGCAGCAGCTGCAGCAGGTGGCGGCGCAGCTGGGCGACGCGCGCGTCGACAAGCACGAGGAGGCGCGCCGCCGCAAGAAGCAGGAGATCGTCGAGAACTTCAAGCGCGAGATACCCGGCGTGGTGAGTGAGCGCAGCAGCTGCAGCAGCTGCAGCAGGTGGCGGCGCAGCTGGGCGACGCGCGCGTCGACAAGCACGAGGAGGCGCGCCGCCGCAAGAAGCAGGAGATCGTCGAGAACTTCAAGCGCGAGATACCCGGCGTGGTGAGTGAGCGCAGCAGCTGCAGCAGCTGCAGCAGGTGGCGGCGCAGCTGGGCGACGCGCGCGTCGACAAGCACGAGGAGGCGCGCCGCCGCAAGAAGCAGGAGATCGTCGAGAACTTCAAGCGCGAGATACCCGGCGTGGTGAGTGAGCGCAGCAGCTGCAGCAGCTGCAGCAGGTGGCGGCGCAGCTGGGCGACGCGCGCGTCGACAAGCACGAGGAGGCGCGCCGCCGCAAGAAGCAGGAGATCGTCGAGAACTTCAAGCGCGAGATACCCGGCGTGGTGAGTGAGCGCAGCAGCTGCAGCAGCTGCAGCAGGTGGCGGCGCAGCTGGGCGACGCGCGCGTCGACAAGCACGAGGAGGCGCGCCGCCGCAAGAAGCAGGAGATCGTCGAGAACTTCAAGCGCGAGATACCCGGCGTGGTGAGTGAGCGCAGCAGCTGCAGCAGCTGCAGCAGGTGGCGGCGCAGCTGGGCGACGCGCGCGTCGACAAGCACGAGGAGGCGCGCCGCCGCAAGAAGCAGGAGATCGTCGAGAACTTCAAGCGCGAGATACCCGGCGTGGTGAGTGAGCGCAGCAGCTGCAGCAGCTGCAGCAGGTGGCGGCGCAGCTGGGCGACGCGCGCGTCGACAAGCACGAGGAGGCGCGCCGCCGCAAGAAGCAGGAGATCGTCGAGAACTTCAAGCGCGAGATACCCGGCGTGGTGAGTGAGCGCAGCAGCTGCAGCAGCTGCAGCAGGTGGCGGCGCAGCTGGGCGACGCGCGCGTCGACAAGCACGAGGAGGCGCGCCGCCGCAAGAAGCAGGAGATCGTCGAGAACTTCAAGCGCGAGATACCCGGCGTGGTGAGTGAGCGCAGCAGCTGCAGCAGCTGCAGCAGGTGGCGGCGCAGCTGGGCGACGCGCGCGTCGACAAGCACGAGGAGGCGCGCCGCCGCAAGAAGCAGGAGATCGTCGAGAACTTCAAGCGCGAGATACCCGGCGTGGTGAGTGAGCGCAGCAGCTGCAGCAGCTGCAGCAGGTGGCGGCGCAGCTGGGCGACGCGCGCGTCGACAAGCACGAGGAGGCGCGCCGCCGCAAGAAGCAGGAGATCGTCGAGAACTTCAAGCGCGAGATACCCGGCGTGGTGAGTGAGCGCAGCAGCTGCAGCAGCTGCAGCAGGTGGCGGCGCAGCTGGGCGACGCGCGCGTCGACAAGCACGAGGAGGCGCGCCGCCGCAAGAAGCAGGAGATCGTCGAGAACTTCAAGCGCGAGATACCCGGCGTGGTGAGTGAGCGCAGCAGCTGCAGCAGCTGCAGCAGGTGGCGGCGCAGCTGGGCGACGCGCGCGTCGACAAGCACGAGGAGGCGCGCCGCCGCAAGAAGCAGGAGATCGTCGAGAACTTCAAGCGCGAGATACCCGGCGTGGTGAGTGAGCGCAGCAGCTGCAGCAGCTGCAGCAGGTGGCGGCGCAGCTGGGCGACGCGCGCGTCGACAAGCACGAGGAGGCGCGCCGCCGCAAGAAGCAGGAGATCGTCGAGAACTTCAAGCGCGAGATACCCGGCGTGGTGAGTGAGCGCAGCAGCTGCAGCAGCTGCAGCAGGTGGCGGCGCAGCTGGGCGACGCGCGCGTCGACAAGCACGAGGAGGCGCGCCGCCGCAAGAAGCAGGAGATCGTCGAGAACTTCAAGCGCGAGATACCCGGCGTGGTGAGTGAGCGCAGCAGCTGCAGCAGCTGCAGCAGGTGGCGGCGCAGCTGGGCGACGCGCGCGTCGACAAGCACGAGGAGGCGCGCCGCCGCAAGAAGCAGGAGATCGTCGAGAACTTCAAGCGCGAGATACCCGGCGTGGTGAGTGAGCGCAGCAGCTGCAGCAGCTGCAGCAGGTGGCGGCGCAGCTGGGCGACGCGCGCGTCGACAAGCACGAGGAGGCGCGCCGCCGCAAGAAGCAGGAGATCGTCGAGAACTTCAAGCGCGAGATACCCGGCGTGGTGAGTGAGCGCAGCAGCTGCAGCAGCTGCAGCAGGTGGCGGCGCAGCTGGGCGACGCGCGCGTCGACAAGCACGAGGAGGCGCGCCGCCGCAAGAAGCAGGAGATCGTCGAGAGCTTCAAGCGCGAGATACCCGGCGTGGTGAGTGAGCGCAGCAGCTGCAGCAGCTGCAGCAGGTGGCGGCGCAGCTGGGCGACGCGCGCGTCGACAAGCACGAGGAGGCGCGCCGCCGCAAGAAGCAGGAGATCGTCGAGAACTTCAAGCGCGAGATACCCGGCGTGGTGAGTGAGCGCAGCAGCTGCAGCAGCTGCAGCAGGTGGCGGCGCAGCTGGGCGACGCGCGCGTCGACAAGCACGAGGAGGCGCGCCGCCGCAAGAAGCAGGAGATCGTCGAGAACTTCAAGCGCGAGATACCCGGCGTGGTGAGTGAGCGCAGCAGCTGCAGCAGCTGCAGCAGGTGGCGGCGCAGCTGGGCGACGCGCGCGTCGACAAGCACGAGGAGGCGCGCCGCCGCAAGAAGCAGGAGATCGTCGAGAACTTCAAGCGCGAGATACCCGGCGTGGTGAGTGAGCGCAGCAGCTGCAGCAGCTGCAGCAGGTGGCGGCGCAGCTGGGCGACGCGCGCGTCGACAAGCACGAGGAGGCGCGCCGCCGCAAGAAGCAGGAGATCGTCGAGAGCTTCAAGCGCGAGATACCCGGCGTGGTGAGTGAGCGCAGCAGCTGCAGCAGCTGCAGCAGGTGGCGGCGCAGCTGGGCGACGCGCGCGTCGACAAGCACGAGGAGGCGCGCCGCCGCAAGAAGCAGGAGATCGTCGAGAACTTCAAGCGCGAGATACCCGGCGTGGTGAGTGAGCGCAGCAGCTGCAGCAGCTGCAGCAGGTGGCGGCGCAGCTGGGCGACGCGCGCGTCGACAAGCACGAGGAGGCGCGCCGCCGCAAGAAGCAGGAGATCGTCGAGAACTTCAAGCGCGAGATACCCGGCGTGGTGAGTGAGCGCAGCAGCTGCAGCAGCTGCAGCAGGTGGCGGCGCAGCTGGGCGACGCGCGCGTCGACAAGCACGAGGAGGCGCGCCGCCGCAAGAAGCAGGAGATCGTCGAGAACTTCAAGCGCGAGATACCCGGCGTGGTGAGTGAGCGCAGCAGCTGCAGCAGCTGCAGCAGGTGGCGGCGCAGCTGGGCGACGCGCGCGTCGACAAGCACGAGGAGGCGCGCCGCCGCAAGAAGCAGGAGATCGTCGAGAGCTTCAAGCGCGAGATACCCGGCGTGGTGAGTGAGCGCAGCAGCTGCAGCAGCTGCAGCAGGTGGCGGCGCAGCTGGGCGACGCGCGCGTCGACAAGCACGAGGAGGCGCGCCGCCGCAAGAAGCAGGAGATCGTCGAGAACTTCAAGCGCGAGATACCCGGCGTGGTGAGTGAGCGCAGCAGCTGCAGCAGCTGCAGCAGGTGGCGGCGCAGCTGGGCGACGCGCGCGTCGACAAGCACGAGGAGGCGCGCCGCCGCAAGAAGCAGGAGATCGTCGAGAACTTCAAGCGCGAGATACCCGGCGTGGTGAGTGAGCGCAGCAGCTGCAGCAGCTGCAGCAGGTGGCGGCGCAGCTGGGCGACGCGCGCGTCGACAAGCACGAGGAGGCGCGCCGCCGCAAGAAGCAGGAGATCGTCGAGAACTTCAAGCGCGAGATACCCGGCGTGGTGAGTGAGCGCAGCAGCTGCAGCAGCTGCAGCAGGTGGCGGCGCAGCTGGGCGACGCGCGCGTCGACAAGCACGAGGAGGCGCGCCGCCGCAAGAAGCAGGAGATCGTCGAGAACTTCAAGCGCGAGATACCCGGCGTGGTGAGTGAGCGCAGCAGCTGCAGCAGCTGCAGCAGGTGGCGGCGCAGCTGGGCGACGCGCGCGTCGACAAGCACGAGGAGGCGCGCCGCCGCAAGAAGCAGGAGATCGTCGAGAGCTTCAAGCGCGAGATACCCGGCGTGGTGAGTGAGCGCAGCAGCTGCAGCAGCTGCAGCAGGTGGCGGCGCAGCTGGGCGACGGAAGGTACCCGGTGTGTTCTGAATCAGGACTAGATACGGCAATATTGCTACTCGTCAGTTATAAGATAAATAAATTATAATAATAAGGTAGTATGTTCTCTATTTTAAATACTACACAGTTCATCATCATCCTTACAGCCCTTGACAAGTTTACTGCTGAACATAGGCCTCAATGATGGCACAAAGCACGGTCCTGAGCCACTTGCATCCATAGACTTCCTGCATGTCTTACCAGGTCGTCACTCTATCTAGTGGGGGGACGCCTTACACTTCGTCCGCCGGTACGAGGCCGCCAATCGAGAACCTTTTTTGCCCATCGGTTGGCGGTTCTTCGAGCTATATGGCCGGCCCATTGCCACTTCAGCTTACTAATCCGTTGGCCTATGTCGGTCCCTCTGGTTCTACTGCGGATATCCTCATTTCTAAATTTATCACGCAGAGAAACTCCGAGCATAGCCCTCCATAGCTCGCTGAGCGACCTTGAGCTTCCTCATACGGCACGCAGTGAAGGACCACGTCTCAGATCCGTAAGTCATCACTGGCATCACGCACTGGTTGTACAATTTCGTTTTCAGGTTTTGAGGTATGTCTAACGAGTTGATGTGTCGTAGTTTTCCGAACGCTGCCCAGCCGAGTTGAATCAGCCGATTGACCTGTCGGTTGAAGTTGGACTTACCTAGTCGGACTATTTGTCCCAGGTAAACATACTCGTCAACAACTTAGAGCTTAGTGCTCCCAACAACTACCGGCATAGGTGTGACATGGACATTAAACATAATTTTTCTTTTGTCCATGTTCATCTTAAGACCTATCCGTTGGGAGACACTATTGAGGTCATTGAGCATAGTGCTTAGGTCCTCCAGCGATTCTGCCATAAGGACTATATCGTCGGCAAATCGAAGGTGAGTGATGTACTTGCTATTGATGTTGATACCGTATCCTTTGCAGTCCAGAAGCTTGAAAACGGCTTCCAATGCAGCGGTGAAGAGTTTCGGGGATATAACGTCACCCTATCTTACACCTATCTGCAATTGGATAGGTTTCGTACTCTGGTTCTGTACTCGGATAGCCATCGTAGCCCTACTGTACAAGCACTTCAGCACTTCGATATACCGACAGTCAACTTGGCACTTCTGAAAGGACTGCAGCACCGCCCAAATTTCGACGGAATCAAAGGCTTTCTCATATTCCACATACGCCAGACATAGTGGCAAATTGTACTCCTCGGACTTCTGTACAATTTGCCAAAGGGTATGTATGTGGTCTATGGTGCTAAAGCCCTTTCGGAAACCGGCTTGTTCGGGAGGCTGGTAGTCGTCAAGTCTGCGCACGAGACGATTCGTAATGACTCTCTAAAGCAGCACTTAGACGCAGCTCAGAAGGGAAATCGGTCTGTAATTCTTCAAGAGAGCGTTGTCACCTTTCTTGAAGAACAAGGCCACCGCACGTCTACTCCACGTCTCCGGTGTAATGCCACCATGGAGGACGGAATTAAAGAGCTTCTGAATGAATTCAAGTACCGGTTTTCCACCTGATTTCAGAAGCTCCGCTGTAATTTCATCCTCGCCTGGGGCCTTGCCGTTTTTAAGGTGCTGGAGAGCCATTCTAATCTCGCTCAGACTGACGTCCGGGATATCTTCGGAATAGTGTCGGACACGACTCGCTCTTGGATCGTTACTCACACTTGCGTGTGGCTCCAACGATGATGTGTACAGCTGCCCATAGAACCTCTCAATGTCACTCAAAATCTCAGGTATCCGGGAAACGACGCTGCCACACTCGGTCTTTAGCTTCGACAGTTGGCTCTTTCCGGCAGACAGATCTCTAGCAAAGACTGTCTTTGGAGCCCTGGTTCCGCACTATCGCTTCTTCAATACGAGTAGTATTAAAGTTGCGTAAGTCCCGCCGCATGCATTTGGAGATCTGTCTGTTCAGTTGCCTTTATGCTGTCAAATCTACTGAAGACTGCAGCTTCATATCCCGTCTAACAGCCATGAGATTAAGAGAGTGAGAGTTTTTATGTTCTTCTGTCGCGGAGTTCTTATGTAACTAAAATCAAACAATCAAACCTCATAAAATACTTTCATTTTTAGTTTAAAAATTCAAAATACTGAGAGATACGATTTAAATAAAACAACAAACTTTGGCATATTATGTCAATATTAGTTCCCGGTACGGACAATGAGGGCGCTTCAAATTGGCATAAGCACTTGTATGACATAGCCAGTGCAGCATACTTGTATACATAGAGGTCAGTGCCAAAGTCTAAGAACTGTTTCGGAATATAATACTAACCCGAAAGTGAATTGAATCTTGTAAAAACAGATTTTATTATCGAGCTACACAGTCCCCAATATTTTAATGTTATTGTCCACAGTACGACCGCATGATCAACATGTGCCAGCCGACGCACAAGCGCTACAACGTGGCCATCACGAAGGTGCTGGGCAAGTACATGGAGGCGATCGTGGTGGACACGGAGAAGACCGCGCGCCGCTGCATCCAGGTGCTGAAGGAGCGCATGCTGGAGCCCGAAACCTTCCTGCCGCTCGACTACATACAGGCCAAGCCGCTGCGTGAGAGGCTAAGGTGACTTTATTTATTTAATATTTGCTAAACGAACCTTGCAAAAGTTTGGGGACCGATAATTATAAAATTATTGACATTTAAGGCAGAATTCATTAATAATATTTCAGAACAAGCTTAATGATAAAAAAGTAATTAAAAAAAAGTTTAGTGAAAGAACCTTCCTCTCCTTTTTTGTATTTTCGGATGCATTATATAAATGTAATAATAATCTAACAACACCTATGTTATAATCCATCAAGCCATTTAGGCTATAGCGTGTGCCAAAGAAATAGACATTTATTCATACATACATATTCTCGAAAAACATTACCCTCCTTCTGGGGCAGTCGGTTAAAAGCAACATTTAACCCGGTATCAAAAATTTAAACAAAAACTAAAACAGAACGTACTTAAAGGAGTTGACACTGTCAACATTTTATATATGTAGTGAATGGTAATACATGGGTCATTGATATATTTTTTTTACCTGGTTTCAAAACATTTGCATAGAAATTGTAACAGAAAATCAATTTATTTTATTTTTGAAACGAAGTTCCCTGTCGGACGGTACGAATTTGCTGGATGGAGGCTTGGCGAGAAAAAGTGTAAGATTTTTCCGTCACGACCGAGACGGCCTTGGCGGCTGTAAGAAAGCGAGATGGAATAATATTTATTTCACTCGCACTTTTTCTTATCTTGCCATAAAAGAAATATTATTTTATTTTTATTGATGCTTCATTTTAATAGACGCTAGTGATTAATTTATTTGTATTTGTTAATCAATAATATAATAAGTTAATCAATAATAATATATAAGAAAGGAACTTCGTTCCAATCAATTGTTCCCCGACACTCATGCATGTTTTTTTTTAAACAAGCAAAATTAATTTGAACGTAAAATTTACTTGGTTTTTAGTTTACAAGTCTTTTTTTTTTGCTTTCATCGCCACATTTAGCAGGCGTTTCGTCGATCGCAGCACTAGATGTCTCACATTCTTATTTATTACGCACTAAAATATTTTATTATATATATAAGTGCACTTATCTCCATTATTTATCGCTCCTAAATCATCTGCTTGATATGGAACTTTTTGGAGAATACACCAAAGAGTTTTTAGAGGCAACTGATATCACACACTGGTATTGCTGCCATCTATCATCAGTCTATTATATTTCGTTTTGACAGCTTCAAATGATGTATCCTATACTGTCATTTGTTGGTCACCGGAAACCCGTTGGTTATTTAGTAGGTATGCATCAGTTGCGTGAGAGGTTGTCATGGTCGCGTGTTTTCCGTAGAGACATAAAGGAGCCGAAGAACGTGAAGCTGTTGTTCGACGTGCTGCGGTTCGACCCGCCGGCCATCCACCGCGCCGTGCTGTTCGTCACCAACAACGCGCTCGTGTGCGAGACGCCGGAGGACGCCTCGCGCGTCGCCTACGACCTCGACCGCAACAAGAGCAGCCGCTACGACGTGAGCACCACGCAACCGCACCACACTATACTCTATACCGCACCCCACCACACCCTTCCACACCGTATCTCACCACACCACACCACGCCTTATCCAAACCACATAGCACCACACCACACCTTATAACACAACACCATACCACATTGTATTACACCACACCACATCCACACCTCATAACACAACACCATACCACATTTTATCACGCCACACTACATCACATCACACCTCATAATACCATACCACATAGTGCAACACCACGGCTAGTAATCTTTCAGCAATAATCTATGACCGTATGAAATGCAGTGATTATCGCACCTCCTCGCACCTCAGGCCCCTTTCCTCTGCCGCTATATTATCATGTTACTGTCGCTTACCTGTCAGTTTTGTGTAGCTCGATATTAGCTTATATATTTCGACAGGATGTTTTCTCTTTAGCTTTAGTGTTGCTCATCAAGATCATACAATGACAAAGGTTTGTGCATTTAGTTATTCCTAAATAAACATAACTGCTCGGTATAATCGATTTCATCATTTGCAATTTTGTTTTAAAAATGAAATATAAGTAATGTTGAACTTAAGTAACTATATGTGGTGGCGTATGTTACAGTATATCTTGAAATGTATACTCATTACTATCAAAATGTACTAGTAAACAGATGAAATTCATGCTTGATTTCGCTCTGCATGTACCCTCATACCCTTGAGCGAAGTTGAAGTGAAGGATATCCATCTTTATAATGTAGTAAAATTTACTAGTTTATAGATTCTACTAGCTATTTAACAATAGCTAATAATAAAATGAAACAGTTACTTTTATTTTTATATACCTACATAATAAATTTTCTTTCTACACTATAATATTTGTTAGAGCATCACCAAACTATCTCTAACCTTTGTCGAGTTATAACTCTTTAAAATTGGTAAAGCGGCCAACTTGTTCTCCGCCATTTTGAATTTTTTTCACCACCGCTAGAATTTGCCCAGGGTGTAGGCCGATATCACTTAAGATGCGACCCTGCTAAGTATTACCGTTTATTCGGGTAGTAGTACACCATCTTCTCGAAAAGCTGACCGCAGACGTCATTTTATTCTTATTCTTCTCAGCGAACCCTTTCATTTGATATCCATATCATGGGGTGAATAAAGAAAATAAAAAAAATAGTCCGCCATCTTTGGGAGCCCACCATATTAGATTTAGTGACGTCATTTTATTTTCGTATTCTTCTCAGCAAACCCTTTCATTTGATATCCATATCATGGGGTGAATAAAGAAAATAAAAAAAATAGTCCGCCATCTTTGGGAGCCCACCATATTAGATTTAGTGACGTCATTTTATTTTCGTATTCTTCTCAGCGAACCCTTTCATTTGATATCCATATCATGGGGTGAATAAAGAAAATAAAAAAAATAGTCCGCCATCTTTGGGAGCCCACCATATTAGATTTAGTGACGTCATTTTATTTTCGTATTCTTCTCAGCAAACCCTTTCATTTGATAACCATATTATGCGAGCCCGTAGTAAATAATTAGGCCATCATCTTAAGCCGTCCTCCATATTGGATTTAATATGACGTCACTTATTTAACCATGCATTGTCATCCAAACTAAACATGTACGCAAAATTTCACCTCAATCGGTTGAGGATAACTGCTTTGAAATTCAGTTGCAAGATTTGACCCCAACCCCAACAAACATACATCGCAAGTTAAATAAAAGCTTTTAATAAAAATAGTAATTAAATGGCAGCGGTACTAGATTATACTTGGTTGAAATAAAATTATTCCTTTGCCTATATCCACTTTATATTTAAAAAAAAAAGTCATGTTCTAATCTGCTGTAAGGTTCAAACTATGGAGTGTAGAGTACAAGGAGAACGATCTTATAAGGGACAAAAGTTGAAAAAGTGTCCTACTATTTACTGAAAATAGAGGTTCCAAAACCTACCACAATAGCGCTGGCGTCTGAAAAACTACGATATGAAGATAGCTGTTGTGAACGGAGTGAAGTCAGCTGAATTCAAATATTTAAAAAAATTCATGACTATAGTAGTTAGTAAAATGCCAGTATACAAAATCTCAACTATTTACGTAGTACAAAACCAAGCGGATTGGTCGGCCCTTGTTTATTTCTCCATCTTATTCTAATTACTATTGGCGCCTTTTTTTTTAATTTATCCTATGCTACTGCAGCGCCACCCTTATTGGACACGTTTTAGGGACACTTTTCATATATAGAAATGGTCCTCCTTCTACTCTACACTCCATAGTTCAAACTAAATGTACCATAGACGGTCCGTCTCACTCGTAAATGTTTCTAGTTAGTTTGTGCATATCACATTGTACCAGACACTTTCTTGCGGTTTTAATTTGTAAGCTAGTGTAGTATGGTTCTTTTCGGCACTATACACATATGGGGTTTATATTTAACATATATTTTTGTATGTAGGCGTTGGCTCTGGATGGCACGTTCTACCAGAAGTCTGGTATCATCTCGGGAGGCTCATTGGACCTCGCACGAAAAGCCAAGCGCTGGGACGAGAAACATCTTTCACAGCTCAAAGCTAAGAAGGTACTGTGGTTCACTTTGTAAACCTAACATAGTAAGTTTTCAATGATCTAGCTTGAATTCTCACATTTCTTTATTATGTGTGTATAAAAAAATAACTAATTCTTGAGCTTTTACAGTAGTGATATACAAATTTTAACCCAACGCGATGGTATTTAAAGACGGAATATATTTTTTTAATAAATAAAAAAGACTATACAATATAATTCAGAATATAGTCAGCCACTATTAAACAGTTTGTTAAAAGGAACTGCTCTTGTTTTCATTATTTATTCTACATTTTTTTGGAATTTTAATTTTTTCACAAAATTTTACAGGAAAAACTAACGGAAGAATTACGAGAGTCCATGAAGAAGTCCCGCAAGGAGTCGGAGCTGACGACAGTGGACTCGCAGATCCGAGGCTTGGAGTCGCGGCTCAAGTACGCCATCACAGATCGAGATACCACCGTAAGATTATTATAGTTATAATAATATTACGTTTCATTTATTAATTTAAATTGCGTTCTTTATGTAGATCTGTAAAACTAGGCTTCCTCCATAGAATAATATAGAATATTATTTTATTTTATATCTGTAAGTAGTTTTAAGTGTAAGTTGTCCTGGGAAGTACCGGCGAGAAACCTAACGGGACTTTTTTTTTCAAACTGAATTATAAAATAAGAAAAGTCGTACAAACTACATACAGTGGATTTTGGGTATAACGACGATGAAGGAACCACTCTATTTTCGTCGTTATATCCGGAAGTCGTTACAGGCAAAGGTAACAAATTCAATACGATACAGTTGCTACTCAGAATATCACTTTGTTACTGAACCATAAATTTAACTCCGAAACTTACACGCTTCCCTACCTACTTAGCTGATATCTATGAACAAAAGGGCTCCATACCTGGTGACCATCTGTGTGGATGTAAACAAAAGATAAGAAATGTTTTTGAAAGAAAGAAATCTTTGTGTCTTTGGCGGCCGACTCCGGTCGCAATATCTGCATGGAATTTCTAGGAATTTGTTACAAATGATTCATTAAAAACAGTCGCTACACCCGAACCTGGCGTTACATCCGAAGTCGCTATGGCCACATGAATTTTGTACTAAAATATACTTTAAATTCAAGGGACTTAGATTTAACGTCGCTATAGGTAAATGGTCGTTACAACCAAGGTCGTAATAAATGATATCCACTGTATTTACAAAATTTATTTTAGAAATAGCTCGGAAGCGATCATTTTGATCTGTTATCAGGGAGATGCAGTTACGTGATTCAGTTTCCTTCTGTCGCCTCGTACGACACCTACGGGCGATATGGGGTTATGGACTCTCTAACGCCGCCACTAGACTGTATCCTATTTATCTAAAGTTAATATGAAGGGTTTCATAGCCTACCATTACAATAACAACCTTTTGATGGGTTGTCCACTGCTGAACATAGGCCTCCATCATAGATTTTCTCAGGGAGGATATTTGCCATAGTTGCCACGCTAGGCAAGCTGGTTGGCAATCGTAATTTTATTATTTATATCAAAAAGATGCTGCTGCCCATTTCCTGGTTCAGCTTCTCTCTGTCGCTTCATACGACATCCATGAGATGATGTGCGGTAGCGGATATTCTTACACCGCTTTGTACAACAAAAACATTGTACAACCGACTTCAATATAAATAAAATGAAAACATCATCAATGTAGTCGAAGTCAATACGCATTATTAAGGATAACTCAAAAACTACTGGTCAGATCTTGATCAAATTTATATGGGACTATATGAGAAGTACCTGCTTTCAAATGAAAAAGAATTATCAAAATTGGTTCACCTAGAAAAAAGTTCTGAAGTATGACAAAAAAACTACAGTCTAATTGAGAACCTCTTTTTTTGAAGTCTTTTGAAAAATAAAACGTGTTGACATGAATTTTTCATTACAGTTGAAACAAATTAAAGCCCTGGACGCGGAGTTAGCAGAGCTGGAGAGGAAAATGGAAATGTTTGGCGTAAGTGTTGCGTATTCTTTTCCATTTTTTATTTCGTTTCACGTCACTTATTTTATGTATATAATAATATAACGTCCTCCAGGTGGAATTTCAGCCACGGCGGTCAGTCTAAACCGAAAGTAACCATCAACTTAGTACAGGATTATAGTGTCCAAGTGTATGCGCAAGCACAGGTGCACTTTTTACGTGGTAGAGCTATGTTATGGTTGTAGCACGAATGGGTCGGCTCGACCGGGGTAGGGCCACGCTCTCACAGAACACCAGCGTAAAATATCAGTTGAATGCTGCTGTGTTCTGTATGATGAGTGTAGAGAACCGGATACCCTTTATACTGGAAAAGAGGCATTCCATCTTAGTCCTCACGGGTGACAACGCATGTGCATTTTGATTCTTAATCGAGGATAAATCCAGATGTTTATGTGCCACAGAATCTATTTACCATCTGGTGGCATGTGTGCTGGTTTGTTACTCTTATTTTTTTTTTAAATCTATCGTTTCACTCATAGTCCTTCGGGCGATAAAGATTAGGCGCAGGACCAACGACTACGTGCTTTCCGGGACACGGAAACTTTGAAATTTTTTAACAGTGGTAGAGCCACGCGGCAGCTTTTACTGCCGCACGGATGGGCCGGCTCGAACCGGGGTGGTACCACGACCTCACAGAATACCAGCGTGAAGTAGAGGTTTACCTCTGCGTTTCGCTTGGTGAGTGCAGGTGGCCGGAGGCCCTTTTTACTGGAAGTGGGGCATTCCATCTTAGTCCTCATGGGTGGCAGCGCATCTGCGTTTTGATTCGCAAACGAGGATGGATGTAGATGTCTATGGGCCGCAGCAACCACTTACCATCAGGTGGACTGTGTGCTCGTTTGTCACCCTTATCCTATAAAAAAAAAACACGGGGGTGAAACACCATTAACTTCCTGACTCCGGGCTGCTACTAAGAATTTCTTGACAGAAAAACCTAATAAGTTTTAGATTTTGACCCGACACGGGATTCGAACTCAGGGTCGTAAGCAATTGTGTTTACGACCACTCGGCCGACGAGGCAGTCTTAAGCGTTTATGTACATAATATATAATTTGACTGAAAGATTTTTTTTAATAACTAAATTTTCTTTGTTTTTCTTCTATTTGGGTTTTTTGTTTGTTCTTCTACTTAGGTTCTTTGATTAAATGTTTGTGATCCTATGATAATTAATTTTCTTTATAAACAGCCTCAAATAGAGGACATCGAGCGCACCATTCGCGCTCGCGACGCGAAGATCCAGGAGGTCAAGGAGAACATGAACAACGTGGAAGATGTGGTCTTCCGCGGTTTTTGCCGAGACATCGGCGTTGCCAACATCCGGTATGTTAGAATTTTCCCTCGAAATTATTCAAATAATTCAATATTCTTTGGACTACGACTATTTATTATACAAAAGACGAGCTTAATGCTATATGGTCTACAATGTACTGGGTGACCGTAAGGAAAATAATGTGGTGTTTTTTGTAAGTGGAATAGAATCTCCTTCCTCGAAAGTATTTCTAAAATATTTACTGATAGGCAAAATTTCTGAAAATCCAATAAAATACATAAAAGCAATTCATCGTACGGCATTTGCGTAAAAGTAAAACTATATATAGATGATATTATTTCAAACGGCGTAGGGTGCGATCGCTAGTGAATTAAAGTTGTAGCGCGAGCGAGAATAATGCATTTCATTCTTTCCGCATTCATCGTCGTCATGAGTGGAGACGGCCGATACATCGTTGCAGCCAGCATTTAGAATCAGGTGTATTCAAAAAGACTTAGCTACAATACTTGGCTTCGTAATGCATGCAGTAAAATGTTTTTTTTTATACGGTGCCGTTTACTATTTTTTTACGTGGTAGAGCCATGCTGCAGCTATATTACTGGTATAGTTGTAGCACGAATGGATCGGTTCGACCGGCAAAGGACCATGCTGTCACAGAATACCAGCGTAAAATAGCAGCTAACGCTGCTGTGTTTCGTATGGTGAGTGTAGAGAATCGGAGACCCTTTTTACGGGAAAAGGGGCATTCTATTTTAGTCCTCAAGGGTTACAACGCATCTGCATTTTGATTCGTAATCGAGGGTAGATGTAGATGTCTATAGGTCACAGCAACTACTTACCATTCCTCAGGTGGACTGTGTGCTCGCTTGTCACTCTTATCCTATAAAAAAATATGCAGATTACTGACGTTTAGTCGGAATTACGTTACGATACGTTGACTAAAACGGCAGGCAATGTCTAGCCTGATTACAGAGCGACTAGTTAGTCCACTTTCTTTACGACAAAACCACAATGCAAAAGCGCTATTGAATAATAATAATAATGTTTACTTTAGTTGCACTCACAAGTTTACATTGCCTTTTAATAATATTGGAGGTATAACCATTTAACAAGAATTATTAACATTTAATGTTGCGGTATTAAAGACAACCCGCTACATTTGTTCGTTTTGTAATGCATGGCACATAAATTCAGCATTATCAGCCGCATTGTATAAATATAAAACACAAAAAGCTCATACATTACATGTGCATGTGCATTACGACTAGACGTTTATTAATTAATACCCCTTGTTTGACTACGACATACATTCGTGCCGACCGAATGAAGCCGAAGCCACTCACGCCGGAACCGAAACCCTTTCGTTTCAAATTATTATTTTTGTAATTTCGATCTTTCCTTCATACTTTTACGGGATAATTACATGTTAAATTATATCTTGCATTATAATTAATTCATATTTCTAATAATATTTTTTTTTGTCTACCGTATACTACAACATCTTAGGCGTATTTAAAAGATCGAAATCAACTTATTTACAAACTACACTGATTGATTTTTACAAAATTATACTACATTATTGTTATGTAAAAAAAATTACCTTTTTAGCGATATCGCAATAATTGTTCAAAATGTCTATCGTTTCTTTCTAAACACAAATTTGTTTGTTAAATTGTTTCTTAAACTTTCACTAACCTTTGAGCTTCTCCTGTGTACAGTAATCGTTTTAGTTCGACCCACAAATAAAAGTGTTAGGTCTGGTGATCTCGCCGGCCAGTTCACATGTCAAGCGCGACCATCCATCTATCACCGAATTGGCTGTTGGCGGCTGGGAATAATGTGGTCGTAATAATTGCCGCCCAACGAACTTAATGAGCATGTTCTTTGATTTTGTGTGGGGTTTGGAAATTTCATCAGTGCTCATTGTGCACGTTGTAAATTCCAACGCGGATAAATATTGACTCGTCGCACCGTCTAAGTTTTCACCAGACCAGACACAAAATCTCACCATTGCTAGGTACTCGACATTAGAGTATCATTACATGTTTACAATAACTATCAGTGGTAATGAGGAAGGGGGGGGGGTGTTTGATGTCCCAATGTCATAGTTAACCACTGCTACCTCTAGATTAAAATTTGCGTAGATCGGAATAAAAATTAATAATTTTAATCTAGAGGTAAAAAAGTAAAGTATAAAATAAATTAATATACGCGATGAAATCCGTAAAACTAGTTTTATTTAAATATTTTGTCACTATGTTTGTCTCCACCCAGCCACTTCAATTCGAATTCACATGTGAAATTAACCAAATACTTGGTACGATTCCCCTTTTTTATCCATCGTTGTCGTAAAGCGACAATTAATAAGAAAAAATATAGAACCTAACCTAAGAACAACAAAACAACAAAAGTAGAACAAGAAAATAATATATTTAAATTTTTTTAAAAAGGTATTTACAATTTTATAAAAATAGTCTATAAATTAGGAACAACACACCAGTGACGAATTTGAATAAAACAACCATATAAATAATGGTTGTCAGAAATATAAATTTTTGGTTTTAGGTATATAATTGGAAAACCATTACATTTAAGTAAGAAATGAGATATTATTCATATAGGAAAAACTAATGCGCGGCAGCGCGCACGAAGCCTGAAATTGTAGAGTTACAGAGAATTCATTAAAAGACTGAAAAAGGTAAGACTCCATTGACAGCGATTTTAAAAGTGCTGTTAGTGTGAAAATACGAAGTGAAAATGATTTGTTATTGTGTAAAAACGTTACAGGATCCTATGGGAATAAAGGTGATGCAAAATATAAATGCAGAAAATCAAAAACAGAATGGAAAATTAGTATAAAGTGATGCAAAACATGAATGCAGAAAATCAAAAACAGAATGGAAAAATAATATAAAATAATATGTAAGTAGCATAACACTACATCGTGTAGGTATGTTTATTATTCTGATGTATTCAGATCAGTTCAGTACTAAGTTATTAAAAAAATAGATATGAAACAGCGATCTAAATCCTCCGTGGCCTTATGAGATTCTCCAAGGCACATTAACATGTTGCCGTATTCACGAGCACTATAATCGTACGCGTTAGTCATTATTAGAACAAAACAAGAAACACAAAACGTAACAACAAGAATAATAACAATAAGAATTTAATAAACAAACGATTGAACTGTCGCTCACGCGCACATGATAGTCAACACGGAACTGTCTTTAAAACTAAAATTAATAATCAATTCCGCCAAAACAAATGCCTCGTGCGTCGTAACGTCCTTCAAGAACTGATCAATTCCACAGATCGTAAACCGTTATGACATTCCCAACGTTTATTTTATTTATAAATTTAGTTATCCCTACGAATAGTCTTCATATGGAATTTAGAAGTTATAGTTGTCATTTTTTTATACAATTACACAATCCATTGTACCCTGACGCAACAAGGACTTCGTTACTACAAAAGATATTGAAATTAATTTACGTACCTAATTGATGCAGTCACGTACACAATTATAAACACTATTATATTGTTATCTTTGATTTTGTACAAGAAAATAGAAATGAAATGGTACAAAATAATTTAAGAGTTAAAATCAATTGCGCTTATGATCGACAGTTAATTAATCTATCAGAATTAAAGTAACAAATATTTTTTTTTACTTTATTAAGTGGCGAAGCTTGCAAAGACACTTATTAATTTAACGATATCTGTCCGTCTGTCCCACGATTATCTCGAGAACGGTTTCGAATTTTCAAATTCTGTTTTCAGCAATCGATTACTGATCACCCAGGCATCTGAACCTCCTATTTTGGAACTGATTGCTCAACGGCAACCGTTAGAAACCGCTACAAAGCTGATTGCTTCGCCACTTTGCTATGCTGTTAGCTTGCTAGGTTTATTTTAATTGTCTTTCCGTATTTAATCCGTCCATTGAGTCGTGGGATACTCATCCCAATTTATCTGTCCGGTAATTGTGGTATAGTATACGGGTATGCGACCCCGGATTCCCTAGCTATTACTGTCCTATCCCTTGGCTATTGGACGGTAATATCCTACATTTCCTATTTCCCACCCTAACTTATTTAACTCTTCCTTTTCACACCACTTATCCTTCCCCTTTTCCTATTCCTACCCTCACCGCCAATCCAACGTCTGCCGCGCGGATGGATGTATGGCTAGGGGCAAGCCTAGTCGTTAGCGTGCCACACTGCCCTGGGACCGGGCGACCCCAGAATTAGGCCAGCCTTACCCTGGCATGCGGGGCTTTGCTGGGGGGGGGGGGGGACAAACCTTTCTCTCGCTATTCGTGGGAACGCAATGGATAATCGTAAAAATAATTTAATTAACCAAAACGGCGGCTATGTGGTTCGCCACCCATCACGTCTCGTTTCTCGCGGGTGCGAAAAGCGGCCCACGGAGAGCCGCTTCGCTACGTTGAATGTAACAGGAGGAATGAATGGTAAGGTAGATGAAGTATGTCAAATGATGGATGAACGATGCATTGATATTCTGTGCGTGAACGAAACCAAGAGGAAAGGATGTGAGACTACAGTTCATGGCCCCTACACGGCATACTGGTCGGGAGTCCCCCAAACCAGCCGAGGCTGTCAGGGAGTTGGTATGATTCTTTCATCTCGAATATTTGAATGTGTGATGGAGCATGAATGTGTAAGCCCAAGACTCCTCTGGATTAGTTTAAAAGTTGGACTCACCATTCATCATCATTACAGCCTTTCATAAGTCCACTGCTGAACATAGGCCTCCCCCAAGGAATGCCACAAAGCACGGTCCTGAGCCACCTGCATCCATCGACTTCCTGCATGTCTTACCAGGTCGTCACTCCATATCGTGGGGGGTCGCCCTACATTTCGCCTACCGGTACGAGGCTGCCACTCGAGAACCTTTCTTCCTCATCGGTTGTCGGTTCTTCGAGCTATATGGCCGGCCCACTGCCATTTCACCTTACTAATCCGTTGGGCTACTCGGTTACTCTAGTTCTACTGCGGATATCCTCATTCCTAAGTTTATCACGCAGAGAAACTCCGAGCATAACCCTCTCCATAGCTCGCTGAGCGACCTTGAGCTTCCTCATACGGCCAGCTGTGAAGGACCATGTCTCAGTTCCGTAAGTCATCACTGGCAACACGCACTGGTTGTACAATTTCGTTTTAAGGTTTTGAGGTATGTCTGACGAGAAGATGTGTCGTAGCTTCCCGAACGCTGCTTAGCCGAGTTGAATCCGTCGATTGACATCTCGGTCGAAGTTGGACTTACCTAGTCGGACTATTTGTCCCAGGTAAACATACTCGTCAACAACTTCGAGCTTAGTGCTCCCAACAACTACCGGCATAGGTGTGACGTGGACATTAAACATAATCTTTGTTTTGTCCATGTTCATCTTAAGACCTATCCGTTGGGAGACACTATTGAGGTCAGTGAGCATAGTGCTTAGTTCCTCCAGCGATTCTGCCATAAGGACTATATCGTCGGCAAATCGAAGGTGAGTGATGTACTCGCCATTGATGTTGATACCGTATCCTTTCCAGTCCAGAAGCTTGAAAACGTCTTCCTATGCAGCGGTGAAGAGTTTCGGGGATATGACGTCACTCTGCCTTACACCTCTCTGCATTTGGATAGGTTTCGTACTCTGGTTCTGTACTCGGATAGCCATCGTAGCTCTACTGTACAAACACTTCAGCACTTCGATATACCGACAGTTAACTTGGCACCGCTGAAGGGACTGCAGCACCGCCCAAATTTCGACGGAATCAAAGGCTTTCTCATAGTTCACATACGCCAGACATAGTGGCAAATTGTACTCTTCGGACTTCTGTACAATTTGCCGAAGGGTATGTATGTGGTCTATGGTGCTAAAGCCCTTTCGGAAACCGGCTTGTTCGGGAGGCTGGAAGTCGTGAAGTCTGCGCGCGAGACGATTCGTGATGACTCTCGAAAATAGCACGTAGACGCGGCTCAGAAGGTAAATCGGTCTGTAATTCTTCAAGAGAGCGTTGTTACCTTTCTGGAAGAACGAGACCACCACACTTCTGCTCCAGGCCTCCGGTGTAATGCCACCATGGAGGACGGAATTAAATAGCTTCTGAAGGACTTCAAGTACCGGTCTTCCACCCGCTTTCAGAAGCTCCGCTGTTGGACTCACTCGCTTGTTTATCCTTGGGGTCTATGCACCGACGGATCTGCGTTGAGGTGGGTCATTAAAATCCCAAAAAGAGAGAGAGGAATTTTGGGATAGCATGAGAGAAGTCTTGAATAAATGCGTGATGTTTGTTACGGGACTTTAATGGATGGGTTGGAGTAAAGCGTGATGGGTATGAAGGAGTTCTGGGTACGTTTGGGGACGAGAGAGTGAATGGCATTGGGAAAAGCCTGCTTGAAGTGTGCTTGGAATGGAATCTGTACATGGCCAACACAATGTTTGACCACAAAAAGATTCATTGTATACAATAGATGAGGGTGAGTCTAGAAGTATGATTGATTTTGTAATTGTGGATGAAAGACTGAGGAAGAAAGTGCTAGACACTCGGGCATACCGCGGTGTAGGCCTCGACACAGACCACTTCCTGGTCATAGCCCGAATGCGTGGCCGCTTTAAATGGTGGCGACACTGAGGGGCCGAGCCTACGAGTGTTCTGGACAGAGTAAAAGTGGAAAATCTACAAGAAAAAGAAAAGAAAGGCGAGTATGTAGAGAAAATGAAAGAAAGTTTTAAAGGCATAGAAGAGATAGGTGTGATTTAAAATTTGTGATTTTTGTGGAAACATTTAAGAAAGGGGTCGTGAATGTTGCTATTGAGGTATGCGGGGTAGCTAAAAGAAGGAAAGGAAGAAAGATTTTTACGTGGTAGATCCATGCTGCAACTATATTAGTAGTATAGTTGTAGCCCAAATGGGTTGGCTCGACCGGGGAAGAACCACGCTCTCACAGAATACCAACGTAAAATAGCAGCTTTACACTGCTGTGTTTCGTATGGTGAGTGTAGAGAACCGGAGACCCTTTTTACTGGAAATGAGGCATTCAATCTTAGTCCTCACGGATGACAACGTAGCTGCATTTTGATTTTTAATAGAGGATAGATGTAGATGTCTATGGGCCGCAGCAGCCACTTACCATCAGGTGAACTGTGTGCTCGTTTATCACCCTTATCCTATAAAAAAAAACTCTTACGTGTGGATGGATAAAGATGTACAAAGTGTTGTGGAAGAAAAGAAGAAAGTAGCTTGATTAGCAACAAAAGCTAACCAAAAAGTTCAAAAGGCAACGGATGACGAGATAAAGGAAGCAAGAATGGAGTATAAAAGATTGAAAACAGCAACGAAAGAAGTTGTGTTTAGAAAGAAATAAGAACGAAAGGATGATTTCGATAGGAGGCTCACTGAAGATTTCCAGTCAAACATTAAGTTTTTCTGGAAATCCATCAAAACAGCCAGAGGAAAAACTTCTACCTCGGAGCTGAGTACAATCTGTAGTCAAGATGGGAGCATTATAAAAGGAGAAGAATGTGTGTTAAAGAGATGGCAAGAGTATTTTGAAAGTTTGTTTGAAAGAGAGGAAGTGCAGGTACAGCATCCGGCACCGTCCATGGAAACTAATATAAATGTTGATGAAAGTGAGATAAGCTTGGATGAACAAGCGGGATTTAGAAAGGGAATGGGATGTACGGATCAGGTCTTTTCCTTGCGGTGCATAGCTGAAAAGTGTTTGGCTAAAAACAAGAAAGTTTATTGCGCGTTCGTGGATCTAGAAAGGCCTATGATAGAGTGGTGAGGAATGAATTGTGGTCAGCACTGTCCGTGACCGGTGTGAGCAGTATCCTCACACGAACATTGCAATCTCTTTATAGCGATTCTTGTGCTTGTGTAAGGATAAACGGGGCATACACTGAATGGTTTAATATCGAAAAAGGTGTTATACAGGGACGTGTAGCGTCACCGTGGCTGTTTAATCTGTTCATGGAAAATTGCTTGACAGATTTAAAAGAGAATGAAAGTGGGTTAAGAATGAATGAGTTACTCGTCAAATGTTTTCTCTATGCTGATGCTATGACCAAGTTTTACTTGCGTCTTCCGCCGAAGAGTTGCAGGAGATGGTAACTGCTATAAATGGAGCTTTTGTTAGAAAGGGAATGAAGATGAATGTATGGAAGACGAAAGTGATGGTTTTTGAAAGAGATGAGGCAGTGACAGACTGCTATATCGTTATTGGGGATGAACAAATTGAACAGGTGAAAGAGTTTGTGTATCTGGGATCAAAGTTTACAAGAGATGGAAAGTGTGAGAGTGATATCGAAAGAAGAGTGAATGCAGAAAACATGGTGAATGGAGCTTTGCACTTCTTTATGAGGAGTCAGAAGGTGTCTAACAAGGCTCGGTTGGCTGTGCATGAGGGGGTGTTGGTTCAGACACTTATGTACGGAAGTGAAAGTTTGGTATGACAAAAGAAACATGAAAGCAGAATAAATGCAGTTGAGATGAGAGCGTTAAGAAGTATGATAGGAGTGAGTGACAGGATAAGAAATAGTGAGATAAGGAAACGTTGTGGTCTGAAAGAAGATGTAGTGACAAAAATTGAGAAAGGTATGCTGAGATGGTTTGGCCATGTTGAGAGAATGAATGAAGAACGATTGACGAAAAAAGTGTATAAGGCGAGTGTGAATGAAAGTGTTGGAAGCGGTAGACCTAGGCGGACATTTCAAGACCAAATCAGGGCCTCTTCTTGAAAAAAGGCCAGGTCAAGAGTACCCTAAATCGTAGAGCATGTATGAAGAGAATAATGAAAGTGGACGAAGCGAAACAAGTATGTAAGGATCGTAGCAAGTGGAAAGAAGAGGTCTCTGCCTACCCCTACGGGAAAGAGGCGTGATTTTATGTATGTATGTATGTATGTAATATGAATTTAAAAAGAGGTATGTCAAAACTATTAAAAATTACTTGCAAGTTTTGTAGTCGCCTCAAATTCTTATGTCGCCGGCAAAGAAATCTTAGTAGGTAAATTTCGGTGCAACATGGCCGCGTTGCCAACACCAATATGTCGAATTCCCTGAAAATTCATGTCAAATTCCCCAATTTAAGGACAAAACTTCAACAGATTCCCCAAATATTCCCATCAATTTTATTTTAAGAAATTAAACAATTTTCAACAAATTTTATAAGATTTATTTTTTTACTAACATTTTTTACTTAAAAATTAAAAGATAAATAAATGAAAAGCATTAAATGATACACAAAAGTTGCCGACATAAATCCTAAAATTAAATTTGGTGCAATGAAGATAATTAAAAAAAAAGGAGTCATTCGATATTCATAAGTAACCTAACAAAAATGTTAAGATAAGTACGAGGGTGGATTGAAAAGTACTCGGCCTAACACAGATCCATTCAATTCTAAAAATCAAATCTACCCACATTATTTAGTTCAGTTCAGACTAGTTCATTGTGTGAAGTTCGAAACGTGTGCGATAATTAGTTGTGATTTTATAAATTTATTAACAAAGTAATCGGACATAATTTCCGCGAATGGAGCAAATCGAGCAGCGTGCCGTCATTAAGTACCTCCATAAGAAGGGGCTATCATCAAAAGCCATCCATGATGACATGGTCAGTACATTAGGCGATTGTGCTCTGTCATATTCATCCGTCAAAAAATGGATAGCAGAATTTAAGCGTGGTAGAGAGAGTGTGAAAGATGAACCCCGCTCTGGAAGGCCTCCGACGTCAACTACTGACGAAAATATTAAAAAAGTACTTGATTTAATAATGGGAGACCGCAGATTAAAAATGAGAGAGATAGCCGAGATTATAGGCATCTCTTATGAACGAACTCAAAACATCATTGTCAACGAGTTGGGTTTCCACAAGGTGTCTGCGAGGTGGGTTCCGCGACTGCTTTCAGTTGAACAAAAAAGGACGCGATTGACTATTTCACGCGACTGTTTGGAGTTATTTGAAGCCGATGCAGATGATTTTTTGAATCGTTTTGTTACTATAGACGAAGCATGGGTTCATTACTGTACACCGAAAACAAAACAACAATCAAAACAGTGGAGAAGACCTGGTCCACCACCCCCTAAAAAGGCTAAGTCGATTTTGTCGGCAAATAAGGTGATGGCTTCAGTATTCTGGGACTCGAAAGGTGTGATTATGATTGATTATCTTGAAAGGGGTCAGACTATAAACTCTGATTACTACTGCACCTTACTACGTCGTTTACGAGAGGAAATAAAAGAAAAACGTCGAGGAATGCTCAGAAGAAAAGTCCTGTTTCATCAAGATAACGCCCGTGTTCACACGTCAGTACAGTCAATGGCTGAAATTCACAACTGTGGCTTTGAACTGTTACCGCATCCGCCGTATTCACCTGATCTGGCACCATCAGACTTCTTTCTGTTCCCTAACCTAAAAAGCACTTGGGAAGTCAAAGATTTTCGACAAACGACGAGGTCAAAGCAACTGTAGACGCACATTTTGACTCTAAGGAAGAATCATTTTTTTTTCAACGGTCTAAATGCTTGGAAGGGGAGGTGGCAAAAGTGTATTGAACTTGATGGTGATTATATAGAAAAATAAAAATATAACTGATTTAGTATGTGTTTATTTTCTTGGTTAGGCCGAGTACTTTTCAATCCACCCTCGTATTTAGATTTCTTGAGAAAAGGTTCTGACTTGGCCCTGACTATCGATTTTCAAAATCTACGCATTTTCCCCGTAATTTGGAGAATTCCCCCCATGTTGCCAATGCGACACGAGTCGGCCGGGCGGCGGCAGCGAGTCTGTAAAACGGAAGGGTAGAGTGAGTAGTAGAGTAGAGCGTGAATAAAGCTAATAAAACGTTGTGAAAACATTTTTTTTTTCCTTGGGATCGATTTTATTTCTGACCCATCATCAAAGGTATCTTTAGTACTATCGTCTGTCTTCGTTTTCGGGATCGTTTCACAAACAACTGGTATTATATATATATATATATATATATATATATATATATATATATATATATATATATATATATATATATATATATATATATATATATATATATATAGAAAAAGAATTAGAAAGGTAGTATGTCTATAACATATAGACTACATACTATATGCTCTACCAGCTAATTTTGAGGAGAACAGAGACTGAGTTATGGGAGTAAGGTTATCATGCAGAAATACATAAAATATACACATTAAATACATATAATTGACACACAAATCAATTGACACATTTATACTTAGACATGTCAATATATTTAGTGTCTAAGCAAAAGTGTGAGGTGGTGTGGTTTATTGGTGCGAGGGTGCGAGAGTGTGATGGTGTGAGGATGTAATGTGACGGTGTGGCGGTGTGGTGCAGGCAGTACGAGGAGCGCGAGCTGCGCGCGCAGCAGGAGCGCGCCAAGCGGCGCATGGAGTTCGACGCGCAGATCGACCGCATCGCCTCCAACCTGGAGTTCGAGCGCTCGCGGGACACGCAGAGTAACTACATTCTTTTGTTTCTCCCTCTATCTCTCCTCCTCTTCCTCGGCGGTCCGTAAGAGTTCATTGCTGCACCTTTCCTGCTCTAGATAGGATTTGTTTTAAGCGTAACGCTTGGTTGGCGGATTGACAATCGCTATATCAGACGTGAGCATTCTTACTTAGTAATAGAAACTTTTTTATTCAATATGTTCTAATATATTAAAATTTATATTTGTTTATTCGTATTTTATGCGCTGTCATGCCGTTCATCAGATTGCACTAAATATTATTTTGGATATTATAATACTTCATTATCATTTATTAATATTATGTGCATACTTATAACTTCGAAACGGTTAAAACACATATACAAGTGTTGCATTTTGAAATATTTTCGTGAAACTTTTGATTTTTATAGATGTTTTCAGTTTTCGATTGTTAAATTTAATTATGTAATGTATTCGTTCGTATTCGGATAAAGAATTTTATCAACAAAAAATGAAACAAACAAGCATGGCCGTCATTTGAATTTAACTTTACTTGGTAACTCAAATATAACTATAACAGTAATTTATATAATTATAACAGTAATTTAATTAATAAAATTAGTTAAATAAGTACCGTAAAATAGGCTCGCGCCAACCGTATGTATTGTTAATTAGACTCAGTGAAGTCGGCTAGCACAAGGTTGGATTGCCTTCTGCTCCGCAGTGTCCCCACTTTTGTTCTGCACAAGTACATTCGTTTCCCAACTGTAATGTCTATAAACTGTGGTAAAAGTTGTTGAAACTTGTTGCCAGATAGAGTATTATAGATATTTTGTATAAACATGGTAGTATGATATTTTGTTATTTACTATAATATTTTGCATGGTAGCTTCTTACAATAACCATGGGATAGCTGGGACTCGAGCTCTCGAGCTCGAACAATAGACAATCGAGGGTTGCTTACTGAGGGGCTGATGGGACTCCATATATTGAACAACAAGTGTTATTTAGTAAATGGATAGATGTGTGGAAAGTATACAGAACATGTTCGTGGTTTTTTCCCGCTTGTATTTTCTTGATTTCAAGTTACAAGTTATTTCGTGTATTACCTGAGGACGCTGATGCGTTCACTTGGGCAATGGTGTGAAGGTGGAGGATTGTGTGGGTGCAGAGAACGTGACGCGGTGGGAGCGCACGGTGCAGGACGCGGAGGACGAGCTGGAGGCGGGGCGCCAGGCCGAGGCCAAGCAGCGCGCCGAGGTGGACCGCGAGCTGCGCCGCGTCGAGGCGCTCAAGGCTGCGCGCGCCGAGACCAAGCAGCGCCACCAGCGCGCGGAGGACGACGCGGCGGCGGTGAGTGGGCGGGGGCGGGGCGGGGGATCGATCGGGGGGCACGGGGGTTCGAGCAGCGCCATTAGCACGCGGAGGACGACGTGCCGGCGGTGAGCTGCGATTCGCGGATGGTCAAGCAGCGCGTGGACTCCAAGCAACGCCACCAGCGCGCCGCATATAACGCGATGGGGGTGAGGTTTTGGGTTCGCGGGGGTTCGAGCTCGAACAATAGACAATCGAGGGTTGCTTACTGAGGGGCTGAGGGGTCACAAGCGACCTGGAGGTCAGGAAATAGGATGGGCTCTGGGTGAAGCTTTGGCTGGGCTGTGGACCTACTGTAGGTGCAGATCAAGACTCTAACACCGAATACTGGGATTAGTGAATGCAAATTCTATACCATAAACTAATAGTTTTTTTTTTATATAAGAAGGGAAAACGAACGTTAAGCTAATCTTATGGTAAGTTACTACCGCCACCCATTAACAACTGCAACATCAGGGGAATTCCCCAGTTGCGTTACCAGCCTTTTTAAAAGAGAATAGTGCTGTTCCACAACTTAACACAGGTATCTTTCATCCAGTTAACTTCAAGGGCATTAGACATATAGAATTATAATATGCATATACCATACAATTAAACAAATTTTATTTTCTGTTTACAGGCACGTAAAGATGTAGCCAATATTCAAAAAGAAATTCAAACAGTACAGAAACAGATTGCGAGTCTGGAGGCCCGCATCGAGAGCAAACGCAGCGATCGACACAACATCCTGCGGCAGTGTAAGGTTAGAAAACGTAAATCTAACACATTGATTACAAAAATTATATTCTTGTACGAACATCACTTGAACATAATAGCAACTATGAAATTTATACTCCGTTTAATAAACTAGGGATCCGCCCCGGCTTAGCACGAATGGTTTCTGGACTTCGACAATAGCTCCACCTCAAAAACCCGTTTTGGATTAATTTGACAAAATAGTATGTATGCCAAATTTCAAGTCGATCGGGCGTACAATTTTGGAGATCTCGTGATGTCAGTGTATATCGCTTAAGCAGGTGTCCCAAAAAATTGTGTCAAGCAAAAGTACAGAGATAGAGCATCCTTGCGGTACCCGAACCAACCCCATGTGTTCCGGGATTTTTCATAGTTTTCGAGTTGTGATTTTTTTCTAAATCTGAGAATTTTCGCCCTAAACAACTTAAAAAAATTCAAAAAAAAGTAGAAGGCCTTTTCGAGATTTTTTTTGCAACTGATTTGTCATGAGCTTTACTTTTATGCTTAAAATAATCAGCTTCGCAACTTTGATGAAAATGATGAAAATGTTGGTGTAAAGTGAAAAATTGACATTCGGTGAATTATGACTTAACTTTTCAAATTAAAAATCTAAAGAGGTGACTTGATGGTTCCTAAGTAGGTTTCAAGAATTTTCTACACTCATCTTTCATAACCATCAAAAAAAAGTTGTACTTAATGAGCTTCTTTAGCTAAATTAGGCATTCAAAGACAGTGGGGTGAAAAATGTTTAAAATTAGTTATCTCATTACAGATTTTTTTTGACATTTTATCATTCCTAAGGACTGCAAGAAAGCTAAGATTTGAACATTTGGGGTTTTTTTATGTTTAATTTAATTTTAAATAATTTTGCGTGATTCGTTCATGCGGATAATGGGTTGTAAACCTAGGCGCAACTCTTACCTGCAATAACAATTAGCCGAGGGAAAAATTCTCGCGAAAGAACATCGATTCCTGCCAGGGATGATACGAGAGGCTATTGAAATTAAAAAACATCCTAATTTCAATAGAGGCTGGGTGACAGGATCTTGTAATTAATAAAATTAAAACTAAACCCAAGCATACCACTGCAAGACTAAGACACAGTAAGTTCATTCTGCGTAGATCGAACCAAAATTAATAATATAAAAAGCTGAGGGTACGTCCGGGTTAACTCTGACATCGAGACGTCAATCAGCTCGGTCCCCCGTGACCATGGGTGCTGTCAAGCACCCCAAACGTCGTGAATTAATAAAAATAAGTTAATTAAACGCCAGATATCCGAATATATATATAAATAATCCGTAAAAATAGTTTTATTCAATGGGCCGAGAGGATAAAAAACCGGATTATTGCTATCTTTCTCACTCTCATTGGCGGGGGGTAGCGCGCAACTGAAGTTTTATTCATTTTTTTTATTAAAAAATTGCCATTCTCGAAATCTATTTCCCGAGTCGAAGTTGCGCCATGAAGTGGGGGGCGCGGCGCGACCAGTTGTCTATTGTGTCCTGAGCGAATTCACCGAACGTAATAGGTACTGTTAATATTTAAAACAATTCCTATAAATATTGTAATACAGCGCGAATTTTGACTATCCTAAGCCGGCGCTTGCCTACTATCCCACCAGATGCTAAAAAGTGGTAATGCAGGTGAAGATGGTACAGCGCACTGACTTAACAAAAGCCTATTCACTCTTGCCTTGCAGATACCCATATTCTAACCTGAAGGTAAAACATCTGTCTTGCCAATGCCAATCTTAATCCACGTCATCATTGCGATTATGTAATTTCACTGCATACAACAGAGCAAATTCAATGCTAGTGTCTAACATTAACCTTAACACTCCCATATAACATAAAGGAGTGTTCTATACGACTTTAATTATAAATAGAAATATTGTGTTGCTTTTTAGGGTTCTGTACCCAAAGAATAATCAACGGAACCCTATTACTAAGCTTCCTTTATCCGTCCGTCTGTCTGTCAACGGGCTGTATCTCATCATCCGTAATAGGTAGACAGTTGAAATTTTCACAGAGTGTGTATTTCTGTTGTTGCTATAACAACAAATAATAAACATTAAAAGGGGGAAACGTGTATTACAATGGTACGAAAACTTTCATGCACGAATCTGCATTGCACGTGGCCGATTTTTTTTAATGTAGTAACGATAACAAACGTGCGCATTCCACCTGATGGTAAGTGGATGTTGTGGCCTATAGACATCTACTCTATCATTGATTAAAAATTAAAACGCAAACGCGTTGTCACCGCTAAAAACTAAAATACAATACTCATTACTCGTTACCAGTTAAAAGAGTGTTCTTTATTTCTTTGTCATTATTGATGTGCCATAAAACAGCTATATCATACTATAAAATAAAATGATAACTAAAAGTTTGATATTAAATAATCACACTCTTTTGTATAAAAAGTACTAGGTATGTATGTATGTATAATATAAAAGATTTTCATTATATTATTAGTGCGTCGACAGTAAATATAAAATGTATGCTGGCCATCATTGTTTTCAGATTGATGACATTATCATTCCTTTGCTGGAGGGCAATCTGGATGACACTGCAGACACTGAGTCAGAGCAGTCTAATTCAGTATCCACCACGCAACAATATCAGCGCGAGTCAAGGTGAGTTGGTAGGGACATTCCTTCGGGTGGCAAAGAGGAACGTTATGTAATATAAGTACTATAGTATACTTACCTACTGTTGGCACACAAATACACGGAATGAATTTTTTTACTACCTACGAGTAGTTACGCGGCGGAACCACGCTGCAGCTATGTTATGGTTGTAGCACAAATGGATTAACTCGATTAGGGTAGGATCATGCTCTGACAGAATATCAGCGTAACATAGCAGCTTAATGCTGCTGTGTTTCGTATGGAGGGTGTAGGGAACCGGAGACCCTTTTTACTGGAAACGAGGCATTTTATCTTAGTCCTCAGAGGTGACAATGTATCTGCATTTTGATTCTTAATGGAGGATAAATGTGGATGTTTATGGGCCACAGCATCCACTTACAAACAGGTGGGCTGTGTGCTAGTTTGTCACCCATGTTCCATAAAAAAATCTACATTGTGTGGTCACAATGACCCAAAAAATATTTGCAAGTAGTCTCCATAGACAAAATTCAGTAGGGTTCTCCTTATATAAAAAATGTTCCATCGTATTTCCTACACTGTTGTGCATAATAATGTTGTGATGTCATAAGAATGACCAAGTTGGGCATAACAACATAAGATAATGCATTAAGTCAGCCTTTTTTTACATGGTGGCGGTGTAAGAATATCCATTACCCTGTATCCTGTCGTGGGTTTTGTAAGAGGCAACAGAGGAAAACTGAAACAGGAGATGGGTAGCAGCATCGTCTTGATAACAACTTGAAATAATAAGAAACTGCGGTTGCCAACCCGGCTGCCAAGCGTGGCAACTTTAGCAAAATGCTCCCTATGAGGCAATCTATGGGGAAGGCCTATGTTCAGCTGAGGACTTCAATAGGCTGTAATGGATAGATGGTGCAAAAAATACTAGAAAGAAATGTCACGGGAGACAATCACAACACTATTAGAATATCCACAGTTTGTTTTTATACAAATTAATTCATTATTTGGATAACAAAACGGATAATCAAAATACATTTATAAAAGAATTATATAACAGTTGTGTACCCGATTGTGCTCCTAAATATGTTCACAGATTATTTTTATACTTATTACAGGAGAAATTAACGCTACAATATTTAAACATACATGACCAAAAAATGCAACATATTAAATTTAACAGACAACAAAATTAAAAATACCAAATTCTAGCTCTAATGTCGAAGTATTGGGGCACTCTGCGCTCAGTAGGCTGACATAAACTAAACGTCGCTACGTTGCTATAAATAAAAATATATAAAAATGCATTTTCAGAAAAGTACCCTTAATGCAGGGCACGAAGAAGCGAAATAGGATGTTTCAGAATCGTACCAAATGGAAGTAGTCTCTTCCTACACCTCTAGGTAACAAGCACGAGATTTTATGTTATGTTATGTTTATTTTCAGGATCCGGGTGGACTACCGCTCGTTGCCTGAGTCCCTAAAGGAGCTGGAGGAACAGGATGAGATTAAGCGCAAGGCCGACAAGTTGCAAAAGGCGATCAATTCGTTGCAAAACACCGTCGACAAGATACAAGCGCCTAATATGAGGGTTTGTTGAATATATTACGACCTATTACATTAATTTTGTCTATAGACATTACATTAGGCATATAAAGTATAAGTATGGTCTTATGTTAAAACATAAAATGTTCATAAAATATAAATCAGGCTGGTGGTGAATTATAGATGGTCTAATTCCGGTTTATTAAATTTATGCGAATATTACACATTGAGAAAATCTAATTTTACTGATTTTATCGCGTTTAATTTTAACTTTTTAATTCCCGACGTTTCGGGCACTTTACAACACCCATGGTCACGGAGGGACTGAGGTACCTATATTAGTTTTAGAAATTAATATTTAATCTTTTAGACTGTGACCCTGTGACCGTGGGTGCTGTAAAGTGCCCAAAACGTCACGAATTAAAAACTTAAAAAAATTACACAATAAAATTCCTAAAACATAGTTTTTGTATAATTTTCTTACATCGTTCATAACGCGATTAATTTTATGTTTTACACAATGTATTATTGTCAAAATTATTTGTTTAAAGCTGTTTCTAAAATTTTCAAATGTATATGAGCTTGCTCTTTGTTAATACTAGTCCACTGCTGGACTTACCAGGTGGTTGAGCTCATTAGCCTACAAGTCTATCCAGGTATCTTTTGCAAATTTCTACCGCTAAGCAGTGGATAGACAGTTTTTGTTAATAGAGAACTATCAGACACCGACACTATCGATATTTAATACTCTTAAAAAGTCAGTTATCGGACTTTTCTGTCAAGAAATTATCAGTAGCAGTCAGTAGTCAGGAAATTGACGGTGTTTTCACCCCCGTGCCTGGCAAATCATGTAAAGCCGTTGGTCATTCGCCTGATCTCTCTCCGGTCGTATTATTATTATTATGTTTGTATATTGCAGGCAATGCAGAAACTGAACGAGGTGCGAGAAAAAGTGAACGCGACGAATGAAGCGTTCGTAGCGGCGCGTAAACGAGCGCACAAGGCCAAGTTAGCTTTTGAAAAGGTATTTTTGGAATCAAATTTAACCAGTAACATTTAATTTAAATTATATTATATATCATCATCATCTAATATAAATTGTTGGAAAGTTCTTAATGTAGTGTATGATTTTAGTTTGTGCGACATAAAATCATCCTATATTATATCATCCCGTGGGTATGTCGTAAGAGGCGACAGAGGAAAACGGAACCGAGAAATGGGCAGCATGAAAAAAAGAAACGCTGATCCACCTTCCAAGTGTGGCATTTAGGCAAATAACTGAATATGAGACAATCTATGGAATATGTCTATATCTAAACGTGGACCTTTAATGGTGCCCATTAAAGGTCGGGATAAATCATGAATAAATTCCTATAAATTGTGGTATAGTCTGTTCGCTAAGATACTGTCGGTACACCTGGAGGCGCACTTATTATTTTACTTTTATTTTTCGAGTATTATTTTTCACTGTTTGTTAAATAAGTGTTTTTCTATTGATTATTATTATTATTATTGTAATAAAATACGAATATAAATCAAAGACAATTTAAATGAAAAATATGAGTAGGTAGGTAAACACAAACGAAATTAAAATATATGTAGAAAGGGTAATTGAGTATAGTACAGAGACTAATTTTGTAGTTAGGAATAATAATTAATTCGTTTACACGAATTAATTATCCAACGAGTCGAGGATAAACTAGTAACGGAATACTACAAGCGTACCGTTCCACGTCAGAGCCAAGACTGTCCTAAGGGCGGCCGCGCCGTGATTTATACAAGCAAAACGGGCGCCACCGCAGGTGCAATGGTGCAGGTGTGCGGAACACGTGTAATTTACAAGAATTCTGTCTAACTGCACCGACGGCTACCGCGCCGCACGTGCAATGGTGCTGGTCCCGTCATATACACTATTCTTCATCACTCGAAGTGTCGGAGTGATTGCCACCTGTATTACGTTCTGAATTCATACTAAAATTGTATTTTATTATTGTTTCACTCAAAATTTCATCTTGATGCGGTTTACTGTCCTTTCATGAAAGAAAAAGAAACATTTTCTGTATACGTGGGAGTCAACAAAAACAACATTTCACTGCGGCGTTTTTTAGAATGCCAGATTTTCCTGCGGGTGTACGCCGCACGCGGTGACTTTTGATGTCGCGGCGATGCCTTTGGCAAGATGCGGCACGTGCCGAGGCGGCGCCTCACAAAGGCGACCGTATCTAAGCGAACAGACTATACTTATAGTAATAAGGAATCACTCTGTGCTTATATTTATATAATAAGTTGATTCAAATTTTATGTTAAAATTGTAATATATTTTCAGTATTTACGTTTCAGTATATTTATTTTCAATTTCTTGCAAATTTCCAGGTCAAAAAAGAGCGACACGATAAATTCATTGACTGCTTCGAGCACGTGGCCAACGAAATTGACGCTATTTACAAGGTAATTTTGTCTGATTGTATGTATAAGGTATATTATTATATGCATAAGGTATATTATGTGTAGTTACGTGTAGTCCCTACGACAATAGCTAGAGCTAAGTTTATAATAAAAAGTAGTATAATTAGTCATATTAAGAGTATCATGCCTCTCTTTTCATTGACACCTTTCCAACATTATACTTGCATCAATAGTTGAGCGTTATCTATTTTATTCACATTTTATTACTTGACTGAGGCAATTTATCCTTTACATATAACAATATGTATAGATAAAAATATTTATAAGTATGTTGGTACGTGTGTCAGGCGCTGGCGATGAACCAGTCGGCGCAGGCGTTCCTGGGTCCCGAGAACCCGGAGGAGCCGTACCTGGACGGCATCAACTACAACTGCGTGGCGCCCGGCAAGCGCTTCCAGCCCATGTCCAACCTGTCCGGCGGAGAGAAGACCGTCGCCGCGCTCGCGCTGCTCTTCGCCATACACAGGTAGGAGGATGAGAGGAGAGGAGGGGGTGTGGATACCTCCATTATACATATACATATACGTCAGCTACAAGCGCATCCAGCCCACCTGGTGGTAAGTGGCGAAGAAGCCCAAGATGGTAAATCACACTGTCTTAGCGTTACAAAAACCTATTCACTTTGCCTTGAAGACGCGCAGATTATATTCAAACGGAAAGATAGACCGCCGGCAAATTATTCCACTCGTTTGCTTCAAAAAAATTTTCATAAGACGAAGCAGACCGTTTGGTTCTAATGCGTGGAATATCAACAACAAAATGGTTCTTCACCCCTTTGTTGTTTGATATTTCACGCTTTAGAACTCCCGCCGACCGCCTATTTGTCCGTTGGTGGAGAGGAGAGGGAGAAATTAAAGAATGTAGTTTGATTAACGAGTTCGATTTACGTGCAGTTATCAGCCGGCGCCGTTCTTCCTGCTGGATGAGATCGACGCGGCGCTGGACAACACCAACATTGGCAAGGTGGCCTCCTACATCCGCTCCAAGAAGGGCAGCCTGCAGACCATCGTCATCTCGCTCAAGGAGGAGTTCTACGGATGCGCAGACGCGCTCATCGGCATATGTTCAGAGGTGATGCCACACTCCTACTACAGATTTTTTTTTATTTAAGAAGGTAACAAACGAGCATACAGTCCACCTGATGATAAGTGGATGCTATGGCCTATAGACATCTCCATTTATCCTCAATTAAGGATCAAAATGCAGATGCGTTGTCACTCCTCAGAACTAAGATAGAATGCCTCGTATTCAGTGAAGAGGTTCTCCGGTTCTCTACACTCACCATACGAAACACAGGAGCATTGAGCTGGTATTTTACGCTGGTGTTCTGTGAGAGCGTAGTCCTTCCCTGGCCCTTTAACGACCTAAAGTTTTGAACTGAGATAAAATATTTGACCGATTACATAGCGCGGAAGTTTATTTGTTAGGAAAATGTAAGGATTTTATGTTTCTTTCTGAAAATATTTAATAATTACAGAGAAAATCACTGAGACGTTTGTGACTTTAGAAATTAGTTTTATTTAAAACTAAACTTCTCAATTAAATTATATTGTGTAACAAAAATTTCACCTCATTCCATACTACCGACATCTAGTGAAAAAAATATTAGCCCTCATTAACAGTGAGCCTTTTATTATTAGATTTTTTTCAAGTAAATAAGTACAATAAGTATACATTTTCAATCAATTCCTTGTGTAATGTAACTAACATTTTGTTCCAGCCGGCGGACTGCCTCGTGAGCGACGTGTGCACTCTCAGCCTCGAGAACTACGAAGATTAGGTTAAGATATATTGATATGTTTCTTCTTATAATTATTTTTATGTGATTATAAAATAGTTGCTCATTACATACTTCCTATTTTATTTAAAACCTTTAAAATAAGTTTTTCCATTTTGGAACCACTCTTTCATAATTGCGTACAGCAAAGGTGTGCAATAATTTGCCAGCGTCTGTCTTTCCGTCCGAATACAACCTGGGCGTCTTCAAGGCAAAATTGAATACGATTTTATTACGCCAAAACTGTGTGGATTAACCATCTAGGGCTTCGTTACCACTTACCATCAGGTGGGATTGTGATCAAGCACTGATTTTATAATAAGTAAAGAAAACAGTGCAGTTTACACGCGGTAGAAATAAAGCCTTGTGAAAAGAAGAACCAAGACAATACGTTACACTGTATACTGGATAATATTTCGTTCTTTCACAGGCTAAAATCTATAGATGTATATGTTTGTCTCTTTTTAGTTTCATCGAGTTTCAAATCATAACCAATGTAAAGAAGTTTTCAATTTCAAAAACTCGTTAAAATGCCGACCAAATAAATTACTTTTCGAGTCACACACAGGAGTGTAACTGGGCTGGCGCATTTCTTACTTTTATCTTAACTTCTACTCACAAAGGGAATGACTACTGCTGACCCCCCTTTTACAGTCTCGCGCTCACGGCGAGGCGAGCCACGAGGCGCGAGTGTAAACGCTAGCTCGTGCCTCGCCTCGCCACTCGCGGCCCTCGCGTCGGAGGGGGTATTTTGGGCACGAGGCAAAGGGATTTTAAATTTCCTTCTTTTTAAAATGGTCAAGCATCGATAAATACTTATTAAGGCAAGAGTTGATGCCGCTATTATTTCGACGTCTTTCATCGTTGCTGGCTCATCGCAAACTGAACGCATCGCGAGAGTGTAAACAGGCACTCGTTACCTCGCAACAACACGCGAGCTGCGAGGCAAGGTGTTCGCGCCAAACGCTAATTTCAAGAATCGACGCCAGAGGGCGCTCTGCGCGGTGATTTCCTACCGGTTTTGACATTCGTGCGAGATCGGATTGATTGCAAGCGAGGCGGGTCGGAAGTGATTATTGTAGTGCGGTCACTAGCACGGCGCGGTCTCGTCCCGTATAACCTCTATATAGTGTCGGTTTTTGTTAGCAAGTTTTTTATGCACCGACGAGGTGTTTGTTGAATTTTGAAAAATAGATAGACGGCGCGGATCGGTTAATTGTTTTGGAAGTTAACATTGATTGCGATCAACGTCTGAATTTAAGTTTGTGCGCGCCTAATTTGCTATTGAATATTTGGTTTTCGTGCAGACCGCCTCGAACTTGGTTTGTCTAATTTGTACTTTTCGTGACTAGAGGCTTGTATTGAATTTGAGTGATTAAAGTAACCTTTCGCAAGTAATTTACGTTAATTTGTATAGTGATTGCATACATAAGTGCATTTGACCATATTCATTTGCACGTGTTTGATTTTGATGAACGTTGAATTGGTTGACTTTGAAGTTAATGATATGTACAACAAAGTTGATAGACTGAAATAGTGAAAGGAAGGCAGAAGTTGTCAATTGGTGACGTCCGCTGGAGTGATACCACATCGTGGGGCAGCATCGGACCGGGCCGTTGCCCGATAACCTTGGTTAAGTCGGGTTTCACATTTTACACACCACGACACACTACTTGCATGCACCTCACTTATCACCTGACTGGTACCAAGTGGTCAACCATACCCCAGGAGATCGGTAAGTTGTTCATGCCTTTTGTTTGATTAGCAGCCCTTATAGTTCATATTAATTACCTAGCCTTACATCTATTGTGTAGGACATTAATCCATAGGCACTTCGCGCCCCACCCTTAGTT
The DNA here is from genome assembly GCA_033319125.1 of Parnassius glacialis. NCBI lineage: Eukaryota > Metazoa > Arthropoda > Insecta > Lepidoptera > Papilionidae > Parnassius > Parnassius glacialis. The sequence continues at coordinate 47,130,678 of JAVANC010000027.1, read as the reverse complement.
GTCCGTCGAACCTACAGCTGTATGGGCCCCTGTATAGTCGTCCTTTGTCGGGGCAGCTAGGGGCGTGTACGCAAGGTACGAGGCGAGGCGCGAGGCGAGAGTCTAAAACCGGTATGAAAATTAACATCGATTGTGGGAGTGAGACGTTATACATCGGAAAGAACATTAATTCCAATTTATTGTTTTTTAAACTTTCAAAATAACAGATTGGTACAGTTTTGGCAAAACCTAAATAACACTTCCTGTTCCACAAGATATCAATGTTCGAAAACAATGCTCCTGTTCTTGTTTAGGAACGTTACCTAAGGTTAATAAAGAGTTTGTGTATCTGGGGTCAAAGTTTACAAGAGATGGAAAGTGTGAGAGTGATATCGAAAGAAGAGTGAATGCAGGAAACATAGTGAATGGAGCTTTGCACTCCTTTATGAGCAGTCGGAAGGTGTCTAACAAGGCTCGTTTGGCTGTGCATGAAGGGGTGTTGGTTCCGACATTCATGTACGGAAGTGAAAGTTGGGTATGGCAGAAGAAACATGAAAGCAGAATAAATGCAGTTGAGATGAGAGCATTAAGAAGTATGATAGGAGTTAAACTGAGTGACAGGATAAGAAATAGTGAGATAAGGAAACGTTGTGGTCTGAAAGATGTAGTGACAAAAATTGAGAAAGGTATGCTGAGATGGTTTGGTCATGTCGAGAGAATGAATGAAGAACGATTGACGAAAAAAGTGTATAAGGCGAGTGTGAATGAAAGTGTTGGAAGGGGTAGACCTAGGCGGACAATTCTAGACCAAATCAGGGACGTCTTGAAAAAAGGCCAGGTCAAGAGTACCCTAAACCGTAGAGCATGTATGAAGGGAATAATGAAAGTGGACGAAGCGAAACAAGTATATAAGGATCGTAGCAAGTGGAAAGTGGTCTCTGCCTACCCCTACGGGAAAGAGGCGTGATTATATGTATGTATGTATGTATGTAATAAAGATTTAGAGAGAAGGGTTTGATCTGTGGAAAAGAGAATTTGGGGTATAGTTATTTTACTTCACGATGAAGTTTCGCCTTGATTGTAGTAGTGACGTGTACCGACAGGTGCGTTTGTGTGTGTAACTGCGATTCGTTCGTATTCGATCATGACTGAGCCCTCCCGAGGTCTACGCACACTAACACAATGTGTATGTGCACGGCTAACAACAACCACAGTCAAACCTACATCGTGAAATAGAATTACTATATGATTTGGCAGTAAGCATGTACTGATAGTTCCACAGCAACAGAAACAGGACGGATGTAACAGGATGACATGCTTAAAACAAGGAAAGTTGAACGTTGCTCAAAAAGTGGCGTATTGTAGGGACGTATAGCGTTCGGGATGTGGGCTATTACATACTCGAGCTTTTTCTTTACCTTTTCCGAACTCGTGCGTTCTCTTTCCCAACTGTCAAAATAATGTCTATTAAAAAGAAAAAACCAACCACAAAGTTTTTACTAAAAAAAAAATCATAGAAGTTTTTATGATTCATGCAAATATTTCTAAAAAGAAGCTATTAATTTGTTTCAATATCAAATTTAATGATTTGATTCAATGAGTTAGGTTAGGTTTCATTTCATTTCATCTCATTAAATTTCATTTTCATTTCATATCAATAAAAAAAATCTACTGAAGACTTGGCTGTATGGGCTTAGTTCCCTTTGCCTACCCAGAATGGGTGAAGAAAACAAAATATCTTTTACGGTTGGCGCCATTTTCCAAAAATGTTCTTTTTATTAAATTGCTTAATTTTATCGCAACTGTTTTAAAAATAGTTGTTCAGTACACGTGCGGAACCGTCATTGCAACTTGTTCCGACTGTCAACCCTCACCTTCGGCTGCGCCTCGGCTCGGGTAGACATTTGTCGGAACTCTTTGCAATGACAGGCTTTCCGCACTCGTAATGAAATATACTATTACAGATTTTATCGCGTTTAATTTTAACCTTTTTTAACTCTCGAAGTTTCGGGTGCATTGCAGCTCCCATGGTCACGGGAGGACTGAGGTGCTTGACGGGACGGGCGGTGCTTGACTTCCCGATGTCAACGCCAATGCCCGATGTCTACGTCAACGCTCAGACACCCAGGTACTATTATTCCCGAAATATTTCAGCTCGAATTAAAAAATTATTTTCAGTGCGCAAGATTGCAATACAGGGAACGATATAAATGACAAGCCCATGCAAACTGTCAGAGTTAAATTTTGCAAGACACAGAAGAACGCTATAATAACTATGATCACATCCTGGCTGTTTTTTTTTAATTTATTTTTTTTTATAGGAGAGGGGGCAAACGAGCATGCGGCTCACCTGACGTTAAGTGACTACCGCCGCCCATGAACAACTGCAACACCAGGGGAATCGAAGATGCGTTGCCGGCCTTTTAAAAAGGAGTAGGCTCTTTTGTTGAAGGTCCCTAAGTCGTATCGGTCCGGAAAAATCGCTGATGGTAATCGATTCCACAAGGAAGTTGTGCGAGGGAGAAAACTTCTTCTGAATCGCACAGTGGTGGACCGCCAATCATCTAGATGATATGGATGGTATCGCAAGTTCTGTCGCGATGTGCGATGGTGAAATTGAGCGGCTGGAATTAGTTCGAACAAAAGGCTGGTAGAGCTGTGCAGAGCTTATCACTAATCCGTAAGGTTATGTCAGTTTACTCTGGTTTTATTGCGGATTACTTTCAATATAAATTCTATCTCACAGGGACTGAGTACTATTTTTTTAAAGATGGTAAAAATTACATCGCCTATATCCGCTTAATGAAATAAAATGATAAGTCTGACCCAGTTTGAAAGAGCATCACTACTTCACTAGGAAAGACGCACCCCCGTCGATAATACGACACCCTACTGCTACTTAGCGGTCAGCCACCGCAGTCTTACTTCACCTGAGGATGCATCGTGTAGAGGCGAAACACGTATTATCGACGATGATTGTCTTTCCTAGTGTAGTGGTGCTGGGATTAGTAGTGACGGGGATAGTGCACGAAATTGAAGGAGGGCTCTTCAAACTAGGTAAGACATCATTTTATTCCATTAACCGGTTCAGTGCGGGTGGCACGCCAGGCGTGCTATCTATTACTTTTGTGTGTGGCGTATGACACGCGAGCCGTGCCTTTTTAAAAATCGTTATAATTTGCTCAAATTGCTTTTTTGGAAGATTTATCCAGAACAAAATATTCATTACTTTGCAAGTAGTTCATGCCTGCAACTTCGTTTCTGGATATTTTGACATTTTTAGGGGTTGACAACCTTTTTTTAACGTGTACATGGTACTATTTTTACTTTGTGGGTTTTTAAAATCATGTTGTGGAAAAATAGTCTAATAAGTAACAAATAATAGCACTCATTGCGATCGCTCACAAACTCAAGTTTTAAATAAATTTCTGGAAAACAAGTCTCCTGTTAAAAGAAAACAGTGCGTTTATCTTATTGTTTAATTTTGCTTAAAATGGTTGAACTGCCGTCTTATTACTATCATATGGCCGAATAGACCTACGAAGTAACATGTGCTCTTGTGATATGGTATAAGGTTTATTTTTGCTTGAAATAGTTCGAAACCGTTCATGCATAAAAAAAGTTCGCTAATAAATAGTCTTTTGTCAATCCGCCGCCGTATTTTTCCTTTTGAAAACACTTATTATACTATTCTTACTAATTAGACGTTTTCAGATCGACTTTACTTTTACATTTGTATAACATTAAATAATATTTAACATCTGTAAATATCAATGAATCATAAACCTTATTTTTCTAGATTAGGGTTCTTCATTGTTTGATATTTAGAAATGTTATTATTAGGTGAAAATTTAATTTAATAAAAACCAAGGTTTCCAAGGTGATTTAGCTGTACCTACTTATGTAAATGATTTTTTTATTAAACATAAAATAGTACAAAAGGTTTGTAATCTCTTCATAAAAAAGTCACTTATTCTCAATTTCAAAGAAAACCCACTAAAAACAAGTATCCTTCCATTTGTAACTTATGTTTGATGTCAAATAAACTTAATTAGGTTTAAACAAGTAAAAAAAGCATAAAAAAGAACATTACTTTTACACATGGCTGATGGCACAATAGGCGTATCATCAACTTCTGTGGCGAAATATTTGTTCGCCGCCACAGCTAAAAGTTGTCGAAAATCGCTACCGCAACGAATCGGTTAAGCGGATAAAGGCAAAGTAATTTTGACCATCTTTAATATAATGGATTTCCGCAGGGTAACGTCTGATTCTATTAATCATTTTTTTTCGTAGATCAAATGATTTGAGCTTCAAAATTCGGCCAGCTTATGGACAATGATGTCTTTAGCAACCTTGACTATATTATTATATACTTCACAAACTTGCTTACTTGAGAATAATTTCAGGCATATAAATTCAGCCGGAGCCATAGATAATACACTAGCCAGAGCATCCTGAATGAACTCCAATAAAATACAATAAGTAATTATGTGCATACAATCGTCATCATCATCATCATCTTTACTATAGCCCTTCACAAGACTACTGTTGAACATAGGTCTCTCACTAGGGATGCCATAAAAAGCGGTCGTGCGCCACCCACATCTGACGACATGACAAGACACGTGGTATATCTTTTCAGGTTCCCTTTATTTATAGTTTGACCCATTGCCACATCAGCTTACTGATCCGTTGGGCTATGTAACCAAGTCTAGTTCTACTACAGATGATATCCGCCTTACAAATTCTTATAATCCGAACATAACTCTCTCCATAACTCAAATAGGTGGTAAACATAAAGGACATAAAAACGCTGTTGTAATTATTTACAATAAAAATTATTTAATATCTTACAGTTATGTGTCATTACAGCGCCATTTCATTTAGCACTTCCAGAGTTATCACATGACTCCATGGTCCAAACAATTTACTTTCATGCATTTTAGACATACACACCGTTAGTAAATCGAACTTATGTTATTGTTTAAGCGACATTAACAAGGGACGAATTGAAAATTACCTAAAAAAAGTTACAATAAATTTCTATTTAATTTCTTTTTAAAGGCAAAATGAACAATCACATAGTGATAGATACCAATTTCAAACAACATACACAGATTTTTTAAAGTATGTGTACAGTAACCCTTTAAATATTATTTAACACGGCATTTACTTGCTATGTATTTAAAATAAAATTACAGTTTTTCCGTATATGTAAACTGTTAAGAATCATTTTTGTAATCACAGAACATTAACGTTTTAATACAACCTATAAAAACAAGAATTTATATTTATACATCCTCAAAATGAGAATAAAGCCAATTCCCAACAGTGGGCTATGTATATAATATGCTTACATTTTATAAATATTTTATCATTTCTAAAACAATGCTCACATATATACAGATTCGACATTCGTTTCAATTGAACGTACAATCTCCAGTCGAATGCCTCCTACAACAACAGAATATATACGAAGTAACACAGTACACAATCGTGTTATTAGTTCGAAAAACTATTTTGCGCAAGCTAGCCTTATTATAATCATCCACAGAACTCGTGGCAACTTCTACAGTAATTATAGCTTGAACTGATTACACTGATTCCAGAAATGTTCCTTCTGTACCTAAAAATGGTTTTAATTTGTGTTGATTATTCATGAAATTTGTATTAAATTTATTAACTGCCATTTTTAAGTAGTTACCAGCATACAAAACTGCATTGTAAGAACACACTCGACTGTAAAACAATTTCATTAGTTATAAAATTAAATAACAACATAGATAGCATTTTCTATCTTAACTATAGTATTTAACTATGTATATAGCATTTATTGTATACATTTCGGAGAAATGAAATATCGCCGAAAAGTTAACACATATTCTATTTAGAATATGTAAAACGTTTTCCGGTCCGCAAAGGCATATCGGTACCGTAATGACATTACCAAAAAAAAATCAAACAAAACAAAAATTAATTAATATGAAAATCTACTACAACTTGCTTAAAATTCAGCAAATCTTTAAAATCTGGCAACACAGTCATAGGCGACGGTATCTTTGAACGTGTAATGGTATTGTTCTCCCTTGACTCAACGGTCACCCGCGCCGCACGTATTCCCATATATACGTTTCCCCATTTAATTAAAAAAAAACTGAAAAGAATAAATGAAAAATATATCATGATACCTAAAAGCGCCCTTACGGATCGGACAGGTTTTGTTTACATATTGTACATATATTTTGCAGAATAAGAAGAGTAAAATCGCTCAAAATTAAATTTTCGAGTTCTTTTATTTTTGCTTTTTTACTTTTACAATAATTTTATCTCAGTTTGCACATAGAACTGATAATAAATAATCCCAGTTAATTTTATACCGGTACGTTACTTCTGATGTTACAAGGATGCAGTTAGAACTACTTCTACTATGCCCGTATTATAAACAATTGATAGTTTGCTGACAATTTCACTCGTTAACTCCGATGACACTGTCATCAAACGCCACCATTTTTTATATTATTATTCTATTTATTTCAAGAAAAATACTAAATGCTCACAAAGTGAATTTAATAACAATTTAAATAAAAATAGCAGTTTACGAAATGTACTAATAGTGTCCGGTATGCGTTGTAATACTCGTAATCAGATGAATGGTGTAGGAACACAGAAAACCAACAAACAATACTTTTTTTTGTCAGAAGTCTCTGGAACCGCGCAAAACGCAACTCAACAAAATTAAATCGACGAAGGGACGCATACGGGAAAAACAAGGAAACGTTAATTTTTATATATATTTTTCCTTACATTTTTACAGTACTGTCTAATTAACAGTCTCACTTTACTGTACCCGCATAGTACATAGAATATTGAAAAACTATCTTTAAATTACGGTTCATTTATTTCACAGTTTATATTAAAATCAGAACACCGTTATCCAGATTTAAAATATTGGTAAATGAAAACTGCTTGATTGTAGATTAAAACTGATTACAAAAATTAAGACGACTTTAATAAACTAAAGTTAAGACAGTGTATAAAAGATTAACAGCCCCAACTTTACAAGCTAATATATGGAAATTATGTTATTCCTTTCCGTTCTTTGAAGTCAGATTTTACTTATTAATAAAAGTGTAGCTAATTTAATTTTTTTAAATAATTTTACTAATAAAAAGTCATTTCATCTTAGTTCTCAGGCAAAATGACGCATTTGAATCTTAATTCACAATCGTGGATATAATACGAGTATGTCTATGAGCCACAGTATTCACTTACCAACAGGTGTACAGTGGTCGTTTGTCACCCTCACTTCTATCAAAAAAATCTTAAAAATTTGATATTATTTTGATGCGTGCGTACATGCTTAAATGCGTGCACGTGTACTCAATGGGCACACGGGGCACGGTGCTGAAGTAGGGCACGGTGCACTGCACTCAGTCGGGCGAGTGCGGCGACTCGGTGCTGAAGTAGGGCGCGGCGTGCGGCTGCAGCAGCGTGCGGTACACGGGGCACGCGGGGCACGGTGCACTGCACTCAGTCGGGCGAGTGCGGCGGCTCGGTGCTGAAGTAGGGCGCGGCGTGCGGCTGCAGCAGCGTGCGGCACACGGGGCACGCGGGGCACGGTGCACTGCACTCAGTCGGGCGAGTGCGGCGGCTCGGTGCTGAAGTAGGGCGCGGCGTGCGGCTGCAGCAGCGTGCGGCACACGGGGCACGCGGGGCACGGTGCACTGCACTCAGTCGGGCGAGTGCGGCGGCTCGGTGCTGAAGTAGGGCGCGGCGTGCGGCTGCAGCAGCGTGCGGCACACGGGGCACGCGGGGCACGGTGCACTGCACTCAGTCGGGCGAGTGCGGCGACTCGGTGCTGAAGTAGGGCGCGGCGTGCGGCTGCAGCAGCGTGCGGCACACGGGGCACGCGGGGCACGGTGCACTGCACTCAGTCGGGCGAGTGCGGCGGCTCGGTGCTGAAGTAGGGCGCGGCGTGCGGCTGCAGCAGCGTGCGGCACACGGGGCACGCGGGGCACGGTGCACTGCACTCAGTCGGGCGAGTGCGGCGACTCGGTGCTGAAGTAGGGCGCGGCGTGCGGCTGCAGCAGCGTGCGGCACACGGGGCACGCGGGGCACGGTGCACTGCACTCAGTCGGGCGAGTGCGGCGGCTCGGTGCTGAAGTAGGGCGCGGCGTGCGGCTGCAGCAGCGTGCGGCACACGGGGCACGCGGGGCACGGTGCACTGCACTCAGTCGGGCGAGTGCGGCGGCTCGGTGCTGAAGTAGGGCGCGGCGTGCGGCTGCAGCAGCGTGCGGCACACGGGGCACGCGGGGCACGGTGCACTGCACTCAGTCGGGCGAGTGCGGCGGCTCGGTGCTGAAGTAGGGCGCGGCGTGCGGCTGCAGCAGCGTGCGGCACACGGGGCACGCGGGGCACGGTGCACTGCACTCAGTCGGGCGAGTGCGGCGGCTCGGTGCTGAAGTAGGGCGCGGCGTGCGGCTGCAGCAGCGTGCGGCACACGGGGCACGGTGCACTGCACTCAGTCGGGCGAGTGCGGCGGGCTCGGTGCTGAAGTAGGGCGCGGCGTGCGGCTGCAGCAGCGTGCGGCACACGGGGCACGCAGGGCACGGTGCACTGCACTCAGTCGGGCGAGTGCGGCGGCTCGGTGCTGAAGTAGGGCGCGGCGTGCGGCTGCAGCAGCGTGCGGCACACGGGGCACGCGGGGCACGGTGCACTGCACTCAGTCGGGCGAGTGCGGCGACTCGGTGCTGAAGTAGGGCGCGGCGTGCGGCTGCAGCAGCGTGCGGCACACGGGGCACGCGGGGCACGGTGCACTGCACTCAGTCGGGCGAGTGCGGCGGCTCGGTGCTGAAGTAGGGCGCGGCGTGCGGCTGCAGCAGCGTGCGGCACACGGGGCACGCGGGGCACGGTGCACTACACTCAGTCGGGCGAGTGCGGCGGCTCGGTGCTGACGTAGGGCGCGGCGTGCGGCTGCAACAGCGTGCGGCACACGGGGCACGGGGCACTGCACTCAGTCGGGCGAGTGCGGCGACTCGGTGCTGAAGTAGGGCGCGGCGTGCGGCTGCAGCAGCGTGCGGCACACGGGGCACGCGGGGCACGGTGCACTGCACTCAGTCGGGCGAGTGCGGCGGCTCGGTGCTGAAGTAGGGCGCGGCGTGCGGCTGCAGCAGCGTGCGGCACACGGGGCACGCGGGGCACGGTGCACTGCACTCAGTCGGGCGAGTGCGGCGGCTCGGTGCTGAAGTAGGGCGCGGCGTGCGGCTGCAGCAGCGTGCGGCACACGGGGCACGCGGGGCACGGTGCACTGCACTCAGTCGGGCGAGTGCGGCGGGCTCGGTGCTGAAGTAGGGCGCGGCGTGCGGCTGCAGCAGCGTGCGGCACACGGGGCACGCGGGGCACGGTGCACTGCACTCAGTCGGGCGAGTGCGGCGGCTCGGTGCTGAAGTAGGGCGCGGCGTGCGGCTGCAGCAGCGTGCGGCACACGGGGCACGCGGGGCACGCGGGGCACGGTGCACTGCACTCAGTCGGGCGAGTGCGGCGACTCGGTGCTGAAGTAGGGCGCGGCGTGCGGCTGCAGCAGCGTGCGGCACACGGGGCACGCGGGGCACGGTGCACTGCACTCAGTCGGGCGAGTGCGGCGGCTCGGTGCTGAAGTAGGGCGCGGCGTGCGGCTGCAGCAGCGTGCGGCACACGGGGCACGCGGGGCACGGTGCACTGCACTCAGTCGGGCGAGTGCGGCGGCTCGGTGCTGACGTAGGGCGCGGCGTGCGGCTGCAACAGCGTGCGGCACACGGGGCACGGGGCACTGCACTCAGTCGGGCGAGTGCGGCGACTCGGTGCTGAAGTAGGGCGCGGCGTGCGGCTGCAGCAGCGTGCGGCACGCGGGGCACGGTGCACTGCACTCAGTCGGGCGAGTGCGGCGGCTCGGTGCTGAAGTAGGGCGCGGCGTGCGGCTGCAGCAGCGTGCGGCACACGGGGCACGCGGGGCACGGTGCACTGCACTCAGTCGGGCGAGTGCGGCGGCTCGGTGCTGAAGTAGGGCGCGGCGTGCGGCTGCAACAGCGTGCGGCACACGGGGCACGGTGCACTGCACTCAGTCGGGCGAGTGCGGCGACTCGGTGCTGAAGTAGGGCGCGGCGTGCGGCTGCAGCAGCGTGCGGCACACGGGGCACGCGGGGCACGGTGCACTGCACTCAGTCGGGCGAGTGCGGCGGCTCGGTGCTGAAGTAGGGCGCGGCGTGCGGCTGCAGCAGCGTGCGGCACACGGGGCACGCGGGGCACGGTGCACTGCACTCAGTCGGGCGAGTGCGGCGGCTCGGTGCTGAAGTAGGGCGCGGCGTGCGGCTGCAGCAGCGTGCGGCACACGGGGCACGCGGGGCACGGTGCACTGCACTCAGTCGGGCGAGTGCGGCGGCTCGGTGCTGAAGTAGGGCGCGGCGTGCGGCTGCAGCAGCGTGCGGCACACGGGGCACGCGGGGCACGGTGCACTGCACTCAGTCGGGCGAGTGCGGCGGCTCGGTGCTGAAGTAGGGCGCGGCGTGCGGCTGCAGCAGCGTGCGGCACACGGGGCACGCGGGGCACGGTGCACTGCACTCAGTCGGGCGAGTGCGGCGGCTCGGTGCTGAAGTAGGGCGCGGCGTGCGGCTGCAGCAGCGTGCGGCACACGGGGCACGCGGGGCACGGTGCACTGCACTCAGTCGGGCGAGTGCGGCGGCTCGGTGCTGAAGTAGGGCGCGGCGTGCGGCTGCAGCAGCGTGCGGCACACGGGGCACGCGGGGCACGGTGCACTGCACTCAGTCGGGCGAGTGCGGCGGCTCGGTGCTGAAGTAGGGCGCGGCGTGCGGCTGCAGCAGCGTGCGGCACACGGGGCACGCGGGGCACGGTGCACTCCACTCAGTCGGGCGAGTGCGGCGGCTCGGTGCTGAAGTAGGGCGCGGCGTGCGGCTGCAGCAGCGTGCGGCACACGGGGCACGCGGGGCACGGTGCACTGCACTCAGTCGGGCGAGTGCGGCGGCTCGGTGCTGAAGTAGGGCGCGGCGTGCGGCTGCAGCAGCGTGCGGCACACGGGGCACGCGGGGCACGGTGCACTGCACTCAGTCGGGCGAGTGCGGCGGCTCGGTGCTGAAGTAGGGCGCGGCGTGCGGCTGCAGCAGCGTGCGGCACACGGGGCACGGTGCACTGCACTCAGTCGGGCGAGTGCGGCGGCTCGGTGCTGAAGTAGGGCGCGGCGTGCGGCTGCAGCAGCGTGCGGCACACGGGGCACGCGGGGCACGGTGCACTGCACTCAGTCGGGCGAGTGCGGCGACTCGGTGCTGAAGTAGGGCGCGGCGTGCGGCTGCAGCAGCGTGCGGCACACGGGGCACGCGGGGCACGGTGCACTGCACTCAGTCGGGCGAGTGCGGCGGCTCGGTGCTGAAGTAGGGCGCGGCGTGCGGCTGCAGCAGCGTGCGGCACACGGGGCACGCGGGGCACGGTGCACTCCACTCAGTCGGGCGAGTGCGGCGGCTCGGTGCTGAAGTAGGGCGCGGCGTGCGGCTGCAGCAGCGTGCGGCACACGGGGCACGCGGGGCACGGTGCACTGCACTCAGTCGGGCGAGTGCGGCGGCTCGGTGCTGAAGTAGGGCGCGGCGTGCGGCTGCAGCAGCGTGCGGCACACGGGGCACGCGGGGCACGGTGCACTGCACTCAGTCGGGCGAGTGCGGCGGCTCGGTGCTGAAGTAGGGCGCGGCGTGCGGCTGCAGCAGCGTGCGGCACACGGGGCACGCGGGGCACGGTGCACTGCACTCAGTCGGGCGAGTGCGGCGGCTCGGTGCTGAAGTAGGGCGCGGCGTGCGGCTGCAGCAGCGTGCGGCACACGGGGCACGCGGGGCACTGTGCACTGCACTCAGTCGGGCGAGTGCGGCGGCTCGGTGCTGAAGTAGGGCGCGGCGTGCGGCTGCAGCAGCGTGCGGCACACGGGGCACGCGGGGCACGGTGCACTGCACTCAGTCGGGCGAGTGCGGCGGCTCGGTGCTGAAGTAGGGCGCGGCGTGCGGCTGCAGCAGCGTGCGGCACACGGGGCACGCGGGGCACGGTGCACTGCACTCAGTCAGGCGAGTGCGGCGGCTCGGTGCTGAAGTAGGGCGCGGCGTGCGGCTGCAGCAGCGTGCGGCACACGGGGCACGCGGGGCACGGTGCACTGCACTCAGTCGGGCGAGTGCGGCGGGCTCGGTGCTGAAGTAGGGCGCGGCGTGCGGCTGCAGCAGCGTGCGGCACACGGGGCACGCGGGGCACGGTGCACTGCACTCAGTCGGGCGAGTGCGGCGGCTCGGTGCTGAAGTAGGGCGCGGCGTGCGGCTGCAGCAGCGTGCGGCACACGGGGCACGGTGCACTGCACTCAGTCGGGCGAATGCGGCGGCTCGGTGCTGAAGTAGGGCGCGGCGTGCGGCTGCAGCAGCGTGCGGCACACGGGGCACGCGGGGCACGGTGCACTGCACTCAGTCGGGCGAGTGCGGCGGCTCGGTGCTGAAGTAGGGCGCGGCGTGCGGCTGCAGCAGCGTGCGGCACACGGGGCACGCGGGGCACGGTGCACTCCACTCAGTCGGGCGAGTGCGGCGGCTCGGTGCTGAAGTAGGGCGCGGCGTGCGGCTGCAGCAGCGTGCGGCACACGGGGCACGCGGGGCACGGTGCACTGCACTCAGTCGGGCGAGTGCGGCGGCTCGGTGCTGAAGTAGGGCGCGGCGTGCGGCTGCAGCAGCGTGCGGCACACGGGGCACGCGGGGCACGGTGCACTGCACTCAGTCGGGCGAGTGCGGCGGCTCGGTGCTGAAGTAGGGCGCGGCGTGCGGCTGCAGCAGCGTGCGGCACACGGGGCACGCGGGGCACGGTGCACTGCACTCAGTCGGGCGAGTGCGGCGGCTCGGTGCTGAAGTAGGGCGCGGCGTGCGGCTGCAGCAGCGTGCGGCACACGGGGCACGCGGGGCACTGTGCACTGCACTCAGTCGGGCGAGTGCGGCGGCTCGGTGCTGAAGTAGGGCGCGGCGTGCGGCTGCAGCAGCGTGCGGCACACGGGGCACGCGGGGCACGGTGCACTGCACTCAGTCGGGCGAGTGCGGCGGCTCGGTGCTGAAGTAGGGCGCGGCGTGCGGCTGCAGCAGCGTGCGGCACACGGGGCACGCGGGGCACGGTGCACTGCACTCAGTCAGGCGAGTGCGGCGGCTCGGTGCTGAAGTAGGGCGCGGCGTGCGGCTGCAGCAGCGTGCGGCACACGGGGCACGCGGGGCACGGTGCACTGCACTCAGTCGGGCGAGTGCGGCGGGCTCGGTGCTGAAGTAGGGCGCGGCGTGCGGCTGCAGCAGCGTGCGGCACACGGGGCACGCGGGGCACGGTGCACTGCACTCAGTCGGGCGAGTGCGGCGGCTCGGTGCTGAAGTAGGGCGCGGCGTGCGGCTGCAGCAGCGTGCGGCACACGGGGCACGGTGCACTGCACTCAGTCGGGCGAGTGCGGCGGCTCGGTGCTGAAGTAGGGCGCGGCGTGCGGCTGCAGCAGCGTGCGGCACACGGGGCACGCGGGGCACGGTGCACTGCACTCAGTCGGGCGAGTGCGGCGGCTCGGTGCTGAAGTAGGGCGCGGCGTGCGGCTGCAGCAGCGTGCGGGGCACGGTGCACTGCACTCAGTCGGGCGAGTGCGGCGGCTCGGTGCTGAAGTAGGGCGCGGCGTGCGGCTGCAGCAGCGTGCGGGGCACGGTGCACTGCACTCAGTCGGGCGAGTGCGGCGGCTCGGTGCTGAAGTAGGGCGCGGCGTGCGGCTGCAGCAGCGTGCGGCACACGGGGCACGCGGGGCACGGTGCACTGCACTCAGTCGGGCGAGTGCGGCGGCTCGGTGCTGAAGTAGGGCGCGGCGTGCGGCTGCAGCAGCGTGCGGCACACGGGGCACGCGGGGCACGGTGCACTGCACTCAGTCGGGCGAGTGCGGCGGCTCGGTGCTGAAGTAGGGCGCGGCGTGCGGCTGCAGCAGCGTGCGGCACACGGGGCACGCGGGGCACGGTGCACTGCACTCAGTCGGGCGAGTGCGGCGGCTCGGTGCTGAAGTAGGGCGCGGCGTGCGGCTGCAGCAGCGTGCGGCACACGGGGCACGCGGGGCACGGTGCACTGCACTCAGTCGGGCGAGTGCGGCGGCTCGGTGCTGAAGTAGGGCGCGGCGTGCGGCTGCAGCAGCGTGCGGCACACGGGGCACGCGGGGCACGGTGCACTGCACTCAGTCGGGCGAGTGCGGCGGCTCGGTGCTGAAGTAGGGCGCGGCGTGCGGCTGCAGCAGCGTGCGGCACACGGGGCACGCGGGGCACGGTGCACTGCACTCAGTCGGGCGAGTGCGGCGGCTCGGTGCTGAAGTAGGGCGCGGCGTGCGGCTGCAGCAGCGTGCGGCACACGGAGCACACGCGCGCCGGCAGCCCGCGCGGCCCGCTCGCCACGGCGTGCCGCACGCACGCGCCGCAGAAGATGCGCCCGCAGTGCCGGCAGTGCACCTGCACGCACACGCACACACGTACATACTCGTATACACACACATACACACAGCGCTGAAACCGTAAGGGGCACAATGCATCACTGCTGCCAGACACATACCCGCCCTTGGCGGCTCTACATTATCCGTGAACACTCTCTACATTATCCCCCCCATCGCATACACCAAGTGGCCGTTAATGCCCAAGTCCGTATAAGTGGATTCGACTGTATTAGTTACTAGTGCGGCATTTGATGTTCTAGAAATAACTGTTGCCACGCGGAACGGTAGTGACCTTTGATCCGGTCGCGCGTGTTAAGCTTTATAACAAACGAGAGTTAGTGGCTTCTGTAAGGTAGTTAATCGTACGACAGAGTTAAAGAACTGTCATCGTAGAAAACGAAGAAAGTGACTGCGGAAGGAGACCGTAGTTTGGAGAGGTGCTGAGGGCCGAACTGCTGCAGAGGGTAACGGTCTAATAAGGTCAATAACACTACCAGCCACACCCAGATACACATCACTGACCCTTACTTTCCTAGCACTATAAAACCACATGCGACCTGACTGAATCCTGAGGGACCAGTCGCCTTGGATAGAGGTAAGTAAGCTCCCCTTATTAGAATAGAACTCTCCCCCCTGATTGTTTATTGTAATTAGAAACTTTTCACCTTTAGCCTGTAGGAGGCTCGACATGCACCTGCTTGTAGGTTCTTCCGTTAATGGGCCGCGGGAGATCCTACTCCTGGGACAGGTAGTTGCAGGCCGTAACAGTAAGTGTGCATAATTATATCTATTCTGTAGACGCTAGCTACTACACATTTATTATATACTGATGTTAGAATAAATTGACAGTGCCAAAAAGAAATAGCATATGGTACGCGTATGTTAAAGCGAGAAAGATAGCAGAGACCATTTACGTATATAGTATCAGCCAATATCGGCCTGACGCGATTCGCAAACAAAACAAATCTCGCTTGTATTTGCAAAATCTCGAGTTTAAAAAAAGTTTTTTATAAATGTAATAAATAATAACTACGTGCGTAGTACCTAAACATAACTCAGAATGAATAACCTCATTATTATGCATTAAACCCGTAGGTACGATTAAAATATTTAGCTTTGAATTGAATTTAAAATAATTAGCATATAAATCTTGCTAATTCTAACCTCACTTTTGTAAAGATAGACACTATCGATAATATCTTATCGAAATGTCCTAACAGGCAAAGGTACGCCTTGCATGCAGCTTTATTCAACTTCGTTAATATTTTTTTAATTTTTAGCTAAATATTCATCTTAACCACAGTAAATATATAGTAGGAACAGTATGGAAACTTCGAACAAACGCTCGAAACGGCACACTCACACAAACATGCGCAACGACGAGACTTCTAAGCGATCGTCGCGGTGTTCTCAGTAGTGAGTGTCGCCTCAAGACTTTAAAAATGCCACGAACGTATAGCGTAGTATACGGCTGTTTGAACTCGGCTTCATCAAAACCGGAGCTATCTTATTTTAAGCTTTCTGCTGATTTTGAAAGGTAAGAATGATTTTTATTGTCATTGTTATAATCGTTATCGAATTTATAAGTCCGTGTGATTGATCATAATGAATTCGTGAACTTATTTGTACATCCAGAATGCGGCGGTTTTGAGGCTATTAAAAAGCTGATAGTGCAATAGTGGTAACAAAAAGTAAATCCAAGATGGCGGCTGCAATAGGTATCAATTTTTTCGTCATGGGTGCCATTTTCATAGTTTTTGAGTATGTTGAAGCCGATAGTGCTGTTGAAATGTAAATCCATGATGGCGGCTGCAATAGGTATCAATTTTTTCGTCATGGGGTGCATCGATCACTAATAAAAAACATGGGTGTCATTTTCATGGTTTTCGAGGGTGTTGAAGCTGATAGTGCTGTCGAAATATAAATCTAAGATGGCGGCTGCAATAGGTATCAATTTTTTCGTCATGGGTGTCATTTTCATAGTTTTTGAGTATGTTGAAGCCGATAGTGCTGTTGAAATGTAAATCGAAGATGGCGGCTGCAATAGGTATCAATTTTTTGGTCATGGGTGTCATTTTCATAGTTTTAGAGTATGTTGAAGCTGATAGTGCTGTTGAAATGTAAATCCAAGATGGCAGCTGCAATAGGTATCAATTTTTTCGTCATGGGTGTCATTTTCATAGTTTTTGAGTATGTTGAAGCCGATAGTGCAGTTGAAATGTAAATCCAAGATGACGGCTGCAACAGGTATTAATTTTTTCGTCATGGGTGTCATTTTCATGGTTTTTGAGGGTGTTGAAACCGATTTTTCGTTGTTGCTTTAAAAAAGAACACATAAACTGCAAAGTAGCTGATCTAATTTACAAAAAAATAAACAAAATCGGTTTCATAGTACCCTGTCCTTGTTTCCCAACAGTGGTAGAGCCACACGGCAGCTTTTGCTGTCGCACGGATGGGCCGGCTCGAACCGGGGTGGTACCACGACCTCACGGAATACCAGCGTGAAGTAGAGGTTTACCTCTGCGTTTCGCTTGGTGAGTGCAGGTGGCCGGAGGCCCTTTTTACTGGAAATGAGGCATTCCATCTTAGTCCTCACGGGTGCAACGCATCTACATTTTGAATTGTAATAAAGGATAGATGTAGATGTCTATGGGCCGCAGCAACCACTTACCATCAGGTGGACTGTGTGCTCGTTTGTCACCCTTATCCTATAAAAAAAAAATAAAAAAAAAAGGGAACCTACAATTCTTCCTAAATTGAATCAATATTCTTGTATCATTTTTTCTAATTTAATTTTCACATAAGTCAAAAAGAGCAACATATCGATGGATATTGAGTGTAATTTATGCGTAAGAGCTTAAATGACAAGTATGAGAGTATGCGATTATGACCTTGGAGTTGACGTTGCAAATACATAAGTTCAGCGAACGATACAAGAGATCAATTCCAGGTGTTTAACAGAACCTATAATCATATAACATAGCGTTCGCGTGAAAATACAAACAATTTTATAGTTGTTTGTCGTACTAGTAAGTGCCGGTTTTAAGCTGAGAACAAATTATCGGACGCGTCCGTCAGCCGCGGCTGACAGACGCGGCTTATTTGAATCTAGCCAGTACATTTAATACTAGACATGGGTCGTTACGTCATTTTCAAGAAACGTAACGAAACCCGTGACTTGATCGGCATCACCTGTTTCAAAACTGGTGATTTTTGTAACTGGTTATTTTTATTCTGCTACTGTGATTGTTCGCATAAATACCATCAACTATACAGTTACACACGAAACGAAAATAAATTTAATCACTATTTGTTTGTAGCTATACAGTTAAATCAATAAATTAACTTCCTTCATACTTTATTCAGGTTTAGGTCTGACTGCATTAAATGTATTTATGATTGATTTGTGTTTACTATGAAACTAAGATTTTCATAAAATTATTAATGCAGGCGTATTTAATAATAATAAAATGATTATTGATATTTACATTTTATCTACACTTTTTCAACGTTTTCACTGTCATTTGTTTTTGCACTTTTATTTACACTGAACAATTATTTTGTTTGTTTGTTTAGCTATTTACACACAGTTTTTAAGTTTTATAATATTATACACATTTGATTGCATTTGATGCATTTTGATTTGCAAACGAGGATAGATGTGGATGTCTATGGGCCGCAGCAACCACTTACTATCGGGTGGACTGTGTGCTCGTTTGTCACCCTTATCCTATATAAAAAAAAGTCTATTAAAAAAAATCATGTTCATTAGAATGATATTTTTTACACAGTTAAATTTAATAATAAAGAATTCCGAACTTGTCGTAGCAGACGAAAATATTTTTCTGTAAATAATTTGTAATAATCTATACAAATAAATAAAATTGAAGTGTCTGTTTGTAATGTTAAAATAACAGCTTTTTACTAAATGCATATGAAAGTAAATACGATACTTATAACTAAATAACAATTTTTAAAATTGTTGTCTGTCTGTCCGTCTGTTTGTTCCGGCTAATCTCCGAAACGGCTGTACCGATTTTGACGGCACTTTCACTGGCAGATAGCTGATGTCATAAGGAGTAACTTAGGCTACTTTTATTTCAGAAAATGAATTAGGGTTCCGCGTTAAAAAATAAAAACCCTAACACGCGAGCGAAGTCGCAGGGAACAACTAGTGAAGAATAAAGGTACGTTTTCGTCCAGTGCGTTCCCGTCGAAACTTTCAAAAGGTTACGCCGTAATGACCAAGTTAAAGATGTATAGTTCTACAAGTTGTTGTGTGTTAATATTAAATTGTTTTCCGTATTTAAACTATCGTTTTTTCCTGAGATTATCTATTTAGATTGTAAGCTAGTTATTTAAATTCGATTGATTGATAAAAAAAAGCAATATCAAAACATTAAAAGTTACAACCCTATTGCTTCAATGGAGCGTAGGTAAATATATCCTCAACTAGGCTTAGTTTCCATACTGTTCATATTTATACTGTGTCTTAACGTCAATATCAGATATATATATATATATATATATATATATATACATACATACATACATAAACACTCACGCCTGTCACCCAGAGGGGTAGGCAGAGACTACGGACTTCCATTTGGCACGATCCTGACACACCTCTCTCGCTTCCTCCACATCCATATACCTACGCATACACGCTCGTCGGTTAAGGGTACTCCTAATCTGGCCCATTTTTAATGTATCGCCGATTTGGTCGATAAACTTTCGTCTAGGGCGTCCCTTCCCGACCCTGCCGTTCACTTCTGCAACATAAATTTGCTTTGTCACTCTTTCCTCTTTCATTCTTTCTACATGACCAAACCACCGAAGCATTCCTTTTTTAATCCTGGTCACAACGTCATCTTGCATATATATATATCTAAGCAGCACACAGTACATCTGATAGTAAGTGGCTGCTGTAGCAGATTTTTACAAAATATTGATGTTCGACAAAAGTGTATGGCTCTACCATGTGCGAAAAAGTTTCGTACGTGGTAGAGCCATGCTGCAGCGCTATATTAAAGTATAGTTGTAGCACGAACGGGTCGGCGCGACCGGGGAAGGACCACGCTCTCACAGAATACAAGCGTAAAATAGCAGCTTAAAGCTGCTGTGTTTCGTCGTATGGTGAGTGTAGGGAACCGGCTAACCTTTTTACTGGAAAGAGGCATTCTATTTTCATCCTCACGGGTGACAACGCACCTGCATTTTGATTCTTTATTGAGGATAGATGTAGATGTCTATGGGCCACAGCAACCACTTACCATCAGGTGGACTGTGTGCTCGTTTGTCACCCTATCCTATAAAAAAAGTGGTTGTAAATAATAAATAGCAAAGTATATTTTCCGTAAAATAAAATATTCGACTATATGCAGGATGTACTGTCAAGGAAAATTGTTTTTCATAGAGGTGCACTAATGGAAAAATTACAACACATCCAACCATAAGCACTTATTAATTACATTACCTATTATGGGGTGTATTTAAATAGTTTTCTCATCTGGTTGGCCTGCATAAATATATAAATGGAAATGATAGATATGCATGTATTAATATAGTGACATAAATATATAAACAATACGTAAATAAATAGAAAGCCAACCAGATGAAAGCATTCAGCAGGGGTGACCAAACGGCCGAGGTTTAGGGGGAAAAGGACATTACCCATTATTTTTAGAATAAAGTATGTAGCAAAATTGCAAACTATCTAGGAGAGCTCACAACAATTTTACAATAAATTAGTTCTCTTTGAAGAAAAATATAAATGTAACAACTTATGTTTTTATTCCCTACAACAAAGGAAAAATTCAAAATTAAATCCAAACTACATTTTGAAGACAGCTTGTAATAACGCGTATCTATAACTCCAATATAACTATTCTTCAATAAAACGGGGGATCCATAATATAATAATTTATGTGCACACAACGCACGTAATAATAAAAAACACCTTCTAAATGCCTACCATTACAGTTTACCTTTTTCTTACTGTTAGGCAGTGGAGTGTGGCAGGACGGACATTCATTTACATCTTCATCGTGCTGCCACCGCACCTCTGTGTCTGCTTCTCGAATTCGTTGTAATTGCACCTGCGAAATATTATAATATATTAATTAAAGTATCACTTTACCTGGTTTTCTTATATGAGGTGAAAAAATTATCTTATAGCACCTAATATATTTTTCCATTTAAAACTCTAAAAAGTTTCTTTATCATGTGTATGGCTGTATGATCTAAGATCCCTTTGCCTTCCCTGTATGGGAAAACATTAAAAAAATAAATACTTAGCGTTGTTTCCGATTTTGGCGGGAACTTGATCGCCGCCGGATTTTTGCTTGTTCAAATAATGTTTTGAAGTGGATTTTGATAACTGAATTTTATTTATTTATTTAATATAAACTGTGTGAACTATTAGTAGTAACAATGTGTAGTGTAGCCTCCACGATAGTATATATTAGTGTTAAGGTAGAATAAGTTGAATTAGTATAATTAAAGTTCTTGTACAAGCAACACGTCCCATATTCTTTCAAGACTCTTCATATATCAATGCAAGCAAGCGCACCGCCGGGCCCATTTAAAATTAAAAGGTGGGAATAAATGATGCTAAATTAAATAATGAAGACATGAGTAAAATGATTGACAATAAAGTAATAATATATCGGAATGGACGTAACACCGGACGTAACGGAACATAAATAAATATGAATTCGAGAAGAAGCTACAATAACAATTTTATATAAGCTGACTGAAAATTTAAAATATATTACTACTTAGTACTATATATATAGTACTATGAAGACAACTAACGAAGAATGAGGAAAATAAAATATGGATTTTTTTATAGGATGACGAAAGTTCAAATTTCAAAAAACGGCAGATTAGTTTTAAAAGGAAAATAACAGTTGTACTTTTGCAAGCTTCATCCAGAAGAATATGAAATATGAGCCAAAAAGAAACAAGAAGAAAAAGTCAATGTCTCTCTGTTAGCAACCATTGTCCTATAACAGAACGGTAACCATCCTGTCAACCTAGGGCGGGAGTCTACGTTGGGTAAGTAAGAAGTAATCAAATATATAAATTGGTGTTGCTGTTGTTGTGTATAGTAACTAACTAACAAGTTCATACTTTTGATCTATTAATGCCTTCTTTGTTCCCAGTGTTATGTGTTATGTTAGTGTGTGTGTTAGTCTAGAGTCCAGACAGTTTGAAAACGGCCCAATATGAGTAGGCAATATGATAAAAACTACTGAAATAAATAAATTGACCAGGCTTCATGAATAAAGTCCGTTGCTTAACGGGCAGAGTAATAATAATATTAAACCATTAAACACAATTGGAATTTTCCATCAAATGTATTTTTTGGAATGAAGTTCTTTTATCGGACTGTACGGATTTGGCGGATGGGAGCTAGACGACAAAAAATTTAATATTTTTCCGTCACGACCCTTTCTGACGTAGTGTAGACGGCCTTGGCGGCTATAAGGAAGCGATATGGAATAATATCCATCTCCCTCGCACTTTTTCTTATCTTGTCATGAAAGAAATATTACTTTATTTTAAATGACGCTTCATTTTAACCCTTTCGCTGTCCCGTGCACTACATATAGGTCATTGCTATTGTCTTACTATTGTTTTAAAACCGGACAGTGAACGTGTTAATAGACGCTAGTAATACATTTGTTTGTATTTGTTAACAATAATATAATACGTCAATATACTACGAAAGGAACTTCGTTCCAACCGAGTGTTCCACGACACTCATGATGTTTTTTTTCTTTGTAACCCAAGAAAAGTTTTTCCATTGCTTTTATAATGATATTGCATAGTAATTTTTCCCTTCCCTCATATTTTTAATTTCAGATTTCGTACATTATTAATTGATTGTCTTATAAGTGATTAACATTTCATAATGACCAGACATTGTAATAAATAATGAAGTTTACATCAGCATTAATTACATGGTCCGATTTAACTTGCCGTTATTCATATTGCCCGGGCATTATAAACAGTGCCATGATTAATCACTTGGTCCATAAAATATACAATGAAAACTTTGTTTATGAGGAATAATATATGTTTGTACCTGAAGAGATTGCGACAGTCGCACAAAGTCCTGTTGCACCTTCTCGCTGTTGTCCAGCTCCTGCTGCAGCGCGTGCACACGTGCCCGCACCTCCACCACCTCTGTCTGGAGCCGTTTCTGTGACGATCATACAACAGTATTTAAGAATTTGACATTAATACATTTTTGACACTAAAATACATTTAGTTCCACATTTTATTGTTATAAAAACTTTTTTATAATATTTCATTACATATAGCCTGTCAAAAGTTCAGCTGGAAATAGGCCTATAACACTGCAGCCTATTAAAGTCTACTGCTGAACAAAGGCCTTCCCCTAGATAGTCTCATAGGAGGATATTTGCCATAGTTGCCACGCTGGACTAGCGGGGTGGCAACAACAGTTTATTTCTATTTTTAGTCGTTATTATTTATTTATTTACTAACTCACAATTGTTATTACAGGCGTGGAGCCTAATGCAACAATGTGGCCACTAATGTAAAAAAAGACAAATAGTTTAATGTCACCCTCTCGAATTCCGCCAATGTACAATTAAATATGTCTAATCGTTGTGCTACGATGTTAAGCATTCTAGGTGCACGAACAACCGGTGCGTACTTTAAGATATTTGTACGAGCAACTGGTACGTCCAGCAACCCTCCCCTCAGCCCCCATCGCAGCCTAGGATTAGGCACGAGGAACCGCAGTGATTCCAGAATATCCGGATTGTTTAATCTACCACGTAATACCAAGTATATGTACTTAAGTAGCGCAAAGTTCCGTCTAACCTCCAACTTATAATATCCAACCATTCCTATTACAAAAAGGGTTAGATACATAAGAGGATAAAAAGGGTACATATTGCTTTAAATAGGGGTACCGCGTAAACTTATTCTGTATTTTCTCCAGCGTGAGGTTATACTTGGTTTCATAAGGACTCCAGATGATAGCACTGGTTTCTAGATTGCTTCTTACTAAAGCATTATATAATGACTTCACGGCGGTAGTGTTGAGGAAGTCATGCATTTCACGCATTATGAAGCTCAGGTTTTTAAAGGCCTTTTAGAAAGACGCTGCTGCCCATCTCCGGACTTGTTTCCCTCTGTCGTCTCTTACGACACCCACGGGATGATATGGGGTACTGGATATTCCTATACCACCTCTACACTCATATATATAAACATTTTTATTTATATATGATAGTCCCACAGTAGACGAACTTGGCAGGCAGGTCGGCAACATCAGTTTCTAAATTTGAAGATACTGTTGACTCGATCTTCTGTTTCATTTTTCTCTATCGCCTTATTCAACACCAATGGAATGATATTGAAAGTGATATTAAGTGGATTGTCTTTTGCTGTTACTACATGGCGATTTTTAAATTTTAATTATTACGAACACAGTACATGTAATTTTTTGAGTATGGTAAATTACTTCCGTACTCTTACTTTACGTATTTGACGGCTCCGTGGCGCAGTGGCTTAGCAATGAGTTGCAGCGCTTGGGGCTGCGGGTTCGAATCCCTATGGAACAAGTATTTGTATGGCCTACAAATAATTGTTCCGTGTCTGGATGTTTGTCCTTGTGCAATTTATGTTTGTAAACTGCCTCCACGATACAGGAGAAAATCCTAGTGTGGGGGTAACGTTTTTAAAGAAAAAAAAACTTCTAGACATGGAGCCCTTCCATAGTAAAATGATTCGCTTGTCACATGCCAAATACAAGAATCGGTGGTAAAAGTATTAACATTCACCTTATCTTCTAGCAGTTGTTCTATCATATCATTAGAGTGCCGTAGTTTGTCTCCAAGCTCCTTCATTTGCTCGCGTTCCGTCTGTAACCGGTCCAGCTCCTCTCTGCAATTCACAAACATATGAATAAGTGAATGTTTCACACAGTATATGTATGTTTAATATTTCTTTGTTAAGTTAAAGTTCCAAGGTACAGACTGTTACCTCTTACGTTACCGTGACAGTATATTAAAGTCCACTGCTGACACATAAGCCTCCTCCCCATATAATCACTTTCAACGGGCTTAGGATCGTCATAATAAATAAAATAAAAAAATATATTTTTACTTATCAAAGACGTAACCGACGATTGACCTTATTATGTCGTATTTTTTTTTAACGAGCGGCCTGACGACGCCGGACCATAGTATCGACTGACGAGGCAAGAAAAACGAACCGGTAGCCATTTGTTGGTGATCAAGGTGTTGAAATTTGTTTTGCATTCAGTCCTAAAGAATTTTTAATGCCAAAATATGATTTTTACACTTTTTATAATCATTTTGTGAACAGGCCGCCATCTATCGTCAAGGTAGCTAAACTACATTGCAACATCTATATGGAACGATTCGAGTAGTTTTACTATTTATCAGTAGATGTAGATAGTAAAGTGGGCGGGGCTTAACACCCCCTCACCCCGCAAATTGTCACGCGTTGTTACATAGTGAAATCTAATTACAACACCTCCTCTTTGTATTTGCTCTGTGGGTGGGCTTATGTTCATCAGTAAACTTGCGAATGGCTGTAATAAGAAAACAATAATAATAAAATCCATATATGATACTCACGATGCAGCCATAACATAGCTGTAACACGAATGGGTCGCCTCGATCAGAGAAGGACTACGCTCTTACAGAATATCGATATAAAATAGCAGCATACTGCTTCTGTGTTTCGTATGGTAAGTGTAGAGAACCAGGACCCTTTTCACTGGAAACGTGGCATTCTATTTTAGTCCACAGGGGTGACAGTGCATCTGCATTTTGATTCTTTATTGAGGATAGATGTAGATGTGTACGAACCACAGCATTCGCTTACCGTCAGGTGGACTGTGTGCTCGTTTCTCACCCTTATTCCGTAAAAAAAAGATTTATTCATTCAACATCATCATCATTACAGCATTTATTCATTAACATCTTTAATATAATGTATTGCAATGCGCAAAGTAACGCCTGATTGTATTAACACTCACTTCGTTTCCCGGAGCTGTGCACGCGTGCTCGCCAGCTCTGCTTCCTGCTGGTGGAACAGAGTGCTGTGCTCCAGGAGCTGTGTGCGCAGCTCTTGCTCGGCTGCATCTGCTTCTTCTCGGCCGAGTTGGCACATGATGAGTTGCTCCCGGAGACGTAGATTCTGTTCTTGCAATTCCTGTAAAATTATTTTTTGAGTTATTTACAATTATATGTTTAGCCTGAAAGGTGTAAAGGGCCAGCATAATTGTAGGCTTTGATGTATTCATAGTCCACAGAGGCCTGTTACTTCTGTGGACTATGAATACCTCGCGACTGCAGCGACAGGTGGACATTCCATCTTGGTCCTCAGAGGTCACGACGTATCTGCAGCCTTCTTTGTTTGAAGTTTTCTACAGATGGCCAAGGACTGCAGTGGCCGCTTACCATTGCTCAAAAAAGTTTATCTTTATGTATAAAATTCCGGCGTGCCCTTGTTCGCAATTTTTCTCCTCCTAAACGGCTTGGTCGATTTTGATGATTATTATGGAGTACTTATGAGGTCATCTGAATGGTTCTTAGTTATATTTGGATTCGGTTAGGTGGCGCTGTCATCGTGATCCAGAAATCAACCGTCCGAAGCCGGGGATCGCTAATGCTGCCAAATTCCATACTTTATATTTTAGTCCACATATTTCTGACGGGATTTCTTTATTGAAAAAATTCTAGTTTAAACTTGAAATTAATAATTATAAACTGTTTTCTTTTTGTAATAGGATAACATGTGTTCAAAAGATCGTCTTTTGGTTATGTACATGGATGTGATTTGGGCCTTAAGTTATTTTTATTTTAATCTTAAATTTTAAAACGACAACAAACCTCAACATTGTCCGGCAAATTTATTATTTCATTCTGCATCTCTGCAGCTTTCTTCGTGTACTGTCCGACTAACATGGCGTTATCTCGTTCTAATCTACAATGAAATTATGGACATTTACAAAAATATAACTTCTTATAATTACTTACTAAATGTCTCTGAATCAAAACAACAGAATGAGGGTGTTTCGTTGTTTGGAATCACAACAAAAGGGGGGTGTTTTATTGTTTTGGTTCGAGTTTAAACTTAAACTCCATCAGAACTTGTGGGACATTTTTTTTTATAGGATAGGGTGACAATCGAGCACATAGTCCACCTTATGGTTACTGTGGCCCATAGACATCTACATTTATCATCGTTTGCGAATCAAAATGCAGAAGCGTTGTCACCCGTGAGGACAAAGATGGAATGCCTCTTTTCCAGTAAAAAGGGTCTCCGGTTCTCTACACTCACCATACGAAACACAGCTGCATTAAGCTGCTATTTTACGCTGGTATTTTGTGAGAGCGTGGTCCTTCCCCGGTTGAGCCGACCCATTCGTGCTACAACTATACTGCTAATATAGCTGCAGCATGGCTCTACCACGTACAAAAGTTAAAATTTTAATATTAAAACACCCCTTTTTTGTTGTTTTGGTTTAAAAATAAACTCAATTTTTATTTAATCTTCATAAGAATATGTATGACATCATGTCAATGTATTATGTTTGGTTCATCAATTTCTAATAAAATTGTATGCTTTAATCGCATATCTATACGTGGCTTCATATTTTTTTAACATGTACTGCGATCGTTAAATTTAATTAAATACTTTCATGGAGTTTATAAATGGTTTTTTTATGGGGGGTATTTGTTATTAGAAAGACGTTGCTGTCCATCTCCTGTCATATTTTTTTTACATGCATTCCTATTGTTAAATTAAAAAATACTTTCATGGAGTTTATAAATGGTTTTTTATGGGGGGTATTTGTTATTAGGAAGACGTTGCTGTCCATCTCCTGTCATATTTTTTTTACATGCATTCCTATTGTTAAATTAAAAAATACTTTCATGGAGTTTATAAATGGTTTTTTTTATGGGGGGTATTTGTTATTAGGAAGACGTTGCTGTCCATCTCCTGTCATATTTTTTTTTACATGCATTCCTATTGTTAAATTAAAAAATACTTTCATGGAGTTTATAAATGTTTTTTATGGGGGGTATTTGTTATTAAGAAGACGTTGCTGTCCATCTCCTGTCATATTTTTTTTACATGCATTCCTATTGTTAAATTAAAAAATACTTTCATGGAGTTTATAAATGGTTTTTTTTTTATGGGGGGTATTTGTTATTAGGAAGACGTTGCTGTCCATCTCCTGTCATATTTTTTTTACATGCATTCCTATTGTTAAATTAAAAAATACTTTCATGGAGTTTATAAATGGTTTTTTTTTATGGGGGGTATTTGTTATTAGGAAGACGTTGCTGTCCATCTCCTGTCATATTTTTTTTACATGCATTCCTATTGTTAAATTAAAAAATACTTTCATGGAGTTTATAAATAGTTTTTATAGGGAGTATTTGTTATTAGGAAGACGTTGTTGTCCATTTCCTGATTTGTTTCTTTCTGTCGGCTCTTACGGTACCCACGGAATGATATGGTGTAGTGGATTTACACGGTAAATAATTTATACAT
Organism: Parnassius glacialis; assembly: GCA_033319125.1. NCBI lineage: Eukaryota > Metazoa > Arthropoda > Insecta > Lepidoptera > Papilionidae > Parnassius > Parnassius glacialis. The sequence goes on along the minus strand of JAVANC010000027.1, from coordinate 47,102,630 downwards.
AAACAAATGAGATTAAAGGAAACCGTTCTAAAATTTTAAATTTTTTATAGCATGATTGATATTTTTAGTGAGTATGTAAATTAAACTTTATTTGGGTTGGTTTAAATTTGTCCATGAGTGTACGTATATTTAATTAGATAGTATAGCGTGTATGTGTGTGTATGTTATTTATTTAATCATTATTCGCCGTAGTATCTTGTGTTCTATTGTGAGCGTGGTGACGTAGATGTGCGTGTGTGGTGTAGTAGTTTAAACGGGTAATTCAGTGAAATTTCTTGCGTTAACTTAGTAATTCAGACGCAGTTTACTGCGTCGGCTCACTGTGTTTATTCAAAATAATTGTGTCATGACGCAACAAAATGGAATTTACGGAGAGAGCAGTGAAACACGCGCCATCTGTCCGTTGTATTTATAGGTTCTTATGATTTAGCATTGTTTTTTCAACGAGTGAGTGAGAGAGAGAATGAATAAGATTGTTGTTTTTTTTTCATAGTTTACTACTGTGTGTACTTTTGTGGGTAATTCAACATCTTAGCATTTTTCGAATTTTCCGGTCACATGTTGTGTGCTAACACATTTTAAAGAAGTAAGTTAACATATTGGGCGCAGTGAAGTGATTCGGCGTAATTGCGCGGTGTAGCGCAGTGCTATATATTATGCCTTTAGCACTGAGTAAGGGGTAAATAGTGAAGGTAGAGGTGGTGTAGCGTGCGTGCGTGTGTGTGTGTGTGTGTGTGTGTGTGTGTGTGTGTGTGTGTGTGTGTGTGTGTGCAGACTGACTTGTCGAGCTTGCGCTGCAGCGTCTCGCGGTCGACGGTGAGCGTGGTGACGTGGTGCAGCGCGTGCGCGTGCGCGGCGGCGGCGGCGAGCTGCTGGCGCTGCAGCAGCTGCTGCGCGGCGCGCAGCTCGGCCGCCAGCGCGCCCAGCTCCTGCGCTGCACTGGCTCGCCACGCCGCCGCGCTGCCCGCCGCCTCCTCCTGCAGCGCGCGCACGCCCTCCAGCTCCGCGCTGGCCTGCACGCAGCCAGTACACGCCGTTACTTGCACACGCACACGCGCACACGCGCACACGCTAACATACATGTAATCGCAAAAAATCCACATTTGCCTACACACACACGCACGTACGCAATAAGTATATAACTAACACACTCCAATTGCACTCTAACCTATACACGAACACGTATCCGCAAACACACGTTCGCAATAAATATATAGCCAACATTCTCCAACTTGTACGCACGTGCACACAATAAGTTAACACCCTCCAACTTACACGCACGCACACGCACTAAGTGCATAGATACCGCACGTGCTAAAAACTTGGCACACAGTAAACATATAAGTAACACCCACCAACTCTAGCGTACACACGTCACCACGCACACATAAATATATAGCTAACATTCACCAATTCTACGCTATTCTGCACACGTACACACACAATAACTATAAAGCTAACACCTACCAGCTCAGCAATACTCTGCACACACCCCCACGCACACTTACACACACACACACGCACGCACACGCGCACCCACACGCACACACAGACACACACACAAAAACACACTGTAAATATATAATAAGAACTAAACTGAGCTTTTAGTCTAGTAGTCGTAAACGCGACATCCCGTATCAGACCTTAATAATAATTTACAGCTCTTTTTATCAAATAATTCTCAGTAACAACCCAAAAACATAAAATTAACAATATTTCACCCCCCGTAAGAGTGAAAGAATGCTGGCCGACTTAATGAAGTAAGAGGGACTCTTTATGATGAACTCTTTCTTCCAAAAGCGGCCCCACAAGAAGTGGACCTGGTCGAGCCCTAACGGTTCGACAATAAATGAGATTGACTTCATTATGACAACCAGACGACAACTGTTCAATGATATCTCCGTGATCACGAGGGTGAAAACTGGTAGCGATCAGCGAATGGTTAGAGGCACACTGAACCTAAACGTTAAGTTGGAAAGGTCTCGTTTAATGAAATCATCGCTCATTCCCCTCGTACTCTGTTCTATCCCGAAAACTTTCAACTCGAGCTACGAAACCGTTTTCAGTGCCTAGAAGACTGCAATGAAGTGAACAATATGAACGACAAGCTCGTGGAAACTGTCCATGTGATCGGAGCTAAATTTTGCAAGACGCGCCGCAGAAGAACACAAAAACTTTCCGATCACACTCTTAATCTCATGGCTGTTAGACGGGAGATGAAGCTACATTCTTCAACAGATCTGACAGCATACAGGCAACTGAACAGACAGATCTCTAAATGCAAGCTTGTATTGAAGAAGCGATCGAGCAAAACCAAGGCTCCAAAGTCTTTGCCAGGGATCTGGCTGCCAGAAAGAGCCAACTGTCAAAGATGAAGACCGAATGTGGCAGCATCGTTTCCGGGACACCTGAGATTTTGAGTGAGATTGAGAGTTTCTGTGGGCAGCTATACACACGTTGGAGCCACACAAGTGTGAGTAACGATCCAAGAGCGAGTCTTATCCGACACTATTCCGAAGATATCCCGGACGTCAGTCTGAGCGAGATTAGAATGGCTCTCCAGCACCTTAAAAACGGCAAGTCCCCGGGCGAGGATAGAATTACAGCGGAGCTTCTGAAAGTGGGTGGAAGTACCGGTACTTGAAGTACTTCAAAAGCTCTTTATTCCGTCCTCCATGGTGGCACTACTCCGGAGACGTGGAGCAGAAGTGCAGTGGTCTTGTTCTTGAAGAAAGGCGACAACGCTCTCTTGAAGAATTACAGACCGATTTCCCTTCTGAGCCGCGTCTACGTGCTGTTTTCGAGAGTCATTACGAATCGTCTCGCGCGCAGACTTGACGACTTCCAGCCTCCCGAACAAGTCGGTTTCCGAAAAGGCTTTAGTACCATGGACCACATACATACCCTTCGGCAAATTGTACAGAAGTCCGAGGAGTACAATTTGCCACTATGTATGGCGTATGTGGACTATGAGAAAGCCTTTGATTCCGTCGAAATTTGGGCGGTGCCGCAGTCCCTTCAGCGGTACCAAGTTGACTGTCGGTATATCGGAGTGCTGAAGTGTTTGTACAGTAGAGCTACGATGGCTATCCGAATACAGAATCAGAGTACGAAACCTATCCAATTGTAGAGAGGTGTAAGACAGGGTGACGTTATATCCCCGAAACTCTTCACCGCTGCATTGGAAGACGGAAAGGATACGGTATTAACATCAATAGCAAGTACATCACTCCCCTTCGATTTGCCGACGATATAGTCCTTATGGCAGAATCGCTGGAGGACCTAAGCACTATGCTCAATGACCTCAATAGTGTCTCCTAACGGATAGTTCTTAAGATGAACATGGACAAAACAAAGATCATGTTTAACGTCTATGTCACACCTATGCCGGTAGTTGTTGGGAGCACTAAGGTCGAAGTTGTAGACGAGTATATTTACCTGGGACAAATAGTCCGACTAGGTAAGTCCAACTTCGACCGAGAGGTCAATCGACGGATTCAACTCGGCTGGGCAGCGTTCGGGAAACTACGACACATCTCGTAAGACATACCTCAAAACCTGAAAACGAAATTGTACAACCAGTGCGTGTTGCCAGTGATGACTTACGGATCTGAGACGTGGTCCTTCACTGCGTGCCGTATGAGGAAGCTCAAAGTCGCTCAGCAAGCTATGGAGGGGGCTATGCTCGGGGTTTCTCTGCGTAATAAACTTAGAAATGAGGATATCCGCAGTAGAACCAGAGTAACCCACATAGCCCAACGGATTAGTAAGCTGAAGTGGCAGTGCGCCGGCCATATAGCTCGAAGAACCGACAACCGATGGGGAAGAAAGGTTCTTGAGTGGCAGCCTCGTACCGGTAGGCGAAGTGTAGGGCGACCCCCCCACGAGATGGAGTGACGACCTGGTAAGACATGCAGGAAGTCGATGGATGCAGGTTGCTCAGGACCGTGCTTTGTGGCATTCCTTGGGGGAGGCCTATGTATTCAGCAGTGGACTTGTAAAAAGCTGTAATGATGATGATGATGATGATGATGATGAAGATGAAGAGTGAAAGAATAGAGAGTTCACTTATGCTTACGTATACAATCGCACACTATAATCCTTTCCTGCGCAGATAACTAATATCCATCGAGGCTTGCCGCCGAGACCGAAATTCAATCTAGAGGACATTATTATTATTATAGCTAAAACAATACGAGGGCGGCACTGAAAATTTCGGGAATCAAGGAAGTGACACAACATTATTATTTAAAAATGTATTTATTGCTTTTTGAAGTATTCTCCGCGAAATTTGACACATTTTTCCATACGATGGAACCAATCATTAAAGCAACCATTCCATTCGGAAGTTGGGGTCTCCAAAATAGCCGTTTTGTAGGCGTCCACAGCTTCTTCAGGTGATGAAAATCTCTGTCCACGCAATTTATCCTTTATTTTAGGGAAAGTATAGAAATCATTAGGGCTTAGGTCGGGGCTGTACGGTGGATGGTCTAATAATTCTATGTTTTCTTGGTCTAAAAACTCTTTTGTTCTGTGTGCGGTGTGAGAACTCGCATTGTCGTGATGGAGGATGATGCGGCGGTTGCAGTTCACGTTACGGAGTTCAGAAACGACCTGTGGCAAACAAATGCTAGCATACCATTCTGCATTAACCGTTCTTTGTCCCTCAAGAGGAATAGTCGTAACATGGCCGGTTTTGGAGACAAACGTGGCCACCATTTTTTTGCAACACTCCGTGAACGAACAATTTTTGTTGGCTTTAACTCATTTTCGAACACCCAAACTCGTGACTGGTTTTTTGTTTCGGGTTTGTACGCGTATATCCAGGATTCGTCGCCTGATACGATGTTGTATACAGCATTTGAGGATCCTGCGTGGAATCTTTCGAGAGTTCTGACGCACCAAGTAACGCGAGCCGCTTTTTGCTCTTCACAAAGCGAATGCGGTATCCATCGGGAAAACAACTTTTTTACACCTAATTGTTCACGCAAGATTATTTGTATTTGACTCATGCCAATGTCTAAAGTTGCCTGAATTTCGCGGTATGTCACATGTCGATCTTCCTCAATCAGCTTACGCACAGCATCAACGTTTTCTTGGGTGACTGCAGTTTTTGGACGACCTTGACGGGGATCATCACTGAGCTTGACACGTCCACGTTGAAATTCAGCAAACCAGCGATAAATTGTGGTTTTGGATGGGGCTTCATCACCAAATGCAGAAATCATCCGGTCAACACACTGTTTTTGTGTTAAACTACTTCGAAAGTCATAATAAATCATCGCTCTTGAATTTTCTCGAGTCAATTCCATTTTCTCAACGACTAAACAAGTTTGACAAAACCTTGTGACAAGACCGAGAATCTTTTTTTAAATAAATAAATGATATTCGATTTTTAACCAAGGAGTTTTCAATTAAAAAGATTTTAATATGACAGGAACAGTGGAAATATACCATTCCCGATACTTTTAGTGCAGCCTATGTGCCTCACTATAAGCCCATTATAGCCCCTTTTTTGACATTACCCAGTTACATTGGAGCTTTACAGTTCTGACTCTCCATTTTCGCAAAATTGAAAACTTTCATATTTTTATCATAACATTGATTTAGCTCCTAGGATATAAGTTTGCTTGTCACTTATATTTTTTTCAAGTGTCACTTTATTCACATTTTCAATTTAAAGTTAAATTTCCATATTTTAAAATTGTAGGCAAGAATATTTAGTGAATTGCACTTTGTCATCGACGTCACGTTCCGCTCAGTGCTAAAAATCTAATTTCGCTTTTAAAGTATCAAACAGAAATTATTGTAAGAACTATGTGGAACGTAATCATTTCGGAACATTACCATATGTGTAATAAACACTAATGGTAAGTCAACTCGGCGACTATACGGAGTAACGATGAGGCCCGGTATGAAGCAGAGCGGAGCCCCCAGCCCCCCCCCCTGCCCGCGACATCTGCGTTTGTACCGGTCTGCTTCGCCTGCGTACCGGTACGCCCGTTTAGGAGTGTCACGTACAAGGAGATAGTTGTACGCATTTGGTGTTCACCCAACAACACGACATTACTCGTTATTATTTTGAACTATTGGGAAAAGATTGTAAGACATCTTAACTATTGTGATTGATTGATGTGATTGCTTTCCATCACGATCTTTGATTAAATTATATGTAAGGATGAGAATTCATTATATCATTAAATTCAACAAAAGACAGTTAAAAAAACCCAAAAACATATGTCGTAAATATTTGTCGCTTGCACATCTGTAACGAGGCGGCGTGCGTTGAATAAACAAAACCAACATATAATTTTATATGTTAAGTGGAAACTTGAGATACTGCTATATAGGAAAAATATAGTAAAATTAGGAAGGCCAGCACAAGATTTTATTTCTATCACGACGAATCAGGTGAAGCTGCGGGACGCAACTAGTTTTGTAAAGTAGTAATTAATTTGTATCTTTGTATAGAAAAGTAAACAATGACGAGAAAAACAGATAAAAGATAATGTTAATATTTTATCCAAGGAAATGTTTTTGTGACAATCCTTGCATATTTTAGCGACTAAATGTCGAGACAGCCTTGTATTTATTTTGTGGTATAACAAAGGAGTTGACCCACTATTATAATTTATTACACATATGACATTACATGCATATTATAAATATTTACCAGTTTTAAAGCCTGTTCTAATTGTTTCGCTTTTTCCCGCGCCGCATCTGCTCGCCCTTGCTCGCTCACCAGCTGCCTTTCATAATTTGCGCACATATCGCATTGCTTCGTTGTCTCTAAACAAACATATTCTAAGTTAAAAACTTACAAAGATCAAGTACTTGAAAAATATTAAATGAAGGATTAGTGATGCACGTGGTAGAGACACGCTGCAGCTGTATTATAGTTATAGCATATAGAATGGCTCGACCAGGGATGAACCACGCTCTCGCAGAACGCCAGCGGGAAATAGCAGCTGCTTTTGTGTATCGTAAGACCGGAGACCCTTTTTACTGGTGTCGAGATATTCTTTCTTATAACTCAGGGATGACAACGCATCTGTATTTTGATTCCTAATCGATTTACGTGGTAGAGCCATGCTGCAGCTATATTAGTAGTATAGTTGTAGTAAGAATGGGTCGCCTCGACCTGTGCCTGCAGTCTCGACATAGATATCGATCGCCTAACAACCAATATCAGTTGTTAAGTCATAACAATCCTAATATAACAATATTTGGTAGTCTCTACTGTCAAAGTTATCAATTTAATAACGTTACCGTAACCACATTATTGAAAACTTTACGATTTATTGTTAAGTTAGGAAATATTTTATCAACCATTTTTGACAGCCCGATAAGTGTTCCTTACGATCGCAAACTGTTGAATTGATGTTTTAACATTTATTCAAATATATATTTAGCATAGGATTTGTTAGTGCTCGAACATTGGCGTGTTATGGTTATACGTCTGCAAATAGTACGCAACCGGCGCGAAAGTGAAAATCCCTTGGATTTAGAGGATAGTCAATGTCTATACCTTTACAGAATTACAAAAGATATGTTTACCTAGCTTGTAGGTGAATTTGGACCATCTCTTCAAGAACAAAAGCCGTGCGGACATTCTGTGGATTCTCAAGTGAGTGTCATCATGTAATTATCTATACCTTTAAAAAACTAACACTATTTGTCGATTGTATTAACTTTTACTTTCATTTCCTTCTAAATAGGTACCTACTGACGGCACTTCCATTTTATGGTAGTGGGTACTATTAGGCAGCATGAGCAAAAAATCGGTTAGTCGAGTAATACATGCTGTTAATCAAAAATTATTGAGAAAACATATGAAATTCCCTATGACCCATGAAGAGCAGCGAGCAGCTAAAGAAAAAATTTAATATGCCCAACAGTAATTCCCAAATGCAATTGGAGCCATAGACTGCATAGCTCCAAAACTGCATAACCTCTTTATGCAGTTTTGGAGCTAAATAGCTAATGTAAGTAAGTAATGTACTAACAAATGTAAGTGTTCAACATGAGGGCCATTCATTAAATATACAAGCTGTAAGTTTATCTTCAGTAGTTATTTTTTACCTATTTATTTGCTTGAACATATGAACAAAGTATATTCCCCATATTATTAACAGTAAGAAAAGTGTTATTGAAAAAACATTTCACTCAGCAGTTTAGGTCAAATTTAAATAATACTTATTAGTCTTAAGAACTTACATTATAATTTTAATGCAAGTACCTAGTTCCACTCTGGAACATCATTAATAAATTTATTTACTTATTTAGCACAAATAGGTACATCTAATTAAGTATATTTTAGGTGTGTGACACGACTTATTAATTTAAAACATCAACACTAAATGGCCAAGAGCTAGACACAACGCTCTGGGCAAATTCACTTATATGCTCAACCATGAGGTGATATTTTGACAATGGGGATCACTGTACATTTACTTGGTGAGTTAAAGTTTATTTGGAAGAATATGTCTATAAGGCTCCCAAATGAAATTTCTATGTTTAATCTTTAAGTGATGATGGATATCCTCTGGAGCCATGGTTGATGACCTCAATGAAAAATCAATGCCTTGGGAGCCAGAAACAAAAATATTCTTTGGTAAATTAGTTTGTTAATAGGTGTCTATTTCATCAACACAAGTCAATGTATGAGCCATACACTGCTATCCTAATAGTCAATGCATGTGCAGTGCTACACATCATGCATATTAAATTCAGATTGATGGAACCATATTTTACCACATCCACAGAAATAATTGTTCATAGCTTCAATGATGATGGCCTAGAAGATATAGGTTATCATGTTGTTTGAGACATATTAGATTATACTATTATGTCTTTATTATATTAGAATAAACTTAAAATTTTATGTTTTTATCACAGGACAAATGACTGGTACTGGGCAAGCTGTTGCAGAGTGCATACAAAGATGACTCATAAATACTGTTTTTACTTCATTATCTATAGTAATAATGTGTGAATTGAAACAAAACATTAAACATCTCAATTTATTTATTATTTTTATTTCACAATAAAATTAATGCATCTCTTATTTTACTGCCCAAATAAAAGAGACAGACGCCTCAGCTTGTACTTTGGCTGCCTCCGCCTGCATTTAGGCAGCCAGCATCTGTAACGAAAAATATAGATAGATTAAATGCTTGCAAATTTTTTAGCATGCTGGTTTGCAGATTTTTGTTCTTACTTAATCATGCTATAACGGCAGAAGAGATTCATATGAAAGGAGGATGGCAAGAATGCATGTATTTTGGGATCCACTGATAGGAGTAATGTTCATCATGGAAACTTATTAATAGTTGTAGATCGTTACAAAACTAACAAAAAAGCAAATGGGATGTAAGTCTAAAAAAGTGGGAGAAAAAAGATATACTTAAAAATAGCAAATAACCTAAAACTAGAAACTAACCTAAAATTATTATTCAAAAAAGGATCAGGATCGTGCCAAATGGAAGTCCGTAGTCTCTGCCTACCCCTCTGGGTGACAGGCCTGACTGTTTGTATGTATTATTCAAAAAACACCCATTACGAGTATATGTTATTGCTCAATTGTATCTGAATATTATTTGTATTAAAAAGTACATATAAGTACCTATAATAAGTACTTTTATATGTATATGTAAAAAAGTATAGGTGTAGTAAAGTATAGGTGACATGGAAGTACTAAAGTTTATTCCATAGTCAATGGTATTTTGTTAGTAATCAAACTCTTACACATAATTATTTATGTTGTCTTTACTTAATTATTGCTTGCTCGAAGAGAGATGTGAAAGGTTGACCAGCTGTGGGACAATTTCGATTATTGAAGAAAAGGTACCTACTTTTACTTTGAATACAAACTAGTTACAATGATGAAAGCAATAACAATTAAAAAATTATAAGGGCTGTCATGTCAAAAAATGTCTGGTGAACAAAGTATATAATATAATCACTACATTAATTGGCAAATAATGTTCTGCTAATGCAAGATAACCTATTTTTTAATAAATTAAATAATTTATTTCTTATGACTTCCGTATTCTAGAGCCCCAATATTTTTTACATGAACTTATAATTATAATTAATATAAACTTGCATAGATACATTGCTTCATTAATTTTAAAATATAAAGGTCCATTTTTGTCATTGTCCTTTGGCACATAATATATAGAGCATATCCTGGATTAACACAGGATACTTCCCATCTCTTATATAGTAGATAAAACAGCAGAGCACAGAAATATATAATGTAAGTAGGCATTAAATGAATAACAAAGCTCATACTTACTTATTTGTGGTGCTGGTGACTGCATTATTATTTCATGCACCTGTTGTTCAGTGGTAATGCCTCAGTTGCTAGTCTTTATCCTTTCTTTCCTTAACTTTGTTGCTTTAGTGAGCCCCGGCTTTTAGTCTCTACGTACCTACAAAATAAATCATTATGTATTCAAGTAAATATTAGTTACACTAATGCTGCACAATGTGCTGGATGATTTATGTATAAGCTATTAGAAGAAAATCTAGAAAATCCTTTAATAGAAACTTAACTGTTATCCACTGCTCTAGCGTCTTGAAAGGGGGAGCTGGTTGAAGTCGTCGGCTACTTTCTTCCAGCCCATTTTAAAATTCTTGCCCTGCAGGCCGGTAATGTTTCTTATAAACAAAAATGGACGAGCTGCTGACTTCGACAGAAGTGGCTCAATCTGCCACCTTGTTATGCGTGGTGTCCGTTTACGTCTGCAAAATACATAGAAGCATATTCAAAATGTAAACATTACATAGTCTTTTAACAAAGCATTCAATATAGGTACAACGATAGATTCGAAATTAGGTGTAGTAGGTTGTACTTACGTGCAGCTCGAAACCGGGTCTGCGCCTGCATAACTGTTCTCCACCATTGAAAATATCACGAACATGATACAAAAAAGAACATGATACGTAGGTACTAAGAATTAATTATTTTTGCAATCAACAAGAAGTTAATGAGACATCGCATTGTCAACTTTTGTTTTGTACTGATTTTGACATTAATACAGTGTTGCAAGGAATCAAACTTTTATATCCTTTGATATTTAACAAGTTAGTTAAATTCTTAGAAACGGTAAAAGCTGCTTGTAAGTTGCTATGAAAATTATTTTTATAAAATAATGTTTCTACTGTTTCTGTACAATTTTCAAAGAAAAGCAATTATTCTTATAAAATTATGTCTACCAATTTTCCCTGTGATTCAAAGAGATTTTTTAACAGCCAATATTTTTTTAAGAAAACTCCGCACTATGAATACGTTTTTCCTTAGCGTAACAACATCATATAGTGAAGATATGTCAGAATTTTGATCGGTATCTCGGCTGTAGAGACTTGCATTTATCGTAAGCATCGTTACGGCAAACATTTTTTTACGTTATTATTTAGCAATCGGCAGTTAGCTATGGCGTTGTTATCTATGTCGAGACTGCAGGCACTGGCAAGGACCACGCTCTCACAGAATCATCATCATCATTACAGCCTTTCATAAGTCCACTGCTGAACATAGGCCTCTCCCAAGGAATGCCACAAAACACAGTCCTGAGCCACCTGTATCCATCGACTTCCTGCATGTCTTATCAGGTTGTCACTCCATCTAGTGGGGGGTCGCCCTACACTTCCCCTACCGGTACGAGGCTACCACTCGAGAACCTTTCTTCCCCATCGGTTGTCGGTTCTTCGAGCTATATGGCCGGCCCATTGCCACTTCAGCTTACTAATCCGTTGGGCTATGTCGGTTACTCTGGTTTTACTGCGGATATCCTCATTTCTAAGTTTATCACGCAGAGAAACCCCTAGCATAGCCCTCTCCAAAGCTCGCTGAGCGACCTTGAGCTTCCTCATACGGAATACCAACGTAAAATAGCGCTTTACACTGCTGTGTTTCGTATGGTGAGTGTAGAGAACCGGAGACCCTTTTTAGTGGAAATAAGACATTCCATCTTAGTCCTCACGGGCACAGTAAATATATAGTAGGAACAGTATGGAAACTTCGAACAAACGCTCGAAACGGCACACTCACACAAACATGCGCACCGACGAGACTGCTAAGCGTTCGTCGCGGTGTTCTCAGTAGCGAGTGTCGCTTCAAGACTTTAAAAATGCCACGAACGTATTGCGTAGTATACGGCTGTTTGAACTCGGCTTCATCAAAACCGGAGCTATATTATTTTAAGCTTCCTGCTGATTTTGAAAGGTAAGAATGATTTTTATTGTCATTGTTATAATCGTTATCGAATTTATAAGTCCGTGTGGTTGATCATAATGAATTCGTGAACTTATTTGTACATCCAGAATGTGGCGGTTTTGAGGCTATTAAAAAGCTGATAGTGCAATAGTGGTAACAAAAAGTAAATCCAAGATGGCGGCTGCAATAGGTATCATTTTTTTCGTCATGGGTGCCATTTTCATGGGTTTCGAGGGTGTTGAAGCCGATAATGCTGTCGAAATATAAATCCAAGATGGCGGCTGCTATAGGTATCAATTTTTTCGTCATGGGTGTCATTTTCATAGTTTTTGAGTATGTTGAAGCCGATAGTGCTGTTGAAATGTAAATCCATGATGGCGGCTGCAATAGGTATCAATTTTTTCGTCACGGGGTGCATCGATCACTAATAAAAAATATGGGAGTCATTTTTATGGTTTTCGAGGGTGTTGAAGTCGATAGTGCTGTCGAAATATAAATCCAAGATGGCGGCTGCAATAGGTATCAATTTTTTCGTCATGGGTGTCATTTTCATAGTTTTTGAGTATGTTGAAGCCGATAGTGCTGTTGAAATGTAAATCCAAGATGGCGGCTGCAATAGGTATCAATTTTTTGGTCATGGGTGTCATTTTCATAGTTTTAGAGTATGTTGAAGCTGATAGTGCTCTTGAAATGTAAATCCGAGATGGCGGCTGCAATAGGTATCAATTTTTTCGTCATGGGTGTCATTTTCATAGTTTTTGAGTATGTTGAAGCCGATAGTGCTGTTGAAATGTAAATCCAAGATGACGGCTGCAACAGGTATTAATTTTTTCGTCATGGGTGTCATTTTCATAGTTTTTGAGTATGTTGAAGCCGATAGTGCTGTTGAAATGTAAATCCAAGATGACGGCTGCAACAGGTATTAATTTTTTCGTCATGGGCGTCATTTTCATAGTTTTTGAGTATGTTGAAGCCGATAGTGCTGTTGAAATGTAAATCCAAGATGACGGCTGCAACAGGTATTAATTTTTTCGTCATGGGTGTCATTTTCATGGTTTTTGAGGGTGTTGAAACCGATTTTTCGTTGTTGCTTTAAAAAAGAACACATAAACTGCTAAGTAGCTGATCTAATTTACAAAAAAATAAACAAAATCGGTTTCATAGTACCCTGTCCTTGTTTCCCAACAGTTTATTAAAAAAAATCATGTTCATTAGAATGATATTTTTACACAGTTAAATTTAATAATAAAGAATTCCGAACTTGTCGTAGCAGACGAAAATATTTTTCTGTAAATAATTTGTAATAATCTATACAAATAAATAAAATTGAAGTGTCTGTTTGTAATGTTAAAATAACAGCTTTTTACTAAATGCATATGAAAGTAAATACGGTACTTATAACTAAATAACAATTTTTAAAATGTTTGTCTGTCTGTCCGTCTGTTTGGTCCGGCTAATCTCCGAAACGGCTGGACCGATTTTGACGGCACTTTCACTGGCAGATAGCTGATGTCATAAGGAGTAACTTAGGCTACTTTTATTTTAGAGAATGAATTAGGGTTCCGTGCTAAAAAATAAAAACCCTAACACGCGAGCGAAGTCGCAGGGAACAACTAGTGAAGAATAAAGGTACGTTTTCGTCCAGTGCGTTCCCGCCGAAACTTTCAAAAGGTTACGCCGTAATGACAAAGTTAAAGATGTATAGTTCTACAAGTTGTTGTGTGTTAATATTAAATTGTTTTCCGTATTTAAACTATCGTTTTTTGTTGAGATTATCTATTTAGATTGTAAGCTAGTTATTTAAATTCGATTGATTGATAAAAAAAAGCAATATCAAAACATTAAAAGTTACAACCCTATTGTTTCAATGGAGCGTAGGTAATTATATCCTCAACTAGGCTTAGTTTCCATACTGTTCATATTTATACTGTGTCACGGGTGACAACGCATCTGCATTTTGATTTTTAATAGAGGATAGATGTAGATGTCTATGGGCCGCAGCAACCACTTACCATCAAGTGGCCTGTGTGGTCGTTTGTCACCCTTATCCTACAAAAAAAAGATTATTGATGTAGGTATCTAGGGGTCACGTCATCGTCGACCACTGACCACCGGATGGACTATGTGCTCATTTGAATATATTGTTGTTGTGACTTACCCTGCTCTTGTTTGGCATCGCCGCTTGACCCAGTTACTGATGCGCTTGTTGAGTTCGTTGTGTTCGTTGCCTTCGCTTTCTAAAACGAAACATTGTTTATATGAGCAACGTTAAAACACCATCTTAAAGGTTGACCTGTCTGGTCATAGTGCATTTTTACTACCTGACACCTATCTTAATTTCGATTTGTGTGATAATACCGTTGAGTGCCACCATAAATGCCTGGTACATGGCAACACCAGTTACCACTAGCAACGTCTAGTATCGAGTAGCAGAACTAGGAGAGTCAAGACCATTCTAGAATTTTCCATGGAAGAACTTTCTAGACCTATCGATACCTAGTCAGTCGTGACCGGTATGTACTCGAACATTCTAGATGTTTCTACAGTAGAAGGGTTCTGGAAATTATCTGAGGCCCTATATAAGGCCGGTATAGACCGAGACCCGGGGAGAATTGAGTTGGCGATACAAGCGAATACTTCGAAGCAATACAACTGCGAACTAAAGTGATCAGTAGTACAATTGTGTTTTGTTATTGTGGTCTTAAGTTGTAATTAGTGTTCTGTAATTAAAGTATCAATTTTGGTAATTCACTCGGCAGTTTTTAATTGTCTCGAACACCACCAAGCTCGTAACAATACATAATTAACCTTATTAATTAAACCATAATAAACCTAATAATTCCATGTTTAGGTAGCGGTATGAATTGTATTTAAAGATGATTTTTGTAGTTGGTTACATTTACTGATGGTATTTGATAAAGAGAATAGGTAACTCAGTGACAAAGACGATAGGTTGATGATGATGCTGATAGAGGTGATAATCGGGAGGTAATTAAAACACAACCGTTCCTGTTGAGTGCAAAATGATCAGTGTTCTTTATTGTTAATTTCTAATTAATATAATGACACGAACATTGACACATTGATTTTGAGTGATTCCCTATTAAATAAAAAGTCATCGCTCGCAGTAAGAATTTCTCCTGTGACAGACACATTTAACATATGAATCTTAATTTGTTTCATGCACGAGTCGAACCCGCGGGCTAGCAACGCAGCAGCTAAATGTTTAGCTATCATGCTACCGTCTATTATATAGATTCATATTATTTTTTAATAATCATTTACGATATCAGGATATTCAATAACTGAGTAATAGGTGAAATACAGCATTCAAATAGTAGTCAGTTTTAAAAACAACTAAATAAATTCGTGTTAGTATCTAATATGTGGTAATCACTTTAAATAAACCGTAAAAAAATTGTTTTATACAATAATTCTTATTATTTTCTTACTTTTTTAAAAACTTTACCTCCACGTATTAGTATTTTCTCCTGGAGGCAGTTTACATACATAAATTTCACAAGGACAAACATCCAGACCCGGAACACTTACTTGTAGGCCATATAAATACTTGTTTTGAGCGGGATATGGCTTTCAGCGCTGTAACTCATTACTAAGCCACTGTACTACAGAGCCGTCTTAGGCATGGCACCAGCTCAGTCTTTCTTTAATTGTACATTTCTTTAATGGTTGACAATATATAAAAATGGACATTGAACAAAGTTCATAGGTTCAGATAGTTTTAAATATTTTATAATAGCATTGCAAAAAATTCTTACCAAAGCCTCTTGTAACTGTGCATCGGTCTCTCGCAACTTGTTCTTCAGCGCTGTTATCTCCATCTCCAGCGGCTGGATGATGGAGTGCAGCAGCTCGTTATCTTCAACATTCTGCAATCAACAAATATAGAGATGATGTATAATTACAACGCTGATAATGTTGTCGTCATTATTCTCATATAACTTTATCGATTTATGCTGCGCACGCCATGCAAGCTCTCAAGAGGCACGATTACTAGAACATTAATTAATTTTCACAAAGTATTTATAATACCATAACCTTCCTCTTGACTCGGCAACTGGTGAAAACCGAATGAAAATCCCAATACAATCGTTTCTTATATTAGCACAGTCATACACAAGTGGACATAGCAAATCAAAATTGTATTAGTACAGTTACTCTGTTTCACGATGTAGGTTTGACTTTGGTTGTTGTTAGTTGTGCACATACACATTGTGTTAGTGTGTGTAGGCTGCGGGCGCTCGGGAGCGCTACTCCACACTTCAACGTGAAATAGAATAGCTATACGGATGATAGAGTTTAGACAGCATCGATCACGAATAAAAAAAAAACTAGATACACAATTAGTAACAAAAAATGTCCTTACCGAATGAGCGCCCATTTGAACATTTGGGTGCGCTTTTAATTTGTACGTAGCTTTGTGAATACAACTTTAGGCAATGCATTTAAGGTTCAATTTACATTATTGTGCATTTATTTCAACTAGAATTACGTCAAAACAATTGGCGCCAGTTTTTAGAGAACTTTTGCATGGGATTGTGTATCTAAGTTTTTTATTAGTGATCGATGTTAGACAGACAATGTTAAAAACAAAGACAAGAAAGATATATATTACTCGACTGACAATCCAGAACAAAAACTGTATGACAGCTGTGGATCGTGTAGCTGGCACGCTAAATATACCACACAGTTGTATTTTCATATACAACAGTTACCGTTTTTAAGCAAATACAAAATACAGTTTTTTTTTTTTTTATAGGATAAGGGTGACAAACGAGCACACAGTCCACCTGATGGTAAGTGGTTGCTGCGGCCCATAGACATCTACATCTATCCTCAATTACAAGTCAAAATGTAGATGCGTTGTCACCCGTGAGGACTAAGATGGAATGCCTCATTTCCAGTAAAAAGGGCCTCCGGCCACCTGCACTCACCAAGCGAAACGCAGAGGTAAACCTCTACTTCACGCTGGTTTTCTGTGAGGTCGTGGTACCACCCCGGTTCGAGCCGGCCCATCCGTGTGACAGCAAGAGCTGCCGCGTGGCTCTACCACTGTTTGTGTTATGTGAAATAAATTTCAAATCACATTTACAATGTGCGCACATAAATAATGACAGCGTTTTCTTAGCTGCATTAAACAAAATCAGTGTTAAATTGTCGAAAAAAAACTGTTCGCGGTTTACAATACAAAGAACTAACGTTCTTGTTCGCTCGCAGTTGACTAAAGGAGTTACGGAGAATTGAACGTAACTATAGCAGTATACATAACGTTAGAAATTGTAAATCGTTTTAGATACCTTCTTAGCGGGCTGCTCCTGGTCTGTGTCGGCGCCCAGCTTTCGCGCCAGCGAGCGCACGAACGTGGCCGGCGCCAGAGACATCTCCTGCCACACGCAACACACTGTCTCACGTCTCGTTTCCATACCAGATGTTATTTAACAAGCACCTTATTAACGTGGTAGAGCCATGCTGCAGCTATATTATGGTTGCGGTACGAATGGATCGGCTCGACCCGGGAATTACCACGCTCTCACAGAATACCAGCGTAAAATAGCTGCTCAATGCTTTCTTTTTGTTTTTTTTTTATAGGATAGGGTGACAAACGAGCACACAGTCCAGCTGATGGTAAGTGGTTGCTGTTGCCCATAGACATCTACATTTATCCTCGTTTGCGAATCAAAATGCAGATGCGTTGTCAGCCGTGAGGACTAAGATGGAATGCCTCTTTTCCAGTAAAAAGTGTCTCCGGTTCTAAAAAATACAGCGGTGTTAAGCTGCTATTTTACGCTGGTATTCTGTGAGAGCGTGGTCCTTCCCCGGTCGAGCCGACCCATTCGTGCTATAACTATACTACTAATATAGCTGCAGCATGGCTCTATCACGTATGAAATGCTGTTGTGTTTCGTATGGTGAGTGTAGAGAACCGGAGATCCATTTTACTGGATTACATTCCTTCTTAGTCCTCAGCGGTGGCAACGCATCTGCATTTTGATTATTAATAGATGATGAATTTAGATGTCTACGGGCCACAGAATCTACTTACCATCAGGTAGACTGTTTGCACGTTTGACACCATATTTTTTTTAAACGCGGTGGAATGATGAGCTAAATCAGTTATCAATTATTAATAAAAATCAATTATAAATCAATTATACTGTAATACCTTTGTACACCCACCCTACATTTATCAACAGCAGGATTATTTGGAAAATATTTTAAAAAATCGTGACCGTTTAGAAATAGATATGGTGTGATATAACGAGCTGAAAAACCATTTTCGATAAATATATTAGTAAGCGAGATAACACAGAATACTAATTGTGTAAATTTATATATTGTGGTATAGATTGCATTTGTCTGACGTTTTGACTTTTTTGCTGACCATACGCCTCCGCCATAGATTACCTCATAAGGGGATTTTGCCACATAGCTCCCAAGCTTGACACGCGAGCTAGTAACCGCAGCTTTTTTTTATTATTTTGTTATCAGGAAGATGCTGATGGCCATTTCATATTTCTGTCAGCTGTTACAACTCCCAATCAAACGACAAAACTATAGAGAACAAAACTTCGACTTTCATATTATTGAACATTTTATATTAATAATTATATTAATATAGTTCGGTGACAATTAACGACACTGTTCTTGTCAAATTTATGTTATTTTAGAAATTATAATCCAAAGTAATTTCTTTTGGATTTTAATGTATTCATTTTACCACCCTACACAATGTCAATTATAATTTATTGCTGTTAGTTTTATTTAAAACACCACAATAAAATATTTAAGTAACATTTCTCCCACCCCAAAACAAAATTTTTATAAAAAATGATCTAGTCAAATCAGTTAGTGTACATGATAATACAGATAATTTAAACAACAATAAGGAAAGCCACTAAAATAAAAAGTTTTCGTCGCAGTTTACAAGTTAAATAACTATTTAATATAACATAGCTCTAAACGTTTACTATTATAAAAAACTAAAAATGTAAATGTTCGTTTGTTCAAACTTTAAAATCTCCGAAAGTTATTCACCGATTGCTTTGTAAATTTGACACAACGTTGCATTCGAAAACGCGCGCGTTTTATATACTTTTTGGATAACTATTCGGGTCACAGGTCACAGGTACCAGACACAGCAACGCGTGCCGGGTAAATCTGATTATAAGTAAAATGATAAGTAGATAGTTGTAAATGTAATCGAAACATTCAATAATTATTTTAAAACTCATTTGTGAAGTTGGTTAATGGTGAACATATTTAATTTAGTAGTTCATGCTACCGAAAATGAATCAGTTCATACCTGCCTGGAAACATATTTTTTTTAAAAAATGGACTGACTCTTGATCTCCATCTGGCCCGAGGACAAAGATGAGGTCTACGATAGAGCAAGTTTACCCAGCAGAGCCCGTTAACACGTTAAGGTTATATGCATTCGGAAAAACAGACACCGGCAGGGTATTCTACTCCTTGACTGGTATCACAATATGTAGTGTATGTATGATATACAGAATATCAACCAAGTGTGGATGGTAACTTGCAGTTCATCTAGTACTCCGATTGGAAAATGGAGACGGCACGAGCTTATGAAGCTCATGGGCACACTGTCCGAAGTACAATCTGTAGAAGACCCACAAACAAGCGGTAAGCTAAGCTGTGAAGCTTAGTTTCCACAAGCTTTTTGTTGCCGATAAACCTCTTGGCTTTGTGTTGCACTGAGTCGAGTGTGACAAGTTGATAATTTACTGAGCCATCCCAAAGGTGACTACAATACTCCATGCATGTTCGGACTTGAGCTTTGTATAAAGTTAGAAGCTGTCCACGCGTTAATTATCGCTTCACCTTGATTAAAGTACTCAGTTTTAGGCCTTTTGCAAGTTTCCCAGCCGCAAATCAGGCAAAGTGCACTTTGGAGATAAGCCTATTTCCAGCACATTTGTAAGGTGATGATTGTAATAATGAAATTATCAATTTACAAATATTTTAAATAATAAAGACTAAAAAGGAAAACATACTCGCAATAATGGCTAATAATGTCCTGCTCACCAAATTTCGCCAGTTAGAACTGAAGTGAAGTTATTTGTTACACAGTGTCTCCATAAGTAAAGCTGCATTTCAAATAAAAGTTTTTCGGTTTCTAGTGTATGCACGTGTATACTTATGTACACAAAACAATGCCTCAATGGTTGCACATCAATGTTTTACAAATTTTACTCTGTTTTTAATTCTTTTACTTTTTAGAATATGGGTAGTTAATCTCCATACAAAATATAACTAATGTCTGACTCTCTGTAACTTCCAGAAAGAAACATAAACCTATATATTTTCCTAATAATTTGACTTCCCCTCCATGAAATCTGTCAAATATTTCACCCCATTAAAAAGAGGCGCCGCCTTGGTGGCAGAAAAAGTTGTGAATCTAACTAGCAGCTTTTCAACAGTGGTAGAGCCACGCGGCAGCTTTTGCTGTCGCACGGATGGGCCGGCTCGAACCGGGGTGGTACCACGACCTCACAGAATACCAGCGTGAAGTAGAGGTTTACCTCTGCGTTTCGCTTGGTGAGTGCAGGTGGCCGGAGGCCCTTTTTACTGGAAATGAGGCATTCCATCTTAGTCCTCACGGGTGACAACGCATCTGCATTTTGAATTGTAATAGAGGATAGATGTAGATGTCTATGGGCCGCAGCAACCACTTACCATCAGGTTGACTGTGTGCTCGTTTGTCACCCTAATCCTATAAAAAAAAGCTTCTCAAACCCGATGATCTTTAAAACAAGAGTCATAAGAGTGATCTCGACATTACATAATGATTTAGTTCATTCAATTACTAAAATAAATGTATCACTGTAATGAACTAGAGGGTGCTACACTATCGACTTAATAATTACAAGCTCTAAGCATTACATACAACAAAATACACTTTCGAAAAGACATTATCACAAGTTCCGGTGTATGTTGATATGAGTCTGTTAAAAATGTGACGGAATGAATAATACCAATTATCAATGCACCTTATATAGAGGACATAAGACTCAATTTCATTTGTTGTATTAAATGGACTACTGTTAAATTGGTTTTACGGCGCAAAGTGGATACTGCTTATCAAAATAGTGTATTTACATAATTACTTAACAAGCTAGGTTCCAATGATAATTTTGGAATGTGTAAAGTTTTGCTTATTGTATACTCATTCTGTTTTAAAGACAGTGAAAACACTTTGGAATTAAAGACTTTAGAAATGAGTTAGGGGGGGGTTCGAACTTTAGGCCTAGTCAGTTTGAATAGCCTATCATGTAGAGGATGTCATGGTGGTCATGGTTGTAAAGGGGCAAAATGTTCTCATTACACTCCTAGGGGTCAAAATAGCCAAAAACCAAAAAAATAAAAATTCTTATTTCAGCTATAACTCGCGTAGTTTTTAGTGCATCCATATACCACCACGTTCAAGTTTGCCGTCAAGTTTGCATGATACTGCACCAGTTGAAACCATGGCGTCACCAGTGACGGACGACGAAGCGTTAGCCACCCTAGGCTTATAGCACACGTTAATTTTACATGACGCTACAATCTTGATCAAATCGGCAGAATCGAAATTCAAGTAGACTTGTCATGCACACTGATAACAATACACCGTCAAGTTTACCGGACGCCGATTCAAGCGCGCTGCAAACTTGACGGTAAACTGGATCGTGTATGGCATCCATTAGTGTGGTGCTGGGATTAGTGGTGACGGGGATATTGGAAGCAATTCAGGGAGGACGGGAGATGCTCCTCAAACTTGGTAAGATACATTATTTAATTAATTTTTAACATCTTTGATATAATGGATTCCCGCAACGCCTGATTCTATTAGACACAATTACAATAGACAGCATTAGGTGTAATCGGATTTCAATTGAATTCGGAATCGGTAACTGGGTAAGATATAACTTATTTAAGATTTTGTATTATATTATTTTCTCCTACAACTTTATTATGTAATGTTTCCATGTGGAGTTCACCATAGGAGAATTCATCACTCGATTTAATCCCGTGGGCACCATAAGAGGTGGCACAGGAAAACTGTAAGAGATTATGAGCAGCCACATCGTCTTGGTAACAACTCAAAGTAATAAAAAGACTGCGGTTGGCGACCCGCTTGCCAAGTGACGAAAAGGCATCCGCATAATGCAGTGGGATTAATCCATCGGTGTCTCATAATGACCGAGCAGTTGAATATACATTGACAACAAATATTATATGATTATCCTTATTAACAATTAAAGAAGTACGTCGATGTAAAAGGCCAAAATCTGCTCACCTGTTGCTGCCTGAGCTGAGTGAGCTGCTGCTCCAAGTCCATATTCCTGGCACGCAGGCGGCGAACTTCTTCCGTACCAGAAGATGACGCCTCCACCGTTTCTGTGTTAAAAAATATAAATGAAAAATCTACGAGATTAATTGATAATATTCAAAGTAGCTTCCTTTTTTCTGTGTTTATGCTTATATGTGTGTATGTAACTGAACTCTACCTAAACAACTGGATCGATTATGATGAAATTTTTTGTGTGTGATTAAGTGTTGTTTAGATTCACAATTGAACCCAGTAATTGACGGCGTTGAAGATATCCAGAAATCATCCGTGCGAAGCCGGGCGGATCGCTAGTTAGTTAAATAATATATAATTTCCAATCTTCAGAATAAGACAAAATAATTTGGAAAAATATTGATTCTACGGGTTTTCACGCAAACAGCTGAATTAATTAAAAACACGACACTTATAGTCTTAAAAAGGTATTTTATAAAAACTAAAACAGATCTACATTATAATGCCGTATTGTGGCGGCATAAAAAAGCATCGGGGCACTCTGGACGCAAATTGATGAACTTCAGGGAAGAGGTATTCACTCTCCCTGTTTTTTATAGTAAGTGCAACCGCGGAAGAAGGTGAAATTACAAAGGGGAGCACTTGTTGCTCGAAATTTTCTGAATGGTCATCAGTGCAGATAAGCACTTTTCTTCATAATTTAAAATTTAAAATTTTGTACAGCCGACTTCAATATAAGTTATTAAGGATAACTCAAAAACTATTGGTCTGACCTTGATCAAATTCATATGGGACCACACGAGAAGTATCATCTTTCGAATAAAAAAAGAATCGTCCAAATCGGTTCACCCAGTAAAAAGTTATGAGGTAACACACATAAAAAAACATACAGTCGAATTGAGTACCGTCTCCTTTTTGGAAGTCGGCAGAAAAGTTAAAGTTTGTTTAAATTACCACATACCTCCCACTGCATGGCACAGATCTCCCCTAATAACTGAAATGGGTTATGAAGAAATTAAGTCTACCACACTGATCCAGTGCATATTGGTAGACTTCACATGCCCTCTATATTTTATTCCTCAGACATGCAGCTTTCCTTACGATATTTGTGTTGGTATATGTTTTATGTTTATTTATGTATGTATTCTTAAATAGAAATCTATATTTATACACATATATCAATCCATCCATACATTACAGTCCATAAAAGTCCACTGCAGAACGTAGGTACCCCTCATAGATTGCCTCTTGGGGGAATTTTGCCATAATTGTCACGCTTGGCAAGCTGGTTGGCAACCGCAGTTTATTATTATGTTGAGTTGTTTTTTTTTGTTTGTTTAGTTACTCATTTCATCTGCTGTTATTTTTTTTACAGCACCTTTTATATCTTTTACATTTTATTCTGTCAGTATTGATCCTTTCTTTGTTTTTTTTTTCTCTTGAATACATATTTTCTGATCTCTATTTGCTACTTATTCCTATTCTTTGCTTCGAAACACTTCTATTACTCCTAATTATTTTATTTAGATAACACTATTTCGCTTCTAATATATATTATCTTTTATATATATTTTTTTTGTACATTTTATCGGAGACTTTTTTTACTGGCTTGCAAATTTATGCGATTTGAATATTTTTTTTAATACTAACTTTTGCTTACATATAGTCTTATTGCTAAATATTTCTTATTTACTTGGCTGATGATTAATGAAACTACTTTCTAGTTTTTTTTTTTTAACCTCCGTCTAAGTATTTGTTATCAGATGCTTGCTATACAATATTAATGACTTAATATATTATGTTAGATTTTCTTTATTACTATCTAATTTTTTTTTCTACTTAAATGTTAATACTTCTCCAGAGTACTTCTAGTTTTCCTAACTACTGTTAATCAGTACTACTCTTATTGTCTAAATTTCAAATCATCAGTAAGAAGCGCTTTAGTTATCAATCCTGAGCTATTATCTACATCTTTTGTGATTAAGTGTCATACTCCTTATGATAAATATTATTACTATTGCCTACTTATAACTATTGCTATTACAATTTTATTTTCTTAAGGTTAATATATCTTGGACCCATTTCCTTGTAGTACTTTCCTCAGACACCTTTCGGCAAATTCAAGGAAATGAGTTCGACTGTCATTGTCGTTGACTGCCCTACAGAGAGTCTCTTCTCTCAGCACAAAGCCCATACGGTGTTCGCAACAAAGTCTTAAAGCTCCATGTCTAGGGCAATCTATGAGAATGTGTTCTATGGTCTGTGGTGTTAGGTGGTCGCAATCACAGTATGGGCTCTGCGCTAACTTAAATCTATGTAAGTATGCTTTAAAACCCCCATGTCCCGTGAAAATTTGACACCTCAGGTTACTGACTGCAATCTTCTTAATTGTTGTATACGCCTGGGTCACGTTCGGGAAGAACTTCTTTGTGACTCTACCTGTGTCTGAAGTTGTGTACCGTTCTTGCCAGATAAGCAAAGTGTTGTCCCTAATGTGGCGCTTTGCGAAGGACAGAGGGAAGCAATCGTATACCGGTGCCTGTTTTGATGTTTCCGCTGCCGACTTAGCTAATTCGTCAGCCCTTTCATTCCCCTGGATGCCGCAATGAGCTTTGATCCAAAATAGGCTCACTCTTCCTTGTTGCCTTTCTATTTCCATGATACGATCTAGAATTTCCGCTGCTATGGGATGTAAGGTGTTAGGATTTGTTAGGCATTCTAGAGCTGATCGTGAATCACTCAGGATATTTGCTTTCTTAAGAGTGTGTCTACGCAGCATTACTTCGGTGGCTTTTAAGATGTCAGCAAGTTCCGCTTGGTAGACACTGCAGTGGCTTCCGAGTCTTAATTTGGTCTTATGGATTTCTCTACCATTCTCCCAACAAGTAATGGCAGCGCCTATTTTACCTGCGATTTTGCTGCCATCGGTATATATGCACGGCCAGTCGTTTCCAATAGCCATTATTTCGTTTTCAGATGTTATCAGTTCAAACCGTAATCTTGTCCTGTCTGCTGGGTGTGGTAGTGTGTAAGGGCTTATAGGTTTGGCTAGTGTTCTGCCAGGTAAAAGCGCAATGGGTTTGCCTCTCTTTATCATGTAGATCTCAGCATTTTCTTGGGCTCTTAAATCTAATGGGATGATTCGGGCTAGTGTTGTGCATGATGTCAAAGATGCTGTGCGGTGTGCTTTGCTGACCATTATTGCAAACTTTCTGGTGATTCTGTCGAGTCTTGTTTTAATTTGCTTTTTATTGGCCGTTGCGCCCCATGCCAAAAAAAAGTTGCCAAAAAAGGTTCGACCACTGTTATATATATTGTTCTGAGAATCTCAGAATTAAGACCCCAGTTGGCTCGTGCAGTTCTTGAGACCTTTTTGTAAAGTTGAATTGCCTTTTCCGTTACTGGGTCTACGTGCTTTACAAAGTTGAGATTGGCGTCTATCGTTTGTCCAAGGATTGTTATGCTATTAGAGAACGTTATTGCTTTATTATTGATGGTCAACGTTGGAGTTTCATATTTTAATTTCCTAGTTAGAAGGATGGCTTGCGTCTTCTGAGCCGCCAGTCTCATCTTCCTAGTTTTAGCCCAAGCAAGGATGTGATCAAGTGCTGTATTAAGTTCTTGTTCTAGGTCCTTTACTGCTTTCCCTTTCGCAATGACCAATATGTCATCTGCATACGCTTGTATATGGGTGCCTAGTTCTTCTACCTCCCTTAGTAATGGGTCAAGTTGCAGGTTCCACAGCAGAGGTCCGCAAGTAGATCCTTGTATGCATCCTTTGTTGGTTTTATGTTGAGTTGTTATCAGGAAATGCAGCAGCCCATCTCCTTCATTTTCCTCTGTCACCTCTTAAGACACCCTCAGGACGATATAGGGTAGTGGATATTCTTGCATCACTACTACACGGTTATGTACAGTATACACATATTATGTTAATTTTGAAATATAACATGTAGCCAATTTCGATTCCGTAGTGATTATGTTCATTATTAAGTACACACACTACTACCTGCTTGCTCTACATATAAAATTAATTCTATTTCCCCAAGGGTTTGCTGGAAGAAAACTCTTATTAGGGTTTTTAAGCTTGCCTTTGTACATCTTAATTAAATAATCAAAAATTGTAAACAAATTATAGTATGTACAATAAAGAATAAAGATATTTTCCTTCAACACTGAGCATGATGTGCTAAATGAGCACCTCAAATTACAATTACCAATTTCATTGGTGCCAGCGAGGATTAGGGTTTACTTGCGTACTTACATAGTACTTCACTTAGTTTGCTTATTCCTCAAATTACCTTAAATTATGGCTCAAATTTTTACAAATTACTATAAGTTATGCATTTACCTTTTGTGCCCCATAATAAGCAGAATGATGGTAACATGCTACCATCTGCACTTATCCACTTTAAAAAGCGTACTGAAAATATATTTGTTCAAAAATATATCTAAATAGCTTCTCATATCACAACTACAATCTAGCCCCATCAATTAATTATGAAACTGATTAATGCTTAACACGTGGTATAAGGAAAACAAACTAGAAATATGCTCATTATTTGTATTTACCGGGATAAAAATAATTTTAGTTGATACTAGGTACTCATATAGATTGAAATAACTTTTATGATCTGTTTAATAGAAATTGTTTTCTATCAGAAATTGTATCAGAATAGCAAATAACATCATAGTTTCTTGATATAAGCATAATATGTTATTTATTTTATATTATGTTTTAATTATTATTATTTATATTACTTAGAGGAGGCCTTTGTCAAAAGACAAGCTGTTATTAGGGGAGACCAACCGAATGCCGAGAACATGATTTAGTAAGTTAAGTTAATTTGTTTCCTTACCTTTCAACTTTTAAATATTTTTTTGTCAATGAGTTTAAACCAACAGCAATAAAGGCTTATTTTATTTTATTTATTTTATTATGTTTTAATTATAAATATCTACTCTAATTCGATCATTTAGTTGTCATGTACGAATATCCACTACCGTATCTCGTCCAGTGGGTGTCATAAAAGGCGACAGAAAGAAACGAACCAGGAGATGGCCAGTAGCATATTCTTAATAACAACTAAAAAAAAACTGCAGTTGCCAACCCCGCTGTCAAGCATGGCAACATTGGCAAATATCCCACCTATAAGAATCAATGGGGGAGACCTGCGTTCATCGGTGGATCTTTGGTAGACTGTAACATGAAATATGCAGACCGGTTACATCATAGTCAAAGGTAAGAGACATCTGCTACTGCAATTGTCAATCCATTTTATTAGATTACAAGCAATCCACCTTGGCTTTGCACAGGTGATTTCTGGATCTCAACGGCAGCACAGAGTCTGATTGTGAATTTAAACCATTCAGGGACCCACTCAAGCACACACAGAAAATTTCATCAAATTCATTCAAGTTATTTTAGAGTTTTTTTAGAATTGAATTGAATAAATGGACTGTTTTCCGCAACTCCACGTCTAACCGCGTATTTTGCGTGTGGGCAGGAATAATATTCGAGCCATGAAATCTCTCTGAAAAGTTCAACAGTCCTTTGGTGTTGCAAGCAACTTCGGGGAGTGATCCCGGCCTGCCGAGATGTTTAGCCCTGTATACAGCGACTTCCGGACACATCAGCAACACATGGGCCGCAGTTTCTTCCTCCCTCATACATGCCATGCACATACTGTCAGTAACACCTATGGCAAATAAATGTTTGTTAAAGTTGCCATGTCCTGCGATAGCACTTGTTACTATCCTCATCTGCGGCTTGTTCACTCTCATTAGAATCTTGGTTAAACAACTGTTTATTTCAGGCAGGGCCTCCCTAGCTTGTCTACAGTCTACTAGATATTCCAAAGTTAAGCGTGTTGATTAGTGTAGTGTTTACATACCAGTGAATGTACATTACCAAAGGGGATTGGTACGATTGGTTCCGGCCCTATAGTGACCAGAGCCGATCCTCTTCCGGCCAGTTCGTCTGCTGCATCGTTGCCTCTGGATCCACTGTATCCCTTTATATTTACATTATAGTCACATTGTTGTGTTTACATACCTCATTTAATCATTGGTGGCATTCATATATTAGTCTTGAGCTCACCACACTGCAGCTTGGGGCTTGTAGTACAGCCCTACTGTCGGTCAGTATTCTGATGGAGAAGTCATTAACCTTCCTAGCAACCAGCGGTGTGCATATGTGGATGTTGAGGCCTTCAGAAAAAAATCCAGATCCTACACCTTCATTTGCTTTAGAACCATATGTGAAGACTCTAAGCTCTTTTGGGCTTAAATCCTCCGGCTCGCTGGTTTAATTTAATTGTATCTTATACTTCTTATGGAATACAAATTGTTTATGGATCTTATCGTACTTGGCTTGTAAGATAGGAATTTTTGAGTGAATTCTATCATTTTTGCCTGTTTGAGGGACTCTATTCTTACTCCAAAGAATTGGGTCGTGAGTCTAATGGCAGCTAAGGTTGCTTCTTTTTGCATGTGTAGATGAAGTAGGGTTAGCTCCAGCATCACCTCTAAGGCTGCTGTTGGCGTAGTCCTTATGCAGCCTGTGGCAGCCATACATGCCAGTCTCTGGTAACACTGAAGCTTCTTTATAGTGGTGACTTCATTTGTTTTGGTCCACCATACCAGAGTGCCGTATGTGATCATAGGCAGAATTACAGTTTCGTATAGGCACAGTATGATTTTTGGCGTCAGACCCCATCTTTCAGTCCATCATCATTTTAGAGTTTTAGCGAGAGTAACAGACAGCAATTGATTTTTATATATACAGATAGTAAATTTTCCCTACACTGGTAGAGGCTCATGTCAAGTTGTTGACTATATGTGTTGCTGATGATGGTATAAACAAGGTACCATTGTGTGTATCAGAGTGAAAGAATCACCTTTTCACAGATCATTTTGATTCAATCATTCTTCATAACAATGAGAGGAGGCCTGTGCTCAGCATTGGGATGTATATAGGCTGTAACTTTATTTTTTCCTTTTTATTGGAAATGATCTGATTCCTTATTTATATTATTATCTGGTAGCCGTTGAAATTACTGATATAAGCCTGTATCCTAATTTCAAATCGGTGATTGTTCTATTTCAGTTGTTTATTCAATCTGTCCTTAAATTGGTTCATGGTTTGTGATGATATCACTTCTGATGGCAGCTTGTTCCATACTTCAACCACTCTTTGGTTTAAAAAAGTGCTTGTGGGTTATTATGTGATATAGCTTTAGTAAATTTGAGGTGATGCCCCCCCCCCCCCCCTATGAAGTGTTCATATGTGAGAGAAAAAATACTGCACTGGGCTGAATAAGCCTTCCTTAACTAGCTGACCCATGCCCACTTTGCTAGGCATCAAACATTTTAACTTGTGATGAAATTATCTTGTGTGGTTCTTAGTACTGAGTGTTTAGGATTTATTTTCGGAATTGATTGACAAATATTATTATTTCACATTAAAATATATTATTAATCACAATCAAAAATAGCCTATGTCACTCAAGAATAATGTAGCTTTCTACTGGTGAATGAATTTTTAAAATTGGTTCAGTAGTTCCAGAGATTACTTCCTATGAACAAACTCACAAACTTACAAACTTTACCTCTTTATAATAGTAGTATAGATGATAGAATCTAAAGGCCTACATTTTTGATCACTAAGCTTCACATTCATTATCAATCATTTGTATCAAATTAGGATGTTTATCTCTTACCACTAACAAGCAGCTGTAGACTCTGTATTTCAGACTTCTGGTTCTCGCTGAGCGTCTGCAACTGCTGGAGCGCAGCTCGGAGGCCCAATACTTCCGACTGCAGCTGCTCCCGTTCCACCACCATATTACGCATGTCCTCTGCAAATGTGTGTAAAATTAAGGTATATAATGATTTCCTGACAGAATTTTAGTCACGACGGCCAGGCGCAATGGGGCTAGTCATCTGGGCAAGATAGGTTTGTATTCATTTAGCTTGGAAAAGCACAGGTGCACTCTCTTATCACTGATGCTCATAATTTGGTCCAGGACCTTTGGTTTTTAGTGCTTTTCGAGGCACAGGGTAAAACACCATCAAATTCCTTACTCCGGGCTGTTACTGAGAATTAACCCAATATCTGCTTTTAGCCTTATCTGGGGCATACATGATCAGTAGTCGCGCTTATGGCCACTAGAGTTATGAAGCAGTCATACTTGTAAAGTAAGGCGAGTAAGGTTCACAAAATAAAAAATTCACAATGTGGGGGATGGAATAACATGATAATTATGTATATAACAGTTTGACATAAAATATTTTACCATTACTAACAAAACTTTTAATTTTAATTAATATTTATGGTTTTTCAGTCTAATTTATTAGATTCTGAAAAACGATAGATACATTATTTTCTTATTAAACCAGCTTCTAATATCTGATCTTATCAATAATAAAAAACACAACTGATTGGGAGGAGGTGAAGAGGCTAAAAAGAATCTCCAGAACGCTAGGCTCAAACCTCACGATGTTATCACCAAAGGAGTGGGAGGGGTATAAAAGTGACTTAAAAACTGCATGTAATTATATGATGGTCCCTATCAATATGATTTTTTTTTGTTTTTCTTTAAATTTTAAAGATTCTTTTTTATGAAATAAGCTTTCCTCAACATAGGTGCTATTTAAATTTGAAGAAAAAATCCATGTCTAAGAGTTGTAAAATAGGGAATGAAGTTTATATTGTAAGTTTGTTATATACTTACATTTATTTGTTATGTAACTACATTATGTAACTTAAGCTTGTGATATTATTTATACCACAAAAGATTAAAAAAATTAAACTAAATTAAAAGTAAAAACCAAAGGGTTTTAATTCTTTGTTAAACTAAGCACCAAATTCAAAACAAGATGGGCTCCAAGTGCGGTGAAGTTCCTAATGGAACTCTATCCGTGACTGGTCATTGATGCTGGTAATAAAGAATCAACCCTCTGGTTCTTTTCTCGCTCAAAGGCTAAGTATAGTAATTAAGTGAGGGAAAGCAGCCAGATACCACGGGGAGTAGGTCTATATAATAATTAAGTTATTAGTTTTAATTTTTTTTATTATAGTTTTTTAATATTGTATAAAAGAAGATGAATAAATATTTTATTCCAGTTTATTTTTTGAAGTCGGTTTCCACTTTTTATTAAAACTTTAATTTTCAAGGTTATAAAGGTAGATTATAAAATCAAAATCTATCGTAAATATTTTAGTTCTGATTTCTGATCTGGTAACCAAAAATATATCTTTTAAATAATTTTAAAGGTATTTGAAGCTCAAGCTGAGTGCAATAAATATAATTTAAAATTAAAAATTTTGA
This sequence comes from Parnassius glacialis, assembly GCA_033319125.1. NCBI lineage: Eukaryota > Metazoa > Arthropoda > Insecta > Lepidoptera > Papilionidae > Parnassius > Parnassius glacialis. The sequence goes on along the minus strand of JAVANC010000027.1, from coordinate 47,070,748 downwards.
ACAACCGTCTTTAACATAAATTATTAAGAATAACTCAAAAACTATTGGCCTGATCTTGATCAAATACATATGGGACCACGTGTGAAGTACCAGCTTTCAAATAAAAAGAGAATCATTGAAATCGATTCACCCAGCAAAAATTTATGAGGTAACACACAAAGTCCTTTTTAAAGTCGGCAGAAAATAATCTCAAAGGTATATTTTATCCAACTAAAGCATGTGTAATAGCCTCTAAATTTGTTAATATGTGTTATCATCCTTCTTTTTCTACTTTACCAGAGAAATTATTGAGCAAATGTAGCTTTTTATGTAACACAATAAGTTTTAATATACTTTTTTTATTATGGTATTATTGTATATTTTAATGTTATGTAAATAAATGACGAAGAATACAATATGTTCAAACATTTTACCGTCATCTTCATTGTGTCAAAGAGAGTATCCACTTTTCAACTAGAATGTTTTTATCTTAATATGACCTACTTCTATTAGGTGACATCAATAAACAGCTACAAACCTTCTTTCTGTAAGAAAAGTTCTTTCATTTTCGCTCTTTGCACATTAAATTCTTCCTCAAGTTCTCGTCTCGATGTCTCCGACAAATGCGCTCCACCGCTGCCTCCATCTTCAACTTGAAACAGAAACACTACTCAGCCGCCTGCACGCAAGATAAAGACGCACCGCAAACCATGGAACAGGTGCAGGTGTAAAAAAAGAAGCAGAAAAGCAGGAAAAAGAAGGAAGCAAAGCGCAGAGTGCAATGCCATTCTAATAAATATAAATATTCAATAGATGTTTTCTTCTTGCTTGTTGTTCTATATTCAGCTGCATACATTCTGCGCTGATATCAAATCACAAGGTTTAAAAGCACAAAAACACACCTGTAACTGTTTCCTCGTCTGTCATCTTAGATTGCTCGTTCATTGCCACCAGTAAAGAATATAATTCTATATTTTTCTAGTTTTTGACATTATTCTAAGATACACTGCACTGAGTCATGTTGAATCAAGTGTTGAACTATATACAGAACTCTAGGTTTTACTCCTAGCGGATTAATATAATTAAAGCTAAAAATATTGAGGTGTTCAAGAAAATTGTTTGACATTGACACTTTGACAGCGATATGTTGTTTTTATTATTCGCTCGAGAGAGCAGGCAAAGGAACTAAGCCATACAGCCTTATGTTTGCTTGACATTGACGGTCAAGTCCAAAGAGAATATAATCACTACGTTTAGTTAAGTCTGTTTTACACTCCAGAGTAATTACTAGCATAAAGGGAATCCTAAAATAAGAACAAAATTCTTGTAGTTGAACTCTTTCTGCATAATATGACATTTTACGTAGTACAAAATAAAAAAGTGTGTGCGTACTTATGTACGCACGTAGAAAGTTATACTTATTTAGCGTAACAAAACAAAAAACTTGAGAGACTATTACCCACTGAAGTTGACGCTTTTCGGTGTCAGTGTTCGCGTGCATTGTTGCAACTTCATGGTGTCGTTTTTAGGCGTCGGTGCGCACGCACATCTAAAATATTCAGTCTCATAATATTTCCCAAACGCCCCAAAAGAAGTATAACTTCAAAAAAGCTATATTATTCTCAACTTCTTTCTTTAACAAGGGTTTTGCCATTTTTCCATTCGATAGACACATTCTATTGATGTGCCATTGTAAAACAAAAATGTTGACGATGAATTCATTAAGTCTAGACGTAGTAAAATTTTTCGTTCGTAATACTTATTTATATTAATGAAAGTTCATAAAAAATTATTTGACATCTTACAACAAAAAATTAGTCGAATAATTAGTCGAATAAAAACACACTGTCGTGTTATGTTTTAAAATATATCGGGGAAAGGTCACTATGAAATGTACTTAAATTCTGTCGGTATATTTCTACCATATTATCCCTAGAGTTATAATGAGTTTCACAGGGAATAATACCTGTAAATATGTAACCAAGTACCCCTTTGAAATATTTTTTTTTTTTTGTATAATTGACTAACCTAAATCCGTTTGTAATCCGGATTTAGAATAGAATAGAATATTTTTTATTCCATATATATGTAGATTTATTACATAATATTTCTTGAAAATCATTTTTTTTATTAACCACTGGTTCAGAAAATACCTCTGTCCTCGGAAGAACCAGCATGAAACCCAGCGGAACTTTATTTTTAAATATATTTTTCTATTATATATTTTTTTTACTTTACAGTAATTTCGTGTTTTTACTTGTACAAATTTTAAATGAGTTTTAATAGAATCAGCATGGTGGCAAACACCTAATTCCCAGGGTTTTTTTTTTCACTTATATTATCTTTGATATTATAATAACCCTTTTTGTACATTTTTTCTTTAATAAAACATTTAAACTTGTTTATTGACAAATTTTGTATATTTCCTACGATTTTGTTGCAAAACGTATATCGGCGCAAGAGGTCAACCACGACGAGACCTGACGTGATGACGTCAGATCACGTGATGCGCTCGCTCTTCCGCCACACGACAGTATAAAATAGGCGTGCACTGCGTGCTGCGGCCAGTCACCACAGAGTACTTTTTATATACTGAAAAATATATACAATGAGGTCAATTTTAGCAAATACACTCACGGATACATTGTGCGAGATTATGACACAGATCTCTCAGGAACACCATTCTGCCTTCTCAGAAATGTTAAAGATGATACGACCGGATGATCAGCCTAAAGTTCGTATATCCAACGTGTATTTCCCGTCTTTTGATCCTGATAAAGGTCGAGCACAAACATGGGCTGATGACTGCTTACATCGAACCACTACATGGGCTAAAATGAAAGATGATATGCTCCAGTTTTTCAAGCCGGAAAGAAGGTACTTTTCTAATGTTTTAAAGTTCGACGATATATAACTGATGATGCTGAAAGTGTCTCTGAATACATATCAAATGTTTGGAGGATGTTTAGGAAAATAGTCAAACTAAATCCGACTAAACAAGATGTTGTCGAATTTGTCATTGGAAGCATTACTCATGAGACTCACTTCGTACCGAGCTCTGAACCAGTAGGTCGAATACCCTACCCAAACTGATTTCTATACACAAAACTATGCGTAAACGTAACCATTCACCTGCTGAAACAGATGTGCCTAGTAAAAGGATAAAAAGCGATCAAAGCGAAACTTGTTTTGTGTGTGGTCAGACAGGACACAGAGCTCGATGGTATAACCAAAATTCTTTTGCTAAATCGCATAAAGAAAAGAATGAGGCTGCTTTAACAGAGGATAAAAATAAAAATTATAAAGTAAAGTATAAGAAACAACGATCTTTTTGCTCCATAACTTACATATGAAGTTTTTTTTAAGCAGATCAACGCAGGGAAAAATAGCAATAATACAAACAGCCTACACAAAATTCGTGGTACTACAATATGATAAAAACAGATCCCTGGTAGGCGCATTAAAGCAACTCCAAGGTATTGTTTTCCCCTTTGGTACACCAAAACGCATTGTAGTTGATTATGACGGTTCTTTCCTATCGCACCATAAAGGGTACTGACAAGAATATGGGATTGAATTACATCAGTGTGCCGGTTATATAAGTAGAGGAAATGGCCAAGTAGATAGAGTAATAAGAATAATGAAGAATTAACTTGTATAAATTTGTGGAAAGTCAACGTCGCTCAAATAAGCTTCATTTAGTACCAAGTAGAACTGTTTTTTTTTTACAGAAGAGCATATACGCAATGGCACCAAAAGTAATAATAAAATACCTAAGTGCATTAGAGATTGTGACAACATATCAACATTTATAAACGTAAACTTTTTGATCTACTAAATGATGAGGCATATTATTCTATAGATGAATTCCCATATTGATACATTTTGACATAAAAATGTTATATTATTAAATTGCATTGACTACATAACTACCACGACATTTGCCAATTAATTCTAGATGACAATTAGACAAAATGATAACAATTATTGTTTGTACACTATACCTTTCTTATCTTTAAATTATTCATAATTATTATGTGTGGCGGGTGGAAGGAAAAGGGGAGATCTCCCGCCGGGCAAGGTGTTTTGCCCGGGGAGCGGCCAACGCTCCAAGTGGTAGTTCGAAGCTATTCTATATATGCTGCTTTAACTTCGGAACTTTGTAAGCCCGATTTAGGCTTCGATGTGTTTCGCTTGTGGCGCGACGTCAGCGCCGCCACATCATCCGCCTGCTCAGACCGGAGGTCGATAGTGCAGTCTAGATGTCGGCGAATTTGCAAGTGCCAGGGAATTGCCTTGTAAGTCTGCGGTAAGTCGAGAAGAAGGCAAGTAATCTGCGAGAGTGCCGTGAAGCAGAGGCGAGCAGTAAGGCTCAGAACCGTGCCGAACACTGTAGCGCAGAGAGTAACTTGAAGGAACAGGAAGCATTATTATTCCAGTGCTGCGATGAACCTTTGTAAAGCTAGATGGCTTGCAGAATGTAAAGACTGCAGACAATATCAGCGCGGGACCGAATTAATGGGGTACTTGAGGATGATGAAGATTTGAAGGTGTAGTTTCCGAAGGTTTGTTGGTTACGTGTTCATATCACGTCGGGGTCACCAATTATATGTGGGGATGCGAATAACCAACACACCACATATATTAAATAACCGTTTATTTTAAGAAGTTTTAAAGTCGCGGATCGGAGCGCGGACGAGCGGCCTCACGGCGTCGGATGGTCAGATCGACTGGCGAGGTGGCGAAAAGCTCCCGACGATTGCCGAACGGTCGACAGCTACGGCCGTGCTGCCACATATGTATATATAATGATTTCAATTAGAACGTGCCATCAGAAGAGATTTTTTTTTATAAATGTTACTAATTAATGATGCACTTATTAATTTTATATTTTGTATGCCTGGTGCTTGCTGGCGAGACATAGAGAACCTACCTTATATTTATTATGTACATATCGAGATTTTTTTTATAGGATAAGGGTGAAAAACGAGCACACAGTCCACCTGATGGTAAGTGGTTGCTGCGGCCCATAGACATCTACATCTATCCTCTATTAGAAATCAAAATGCAGATTCGTTTTCACCCGTGAGGACTAGGATGGAATGCCTCATTTCCAGTAAAAAGGGCCTCCGGCCACCTGCACTCACCAAGCGAAATTCAGAGGTAAACTTCTACTTCACGCTGATATTCTGTGAGGTCGTGGTACCACCCCGGTTCGAGCCGGTCCATCCGTGCGACAGCAAGAGCTGCCGCCTGGCTCTAATACAATAATAATATAGGTTAAATAATCTGTAATTCAACCTATGTTCACAAAAAAAAAAACGAGGCAGGCACACCGACTGAATCACAGAAGAAAGTAATTTGTGAAAGGATGACCGATCGGGTTGCGAAAGATCAACTTCGGTACAACGCAGGGAAGGCTAAAGTCATGAGGTTAAAGAAAAGGGTAATACGGCCGTACCGGCAATGAATAATGAAATTGGAGAAAATGAAAGAGATGTCGAGAGTGAGTTACCAGAGGCAGATTCAGTTCCGGCGCACGAGTAAACAAAAGTTGAGTAAGATACTATTTTTATTTTTGTAACCGAGAGCCAAAATGAACGCTGAGGTTCTGAGGTTGAGGCCAAAATTAGCGCCGAGGCTATGAGGTCTAACACCACCTTTGTCTTGTAAACGAGAGCCAAAATGAACGCCGAGGTTCTGAGGCTGAGGCCAAAATTAGCACTGAGGGTATGAGGTCTAATACTATCTTTGTCTTGTAAACGGGAGCCAAAATGAACTCAGAGGTACTGAGGCTGAGGCCAAAATTAGCGCCGAGGCTATGAGGTCTAATGTGACGTTACTTACGTTGTTACGTTAATGTGATGTGGTCTTACGTGGTATATGTGTTATGTCTTACGTGGTATATGTGTTATGTGTCTGACGTGAATTGTTGAAACTGACACAGTCAAGCCGACGATGAGAGCTTAATATCGTTTTATTCCACAGAGTGAAACAAGACGTAAGGGACAGGGACGCGCCTATTGCAGAATGGTCGTATCGGCGCAAGAGGTCAACCGCGACGAGACCTGACGCGATGACGTCAGATCACGTGATGCGCTCGCTCTCCCGCCACACGACAGTATAAAATAGGCGTGCACTGCGTGCTGCGGCCCTAGCTCTCAACCCGTTGACCCTTCACACGTCCAGGCAGTGAAAGATGAGGTCCGCCGCCGGAACTCACCCCCTACAGCCTCCGAACCTATCTCTGTGTCCAATGATGAGATTTCATCCCTCATCAAAGGACTTAAGCCCAAAAAGGCTCCGGGCGCGGATGGCATCTCCAACCAAGCCCTTAAACACTTTCCTGAGCAGGTGTTAACCTTTTTATCTATTATCTTCAACGCCTGCTTCAACCTTAGTTACTTTCCCACTACGTGGAAAGAGGCAACTGTGATTGGTATTCCCAAGCCAGGCAAGCCTCTCAACCTCCCCTCCAGTTATCGCCCCATTAGCCTCCTCAAGGCCATGGGCAAGCTCTTTGAAAGAGTCATCCAAAATCGCATGAGGCGCCATCTGTTTCCCTCAGACGGTGACCCTCTTATCATTTCCCATCAATTCGGTTTCCGAGCGAAACACTCCTGCCCCCAACAAGTTCACCGTATTGTGGAATATATCCTCAGCGGTTTTTATCCCCGTCGTCATAAGACTATCGCGGTCTTTTTCGACATCGCCAAAGCCTTTGATAGAGTCTGGCATACAGGCCTTATCTACAAACTATACAAAATAGGTCTCCCCGATCGTCTAGTACGTCTCGTGGCCTCTTATCTAAATCATCGTACCTTTCGTTTTAGACACGAAGGCACGCTATCTTCACAGCGCCCCATCAAACCTGGTGTCCCTCAGGGCTCAGTACTTGCTCCTCTGCTGTACATCCTGTTCACCAACGATATTCCCATTCCGCCGAAAGGTGTTCAGCTCTCCCTCTTCGCAGACGACATTGCTCTCTACTGTAAAGGTATCTCGCTACCTTTCATACGAAACAAGGTCCAAAAGTCAGTTGATGACCTAGGAGCTTGGTTCAAAAAATGGCGCATCGATGTGAACCCGGAGAAGAGCTCCGCCGTTCACTTCGATTATAAACGACGCCGTATCAAAAACACTCCACCAATACGTATGCTAGGGACCCCTGTCCCCTGGCATACGTCTGCCAAATATTTAGGTGTCACTCTAGACACAGGGCTAACTTTCAGGCCCCACGTCAAAAGAGTAACCCGTCACGCACGTTTTTACCTGAATAGGCTCAACAGTATGTTGGGCCGACACAGTAAAATGTCCCTCAGAAACAAGCGTACCCTTTATAAGGTCTGTATACGACCAGTCATGTCCTACGCGGGCCCCATTTTTGCCCACGCTAACCCTAAAATTATTAATGAACTCCAAGTAGTTCAAAACCTTTTCTGTCGTCGAGCTGCGAACGCACCATGGTACGTCCGTAATGCCGACCTTCATCGGGACCTAGAGCTCCCTACAATTCAACAATTTCTTAAAAAACTCTCTGAGAACTTCTTCAAAACCTCAGAGTCGCACTCCAATCATCTTATTCGTGAGGCAGCTACTTATGCAGCCCCACTCCCCTCTCGCTATCGAGTCCGCAGGCCGAGAAACTCTCTCTCGGACCCGCCTAATAAACTGTCAAACGACCTGAACTGCCTCATGGCGGCTCAGGCCAACTCTAATTAAATTATTCATAATTAATTTGCCTTTGTAGGCACTCCCTCAGCGGCTCGTAGCCGCCTGCGCCCTCTTTTCCCAAAAGAGGGTCGCTTCCGATACGGCATAAGAAGCTTTAAACAGCTAAGTTGCCACTCCCCAAAGGCGGTTTTTAGCGGGTATCACTTAGGTCCCCCGGTAGGCAGTGAGTCCCGCATAACCAGGACAGACCGGCTGTCGTGGTATGCGTAATGCATTTTCCGCCTCCCTCTGTGGTAGCCCTTTTCCAATTGCTTCGGGCGCAAAAAAAAAAAAAAAAAAGTGCTGCGGCCAGTCACTCTCTAGCGCCGATCGCGTTAAAGGTGTGTCGCGTAAACGTTTTGAGTGTTCTAGTGAAGTAAAACATAATCAAATACTTAACAATAAACGTGAAGTGATTATATTGTGAATGAACTAATTAATCTATGTACAAATAATTGTGTGAATTGTGTAATTAAGCTGTAAACAAATATTTGTGTAAACATTTTGTGAATTGTGTAATGTAATTAAAATTGGTACAAATAAGTGTGTGATCTGTAATAAATTATCAGCATGTAAGGCAATAGTGGTTTTAACGACAACCAATTATACCCTCCTTCAACACGTATACCTTACCCCATACATGAATTACTAATTATATTGAATTTAGTAACTGATATTACAAGCTTATGTTTGTTCCTAGTGTTCAAAGTATGAACGTCTTTATTCTTATCAAAGCTATTTATATTTTTATGTACATACATTACATTTTCATAAATATATTGCAATGCCAAAGTTAATATGTTTATTTCTTTAAAATTTTGCCTAAGGGACACATTACGATTTTAGTTATAAATCGTCCGTACGGCTCTCTTTTGCAAAACAAATATAGCTTCGATTTCAGTCGCATTACCTCGTAACAAAATTCCATAAGACATCACGCTATGAAAGTAACTAAAATAAACTAATCCAGCTGTTTCAACATTGATGAGACTTCTTATCTTTCTTACAGCATATGCTGCAGAACTAAGTCTGCCTGCTAATTTACATATAGGGGGGCCCATTTAAGCTTCGCGTCAATAGTAATACCAAAAAAAAAACAAACTCACAATTGATCTGAAGAGATAATATTTAAGAGCTCGTTTAGTATACAATATTAATTTTGTTATTTAAATTAATTGGTTATTGTGATTTTCCTCCTGTATTGTTTTATGGTGTCTCAGTTTATTAGTTTATTTTTTTTGTATTTTTTGATTCATTTTTAGGTTAAGTTTCTAATATTTTGTAAAATATGTTATAAAGTGCTTACTCTTCTTATGAAACATGCTGTGGCTGCCTTAAATAGGTTTTACATTTAAAAATTAAGCTCTGGCTGTCCTTAAAGAAATTAATAAATAAAATAAATAATGAGAGAAAAAAAAGAACTGTGTATTTATAAAGACAATATATTAATTTTTTTTTCTTTAAAATAGATTGATTAAAGCTGAGAACAAATTATCGGACGCGTTCGTCAGCCGCGGCTGACAGTCGCGGCTTAGCGGTGTGCACGGTAGTTAAGACGACATCTTCGGACGCCTCACTTCAGTCATTCTATAAAGGTGTTTCAATCGTGAAACATGACAAGCAGCGACAGCGAGGACGAATTTATATAGTTAGCGCCAGCTGCCTTATGTTGTCCTCCAAAAAAAAGTGAAAAGGAGTGTTTGGGTCCATGATATTAATGTAAAACGACTCGAGTATGGTGAATTTCATACATTGTATCCAGACTTACAAAAAGATGATAAACGTTACAAAATGTACTTAAGAATGAATGAAAACCAATTTAATTTTCTGCTTAATCTGATTGAAAATGATGTTTAATTAAGCAGCAATTTGCTCCCACACTTCCTGTTTTAAAGTAGCATTTATGTGGCCACGAACACATTCAATTAAATTTTCTTCGTCTGACATGTCGCGAGCGCGGTCAGTTCGTTTGTGACACTCGAAAGGTCCGCGGACGCGTCCCGTGCCCTGTGCACACCGTCCGAGGACGCACAAATATCCAGCCGGCTAGATTCTGTTCAGACGTCCGAACGCTCAAGGACGACCCAAGGGCACGTCCGCGTCTTACGACCGATAGTTTGCACAGTGTAGTATTAAATAGACGTGGGCGTTATTTCACGTCACAAGTTACAATAACTGGCTACGCGGCATGTAACCGAATCACTAGTTTCGAGTCATATTACAAGTAGTGATTTTTGTAAATGTGTTATTACTGTTAACTATGATTGTTGCGAGAGTAGACTGTCTGTCGGTCGAGCGCAAAGCGCCCATTGGCATACAACAATAAACAAAACAGCGTATGTAACAGTATTATTGTACGTTTTATTTTCATACGTAAGATTTTTGACGGAGTCATGAACTCGTTTATTTATAAAATTAAAATAAAACTAAAAAATGTGTATAAAAATTCAAATGTGTATAATATTATAAAACTTAAAAACTGTGTGTAAATAGCTAAACAAACAAACGAAATAATTGTTCAGTGTAAATAAAAGTGCAAAAACAAATGACAGTGAAAACGTTGAAAAAGTGTAGATAAAATGTAAATATCAATAATCATTTTATTATTATTAAATACGCCTGCATTAATAATTTTATGAAAATCTTAGTTTCATAGTAAACACAAATCAATCATAAATACATTTAATGCAGTCAGACCTAAACCTGAATAAAGTATGAAGGAAGTTAATTTATTGATTTAACTGTATAGCTACAAACAAATAGTGATTAAATTTATTTTCGTTTCGTGTGTAACTGTATAGTTGATGGTATTTATGCGAACAATCACAGTAGCAGAATAAAAATAACCAGTTACAAAAATCACCAGTTTTGAAACAGGTGATGCCGATCAAGTCACGGGTTTCGTTACGTTTCTTGAAAATGACGTAACGACCCATGTCTAGTATTAAATGTACTGGCTAGATTCAAATAAGCCGCGTCTGTCAGCCGCGGCTGACGGACGCGTCCGATAATTTATTCTCAGCTTAAAACCGGCACTTACTAGTACGACAAACAACTATAAAATTGTTTGTATTTTCACGCGAACGCTATGTTATATGATTATAGGTTCTGTTAAACACCTGGAATTGATCTCTTGTATCGTTCGCTGAACTTATGTATTTGCAACGTCAACTCCAAGGTCATACTCGCATACTCTCATACTTGTCATTTAAGCTCTTACGCATAAATTACACTCAATATCCATCGATATGTTGCTCTTTTTGACTTATGTGAAAATTAAATTAGAAAAAATGATACAAGAATATTGATTCAATTTAGGAAGAATTGTAGGTTCCCTTTATTTTTTTTATTTTTTTATAGGATAAGGTTGACAAACGAGCACACGGTCCACCTGATGGTAAGTGGTTGCTGCGGCCCATAGACATCTACATCTATCCTTTATTACAATTCAAAATGTAGATGCGTTGCACCCGTGAGGACTAAGATGGAATGCCTCATTTCCAGTAAAAAGGGCCTCCGGCCACCTGCACTCACCAAGCGAAACGCAGAGGTAAACCTCTACTTCACGCTGGTATTCTGTGAGGTCGTGGTACCACCCCGGTTCGAGCCGGCCCATCCGTGCTACAGCAAAAGCTGCCGCGTGGCTCTACCACATATATATTATATTTATGAACACATATGTATATAATTACTCTTGGGTTGAGTGAGCATTTGTCGTTGTGGGAGTTTTGGCGGGAACTTGACCGGTGACGGATTGCTGCTCCCTGTATTATTGTTTAAATAATGGTTTGAAGTGGATTTTGATATGTAAAAGTGGTGCGATTTTGTGTATTAAATGTCTACGCATGTGAACTATTAGTGGAAACGGTGAAACAAGTGCTCTGATGGTGATGTGATTCTCAAGATAAGGTGACTGTCTGCTTAGGCGCCTTGAGATACCATCGCCAACTATAAGTTGTCTGCTGGCTCAAGTTGCCGTCAAAATCTTCCTAAGGCTGTACAATGTGACGCATCAACATATTGTGAAGCAGTGTACTATGAAGAATAATTATACATTGCAACTTCAGGCTCAGAAGAGCTAGAACCCAGAGCTGGCTGAGACGGGCGGTAGGGCGTCTCCCCCCGCACAGTCTCCACGTTCTCTAACCACCTATCAACGCGTACCCTATTTTCCACTAAATCGTCTTCGTTTAAACTTTCCCTATCCGTTTTTTCCTGCAGTTGAGCGACGTCCCTAGCGTATTTCTTCTTGATAAGATCTTCTTCGATTTGCAATTGCTTCTTTCCAATTGCAGCTAGTTCCTCCGTGGTATTATACACCATTTGTTTTAACTTTGCTATCGTGCTAGCTGTCGACCGGGCTGAACGGACTGAATGGACCGCCGGGGCGCGGGGCGCGGGCCTATGTACAGCGTCTGCTACAGGCGCGACGGTACGCACTATCGAACTAGCCTCTGTTACCGGAAGATCTTCTATAATCGCGGCGAGCGTGTCTGTACGCGGCGCGGATGTGCTAACCTCTCCCAAGCGATCGGTTGTAGACACGGACATAGCGGAGCGCGGCGGCGCGGGCGCGGGCGCGGGCATAGATGCTGGCGCGAGCGGGGCCTGGGGCCCGGCGGAGGGCGCTTCTGCCAACGCAAGATAATCGGACGGGGACGTGGGTGCTTCCTCGAATATCCGCATTCCTACCGGCGTTTCGTCGTCGTTCCGTGTCTTCTGGCTTCTTGTTTTCCTCATGACGTCCCACGTTGCGACCTCCGATCGTCTTCAAAAAGACGCACGTATTGGACGCCGTTCCCGTCGCAAGGGCGTTACCAGATGGTCACAGTTTGGCACCGTTAGGGAGCAACCACCTGGCCGTCTAAACGCGGTTTAAGAAACAAGAAATTGTCTGGAAACAGACAATAGACGTATATGACGTAGCCGTAATAAGAAACGGAGAAGAAGTTAGTACCGACGATCTTCTCTCTTCGTCGACGAACTTCTTTCTTCCTTGAAGATCTTGTATAATGATCTTCATTCTTCTGGCTTCTTATCCGGCGGCGATGGACCAAGAATATTATGGACTGCAGTGTACTGTATGAATTTAAGGTGTTGCTAGTGGACTGTATGACTGATTAATTGACTGATACTACGCTAGGGGACTGCTCAAAGGAAAGATGGTATGATGACTATACTGTATTCAAGTATTTACAATGCGGCACTATTATCTATGTAACTAAATACACAGAGAGAGAGGGGTGTCTTTACTTTTCAATCTTCTGTGGAGTCTTGATTTCTTCGCTTGCTGTTGTCTTCTAGTGCCGCTTCCGAAATGAACGTCTCACAGACCGAAACGCCCTTCTTATATTCCGTAAGAGAGCGTCTCAGCCTGTGAGTAGAGTCGTAAGGAGATGCCGCGCGCTCGTTGGTTACGGACATCGCGTGGTCTGCTACCGGTGTGCGGGGGTGCGCGGGGCGCAACGGGGTATGAAGGGGCGACGGGGCGGCGGCTCCCTTGCCGTCCTTAACACAGTGAGAGCGTGGTCCTTCCCCGGTCGACCCGACTCATTCGTGCTACAACTATACTACTAATATAGCTGCAGCATGGCTCTACCACGTAAAAAAAGCTATTGCTATAATACCGAAAATTCCAATTGCTTGGCAGCTTTTATCTAGTTCTTGAGAGATATAATCGGTACATTTCAGTTCAGAGAGTTTCGGAACATCGTTACAAAATTTGTTATACAATGATACGTAATAGTTGCTGAATGTTTTAAGTTAATTTATGATTATATATTCTAATTAAATTAACCCGCATTTCTACAGCATTTATTCTACTCTCATGCTTCTTCTGCCAGACCCAACTTTCACTACCATATATTAAAGTAGGGACTAACACAGCATTATGAGTTGCCATACGTGCCTTCTTTGACACATTCTGACTCTTCATAATAGCGTGTAGAGCCCCATTCACTCTATTTCCTGCGTTCACTCGTCGTTCTATATCCTTATCACATCTACAATCCCTGCTAAATAAACATCCCTAATATCAAACCAGAACTCATCCACTTGCTCAATCAACTCCCCTTCTATTCTTATTTCACATAACGTTTTGCTTTCTTCTCTTTCTAAAACCATCACTTTCGTCTTAATTGCGTTCACTTTCATACCCCTTTCTTTCAATGACCAGTTCATTAAAGTAACCATCATTTGCAACTCGGCCGCCGACGATGCAAATATGACTTGATCATCGGCGTACAAAAGACATTTGACGGTTAACTCGGGTGAGTTAACCGTCAAATTGGGTTCTCAACCCACATTCTTCAACTTTCAAAGTTTGCAAACAACTGTCCATAAATAGGTTAAACAGCCACGGAGAAGCTACACAGACCCGTCTGACACCTTTTTGAATGCCAAAGCAGTCCGAGTAGACCCCGTTCATCCTGACACAAGCACTAGAGACCCTATAAAGAGACTTTAATGCCTGTATCAAACCAGCGATCAACCCAAATGAGTTCAATGTTTGCCATAACACGTTTCTGTCCACTCTGTCATAAACCTTTTCAGAGTCCATGAACGTACAAAAAACTTTCTGGTTTTTCGCCAAAAATTTCACCGCAATCATGCGCATCGAAAAGACTTGATCCGTACACCCCATCCCCTTTCTAAATCCAGCTTGCACATATCAAATGTTTCCATCAGTTTGTTCCATAACTCTTTCAATTAACACCTTAGCATAGAGTTTACCCACAATGCTAAGCAAGCTGATAGCACGGTAGCTTTTATAGTCCTGCTGTGACCCCTTTCCCTTATATATTGGGACTATAACGGCTTTGCACCAGTTCCCAACATAAATTAAACAAGGTGTACAGCAGGCCTGCAAGCAGACCCTCTCCAGCCCTTAGCATTTCGAGTGATACTCTATCTCTATATACCTGCTTTCGTACTTTTCATTGCTTTCATTATTTCATCTACACTTATCTCCCTACCTCTCCATTTCTCTCGGAATTTCTATTCACTTAATTCAGACGACTCTTCACTCTTAAACACGCCTTCAAAGTTTTCCTTCCATCTCTTTAAATTCGAAACTTCATCATTCAGCATGCAGCCATTCTCGTATCATATAGCATTCATTCTAGGCTGTTTTGAATTTCCCCTGGTAGTTCTTACGAGCTTCCAGAACATTTTAATATTTGCCTGGAAGTTATCAGATATCCTTCTATCATTCTTATCTATCATTTCTAGCTTTTTCCTTTCAACAACTTCTTTTACTCTCTTATTTATACGTCTAAAGTCTGCCTTTTTTCTTTCAATATCATCATTCATACCGCTAGAATTACCAGCTTTGGTTGCTAGTAACTCTAGCCATGCTCTCTTCTTTGCTTCAACTTCCATCCGTACCTCATCATCCTACCACAACATATTACTTTTCCTTTCATTCGTTCTCTTACTTCCACCACATACTTCGGTGTCTGTATCCACCAAAACTTTCTTAACATTATTCCATACATTCTTCAAGTCTAAATCATTCATACATAATTCATTCAACACACTTATATTTTCCCTCAGTCTGCATTTATACTTGTCTTTCACACCTTCTATCGAATCGAATGCGGATATTCGAGGAAGCACCCGCGTCCCCGTCCGATTATCTTGCGTTGGCACAAGCGCCCTCCGCCGGGCCCCAGGCCCCGCTCGCGCCAGCATCTATGCCCGCGCCCGCGCCCGCGCCCGCGCCGCCGCGCTCCGCTATGTCCGTGTCTACACCTCTCTATTCATATACGGTGTAACGCACTGGTAGATACAGATGTCCGATGCCGCCAACGCTTGAATAGACCATTAATTCGGCATAAGACCATGTAATGATCCGTCCCTACGTTGGACTCACGGTAAACCCTTGTATCTACCACTGTGCTCCTCATTCTTTCATCCACAATTATGAAATCTATCATGCTTCTATCATCCCCTCTTTCCCAAGTGTACATGTGAATCCTCTTATGGAGAAAGAAAGTGTTCGCCACGAAAAGATTCTTTTCCACACATACGGTGAGGAGGTCTTCACCATTCTCATTTATTCTTTCATCGCCAAACGTTCCTAATATCCTTTTACAACCAGACCTCTTCACCCAACCCTTCCATTAAAATCTCCTAACATAATAATATTTTGATTTTCCTTACATTTCGTCAACACCAGCCTTACCATGTCCCAAAACTGCTCTCGGATATAAGTGGGCTTAGACATATCTGGGGCGTACACCCCAAGCACGAACAACTTCTTTAAGCCCACTTTCATTCGTATCCACAGTAGCCTTGGGTTTACACATTCATACTCTTTCACACATTGACCCATTCTTTCTGAAAGGATGACACCGACTCTCTGGCATGCCCGCTAGGTCTCGTCTACACTAGACCAGTAAGTGGTATACATGCCATGTGCAGTGACATCTCTTCCCTTTCGTTTCGTCGCATTCACATATAACACATCTATTCCTCTATCATTCATCATTTCGCATACTTCATCCATCTTATCATTCATTGCTCCACATACATTCAGCGTAGCCAGACGGGCCTCCGCAATCCACTTTTCGCCCCTCCGGGAGACAGGACATGACGGGTGGCGAACCTCGTCGCCGGTTTTTCTCCCGGAGATTCTTCGCACCCCTGCCCCATTAAAGGGCCGCCAGGAACTCGGGGCCATTTCTTTTAATTGTTGGCTCATGGTGCGAACTAAGGGGTGGTAGATTTTACGCCGCTACCATACGGCGAGGAGCCGAGTCTATCGCTTCGGCTTTGTCGCTCGTTTAGTACCACCCGGGGGACACGTGTAGGGTGGGTCTAGGGTTAGGTGGTCGAAGCCTACGGACGCGAGCGACTCATCCCCCCCCCCCTCCATGTGTTAAAATAGAAAATAAAAAAGATAACTTTTATACTAAACATATTTATTAATATTTTTTTGTTAAAACATTAAATTTCTAACACATAAGTAATTTTACTGCTAAAGGCGTATAACAATTACTTTTTATTCAAAATTAATCATTACAAAATTCAAAACGTAGTTTTAAACCAGTGTTAACCAAACTTTGTGAAAATATTGTAATAGGAAAAATAAATATGTAATCTTATCATATAAATTTGACTATGTTCATAATCATAATTGTCAACAGCGCCATCTTATATATATTATAAAGAACATTACAAGGCACAGAAATATCACAGGTTTAAAATCTAATTAATTTATATATAAGTTGATAATCTCTAAATTATTTACATAAGTATTTAAATAACGCACACATCAAATGCAATTTTACAGCATAACATAATTAAAACTGTCCGACATACGGTGGATGGCGCTGCAAATATTTTCACTATTCGTTAAGAGATGTCACTAGAATCCTTGTTTAGCGTCTCTGAACTTTCTGCCCGTGGGTTGATCTTCTAGACACGGAACCTGTACTAAATTGAAATAAATGTGTCCCATGAGGTGGGAGGCTGATGTGTTGGTGTTCTTGAGACATTCGAAGAGCATGTCGTCGCAGGTACAGTGCGACTTGCTGTACAGCGAGTTGTTTGTGAGGTTATACCGACGGGAGAAGGCACGCACTTTGGTTGGGCAAAGGTCGTGTGTTCTGCAGCAGCGGTCCAGAGAGCGATCAGCGCCCAAGTCGTGATAATCCGCTGCTATGTCTCCTGTACCGCACCATTTTGTACCTACAAATAAAGAAAATATTAATTAAAAATATATGTATCTGGGTTACGCTTCGATTAGATACGTTATATAATATGTACGCATATTATCGGTGCGCAAAATTATACCATTACCAATATATATTCTTTATTTTGTACCTATATTTGATTTTTTTCGTCCCGCGTGTTTGTCGTAAGGGGCGGCAATGGGAAATGCCAATAAAAATAGTAAATTAAATGCGATAAAATCCGTAAAAAATAGTTTTATTCAATGTTATCAAGTAGATGCTTCTGCCCATGTTATGATTTAATTTTCTCTGTCTCCTCTTACGACACCCACGGTATAACATGGAGTAGTAATATTTGTTATATTTGTTTCTAATTGTATAAGTAGTACTTAGTAATTGTTGTTTTTACAAATATTTATATTTGAGTGCCTAATTATGTGTGTGGCGTGTTCGCAAAAATTTTCTTTCTTGTAGATTTTCTTACACCGCCACTACAGGGCACAACAAGGTAAATAAATGGAAAACAAAAATGAAACGATGAAGGCATTTAAAAAAAGGAAAAGGAGAGTATTATACCAGGTATGATGCCCTGCAGTAGTGAAAGCGGGCTGCCACCCAGCAAGCCTGCGTGTGCGCCGCCAGCCCGTAGTCGCGCCGCAGCACCCCGCTCCCTCCCAACTCCGCCGCTTTCCACCCGCCGGCTCTCACCCCCAGACGACCTCTCCACGCCCTCCACCTGAGTAAAGAGAAACAAGGTTTTTATAACAGTAGGCTAACAAATACAAGCGAACTAACATTTAACCAGATGAGTCATTGAGGACCAATAATCGTCTGCTCACCAGATGCCGCTAGTTGACACTGAGGTGAAGTTTATCAGTTTCTAGAGTATTATATTAATACACAAAACAATATCTCAGTAGTTTGTTTTTTTATTTTTTTTTTGCACATTTTTAACTCTTTTTTTATTTTTCTATTTTTATGAATATCTGTGGTTTTATTTTTATTTCTTTTTAATCTAAGTAAATATAAATTATGACTAATGGTTCAGAATATTAACCATTACATTTTTCGAACAAATGTTATGAAATCTGTCAAAAATTACACAACTCATATTTGTGGCGCCGCCCTGGTGGCAGAAAAAATCGTGGATGCCTTCATTTATTCAAAATTGACCTTTACAACGCACACTATAAAAAGTCAAGCTACGTCATTGTTTCAATAAGTTTCTACTGCGCGAGAAAATGTGAGAAAAATGCAAGCAATCATATCATCTCGTCACTGGTTAGCCGATTTTACCAATGAAGTTGTTGAGTTGTTACTCCGAACAATTCCGAGTTCCGAATTCCTCTGTGCACTTCCGGAGGTAGATGCACTGGAATATACAAGGGGATGCTATCTCTTCGCAGCGCCAGTGAGTAAAGCAGATAAGAAAGAATTCTGTGGTCGACAACTCCGACTGCTCTTCGCTGAATGCGGTCAAGTGGAAGGAGCTGGCACTGGCCTAGAGATGAGAACAGTATTCCATATAAGGCCGAACTCGCACCTTGTAAAGTTGTAAGCAGTGTGCAGGCATGAAATACTACCCGCTCTATTGAGTACGAAAAATTTTTTTGCGGCAAAATTAGCCTTTTCATTCAAGTAACCGCAGAACTGAACGTCATTCGATACGTCGACGCCTAGGGTTCTGATGCTGGCTGAGGCAACAAGGACTGCCCTAAAATTGAGGACGAAACACGACAAAGGAGTTATTTTTTTGTGGTAAACGCACAAACTTGTATGTTCTGAGGATTAAACTGGACTAGATTTAGTCACCTCACTCTGAGACTTTGTTAATCAAGGATTTGACTTCAAACACAAGTTTATTCGGGCGCTCGACGACTTAACACGGCCATTGTAAAGCATCGCTAGTGTTGTCGTCTGTATAACAATGAATGTGTTAGTTTGCAATATATAATTGATAATAAGCAGATGGAAAAGATTGGGCGTTACCATGCAGCCTTGTGGAACACCAACATAAGAACAAGAAGGCTTAGTAAGGCAATCCGACCCGGCTTAGCACGGGTGATTTCTGGATATCGACAACTGTGCTTGCCACTTACCGGGACCAAATTAATGTTAATTTAAAGTCTAAAGGTTAGATCCTGGATGGTTTAGAGTCTAAACCATCTAGGAACTTAAACACACAAAAACTTTCATTAAAATCGGTCTAGCCGTTTAGGATTTCAGTGATAAAAAAACAAATAGGGAAAAATCTATACATATCATAAATCTGTAGAAAAGTCGTGTCTGTAATTCTAATATTTTCTTGAAAAAGCAATTCCAGGGGACTAAATAAAGGGCACTGAGGCCAAATTAGTGGTTTTTAGAATTTTTGTCTCTCTGTCTGTCTATGTATTTAACGCAAAAACTACTGGACAGATTTCCATAAAATTTTGTATATAGATAGTTAGGAACCTGGGGCAACTTATAGGCTACTTTTTATCCGAGTACGGATCATAAAAAAGGGGTTAAGTATTTTCCTTCCTAAAGATGTTAATTTATATTTTATATTATTATTGATTATTGATTTTTTTAAATAAATAACATTTATAAATAAAGCCTAAAACGAGTTTTAACCTTTGCGTTATAATTTTAACTACACCGACAATCTAAATTTCACATTATCAAAACATTGCCATCTAACGGGAAATCCAAAAAGTAGTAACATTTTACCTGGGTCTGGTTTTTTGTCCTTGTGCAATATAATATGTTTGTGAACTGCCTCCACGATACAGGAGAAAATCCTAGTGTGGGGGTAACGTTTTTTTTTTAAAAAGCGAATAAAAACTTCCAGTTACTAATGAATAAAATGAAATATATAACTTACATTTATATGTTTAATAATTTAATTCATAATTATTTGAAAATTCTAAAGTTCATTTTTCAGTTTTTTCCTTATTTCATTTTAGTAGGAATTAATAAAGTTTATAGTAATTAATTACTACTTAAATAGTAGGTAATAGTGACATCTATCGAAATTCAAAATTCATTCAATTATTATGATTCATTCATTTGGTCAGGCTACATCATATATTATCATGATATAGCCTGACCAAATCAATGAATAGAGATCGTTCGGCGATATTAACAACTAAATACAACATTGCTATTTCTTCATATTGTTATATCGTAAAATAATTAACGGTGGTAGAGCCACGCAGCAGTTTTTGCTGTTGCACGCATGGGCCGGCGCGAGCCGGGTTGGTACCACGACCTCACAGAATACCGGCGTGAAGTAGAAGCTCTGCTTCTGCGTTTCGTCTGGTGAGTGCAGGTGGCCGGAGGCCCAATCCCCCCCCCCCCCCCATCAACATGGTAGCGGAATTACACATTAGACTACCCCAGGAGGGTACCAGTACCCCTGGAGAATCCCTCGCTGAGCATCCACGACCATGTTATTCCAATCCTGAGCGTGGGTGCTCAGGCTGCCCCGCGTATTCTGGGGGGGGGGGGGGCAAAATTCCGCTCGAAAACATAACTGCTCGGGGCAAACTGAGCAACAATACCAAGGCGACCCCTGCCACGCTATCCGTGAATTTCTGCAACATCAGGGGACTTCACTCTAACCTAAACGCCGTCCACTACCGTCTCGAGACGGCGAAGCCGGCCTTGCTCTTCCTGACCGAGACGCAGGTTTCCTCTCCGGCTGATATTTCGTATCTCTCCTACCCGGGGTACAAATTGGAGCATTCCTTTGTGCCTCGGGCTGGAGTTTGCGTGTATGTCAGAGAGGACATCTGTTCTCGTCGCCTCGGCAGTCTTGAAGGTTCGGACCTGTCCATCCTTTGGCTACGCGTAGACAGCGATGACCATCCGCGCGTCTTCGGGTGCCTCTGTAGGTCCCATAGCGGTAATGCCGAAACAGACCGACTCATCGACCACGTCCAAATGGCTACAGATTCCTTGCTACGACAGGTCCCATCCGCAGAGATCGTGATCCTTGGCGATTTTAACGCCCACCATGTCGAATGGCTCGGTTCACGTTTAACCGATCATGCGGGGAGATCTGTTTATGACTTTGCCTTGGCACATGGTCTGACACAACTGGTTACTTCGCCTACGCGGATTCCAGATGTGGAGGATCATACACCTTCCCTGTTGGACCTTCTGCTGACCTCTCATCCGGACGGATATCAGGTTTCCGTCGATGCCCCTCTCGGCTCTTCGGACCACTGTCTGATCCGGAGTATGGTGCCACTCACGCTCCCTTCGCGGTTGCGTTCTGCAGGTTGCCGCCGTGTTTGGCATTACAGGTCGGCGGATTGGGACGGAATGCGGTCTTTCTTTGCATCCTAGCCATGGGGGAGGGTTTGCTTCTCGCCGGATGATCCTAGCGCTGTTGCTGACTCTGTCACTGATGTGGTGCTACAGGGAATGGAACTATTTATTCCATCATCTGTGGTACCCATCGGAGGCAGATCTCAGCCTTGGTTTGGTCGCTCCTGTAAAACTGCATTACGCAGTAAGCAGGAGTGTTATCAAGCCTGGGCTGCGGCTTCGGCGACTCGGGATGTAAACACCAGCATACTTAAAAAGAAGTATAACTTTGCCTCCAGGTCCTTCAAAAGAGTTATTGCCAAGGCAAAGTCAGAGCACATAGGCAGAATTGGCGAGAAACTAGTTCGCCTTCCTTCGAGTACCCGTGCATTCTGGTCCTCGCCAAGGCTGTCCAAGGGAATTTCTGTAAGCCATCACTACCATCTCTGCACAGGGAGGACGACTCACTGGCCCATGACGCAAAAGACAAAGCCGACCTTTTAGGCTCCCTTTTTGCGTTCAACTCGACTCTTGATGGCGGGGGGAAAACACCGCCGACCATCCCGTGGTGTGAGTGCTCCATGCCGGATGTGCTGTTCTCACAGCACTCGGTTCGCAAAGCACTTCTCTCCCTGGACATCCAGAAGTCGAGTGGGCCTGACGGAATCCCCCCAATTGTGCTGAGGACGTGTGCTCCGGAGTTGGCACCGGTCCTAACGCGTCTTTTCCGGTACTCCTACTCCCAAGGCGTAGTCCCGAATTCATGGAAGACAGCTTTTGTCCACCCGATCCCCAAAAAAGGCGACTGCTCAGACCCGTCCAACTATAGGCCTATCGCGATCACCTCCTTGTTCTCCAAAATAATGGAATCCATTATCAACTGCCAGCTCATCCGGTACCTTGAGGATCACCAGCTGATTAGTGACCGCCAATACGGTTTTCGTCGGGGTCGATTAGCTGGTGATCTTCTGGTCTACCTGACCCATAGATGGGCGGAGGCAGTAGAGTCCAAGGGGGAGGCGTTGACCGTTAGTCTGGACATTGCGAAGGCCTTCGATGGGGTTTGGCACAAAGAGCTTCTTTCGAAGCTCCCTTCCTATGGGCTTCCCGAGAAATTGTGCAATTGGATCACCAGCTTCCTTGCAGATCGGAGCATCAAGGTCGTCGTAGACGGTGCATGTTCTGACTACAAGCCTATTAACGCTGGTGTTCCACAAGGCTGTGTGCTATCACCAACGCTGTTTCTTCTGCATATCAATGATATGTTGCTAACTGGAAACTATAAAATAAAATGATATGTGCTAATATTTCTCGGGAAAACGTCTCCGAGTACCGGAACAAACTTGTGTCTGAAGTCGAGTCTTTGCTGGGCAAAGTCTCGAACTGGGGGCGACTAAATCTAGTCCAGTTTAATCCTCAGAAGACACAAGTTTGCGCGTTTACCGCTAAAAAGAACCCCTTTGTCGTATCTCCTCAGTTTTAAGGCACTCCCCTGGTTGCCTCAGCCAGTATCGGAATCCTCGGTGTCGACATAACGAGTGACGTGCAGTTTCGTGGTCACTTGGAAGAGAAGGCCAAATTGGCCTCTAAAATGCTTGGCGTACTCAGCAGAGCGGGACAGTATTTCATGCCGGCCCACCGCCTGCAACTTTACAAGGCGCAGGTTCGGCCTCACATGGAATACTGTTCCCACCTCTGGGCAGGGGCTCCCCAGTGCCAGCTCCTTCCACTTGACCGCATCCAGCGCAGAGCGGCTCGAATCGTCGACGACCGAGTCCTTTCCGATCGGCTCGACTCATTGGCGCTGCGAAGAGATGTTGCATCGCTTTGCATTTTCTTTCGCATCTACCATGGGGAGTGCTCTGAGGAATTGTTCGGATTAATCCCAGCCGCCAAATTTCACGAACGCACATCGCGGCAGAACTCTCGATACCATCCACACCATCTGGATGATTGGCGGTCCACCACTGTGCGATTTAGAAGATGTTTTCTTCCTCGCACGACTTCCTTGTGGAATCGATTACCATCAGCGATTTTCCGGACCGATACGACTTAGGGACCTTCAAGAAAAGAGCGTACTCCTTTTTAAAAGGCCGGCAGCGCATCTGCAATTCCCTCCCTGGTGTTGCAGTTGTTCATGGGCAGCGGTAGTCACTTACCATCAGGTGAGCCGCATGCTCGTTTACCCCGTCTGCTATAAAAAAAAATCATTACACACTGCTAGCAGCGCTGATAGCGTATTTTTGACAGAACCAGAATTTTTAATTCAATATAATTTATTCCTAATTTATGTATTGTTGACGGCTTTGTTGTGTGAAAACTTATTTTTAATCTCATATTACCTCCCCTCCACTACTGCCAAATAAACTAATAATACCTAGTGATGAAATTAATGAGACTTCTATTGAATACCTTTTTTTTCTTCCAGCATCAAAAATTATCAGACTTAAAATATCTAAACCAGTGTCGGGATGATTTATCGTTATTTTCAAAATGACTAACAGAACTGTGTACACAAAACTGTGATTATGACAGAATGTCTTTAGTTGAATATGTTGGGTGTTTATCAGCATAGCAATATTTCACCAACTTCTTTTTGTATCAAAACTGATGTAAGTAATTGTAAATTAAGTGGACTGTAAGATTTTCATATCTAAATGATGGAATAGTTTGATTGACTAATTACAATGTAGATGGGGTCCACAATAGTGCAAAAGCTTATTTTCAGTGTTTATGAGTTTACTTAAGCAAATGCGAGACCTGTGTAGCCCGCCGTAAGATTTCAAAGCACAGGAACAAAAGAGTTAGATTCCCGCGAGGCCCATTGAAAGTACTACTACTACCTACCTATTGAGATTTTTGTTACAGTCTCGGTTTCATAGCTGACATGAGCAAATGAACAGACTCGTGCGAAAAAGTAATATAAATATTAACGACAGCAAATTTTAAAGGCATGTTTATTTTAATTTTAACTATGAGTAAAACTACATTGATAGAATCTTGAAAGTTGTTAATCGAACCGATCGTAAGCAACCCAAATTCGATCCGCACCGACACCAATCATATTTTAATTGCAATTTGACGTTTCGATTTACCACGTTCTCGGTGGTGCAGCAAAATATCGTGAGAAAACCTACATATATGAGAAGTAAAAAAAATATTTCGGAAATAATTTTTAGGTATACTTACTTATCTGAAGACAGTCAACACGCGTTGTAGTCAACTCAATCAACTCTTTTTTGTCCAGTAGTGGGATGTATTTAGGCTGCTACTTTTTTACTTTTAATAGGCCTATCCACTGTTAATCATAGGCTTTTCCCATTGTTTGTCAAATAGGCCGGATATTTGCAGTTGTAACTACGCTTCGCAAGTGGCTTGGCATCCGCAGCTTTTTATTACTCTGCACTGTTATCAGGAAAATGCTGCCATCAATCTCCTGTTTCAGTTTCCCTTCTGTCGCCTCTTTTTTTATAGGATAGGGTGACAAATGAGCACATAGTCCAGCCGATCGCAAGTGGCTGTTGTGGCCCATAGACATCTACATCTATCCTCGTTTGCGAATCAAAATGCAGATGCGTTGTCACCCGTGAGGACCAAGATAGAAAGCCTGTTTTCCAGTAAAATGGGTCTCCGGTTCTCTACACTCACCATACGAATCACAGAAGTGGTAAGCTGCTATTTTACGCTGGTATTCTGTGAGAGCGTGGTCCTTCCCCGGTCGAGCCGACCCGTTCGTGCTACAGCTATACCAGTAATATAGCTGCAGCATGGCTCTACCACGAGACGAAATGAAGTATTAGTTTCCATTTCGCCACCGCTACATTGCTAATATATTTCTACTCCCGTTCATCATATTAAAATTTAATGTTATAAAACATGTTTTATACGTGATAGAATAGCTATATTATAGTCGTACGAACGGGTCGGCTCGACCGGGTAAGGACCACTCTCTTACAGAATACCAGCGTGAAATGTTGCTGTGTTTCGTAGTCATCATCATCATTACAGCCTTTCATAAGTCCACTGCTGAACATAGGCCTCCCCCAAGGAATGCCACAAAGCACGGTCTTGAGCCACCTGCATCCATCGACTTCCTGCATGTCTTACTAGGTCGTCGCTCCATCTCGTGGGGGGTCGCCCTACACTTCGCCTACCTGTACGAGGCTGCCACTCAAGAACCTTTCTTCCCCATCGGTTGTCGGTTCTTCGAGCTATATGGCCGGCCCACTGCCACTTCAGCTTACTAATCCGTTGGGCTATGTCGGTTACTCTGGTTCTACTGCGGATATACTCGTATTCGTATAGTGAGTGTAAGGAATTGGAGACACTTTTTTATTGGAAACGAGGCATTCTTTAGGGGTGACAACTCGTTTTGATTCTTAATCGAAAGTTTATATATAGTAGATGTTTAAGGGCCGGAGCATCCACTTACTATCAGGTGGACTGTGTGCTCGTTTGTTATCATTATTCTATAAAAAGAATATTATAATATTTAACAGTGGTAGAGCCACGCGGCAGGTTTTGCTGTCGCACGGATGGGCCGGCTCGAACCGGGGTGGTACCACGACCTCACAGAATACCTGCGTGAAGTAGAGGTTTACCTCTGCGTTTCGCTTGGTGAGTGCAGGTGGCCGGAGGCCCTTTTTACTGGAAATGAGGCATTCCATCTTAGTCCTCACGGGTGACAACGCATCTGCATTTTGATTCGCAAACGAGGATAGATGTAGATGTCTATGGGCCGCAGCAACCACTTACCATCAGGTGGACTGTGTGCTCGTTTGTCACCCTTATCCTATAAAAAAAAAAAATAATAATTTAAAAAAGGTGCAACGTCCGACCGTAAAGTAAAATAACTTATGTACGAATTGCATAATCAACAACAAAAAGACAGTCAAATTTAGTACAGACGTCGGCAAAGATTTGTATTGTTAGCGACTTCGGTAGTGGCGGGAATTACACATTGATCGGTGTCAAGGTTGTGCTCGACAGGTGGAAAAAACATTTACTATCCAAAAAGTCAGCGAATATGTGCGAGATCGATTAACACACTGCGGGTTCTTTACATTTCTATTTGACTACTAAAGGCCATAATCATAAAAAAGTTAAATTATGTTTAAAGCTGTTCTCACTCTCTTCACAAAATGACAATAGAAAAATACAGGTATAGAGTTAATTAATACTTAAGTTAAGCAAGCGATAATTAACAATTATAAGTAAGGTATTTTTGTTTACTGTCTATTTATTTTAATTTATACCTTAATTTTATACTTAGTTAAGTAAAAGAGTTATTATACGTAGATAAGAAAAATTAAAATAAAAGCCAAAATGTATCCTATGTTCAGCAGTGGACTTTTAATGAGCTGTAACGGATACCATCTATACAAATAAATAAAGTCGAAGTGTCTGTTTGTAATGTCAAAGTTACAGCTTTTTACTAAATGCATATGAAAGTATATATGGTACTAATAACAAAAATACAATTTTAAAAGTTTTTGTCTGTCTGTATGTCTGTCCGTCTGTCTGTCTGATTGTTCCGGCTAATCTCTGAAACGGCTGGACCGATGTTGACGGGATTTTCACTGGCAGATAGCTGATGATGTCACTAGGAGTAACTTAGGCTATTTTTATTTTAGAAAAATAATTAGGGTACCGCACAAAATAAAATAAAACCCTAAATAACACGCAGGCGAAGTCGCGGAGAACAGCTAGTTATAAATAATACTTATTAAAAGTCACTCTTATGGATGTTTCATTTACCACTGCACTGGTTCAGAAACAACCTCTGTTCTGGGATAGTCGTAAACCAGCAAGAAATGGGGGGGGGGGGGGTACGTGTTAATAAAAAAGAAAAAGAAAATTACATAATCATAAACAACACAAAAATGTCTTACAATCTAAAAGGTAAGTTTTAAATTCTTTATCCTTTCCATCATCGACTATGCAAATGAGTGCTATCCAAAAGATACAGTCTATTCCTATTGGTGCCTTCAGCGATCGAACCTAAGTAGCACGACGGCAAGCGGTTAAGCCCTGAGCCACCACGGCTAATCCATCCATAACTATCGCAAAAATATTTAACTCAAAACAAAATCAATGAAAAACATCAGTTTTTAAAAGGTTTTCGCATCGCTACAGAACTCTACAATGGATCATTATGCTAATGATATGTTTGCCACGAACACTACGTGTTAAAATTATCGTCTTAACTGCAATTTTAATAATGAGCATCAATTTTTGGTGCACTAGTTATAGTAAGATAATTTTAAAGTAGGTCAGTAATAGAATAAAAAAAATCTTTACTAACTTAAGAATAAAAACGTTTTTATATATTTTTTTTATAGGAGAGGGGGCAAACGACCATGCGTTTCACCTGATGGTAAGTGACTACCGCCGCCCATGAACAACTGCAACACCAGGGGAATTGCAGATGCGTTGCCGGCCTTTTAAAAAAGAGTAGGCTCTTTTCTTGAAGATCCCTAAGTCGTATCGGTCCGGAAAAATTGCTGGTGGTAATCGATGCTACAAAGAAGTTGTACGAGGAAGAAAACTTCTTCTAAATCGCACAGTGGTAGACTGCCAATCATCCAGATGGTATGGATGGTATCGCGAGTTTTGTCGCGATGTGTAATGGTGAAATTGAGCGGCTGGAATTAGTCCGTACAATTCCTCAGAACATTCCTTATATAACTTCGTTGTAACACTACTTCACATACAACTCTTCTAGTAGTTGTTGACTGCCCTTATCTGCTATCACATGCATATAATATGTCACTGAGAACGCCTACGATTATCTTTAGAACAATCTAGCAATCCGCACTGGCTTCGCACGGTTGGTTTCTGGATCTCAACAACAACGCCACCTACCGGGTCCAATTGTATCTCTTAACCATTCTCTTATCAACTTATTCACACACAAAATTTCATCAAAATCGGTCCAGCCATTTAGGAGTTCAGTCACATACACACGGACAGAACAATTATAAAATATATGGTATAGATGTATTATACATATAAACCTTCCTCTTGAATCACTCTGTCTGTTGATAAAATCCCTATTAAAATACGTTACGCAGTTTAAAAGAACTAAGCGTACAGACGGCGGGAAGCGACTTAGTTCTATAGTATGTATGTATCTCATACTGTCCTTACCAGCTGCATCTACTGATTATGGAAGAAATGCTTTTATACGGCGGACAACAATTTAACAATTTATGCAAAATATTTTTATTTATTTAATACTAGCTATTTGTCGGCAAGGCGGGCATTTTTCGTGTTATAATAATATTTATATTATGCAGTGTATACGTGGTAGAGTCCTGCTGGCAGAGGCAAATTAAATATCGACAGTGTCCTAGGCTAGCACCTCATCGGCGCCCCACTAGCGGCCACAAATTATAAATTAGAACTACCTACTCATTTTGCAAATAATCTACACTCTAGGACAAATTTAGGGAAACGCAAAAAAATGTTTCATTTCTCCTGTTGTAATTATCGTACCTACTGGCCACAAACATTAGTAAATGATATTAAAAAAAGAAAGTTTTGGAATGTAGGTATCTTTCAGAATTTCATTTGTTTTTATGTAATTATTGTGTAGTGTGTACTATTCCGATGCTGCGAAAAAATTGCTAACTTTTGAATTTGAGATTATATTTGTTTAGGTTTTGTTTAAATTTTTGCCTTGCTTGTTGTGTTAAGTGTGAATCGAGAATGCAAGATCTAAACACGACTGGGCTGGGCTGCTACTTAAACGAAACTGGACACACATGCAAACATGTGGCCCAAACATTACAAGTATCAAAATCTGTGGCAAACCAGACAGCATACGAAACTCGTAGGACAGGAACGTAAACAGAAAACTGTGGCCAGATATGACCGGTTTATCGTTACCAGCGTGCTTAGAAACAACCTTAACTTCTTCTGAGGTAAGCACGAAGCTACAAGAAGTTCGAGTGGTTGCAGTAAACACAAAAACTGTAAAAGAGAAAAAGACTGAAATCGGTCGGGATAACTTCCCACTCGCCTGCTAAAGGCCCCCTTCTTGCTACATGCCATCGAGTAACAAGAGTTAAGTTTGCAATATTTTGCTTGAAATCAGATTATAAAAGGATTAAAGCGTGAAGCCGCTCGGAATAGAAGTCATCATCATCATCATCATCATCATCATTAAAGCCCTACACAAGTCCAGTCCTTAACTGCTGTGCTGTGCTTCCCCAAGGAATGCGACAAAGTACGGTCCTGAGCCACCTGCATCCATCGACTTCTTGCATGTCTTACCAGTTCGTCACTCCATTTAGTGGGGGCTCTCCCTACTCTAATAGACTACTCTACTAGAATATCTCTACCGATATTCCTGGCTACGGTGGAAGAAAAGTGCGCTCAGAAAAAGATCATTGGAAAAGATGAAAAAAAGCATGGAACTTACGAATGGGTACTTACTTAACTCTGACTTAAGAATGGGTTACTAACAGCGGCATGATAATATGTAACTGAGATTTTGGAGGAAATTGTAGTGCCATTTGCTACATATATATACCCATACTGCGGCCGTAGTTGTAGAATACCTACGAGACGTTGAAATCGATGCTATAGGGCGGTCGGCGCGGTTACTCGACTTAAACCCCATAGACCATGGAGTATGTATGGGACAAGCTTCGAAAATATATTAAGAACAAAATCCTGCCCTTGCTAATTTAAGAGATTTTAAAACGGGCAGAATAAAACGCAATCTCTCAAGATTTTATTGATAACTTGATTAGGAGTATGTCAAGAAGACTGGAAGCAGTTCGAATAGCTAGAGGAGGCAGCGCTTAGTACTGATTGTAGCCCACGTTATAGCCTTTCCTAAGCATTTATTTCAAAAAAATGTAAATACAAATTTTTTGTAAAAATTTTTTGTCACTTGATCGTTTGTTTTTTTGAAGTTTGCAATAATAGAATTAACGAATAATAAGCAAAATTGAAATTGATACACTTAATTTTCACAAATATCAATGCTATTTTACTTTATAAATACTTTTTTGCGTTCCTCTAAACTTGTTCATAAGTGTATATTATTATAATTTATATTATAGTATAGTTTAAAAGTAAGCTAATAGTTGCAAAATAATTAGAACACGAGTACCCTTAAAAAAATGCGCGTGAATGAAAAATGTGATAAGAGAGTGAGGGCGATGTAGGAGTAATTATAAAGACGAATTTTATTTTCGCATAAAAACTTCCGCGTGCGCGCCTTTTTGATCGTACGCCCCTAGGCACGTGCGTAGTTTGCCTTTAGGATAATCCGCCACTGCCTGCTGAACCAATCGTGAGAAAACTTTACGAACAGATCGAGAGAAAGCCAGGATAGCTCCTTAAGGCTAAATTTTATCCGAATAACATGGATATTTTTTGTGTAACTGTAATTTGTGCAATGAGGGCTAATAATCTTCCACTCACCAGATGTCGCTACTAGCGACAGAGGCAAAGTTTTTTGTTACACAGTGTCAGTTAATTGAGAAATTAGTTTTAAATAATAGTTTATCATTATCTAGAGTATTATATTAATATATAACACAATGCGTCAGTGGTTTGATTTTTAATTTTTTGCAGATTATAACTCTTTTTTTAAAAACGTTGTCTTTTAGTTATATTTATAGTTTGGTTTATTCATTTCTAATGTAATGAATATAAAATATAACTAATAATACAGAAAGATACCTTAAAGATTACATTTTCCTAAGAAATTATCGTCCCCGCTATGAAATCTGTCAAATATTTTACCTCACTCTAAAGTGGCGCCGCCCTGGTGGCAGAAAAAGTCGTGGATGCCCTCATTGTGTAAGTTTTGTATAGGTAATTCGATTTATTGTGAGCTCGAGTAGAGATTCTGGTTTGCAATTTTACACAAAAAAGGTCCTCACACTTTATCTTCTTTGTCTTAAAGTCTCTGAAATCTTTATTTTAATTTTTAACGTGTTTTTTTACTTCATAGCCTTTTTACAACGAAACTATGAGATACCTATTTTCGTAAAATAAAACCTATATTTTAAATATTTTCCCATATCGCATATAGTTTTCGAGGTAATAGCAAAAAAAACTGAGTTTAAAGTAGTTTTTCTATACACCCTGCTAAAAGACCACTATAATAGATCGACTGGCCGAATATTACCACTATTTAAATTCTGCGCTGACTAAGTCGCGGATACAACCTACTTACACTACGTATTGATAAACATATGCTTCTGGAGACTGAGTAGAGAGCAAAGTTAAACTATAGTCAAAACTACGTCACGTGTTGAATACTTTGACAGGGGAAGTGAAAACAAGTCGATTTCCAAGTATTTACCGTCCACACTGCAATGCAGTTTTGTTGTCGCTGGCTCGGTAATGGGCGCGTACATCCACAGGTACAAACACCAGTTAAAAGATAATAACAGCAGTACAACACGATTGTTTCTTCATCAAGTATGCACCGGATGCGTTTAAGTAGTAGTATTAATGCGGTAGATGCTATTTAATACTATTTTTGAATACCACTTATAGTAATATAAATTTATTTTTTGTTATAAAAATAAAATGGCTTTTGTAATCTTAAACTTTAATTATTTTTTTAGTATAGCCTTTCAGCGAGTAAACGCAGCCAGTGTTCTTGGTACTATACCGCGGGGTAGGAGTAGGACTGTATGATAGTTTAAATTTTCAGATTTAGTTTTTTTTCATTATAGTAATAAATATGTATATATACGATAATTAAAATATGAAATATTAAGTTACAGTCGAAAACTTTTGTTCTTTTTATTTTTGTGAAAACATTACCTCCACACTACGAAAGTGGAGGTAATGTTTTCACATGTTACATATTTTGCACAAGGACAAACAATTACATGGAGGCTATACAAATATTTGTTGCGTGCGGAATTCGAACCTTCGGCCTTCAGCTTTTTGTCGAGGTTTTAATTTATTGCGCGGAACCCTAATTATTTTTCTAAAATAATAGTAGCCAAGTTACTCCCTATAACATTAACCATCTGCCAGTGAAAGCCCCGTCAAAATAGGTCCAGCCATTTCGGAGATTAGCCGGAACAAACGGACATACAGACAGATAAAAAATTTTAAATTTGTTTTTTGTTATTAGCCTAGTATATGCTTAGTAAAGAGCTGTTATTTTGACATATCAAACAGACAATTCAATTTTAATTATTTGTTCAGATTGGAAGTTGTATTTGAAACTGCTTTAATGGTAAGTGGTTGCTGTGGCCCATATACACCTACATCTATCCTTGTTTGCGAATCAAAATGCAGATGCGTTGTCACGCGTTAGGACTAAGATGGAATGCCTCTTTTCCAGTAAAAAGGGTCTCCGATTCTGTGCACTCACCATACGAAACACAGCAGTGTTAAGCTGCTATTTTACGCTGGTATTCTGTGAGAGCGCGGTCCTTCCCCGGTCGAGCCGACCCATTCGTGCTACAACTATGCTACTAATATAGCTGCAGTATGGCTCTACCACGTAAAAAAAGAAAATTGTTTATTGTTCAATAAATTCATTTCCTACGCAAAGTGAATGTCGTATTACTACAATTGGTACCTAGATATCTGAATTTGAGCTAATGCGCTAACTTTTGACCTACTATTACCTTCGCTTGGGTATTTCATTGTATTTGAGATAATATTCTATTGTCTTAATAAGTAAATGCTTAGAACTTAGACGTATTTGAAAAGAGTAGATCATAAAGTTTAAGGCCACTTTTTGTACGAAGCTCACCGTAGTATATTACTCGTAGAATAACAAATGACTGTCCTCTTTTTTCAATCTTTGACATTGATATTGTAAGAGCGCGTGCAAAATCAAGATCCATAAAACTGTCTCATTCTTTGAGTACGTTTATTACGCTCATAATTTTAATGGCAATACTGCAATTAAATAAGAATTTTGCATGGTAGAGCCATATTGCAACTGATAGTTATAGCATGAATGGGTCAGCTAGACCGAGGAAGGATCACTTATTTACTTACCATCAGGTGAACTGTGTGCTCGTTTGTCACCCTTATTCTATACATTTTATACAAATAAATAAAATTTAAGTGTCTGTTTGTAATGTCAAAATAACAGCTTTTTACTAAATGCATATAAAAGTATTTACGGTACTTATAACAAAAAAACAATTTATAAAATTTTTGTCTGTCTGACAGACTCTGTTTGTTCCAGGTAACCTCCGAAACGGCTGGACCGTGTTATACGAAGTAACTTAGACTATTTTTCTTTTAGTAAAAGAATTACGGTTCCGCGCATTAAAATTAAACCCCATGAAATCAAATCGTAACAAATTAGTGTTACCATAGAACTCGGTGAAGTGAACTGCAATACATATTTTGTTGTTAGAAGAAGAACGTAGAACTTTTCCCTATCATGAGATGAGGAGAGATAGTGAAATTTAGTTTTAAGATAAAAAGGCGAAAATGGGTCATTTAATAATAGGGCATAAAGACCTAATTATATTTTGGAAATACACCTCTGCCAGATTGTAAGCCAATTAAGCTTAGATCTATATTGCGAAATATGGTCATACTTACGAATGCGAGGAAAGAAGAAGGTATGGTGAGTGTAGAGAACCGGGGACTCTTTTTAATAAAAACGAGACATTCCATCTTAGTTCTCAGGAGTGACAACGCATTTGTATTTCGATTTTTAATCGAAGATACATGAAGATGTCTTTGGGCCACAGACATACTATCAGGTGGAGTGTGTGCTCGTTTGTCACCATTATTATATTAAACTGAAAGTGGTCACCGTGGTCACAATTTAAACTACTATTAAATTTTATCTATTTCAGAATCCCTTGAATATTTTCGCCACGGATACCCGAGTACTGTTTCATTACCTGCTGACACTGGCTCATGAGCTTGATCATCTGCGGGAAGGTGACTCCGTACGGCCGGTTGATCCTGCTCAGCTGGCGGAGGAGGCGGTTCGTGTCATCCTCATCACTGGAAAAGAGAAAAAGCATGTTAAGTACGAGCAGTAGAACGAAATGGGGTGCAGATACTGCGGAATTCACCAATATTTTCACCAGATGACGGATAAGACGATGATATATGCATATATAGGCTCTGAGATATTACTGATTTTAATTGCAAAAATTTAAGGCACATGTAACTTTTTTGAAAAGAAAAAATACTATAAATTAGATGATTATCTTTTTTTATGGGATAGGATGACAAGCGAGCACACAGTCCACCTGATGGTAAGGGGTTTCTGTGGCCCATAGACATCTACATTAATCCTCGATTACGAATCAAAATGCAGATGCGTTGTCACCCGTGAGGACTACAATGGAATGCCTCGTTTCCAGTATAAAAGATCTCCGGTTCTCTACACTCACTATACGAAACACAGCAGCGTCAAGCTGCTATTTTACGTTGGTATTCTCTGAAAGCGTGGTCCTTCCCTGATCAAGCCGACACATTCGTGCTACAACTATACTATTAATATCGCTGCAGATATACTACTAATATAGAAATTGAAGTGTCTATTTCAAAATAACAGCTTTTTACTAAATACATATGAAAGTATATACGGTACTTATAACAAAAATACAATTTTTAACTTTTTTGTCTGTCTTTCCGTCTGTTTCTTCCGGTTAATCTCCGAAACGGCTGGTCAAATTTCGACGGGACTTTCACTGGCAGATAGCTGATGTTATAAGGCGTAACTTGCGCTACTTTTATTTTAGAAAAGGAATTAGGGTTCAGCAAAAAAATTAAAACCCATAAAATCCATCGTAATAAATTCCACGCGGACGAAGTCGCGGGTAACAGCTAGTTTAAAATATAGGAATGCGTGGACATTGTTACCTTGAACCTTGAAGTTTTTGATTTATACATTTACATTTTATTGTAACTGTTGGGAGAACAAGTCGAAAAATTAAAAATTTTGTACAACCGACTTCAATATAAATTATTAAGGATAATTCTAAAAATACTGGTCAGGCCTAGATCAAATTTATACGGGACTACATGAGAAGAACCAGCTTTCAAATAAAAAATAATCATCACAATCGGTTTACATAAAATAATTATGAAGTATCTAACACATAAAAAAATAAAAAATACAGTCGAATTGAGTACCTCCTCCTTTTTGAAGTCGGTTAAAATAGTTTATTTGTGAGTTTCTTGATTTTAAAACTTCTTTCATAAGTCATCACTGGCAACACGCACTTGTTGTGATGACTTATGGAACTGAGACTTCACCGCTGGCCTAGCGAACTATGGAGAGGGCTATGCTCGGGGTTTCTCTGCGTGATAAACTTAGAAATAAGGATATCCGCAGTAGAACCAGAGTGACCGACATAGCCCAAGGGATTAGTAAGCTGAAGTGGCAATGAGCTGGCCATATAGTTCGAAGAACCGACAACCGATGGAGAAAAAAGGTTCTCGAGTGGCAGCCTCGTACCGGTAGGCGAAGTGTAGGGCGAACCCCCACTAGATGGAGTGACGATCTAGTAAGACATGCAGGAAGTCAATGGGTGCAAGTGGCTCAGGTTCATGCTTTGTGGCATTCCTTGGCGGAGGCCTATGTTCAGAAATGGTTTGTGAGGAGCTGTAATGATGATGAAAACTTCTTTCAAGGCTTTTACAACTGGTAACCGACACCGACCGACACGGCACGCCATCACAGGAAACCGTAGTCGCTGTCCGGTAGCGGCAATCGGATACATTCGCCGGTTGCTACTTCTGGTCACTGGTAACAATTCGTTGCTTGTTTTCCGTCAGTTTCACGATGGATGTCGTTGAAGAAACATTACCTTTGCTTGTTGTGTTGATTACACGTTGACGTGGACGTCGTCGTCGTAAATATTTACAGGCAAATCAACCACGTCAATTTCAGCGTAGCACAATTGTAAGGAAATTTGCTTTGTGTTGCTTGTGTCTTCAACTGACGATAAGTCCAGTTACCTATACCGAACATTTTTTGATTGGCGGTCGGTATGTGTCAAGTGGAATCAACTGGACACTGACTGCGTCTGCGCAAGGCATGGCTGATAAAATATTCACTGGTAGCTTGTATCCCACATAAGACCCAAAAGTGCCTACATTTGCGCAGCGCTTAAACATTAAATAAACCTTGCGAATGTATACCCTAAACTAAGATGTAATGTACACGTAAGTGTCACACCTTGTAATTATAATGGTTCTTCACAGTCTATAGTGAATATTTTATAATTGGATAATTGTTTTGCAGATGCCGTGGTCGTGGACATTAATTGCTTCTTACGAGTACATAGCACTCGAAATGTCGGCAGTTAAATATAATTTGACATTAAACGCACTGTATCGTGGCGGCGAAAGAAAATAATCACCCCATTTCGTCATGTGGGTGTCCGTGACCTTTAAAAAATTCCAGAAATACCTTACGATTTCCGATAGATGGCTCTGTAACCATTCCGTTTGCGCCAAACGTCAGCAGCGTCAAAGGTAAAACTAACGTCTGGTATTGGGATCATCAATCTGCTAGCCTAGCGTGACGATAAAACCAAAGGAGTTTTGGCGGGAACTTGACCGGTGGCGGTTTGCTGCTTCTGTATTATTGTTTAAATAATGGTTTGAAGTGGACTTTGATATGTAAAAGTGGTGCGATTTTGTGTATTAAGTATCTGCGCATGTAAACTATTAGTGGAAACTGTGAAACAAGTGCTCTGATGGTGATGTGATTCTCAAAATAAGGTGTCTGTCTGCTTAGGCGCCCTGAGATACCATCGTCAACCGTCAGCTGTCTGCTGGTTCAAGTTGCCGTGAAAATCTCCCAAGGGCTGCACAATGTAACGCATCAACATATTGTGAAGCAGTATACTATGAAGGATAATAATTATAATATATTATAACTTCAGGCTCAGAAGGGCTAGATCCCAGAGCCGTAAAGCCAGTTATTAAGAAGAAGATAAAACCAAATATTCTCAACAATGTGGAGACCCATGTCCAACTGGGAACATTTACGGACTAGTAAAAAAATTCGTAACTTCATTCGAATTAAAAAAAATCGATATCTACGATACGTACAGTACTATTAAATATTTATCGACGTGGTAGAGCCATGCTGTCACTATACATAAAACGAATGGGTCGACTCGATCGGGGAAGGACCACGCTCTCACAGAATACCAGCGTAAAATAACAGCTTAATGCTGCTGTGTTTCGTATGGTGAGTGTAGAGAACCGGAGACCCTTTTTACTGAAAAGGAGGCATTCCATCTCAATCCTCAGCGGTGAAAACTCATCTGCGTTTTGATTTTAATCGATGATAGATGTAGATGTCTATTGGGCCTCAGCATCCATTTAACATCAGCTGGGCTGTGTGCTCGTTCGCTCGCAAATCTAATAAAAATATTTTTTTTCTGTGGTTACACAAAGATAACAAGGCGATCCGTTTCACTCTTGCTTTCAAGAGCAGTTCGCTGTGTCACGAACGGACAACACGCGCGATAAAACCAGTCTCAGTCTGCCGGTGATCGGAGAAAGTGAAGTGAAGTCGTTACACTGGTATGTTGCGTAACCGCGGCCGCGAAACTTGTACGGTGCATATGGGTCAATGGAATTAGGACAATTCGGCGCAGAGTAATTGTGTTCTGTGGGACAATAAATAAATTTTCCTCATTTCGAATAGACCTTATCGAATATGACATATGTCACGTATTTGCTTTAAAAACATTAATGGCGTTTAAGCTTTATTGGTTAATATGGGTCATTGGCGTATCTATTTCTAGCTAAATGGAGCCGGGGAAGCTTAGGGGCTGACTATCTTTTTTTATAGATGAAAGGTCAAACGAGCATGCGGCTCACCGGCTCACCTGATGGCAATTGACTACCACTGCCAATAAATAAAATGCAACCCCAGGGGAATTACACGTGCGTTGATGGCTTTTTAAAAATAAGTAAGTTCGTTTCTTCAAGGTCATAAAGTCATATCCGAAAAAATCACCTGTAGTACACGATTCCACAAATAAGTCGTGCGAGGAATTTTATTCGATTTACACAGACTTATTTGTGGAAAGGACCGCCAAGCATCCAGATGGTGTGGATGGTATCGTGATACGTAGTACTATTATTTATTCTGTGGCTTTGTCGTGATGTGCGTTTGTGAAATTTGGCGGCTGGATTTTATCCGAGCTTCAGAGCTCTTCAGAGCACTCCCCGTGGTAAATACGATATAAAAGAAAAGATCTAGATAGATCTTGGACTTTTTTAACATATCCCATACGGTACGAAATATGGCGATAGATTCTCTTACGTAGTAACACGTTAAATAGCAATTCTTTTTATAGGATAGGGTGACAAACGAGCACACGGTCCACCTAATAGTAAGTGGTTACTGTGGCCCATAGACATCTGCATTTATCCTCGTTTGCGAATCAAAATGCAGATGCGTTGTCACCCGTGAGGACTAAGATGGCATGCCTCTTTTCCAGAAAAAAGGGTCTCCGGTTCTCTACGCTCACCATACGAAACACTGCAGTGTTAAGCTGCTATTTTACGCTCGTATTCTGTGAGAGCGTGGTCCTTCCCCGGTCGAGACGATCCATTCGTGCTACAACTATACTACTAATATAGCTGCAGCATGACTCTACCACGTAAAATAAGTATAAATAATTACGCCGGCGGCACTACACTGTATAATATGTACCTATACATTATGTAATATTTGATATATTTATACCTCTTAATCATCATGATTAAAAAAGGCGAATACCACAAAACACGGTCTGAACCAACTGTATCCATCGATGTATCATCTGTATCATCGCATGTTTTATCTGGTCGTCACCTCATCTGTCTCTCGAGGACCTTCAACATTTACATATACTTAAAGTTATAGTTACATATCAACAGTGTACATATAAAAAGTGGGATGCGGGAAGTAAAGACTGTGTAAGAACCTTCAAAAGTGGCGGAGTTATAGGTGAAATAAGAATTTTAAATTTTTTGGTTTTTGGCCATTTGGACCCCCTAGGAGTGTAATGAGAAATTTTGCCCCTATTCAACCATGAACCCCATGATATCCTGTACATGATAGGCTGTTCAAACTTACTAGGCCTAAAGTTCGAGTCACCCTCCGACTCATTTCTAATGTTTACTTCCAATTACAAAAATCAATCCAATGAAACTGATTTTTGGCATGGCCAGTGTTATTTTTATTTGGACAGAGTATCCGCCTTTCGATTTCTGGGTCATTTCGGTTCGGTATTACCGGAAAACATCGCTGTGTGAAACCGGCGGGGAAGAAGTTGTTACTATTTGATTCGTCGAAAGACAAGTATTTTTTAAATTTTAACGGCTCTGTATCGCAGTAGCTAAGCTTTGGTTAAGGCTTTGTGAATGGTGGGTTCAAAGCCCGCACGGAAAAATTATTTGTATGCTTACAGATATATATACCGGTTCTGAATGTTTGTCATTATTCAGTTTATTTGTGTAAAATCAATGCATCAACCGATACAAGAGAAACTTTAAAAAAATGCTATTGTAAATTAGTGGTATAGTCCACACTACAGTCAGACGAATGGTCTCGACCGGGGAAGGACTAGCTCGCACAAACTGCCAGCGTAAAATGTTAACATTGAATATATTATTTTCCTATTACAGCCTGCCCATCAGTTTCAGTTTCCCTCTGTCTCCTAATAAAAAATATCTACGTTCCCGTACAACAGAAAAACTTTTTAATATTTTATCCGTACCTTCTACTATTTTTTATAGAATAAGGGTGACAAACGAGCTCACAGTCCACCTGATGGTAAATGGTTGCTGTTACCCATAGACATCTACATCTATCTTCGGTTGCGAATTAAAATGCAGATGCGTTATCAGCCGTAAGGACTAAGATAGAATGCCTCTTTTCCAGTAACGAAGTCGAAACACAGCGGCATTAAGCTGCTATTTTAGAGCGTGGTCCTTCCCCGGTCGAGCCGACCCATTCATGCTACAATTATACTACTATTATAGCTGCAGCATGGCTCTACCTTGTGTAAAATTATTCTGTGCCCATATTTATATCAAGATATTATAGAAGCTGATTTAAACAAATCTGTTAATATTGAGTTTTATCGACGAATTTTTTCCAAGTTGTGACAAGTTGTGCAATGCATAAATATAAATATATTTAAAGGGAATTTAAGTAGGAGATGGGCAACAGCATCTTCTTGATAACAACACAAAGTAATAAAAAACTGCGGTTGCCAACCCATCGAAGGGTTGGCAACTACGACTACTTTCCTATGACACAATCTATAGGGGAGGCCTATCTTCAGCAAAGGATTTCTGATAGGCCTGTATTGTATTGTATGGCCATTTAAAGTAAAAACTTCTACAGAACCGTTGTAATTTGACTGCCTCGTTGGTCTAGTGGTTGTAGTAGTGCGACTACTGATCATGAGGTCCTGGGTTCGAATCCCGGGTCGGGCCAAAAAATCAGTTTTTCCATCAAGAAATTCTCAATATCTGCCCGGAGTCAGGAAGTTGGCGGTGTTTCACCCCCGTGCCTCGGAAAGCACGTAAAGCCGTTGGTCCTGCGCCTGATCTCTCTCCGGTCGTGTCGGTTTACCGTCCCATCGGGCTATGATGAGAGTGAGGGAATAGCGAGTGCACCTGTGCTTGCGCATACACTTGGGCACTATAATCCTGTCCTGCGCCGATGGCTAGTCTCCGTTGAGACTGGCCGCCGTGGCCGAAATTCGGTCTGGAGGACATTATTAATTTGAAACACGATGAAACGAAAAACGATACTAAAGAGAGACAAACATGTATATCTAGAGGATTTAGCCTGCGGGAGAATGAGATAGAACACAGTTTACAGTGTTTCCTTTTATCTTGGTCTCCTTTTGTGAAGGTTTCGCTTCTACCGCGTGTGAACTTTTAAATTATGAATACAAAAAAAATCCGCTAATTTATGGGGCGACAAGCCTTATTCGCTTTATTACAAAAATTAGTTTATAATTATTTAGATTTGGCTAGAGTAGTTCCAATAAAGAAAATAATCAAACTAAAATGTAAATTATGAAAGACAACAAATTACTGTGGCGTCGCGATTAAAGAACTTTTGTAAAAAAAGGTTCCTTCTTAAAACAAAGTTTGAATTCTATCAGTAAACCACGCTTAAAATAATTTGTAGAACCTTTCTTATTATTGTATAATTTACTTTGCAAAAGAAGAACCGTTTCTTACTGGTCCTTCCTAGGACAGAGGTTTTTTCCGACCGACGTTCATGTAATGTTTTGAATAATCAATTAACTTTTATTAAATACCGAAATACGTTTTACTTTTAAAGCTACAAAAAAAGTTTCTGCTTAATTAACACGAAATTTTTTTTTACTACTTGATACCGGTGATTCGTATTTTGTCACGGAAAAACAAATGTCAAGTCCATACCTACAAATAAATAAAAATGAAGTGTCTGTTTATAAAGTCAAAATAACAGCTTTTTACCACATGCATATCTTTTTTATCTTATCTTTTTTTTTTTTTTTTTTTTTTTTTTTTTAAAACAATTACCCCCACACTAGGATATTGTCTGTCTCTCTGCTTGTTCCGGTTAATTTCCAAAATTGTTGTACCGATTTTGACGGGAATTTCACTAGAAGATAGCCGATGTTATAATGAGTAGCTTAGGCTACTTTTATTTTAGAAAAAGAATTACGATTCCGCGCAAAAAAATTATAATCCTAAATTACACGCGGGCGAAGGCGAGGAAAAGCTAGTAATTAATAAATTTAAAAAAAAATATTATACTAATGAACGGCACGGTTTACAACAATGAAGTTCAAAAGGCTTGTTGAAAATTAAAATCTAAAGCTAATAAAAAAATCAAAGTGAGTTCAGTTTTTCGAAAGATACCTACTTGTGACGCATGGACGTGCGCCTTTTTTATACGTCCATGTTGTGAAGTCAGTTGGTCACATCTTAGAATCTACTAGTTAGTCTGTGGTCACATCCAATACCAACCAACTGACGTCCAGTGAAATTTTTTTCAATTAACTTTTTTTAATAATAATCGTAATAAATAATCTTATAACTACATTAGAAATACTAATTGAAATCTCCTCTTGCTATTGGTGTACTTTTTTATTATATACGTGCAATTTAAAGCTGGTGGAAGTGATTTAAGTTGAGAGGGTAGCGATTTTTAGGGTTCCGTAGCCAAATGGCAAAAATCCGTCCGTATGTCACAGCCACTTTTTTCCGAAATTATAAGAACTATGCTGTTGAAACTTGGTAAATAGATGTATTTTGTGAACCGCATTAAGATTTTCAAACAAAAATAGAAAAAAAAATCATAATGTTTGGGGGTACCCCATACTTAGAACTGAAACTCAAATTTTTTTTTCCATCAAACCCATACATGTGGGGCATCTATGAATAGGTCTTCAAAAATTATGTTGAGGTTT
The DNA here is from genome assembly GCA_033319125.1 of Parnassius glacialis. NCBI lineage: Eukaryota > Metazoa > Arthropoda > Insecta > Lepidoptera > Papilionidae > Parnassius > Parnassius glacialis. The sequence continues at coordinate 47,027,673 of JAVANC010000027.1, read as the reverse complement.
CTTATATCATTTTTTTCTAAACTGTTCTAGTTTGCGCTAGAGACACTTCCAAAGTGGTAAAATGTGTGCCCCTCCCCCTCTGCAACTTCTAAAATAAGAGAATGATTAAACTAAAAAAAATATATGATGTACATTACCATGTAAACTTCCACCGAAAATTGGTTTGAACGAGATCTAGTTAGTAGTTTTTTTAAAACGTCATAAATCGTAAATTATGTTACTTGCTGCTACGGAACCCTTCATGGGCGAGTCCGACTCGCATTTGGCCGCTTATTATTTTGATTTGGTGACAATACATCTCCGCTTCGCGTTTGATGTGTACAAAATAACTATTTATAAGAATTCCATTTCATGTTATTCTTATATTGAATAAACAACTATTATAGTCTTATTCTATTCTGTATTAAGAAGACCATAAGCGTCGGGACAGGGCGTCAAAACCTAATAAATACGCCAACGTGTAAGCGCCGTCACATACGTATACTAAAGCACGGTCGGAGCGGAGTGGAGCAGGAACCCATTATAAAAAGTTTTATTTCTATTGCAACTAAGATAGAAGACCTTTTGAATAGTATTTGTGATTCGAAAAACAAGTTTATTCTCAAGTAATTAAAGTTCACATTTGTATGAATTTAAATAATGTGTAATTCTTCCTGCTCCGCGATCACGCTATATAATTTTAACTGGTTATACATTCGCGGTTATAAGCTGTAAGTTATATTATTGTAATGAAGAAAAAAAATTCTTATGACGTCAATGGCGTAAGTCCTTCGAAAACCAACAAACTACTTCATTTTAGTTATATATGATGATATTATGATGATTCGGTTAGTTGTGAATATTGGATTACCTACCTAAAATAAAATTTTAAATTTTAATAAAATCAATTTGAAAGCGAAATAATCAAAAAAAAAGCGAAATATTTCTTTAGCAATGTAATTTATATTAAACAGCGAATTTGAAGACTATTCAGAAGCGTCTCACCCTTTTCTCAAAAAAAATCTGTATTTACGCGTCAAACGCATATATATAAACGCGCATAACAGCTTTTCTAAGCATTCAACCATAAACTCAACCGGAACTTGAGCGGAAACCGGTTTCAAAACAGTCTAAATTTTTGCAACACTGCGTCGCCTCGTCGCAAGGATTGACGAAACAGTCAAATCGCACGTGTCGATAAAAAACCGTGTTAAGAAAAATAGTCTCCACAAAAAATTAGTTATACATATTTGAATGATAAAAAATGCATTTTTGTTGTAGCACCTGCGCTTTTGTCACTCATCATACGAGAACCGCAACCACTACCGTATTTGTCTGATGGTATAAGAAGCCAATTATAGTCAGATGGTATTACAAGCTGTGAAACTGATGAGTGTAGAGAACCGGAGACCCTGTTTACTGGAAACGAAGCATTACATCTTAGTGATCACGGGTAACAACGAATCTACATTTTGATTTTTAATCGTGGATAAATGTAGAGATCTATAGACTACAGCATCCCCTTACCATCAAGGGGAATATGTGCTCGTTTGTCACAATTATTCTATATATATAAAAAATTAAACAAATGGTAAAATTAAAAATATTTTACAATCGACTTCTTAAATAAAATGAGAACATCATCAATGTAGTCGAACTCAATTAAATACTCATTATTAAGGATCAAAAAATTCGAAAACTACTGGTCACATCTTGATCAAATTTATATGGGACGATGAGAAGCACTAGCTTTCAAATAAAAAAAGAATCATCAAAATCGGTTCACCTAGAAAAAAGTTCTGAGGTAACACATAAAAAAATACAGTCGAATTGAGAACCTCCTCCTTCTCTTGAAGGTGGTTGAAAATATTCCACGTCTTCAGAGATGATACGTAGCCTTCTTTGTTAGCAATTGCTAGCTGATACTCATGAGCATGCAGTGATCACAAAAGTGTTATTTGTCTGGGACTTATGGGTTTGGTTATGGGGACTTATTGGGTCATGTTTATGTGTAAGTAAATGTATAACAAATAAGAATGTGCCAAATGTTTTATTTGACTAGTCACTAGCATGTCGTAACAGTCGACTACAAAATATTGGGATAGTAATTGTGTAAGCGATGGGCTTGCCATCTATCACTTCTTTCACAATTTTCCACCTTATTCATCATTTCTACTCCTATTATCCTATATTTTTCGTTAAGCGTGGTCCAAGTAGCTTGCTGCTTTTTGGAATCTGTCTATCCATTTGCGGATTACAGGCGTTTGAATCTTGAACACTCCAGTCATTGTCAAAAATGTTAATTTAAAAGTGGTATTAATACAATGTTGTTGAAACAAGGTTACGCTAAAGCGAAGATTACGCGCAGATTACGTTATTACGTAAAGCGCGGGAAATGTAAATATTATAGTGAATGTGTAACCCACTTCGTAAAGAGACTTTATTTACAATCAATTTGCTTATACGATATCGGCTAGGAAATTATTTTGTTAGTCCTTAATATTCATTGATGATTTTATAACATAATATTATTATTTATTATGTCCTTATTAAACTTTTGACGTCCACTGTTGCATAAGGTCTTTTCAAGAATGTAAATGAATGTAATAAGTACTATCTATACGAGTATGAGTATTATATCTACCCAAATTCTTAATTAATTAATAGTGGTGTAAAAATACCCACTACCCCATATCATCCCGTGGGTGTCGTAAGAGGCGACAGAGGGAACCAAACCAGGAGATGGTCAGCAGCGTCTTCCTGATAACAACTTAAAATAGAAAAACTGCGGCTGCCAACCCGCCTGTCAAACGTGGTAACCATGACAAATATTTCCCTATTAGGTAATCTATGGGAGAGGCTGTAACGGTATAACGGTACGCAAATTCAAAAATCATAACAATATAATCTGTAATACATAGTGTGTATGATATAATAATTTATGATTGTTAAGTGATGCCATAAACCATTATTTGACTTGACACTTTTTATGACGCTGTTATTGGAACGATGCTCTTTATCGGACGTTACGAATTTGGCGGATGGGGGCTAGATGAGAAAAACTGTAAGATTTTTCCGTCACGACTTCGTCTACACTATGTCAAAAGTGTAGACGGGGTCGTGACGGAAAAATCATTAATATGGTGACTATGAGGAAGCGAGATGGAATAACATCCATTTCCCTCACACTTTTTCCTATCTTGCCATTAAAGAAATATTATTTTTATTATTTTTAAATATTATTTTATCAATAATAATATACTACGAAAGGAACTTCGTTCCAACTGAGTGTTCCGCGACACTCTCGCATGCTTTTGATTGCTTTTAACGCAACGAAGCAAAACAAATAAATAATTATGAAACAAAAGCCGATACTAAGAAAGACCTTTCTCTCCGGGAAATTCTAGAAAGGGCTAAAGACTAAACTAGATACTTGAATCCGTGTGTACGATGCTGCAGCGGTAATGCTCTAGATACTAGATGAAAGAATTTTAGAAAGTCTAGGTCTAGGTTCTCTTAGGTGTTGTAATACTAGGATCAGTTGCGTCAAGCCTGGATAATATATTTTCTCTATCAATGTCTTATTTAACATTTGAACTTAGTATGACTGTTTTACCTTCATCAATATTGATTATTTTAAACATCTCTCACTAATTCTCTTGGCCAATAAGGTAAGGTGATAACCTTTAAACGGAGAAAACTACCTCCTTCTCCTTTACTTCTTAAACTTTACGTTACGTAGGTACAACAAGATGCTTGACGGTTCTCCATCCCTTTTGATGTCAACATAGCTCGCATTCTAACTTTTTTATATATAAGCGCAGGCAAACGAGCTTGCGGCTTACATGATGGTCAGTTACTACCGTCGCTTATAAAAAACATTCTTTTTTCTTTTTAAAAACGTTACCCTCACACTAGGATTTTCTCCTGTGTCGTGGAGGCAGTTTACAAACATAAATTGCACAAGGACCAAACATCCAGCCCCGGAACAATTATTTGTAGGGCATACAAATACTTGTTCCGTGTGGGATTCGAACCAGAGGCCCCCAGCGCAACAATTAATCGCTAAGCCACTGCGCCATGGAGCCGTCGCAACTGCGTGTAATTGTAGATGCGTTGCCGGCCTCTAAACTAAATGATTTGTCTTTCGTAATACATACAGCAAAGGAGTGGAATTATTAATTTACCTGCATCTTTCCTACTCCTATACCTACTATAGATGTTTTCAAAGCAAGAGTGAATTAGCTTTCGTTACGCTAAGATTACGTTTACCATATATGTTCACATCATAACTTACCATCAGGTATGATTATAGTCAAGCACTGGCTTACTTTTTTTTTTTATAGGATAGGGTGACAAACGAGCACACAGTCCACCTGATGGTAAGTGGTTGCTGCGGCCCATAGACATCTACATCTATCCTCTATTACAATTCGAAATGTAGATGCGTTGTCACCCGTGAGGACTAAGATGGAATGCCTCATTTCCAGTAAAAAGGGCCTCCGGCCACCTGCACTCACCAAGCGAAACGCAGAAGTAAACCTCTACTTCACGCTGGTATTCTGTGAGGTCGTGGTACCACCCCGGTTCGAGCCGGCCCATCCGTGCGACAGCAAAAGCTGCCGCGTGGCTCTACCACTGTTGAAACTCGTTGTTACTCGTTTAATCTCTATATATAAAAATCAATGGCTGTCCGTTATTCTCGCTAAAACTTGAAACTTGCTCGACTGATTTTGCTTACATTTTTGTGTGTGTTTGAGTGGGTCCCTGGATATTTTAGATTCACAATTGGAATTGTTGTCGAGATCCATATATCTCAATATATATCTATATATATATAAGCGAAGTCGGGGTGGATCGCTAGTAGTGTATATTTTCTTTGTCGCTAGTAAGTGAATTAAAAACTAATGTGTCATTTGGCGCGTCCTTGAAAAGGGCTTCACACAGCAGTGCTCTGAGAAAGGTTATTAGATATAACAAATAATAAACCTAGCAAGCTAACAGCACAGCAAAGTGGCGAAGCAATCAGCTTTGTAGCGGTTTCTAAAGGTTGTCGTTGAGCAATCAGTTTCAAAATGGGAGGTTCAGATGCCTGGGTGATCAGTAATCGATTGCTGAAAACAGAATTTGAAAATTCGAAACCGTTCTCGAGATAATCGTGGGACAGACGGACAGACGGACAGACATCGTGAAATCAATAAGTGTCTTCGCAAGCGACCCTTTTTACTGGAAATGAGGCATTCCATCTTAGTCCTCACGGGTGACAACGCATCTACATTTTGATTTGTAATAGAGGATAGATGTAGATGTCTATGGGCCGCAGCAACCACTTACCATCAGGTGGACTGTGTGCTCGTTTGTCACCCTTATTCCATTAAAAACAAAAGGCTTGGCCACTTAATAATAACACCATCATCATTACAGCCCGTCACAAATCCACAGCTGAAATAGGCCTTCGCCAATAACAACATAATCATGCTGAATAGTTTTGATTATGCTCTGTAATATACTTAATCGTTCTAAAATTATATAAAAAGTACAATGTAGATAAAACAAAATTCAAAACAACGCCCGCCGCGCCGTGGCGGTTTAAATGTGGCGGCAAATAATTGCGCGCCCCTGAGCTAGATTTACTCCGGTTTCACAAGTGGCCAGTAGCAAGAGGGTTTGTAACAACCATCAATGTTTAAGAGTTGACTAATAAGGCGATTTAAAACGTGATAGTTACTGTAAGCACAAGACGTCTCGTGAAAAATTCTTAATGCGTTTGCACAGGAAAATATCTTGGAATAAATACCCAACAATAACAACACAAGGTAGCAATGGTTATTAATCCCACATTTTTTTTCTATAGAATAGGGTGACATACGAGCATACAGTACACCTGATGGTAAGTGGATGATGTGGCCCATAGACATCTACATTTATCTTCAATTATGAATCAAAATGCAGGTGCGTTATCACATCTGGAGACTAAGATGGAATGCCTCGTTTCCAGTAATAATTAAAAATTAAAAATTTTGTACAGCCGACTTCAATATAACTTATTAAGAATAACTCAAAAACTATTGGTCTGACCTTGATCAAATTAATATGGGATCACAAGAGAAGTACCAGCTTTCAAATAAAAAAAGAATCATCGAAATCGGTTCACCAAGTAAAAAGTTATGAGGTAATACACATAAAAAAAAAACATACAGTCGAATTGAGTACTGTCTACTTGTTGGAAGTAAGCAGAAAAGGGTCTCCGGTTCTCTACACTCACCATACGAAAGACAGCAGTGTTAAGCTAAGGTGTTAAGCTGCTATTCTGTGAGAGCGTCGTCCTTCCCCGGTCGAGCCGATCCGTCAACAAATAGAGCTTATGGAGGATTTTTTTAGTATTCTCATGTATTTGGGACATATAAATAGATATAATATAAAATATTTCTAGGTTTTCGGTTTACGACACCCACGGGTCGATATATACGGATAGATATACGGATTATCTTACGTAATTTATATGTTACAACTACTGTAATTACGGTATACTGGCGATGTAAGAACATACACTACCCTATATCATTCCGTGGGTGTCGTAAGAGGCGACAGAGGGAAACAAATCAGGAGATAAACAGCTGCGACTTCCTAATAATGACTAAGAATAAAAAACTACGGTCGCCAAACCGCTTGCCAATCATAGCAACTATGGCAAACGTCCCCCTATGAGGCAACCTATGGGGGAAACTTATGTTAAGCAGTGGACTTTAATAGGCTGTAACGGTAAGGGTACAACTAATGTTAGTTAAAATTATAAACTTAAGATTGGCCGGCTAAACTTAGATTTACTTTTCAGCGTATTAGCCTTTATTATATACAGTATAGGGTGACAAACGAGCACACAGTCCACCTGATGGTAAGTGGTTGCTGTGGCCCATAGACACCTACATCTATCCTCGTTTGCGAATCAAAATGCACATGCGTTGTCACCCGTGAGGACTAAGATGGAATACCTCTTTTCCAGAAAAAGGGGTCTCCGGTTCTCTGCACTCACCATACGAAACACAGCAGTTTTATTTTACGCTGGTATTCTGTGAGAGTGTGGGCCTTCCCCGGTCCAGCTGACCCATTCGTGCTACAACTATACTACTAATATAGCTGCAGCTTGGCTCTACCACGTATTAAAGCCCAAGACCTAAGCTATCGCTTTTCACAGCCGGTTGCTATAAATGTTTATATAGAAAATTAAGTGATACTACGCACCTGTCGTAGATACGAAATGGTATCTGTCAGAATGAAGACGCTTTACAAAACTTTCAAAAAGCTACAAATTATTACACGCTTTTATTAGCTTTGACGGCTCCGTGGCGCAGTGGTTTAGCAATGAGTTGCAGCGCTAAGGGCCACGGGTTCAAATTCCGCACGGAATAAGTATTCGTATGGCCTACAAATAATTGTTCCGGGTCTGGATGTGTGTCATTGTGAAATTTATGTTTGTAAACTATCCCCATGAAACAGGAGAAATTCCTAGAGTAAAATTTTAAGAAAAAAAGAATAACAAAAAAATTTCGTCAACTTTGAAATTTGACTTCAAAATTTTGCCCGATTGACTTGAAAATTTGCAGTCGTATCAAGGACCGATATAACAATACAATAATTTAATCACTTCATTCTAAACCTGATCAGGCTCACCAGGATAAAATAAAATAATTTTATTTTTGAATAAAAACTATAATTTATTATTTTTCTTTGGTATCAAGAATAACTAAATGCAAAAACTTCCGAAATAAGCATAAAGTCTTATGTAAGAGAGATAACACAAACAAAAAAAACGAACAAAAAGATCTATTAAAACCCGCGTGAAACAACACAATATAGCTGACGTGAGGGATCGACGCGACTCTCTGGGAAGTCTGCAGTCTGTGAACATGCTCAAGATCGTCCACGCCTATCTATCATATTTATATTATCATATATAGATCTATATTTGTGGTCTATCAGATTTGATAGATCACAAATCCTGGCAAAAGAACTCCGATTCCAACCAAGTATGATACGCGAGGCTATTGAAATTAAAAACAGGCTAATTTTAATAAAGAAGATGGATGAGTGCTGCCATCTGCTTGGGATCCTATAACTAATAAAATTAAATCCAAATCCAAGCAAGACTTCAAGATACTGTAAGCTCATTCTGAATAGATCGAACCAAAAATTAATACTCAAAAATTGAAGGTAGCCGGGCTAACTATGACATCGGGACGTCAAACATCTCAGGCCGCCCGTGACCATGGCTTTCTGTTAAGCCTCTACACGAGGCATCCTCAGGTGATGTAGACTCTAAGGTGGCTGACCGTCAACGGTCAAAAACACGTGTCGTATTGTCGTCAGTGGTGTGTCTTTCCTAGTGTAGTGGTGTTGGGAGTAGTGGTGCTGGGATTAGTGGTGACGGGGATAGTGCACTCAATTGAGGGAGGGTGGGAGGTGCTCTTCATACTAGGTAAGACACATCATTTTATTTTATAGAGCGGATCTTTGCGAAGTAACTTTTTAAAAGCTTTTATACAATGGATTTCCGCAAAGTAATGCCTGATTCTATTAATTATATGAAATCATTATTTCTCACTTCTTTTGTTTTCCTTGTTATGAAGCGAGCAATTACAAGGACAATAGTTTTATTGTCGTCTGAATTACACGTGTAGTCTGCCCCTGCGGTCCTTGTCTGCTTGTGTACGGTCTTCCCGTAGTGACACATTCGCGAGTGAGCAAATTGTGGATGTTGTTATTCAATAAGTTAGCAAGAAAGAAGTTTGTTGCTTATAAATATTTCTTTAAGCGTGGTAGATCAGCGGCTAGGCGTTTATTACGTGGTATAGCCATGCTACAGCTATTGTGGTTGTAGCACGAATGGGTCGGCGCGACCGGAGACGGACCACGATCTCACAGAGCGTGATCACTATTTCACAAAATTGTGTTTCAGTGTGGTAAGTGTAGAGAACCGGATACCCATTTTACTGGAAATGAGACATTCCATCTTAGCCCACAGGGGTGACAACACATCTGCATTTTGATTCTTAACCGAGGGTAGAAATGTAGTTAGATATCTATGGGCCACAGTACCCACTTACCATCAGATGAACTGTGTGTTCGTTTGTAACCCTTGTTCTATTAAACAGCGCTTGCCGTAACGCGAGCAACCGGAGTTTTCGATTACGATTTCTAAAAATGTTTAGTTCAAATTCAAAATCAGCTCTATCATTTCGGTGGTAAGCCTGCTGACTATAAAAAGGGTTAAGTGCAAGTTCTACTTGAAGTTTTGGTGTTTCGTTTTATTTTCGTATTTTCATACGTGGTAGAGACATGCTGCAGCTATATTATGGCTGTAGCACGAATGGGTCGGCTCGACAGGGGAAGGACCACGCTCTCACAGAATACCAGCATAAAATAGCAGCTCAACGCTGCTGTGTTTCGTATGGTGAGTGTAGAGTTCCATCTTAGTCCTCACGAGTGACAACGCATTTTGATTCGCAAACGAGGATAGATGTAGATGTCTATGGGCCACAGCAACCATTTACCATCACGTGGACTGTGTGCTCGTTTGTCACCCTGATCCTATAAAAACAGTATCCCGCCTTTATAAGATTGTTCATAAAAATTGATCACGCTAGTAGAATTTTTTAATATTATCGCTGATTCCAGACCCTGTTTCAGCCTTCGCCAACCCACATCAAGATTATTAAAAGATACGTAGGGATACAGTAGTCAGAGCAGACTAGATGAGTGAATATGAACAAATTATATGAAACTCTATACGATAAATATGTATTTGTGAAATATATGTAAGTATATATCACTATATACAACAATTACTAGATAACTTATAATTTCACTCCAGATGCTAACTCGCCCGCCGAGCGTAGCAACTCTACTCTGGAGGACATCTATGTGGGATGTCCATGTTCACCACTGGAGTTTTATAGGTTGTGATGGATGGATAAAATTTGTGTAAATAAATCGAAATGGTTTTATGAAAATTTGCATACAAGTATGCAGGCTGAAGACATTAAAGTCAAAGTCCAAACTTTTGAAGTTATACTTCCTTTGGCGCGTTTGGGAAAAATCATAAGAGTGAATTTTTCACCGACACCTAAACACGACAACATGAAGTTGTTACAAGCGACAACTTCAGTGGGTAAATGTATCTCAAGTATTTTTGGAACGAAGTTCATTATCGGACAGTACGGGTTTGGCGGATGGGAGCTAGGCGACAAAAAGTGTAAGATTTTTTCATCACTACCTCTTGTGTAGACGGCCTTGGCGGCGAAATAAGGAAGTGAGATGGCATAATATCCATCTCCCTCGCACTTTTTCTTATCTTGCCATGAAAGAAATATTATTTTATTTCAAATGACGCTTCATTTTAATAGACGCTAGTAATTCATTTATTTGTATTTGTTAATCAATAACATAATACTTACGTTTATCAATAATAATATATTACGCAAGGAACTTCGTTCCAACCGAGTGTTCCACGACACTCACGCATTTTTTGTTTTGTTACTCTAAGGCCGCGTTCCGACGACACGCACCCGCTACGCGCACGCCATGCGCATCAGCACCCGCGTCTAACTAGCTTTGAAATTTATTTGCATATCATTTGAGTCTAATGGCAAATCAATAAATCTGAAATTGCATTTATCGATGTTCAACCGCACACGCCTCACACACGCCACGCGCCCGCCTCGTTCCCGCTCCGCGCCCGTGCTTTTTATACAATTTCAGATGTATTTGTCATAAGACTCAAATATATGCAACAAATTTCAAAGAGAGTTAGACGGGGGTGCTGATGCGCGTGGCGTGCGCGTAGCGTGTGCGTGTCATCGGAACGGGGCCTTACACAATCCTACATTGCATAAAAAAGTGTGCGTGTACTTATACGCACGTAGGAAGTTATACTTCTTTAGGCCGTTTACAATTTAATTTACAATTACAACTTATAATAAAATAAAAATGTCGAAGGATAATAAATATTTCAATAATTATTATATTTAAATTTTAACATCCCACTTTGCTGTATGATTTATTTACTTAAATTTACTGCACTTTAATTTTTTTGCAGTTTATCGTATACAATGCACAATTTTTTTATAGTACATATTTGGGTGACAAACGAGCGGCATCCACCAGAATATAAGTGGATGCTGTGGCCCATAGGAATATACATCTATCCTTGTTTAAGAATTAAAATTTTGATGCGTTGTCATTCTCAGTAAAAAGAGACTCCGATTCTCAACAGTAGCTTTGAGCTGCTATTTGACGCTGATATTCTGTGAGAGCGTGGTCCTTCCCCAGTCGAGCCAACCCATTCGCGCTACAACCATAATATAGCCGCAGCGTGACTCTGCCAAGTCAACAATATACAGATTCTAAATATCTAGACAACTGCGTATTGTAAAGATCAAGGTGCAAGGCATCTGCAAATACTTATTTTGAACAATTAGAGCAGTTGATTGTTTTGCACTGATTCAGAAATGGATAACTATATCGAAGACTAGTGGTCGAGATGCTTCATCTTTACAAGGATGTAGAGTTGAGAGATCAATGGAGAGAAAGAATGATAAAGACCTGACCAAAATTCATCTCTTCTGAATAACACAATAGCGTACGCGCAGACAAGCAATTGTCCAATGATCCAATCAGCGAGGCCCGCGCGCCCCTCGCCGTACTCAGCCTCCCCTCCCGCTTGCTACTTCTAGAATGAGCTCTAGGAGTCAACAGGGATTAACAACACAATACGTTACAATTTAAAATTAGCCGTTAACAACAATCCATATTTGGTCCTTTCTTACTACAACGTTAGAACTCACATAAACAATATCGAATTAGGTGTTTCAGAAATAAACTTGGGCCATTCAAAAAGTTTTTTTTATAGGATAGGGTGACAAACGAGCACACAGTCCACCTGATGGTAAGTGGTTGCTGTGACCCATAGACATCTACATCTATTCTCAATAAAGACTCAAGATGCAGATGCGTTGTCACTCGTGAGGACTAAGATGGAATGCCTCTTTGCCAGTAAAAAGGGTCTCCGGTTCTCTACATTCACCATACGAAACACAGCAGCGTTAACCTGCTATTTTATGCTGGTTTTCTGTGAGAGCGTGGTCCTTCCCCTATCGAGCCGGCCCATTCGTGCTACAACTATACTACTAATATAGCTGCAGCATGGCTCTACCACGTAAAAAAAAGTTTAGCGAAAGTAAGAAAAATCTATGGTTAAAGTTTTTTATCAAATCTTTTCAAAGTACTCTACACTAAAATCTATAAAAAGCTTCATGCGTCTGTCCCAATTTTTACTAAATACTAATCATCCGCCCCGGCTTCGCATGGGTGAATTCTGCATCTCGACAACAGCGCCACCTACCGGGTCCAGTTGTGAATCTAAAACATCCAGGGACCCACTCAAATACACGCAAAACAATATTAGAAACAGTCGAGCCAGTTCCGTCTTTTAGCGAGACTAACGGACAGCAATTGGTTTTTATATACAACATGTAACATATAGTACATTCATATGTAGTATATATATGTAGTACCTACGTGAGCAATTTCTCCTAAATAATCATTAATAAGACTCCTTTTCTTTCCGGGATGCCACACAATTAGTGTTCAGCGCCATAAGTTATCCCCTCCGCTCCTCCCAGCTAAATTATGTTTAGATTATTCACGACAGTTGCTGACAGAAATTTCCATAATATGTTTTTCCCGGATAATGTTTTGAAAAATAGCGTATAAAATAATGATAAGGAAAAAGATAAATCTTCCATTACTTATCTCTATACAATATGTAACAAAATCCCTGTGGTTCCCGTTAAGTACGTTATCAGGATCAGTATTCAAACCTATAGAAATAATTTTTTTTTAAAGACTCGATCATATATTTTTTTTAATTATGTGGTTTTATTACCTCTTACTGACACTAGCCGATGCTAAAGCTAAGTAAAGCGGGGTCTTTGACAATCCTCTTACTCCCCAGACAATGCAGAGGTAATAAAACCACATAATTTTTTTTTATAAAATTAAAAAATATTGTTCGAGTTTTTAAAAAAAAAGTTATTTCTATAAGTTTAAATAATGATCCTGATAACGTACTTAACGGGAACCACAGGGTTTTTGTTACATATTGTATAGAGATAAGTAATGGACGATTTATCTTTTTCTTTATCATTATTTCATACGCAATTTTTCAAAACATTGTCCGGGAAAAACATATTATGAACTGTCAGCAACTGTCATGAATAATCTAAACATAATTTAGCTAGGAGGAGCGGAGGGGATAACTTATGGCGCTGAACACTAATTGTGTGGCAGCCTGGAGAGAAAAGAAGTCTTAGTAATGATTATTTAGGAGAAATTGCTCACGTAACTACTATAAAATTTAACGCGAGGGCCCTACCCTTCAGCGTTTATTAGTCGTAGGATTGTTTTTCTGATTCAGATTCATTCATATACAAGAATCTTAGTCCTAAGAAGTGCCAACGCACCTGTTGTAGCCTTTACTTAAAGTTGATTGCAGGCGTCCGTCGGCTTCAGAGGCACTTAACATCAGGTGAACTATTAGTTCGATTGTCACCTCAATTTTCAAAAAACAATAATTTAAAATTAAAGATTTTGTACAACCGACTTTAATATAAATAATTAAGAATAACTCAAAAACTATTGGTCAGACTTTGATCAAATTCATATGGAACATGTGAAGCACCAGCTTTCAAATAAAAAAAAGAGAATCATCAAAATCGGTTCACCCAGTAAAAAGTTATGAGGTTACACACATAAAAAAAAACATACAGCCGAATTGAGTACCGTGTCCTTTTTGAAGTCGTTAGAAAAAATATGAACAATTTTAAGAAACAGGTAAAGAAATTCAAACAAAATAACAATATAAAACATGATAGGTAACCATACTTTCCATCTTCACTATTTATAATAGATTTACTTTCAAGTCACGAATTCACGTATCGCTGTGGATTTTAAGTAGATTTAGTAAAGCCGCCGTAGTCTAGGGTTAAATGTTCACTGTAAACACGGACACAGACGCAAGGAACGCGGATTCAATACCCGCCGGCACAAATATAATTATTGATTGCAATTTTTTACTGCTGATTTAACACTTTTTTGACGGTGAAGGAAAACGAGAAACAAAAGAAATTCGAAGACATGTGAAGTCCGTCCTCACGCACTGGGGCAGCGCGGCGACCGTTTCTTTGCCTTAGAACCCTCTCAAAACTGGAAGCTATTGTACATAAATATTCAGTCATTTTACATTACTTTGTAGATAATATTTGCCGCGAGATATTATGTAAGTAGTACAATTACGGGAGATTTGTATAATGAAACCAGTATTTTTTATTATGGCGGATGTGAACTTCCCTGTTAAGTTTTAACGGTTCTTGTCTCGGAAAGCAACGCGGGTTGACCGAGAAAGTGGCCCAGTAACATTTGGTAGTGTCTACACTTAGAGCAAGAAACTTATATTCACACGCACTTACGAATATATTCACTTCAAACACAAGCTAGTGATACCAGTTTCTCGACTCCACAGAGTCAGTAATTCATTCTTGGGGCAATATATACGCTATTACAACAAGGCCTCGGAAAGTGTAGAGGCCCTCTCTATTACAAAGTTTAAATGTTTTGTTAAGCTGAAACTGTATAAAAAGGGTTATTATAGTATAAATACATATTATGAATACATGGTTGATGATAACCCCTGGGAATGAGGTGGTCGCTTCCAAGCAGTTTCTAAAATAAATTTTGTAAATAGTTTGTAATCGTTTATATTGTAAAATTTATTTAAAAAAAAGTCCCGCTGGGTTTCTTGCTGGTTCTTCCCAGGACAGAGGGTTTTTTTCGAACCACTGGTAAAGTAAAAACTGACTTTCAATAAGAATTACTCATGTAATATATTTGAATAAAAAAATATTCTATTCTATTCTATTCTTATATTTTCGCACATATTTTTGGATATGCATGTTCTATAAATGTATTTAACCTAGTTTAAATGTAGAGTCATCCATCCATCCATTACAGCCATCAAAGTCCACTGCTGAACATAGGCCTCCCTCATAGATTGTTTTGTCACAGTCGTCACTCTTAGCAAGCGGGTCGACAACCGCAGTTTTTCATTCTCTTGGGTAGTTATCAGGAAGATGCTGCCCATCTCCCGTATCATTTTCCGATATTACGGGGTAGTGGTTACACCGCCGTTACACGGTTAATATGTAGAGTAAAAAAGTCAAAAATATTTTTTTTGTTATCTCATATATAATAATTTTTTTAAATAATTCATAACAAAATGTCATTAATTATAAAATAATGAATTGTAATAACATAAAATGTCATGATATATGAATAGGAAAGTTAAAGGACGATTACATTAATTGGTTTGATTGAGCCAGGCTGGTATCCGCAACTCCACGTCTACAGGTTCAATTTGCGCGTGGGAAGTACCTACTCATACGAATACATTTTGCCGAATCTTGTTACAGGTGTGACACTGACATGGGTCTGTGCAAGCATGACAAAATAATTCCTTAGTGGATTGGCTTTATACCTATTAAAAGGATAAATAAATCGAAGGGGAAGCCTGACTAACTGTCCCAATTACCGAAGCTTTTGAAGTGCAGTCGGCTGTAGGGTGTACCAATCGAAATGTATTATAAAAACAGGACAAAGAATTATATTCTAAAATAAGCGAACGGTAAATTTAATCATTTCAACAAATTATAAATTAACGAGGAATAAGTTATGCATAGGTATGGCGACGTATTATTATTTATCTAGTTGAAGAATATTAATTTTCAAAATAAAGGAAAATTATAATTAACAACTTTTTTAACTAAGATGCATAGTCGTACATGTACCTACTACGTACATACGTAAATAAATAAAATAAAGTAAATCATATTTAAAGTACAAAATATACTAATATTTTTGTTCCGCAGCAAAAAATCATTTAAATATTTTTTGGGACTACATAGTATATTAACAAAATAGTCGTTTGGAAAATCTTAAAAAAATTATACACATTGAGAATTTGAAATTATCAGAAAAAAAATTATATTACCGCTTTCAATTATGAACAATCCTTAATGGAAGGTTTAAGGCAGTTTGATAGAGAACACGATTTGTGCAATATGCAGTATAGATTGAATATGACTGACGTTTTAGTGCTAACTATAGTCAACTATCTCGCCCGGCAGACGTTGTTCTGCCCTTTCCATCGACCTTTCCTATAAAAATCCTTAAATTCGCAATAAAAAAATTAGAGGGTCATTTAGCGGGATAAAAACTATCCTATCTCTCAAGTTGGACCAAACTGCACAGAGTGTGCAAAATTTCATTGAAATCAGTTCAGTAGTTTAGGAGTTCATCGCGGACAAACAACGTGACACGTAATTTTTATATATATAGATTTTAGCTCATACGAAATCATAGAAACTGATATTGGCAACACGCATCAAGGAGAACGTAAAAAGTTAGTGTCAATTTGCATTAATTAAGTAAAATATTTTTCATTGCATATTAGTGTTATTACACTTCAAAAAATTGCTCACTGTTAAATGTTAATTTACATATTTTTGTAGTATCATTCCATCAGCATAAATATTATAGCATAACCATATTGAAATCTGAAATATCCAGACAGACTTGATCGGTTGAGGTCATATTCAAACAATATGTTTGTTTTGTCAAGACAAGGGTTCATAGTTAGGATCCGAGTGGTGGCGCTGTTTTCAATTTATGAACGAACTCTATATTTATGGACCACAATTACTCACATTCACAATATAAATTGGTTTAGTGCTAAAAAAGAAAATTACAAAATCAAGATCCTATATGTGGCAATGTGGTGTATGATATTAATAAAGTTTTATATTTAGTTACATATAAATTAAGGATTATTCATATTGATAAAGGTTGTTTTAAGGGAAGTGTAACGTTCCAATGGAGTTAAAGCAAAGACAACCCTGCAGTTAGAACGAATGTCACAATTACTGCTGTAATGAGCCCACTGAGAAGCTAGGTCAAGTACATGAGGTCTTTGTAGGTTGCGGCGAAATGAAATGCGCGTGTGAAATTTCTATAGTATTCGTATAACGCGATGCAAAAGTGTTTGCCGTGTAGTGTCCGCATTAGAGAATTCATTATCGCAAACGTGCAATGGGACCCGTACAGTTATTACTGGGAGCTCTTATCATATTTCCTATCACACTTCCCGTCCTTAATTGTATTTGTCAATCCTCAACATTCAATTCAACATCTTATGTATTTTTTCTTTTACTTAATTTTCTAATTTATGTACTTTTTACGTGGTAGAGCCATGCTGCAGCTATATTAGTAGTATAGTTGTAGCTCGAATGGGTCGGCTCGACCGGGGAAGGACCACGCTCTCACATAATGCCGTGTATGTGAGAATGTGTAGAGAACCGGAAAACCTTTTTACTGCAAAACAGGCATTCCATCTTAGCCCGCACGGGAGACAACGCATCTGCATTTTGATTCACAAACGAGGATGAATGTAGATGTCTATGGGCCACAGTAACCACTTACCATCAGGTGGACTGTGTGCTCGTTTGTCACCCTATCCTATAAAAAAAAATGTACACCTTTCCGATTCATCATTGGTTCTAAACAACAGTTCTTTGCGCAAAAAGGTTGTTTAGAAGAAATCACTTCCAGAGCGACAAGACCGCCTGTTATATTATCATGTATTTAATTTTTTCGTTTTAATGTGTGTTAGTATACGATAAAGAATATATTGATTGATCGTAATCACAAAGAGATTCATAGCGCTAGATCACATAGAAAAGGTGAATCTAAATTATTTCATAGGCGCTCTCGCGCGACTATTTATGTATTTTTTTATACAATAAAGGTGACAAACGAGCACACAGACCCCCTGATGGTATGTGGATGCTGTGGCCCATAGACATCTACATCTATCCTCGTTTGCGAATAAAATGCAGATGCGTTGTCAACCGTGAGGACTAATATGGAATGCCTCGTTTCCAGTAAAAGGGGTATCCGGTTCTCTAAACTCACTAAAAGAAATACAATAGCATTTAGCTGCTATTTTACGCTGGTATTCTGTAAGATCTTGACCCTTCCTCGGTCGAGCAGACCTATTCGTGCTACAACTGTACTATAAATATAGCTAACATGACTCTACCACGTACGTGTATTCTTTAAAAAACATATTATTGTTTGTAGAAAAAAACAAATTACTTAATTTGTGAGGAACCGAATTAAATTAAACCTCACATTTATGAGAAGCCTATAACGGATCTAATAAGAACTTAACATTTTCGCCAACTATTCAGTAGAGTTCATGACCTCTCAAACAGACTTATATCATGAATGAACACAAATCCTCGCGGCCTTGCTCGATCGCGCTCATATACGGAACGCGGGCGATCAGCGTACAATTGGCCTGGCAACACTGCCACAACGACGCCATTGTACCTTTTGTGGCGGACATAATAGCCGTCACCGCGAGTTACGACGGGATGCGGTCACGAATTTGTGATCCGTCAACTTTATTGCTTGTTCGATTCGCAGAAGTGATGCATCGTCTACAGGATAAACAAAAATAATCTAAATAAGAAAATATAAACGAACCGTGTCAGCTCTGGGACAAAGCGCCGTAAATTTCACACATCGCAAGCAGCCCGGTTTGAACCCCGCCGGCAGCAATGACATTTATAAAACCCATTCAGAAATCAGGAAAGGAACGTGCCCAGCAGTGAGGCGTATTAAGTCCCTAACTTTACTTCATAAAAGATGTAAATTAAAAATTCTGTAATTTCACTTTAAGCTTAGTGTTATTTATCTAGAAGTAGTATCACTTGCTCTGATCTCTTAAAGGCTGTAAATATCCGTTCTACTATAATCATAACTAATTGAATCAGGCGTTACTTTGCAGAAATCCATTATATTAAAAACTAGCTGATACACGCAATTGTGTCCGCATTGCTTGATATATTAACAAAGTTTTCGTATGTGCGAAGGGAAAAACATCAAAAAGATCGCAAACAAAAATATACTTTGCTTACAAAATTTCTTTGTAAACAATGTTATTCGTTGCTCCGTTTGTAGCTAACTGGTTTAGTAACGCGAGAGCAAGCGACGTACAGTTGACCGTGTAAAAAACCCCATATAAAAATCGTTATTTCTTAAAACGTTAATAACTTAATATTAAATGAAGATATCACATTTTTTTCGATAAGGGCCAAGTGTCTAAGAAAAAAACTTAGAAAACCTAATTGAAATCTATCCAGTAGTTTTTCCGTGATGCGCGCACAACTGCAAGCCTCTATCATTTTATTTATATAGAAGATGTTAAAAACGAATTAACCAAGATACGCGTAAAAAAAATAAAATAATGTGTCTTACCTAGTTCGAAGAGCACCTACCACCCTTAATAGCATGCACTATCCCCGTTACCACTAATTAGAACACCACTGTACCTACTAGAGAAGACACGCCACCGTCGATAATACGAATCGTGTTTTGGCACTAAACGGGTTATCATTAGGAGAAATTAGCTAGGTAGGATACATCATTTTTTTTTCACGCAGATGTTAGCTAATTAATTTTTAACATTTTCATTTATATTCCTTGTGCAAGAAGTGGGTTAGACACAATGTAAGGAATACTCATGATTATTATTTTCTTCATCATCTCGTTTAAGTCCAAGGCTCTCCTGTAGTAGGAAACTTAACAGATTTAAAATTAAACCATTTTATACGCGGTAGAGCCATGCTGCAGCTATATTATAGTTGTAACACGACTGGGTCGGAACGACCGGGGTAGGACCACGCTCTCACAGAATACCAGTGTGAAATAGCAGCTTAACGCTGCTCTGTTTCGTATGGTGAGTTTAGAGAACCGAAGATCCTTTTTACTGGAAACGAGGCATTCCATATCAGTGATCTAGGGTGAGAACACGTCTGCATTTTGATTCTTAATCGAGGATAAATGTAGATGTCTATGTTCCACAGCATCCACTTAACATCAGGTGAACTGTGTGCTCGTTTGTCACCCTTATAATATTTAAAAAAAACATGCTTAAAAAGACATTTGCGTTTTTGCCATCACCTAAATACAAAATGTGCTGGAATGCCACCTCTTTTAATAATATTGCAAGCGATTGACACAGTTAAACTTGTAATTACTGAATTTGAGGATGTACAACACATTATCGAGACTAAATACTTGGTTATTTTCTTTTCACATTTAGCACATGCATTATTTGCATTTATTATTTTTATTCATTCATTCATAGGGGGGTATTTGCCACGCTTGGCGAGCGGGTTGGCAACCGCAGTTTTTTTTTAATTGTAATTTCGACTACTATCGGGAAGATGCTGCTGCCCATCTCCTGCCTAGCTCGAAAAACCGACAACCGATGGGGAAAAAAGGTTCTCGAGTGGCAGCCTCGTACCGGCAGGCCAAGTGTTGGGCGTCCCCCCACTAGATGGAGTGACGACCTGGTGAGATGTGCAGGAAGTCGATGGATGCAGATGGCTCAGGACCGTGCTTTGTGGCATTCCTTGGGGGAGGCCTATGTTCAGCAGTGGACTTGTGAAGGGCTGTAATGATGATGATGATGATTATTATTTTTATAAGACTGAGCAAAAGGTTTTACAATTAAAACTTGGCAGGTGAATTGACAAACTCAGTACCCGATGCACGGAGTACTATTTCACCAGGTCTCGCACCACTGACCGTCAGCGGTCGTTTTTCTAAGCCTGACGTAAACGAGTATGCATTATTTTTTATCTCTATTTATTTAGGGATTCTTATTTGTTAACATGTCAATCCCATTATAACTAACTTAAAATCTATACATTTACTATTAATCTGCACATACTCAATGCAATATCCGAGGTGGGTGCATGTAGAATGCCTTGCGCAATACCCGTATTGTACACATTTATCTTATAGGTCCTTATAAATAATTCCCTTGCCCCTCGGTTCCGCTCACATTTCATTAAAAAATGATGTAAATCTTCTATTACTCCACACGTTTCACAATTAGGTAAATCAGTTCGTTTCATCAGATAAGAATTTTTTTTTGATGGGATGTGACCTGTTCTAATTCTAAACATTATTTTAATAACATTTCTATTTAATTTTGTGTCTATAAACCAATGTATTCGGGGCAGCTCACTCTGTATCGTTTTGTACCAAATACCTTTCGTTTTGGAGCGTTCATTGAAAAGCTCTTTCCATTCGATATGACATGAATTTCTAAATTTTGGCAGTACTTCTGAGTAACAAGGGTTAATATTATACTCTACACCGTATACACAAGCAGAATTTGCTAATCTATCTGCCTCCTCATTACCCAATAGACCAATGTGGGATGGAATCCATTGCACTCTTGCACAGATATCGCGTATACTGAACTGATAGAGTATGCATCCTGCTATTCATTATATCTAGCCATCATAATATCCGTCATGATTTATTTACTTAACTTCTTCACGCGAAACAGCCGGTTCAAATTTGACACCGAAAGAGTTACCTGACGTCGGATTACTGAGTTATGACCACTTTTATCGGTCGATTGATAACTTTTTTGTCTCGTATAGAAGGTTAAGGTTGCATGCGAGTAATTCAGATAAGAGTTATGAAGGCACTATAATACTAGCTTTTTAATTGGCATTTGGTACGTACGGTTGATACGTGGTAGAGCCATGCTGCAGCTATATTAGTAGTATAGTTGTAGCACGAATGGGTCGGCTCGATCGGGGATGGACCACGCTCTCACAGAATACCAACGTAAAATGGCAGCTTGACACTGCTGTGTTTCGTATGGTGAGTGTAGAGAACCGGCGACCCATTTTACTGGAAAAGAGGCATTCCATCTTGGTCCTCACGGGTGACGACGTATCTGCATTTTGATTCTTTATTGAGGATAAATGTAGATGTTTATGGGTCACAGTAACCACTTACCATCAGGTGGACTGTGTGCTCGTTTGTCACACTATCCTATAAAAAGAAAAAAAAATTAAACAATTACCAACTTTTTATTTCACCACAGAATAAAAATACTCTAATTTGGGATAAATTAAAACTTTTTACACGAATAATGTAGCCTATGTCCCATTCTTGTTTGTTATCTATAATATTGCCAAGTTTCATCAAAATCCATTAAGTAGTTTTAACGTGATTGAGCCACAAGTATACACACATCCAAACAAACTTTTACATTTAAAATATTAATAGAATTGCATAATGTGTGTATTGCATGTCATATATTATGATATAGTCAAATTCGCTATTAGATCACGATATCGGCCGATACAACACGTATAAACAATCAACGCTTTAGATGCACGCGATCATTGTCCGCACGAGCATTGTTTCACTATTTATTATGTCATATAGCTTCATTGTCTGTCCATCTGTAATATGGAACACAGACATATCATTGAATAAAGTAAAATAAAAAGACATTACATACATATAGCGTTTGTATCAAAACTGGCTGAAAACACAAAATATAATATGTCAAATATCCCTTATCCGTTCAAAATATCAAAATAAAAGGTACTAAATATACCTAAGACATGGACGTACTATAATAGTAGGTCTGTATTATAATAAAGTATAGAAAATTTGCAATTTAAAATGTTTTCTAAAATTGCAAAATAAACAGATTATTAATAATTATTGTATTAACTTTGGCCTCTCAATATATTTACGAAAATTTAATGTATGTACACAAAAACAAAAATAGTTTTATTGAAAATAGTAATGTACACTCTGTAAATACTAGAAACAAGCACAAGTTAGTTATACCAGTTACTCGACTCCAAAGAGTCAGTAATTCCTTCATTGGCGCAATGTGTACGCTTTTACAAAAAAGTTCCAGAAAATATGCAGACCTTATCTATCAAAAGTTTTAAAATATTTATTAAGCAAATATTGTCTAGTAAGACCTACTAAAGAGTTCATGACTGATTGTTGAATGAGGTGATCGCTACCATGCTGTTTCTAATTGTTATACAGTAATTATAGATTAGACTTAATTGTTATGTTAGGTATTAAAATTCGCTTAAAAACTAAGAAAGCGAAACCGGGCATAAGAGCTATTCTCGATACGACGCAAGTAGAGAACAGATCGCGTGTGCGGAACCAATGCACTTGACATTGCAAAGAAAACGTTTTGGTTTTAAATTATGAAACATGCTACGTTTTTATCTCGGGACATTTTAACTCTGCTATGAAATCGAAAACAGCATAATGTTATCTCTATATATTGTTATTATATATTTATTTACTCACTTATAAAAATAT
Organism: Parnassius glacialis; assembly: GCA_033319125.1. Lineage (NCBI taxonomy): Eukaryota > Metazoa > Arthropoda > Insecta > Lepidoptera > Papilionidae > Parnassius > Parnassius glacialis. Next base: position 47,004,348 of record JAVANC010000027.1, on the reverse strand, counting down.
AATTTGTTTCCTTGGTATTTATTGAGGATTGATTTTTCATTGATTTTTCAATCAGATAAAAGTTTGCATCAAATAAACCTGAATGAATGCGCAAGTAAAAAAATTAAACTTATTTATTCATCATCATCATCATCATTACAGCCCTTCACAAGTCCACTGCTGAACGTAGCCCTCTCCTAAGAAATGCCACAAAGCACGGTCCCGAGCCATCTGCATCTTTTTATATAGGGCCCTATATAAAAAGATGCAGATGGCTCGGGACAAACGAGCATGCGGCTCACCTGTTGATAAGTGACTACCGCCGCCCATGAACAATCGCAACACCAGAGGAACCAGGGCAATCACAGACGCGTTGCCGGCCTTTTAAAAAGGAGTAGGCTCTTTTCTTGAAGGTACCTAAATCGTATCGGTCTGGAAAAATCGCTGGTGGTAATCCATTCCACAAAGTAGTTGTGTAAGGAAGTAAACATCTTCTAAATCACACAGTGGTGGCCCGCCAATCATCCAGATAGTGTGGATGGTATCGGGAATTCTGCCGCGATGTACGTTCGTGAAATTTGGCGACTGGGATTAATTAATCCGAACAATTCCTCAGAGCACTTGCCGTAGTAAATGCGAAAGAAAATGCAAAGGGATGCAACATCTCTTTGCAGCGCCAATGAATCGAGCCGATCGGAAAGGACTCGGTCGTCGACGATTCGAGCCGCTCTGCGCTGGATGCGGTCAAGTGGAAGGAGCTGGCACTGGAGAGCCCCAGCCCAGAGATGGGAACAGTATTCCATGTGAGACCGAACCTGCGCCTTGTAAAGTTGCAGGCGTTGTGCCGGCATGAAATACTGTCAGGTCTGCTGAGCACGCCAATCTTTTTGGAGGCCAATTTGGCCTACTCTTCCAAGTGACCACGAAACTGCACGTCACTCGATATGTCGAGGCCGAGGATTTCAGTACTGGTTGAGGCAATAAGGGGAGTGCATTGAAACTGAGGAGATACGACAAAGGGGTTCTTTTAACGGTGAATGCGCAAACTTGTGTCTTCTGAGGATTAAACTGGACAAAATTTTGTCACCCCCAATCCGACTTCAGTCACAAGTTTGTTCCGGTACTCGGCGACGTTTTCCCGAGAATTATTAGCACGGCCGGTGTATAGAGCATCACCAGTGCTGTTATTCGCATAGCAATGAATGTTATCGGTTTGCAATCTATCGACTTCCTGCATATCCTACCAGGGCATTACTCCATCTAGTAGGGGACCTGGTTCTACACTTGGCCTAACGGTACGGAGTTACCATTCGAGAACCTTTTTTCCCCATCGATTGTTGGTTCTTCGAGTAATATGGCGGCACAATGCCACTTCAAAGAACTTTTTTATTCACTCGTATACAACTATAATTATATTTTTTTGTTTTGTTGTTGTATTTTATTCTATAAATAAATTTTATGTAAGGATTAAATTTGATTGAATTAGTTCATGTTAGTATAATAATTCGATTAGTTTTTACTAAGTTTCCATCTCAGCGATTTTTGCACCGAAGAAAATTGTTTGCAAAGATTTTTAAAACTATGATTTTGTTACTTAAAGCCGTTATTCCTCGCTACGTTAGTACATATTAGAAGATTAACGTTTAATTTGAAATCTGAAGTTAAATATAAGTCAGTTAATGACTACAGTATTTTTTTGAACTTGTGGACAATGTAAACAAACACTTTTTCATAAAATTTATCACATTAAGTATCATACTACACAAACAAGCGAAGCTTAATCTATTTTGTACTTACATTTTTATTGTTTTATTATAGCATTAACAGCAAAACATTTTAAACAAATTTATTAGTATAATACAATTAAATTTTTGGTAATCGGTCGGCTCGACCATGCTCTCACAGACTACAAGCGTAAAATAGCTTTAATGCTGCTGTGTTTCGTATAGTGAATGTAGAGTACCGAGGACCCCTTTTTACTGGAAACGAGGCATTCCATCTTAGTCCGCAGGGGTGACAACGCATCTGCATTTTGATTCGCAAACGAGGATATATGTAGATGTCTATGGGTCGCAGCGTCCACTTACCATCAGGTGGACTGTGTGCTCGTTTATCACCTTTATTCTTTATAAAGAAATAACATGCTGCTGTATTCCGTGTGATGACGAGAACCGAGCAATTTAGATCTAATTATACCTACTTATTCCTCAAGGGTGACAATCAACAGCGCGTCTATATTTTGATTATTTTTAAGTATAAATGGTTCCCGTTTATCTCTATAATAAAAAAAATATCAAATATCTTAATACAATGTTTTTTCTTTGACAGCTCCCTGGCGCAATCTCATAGCGATTATTTACGGCTCTGAGGCCCGCGGAAGAAATAATAGTACTACGTAACCGCGTGTTCAAATCCTGCATGGAACAAGTATTTGTATGTATGTAATTGTCTCGGGTCTGGATGTTTGTCCTTGTCCTTCTGCAATTTTTGTATGTAAACTAATATTTAATAAACACGATACATAAGAAAATCCTAGTGTGGAGGTAACGTATTAAAAAAAAAAGAAAAATCAAGTACATGATTATACCTATAATTTGCTGCAAACTAAAAGCCTTTTGTCTTGCAGTTTGCAGCATGTGTGTGAGTGAGTCTTTATAACAGTGAAATGGGAGGAGGCAAAATAGAAAATTCGTTTTATTACGTAAAAAAATTTTTACCGAAGCGTTACTTTCCATGATGTCGCCAACAACAAATCACTTTCTCTCTCTGTACAACAAAAAAAAAGCACTTGACGTTCATACGAGACAATGAAACGGAATATTTTATGAACAGCAATTTTTAAACTTTTTAATCGAGTTTAAATAAACAAGAAGGTTCTATGTCAACGCATACGTTTTTTTTAAAAAAATAATTTCTACATAATAGCTTTTGAAATTGTGGCCTTACTCGTGATTCTTGAGGATTTTTTTAAAAGTTAGTTATTATTTTTTTAAAGTTTAATCATTTTTACTTTTTGTGTACAAACGAGTATGCTGCTTACCTGATGGTAAGTGACTACCGCCACCCATGAACAACTGCAACACCAAGGGAATTTAAAGTACGTTGCCGGCCTTTTAGAAAGGAGTGAGCTCTTTACTTTTTTCTTTTTTTATAGAAGAGGGGGCAAACGAGCATGCGACTCACCTGATGGTAAGTGACTACCGCCACCCATGAACAACCGCAACACCAGGGGAATTGCAGATGCGTTGCCGGCCTTTTAGAAAGGTGTAAGCTCTTTTCTTGAAGGTTCCTAAGTCGTATCGGTCCGGAAAACTCGCTGGTGGTAATTGATTCCACAAGGAAGTTGTGCGAGGGAGAAAACTTCTTCTAAATCGCACAGTGGTGGACCGCCAATCATCCAGATGGTATGGATGGTAACGCGAGTTTTGTCGCGATGTGGGATGGTGAAATTGAGCGGCTGGAATTAGTCCGAACAATTCCTCAGAGCACTCCCCGAAGCCCTTAGGAAGGAAGCTTCGAAAGAAGCGCTTTGTGCCAGACCCGATCGAAGGCCTTCGCTATGTCCAAACTAACGGCCAATGCCTCCCCCTTGGACTCTACTGCCTCCGCCCATCTATGAGTCAGATAGACTAGAAGATCACCAGCTGATTGACCGCAACGAAAACCATACTAGCGGTCACTAATCAGCTGGTGATCCTCAAGGTACCTCATGAGCTGGCAGTTAATAATGGATTCCATTATTTTGGAGAACAAGGAGGTGATGGCGATAGGCCTGTAGTCGGACGGATCTGAGCGGTCGCCTTTTTAGGGATCGGGTGGACCAAAGCTGTCTTCTATGAATTCGAGATTACGCCTTGGGACTTGGGAGTAGGAGTACCGGAAAAGACGCGTTAAAACCGGTGCCAACTCCGGAGCACACATCTTCAGCACAATGGGAGGGACTCCATCAGGCCCACTCGACTTGCTGACGTCCAGAGAGAAGAGTGCTTTGCGAACCGAGCGCTGTGAGAACCGCACATCCGGCATGGAGCACTCACACCGCGGGATGGTCGGCGGTGTGTTCCCCCCGTCATCAAGAGTCGAGTTGGAGGCAAAGAGAGAGCCCAACAGATCGGCTTTCTCCTTTGCGGCATGGGCCAGTGAGTCGTCCTCTCTGTGCAGAGATGGAAGAGATAGCTGACAGAAGTTCCCTTGGACAGCTTTGGCGAGAGACCAGAATGCACGGGTTCCCGAAGGAGGGCGAACTAGCTTCTCGCCAATTCTGCCGATGTGCTGAGACCTTGCCTTGGCAATAACGCTTTTGAAGGACCTGGAGGCGGAATTATACTTCTTTTTAATCCAATATCCATCTCACTCGCAGTTTTTCTTATCTTGCCATGAAAGAAATATTATTTTTAATGATGTTTCATTTTAATAGACGATAGTAATTCATTTATTCGTATTATTTTTATAGGATAAGGGTGACAAACGAGCACACAGTCCACCTGATGGTAAGTGGTTGCTGCGGCCCATAGACATCTACATCTATCCTCGTTTGCGAATCAAAATGCAGATGCGTTGTCACCTGTGAGGGCTAAGATGGAATGCCTCATTTCCAGTAAAAAGGGTCTCCGGCCACCTGCACTCACCAAGCGCAACGCAGAGGTAAACCTCTACTTCACGCTGATATTCTGTGAGGTCGTGGTACCACTCCGGTTCGAGCTGGCCCATCCGTGCGACAGCAAAAGCTACCGCTTGGCTCTGCCGCTGTTAAAGGTCTTGAAGGTCCTTAAGTCGTACGGTCCGGAAAAATCGCCGGTGGTAACAAAGAAGTCGCACAAGGAAGAAAACTCCTAGTAAAACGCACAGTGATGGACGGCCAAGCGCATCATGAGTTTTGTCTGAATTAATCCGAACAATTCCTCAGAGCACTCCTAGTGGTAAATGCGATAGAAAATGCAAAAGCATGCAACATCCCTTCGAAGCGCCAGTGAATCGAGCCGATCATAAAGAACTCGGTCGTCGACGATTCGAGACGCTCTGCGCTGGATGCGGTCAATTGGAAGGAGGCTGGCGCTGGTTTTATTGCCTCTAACTGACACGCGCATCTTACTCTTACTCCCCGGCTGACGCAGAGATAATAAAACATTGACTATGTTCAACTGAACTGTACTGTAATCCGTAGAATAAACTAAATATTGCGTAAATTGAAAGTTTGTAAATTCCATAAGGTAATTATTATTACATTTTATTTAGAAATATGTTTGTTTAGATTAAAATAAGAGTATTTTATTTCAAATTCTTATATTTATTTTATATTAAAAACTTATTATATATTAAATTAAAGTCTTCGCGCATATGCGACTCTACTATCTCCCGCGCATGCGTGAAGACATAGAGTAGCGCACAATTTTTGTTTGGAATAATAATAATAATAATTTACGATCGAATTTTCTGAAGTAAAGTTATTTCTATGTCTGGATACTGATTATGATAAATTAGTTAACGGGAACCACAAGGTTGTTATATGTTGTATAATACGTATCTTTTTATATATTAACTACTTTGCCCGCGTGGAAATCATTAAGATTGGATTTCATAGGTTTTAATTTTTTCTGCGGAACTCTAGTTCTTTTTCTAAAACAATAGTAACCTATGTTACTCCTTATAATATCAGCTATTTGCCAGTGAAAGTCTCGTCAAAATCGGTGCAGCCGTTTCGGAGATTAGCCGGAACAGACAGACAGACAAAATGATTAAAATTGTTTTTTTTTGTTATAAGTACCGTATATACTTTCATATTAGTATAAAGCTGTTATTTTGACATTACAAACAGACACTTTAATTTTATTTATTTGTATAGATGTAATGCAATTTACTTCAGATTACACTCACTTTTGTACGTCCGAAGAATCTGAAATTTTGCAGTCATATTAAGAATTGTTGATAATACAATAATTCCCCGACTATGTTCCAGAACTCCCACTAGGGTCATCAGTTCATGATCAATACTAATGGTTTAATTTTTCAAAAATCTAACATTATTTTTATAACAAGTGTTCCAATTAACAACTGAATAAGCAACGGAGTTCTAAATTCAAAATAAAAAGGCAAAGGTTCTCAATTCGACTGTATTTTTTTATGTGTGTTAACTCAGAACTTTTTTCTAGGTGAACAAATTTTGATGATTGTTTTTTTATTTGAAAGCTGGCGTTTCTCATGTGGTCCATATTTGGTCATAAATTGACCAGTAGTTTTTGAGTTATCCTTAATAATGCGTATTTAATTGACTTCGACTGCATTGATGAAGTTCTCATTTTATTTATATTGAAGTCGGTTGTACATTTTTTTTAATTTGATCACTTGTTGAGCTTGAAGTTTTGCGAGATCTTAGTAACTAAGCTAATATTTGAATGTCCATTCATATCTTAGTCCTCATGGGTTGCAACACATCTGCATTTTGATTTATAATCTAGGATAAATATAAATGTCATCAAGACAAATCAGGTGGACTGTGTGCTCGTTTATTACCATAATTGCCCTAATCTATTAAAAAATTATGGCAAATATGACTTCAGGAAATCTATGGAGACCTATGTTCTGAATTGGACTTTTACTAGGCTGTAAAGTTAGATATAATGATATAATAATTGTAGTTACATTATTTTATTGTTTGCGTCAAGTTTACAAATAAAATTAGCCGCGTAGAAAAAGGTCAGTCCTTTCAATTATTGATAATAGAGATCGATTTATATTTGAACAGCGATTGCAATTGCGAAGGCTTTCCTTCGAAGCTAGTCAGGTCAAGGGCGTTCACTAATGATCAAGTACAAATAATAGATGGACGATTCATCCAACTACGGTGTATTCATTCATATTTAATAATGCAATGGAATAAATTGACGGCACAAAGGCGAGCACTACCTAACTAATGGATTTAGAAATGGGGCAATTTTGTAAATATTCTGTTATTTTTAAATTTAGACTTGCATCGTGTTGTTTATCAAGTGAAACTAATTAAGAAGTTGTTCTTTCCAGTCGAAGGTGCGTAATTATATTGTATTAATTTACAATTACTTGATAGAGACATGCTGCTGATATATTATAGTTGTAGCGAGAAAGGGTTGGCTCGACCGGGGAAGGACCAGGCTCTCACAGAATACCAGCGCAAAACAATATCTCAGTGACAGTGGAAGTTGATGCTCATAGAGATTTACATCTATTCTCGAATAATACTAAGATGAAATGCCTCGTTTCGAGTAAAAAGGGTCTCCGTTTCTCTACCCTCACCATATGAAACACAGCAGCATTAAGCTGCTATTTTATACTGGTATTAAATGTCTTACCCCGGTTGAACCCACCCTTTCGTGCTACAACCATAATATAGCTGCAGCGTAGCTTTGACACTTAAAAAAACGTCTGTACAATAGTATAGACAGTCGGTAAAAATCACTACGGAATACCAATGAAAGATATTTGCTATTCAATTTACGTCCCACAGAATGATGAAATTGGTTTCGAAATCATCGATGGAATAAGAATCGAGGAAAAGCCTGCCGGCTCGTTTAGCGTATGAGACTGGCAACTACAGCGCCACGCATTCGAAATTCAAATATGTAAAAAGAAATAAAGGAACGTAGTGGAACCACTGTATATTGCAGCTGCAGAACTAATAGGTTAGTTCGATAGTGGAAAGACCACGTCCAAACAAAGTACCAGCGCCAAGCAACATGCTGCAGTTTCGTAGTGACAGGAGCCAGGGACTCCTTATATTGAACTGATACTGTAAGGAAGCAAATATTTTTTTTTATAGAATAAGAACATATTCCATTCCGTGTGAGTTCGAATCCCGCACGGAACAAGTATTTGTATGGCCTACAAATAATTATTCCGGGTCTCGATGTTTGTCCTTGTGCAATTTGTGTTTGAAAACTGCCTCTGCGATACAGGAGAAAATCCTAGTGTGGGGGTAACGTTTTTTTTAAAAAAAAATCATAAAATATTAAAGCGTGTTAATAAGAAAAATTGTCAAGGAACAGCTACGCACCAAAAACGATCCATTCCACATAACGTTATATCATGCTCGGCATCCATCCATTGACATAACGTTAGAATTAAAAAAAAACCAACGACTAAAATGAACCATAACAGCTTTGTAATGTTAAATCTTTAATAAATGGATTTTATGTCTTTATAATTTAATGTTTTAATATTAGAGACCGATACTTCAATTTTATTTTTTTTAAAACTTCAATTTTGTTTATATGTAGGTATAGGTATAAGTATACGAGTATATAAAGTAAGGTGCGTGAATAAATGATTTTTTAATCATTTACTCACGCACTTTAAACACGTATCAAGAGTCATGATACTGGCTCTACCGAAAAAAAATGCTTATATTAAACAATAAATAAACAATATAATAGAAACATTGTAAATTATACTGTGTTATTCTTTACAAGAGCGTAGCTTACGAAATAGGAAACTTCTTGTCGCATTTGACCCCGGTTGCAATGATTCAGAGGTCCATTCTGTTATTAAATCTGCCGATCCTGTCACAGGATACTTTTCTACACCCATCACAGCTGTTTGCGTCACTGATTACATTAAGAGGGTCACATACACTACGTGACATATTATATTTTATATATAAAGATATGTGTTTGTTTTAAGGAGATTGTACAACCAGTACGTGTTGCCAGTGATGACTTATGGATCTAAGACGTGATCCTGCACAGCTAGCCATATGAGGAAACTCAAGGTAGCTCAGCAAGCTATGAAGAGGGCTATGCTCGGGGTTTCTCTGCGTGATGGACTTACAAATGAGGATATCCGCAGTAGCACCAGAGTATTCCACATAGCCCAACGGATTTGTAAGCTGAAGTGGCAATGGGCCGACGATATAGCTCGAAGAACCGACAGCCGATGGGGAAGAAAGGTTCTCGAGTGGTATCCTCGTACCAGTAGGCGAAGTGTAGTATGACGACCCACTAGATGGAGTGACGATAAAATGATATAATACAGGACTGTGCTTTGTGGCGTTCCTTGGTGGAGGCCTATGTTCAGCAGTGAACTTGTGAAGGACTGTAATGAACGAATGAAAAAATATGTTTTAATCCAAAATATGCATAAAGGATTGTTTGTCTGTTGAAGAGATAAGATAGGGTCATGGAAACCATTGGTTCCTACTATTTTCTGTAATCGGTATTCCACGTATGACTACTACACACTTAAAATCAAAACTGGGTAGTGGGGATACTTGATCCTTAAACGCGATGTACGCATCATTCATTTGGTACAATAATTCATTACAGCTTATCAAAAGTCCACTTCTTAAAATTGGCCTAACATGGGGTTTTAGACCATAGTCGCCGCGCTTCGCAAGCAGGGTTGGCAACTGCAGTTTCTTATTATTTGGTGATGTTATTTGGGATGTTATTTGGTGATGTTATTTGGTGATGTTATTTGGTGATTTTATGTGGTGATGTTATTTGGTGATGTTATTTGGTGATGTTATTATTGATGTTATTTGGTGATTTTATTTGGTGATGTTATTTGATGATGTTATTCGGTGATGTTATTTGGTGATGTTATTTGGTGATGTTATTTGTTTATGTTATTTGGTGATGTTATTTGGTGATATTATTTGGTGATGTTATTTGGTGATATTATTTGGTGATGTTGTTTGGTGATGTTATTTGCTGATGTTGTTTGGTGATGTAGTTTGGTGATGTTGTTTGGTGATGTTGTTTGGTGATGTTGTTTGGTGATGTTATTTGGTGATGTGATTTGGTGATGTTATTTGGTGATATTATTTGGTGATGTAATTTGGTTATGTTATTTGGTGATGTTATTTGGTGATGTTATTTGATGATGTTATTCGGTGATGTTATTTGGTGATGTTATTTGGTGATGTTATTTGGTGATGTTCTTTGGTAATGTTATTTGGTGATGTTATTTGGTGATGTTGTTTGGTGATGTTATTTGGTGATGTTATTTCGTGATGTTATTTGGTGATGTTATTTGTTGATGTTATTTGGTGATGTTATTTGGTGATGTTATTTGGTGATGTTATTTGGTGACGTTATTTGGTGATGTAATTTGGTGATGTTAATAGGAAGGTGCTGCTGCCAATCTCCTGTTTTATTATGTACATTTCCTACTGACGCCACTTACGATAAAAGATGGTTTGGAGTATTGCATTTTTGGACGTGGTAGAGCCATGCTGCAGCTATATTAGTAGTATAGTTGTAGCACGAATGGGTCGTCTCGGCTGGGGAAGGACCACGCTCTCACAGAATACTAGCGTAAAATAGCAGCTTAACGCTGCATTGTTCCGTATGGTGAGTGTAGAGAACCGGAGACCCTTTTTACTGGAACCGAGGCATTCCATCTTAGTCCTCACGTGTGACGACGCATCTGCGTTTTGATTTATAAATCAAAAAGATGTAGATATCTATGGGCTACACCTACAGCAAACACATACCATCAGGTGGATTGTGTGATCGTTTGTCACCCTGTTCCTATTTTAAAAAAACGTATTATTTTACGCCGCAATTACATGACATCGCAATAACGTTTACGAAATGGCGGACATCGATACAGTTACAGCTCCAGCCCTGTTTCACTCTCTAGAAGTTCTTTATATTTTGTCGTTGCTCCAATCAATTAACGTTATGGCAACTAAGCGTGAGTAATAGACCAGTATGTAGACACTCACTTCGCTCGCGCTACCCTATTTTTTACTGCCGCACGTAAAGCCGCCAATTCGGGGAGAGCGCGGCAAAGCGAGCCAAAGCGGCAGGTTCCCGTTTAAAATAATAATGTCCTCTAGCCCGATCTTTAGGTCACATCGGCCAGTCTCAACATCTCCACAGGACAGAGCTATAGTGCCCAAGTGTATGTGCAAGCACAGGTGCACTCTATTCCCTCACGCTCATAGTCCGATGGAACGGTAATCCGACACGACTGGAGAGAGATCAGGCGCAGGACCAACGGCTTTACGTCTTTTCCGAGTCACGGGGGTGAAAACACCGCGCCAACTGTCCGACTCCGGGCTGCTCCTGAGAAAATCTTTATAGAAAAACCGAGTGATTTGAGCTCGACTACTGAGTCGAGCTCAAATCACTCAGTATACGAACTTAGGACGTCGTGACCAGCAACATCGTTTACGACGACGAGACCAACGAGGCTGTCAAAGTCCCGTATTCATTTCTACACACTTTAGGGGTCACTCGCGCTTTTAGAGTATACATTCCTTATTTAATTGTAGACATACATAAGTACTTTAAGTGCTAACCACTCACTTTTTTTATAGTATAAGGGTGATAAACGAGCACACAGTCCACCTGATGGTAAGTGGTTGCTGCGGCCCATAGACATCTACATCTATCCTCGTTTGCGAATCAAAATGCAGATGCGTTGCCACCCGTGAGAACTAAGATGGAATGCCTCATTTCCAGTAAAAGGGCCTCCGGCCACCTGCACTCACCAAGCGAAACGCAGAGGTAAACGTCTACTTCACGCTGGTATTCTGTGAGGTCGTGGTACCACCCCGGTTCGAGCCGGCCCATCCGTGCGACAACAAAAGCTGCCGCGTGGCTCTACCACTGTCTAACTGGCACACTGGCGCGTGAATAGGCTGAATTTAACTAATCAGAAAGGTATCTATAACCAACTAATTCTGTAACTAAGAAACATGCGAGAGTGTCGTGGAACACTCGGTTAGAACGAAGTTCCTTTCGTAGTATATTATTATTGATAAACGTATTATATTATTGATTAATAATATACAAATAAATGAATTACTATCGTCTATTAAAATGAAGCATCATTAAAAATAATATTTCTTTCATGGCAAGATAAGAAAAACTGCGAGTGAGATGGATATTGGAACGAAGTTCCTTATCGGACGGTTCGAATTCGGCGGATGGGGGCTAGGCAAGAAAAAGTGTAAGATTTTTCCGTCAAGACCCCATCTGACATAGTGTAGGCCTTGACGGCTACAAGGAAGCGAGATGGAATAATATCCATCGCCCTCGCACTTTTTCTTATCTTGCCAAGAAAGAAATATTAATGATGCTTCATTTTAATAGACGCTAGTAATTCATTTATTTGTATTTGTTAATCAATAATATAATACGGTAGGTACACTAATAATATTCTACGAAAGGAACTTCGTTCCAATAAAGTTAGATATCAAAAGATCTAACTGTATAGTGGCGGTGTAAGAATATCCACAACACCATATCGCCTCGAGGGTGTTGGAAGAGGCGATAGAGGGAAAATGCCAACCAGCTTGCCAAGCGTGGTATCTATGGTAAAATGCGCCTATGAAGCAATCCATGAGGGACGCATATCATGTAATGGTAATGGATGGAATGGATGGATCAAAAGATCCTCGACAAAAAGATCGAACCAATCAGAGATTATTGAAATATTTAGACAAAGATACAATGGTTTTGTTTTGATTTTTTTTAAACAATTTACTTTCAAGTATGCTAGAATGTCATTATTGTTTCTTAAATATTGCGATGACTACTGGAATTATGACACTGACGTATTTTACATAAAACATACTTAGTGTTTATCAAATGAAAACCGCAGTTTGTAACACAATAACAATTAAATAAAACTGCGTTTGACAATCCGCCGCCATGCGTGGCAACTATGGCAAAAGTCCTTTTATGAGACTAAGGGAGGCTTCAGCAGTGGACTCAAATGTATATAATCACTACGTTTAAGTGGACTACCATAACTTAGAGTATAGTATTACGTATACTCTAAATTGTTTCTATCGCAGTTAGATACAAACAACTTCGAGAAAGAAGCCGATAGGTGGACTTAGTTGGGCCGGGCAGTATTCGGGAAGCGCCGTCCCGGTCTTCTCGTCGCCCATACCGCAAAGGTTGAAGACGAAAGTCTTCGACCAGTACGTCCTGCCTGTACTCACATACGGTACCGAAACGTGGACACTAACGGTACACTACACTACAAACTCAAAGTCACCCAGCGGGCGATGGAAAAAAGAGTTTCTCTGGCGATGAAGAAATCCGCCGGAGAAACAAGATCACCGACGTAGCTCTTTGCAGGCTGAAGTGGCAATGGGCTGGTCACATTTGTCACAGAAGCGATAATCGTTGGAGTAGGCGTGTCATAGTGTGGAGCTGTGGAGACCCCGTTTAGGCAAACGTAGTGTGGGATGCCTCCTTGCTAGATGGGGCGACGATCTGCGCAAGGCGGCTGGTAGCAACTGGATCCGTGTAGCCGAAGACCAGGCTAAGTGGCGCGCCTTGGGAGAGGCCTATGTCCAACAGTGGTCTGCCGCAGGTTGATGATGATGATGATGAACGGTAAAGATGCTTTATAATCTATAACTCTAAAAGAGTACGCTGAAATACTCTATTTACATTAACTCTGAAAAAAAAGCTCTATCGCAAACCTAAAAAAATACATACATATAATCACGCCTCTTTCCCGTAGGGGAGGGCAGAGACCACTTCTTTCCACTTGCTACGATCCTTACATACTTGTTTCGCTTCGTCCACTTTCCTTATTCCCTTCATACATGCTCTTCGGTTTAGGGTACTCTTGACCTAGCCTTTTTTCAAGACGTCCCTGATTTGATCTAGAAACGTCCGCCTAGGTCTACCCTTTCCAACACTTTCATTCACACTCGCTTTATATACTTTTTTCGTCAATCGTTCTTCATTCATTCTCTAGACATGGGCAAACTACCTCATATTGTTAAAAATTCAAATAAATAATACTCTTATATTAAATCTGTACTCTTTTTACTCTCTCTGAAATCAGATATAGGTACTTTATTACTTCTAAAAAATATTGGCAACCCTACCTGGTTCTAACCTTGTATAAGCTTACTTCAGATCCTATAGCGGGTTACATTGGGGGAGGTTAGGAGGACGAATATGTTCAATTTCAGTAGAAAATTCCACAAACTCTACATAAGTACAATAAAAATCATTTATTAAGGAATAAAATCCGTAAAATTAGTTTTATTCCATGTATAGTATTCGCGTAAATATAAGAAATCATTATGTCATTTATTATTCTGTTAATTACTAACAATTAAGAATCCGACAAAATTATTTCAGTGAAAAACCAATTGCACTAATGTCTAATGTAGTAATAGCATTGTCATTTGCTAATTTCTTTAGTTTTATTTTATTAAGAAGCAAATTATTATCACACCGAATTAGATAGCTTTGTCTGTATTTTTTAATTTACAGTTTTGGCGGCTCCGTGGCGCAGTGGCTGTTGTTCTACAAGTATGTAAATTTGTATGGCCTACACATAATGATTGTGGGTCTGGATGTTTGTCCTTGTGCAATTTATGTATACCATCCTCCACTACACAGGGGAAAATCTGTGCAACATTTAAAAAAAAATATATATTTTGCTCTTGAGTATTATCCATTCGAAATTTTATTTAGGAGAAAAATCTGTCTCTATCTATACGAAGTGTGGTATGATGATATATTATAAGATGATCAAAAATCCAAGATTGTTAAACTTTCTAAAAGGGAAACGCTGTATAAAATATCTTGGCCCTTGACGGATAAAAGAATGATCATCTCCAATTAAATTTTTGTGATTTCGATATACACTTGTATTTGCTTCACAATATTTATTTTTAATTGGGATATATAACCTTTATATACCGTGAAGATACCGTGAAATCAATCAAATGATGACGATGATTGTCAAACAAATAAAAGTGTATATTCAAATCACAAAACTGAAGATGAAATTTCACCAAGTGACGACAATTGCAAGTATAAATTATGTGATCTGCAAAAATGGTAAAACGATCACTAAAATATTCAGGTTGATCACGGGAGCTATTGCAGTACTAGACCTCAGACCTACCAGTACACGCTGTACGGTGCGAGGTGAGGTGGCGATGCCAGCATTGCCAAAGTGTATTTTGATAACTTTATATAGGTAGGACCCATTTAACTCGCTTCGTTTGCAGTCGTGCAGCGTGAAGTGAACACAGTAGCAACAATTCCGGCGGGATTCAGTCCAGATAGACAGGCAGATTAAAGAGTTAAGAAGATTTTAACCTTATGGATGTACCAATCTTGTACAAAATTGTTAGAATAATGTTTAGTTAGAAATTACCCTTAAATATAATTAAAAAAACAATCGCTTTACTGTCAATTTTACTGTGAAATATTAGAATACTATGATATTGAGTCGAGATTTTCTGTTTTTGGTCATAATTATGTACGCAGTACGCACTGTTTAACATAGATCATTTCAATTCATCAGGAGATTGTTCACAGGCTGATTAGAACTGCCAACCTTTTTTATAATAAACAGTACATGAGGCTATTTACAGTTACCTTATTTTAAATTACCTTTATAATACGGTAGAAGGAAGAAAAAAAATACGGTTGAACCACTGTGGTCATCACTGTAACTTCCCGAATTTCGATTACAAATCGCTCCAAATTCAACCTATTTTGATGTAATTTATTATATTACATACACACAGACATAGTGACATCTTCGTACGAATAGTCAGAATGGCTTCCTAGAACCTCTAAAACGTCGATATCTGACCAAACCTCGATTTTCGAAAACTGGGGTGAAACCAATAACCAATTTTTGAAAATCATTGATTTTCATAGCGGGAAGTTAAAAAACATTTTTTTTTATATGATAAGGGTGACAAACGAGCACACAGTCCACCTGATGGTAAGTGGTTGCTGCGGCCCATAGACATCTACATCTATCCTCTATTACAAATCAAAATGCAGATGCGTCTCAATGCGATCATTTCCAGTAAAAAGGGCCTTATGAGTAGTATGTTTTGAATTAATATTATTTCAAAGGAATATTTTTGCTGCTTTTTAGCCTTAAATAACAGCCTCATAAAAGCAGCCTTTGTAAAAATATAGCCTTCTTATCAAATTATAGATAAGTAGGTTTGGCAACCCTAAGACTGCTTTTTTTACAATGAATTGTCACCCACAAAAGTGCACACAGTCCACCTGATGGTAAGTGGATGCTGTGGCTCGGACACACCTACATCAATCCTCGATTAAGAATTAAAATGCATATGCGTTGTCAACCCTGAGTACTAAGTGTCGAGTGCCTCGTTTCCAGTAAAAATGGATCTCCGGTTCTCTACACCCACCATCTACACCACAACAATATTGTAAAGTGATCTATGCCGGGAGCTAACCAAATGTTTATTTTTTATGCTACAGATGTACAAACCTTTTAAGAATCACTATAAAATAGAAATAGATATCATATAATACACATGTGTACATTATTGAAAGTAAGTAGTTAAATTTAAAACGAGTTTGATTTTTTCTTATAGAATAAAGGTGACAAACGAGCACACAGCCCACCTGATGGTAAGCGGATGCTCTGCCCCATTGACTATCTACATATTATCTTTAAACTGTGCTACATGCATACTCGATTAATAACCAAAATATAGATGTCGTCCGTTATTATCCATACGTACTAAGAATGCACCGTTACTGGTAAAAAGGGTATCCAGTTCTCGACATCCACCATACGGAACACAACAACATTAAGCTGGTATTCTGTGAATTAATAAAAAACTATTTTGACATTAATTTCCCGCCCTTTTTAACGTATAAAATGCACAGAAATAAATTTTCCAATCAATGGTTAAAGCAATCGTCGTCGCTAGGCCATAATTTAAATTAAACGCAATTGACTATGAGATTGACACTTTGCGACTGTTCACAATGGCCTATTTAGATAGATCGCCAGGGTTCCATGCGCTGATTCTCTGCTCCCTGCCTAAATAAAACCTAATAGATATTTCCTAGAAAGGAAAACTAATTTATTCGTAAATACCTATACAACGGAAGACAATTATTAACTAACGACTTGTCGCGTAAAAACGTAAATTGCTGCAATTTTGAAGTCATGAAAGTAAACGTACTTTCGGAACCCATTTACGATTAGATAGATAGCAATTAAATAATTGAACTGTAATGTACACGTAACCTAATTGAGTTTAAAAGTTAGATAATTTATCTTTAGCATTTTTTTAATATTAGAGGATAAAATAGTGTTTTTTTTTAAAGTATAGGGCAAGAAATCTAAAGTTAAAAAAAATGTATTAGTCTCTATTGATAATATACATAGTTTATGATTTCAACGCAAAATTTTAAATGGACAGTTACAGGCTTATTCTAATTTTCTTACTTTTTTTACTAAGTCAATTTTTTTTAAATATTTCTCTACTAATAACTGTCGTTCAAAATTCAAATAATTATTTGTAATTATATTTGTAATAATCGTTTATTTTCACTACTTACTAAGTCTCGATGAGCTCACAATTGAGTAGCAGCTTGCCGGGGCCCAGCTCCACTACTGCGACTGTCTGGTCATGATGGTAGATCATTCGTAATGTGTCGTTGCCCACACGGCGCCCCGTGTACGGCTTCACTCCAGCCGCGGGCTCCCGCCTTTCAGCATCCTCGGACCTAGCCCCGACGGTCCCCACGAGCCCAGCCAGGGACCAGCCCGCTGGGAAACTAAACGCGAAGGGCTTCGCTGACGCTGTCTGGGGCGAGGACACGGCTATACAGCAGATCACAAAGACTGATATCAACGATTTAAGAATACCGTCTGCTAAAGGCGCGCCTCTGGTCAGGGCTTCCCTCGCGGAGCGCACCGCGCTCAACAGCCTTCGAAATGACATTGTTATAAGTTTTCGTCCATGACGCGTGTTCGATTCGACTGCTCGGTCTGTGTGCTCGGTGCCGACTGAGTTAGCAGGCTGCGGTCAGCCCTCCACGGCGTGCATTGGACACTTTCTTCGTTAGTGACGTCACATGTATGTGAATTTCTCTCAGGGTAACCACAAATTAGTGATAAATTTACGGACACAGCTTTTGGGGAGCTGTTAACGAAAGCTGTTTTTTTAAAAAGGTTTCGAAACTATTTGTTTTTTTAAGCGTAAGCTTAACTTTAACTACTTATTATTTTGTCACGTACTATGTTTGTACGTAACATAATTTAAAATTAAAAATTTTGTACAATCGACTGCAATAAAAATTATTAAGAATAACTCAAAACCTATTGGTTAGCTCTTGATCAAATTTATATGGCACCACATGTGAAACACCAGCTTTCAAATAAAAAAGAATCATCGAAATCGGTTCACACAGAAAGAAGTTATGAGGTAACACAAAAAAAACATACAGTCGAATTGAGTACCTCCTCCTGTTTGAAGTCGGTAGTAAATAATTGACAAATAATTCATAGGGCTTAATAATTTTCATTGTAAACAATAAAGTGAGAATGCATTTTATAGTTCGTAAAAGATTTTTCACGGACTTTGCTCTAATGATTTATATTTGCACGAATACTACGTACGCATTAAAAAAAACTAATTTTATGGATTTTATTCTGTTTCATTTTACTAACAACTGACCGTGCAACGACATGGTATGGCTGAAGTATACGAAGTGCTGGTGTAATAGTTATCCTGGACCTGGACCACCTTCAGTTTTTTTTATTATTAATTAGAGGTTTGGTTTTTTTTATAGAGGTGGCAAACGAGCATGCGGCTGACCTGATAGTAAGTGACTACCGCCCCTCATGAACAACTGCAACACCAGGGGAACCAGGGGAATTGCAGATGCGTTGCCGGCCTTAAATTCTGTGTCGCTCTTATGCTTGTGTGTGCCTTGTGAATAATAAAATCATTTGTAAACTTTTCTATCAATTCACCTGAAAGATGATATTAACATATTTCCAGACTCAGAGATCAAATATAACATCATCAACTGTAAAATATATCTATAACATAAATATCATGCCTTTTACCTAGAGGGATATGTAGGGACTACGGACTTCCATTTAGCACGATCCTGACACAGCTCTCGCGTTTCTTTCACACTCGCACTCACACAACAACCTCCATTTATCTACTACTAACTTAGCCCATCTTCTTGTATTTTGCCAAAACACGGCAATAATTTTAGAAACTTCATCACCTCATCATTACAGCTCTTTACAAGTCCACTGGTGAATATAGGCCTCCCCCAAGGAATGTTACAAAGTACGATCCTGAGCAGGGGCGTAGCTACCGGCGTATCAGCCGTATCAATGATACGGGGCCCCTGGGCTACAGGGGCCCCGAACGTATGTAAGCAAAAGAGTTCTATGGGACAGGATGTTGGTTTAAATTGTTTGGCTAGCTTAGTTCCTAGGGGTATTAATTGTAAGTAATAACTTATAATCAATATATAATTATTTTAATTCAATGCGAGAGTTTTTGTTCCTTTTGTGAAAAATCTTTACCGTTTATTTGGGCTCCCCGAAAATTTTGATACAGGGCCCTTCTAAGGCACGCTACTCCACTGATCCTGAGCTATCTGCATTCATCAAATTCCTGTTATGTTTTATACCTAATACATTTTTTATTAATTAGTGAATGACATGCAGCTATTCCATCTATCCATCCATTACATCATATAAAAGTCTACTGCAGAACATAGGCCTCATCCGAAGATTTCTTCTTAGGTGGGACTTATATGGGGAGCCATAGTTGCCATGCTTGGCAGGCGGGTTGGCAACTGCAGTTTTAAGAATAATTTTGCCATCGATTACCAAAGCAATATCATTTTAATTGTTTTGTTCTCATTAACGGTAACAGACTGTCAGCATTAATACGATGTTCCTGGAAACCCTAACATCACCAGATCTTATTCCAAGCCGTAACGTAGGGCCGTGAAATTCGAAAGGATAACGCAAAAAACTTAACAGTCTTTTACTTTTCTACCGACTTCAAAAAGGAGGAGGTAATCAATTCGACTGTAAGTATGTTTTAATATATCTCATAACTTTTTTCTGGGAGAAACGATTTCGGTGATTCTTATTTATTTGAAAACTGGTGTTTCTCACGTGGTCCCATATAAATTTGATCAATTTCTGACCAATAGTCACGGCCAATAGTAGTTGACGGCTCCGTGGCGCAGTGGCTTAGCAATGAGTTATAGCGCTGTGGGCCGCGGGTTCGAATCCCGCACGGAACAAGTATTTGTATGGCCTACAAATAATTGTTCCGGGTCTGGATGTTTGTCCTCGTGCAATTTATGTTTGTAATTTATGTATGTTCTTTTTTTAAATAAAAAAATAAAAAAAATATATAGTTTTTGAGTTATTCTTAATAATAATTTATATTGAAGTCGGTTGTACAAAATTTTAAATTATCCTTTAATACGATTTAGAGAAAATAAATCAAATTTTAAGAAATGACCATTATCATCAGCCTGCGGCAGATCACTGCTGGCCATAGGCCCTTCCCAATGTGCGACACTTATCCTGGTTTTCGACTGCACCCATCCAGATGCTGCCAGTCGCCTTGCGCAGATCGTTGCTCCATGTAGCCAGGGGGCGTCCCACACTACGTTTGCTTAGACGCAGTCTCGACTCCATAACACGTCTACTCCACCGGTTGTCATTTCCATGACTATTATTCATAAAATCTAATGTAACAATTTAACTTACTTACTTACTTAATTAACAATTTTATTAGAAATTATGTAATTTTTTAATAAAACCAACAAATTTTATTTTGAGACGTATATAAATTAATAACAAATTAATTGTAATTAAAATAAAAACCGACCAAGTGCGCGTCGGCCACGCACAATGTAGGGTTCCGTAGCTGCCCGTCACAATAGGTGAACTCAGAAAGGGTCTTCTTGATACCATGAGCATATTGAGTGAGTTCGCGGTTAGACCGCTAAAATGACAAAAACTGCGTCCAAATAGGACGATGATAACTGAAAGACTTATTTTCCAAACATACTTATACGGAGTAGTATTCAAAAAGGTTAAAAACTTTTCGATGTTAAAAGCAGTACAATCAAAATGTATTTGAATTTTTGAGGACTAAGATGGAATGCCTAGTTACGTTAGGAAGGGGTTCTCTATAATTCCCGTACTAAAGCAGCATATTGCTGCTATTTTATGCTGGAATTCTGTTAAAGCGAATGGTTAACACCACTATTTGTGCTAAAGACTGAGTAGCTAATCTGCCTCTACCACATATTAAAATATAAAATAAAACATTTATGTATTTACATTCAAAACTAAAACCACTAAACAATTTGTTATTTACTTTGCACTAACATGATTCGAGAAGTTTCGTAAATTTAACCCTGGTACTGCGGCCCTTGTTATCAAGAATGCATTTGATACGTTTTTAATCACTAAACTAATAACAATTAAAACTATTGAGATATTTAAAGACAAAGATAATCAAAATGGCCGGTAATGTTCAAAATTAAGGTATTTAGTTTTTAATTGATTAATAATGAAAATATAAAATTAGTTAATTAACTGGTAATTAGTAAAAGGAATTGCTATTTCTCACTTTTACTGTGAAATCAGGATCAATGAAACGACGTTTCTGATTTTGACAAATAGCGAAATGATCACAAAGTAGTGTTATAAAGTGACAACCTATATGTATACGTCCCACTGTTTTGCAAAGGCCTCCTCTCATTTCTGAGAGGGTTTTAGGGCAAGGCAAAATGTCTGCTGCGTTGCCAGAACGCGCGTTGGCGAACTTCACATGCCTTCGAATTTTTTTTTTATTTCTCAGACATGCAGCTTTCCTTACGATGGTTTCCTTCACCGCCGAGCACGTGGTAAATCAGCACATAAAATTGCAATTAACAATTTCCTTGGTGCCGGCGGGGATCGAACCCGGGTTGCTCGCGTGCTATGAAATTTACAGTGAGCGCTTAGCCCTCGAGCTACGGCTCAGTAGCAGAGAAGTGTTATATTCATGACCATTGAAGTAACCACTTGCCATCTCGTGGTGGTATTGACTACCACCATCAGATGCACTGTCTTATAATAATAAGAAAATCATGTATGGGAATTTCTGGAAAGATCTAAAGGCTCCATCTGACAATTAAACTGGTTTAAATTTAATCGCCCACAATCACAAACTTTGTTTAACAAGGACTCAATGTCATACACAAGTTTGTACCTGGATTTGACATCGTGTTCCCGAAAAATATTGGCATGACTGGTGTAGCAAGCATCTGATTTGCAACAAATTATTAATATGCAGAAGAAACAGTGTAGGTGATAGAATGTTACCTTGTGGAACCCGGTTTCACGGCGATGCTAAACGATAATTAATCTCTACTTGATTGATAAATTTAGTTAATGAATTTCTTGATTAAACGCTTGGATTTTATTTGTTTTTTTTTTTAAATCGTACTATCGTAATCGTAAAATATTGCTACTTTCCCATCTCATCAATCTTACCAATGTTCACCAAGTCTCCGGTTTCTAACAGATATTCCTTCCGGTACACATTACTACAGCAGACACAGCGATATCAGAATAAAACAGACATATTATACAACTATTTCTTAAAAGTAACTGCTTTTAAGTTTGTTACTTACTTCTGCAGTATAAATTTTCTTTGTCACTCTTTCCTTATTAATTTTTTCTACATACATGTACAATCCGCCAAAGCGTTCCTTTCTTAATCCTAGTCACAACATCTTGTAAACCACACTACAATATCGCACAATGTATCACCCTATTATTAAGAGTCAACCATTCATTATACAGCATTCATTTCACTCTCGTGCTTCATTTGCCACACCCAAATTTTACTATCATACATTAGAGATTGACTAACACAGCATTGTGAATTGCCTTACGTGCATTTTTGATACATTCTAACTGCCCAGAATAGAGTGAAGAGCCCCATTTACTCTACGTCCTGAGTTCACTCGTCGCTCTATAACTTTGTCATGTATACCATTCCTGCTGCACACATCCAAATTATACAAACTCAATCATCCACTTGCTCAACCAACTCACCTTCCATTTTATTTCACATGTCATTTTGCTTTTTTGTATGTCAAAAATCATTAATTTCGAATAAAACTACTTTTACGGATCTTATCGCGTTTAATTAATTTGTTTTTTATTGATTTCGCGACGTTTCGGGAGCCGAAACTAATTTTAGTCGCATCAGACCAAAATTAATTAATAATTAAAAAAGCTGAAGGTACTCCGGGTTAACTCTGACAATTGGACGTCAATCACCTCAGTCCCCCGTGACCATGGATGCGTGACCCAGTACCCGAAACGTCGGGAATCAATAAAAAAAGTAGTTTTATTCAATGTGTAGTGTTCGCGTAAATATAAGAAATCATTATATCATTAATTTCGTCTTATTTACATTCACTTTTATTCATTATAGCCCCGACTTCAGAAGCAGTTACGTGTAAATTATTTTTTATAATTTTTAATTCTTTGATGTCGGCTTTTACTTTTTATTAAGAGTTTTTTTTTATAGGAAAAGGGTGACAACCGAGCACACAGTCCACCTGATGGTAAGTGGTTGCTGCGGCCCATAGACATCTACATCTATCCTCTATTACAAATCAAAATGTAGATGCGTTGTCACCCGTGAGGACTAAGATGGAATGCCTCATTTCCAGTAAAAAGGGTCTCCGGCCACCTGCACGCACCAAGCGAAACGCAGAGGTAAATCTCTACTTCACGCTGGTTTTCTATGAGGTCGTGGTACCACCCCGGTTCGAGCCGGCCCATCCGTGCGGCAGCAAAACCTGCCGCATGGCTCTACCACTGTTAAAAATTTTGACGCTTTTTAGTGGGCTATAGAATATCACAAGTTCAAGATAACAACTTTAATTTCTTCTGTATAGTTACATTATAAACTTTATCCCCTTTTTCGCACCCTTAGGGGTTTTTTAACAAAATTTTAATATTTAATAAAATAAAATTTGTAACACACCATTTTATTTTATTTCGCGGATCTACATACTTATACAAAAAAGAACATACTGTCGAATTGAGAACCTTTTGTTTTGATGTCGGTTAAAAATGACAATAATTTCAATTCGAAAATTCAAGCCGAACTCAAAATATCGATCTTTCTAACAAACGAATATTAGAAAATGGCAATTTCAGAGATAAGGACCTAATATTAAATAGAAAGCTAATAGCGGAACTGTAGGCTCTCTTTAAATCACATACTTGTTTTTCTAAACCAGTTGCTTATACTTAAAAATTGGGTGTGGTCATTACCATTTGATGATAAAATACCATTATAATGCTATAATTATAAAATATAGAGATTTGATTTTAATGAGGACAATCATTTTCTGCTCACCAGATGTCGCTAGTTGACACTGAGGTAAAGTTTTTTTGTTACACAATGTAATTTAATTGATAAGTTGTTTGTTAATAAAAGTTTATCAGTTTCTAGAGTATTATATTAATACACAAAACAATGCGTCAGTAGTTTGTTCTTTAATTTTTTGCATATTTTTAACTTTTTTTTCATTTCTTTACTTTATGTATATCTATGGTTTGTTTTATTTATTTTTAATGTTATTAATATAAAATATAGCTAATAGTACAGAAAGATACAATAACTTTTACATTTTCCGAAGAGATGAACTTCCCTGCTATGAAATCTATCAAATATTATACCTCACTTTCTAGTGGCGCCGCCCTGGTGGCAGAAAAAGTCGTGGATGCTCTCATTAACGTACTGGTATTCTTTATGCAATTGATAGCTATGCACTCCAATATTTCCGAGAATTGGATCACAAGAATACGAACTAGCGATTTTTCGGATACAAAATTTTTCCTAACGTATACTATCGACCATCGGCCATGGTACGATTTTGCATAAGTTACAAAATGTAAACACGTATCCACTCTACATACGTATCAACCGCGACATTTTTCGAAGGTTGGTAATAAGACGTGACAAACTAATCTTTAGGGTAAGTGCGTATCATAGTATCAAGCTACTGTAATCAAAAATTGTAAATATAGAACTTTGGCTGGCAGTTGCATATAAGTATTAATTCGTATAAGTTTGATTCGAATGTAAGTTATACATCATCATCATTACAGCCCGTCTTAAGTTCACTGCTGACCATAGCTGCCCCAAGGAACGCCACGCACGGTTCCGAGTGTTAGAGCCACCTGCGTGGTGCGAAGACGATTCTCGGGAGTACTTGATAGGGGTTCTTGAGGATAATGACAAAGGCTTGTTGAAAGTTGTAGATTCCGAAGGTTGTTAGTTGCGTGTTCACATCACGTAGGTTGATCACCACTGTGGCCGTGGAAGGAAATGTGGAGAACTCCCGCCGGGGTAGGTGTTCTGCCCGGGGAGCGGCCAACGCTCCGAAAGGTAGTTCGGAGCTATTCTATATACTATATATACTGTTTTTACTTCGGAACTTAAATTAGCGCGAGTAAGGTTGCGTTGTTTTGCTTGTGGAGCGACAACAGCGCCACCACAGACTTTTTACACGTCTTACCAGATCGTCACTCCATCTAGTGGCGGGTCGCGCCACACTTCGTTTACTGGTACGAGGATGCCATTGGAGAAACTTTCTTCACTATGGGTTATTCATGAAGGTAAAAATTTCAAATTTCAATTTTATTTTGATTTGATTTTTGAATCGAATTTCAAAAAGAAGTACAAATGGCTCAATGAAAATAATATTCAACAATATTAAGTATTCATAACATAAAACAAATATTGGATAGTAAACATTAGACTCTATATTGAACAATATTTTTTATAATTTTATTATTCACCTTTAATTAAGTTACGCGACTTTTTGCTATTGAAATTATATATATAATATTTTTATCTTCACTGTTGTGTTATTATATGTTGTGTTATTAACAGTGGTAGAGCCACGTGGCAGCTTTTGCTGTCGCACCGATGGGCCGGCTCGAACCGGGGTGGTACCACGACCTCACAGAAAACCAGCGTGAAGTAGAGGTTTACCTCTGCGTTTCGCTTGGTGAGTGCAGGTGGCCGGAGGCCCTTTTTACTGGAAATGAGGCATTCCATCTTAGTCCTCACGGGTGACAACGCATCTACATTTTGATTTGTAATAGAGGATAGATGTAGATGTCTATGGGCCGCAGCAACCACTTACCATCAGGTGGACTATGTGCTCGTTTGTCACCCTTATCCTATAAAAAAAAATTATTACAGTTTCATATGTCTGTGTTACAGACATTAGAGATATTTCATCTTAGTTCTTGAGGTGATAACGTATCTGTAACCTTCTTTGTTTGAGTCTGGTTGCAGGTGTCCATGGACTGCAGTGCTCACTTACCATCAGGTGGACTACAAGTTTGTTTTTCACTTCAGTTTTATAAAACACCAGCGATCCTCCCCGGCTTCGCACGCTTGATTTCTGGATCTCGACAACAACGTTACCTACCAAGTCCAATTTTGAATCTAAACCATTCTCCAATCAACTTAATCACACAAAAAAAAATTCATCATAATCGATCCAGCCGTTTAGAAGGAGTTCAGTCACATACACACGGACAAAAGAATTATATAATATATAATATGCATGTATTATACATATAAACCTTCCTCTTGAATCATTCTGTCTATTGTTGAAAACCGCATCAAAATTATTTCCATAGTTTAAAAGACCTAAGCGTACATACGGCGGGAAGCGACTTTGTTTATACTATGTAGAGATAGCAGTTAGGTAATAAAAAAAATTAAGATGTATATATTTCGTAAGAGGTGAGTTGAGTGTTTAATTTTAATATGCAATGAAATGCACGAGTGCAAACTGCAAAGCATAGAAAATCTAACAGGACTGTATTAAATTTTACCATCCTAAGTAGTATTCAATCATCAAGCGGAAAAACGTATTATTACGTATTCATCATCATCATTACAGTCTTTCATAAGTCCACTGCTGAACATAGGCCTCCCCCAAGAAATGCCACAAAGCACGGTCCTGAGCCACCTGCATCCATCGACTTCCTGCATGTCTTACCAGGTCGTCACTCCATCTAGTGGGGGGTCACCCTACACTTCGCCTACCGGTACGAGGCTGCCACTCGAGAACCTTTCTTCCCCATCGGTTGTCAGTTCTTCGCGCTATATGGCCGGCCCACTACCACTTCAGCTTACTAATCCGTTGGGTTATGTCGGTTACTCCGGTTCTACTGCGGATATCCTCATTTCTAAGTTTATCACGCAGAGAAACCCCGAAAATAGCCGTTTCCATAGCTCGCTGAGCGACCTTGAGCTTCCTCATACGGCCAGCAGTGAAGGACCACTTCTCAGATCCGTAAGTCACTGGCAACACGCACTGGTTGTACAATTTCGTTTTCAGGTTTTGAGGTATGTCTAACGAGAAGATGTGTCGTAGTTTTCCGAACGCTGCCCAGCCGAGTTGAATCAGTCGATTGACCTCTCGGCCGAAGTTGGACTTACCTAGTCGGACTATTTGTCCCAGGTAAACATACTCGTCAACAACTTCGAGCTTAGTGCTCCCTACAACTACCGGCATAGGTGTGACATGGACGTTAAACATGATCTTTGTTTTGTCCATGTTCATCTTAAGACCTATCCGTTGGGAGACACTATTGAGGTCATTGAGCATAGTGCTTAGGTCCTCCAGCGATTCTGCCTTAAAGACTATATCGTCGGCAAATCGAAGGTGAGTGATGTACTCGCCATTGATGTTAATTAATACCGCATCCTTTCCAGTCCAGTAGCTTGAAAACGTCTTCCAATGCAGCGGTGAAGAGTTTCGGAGATATAACGTCACCCTGTCTTACACCTCTCTGCAGTTGGATAGGTTTAGTACTCTGATTCTGTACTCGGATAGCCATCGTAGCTCTACTGTAGAAACACTTCGGCACTTCGATATACTGACAGTCAATTTGGCACTGCTGAAGGGACTGCAGCACCGCCCAAATTTCGACGGAATCAAAGGCTTTGTCATAGTCCACATACGCAAGGCAAAGTGGCAGATTATACTCCTCTGTCTTCTGTACAATCTGCCGCAGGGTAAGTATGTGATCTATGGTACTAAAGCCTTTTTGGAAACCGGCTTGTTCGGGAGGCTGGAAGTCGTCAAGTCTGCGTGCGAGACGATTCGTAATGACTCTCGAAAACAGACGTAGACGCGGCTCAGAAGGGAAATCGGTCTGTAGTTCTTCAAGAGAGCGTTGTTACCTTTCTTGAAGGACAAGACCTGCCCACTTCTGCTCCACGCCTCCGGAGTAGTGCCACCACGGAGGACGGATTTAAAGAGCTTCTGAAGTATTTCAAGTACCGGTTTTCCACCCGCTTTCAGAAGCTCCGCTGTAATTCCATCCTCGCCCGGGGACTTGCCGTTTTTAAGGTGCTGGAGAGCCATTCTAATCTCGCTCAGACTAACGTCCGGAATATCTTCGGAATAGTGTCGGATAAGACTCGCTCTTGGATCGTTACTCACACTGCGTGTGGCTCCAACGATGACGTGTACACCTGCCCATAGAATCATTATTATCGTATTATTAGGGATAAAGTCCATTCCGTAAATATTTAAAAACAATGAGGGCAAAATCGAATCATCATATTATCAACGAAAAAATAAGTTGAATTATGTAACAGATTTCATAGCGGAGAAGTTAATTTGTAAGAGACAGTCTTACTTTTATTTTATTAACGTCATATAATCAAGTAGGCTCAGAAGGGCTAGAACCCAGAGTCGTAAAGCCAGTTATTAAAAAATAATTTGTAAGAAAAGTGTAGAGATTCATGTTTCTTTCTGAAATATTAGATCAGTTATATTTTATATTAATTAAATTGAAAATGGATAAACCAAACTACGGATATTCCTAAAAATAGAAAAATGTTTAAATTATAAAACATTAAAAATCGGTTAAAAAGTAAAGAATACTGTGGCGCTGTTTTATGTATATTACATACACTAGAAACCAAAAACTTATTAAAATATATTAAAATAATTAAAACCCAACTTTTCAATGATGATGACACCTGTATGCGTAACAAATAAGTTCACCTCTGTCCCAACCAGCGACATCTGGAAAGCGTAAGATAGCCCTCATTAACGAACGAGGTTTTTATTTTTAGAAAATAAAAAATGCTTTGTTTAAAATAATACTATTTATTTTCTAGAACTTTATCTATCCAGGCGGCATGGGGTACCAGCGAGTACGCGTGCAAAGGTGTGCGTTGATCGAGTTGCGCCACAGCCAGGACTCGAACCTCGTTATTCTGCAGCACCAGTACTGGACCGCCGGAGTTCATCTGGAAAAAAATTACATTTTTATACTTTCACCCGTAACTCGTAAACGCAGTTACTGATCATGAGTTCCCGGGTTCAAATCTCGGGTCGGGCCAAAATTAGTTTTTTTTATAGGATAGGGTGACAAACAAGCACACAGTCCACCTGATGGTAAGTGGTTGCTGTGACCCATAGACATCTACATCTATCCTCAATAAAGAATCAAAATGCAGATGCATTCTCACCCGTGAGGACTAAGATGGAATGCCTCATTTCCAGTAAAAAGGGTCTCCGGTTCTCTACACAAACCATACGAAACACAGCAGCGTTAAGCTGATATTTTACGTTGGTATTCTGTGAGAGAGCCGCTGTGTAGTGGCGGTTAAGAATATCCACTACCCCATATCTTCCTGTGGGTGTCGTAAAAGGCGACAAAGAGAAACAGGCAGGAGATGGGCAGCAGCATCTTCCTGATAACTGAAAATTATAATAAAAAAAACTGCGGTTGCCAACCCGCTCGCCAAGCGTGGCAACTATGGCAAATACCCCCCAATTATGAGAGTAACAAAGTGACGGCCCCCAGTCCCCGGCGGCCCTGCTATTCCTGGCTACGATGGCGACCATGGTAACGGCGGGGTGGAGGGTACTAAGATTCTCCGGTGAAGGTTCGGTTATTACCTAAGACGACTCGACCTGGCAACATACAACGCACGCACCCTGAGGACTGACGAAAAGATCGTGAAGCTGGAAGAAGAGATAGACAACTTACGCTGGCATATTATAGGATTATCCGAAGTCCGAAGAGAGGGGGAGGACACGGTAATTCTCGAATCCGGCAACTTGCTCTATCACCAGGAGGGCAACCATCTGTCCCAAGGAGGTGCCGGATTTATCGTCCACAAGTCTCTCGTTAACATCGTTATAAAGATTGAGAGTGTGTCGACGAGGGTTGCGACCTTATGCTCAAAATCACCAAACGGTATTCGCTGAAGGTCATACAGGCTTACGCTCCAACCTCGACACACCCCGATAAGGAGGTGGAGGAAATGTATGAGGATATCTCTAGAGCAATGCATTCCTCCAAACCCAAATATACAGTGTTAATGAGAAACTTCAATGCAAAACTAGGCACAAGAGAGATCGGTGAGCTGAAAGTAGGGAAATTTGGAATAGGGCAACGGAACCCAAGGGGCCAGCAGCTGACCGACTTAATGGAGAAAGAGGGACTCTTTATGATGAACTCTTTCTTCCAGAAGCGGCCTCACAGGAAGTGGACCTGGCCGAGCCCCGACGGTTCGACAAAAAATGAGATTGACTTCATTATGACGACCAGACGACAACTGTTCAGTGATGTCTCCGTGATCGCGAGGGTGAAAACTGGTAGCGATCACCGAATGTTTAAAGGCACACTGAACCTAAACGTTAAGTTGGAGAGGTCTTTGCCAGAGATCTGTCTGCCAGTAAGAGCCAACTGTCAAAGCTGAAGACCGAGTGTGGCAGCATCGTTTCCGGGGCACCTGAGATTTTGAGTGAGATTGAGAGGTTCTATGGGTAGCTGTACACGTCATCGTTGGAGCCACACGCAAGTGTGAGTAACGATCCAAGATCGAGTCTTATTCGACACTATTCCGAAGATATCCCGGACGTCAGTCTGAGCGAGATTAGAATGGCTCTCTAGCACCTTAAAAACAGCAAGGCCCCAGGCGAGGATGGAATTACAGCGGAGCTTCTGAAAGCGGGTGGAAAACCGGTACTTGAAATCCTTCAGAAGCTCTTTAATTCCGTCCTCCATGGTGGCATCACACCGGAGGCATGGAGCTGAAGTGCGGTGGTCTTGTTCTTCAAGAAAGGTGACAACGCTCTCTTGAAGAACGAACCGATTTCCCTTCTCAGCGGCATCTACGTGCTGTATACGAGTCATTACGAATCGTATCGCGCGCTGACTTGACAACTTCCAGCCTCCCGAACAAGCCGGTTTCCGAAAGGGCTTTAGCACCATAGACCACATACATACCCTTCGGCAAATTGTACAGAAGCCCGAGGAGTACAATTTGCCACTATGTCTAGCGTATGTGGACTATGAGAAAGCCTGGGCATTTGGACGGTGCTGCAGTCCCTTCAGCGGTGCCAAGTTGACTGTCAGTATATCGAAGTGCTGAAGCGCTTGTACAGTAGAGCTACGATGGCTATCCGAGTACAGAACCAGAGTACGAAACCTATCCAATTGCAGAGAGGTGTAAGACAGGGTGATTTTATATCCCCGAAACTCTTCACCGCTGCATTGGAAGACGTTTTCAAGCTTCTGGACTGGAAAGGATACGGTATTAACATCAATGGCGAGTACATTACTCACCTTCAATTTGCCGACGATATAGTCCTTATGGCAGAATCGCTGGAGGACCTAAGCACCATGCTCAATGACCTCAATAGTGTCTCCCAACGAATAGGTCTTAGGATGAACATAGACAAAACAAAGATCATGTTTAATGTCCATGTCACACCTATGCCGGTAGTTGTTGGTAGCACTAAGCTCGAAGTTGTTGACGAGTATGTTTACCTGGGACAAATAATCCGACTAGGTAAGTCCAACTTCGACCGAGAGGTCAATCGACGGATTCAACTCGGTTGGGCAGCGTTCGGGAAACTACAACACATCTTCTCATCAGACATACCTCAAAACCTTAAAACGAAATTGTACAACCAGTGCGTGTTGCCAGTGATGACTTACGGATCTGAGACGTGGTCCTTCACTGCCGGCCGTATGAGGAAGCTCAAGTTCGCTCAGCGAGCTATGGAGAGGGCTATGCTCGGGGTTTCTCTGCGTGATAAACTTAGAAATGAGGATATTCGCAGTAAAACCAGAGTAACCAACATAGCCCAACGGATTAGTAAGCTGAAGTGGCAGTGGGCCGGCCATATAGCTCGAAGAACTGACCACCGTTGGGGAAGAAAGGTTCTCGAGTGGCAGCCTCGTACCGGTAGGCGAAGTGTAGGGCGACCCTCCGCGAGATGGAGTGACGACCTGGTAAGACATGCAGGAAGTCGATGGATGCAGGTGGCTCAGGACCGTGCTTTGTGGCATTCCTTGGGGGAGGCCTATGTTCAGTAGTGGACTTATGAAAGTCTGTAATGATGAATGATGATTCTGTGAGAGCGTGGTCCTTCCCCGGTCGAGTCGACCCATTCGTGCTACAACTATAATACTAATATAGCTGCAGCAGGGCTCTACCACGTGTAAAAGGGAAGTGTTAAGGTTTTCTGTCAAGAAATTCTCAGTAGCACTGCGGAAACAGGACTGGTGAAACACAGCCAACTGTGTTTCACCAGTATGCATCGGAAAGCACGTAAAACCGTTGGTTGCGCCTCATCTATCTCCGGTCGTGTCGGATAACTGTCCCATCAGACTATGTGTGGTGAGGTAATAAAGAGTCAGAAACGTAGCGTGGAGTAATATAGACGTGGGCGAATTTGCATCAGCGAGGTCCCTTTTCTTTCGTTCCCAAGATCTACCCAATTGCTCTACCCTATCATACATGCTTTGACACGATATACCTACCCATAGCTATTAATTTCTAATATGTCTCTTATACCGTCAATATAACGGTCGCGGTCTTTGAAGGTAGTTCCAAGGGCCTCGCAGTCGCACTTAAGAGGGGCATCTTGCGAGGCCCCAAACAAACACGCTTTTAGTGACGTTCTTTTACGAGCGTAAAAGTGATCAAATTAATTATTCATCTGTGGTAAAGTCTGGGGACATCGCATTTTAAGGGGCCTCGCGAAGTCCCATTGAAGTGCAAGGCCGTGGGCGAGGGCCCACTTCACCCACGCCTAGCTACGCCACTATAAAGAGTGCACCTGTGCTTGCACTATAATCCTATGCTGCGTAGTCTCCGTTAAGGCTGAGGTGATAAAACTGTGTCACATCTGGTGAGCGTGAGATTATTGGCCCGCACTGAATGTTTCTTGTTACAGATTTCCTTACGTTGTTATCGTTATTGTTGCAGCCTATTAAAAGTCCATTGCTGTACCTCTGGATATTTGCCATAGTTGCCACGCTTTTTATTTATCGTAGCATATACCAACTCTAAATCAAATTATTACCCGATTTTCGAAATCTATCGCGTGGAGAAACTCCGAGCAAAACCCTCC
The DNA here is from genome assembly GCA_033319125.1 of Parnassius glacialis. Classification (NCBI taxonomy): domain Eukaryota; kingdom Metazoa; phylum Arthropoda; class Insecta; order Lepidoptera; family Papilionidae; genus Parnassius; species Parnassius glacialis. Next base: position 46,971,124 of record JAVANC010000027.1, on the reverse strand, counting down.
CTATAGATCGCAGAGCGAACTTGAACTTCCTAAAAAAGTAGAATGTAAAAGTATGCAACGGATTAGTAAGTTCAAGTGGCAATGGGCCAGCCATGTAGCTGCAAGAACCGATCACCGATGGGAAAGAAAGTTTCTCTTGAGTCAGTCTCATACCGGTATGTAAGTTGTAGGGCGGTCACTACTAGATGGCGGTACGACCTGGTAAGAGAATCAGGAAGTCGAATCAGGTGTCGTGCTTTGTAGCATTCTTTGGGGGAGGTTTATTCTCAGCAGTGGACTTGTGATAGACTGTAGTCACGATGATGATGATGATTACCTGATTTGCTATCGTGTCACCGCTATTTTGTGGAGTCAAACAGACTATTGAATTGTAATCTAAAGAGCTGTAGTTTCCCCTGCAGTTCTCCGACTCCAAAATTTCAGCCGAAAAAGATGTTTCTTTCATAGTGTCACTGCCCGTATCATTCTGAAATGCAATTCAAAATTAACATTATTCTATTTTAATTAATAATAAAAAACTATTAAAAGCGCCATCTATTGTCGAATAGAATCCAATTTTAGCAATAAAAAATAAATGTTGCAGTCACGATAGGGTCATGACTTACTTTCGCTACCATCCATCCATACACTTGCACGTCTTTAGATTCTTTGGAATGATTCCTGGATATTTGCAAAGTTTCAACATTAGCCGCCGGCTCTATTCTCATTAATGCTAAACTAGGAATATTAAGATGCGTTTCTAATCGGTCGTTAGATTTATTCTTGCTCTCCCAATGGCTTTCATTATTATGCTGTACGGTATTGGGGATCGTACTTTTAGGGTGGAGCTGAATTTCAGTAACGTGATGCGCAGAACCGTCTATAAGTGGGTTGGTAGCCCCAGCGATGATTGTGTATGCACTTTGATCTAATTTCGTCCTGGAATAATTTAATACAGTTAATGTTTGAATTTAAAACAGCAGGCTTTCTCTCGACTTGATTTTGAATTCGATTCCGTTTTTGATTTTTCGTTTCAAACCACTTACTTTAGATTTCTTTTTCAAAGTGGAATCACCTTTTAAAGGCTTTCTCCCATCGAGAAACACAATTGAGTTACGATCAAGATTCAAAGATTATATAAAAATTAAAAATTCACTTATTAATCTTTCGTCTTTTTCTACCGACTTAAAAATTAGGAGGTACCTACTTATATCGACTGTATGTTTTTTTTTATGTGTGTTACCTCATAACTTTTTTTTTAGTTGAACCGATTTCGATGATTTTTTTATTTGAAAGCTAGTGCTTCTCATGTGGCCCCATATAAATTTGATCAAGGTCTGACCAATAGTATTTGAGTTATCCTTACATAGGTTATATAGGTTATCATTACATACCTAATCATTTATATTGAAGTCGATTGTATTTTTTTTTTTAATTTCGACAAACTTATCAAGAAAATCGACTATGAGAGTGATCTAGCGTCGGATAGCTAAAAACTTTCCTTCTGTAAATCCAATTTGTGCCACCATTTGCTAGCTTCGGATTTGGAAGAACAAATGATATTGAGTTCGAATAAATTCCAATTGATTTAGAACTCGATTCTGTTGGGAGTAGGCCTAAGTTTTTACGTAAATTTTATTGGTCTTAGGTTAATGTTTATAACAAATTAATTGAAATTATATTTAATGTACAGTTATTTATAGAAGAGTAAGTTACAAAAATCAAAAATATTACGTTACAGCTTTGTTATCAACATAATATGAATGTAAACATAAGATCTTAATCTCATTTACTACTTACTAGAATTAGTAATCCACAGAATTAGTAATTCATTTATGGGGCAATGTCTACGCTTTTATAACAAAACCTTAGTAAATGTTCAGTTTGTCAATCAACAAGCTTAAAATGTTTATTAAAGAGAACTGTACAAAATGGTTATTATAATATTAAGGAATACATGAATGAAAATATCCCCTAGGAACGTGGTGATGGTAGCTGGTTCTATTTTCATACAAAAATTGAAAAAAAATTATTGTTAATTTATATTTGCCGAAAAAAATGTATATTCCCGGTGCGGTTCTTCCTATGACAGAGGTATTTTCCGAACAATGGTAAATAAAAAATGGCTTTCAATAAGTATTTTGTAATATCTATACAAATAAATGAAATGGAAGGGTCTGTTTGTAATTTCAAAATAACAGCTTTTTACTACATGCATATTTATTTAAAAAAAAAGTCCCCCTGGGTTTCTTGCTGGTTCTTCCCAGGACAGAGGGTTTTTTTTTCGAACCAGTGGTAAAGTAAAAAATGACTTTCAATAAGAATTACACATGTAATGTATATTGAATAAAAAATATTCTATTCTATTCTATTCTATTCTATGAAAGTGTATACGGTACTTTTAACAAAAAACTGTTTTAAAAATTTTTGTGTGTCGTCTGTCTATCAGTCTGTCTGTTAGTTTCGGCTAATCTCCGAAATGGCTGGACCGATTTTGAGGGGACTTTCACTGGTAGACAGCTGATGTTATAAAAACTAACTTAGGCTACTGTTATTTTAGAAAAAGAATTAGGGTTCCGCGCAAAAAATTTAAACCCATGAGATCCAATCATAATAAATTCCACGCGGACGAAGTCGCGGGGAACAACTAGTATTGAATAAAATAATTTTATTCTATTTTAGTTATTGCTACCTACCTACGTAGTACACATATTATCTACATATGAAGTAATGATAATGTGAAGTACCCCAATTTAAATTTGACATATCTACGGATCTAAATCGGCTGTCCCATTTTAAAACCTAGTAAGGGACACTTTTTACAAAAATCGTTTTATTGCATATTCTTCCTAACCTAGTAAGTTCCTACCCAATACAAAAACACCAGCGTTGAAAACGCACAAAAATGCTGATATTTTAAAGCCTAGTAAGTGTACCATTCACCGCCTCGTGACCACATAAAAACTTAGTAAGTCACTTTAACCATTTCAAAACCTAGTAAGTGTCTGAGACTTGCTAGGTTTTAAAATGGTTAAAGTGACTTACTAGGTTTTTGAAATCCAGTCCGAACGTGAAGAAAGAGAGGGATAGTGCACGTTGTTCACAGCATGTCACAACATGTGAGCGCAAGCATTCGCTTCAATTCAGTTATCGGCGTCGGCGCGTGAACACAATAACTTGATTTGTTCTTCATAAAAATGAATCGCCAAATGCAATTTTACCGTTCAAAAAAGATTGTGGCTGCCTCTAAAATAACAATATAAAATGTGATTCAGAGACGGAAAAACGGTAAGTTCATTATATCTAAACTATTTCTTTTGCCTTATAATACACGTGCACTGAAATACCTATATAAAATAATGACGCTAACTAATATTAATATTTTTCAACCTATTAGTATGCACGTGATTATTATTTTGTTTTTGCTTTGATAGGCATGTTTATTTTTAAGTTTACAAAGAAATGTTGTTTTGGCCTGAAAATGGAATTATTGGTGTGTGCGTTATTTTAAAATTGGTTGCGGTTTCTTTTTGTCGTGTGTTGCATTTTTCTTTTATTTGCTTCAGTTTGCCTGCTAATAACGGCTCAGTTGAATTCAAAGCACTATCCACTTCATCTTCGCAAACACTGCTTTAAAACCTAACACCTTAAGTGTAATTGACCCTGAAGAATTAATTACATTTATCGATTTGGACGATTCAGTTGAAGATCCTGATTTTGAGCTGTCTGAATCTGTAAAAGATACTTCTTCTGATACTGATTATACATTCCGGGACTTCTTGGGTTCTTGTATATGTATATCTCAATCTGTCCCTGCATCAAAATCTCTGCATCAAAATAGACAACTTGAAATACACTTCGTAGCTGCATATCCCGGTCCAGTGTTTACTTATAATGAACATGATAATTTATCAAACATCAATACAACACAAAATACCAATCTGTAATATGTAAATGCCACTGAATCATATGTTATTAAACCAAATAAAAATAAAATAACGCATCCGATGATCGTAAATAGTTGTGATGGCAAATGCAAGAGGCAATGCACAAAGTTTGCAGTTGGAAGTCGGAAAGAGATTTGGGATAAATATTGGAAACGACATTTTCTAACAAGGCGTAATTTTCTCAATAAATGCATTACTATACGTTCTATAAAGCGACGTATGGTTCAAATCTCAAATTCTTATCATTCGTTTTCTAAAAACGAAAGTCGTTAGTTTTCTTTGCCAAATAAAGACAACGAGTTGATTCCCGTGTGCCGTAACTTTTTTTGGCAACTCTTGGATATAAAGCTGATGGCGTGATAACAGAACTTAGTAAAACTATAAAGAAAGGGATATTAAATGCATCTGCTTCTAAAGAAAATAGGGGTGGCAATCGAAGAAAAGTTGATGGAAGCATAATAACTGAGCCTATCATGAGTTTTCAGCCTACTGTCAGTCATTATCGCCGTCACAATGCGCCATTGACTAAATATTTGCCGAGACACTTAACATTACAGCAAATATACAAAGACTTCAAGCAGAAAAATCCAAATTTTAAATGTGGGGATGAATTATACAGGCAAAATATAAAAAAACTAAAATATCATTTCATATGCCTGAAGGTGATAGCTGTGTAGAATGCTCAATGTATGAACAAGAACTGAATAATTACAGCGATGTTAATTCGATGCCTGAAAAAATAAGAACGAAATATGAAAATCATAAGTTAAAAGCTGACTCTGCTTTACAAAGATACAGATTAGATGGATCAAGCAAAAATTCAAATAGAGTTAAATATTTATCAATGGATTTCCAAAAGGTGATTATTTTACCAGAGATGCCAGAAATTAAAGATGCTTTTTTATGAGTCGTTTGGTTACATTTAATTTAACATTTGCTCTGTGGCGGCGCTGTCGTCGCGCCACAAGTGAAACACATCGAAGCCTAAATCGCGCTTACAAAGTTCCGAAGTTAAAGCAGCATATATAGAATAGAACTACCACTCGGAGCGTTAGCCGTTCCCCGGGCAGAACACCTTACCCGGCGGGAGATCTCCCCTTTTCCTTCCACCCGCCACAGTGGTGACCCCGACGTGATCTGAACACGCAACCAACAAGCTTCGGAAACTACAACTTCATAACTTCGTCATTGTCCTCAAGTACCCCATTCATTCGCTCCCGAGCAGATATTGTCTGCAGTCTTTACATTCTGCAAGCCATCTAGCTTTACAAAAGGTTCATCGCAGCACTTGAATAATAATGCTTCCTGTCCCTTCAAGCTACTCTCTGCGCTACAGTGTTCGGCACGGCTCTGAGCCTTACTGCTCGCCTCTGCTTCACGGCACTCTCGCAGATTACTTGCCTTCTTTTCGACTCACCGCAGACTTACAAGGCAATTCCCTGGCACCTGCAAATTCGTCGACATCTAGACTTCACTATCGACCTCCAGTCTGAGCAGGGGGGTGATGTGGCGGCGCTGTCGTCGCGCCACAAGTGAAACACATCGAAGCCTAAATCGCGCTTACAAAGTTCCGAAGTTAAAGCAGCATATATAGAATGGCTCCGAACTACCAATCGGAGCGTTGGCCGCTCCCCGGGCAGAACACCTTGCCCGGCGGGAGATCTCCCCTTTTCCTTCCACCCGCCACAGCTCCAATTGAAAAGAAGTCAAGCGATTTTGCCACATGTGTCCTTTGACATGAAGCTCAAGCTGGACGAAAGGCAAGTGATATTATGAACGCCATATATGCTTTCATACAGGCTGACAGGGACATGGATCACTTGTATATATGGGCTGATAATTGTACAGCCCAAAACAAAAATTGGACCCTTTATACTGCAATGATTATGATAGTCAATAACTCCTTGAATAATCTTAAATCAGTAGCTATTAGCTATTTAACCAAAGGCCATACTCACATGTCCGCGGATGCTGTTCATGGCAATATCGAAATGAAAAGGAGGAGGCAAAGAAATATATATGATTTCCAGTATTTTAAAGACACAGTGATGCAATCAAGGAGAAATATAAAACCTATTGAAATCAATTGTTGATATGAGTGGCCTAAAGAGAAGAGAGCGGCACGTCTTAACGAACCGCTAAAGCAATTTAATTTGAACTCTGTTGTGCAAGTCGAATTTAGCGCTGGATCAAGAAACCTTTTTTATAAGACAAGGTATTACTTATTTATTTTAATATAATATTTATTTTAAGTCAGATTTGTTTGACTTTTTTGGCCTGAACTTTAACATTATTTTCAGATTTGATGAACCCCTCCAGGAATTAGACTTTCTGGTGAAAAAATTGCACTGAGCTCCCTAAAAGTCTTAACACCCCAAGAGGCATTAAACAAAATAAAAAAAGAAGAAATTTTTAATAAATTGGTATGTTTGATGCCTGAATAAAGAAAATCATTTTGGAATAATTTACCCGTCAATGATTCGTCTGCCGATTTGACAAATGATGTCTGCAGTTGAATAGCTCTTTTTTTATAAATTAATAAACTTTTCTATTCGATTAATAATGCTTTTCATTACAAGGCTTTAGATTTACTAGAATTTAATCAATGAGATATACTAAGTACCTGTTCCGTAAAACTATAACAAAACCTAGCAAGTGCTCTTACTATGTTATGAAACTGGTTGTTACATGAACCTAACCATTACATGTCAATTATCAAAGTTAGTAAGCGCTTTAAATTTTGTAATATACACATATATTAAAATATTGATAGTACTATATGTGCATTATTTAGTACAAACACAAAGTTATTTTATACAAACAACAGCAAATTCTTTATCTAACATAAATACTTTTCAAAGGCTAACCTATTTTACGTTTAAGTGCTTTCCTGTAAAATTTAGTTTTAAGCCCTTGCTAGGTTTTGAAATGGGACAGCCGAAATACTGTCGAATGTTATCACCTGTGTTCTTTGAATGACTGAATTTCAACACTACATAAGTGTAACCACCACGTTCTCGGCAGTGGTAACACTTTTTTCACAATTTTTGTGTAAGATAACCTTACTCCTCAAATTTATTATCTTTTAACACAAAAAACATAGAGCACAAAGAGCCACCAACAGACTAGCTGGGAGTAGCCATACGCACGTGTCACCTCTGTCAAAAAAGTCCTTTTCCTATGCGTATAGTAAAACTTGTTGTAGCCGCAATGCTCACTACTCATTAATCACTAGACTTAATCATGTTGCGCGGCTGAATCGACGTCCTACAAAAATCCGGAATTGTTCAATACTTGCTGTAAAAAGATATCTGCCAAGTCTTCACAAAAAGATTGCGTTACCTTTCATATAATATTTAAGTGATTTTTAATCAAATTATTGTTATTTATATCTATTTAAACTTAAAAATTACAATACAATTACGACCGTTATCGTCTTGTTTCGGATTTGTTTACCAACACAGGCCGTTCGCTTTCATACAATATGCAGATCGGTTGAGTGACTGATCAGAGTTGTCGCTGTCACCGACCGATAGTATTATAATGTATCAATGCGTGTGTGAAGTTGTTAGTAATTTGTTTTAATTCTTAAGTGTGAGTTTCGTATTGACAGACGATTGTTTTTGTGTGCGCAGATTTTTTCCCCCATGTGGCCATGTTGCTCTATTACAAAAAATAATGAGTATTACATACCTGTTTTCTTTACTACACAAATATGACAGCAAATTTACACAACTGGCCGCTGTAAGTACCCAATGCGGTGACAGTAACGTACCGCCGCAAGTTTGCGCGGTAACATTCGACACTGTTTCAAATATGGCAACCAAAACTGGCACACTTCCAGGAAACCCAAGCTCTGTACTTGTATTATTGACACTTGTATCAATTAAAACACTATTAGTATCGATTGTGCTTTCATTGTCACGTTCACTTTTATCTTCGTGGCCTAGATAATGCTTTTGATGTGGAGATGCTCTGTTTTTGTCCACACTTTTGTTTGTTTCTAATGAATTGATATTTTCAGAGTCCTCGATGGTGTTGTCGAATACTGTACCTATGTTATAAAGAGCTTCTGGTGATAATTCTTTATACACATCTTTTAAATCTATTTTGCTTTTCTGAGTCGATATATTCTCAAGTTCGATGTCATTTTTAATATTCTTTAACATAGACTGGGCAATATCTGGATTACATTCTTGTACATTTGAAAAGTCAAGAAATGTATTGTTGTTTTCACTCAACTTAGATAACGTCGAATTCAAAGCATTTTCAAATCCTGAAAAATTTTATTCCTTTCGTAATCGGGATCATACTGTACAGGGAACATAAAGCACTGAAATATTTTGATATCGGATTTTTTTAAATGGCTTAATAGTTTTACCATTAGATTTTCAAAGCCTGACGCATAAAATCAGCGTCAATTTAAGTAATGCTGTCCACCTGATGGTAAGTGGGTCACGCTGGTATTCTATGTGAGCGTGGTCCTACCCCCGTCGAGCTGACCCATTCGTGCTACAACCGTAATATAACTGCAGCATAGCTCTACGACGTATGAAAATCTGTACTAATGCTAAATTTCAAAAATTACCTGGTAAATTATCAAGTAAAAACAGAAACACAGTCGCACTGGACATTACTTGACTGTTATTATCGACGTGTGAAATCACAATGCTAGGTACCGACGGCTGTTTTTGCAACATTGTGCTTTCGTAAGCAAATATTATTAGAAATTATTTCTGTTATTGCTAGCTACTTTGCAACAAGACGACCGATTTTTAAGAAAGTCGGTGACGTCTGAGAAGGGGATTCTATGATAAAAACAGTTTTTTTTTTATTTGATTGTATTACCCATGTATCAGACACCGCATCGGAGACTCTATTTGATATCATGACACCAAGTGAATATTTTATCAACGTATTATCACACGTAGGCTCAAGCAGATTGAGGTAATTTTACTTTATAAAATAAGGGTGACAAATGAGCACACAGCCCACCTGATGGTAAATGGATGGCATTGCCCATAGACATCTACATTTATCTTCGATTACGAATCAAAATGCAGATGCGTTGTCACCCCTGAGGACTAAGATGGAATGCCGCGTTTCCAGTAAGTGTCTCCGATTCTCTACACTCACCATACAAAATAAAGCAGCATTGACGTGTTATATATATATATATATATATATATATATATATATATATATATAGTTAACAGTGGTAGAGCCACGCGGCTTTTGCTGTCGCACGGATGGGCCGGCTCGAACCGGGGTGGTACCACGACCTCACAGAAAACCAGCGTGAAGTAGAGGTTTACCTCTGCGTTTCGCTTGGTGAGTGCAGGTGGCCGGAGGCCCTTTTTACTGGGAATGAGGCATTCCATCTTAGTCCTCACGGGTGACAACGCACCTGCATTTTGATTCGTAATCGAGGATAGATGTAGATGTCTATGGGCCGCAGCAACCACTTACCATCAGGTGGACTGTGTGCTCGTTTGTCACCCTTATCCTATAAAAAATAAATTATGTTGGTATTCTGTGAGTGTGGTCCTTCTCCGGTCCAGCCGACCCATTCGTGCTACAACCATAATATAGCTGATGCTTGGCTCTAACACATACAAATTAGGGCGATTAAGTACTTCTGTGTTTATTATGTTGGGCAATAAGAGTCTTTTACTGCCTGAAAGTTGGTCTGTATAGGTACCACGATCTTAAATTTCTGCTGCCAAGCAGCACTCTGCACTGCTGCTTCCGGTCTGAAGGATAGAGACACTATAATTACATGCTAAGGCATTCCATTTGTCCCTTGGTCTTCGGAAGTGACAAGTAACAGTAGCCCCTAACCTGAAGTGGACTGTAAGTTCGTAATACTTCAATTTTATATAAAATATATAACAGGTATTTTGTTTAAGAAATGTCTCAAATGGCAGCACTTAGAGTGGTAACCTGATGAATCATGCAGGAGTTAAAAGAAGCAGGTTATTCTGCAACTATTTTCATACCGAGGTATTACAACGAAATCTAAACGTTTTTTCTTACATTATGCAGCCCATCTTCAAAAGTGTCAGTGGTCTTTAATTTTTAATGTTGTTGTCCATCTATTTAGTAAAATTTGACATCATTGTCTGGTTATATTGACATTATTATTAGAGCTTAAATTACTGAAAAAATAAAAAGAAACAGCTATCATATCACAGCATCAGAAATGATATACCAATGCCAGCTCACACCACCAAATTTTTGGACAGATCATTTACAATCCAAGCTGTCGACTACGGAATGACTTGCCGTTGTCAGCAAAACGCGCTCAATCTGTAGGTTTTTAAGAAACATGTACATGATCACCATTTTCATCTTTGAATTTGCGTTACTTACGCTATTGGTTTATATGTATAGCACGTTGATATATGTAATAGTTTTAAAATATATATTTGTACTTTTATGTATTTATATATACAATATGTAACAAAAACCCTGTGGTTCCCGTTAAGTGCGTTATCAGAATCAATATTCAAACGTATAGAAATAACTTTACTTCAGAAAACTCTACATAAAAATAATCAAATTAAATTTTAATTAAATAATATTTGTAAATTTTATGTGGATTGATTACCTCTGCCTGGAAATATCAAGCAACTAAAGCAAAGCAGCCAGCAGCGGCGGCCGGCGGCGGCGTACATCAAAGACAGGGCGCGCGCGCGCGCGCGTCGTACCTTTTTTTTTAATGGGGAAATGCCTACGCATACCCGCCTCGCGGGGGCAAGGACGGGTTATGTCGGACTCGCACCAACTAAAACCCCATGGTGTTCCACCTTCGTCGCATATTGGCAGGGCCACGCGAACGCTTTCGCACACATCCGCGGCCCCACCTGCGATGGCCACCCCACGGCGGCCTCTCCTCGGGAGAGGACAACTCCTCCCCCATCTCCTTCCCAGGTAAGGCGCACCAGAACACATGGCGCGCCCTCCTCCTCGGCCTCCAACTCCACCTGCGTATCGGACCCCCCCCCCCCCCCCGAGTCCGATTCGCGGAGGCCATGGGGCCAGGAAAATCGAGCGCTTAGAAGCACCCGCTTTCCCGGCCCCAGCGGCGGATCTGGTCTCTGGCTCTGCCGCCAACCATGTTTCGGCCGCGGAGGGTAGGGAGAGCGGCGCCTCGCAATACCGACACTCCTCTCCCCCCGCGGCCCCACCACCACCGCTACAACGGTGCGGCCCCGTCTGAGTCGCGGAGGATAGGGCGAGTGGCGCATCGCCATACCAACACTCCTCTTCCTCCGCGACTCCACCTCGGCTGCAGCGGTAAGGGGAGCGGACAACCCCCTCCCGCAGCAGCTCACCGACACACATCCGAAGTGGGCTAGCCAAGCCCACACGGAGTGTCCACCTCGGGCCGGCCCTACAGCTCGGGCCAGCCAAGGGGTTCCTCTTTGTTCACCGCGGTTGACCAAGCCACGGCTACTAAGCCCCCCGCCACGACAAGGCGGGAACCCGTTCGGGGGGGCGCGCGTCGTACCTTTTTTTTTTTCGTGGGGAAATCCTCATGGATACTCCGGCTGCGGGGGCAACCGGAAGGTTATGCCGGACTCCTACCGGCTAAAACCCCACGGTGCCTCCTTGCACGTGCGCGTGGGGCCGCGGGAATCCAAATTCTTCCGCAGCCCCACACTAGTGCTGGCCCGGTCTGTCCAGGCCTCGTCTCCTGCACGGGGTAGTGAGATGCTGTACTACCCCCCTCCACGGCCTCCAATTCCACCTGCGCATCGGACCCCCCCCCCCCCCGAGTTCGATGCGCGAAGGCCATGGGGCCAGGAAAAACTAGCACTCAGAAGCACCAGCCTTCCTGACCCCAGCGGCGGATCTGGTCTATGGCTCCGCCGCCAACCAAGATTCGGCTGCGGAGGGTAGGGAGAGCGGCGCCTCGCAATACCGACACTCCTCTCCCCCCGCAGCCCCACCACCACCGCATCAATTGACGGTGCGGCCCCGTCTGAGTCGCGGAGAATAGGGCGAGTGGCGCATCGCCATACCAGCACTCCTCTTCCTCCGCGACTCCACCTCGGCTGCAGCGGTAGAGGGAGCGGACACCCCTCGAACCGCAGCCCACCAACACACATCCGTAGTGGGCTCGTCAAGCCCACTCGGAGTGGCCACCTCGGGCCGGCCCTACACCTCGGGCCAGCCAAGGGGTTCCTCTTTGTTCACCGCGGTTGACCAAGCCACGGCTACTAAGCCCCCCCGCCACGACAAGGCGGGAACCCGTTCGGGGGGGGCGCGCGTCGTATCTACGCTAACTTCACTAAGGTCGTGACCTCGGCACATCAGTCAGCTGTAATCACTTTAGTGGTCACAACTTTTAAAATTGTATTTCGACCGATTGTGGTAATTATACACAAACACTAATTAATCACTATGTCTACTTGACGACCACGAAGATACTGTTCAATATGTCCGCCTTGTACCTCTATGCATTTGCGACACCGGATTATAATGTCTGAACGCACGCGTTGCATAACAGATATTTCGGACTTTATTTTTTCAAAGGATGCAACTATTCGTGTACGCATTTCCGCCTCGGTATCGCATGTTTTCTGGAATACAGACTGTTTAATCGCACCCCAGAGATAAAAATCTAAAGGTGTGAGATCAGGTGATGGCGCCGGCCAGTTGACCGGCCCACCGCGGCCAACCCATCTCGCACCGAATTCATTATCCAAAAAATTTCTTACACAACGGGAGAAATGCGGTGGTGCGCCATCGTGTTGAAACCACATGCGACGAACGAGGTCTAGATTTATTTCGTCAAGTTCATTACTTAGTTCTTCTCCCAAAAAGCGTCCGTAGTTTTCACCACTCATTGTGTGGTCAAGAAAACACGGACCAATAATTTTGTCACCTATAATTCCCGCCCAAACATTGGTTTTCCATCGGTGTTGAAAGTGGCTTGGTTTATAGGAATGCGGGTTAGTCGTCGACCATACGTGTTCATTATAAGCGTTAAATACGCCTGTTCTAACAAAAGAGCATTCATCCGTGAAAAGTACGCGGTTCAAAAACTCAGAATCTCTTTCAACCTTATCGAGTAACCATCTACAGTAATCTATTCTCGGCTCGTAGTCCTTGGCCAGAAGACACTGAACTCGACGATAATGATACGGGTGCTGGCCATCATCTTTGAGGGCTCTCCAAACACGCATATGGTTCACACCTAGTTCACGTGCCACCGAGCGAGTGCTCCGCGTCGGATCTTCCCCAAACATGTCGAGAATGTTCTCCTCGATGTCGTCGTCATACATTCTCGGTCTTCCTGAATCTGTACGTTGTTGATCACGGCCATTCACACTGCCAGTGTTGTACATACGAATGTGAAGTCGTTGGAACGACATCGCTGACGGCAATGGTATATTTCGTGGAGTAGCAAAGCGCTCCTCATAAAGTCTTCGTGCTTCTGCATAATTGCAGTCACATTTTCCGAGACACATCAACATATTAAAATATTCCTCGAGTAAGACATCGCACACAACACAAGTCACTCACGGCGGATACTTAATTCCGCAATATAAAAAACAGATCAGTCCGGAAAGTAGATACTAGGTAGATCAAAATAAGTGGATCAAAATTAGTTAATCGACGTATAGTGGACGCTACCTTTGATCACTCGAATGGTGTTTGTGGGGTTTTTCCAATATCTATACCTAAGTCCTCCGTCAGCTAACGGTATTTAAGTTTTGTTTAGCGCGCAAAACGCCGCGTATTTTATGGTAATTTTGTTGTTTTTTTTTATTACATTCTTGTAATATGAATTTATTTAAAAAATAATTTCTGTTACATATTCTTTATCGAATAAATTTTCATATGAAAAATACATGCTAAATGTTTCCTACAAATAGTTGCAAATTTAGAATTAATTAGGATATTTTATGCTTGAAATAACCTTTCTTAAGTATTTTTTCCAGATCTATTTAGTAATAAAGTGGAAGTTAATGACATATGTAATTCAAATAACAATGTGTATTCGCGTTGAAATAATATCCACTAGCCCAAATAGTCCCGTGGGTGTGGCTCCATCTTCACAGCATCTTCTTAACAACAACTGGATCTAAAGTAAAAAAACTGCGGTTGCCAATCCGCCTGCAGAAAGTGGAAAGTATGGCAAATGTATGATATATGATAGATTGTAATGAACGTATTTCTATATTAGACGGCTCCGTGGCGCAGTGGCTTAGCAATGAGTTGCTGCGCTGGGGGCCGCGGGTTCAAATCCCGCACAGAACAAGTATTTGTATGGCCTACAAGTAATTGTTCCGGGTCTGAATGTTTGTCCTTGTGCAATTTGTGTTTGTAAATTGCCTCCACGACAGAGGAGAAAATCCTAGTGTAGAGGTACCGTATTTAAAAAAAAATAAAAAACATATTTTCAGAAACTGTTAGATCATGTCAAAACATAGTCATCTACTTAGGGGTCTAAGAATTTTCCTCGCTAAGTGTTTTTGTAAAATGATATTTGTAAGATATTATAAAATATAAAATAAATATTAACTTATCAAATATTATTAGGTATTCAAGAAGGGAAATGCAATATTCATAAAGAGCCAACACATTATTAAAAAAAATATATTTCAGTATAATTTCTGTTATTTTTAAATTTAACTTTTCGCAGAATAACTGTGTCTAAATAGGTATAACCATTTACACAAAAACCTTGGAGGCGCACGCCGCGCAGCGGCTTGCTTTGTGGCAGCGGCTTGCTTTGTGGCAGCCGTGTCAGTGACCTCACAGCGGCCGTAGATAATAATATGTCGGCACGTGTCGGTAAGTTCAGAAGCAAATAACATTTTTAGAAAAGTTAAATTTAGTTGTAGTTAAATTTAGGGGGTCATTGTAGAAGCGTGCTCGTCGCGACCCATGCCAGCCCTTTTCAGGGCTGCAATTCTACTTAGCTGCGCACCCATGCCAACGAGGGTTAGGGCGTCCCCCCAAGGCGACGCACACCAGCTCGTCCCCGTTGGTGTGGAATGCAGCGCGCAAAGCGGCGATGGGGACCGCCACCCGTCACGCACAGCCCTACACGGCGGAAGGTGGAGGACAGAGTGCAGAGTTGGCACGTGGAATGTTAGAGGAGGCATGAGAGATAAGACGAATGAGTTGATCGAAATAATGAAAGAAAGAGAATTAGATGTCGTGTGTATGTCGGAGACCAAACGGAAGGGCAGTGGTACTGAAGAGCTCCCTGACGGGGCATTAGCTCTATGGTCCGGAGTCCCGGAGAGCGAGAACGCCTGCCAGGGAGTGGGGGTGCTGCTGTCGTCTCGGTTGGTCGATGTTATGACTGAATATAAGGTTGTGAACTCAAGACTTCTCTGGGTTCGCTTTAAATTGGGACTGACGAAGTTATTCCTTTTGGCTGTTTATGCGCCGGTAGCTTCGTCGTCCAGGGCTGAGCTGGAGGAGTTTTGGGAGAATGCAAGAGAAGTTCTAGATTTGGCTAGGGGAAATGAAAGAATTGTTGTATGTGGTGATTTGAATGGACGGGTTGGTACCGCTCGACCAGGGTACGAGTCGGTGCTTGGAAAGTTTGGCGATAAAAGGGTTAATGATGCTGGCAAGCTTATACTGGCGGTATGCAAGGAAAAGGGTCTTCTTGTGACAAACACTATGTTTAATCACAAGAAAATCCATATGTATACTAGAGAAAGAAAGAATGAGAGAAGTATGATCGATTTGTTCCTGGTGGATGACCGACTGCGAAAACAGGTGATGGATACGCGAGTGTTCAGGGGTGCTGACCTGGGAACGGATCACTATCTAGTGGTTACTAGATTTAGGGGTCTGTTCGCGGGTTGGCGCTACCGGACGGCAGTGACAGAACCACAGTCGGTCTGTCGCATCCGAAGCTGAAAGCTTCAGGAAGCGGATACTAGGGACAAATATCATGCGAGGGTAGCCGAAAAGCTTGACACAATCGATGGCAGAAAAGAATGTGTGGAAAGAACATGGCAGAACCTTAGGGATGGAATGGTAAGTGCAGCGGAAGAAGTGTGTGGAACAGTAAAAAGAGGCAGTAGTAAAAGAAGAGATGCATGGTGGAATGATGAAGTGAAAGAAGCTGTAAAGAAGAAGAAGAAAGCATGGTTAGACTACTTGGCCTCTAGTAACGATAAGGATATGAGAGAGAAGATGAAAGAAAGATATAAGCTGCAGAAAGTTCACACGAAAGCACTGATTGCGGAAATGCGTGAAAGGTGTAGAATGGAAGCGGACGAAAGGAAAGAGGTTGGAAGGACCCGAAGTGGTGTGGTATATATATATATATATATATATATATATATATATATATATATATATATATATATATATATACACAGTATGTAAAAAAAAACCCCGTTGGTCGTTTCAGGGACGTTTTGGTGTGCACATTCATTGCATAGGCATTGCAATTATGATATCGAAGTTTTTTTTTTGGTTACTATAAATGGAATTTATGAGTTTCTTGTCAGATAACTTACTAAATTTACTTACTTACTTACTTACTTATCTTCACGCACAATCCCTGACGGGGTAGCCAGAGAGAACAGATCGCCAAGTGTCACGATCCTTACATACCTCTTTCGCTTCTTTCAGATTCATTAACTTCTTCATACATGCACGTCTAGGTATCCGAGTACTCTTGACCCTCCCCTCTTCGAGCAATTTGCTCACATGGTCTTCGAAAGTTAGTCTCGGTCTACCTCGACACCTTTTAATATTAACTTTCGCACTATATATTTTCTTCACCATTCGGTCTTCACTCGCGCGCAATGCGCGCGTAACGCCGCACATTTTACGAAGAGATCGCGTCTCCACTGCATTCAACTTGCTTTTATGCTTCTTCTGGCATACCCAGGTTTCGCTGCCATATAATAAAGTCGGTACCAACACTGCGTTATGTATTGCAAGGCGTGCACTCTTCACTACGCCTTGCCTTTTGACTAACGCAGTCAGGGCACCATTGACTTTGTTCCCGGCAGCGACTCGCCTGTCCACATCTAAATCGCATCTTCCATCCCGGCTAAAAGCACTCCCCAAGTATACAATTTCATTTACCTGTTCTAGACATTCCTGATTTACCCATATTTCACACTTCGTTCTCTCTTCGTCCCTTTCAAATACCAGAACCTTAGTTTTATAAGCATTCAAACGGAGACCTTTAATTTCACATTCCTCTTTCATACACGTGACTAATGCCTGCAGTTCTGCCTCTGATGGTGCAATAAGCAATGCATCATCAGCATACAGCAGACAATTTACTTTAATGTCACCCAATTTCACACCCAAACAGCTATCTTTCAGCTTCTGTAAACAGCTGTCGAGATACAGTATGAACAGCCAGGAAGACATAACACAACCCTGTTTTACGCCCGTTTGGACGCTAAACATGGGTGACAGGTCATGCCCTACCCGCACACAGGCTTTACAGTCACAGTAAAGTGACTGCACAGCCCTTAGCAATCGACCATCCACACCGTACCCCGGCAACAGTTCCCACATTTTCTTCCTTACAACCTTATCAAATGCTTTCTCAAGATCCACAAAAGCACAGAAAATCCTCTGGTTAGCAGCCAGAAGCTTTTCCGTGATCATGCGGAGAGAAAACATTTGATCCGTGCATCCTCTTCCAGGTCTAAATCCGCATTGTGCCTCCCATAGAAATCTTTCCGATTTCTGTTGCATCCTACGTGTCAAAACCTTCGAGTAAACTTTACTTGCTAAACTGGTCAAGCTGATCGCCCGATAGCACCCGCAGTCAAAATGTGAACCTTTATCTTTATATAAAGGCACAATGACTGCGGATCGCCAATCATCCGGGACATCCCCCGTCCGCCAGCACAAATTGCACAGCAGATGAAAGCTGTCCCAGACGTGAGGTCCACCATACTTGACCATTTCAGCAGTAACTCTGTCTAGTCCCGCAGCCTTACCACATTTCAAACTTCGAATCGCACGTTCAATCTCTTTCATACTGATGACCTCAGTGTCATCGAGGTCCGGGTCTGGCGTACCAGTCACGTCGTCACCCCCGGACCCCTCACTTAGATCATCACACGCATACATTTCTCAATAAAATTCGCTCCATCGCTGCATGACGTCCGATTTTTCTGAGAGGACGTCATTGGTTCCCGAAAGCACTCTGTTCATTCTTGAGGCCGTCGCACCACTTCGGGTCCTTCCAACCTCTTTCCTTTCGTCCGCTTCCATTCTACACCTTTCACGCATTTCCGCAATCAGTGCTTTCGTGTGAACTTTCTGCAGCTTATATCTTTCTTTCATCTTCTCTCTCATATCCTTATCGTTACTAGAGGCCAAGTAGTCTAACCATGCTTTCTTCTTCTTCTTTACAGCTTCTTTCACTTCATCATTCCACCATATATATAAGATAAATACATACATACTTATATACCTATATATGTATATATATATATATACATATATATATATATATATATATATATATATATATATATATATATATGTATATATATATATATATATATATATATATACATATATAGGTATATAAGTATGTATGTATTTATCTTATCTATTTACTTATATACATACTGTTTAGGCCAAATAATTAATATTGTAAAAACTTGGATTCAAGACGCGTGTCTCGGCGTTTTCGCCCGAGGGAATTTAGAGGTCACCTCTGGCCCCCTCTCTCGGGCGATTCTCTTAGCCGAGCGGTCAGTTGCTCTACGCGTGGGCG
Organism: Parnassius glacialis; assembly: GCA_033319125.1. Lineage (NCBI taxonomy): Eukaryota > Metazoa > Arthropoda > Insecta > Lepidoptera > Papilionidae > Parnassius > Parnassius glacialis. The sequence goes on along the minus strand of JAVANC010000027.1, from coordinate 46,952,455 downwards.
AAAATAGTTGCCAGCCAACCACGAGGCAGGTGACCCGTGTAGCTAGTTTCTTGTGGCCGAAGTTCACGCGACTGTTGTGGTGTCCAGATAGGTAGATTAAATGCGTGTTACTTCCTTACGTGGATAACATATCATTATAATTGTGTCGTCGCGTTTAGTGCCCCTTTTTGTGTTTTGGTTGGCTAGTTAGATTAATTTGCGTGTCAACAAGGCCTATTTTGAATATTTTCGCGACGTGGTGCTTTGGTGTCGAATGAAGGAACTTAGTTGTGTTTAACGCTGAACCGTATGACTCATTAATAGATCGCTTTAATTCCCTATTGATAATTTTGTGATAAGTGAATCCGGGACGTTGAATGTCGAACTTTGAGCTACTGTCCTTACTGTGTCGGGTATCACGTGTTCGATTCTACGATGAATGTGGAATTAGGCGAGTTTAAGTTAGTTAAATGTACAATGAAGCTAAGAGAGTGAAATAGTGACAATGAAGAAAGAAATGGTCCAGCGATGGAGCCTGCTGGAGCGATGCAGCATTTTTGGGCAGCCTGGAACTCGGACGCTTCTGGTCGCCTAAGCTTGCCCAGGTCGCAGACATTTACACATCACTGTACACTACTCGCCATTTACCATTACACCCACTCACGGCCTAACCAAGCCTTGGTGCGAAGATAGCTTCGGATACTGGTAAGTACTATATGTTTCTAGCTTTCTCCCATATAGTTTATTGTGATAGGACATTTCCATGTGGCCATTTTGGGCCCGACCTGCGGCTGCTCGTGAAGTCTTCTGCTCATGGGCCCCGGAAGATTTGACCCTTGCTGGAGCAGCTGTATGCATTAACACATACCATTCTATATTATGCATCTTTTTTACTATTTTATAGTTTATAATAAAATGAATTTGATTTTTGGCGTACAATAAAATGTTATCTATCTATCTATCATAAAAAACTTTCTTCCTTTTATTTTATTTTATAGAATAAAGGCCACTGTGGCGGTGTAAGAATATCCACTACCTCATATCATCCCGTGGGTGTCGTTAAGATTAAGAAACAAAACGCAGAAGCGTCGCCACCCCTGAGGACAAAAATGGAACGCCTCGTTTTCAGTAAAAAGGTTCGCAGTTTCTCTACACTCACCATACGAAAGCAGCATTATTTATTTTTTGCTGCTTCACGCTGGTATTCTTGTGAGAATTTTCCGCGCCCGGTCGGGCCGGCCCATTCTCCAACACCATTTCTTCAACCACATAAGAAACTGTTTTTCTTTTTCTATTTCCTTCAGAGCATTTAATTTTCTATAAGTTTTTGGAACAGACGGCAAAAAGATCAATGATGATTATGAACTTTAAACCGACAACAGTAAGCTTGCTGAGAAATTTATGTTTGAGTTTATCTTTTTCACACATTAGACCATTGGTAAGACAAACTCGGGAAGTTAGATGGCACGTACCGGTATATTATATACCCGCTCTTTATTTATAAATGAGGAAATGAAATGAAATGAATGAAATAAATTCAGTTTCTTTATTCTTCAACGTAAGAAATTAAAATTTCGTTAGTCGTCACGTGTTTTATATTTATTATAAGTACTATTGTTACAAAATGGAAGAGAAGAGAAGATCATAGACAATAGAAACTTTACAACATTCTTCTAAAGGTTTTTTTTTTCATATTTATAATATGTACATTATATACAATTTTTACAAAATTATTTATAGATTACATTCGTTTACGATTAAATGAATTATATCTCAAATGGAATGACATTTGAGATACTCATACAACAAAGATTTCAAGTGATGCTCAAACCATGCTCTACTACTTGACACGCACTCACACACACACACACATCTTCCTTCTTTGTTTCTTTAGCAACCCGTAAAAGTTCGCGGCTGGACTCACACACATGCATCTAAAACCGTGTTGTTGACTGCAATTTGCAAATGAAGGGTGCAGGACAGGGAAAAAAAGATCATTATGAAGTTATTTATTTATTTATTTCTACCTCTGTCTTTACAGGCGTACCTAATACGACAGTGTAGGCACACAAAACTATCTAATTTAATAAGGACAGAACACAACTTATCTACAGACAATATAATTTATGACAAGTTACCGCCAAGTCGTTGGTTAATAATTAATGGAGAATATTTGAAAAGCATCCCGAAATTGATAATGTTACCCGTCTGGTCACAACTCACAATATGTACTAAGTCATCTTTTATCAAGCGACTAACTTCAAAACTATGTATCTTACCAGTAAGCCAATTGGATTAATCTTTGTATAAATCGCGACACGTAAGTTGAACTATGACTGACCTTGTATGCGCAGTAACACATTTTCGGGTCTCAATCGAAGGGCGGTATGAGGTGCGCCGCGAGGGGCTGCGCGTAACCATAGCAAAGTGGCGGCGCTAGACCCCACTCAGTCGCACTCTGTCCCTTGCTACCCGCACACTCACCGCGCGGCCCTGGAGTATAATCGCGTACGAAGTTTTCAACTCTTTGACATTTATAATTCTGTCGATTGCGTGATTATTTAATTTAATTTCAAAAAAAATGACTCGACCACAACCAAATTTAAGGAGACAGGGGAGAATATATTTGATGTTTATAATAATTTTTTAAAAGAAAATAATATAACTGATTCTCTGAATAAAACTGTGGAAGCTACGAAAAAGTCTGGATCCACAGTTAAAAGGATTGTTAAAGAAAGTAAAAGTTCAGAGTTTATAGTTACTTTTAGGACCCCTGAGGCAACGAATAAAGCCAGTCACAGGCATAGACAATTTTGACAAGGGGGTAATAAAACGATGTATTCACAATTTTCATTTAACTGAAAACGAATTACCGACCCTTGGTAAACTTCATGCAAAATTACGTGCCGATATAAAATTTGAAGGTTCTGAAAAAAGTCTTCGTCGCATTATTAAGGAACTTGGATTTAAATGGAAAGCCACCGAGAATAATAGGAAAATTTCATCACATCAGCCATCAAATTGTTAAGAATAAATTACTCAGAAAAATTAAGACAGTATCGACAACAAAACATACCAATTGTATACACAGATGAGTCATATGTTCACGCTACTCACACCACACCGAAAGGTTGGACAGATGGGTCCAGTGAAGAAATAAAAAAAAAACCCTTATCAAAAGGGCAACGTGTTGTGATAGTACATGCCGGGTCGGAGACTGATTTTGTGCCTAACGCCTTGTTAACGTTCAAGTCAGGTATGAAGTCCGGGGACTATCACGACGATATGAATTTTGAGAATTATGAGAAGTGGATTCGAACTCAATTGATACCGAATCTTACCCCAAATTCAATTATAGTTGCAGACAATGCATCATACCATAATAAGGAATATGACTTAGCACCAAACGCGAATTCAAGGAAAGCTGATATGCAGGCTTGGCGTTCAGAAAAAGGAATAACATTTACGTTCTGAAATGTTGAAGCCTCAATTATACAAATTAATAAAAAATAACAAAGATCGCTTCAAAATATTTAGTATACACAAGATTTTTAAAGAACATGGTCATGACGTACTTCGCCTGCCTCCTGGCATGGGCAGCTATAAAGGGTTATGTAAGTAGCAAAAATGTACGATGAAATGTGCCCCGTGTTATAGAGTCGGTGAACGAAAAGGTAAATTCAATGGGACCATGTGATTGGAAAAAGCTATGCGACAAAGTTAAGATAATCGAAGAAGCTTATGTCAAAAGCATCATATCATCATCGATAAAATGACGGAAGAATTTATAATACGGGTTGGAGATTCTGACAGCAGTGATTCTGAATTGGATTCCTCAACTGACATAGAAGATGAAATCGCAACTCCTGGCCCAAGTTCGTATACCACTAGGAAATTATATAGAAGGTGTCATGCCAATGAGTGAGTGATTGAACATGTAGATAAACAAATTAACTTTTTGATGTATTAAATTTTTATTAGTATTCCTTTAATTGTTCTATTTAATAATACCTAACAATCACAAATAAATTATGTAATAAGAAATACAATTATTTGAAAGAAAATCGAAATTATTTTTATGAAACTTCATTTTATGTTTAATTAAATTACTTCACTTCATTTTCACACTTATTAAAAAATATATTTAAATACGACGAATTCACGGTTTTTCCTTTAAGATTTTTGAATTTTTCAGGCAACCGTGTGGCATGGCATGTGTCTAACATTTATGTCCATTATTGTACCTGCGCAAACGACCGCCATTTTAGTTCAACTTACGTGCCGCGATCTATACTTGTGTTTTAAATATTGTTACTTATAGTAATAGAATAACCTTAAAATTTTTATTTCTTAACATAAGTTATTAAGTATAAATTAAATAGTATTTTTGCAATAATTTTAGTTTAAAAATATTTAAGTTCAATTAAGTTATTATGTAAGTTAAGGTTTAAATATGTTATTATTTAAGTTACAGTTCAAATATGTTATTTTTAAGTTTAAGTGCAGTACTTATGTCAAGAACAATTTTATCATTCTGCCACGGTGGGCGGTATTGTATTTTTAAGGCAATTTCCGTCATTAAATATCCTTGGTGGGCGGAATATTTAAGACCATTTAATTATTAGCAATGAAGAAATGTAGATGGCGCTGTGTGATTTAAACATGAGCTATCATTTATCTCACCAGTAAAGTGTATAGTCAAAAAAAACAACTGCGCCCCCTTTTTAGAACTGCGCCCCCTTTTCCCTAAAGAGGGTCGCTTTCGATTCGGCAGAAAGGCCACACAAGCCAATGGCAGTCCCACAGGTAGTGTTTAGTGTGTAGGCACTTAGGTTTCGCAGTGAGTCCCACATAACCACGAGAGCCGTCTGTCGTGGTATGCTTAGAGCATTCACCACCTCCCTTCCCCGCTTCCCGGAGGGTAGCCCTTTTCATTGCTTCTGGGCGCAAAAAAAAATTTAAATCTTTTCTTCCTGCGCCCCCTTTTCCCTGTCTGCGCCCCGTTTTCCCTAAAGCGGGTCGCTTCCGATTCGGCAGTAAGGCCATACAGGCCAAAGCCAGTCCCACAAGTGGTGTTTAGTGGGTAGGCACTTCATAGTGAGTCCCACTGTCCCACATAACCACGCAGCCGGCTGCATTTCTACTATAAGCATTTACCACCTCCCTCCCCCGCTTCCGGAGGGTAGCATTGCTATAGGCGCAAAAAAAGCCGTCATACCCGTGCGGTTGTGCGCTAGCAGAGTCCGCTAGCTGACCGAGCACCCGTCCCCGTACGGGAATTCCTCAGTCAGTTCAGTCGAGGAATAGAACGTCAGTTCCGTCCCGTCCCGCCGCAGCTAGCGCCGCCGCCCCCATGCGGTTGTGTTAGCTGTCCACGCTCACCGTCGCCGTACGGTGAGTGCCCGCCCGCCGCAGCTAATGCCGCCGCCCTCATGCGGTTGTGTTAGCTGTGCACGCTCCCCGTGTGGAGTTGCCAGAGCTCCCATCGGGCGCGTCCCGAGGTGGCGGATAGGGGAACGCCACTCAGATATGTGTGGTAGCGGGAAACCGTCGTGGACCAAAACTGGCTGGGTGAAGGCTTGTTTCGATAGTGGAGGGCTTATTAGTTGCTTCCTGTATCCTCTCCGTTGAGAAGAACAGAGAATGTGACATGCGGGGTGAGGTGCCAGGTGCACTCGGCTTTTCCCGACGCCGGGCAACCCGTAATCGCGGGATTTTCAGGGACCACACCCTGCAAAAAAGGAAACTTAATGGGCTCAGTGTTCCCTCACCCGGTCTCTGGGCAGGCATGGGAAGAACTCGTATCGACTCTGCCACCATTCGAACCTCGGAATCCCTCTGGCGTGTCGTGGATCACGTCTCGCGGCGCCTTAGGGGCCGAGGGCTCTTGGCTTAACCGCCTGGAGTCGCGAGGATGATAACCTCTTTAAAAAAATCACCCGAAGCTCAAGCGTGGCACGCCGTGAGGAGCTGCATTGCTGATGGGTAAATGTTCAGTCGTTAGCGTTGCCCCCGTCGGGGTACCGGCCGAAACCCTTGGCGGGTTACGCATAGGCTTATCCGGGCAAAGGAGGCGCTGCTCGGATGGACCGTTATTTCCTCCACACTCGTGGGATACAAAATGGAAAAAGAAAAATACTTGAAAAAAAAAGTAGAGGTAGAAAAACAGGCAGGATCTGACTGTACTGGAAGCGGTGAAAATCGGTCGCGTGGGACGTCTTCCGCTAGGAAACGTCCAGTGTGCCGGTCTTCAGAAGAGGAAGGCCTGCCGGCCCCCAAGTTGCCGACTTCGGGGAGGGGTCGGAGAGGGGCGAGTGCTTCGCAGCTGCCGAGGGATAACCACGGACGGTTCGTGTGCTCCAATACCTCGGCGGCTAGTGAAGCAGAAAGTGACATGGGGTTCACTACGGAAGACCCTGGCGATGGCGGTGAAAGCTGTGCCTCGCTGGGGAGCTCAAAGGCGGAGCTTAACGCCGCCAAGAGGGAGCAGCGTAAAGCTGTCGCGGCCGACGAAGTGTCGGAAATGGCCCGACGTGCTCGCGAGCGACGAGCTGCTCTTGCGGCGGAAGGGGGAGAGCCATCTGCGGTGGCCTTAAGCCAGCTGGCTTTGGATGGGGTTGACTTAGTCCTGAAGGTTGCCACCAAGTCCGGCAGCCTAAAGGGCACGTTCACCCGTGGCTTAAAGAAGGCTGCCGCGGATATTAAGGAGGCGGTTGGCATCCTCCTCAACAGGACGGCCTCTGACGAGGTCGCAAAGTTACAGGAGGAAAACAGCTGCCTCAGAAATGACTTAGAGGACCTCCGGCGGCAAGTCGCTGCGCTGAGCGAAGAGCAGCAGCGACGCACGTCCACCGATGTCGCGCCTGTAGTGGCCGCGACGATCGCACCGCAACCGGCAAGCCCTCGTACCGACGAAGAGGTCGAGCGCATTGTCCGGATCTGCATGCTCCAGTGCGGGAGCATGGTTAACGCTCGGCTGGAGGCGATTTCACGGCGTCTGCCGGCGGAAATCCTCCGTCCGCCTTTGGCGGCGGACACACGGAGAACTGAGGAGTCGCCGAGACTTGCGCCTCAAAAGGGGAAGCCCGCGGAGGGAGCTCCTTCGAGCGAGCAGCCCACGACTGTCGGGTCTAAGGGTGAGACCTGGGCAAAAGTCGTGGGCCGCAAAAAGGCCCGGAAAGCCGCCAAGAAGGCCGCAGCAGCTGCATGCGCCCCAGGTGGAATCGCAAAGACGGCTCCTCAACCTGCGCGGTGGACTGCCAAAGGTCGCAAGAGACCGGCTGTGCATGTTCCGCGGTCCAATGCTGTGACGCTTACGTTACAGCCCGGAGCTGTGGAGCGTGGCGTGACGTACCAGTCGGTCATCGCTGAGGCCAAGGCCAAGATCAAATTATCAGATCTTGGCCTTCAGTCCGTCACCCTCAGGCAGGATGCCACGGGTGCGCGGCTGTTCGAGGTGGCCGGTACTGTGAGCGGCAGTGCCGAAAAGGCGGACGCACTGGCCGCCAAGATGAGAGAAGTCCTCAACCCTGAGGACCTCCGGGTCTCCAGACCAATGAAAACCGCAGAGGTGCGGATTGCTGGCCTGGACGACTCCGTGACCTCTGAGGAGGTGGTGGCGGCCGTTGCCAGAAGCGGAGAGTGTCCGCCAGACAAGGTGCGGGCTGGCGATATACGCACCGACGCCACCGGACTCGGCGCGGTCTGGGTTCGGTGCCCTGTGGCGTCGGCGAAGAAGATCGCTGATAGCGGCAGATTGCTGGTAGGCTGGGTGGCGGCAAGGGCCAAGCTTCTACAGCCCCGGGCTTTGCAGTGCTTCCGGTGCCTGGAAAAAGGGCACGTCCGGGCGAAGTGCACCGCCGAGGTTTTTTTTTTTTTTTTTTTATTTATTTATTATGACACATCAACAGCATAACACACAATACATTTATATGCAAATCTTACATAAAACAAAGGCCTGGTATGTACGCCAATAAAGACGTGTACAACATTCTCTTAAAATCTAAGACATGTTATTATAAATGCGAATATTAGCAAACAAAAAAAAAGCACAAAAATAGTACACAGATTATCAAAATAATTTTACAAAATTTTAAGAAATTTTAAGAACCTGCTTAGAGAGCAGGTACACAGATAACTTCTTTCTCAAACTAATGCATGAGTCATGAAAAATGTCAATGTCAACAAATACACATACCCGGTTGTATTCGGCGCAAATTTTTGATATAGGCGAATTTTTTAAGAGGTTTGTTCTACTGGCAGGGATGTAAAAGATTTTAGTGATAGGATGGCGTGGATAGTTGCATGGGATGTTAAGATTAATGCACTGAAGTAGGTTATTACAATCTACGGCACCAGAAATTATTTTTTTTAAAAACAATATATTCAACAATACACGACGGTTATTAAGTGACATCATTGCGAAATGTTTGAGACGAACGTTATAGGTGTTACGGTGGGAAATGCCCGAAGAATGGAACGCAAGATGTCTAGTAAATGAACGCTGTATGCTTTCAATGCGTTGGGAATAAGTGATAAACTGAGGACCCCAAACCACCGATGCAAACTCTAGGTGACTTCGAACCAAGGCGTTATATAAAATTATTTTGGTTTTGGCTGACATAAAACCTTTAGCGTTTCGTTTTAGGAAGCCAAGCATTCTTCCAGCTTTTTGGACGGTAGCGTCAATGTGAGACTTAAAATTTAATTTGCTATCCACTATTACGCCTAAATCTCGAACTTCTTTAACCTGCTCCAAGGTATCAGAGTTCATCTTATAGGAGGACATGAAAGGTATAGACTTTCTTGAGAATTTAATATGATATGATTTTTTAGTATTAAGTATCATACCATTTAATTGACACCATGTACTAATTCTGCTTAAATCACTTTGGATGAGTTGCACGTCTACAATAGATTTTACTGTTTTATATATTTTTAAATCGTCAGCAAAAAGACAGAATTCAGAGTTGCGTATTTCAAAAGTTATATCATTGATAAAGGCAGCAAAAAGGACTGGACCCAGATGCGATCCTTGCGGGACGCCTGAGAACGCTATATAACTTTCTGATTTGTAACCATTCACTACCACAAACTGGAGTCTTTTTGCTAAATAAGACTGGAACCATTCTAGCAAAGATCCACATACCCCATATCTTTTTAGCTTGTTTATTAAGTGCGAGTGACAGACTTTATCGAATGCACTAGAAAAATCCATATATATAGCATCAACTTCCTGTCCTTTGTCAATTTCTTTACAGAGATACGACATAAATGATACAAGGTTAGTTTCAATCGAATGGCCCTTCCTAAACCCATGTTGATGGTCTGATATACATGTGCTTAAGTGACGCGTAATAATTGGACATATCAAGGATTCAAACAATTTAGGAATACATGAAATAATTGAAATCGGTCTGTAGTTACTAACGTCATTAATGACGCCTTTTTTAAATACCGGAACGATCTTTGAATTTTTCCAAATATCAGGAAATACTCCATCACGCAAAGATTGATTGAAAATAATAGCCAGTGGTAACGCTAAGGCCGAGATACAACGTTTGACAAACACAGGGGGAATCTCATCTGGGCCAGCTCCCTTGAAAATGTCAAGCTTTTTGACTGCACCTATAATGTCTCTTTCAGTTAATTTTACAGAATTTAAACATGAATTATTGAACATAGATACGTCACCGCCGTCGTTTGCAGCCACATTACTAAAAACAGATGAAAATTTGTTTGCAAACATTTGGGCAATATCTGGTCCGGTGTTTGCGACCTGATCAGCTTGATACATTATAGCTGGGATATTGGATACACCATTGCGCCTGTCCTTCACAAAACGCCAAAAGCTTTTTGGATTTTTAGAAATATCGCTTTCAATTCTTTTTTTAAAATTAAAAAGGCATTGACTACTTACATTATGAGCACGTTCGCGAAGAAGCTCGTATTCTAGTTTATCACGAGGGTTCTTATATTTCAAATATTTTAATCTTTTTTTGCTTTTCTCGGAAATTATTTTAATTAGGGAATTGCTAAACCACGAAGGAAATTTAGTTAGTTTAGGTCTTGTTTTAGGAATATAGGATGTTACGGCTATATTTAAAAAGTGGTAAAATATATTAGTCATTTCGTTAACATTTTGACATTTTTCTAGCTCCACTTGCCAGTTAATGCTCTTCAAGTAAGGTACAATATTGCCATAGTCTGCTCTAAAGTAGTTGTAACGATGGCTTATTATCGGCTTGAGGTACTCGGAAGTAAGTTTTGGGATCGATATCAAAATTGGAGGATGTTTTTGATCTACTTTGCTAAGCATACTTATAGATTTAGTAACATTTAAACAATCAACATTGGATAGAACTAGATCTAGTATTCTACCATCAACATTAGAGACATCGTTCATTTGCGATAAATTATTGACAGCCATAAAGTCAATAAGAGAGAGTCCTAGTTTCGAACCATAATTTGTTGCAATACATGGGTCACTATCCGACTTACGGGACCAATCAATAAAACCTAAGTTAAAGTCGCCCAATATTATGACTTTATCTGATATATCTATGATATCAGTAGAGTTTTCTAAAAAGCTAGATAAAGTTTCAGAAGAAACAGGAGGAGGTAAGTAAACGGCACAGATAGAAATTTTTTGGAGTGTGTCGTTAGTTTTAACATCAATAGATACCCATAAATCTTCTGCATTACTTTCCCAATTTGATTGTCGAGAAGAAGGAACATTTTTAGACACTGCAACCATCACACCTCCTCCGTCTTTCTTTGAACTCCTTGAGCATGATCTATCCTTTCTATATACAACGTAACGTTTATCTATAAATTCACTGTTCATTATATTACTATTCAACCATGTTTCAGTAAATACAATTAAGCTATAATTATTCATAAGTATATTTTTAAGAACATCCTCCGTTTTAGTCCTCAAACCTCGTACGTTTTGATAGTAAATTGTTACAGACATTTTGAAGGATAATCTATCGTAACATTGAGATTCTAACACTAGACAATTAATTTCAAGCTTTCTTCATGTTTAATATAGATGGCATGACTCTGTTCATGTTTCCGAACAAAGATCCTACCGTCCCGCACCCAAACAAATTTGGCGCCGGTCTCTTTTGCTTTTTTTCGAGCCGCCGCATGTAGGTGCTTATTTTTCGGTGTTAAATGTTCGCTAACATATACAGGCACTCGACGTCCACCAATTCCCAAATGCTCAGAGTTTAATTTGTTATCAGGATTCTTTTTATTAAACTTTGTTACTGCTGCTAACAACTCATCGCGACGGCGTTGACTACGTAGTTTGACAATTACGGAGCGGGGTCGGTCGCTCTCCTTGTTGAGCTTCGCAATACGGGATACGTGCAAAACATCATTGTCACCGAGAGGGTTTTCGATCGCAAATCCCAGCTGCTCTATAGTTTTTAGAAGATTTTCCGATTTATGCTCTGGGATTCCATTGATTTCGACGTTAGGAGCACGCATGTTTTGCTCTATTTGCTCTATCCTCTCTGTCAAACTCCTTACCTGCGACGATAGATTGTCATTTTTCTGAATTAAACTCTGTATTACTTCGTTTCTTTCCTTCACAGTTTGCATAAGTTCGTCATATTGTTTACTAAAGAATGCTAGAGATTCGTGGAAGCCAGTCACCTGGGACGCGATATTTGCTAGGTGTTCAGAAACCAATTGCTTGATGGTGTCAGTTATCTCCTGCTTTATTATTGAACGTAACGAATCTTCTTTAATGTAGGAATCGTTGGTATCGGATTTAGAGCGCTGTTTTTTTGTCCGTACAGTGATATTACTCTCCTCTTCAACATTGGTATCATCACCAGATACCATGGGACGATATGTTATGCGCACAGGTGTATTTGTATTATCGGATTTGGGTTGTTTACTAGAGCATTCCTGACATCTCCAATTATTTTTCCGCTCTTGATCCATAAGGTAGAAGCATTTAGGTGTTATATTAGCACAGAATAAATCGTACCCGAGATTACACGTGACACATACCATATGTTCCCTTTTTGGCAAATTGTTTTTACAGCCAGAGCACTTCTTTGTGGTAGAAGACATTTTTTAGAAAAAATATATCAGCAAACGGAATAATATTTTAAAAAGTCTGATACTGAAAAAAAAAAAAAATAAAAAAAATAAAGGGGAAAAAGTTCGTTTGGTCGGGATCGATCTTCCGAACTTCACTCTATGAGTAATACGCTTGCACCGCTACACCACGCCGTCAACGATGATGCGCTTGAATTTTAAGAATGGTTCTAACTATGGTCAAGCACTCCTTACTACAAGCTTATCACGTCTAGTGAGTCCAAAGGCCAATCTTTTGTTCTCCATGCAGTGAATAGTTTTACCAACAGAATATTTTTAAACAATTTTTGGTTATATTCACTTGTTGACACAATAATTAGCTATAACTTTTGCACAGATTCACCAACTTTAATGCACTAAACACGGTGGTATAACTCAAAGAATGATCTAAACAGTTTTTACACATCAATTAGATTAAAATCGCTCCGAGTTACAATAACACGTCTATATCAACACACGCCATTTATGAGGTTGACCGTAGTGACCTCTGTTATCGCTGCGGCCAGCCTGGCCACAAGGCGGCCCTGTGCACCGCGGCTTTCAACTGCAGCCTTTGTTCTGCTGCGGGAAGGCCAGCGGAGCACAGAGTAGGCGGAGGGGCCTGTAGGGCGCCTGCCAGCAAGGCCCAAAAGGAAAAGAAAAGGCAAAAGAAGAGGAGCACTAAGCCTGCCGGGTTAACCTCGCTGCCCCCGCAGGCTAGCAGCTCCGCGGCCGACTCCCGGCCCAGGACCGTTGCCGAGGGAATGGAATGTCAGTAACGGCACAATTCCATTTTCTCCAGGGCAACATCAACCACTGTGCCAGAGCTCAGGATCTCCTACTCCAGAGCATGGCAGAGTGGTCGATTCACGTGGCTGTGGTCGCCGAACCGTACTTCGTTCCCACCCGTGACAACTGGTTGGGAAGCGCTGACGGTTTGGTGGCCATTATTGGCGAGACTCTGATCGACCCGTCTCGGGGCCGCGGCTGGGTTGCTGCGGTCTCGGGCGGCATCATTATTGTAGGGGCGTATTTCTCCCCCAACTAGAGTCTCGCCGACTTTGAGGGTTTCCTTGTCAAGTTGGGCGCCGTCGTAGGCCGCTATCACCCTCGTCCCGTTCTGGTGCTCGGGGATCTCAACGCCAAGTCATCGGTGTGGGGATCTCCGGTCACTGACCCTCGGGGCGAGGTGCTAGAAGAGTGGACGGTGACGACTGGTCTGGTCGTCCTGAATCGGGGTTCGGAATACACGTGCGTGCGGCAGCGGGGTGGGTCGATAGTGGACGTCTCGTTTGCTAGCCCCTCTGTCGCCAGCCGAGTCCGCGACTGGCGTGTCGCCGCAGAGGTGGAGACGCTGTCGAACCATCGATATATCCGGTTCGACGTCTCTGCCCAGACTGCGAGCGGCCGCCATCCAACAACCCCGATTAAAGACGGCCCGCGTTGGGCGCTTAAGCGCATCGACAGGGAACTACTCGAGGAAACAGCATTAGTCCAGTCCTGGATCTGGGAGTCGACGACGGACGGTCCCGTCGACGTCGAAGCGGTGGCGCTATGGTTTCGCGGGGCGATGACGCAGATCTGCGACGCGTCCATGCCCCGTGTCCGCCAACGGTCCGCAAAGCGCCAGGTGTACTGGTGGACCGCCGAGATCGCGCAATTGCGCATAGCGTGCGTTGCGGCTCGTCGCCGGTACACCCGATACCGGAGGCGGAGTCGACGGGATTCCGCCGAGGAGGACGCGCTGTATGAGGTGTACCGCGCGTCTAAGGAGACTCTGTGGCTGGCCATTGGCGACTCAAAGTCGCGTGCCAGGGAGGAGTTGCTGGGGTCCCTAGATCGGGATCCGTGGGGGCGCCCCTACCGTTGGGTACGGGGCAAGTTGCGTCCCTGGGCGCCTCCACTATCACAAACGATGCAACCCCAGTTGCTAGAGGCGGTGGTATCGGCTCTCTTCCCTGAGCGAGTGGGACACGTTCCCCCGGCAATGGCTTCGCCCTCAGCCACAGACTCTCCAGAAGAGGAGAGCACCGCAGTCCCCGAGGTAACGCAAGCAGAGACGAGAGCGGCCGTGTCGCGACTCCGGGCTAAAAACACAGCGCCCGGACCCGACGGAGTTCCTGGTCGAGCTCTCGTCCTGGCTCTGAAGGAGCTAGAGCCCCAGCTGAGGGGGCTCTTTACGGCATGTCTCGAGCAGGGTTAGTTTCCCGGTGTGTGGAAGGAGGGGAGGCTGGTCCTGCTCAGGAAGGAGGGGCGCCCCGCGGACTCACCGTCCGCGTATCGGCCCATAGTGCTGCTCGACGAGGCGGGCAAACTTTTTGAGCGAATCATCGCAAATCGCCTCGTCAGCCACTTGTTCAGAGACGGGCCGGACCTGGACGAGAACCAGTTTGGTTTTCGTCGCGGGCGCTCCACCATAGACGCTATTATGCGCGTGAGGGCCCTGGCGGAGGACACAGTGTCCCAGGGTGGGGTGGTGCTGGCGGTGTCTTTAGACATCTCCAACGCCTTCAACACCCTACCCTGGAGTTGTATCCGGGAGGGGCTGAATTACCATCGTGTGCCTCCCTACCTCCGCCGCACAATAGGGGCTTACCTTGAGGAGAGATGCGTTACGTATCGGGGACGTGACGGCGCAGGTCGGCGCGTCATGTCGTGCGGTGTTCCGCAGGGATCGGTCTTGGGACCGCTTCTGTGGAACATCGGCTACGACTGGGTGCTGAGAGGTGAACTCCCGTCGGGCGCCGACTTGACGTGTTATGCGGACGACACGCTCGTCACTGCCCGGGGGAGCTCGCACAGGGAAGCAGCGTTGGTTGCCACGGCTGCGGTATCACAAGTGGTGAACCGCATCCGGCACCTGGGCCTGAAGGTGGCCCTAAACAAGTCGGAGGCCATGGTGTTCCATGGCCCTCGACGCGCTATGCCGCCGGGATCACACATCGTGGTCAGCGGGGCCCGGATAGCTGTCGAGTCCACCATGAAGTATCTAGGATTGGTGCTCGACAGCCGATGGGAATTCGGACCCCACTTCCGGCGGCTGGCGCCCAAGCTGATGGGTGCAACGGGCGCGCTATCAACGTTGCTTCCCAACTTGGGGGGCCCGAGCGCCGCCTGTAGGCGGTTGTACGTGGGAATCGTGCGGTCCATGGCCCTGTATGGGGCCCCTGTGTGGGCGATGGACATGACGGCCAGCACTCTCGCCATTATGCGTAAACCGCAGAGGGCGATGGCCGTCAGAGTCATCCGCGGGTATCGCACGATTTCCTACGAGGCGCCTTGCGTCCTGGCCGGATCCCCGCCCTGGGACCTAGAGGCGAAAGTACTCGCGTCATTATATCGATAGCGCGAGGAAGAGCGGGCACGGGGCTCGACGCCGGTGCAGCGGCAGATCGCGCTGCGCCGCGAGGAGCTCCGTCAGGTCTTGGTGGCGGAATGGCGGCAAAGGCTTCTGCGCCCTGCCGCCGGCCTCGCTACCAGCCCCGCGGCCAGTACTCGACGACTGGCTCGGGAGAAGGCACGGCTCCCTGTCGTTTAGGGTGACACAGGTGCTATCGGGGCATGGCTGCTTCGGCAAGTACCTGTGTCGCATAGACAGGGAGCCGGACGCTCGGTGCCACCACTGCGTCCATTGCGGGGAGGACACGGCGCAACACACGCTCGCTGAGTGTGTAGCTTGGGAGGAGCAGCGCCGTGTCCTCAAAAATAAAGTAGGAGGCGATCTGTCGCTGCCGACCTTAGTGCGGAAGATGGTCGGTAGCGCAGAGTCGTGGGACGCGGTGGTGTCCTTCTGCGAGGACGTGATGTCGCAGAAGGAAACTGCGGAACGGGAAAGGGAGATTTCGACTCCCTTCCCCGGCCGCAGAAGGCGCACCGGGCGCAGGAGAAGGGCGGACAACGCCCTTTTCCGGCCCCCATGAATGGGTCCAGAGGCGAGGGACTTGGGGAAGCCCCCGCCACCCCTTTTCGATGGACCCGAGGCGGAGGCGCGCGTGGGTGTCGGCGCGCGCCCCTGAGGCGATACACGGGGTAGTTGAACACCTCACTACCCCGTGCAGGAGACGAGGCCCGGACTGACCGGGCCAGCACTAGTGTGGGGCTGCGGAAGAATTTGGATTCCCGTGGCCCCACGCGCACGTGCGAGGAGACACCGGGGTGGTTTTAGCCGGTAAGAGTCCGGCACGCCCCTCCGCCTTTCCCCAGGCGGAGGTAGTCCATGAGGATTTCCCCCCGTAAAAAAAAAAAAAAGCTGTCCACGCTCACCATCCCCGTACGGTGAGTGCCCTCCCGCCGCAGCTAACGCCGCCGCCCCCGTGCGGTTGTGTTAGCTGTACACGCTCACCATACCCGTACGGTGAGTGCCCTCCCGCCGCAACTAACGCCGCCGCCCTTGTGCGGTTGTGTTAGCTGTCCACGCTCACCGTCCCCGTACGGTGAGTGCCCTCCCGCCACAAATAACGCCGCCGCCTTCGTGTGGTTGTGTTAGCTGTCCACGCTCACCATCAACGTACGGTGAGTGCCCTCCCGCCGCAGCTAGCGCCACCGCCCCCATTCGGGTGTGTTAGCTGTTCACGCTCACCGTCCCCGTACGGTGAGTGCCCTGCCGCCGCCACTCCCATGCGGTTGTGTTAGATGTCCACGCTCACCGTCCCCGTACGGTGAAAGCCCACCCGCCGTAGCTAATGCCGCCACCCTCGTGCGGTTGTGTTAGCTGTCCACGCTCACCATCCCCGTACGGTGAGTGCCCTGCCGCCGCAGCTAACGCCGCCGCCCCCGTGCGGTTGTGTTAGCTGTACACGCTCACCGTCCCCGTACGGTGAGTGCCCTCCCGCCTCAGCTAACGCCGCCGCCTTCGTGCGGTTGTGTTAGCTGTCCACGCTCACCATCAACGTACGGTGAGTGCCCTCCCGCCGCAGCTAGCGCCACCGCCCCCATTCGGGTGTGTTAGCTGTCCACGCTCACCGTCCCCGTACGGTGAGTGCCCTGCCGCCGCCACTCCCATGCGGTTGTGTTAGATGTCCACGCTCACCGTCCCCGTACGGTGAGTGCCCGCCCGCCGTAGCTAATGCCGCCACCCTCGTGCGGTTGTGTTAGCTGTCCACGCTCACCATCCCCGTACGGTGAGTGCCCTGCCGCCGCAGCTAACGCCGCCGCTCCGCCATCTTATCGGTCAGTCACCGCAGTCTACATTACCTGAAGATGCCTCGTGCAGAGGCGAAACACGTGTCGTATTGTCGTCAGTGGTGTGTCTTTCCTAGTATAGTGGTGTTGGGAGTAGTGGTGCTAGGATTAGTGGTGACGGACGGACAGTGCACGGCAATTGAGGGAGGGCGGGAGGTGCTCTTCAAACTAGGTAATACATACCATTTTATTTTTTCGAGCGGATGTACGCGATGTAACTTTTTAAAAATTTAACGTTCATTTAGTTTAAGTTTATTATTTGAAAATCATATGGTAAACAAAAGCGTGGTTGATGCTCTTATATAAAATAAAACATTTTTCTTAAGTTTCACCCGATTTTTTTGCAATATTGTTTTGTCACAGAATAGGATGAGTACACCCTATGACCATATTGAAGATGATGAGATACATCTGGGACTTTCCGTGTCGACCTTACTAACTACCTATACGTACATGTTTCTTAATATGTTACCAGACGTGCATGCAATTTTGGAATTATATACAATTCTATATAATGACGAATTTCATAGATTCCCGGTAACATATATTTTTTTGGCAAACAATTTACTTTTTATTTAGTTTTTGTTTCTCATTATTCTGATAGTTTAATAACGTTTACAATAATTAGGAATATATTTTTAGATTTCCTAAACACAGTACTCGGAGAAAATTATGGTTATCCATTGTACCATTGAAAACGATGTATTATGAAAGTGTAAGGATTTGCAATTTGCATTTTCAAGAATCAGATTATGATTCAACAACAACGCGCTTAAAACCAACAGCAGTTCCTACTGTTATAATAAATCAAGAAACAGTATCAACAGGCAAGGTAAAAATTTAATATAATTTATCTTTCTATTTTTCGTAATATATTATTATGTATTTAGAAATATAATAGTTCAAATCTATGATTTAAAGTAGGGAGGGTTAATACCACTCACTGGGTAATGGCGCTCACCTCTGTAACTCTATCACAATGGAACGTAGCAACACGCCACATCGTGTGAAGTGCGAGGGGAGGGGGCCTCTAATGGTGTCTTTCCATGCTTACCAAGGCTCGGCAAACGTCCACAAGTACAAGCAGTACTGCCATATTTACAGATTTATCTGTGTTCATACAGATTTTTGAACCTCGTTACAGATAACAGATTTAATACTACTGTTATACAGATTTTTGAAATTTGTACTATTTTGTACACAAATACTTTCTAGGATCGCCTTTCATCTCATCAGCACAGTACTCGATAATATCGTGCCTGTGTGTAAGAGGCTTAACAGTAATCAAAGCTAGCAATTCTGACTGGCGTAAAAGATCTATTCTTGCTTTTTATCGGGGAGTCCTTCGGATTATAAATAAACATAATATACCAGTTCGGTCCATTCGTGATTCGTGTGATCGCATATCCAATAGTTTCATAGTTTGTTTGGTTTGATACACACGAAGAAGGCGCGAATCAACTGAAAATAAAGTGAAGTAGGTATTTTTTAATATTTTTGTGGACAATGGCCAGTAAGAAATCCCGTAAAGCTCAAACGTTTAACCAAAGCTGTATGGAAGAGAGTTAAAGCTTGGCTAATGCCAAGTCAAAAAGCTGTCTCCGTCGGAGGTAAAAATGAATTGGCACGACATATTAAAACATTAAAGCACCAAAATTCTGTTCCATCCTGTTCCCAAGTGACGTAAACATATTTCGCCTACGCCGCCTTGATTTTTTTATAGAAGGATCCAAACAAATTAAACGTCGTTATAGTTTTAATAATGACATTATAAGAGATTTAACTTTTTTAAATCCATATAAAAATAAGCAACGCAACACTCCTTCCTCACTTCTGCACATATCACAAAAGTTTCCACAATTAGTATCGGAAAATAAATTGCAGGCATTGACAATGAATGGCGCCATTTGAGATTAAATGAACATATTATAAAATTGAACGAAGAAGATCTGGAGGAATTTTGGGCCGAAGTTTTTAGCATCGTGGATATAGACGGAAATTTGCTATACCCCACATTAAAAGCATTTATTCAGAACCTTCTATGTTTGCCACAAACAGCGGCTGTACAAAGAATATTTTCATCAATTAATTTAATTAAAACCAAGACACGGAATAGCTTGAACACTGAGACTATCGAAGAATTAATTTTAACCAAACAGCTAATTAACAATAAAAATGAATGTTGATACTCTTTCTCTCCAGACAAAACTATGTTGGATAAAATTAACAAAGAAATATATAAATCTATATAATATTTATCTATACAATATTTCTATAAATTTAACTGTTTTTAGGGTTCCGTACCTCAAAAGGAAAAAACGGAACCCTTATAGGATCACTTTGTTGTCCGTCTGTCTGTCTGTCTGTCTGTCTGTCTGTCAAGACCCTTTTTCTCAGGAACGCGTAGAGGTATCAAGCTGAAATTTATATCAAATACTCAAGTCTACTGTCCCTTGAGGCTGTGAAAAAATCAAACTTCTAAGCCAACGCAATCAAAAGATACAGCCGTTTATGCCGCAAATTTTCGATATTCGCAAGGGAATCAAAAGTCAAAACCTACAGGGTACTTCCCGTGAACTGAGAATCTTAAAGTTTGGCACGAAGCAACGTATTATAGCACAGATAAAGGAAAAATTGCGAAAAGCATAAATTTTTAGTTACATCATATAATAAATATATTTTTAATAATTTTAAACTCATATAGCTACGGATTTTTTCGGAACCCTCGGTGCGCGAGTCCGACTCGCACTTGGCCGGTTTTTTATCATCACATCTTCTTCCCTCAACTTACATAGATCAAAATCTTTTACTTTGATTCCTTTCTACAGATATTGTACAGATTTTTTACACTAGCAGCACAGATTCATACAGATTTTCTTTGATTTCTTTCTACAGATATTATACAGTTTTTTTACATTAACAGTACAGATATGTTAAACTGACATGTGGCAGCACTGAGTACAAGCGTGTAAAGAGGACGTTTGGCTTGGCTTACGTTAGCTTGTGGACGCTTGTGCTCTGATCCGGTCTAGTGTCGGTTTTGGACACAGATCAAAGGGCGCTTGCGACGCATTCACACGTTGGGGCGCGCTTACTAGCCATTGTGATTTCGGGACGAGCGCATAGTTAGTTCTTTGTTTAAAATGAGTGGCTGGTTGAACGAAGAGAGTTTATCGTTTCTGGGATATTACCAGAGCGAATCGTCTATCTGGAACCCCAAAGACGTTAATCATAAAGATAAAAAGAAAGGTGCAGGTGCTTGGAGTCATCTTGCCGAGTTAACGGGAAAGCCAGGTAAAGAATTAAAAGCCAAAAAAGAAATATTGATGACAAGTTTTCGCAAGCATTTGAAAAAAAAACAGGATTCTTATCGTTCGAATAAAAGTATGTATGTATGTAAACCAAACGCAATAGCCGACACAAGTTCGGTGTCCGCCATGCTTGCGTGTACGTAGCACACTGACGCATTCACAAGCATGAAAACGACTTCCAAATGCTGAGCATACGTACAAGTTGCAAATATATAATAATAAATGTATAAGTAAATCAGGATCTGGAATTTAGCCTTTGATCCCAAATGTTTTCACTGATTAAGACTTTCTGGCAGCGTCGCTGATGGCACAAGATTCGGAACAAATTTCTGAAACCAAGCTACTACATCTACTTTAAATACGAATAAATTGTGTTTATTTTTATTCAATATTAAATGTAATTTGTGTTATTGTTACTTGCAGATGGTTAACAACTACATACGGAGACCACTCGGTCTAGAAATGAATTTATGGAATTAGCTGGTGAGTATGCTAAGCCACAAAACATACGCTATTTAAGAACAATATGGCTAGTAAACAGTGGTTAAAAAAAATCTTTTTTTACTCGTAGAAATTCATCTATTGTCCCAGCAACAGTTTAAAAAACTAAGTGCGGGTAGAAAATTACAAAAATCTGAAATATTAACCAGCACACCTATAAAAACCATACAAGAAGATAAATAAAAAAAAAACAGTTTTAAAATAAACCTTGGAGCTTTTGGGTATTAAAGAAGTCAACAACCGGCACTAAAAAATACTGTTCGAAGTTAAAGACAAAGAGTGCAGAAAAGACAAGACAAGGTAAAGAAAATGAAGTGAAAAAATATTATTATTATTGTGCTGTGTGCAAGGAATAGTATACCAGTCCCCCCATGGAAGACAGGACTGAATGCTCTCAATGTCGCGAATGGACGCATGAGAGTTGTTCGTCATACTCGGGACATGGTTCCTATTATTGTGATTTTTGTAGTGATTAGTTTTCGAATGCTAAGGGATATATCCATTTCCCCTCGAAGTATATCCGTTTTACCTTACCCAATAGGGCAAAACGGATAGTTCAGAGACTTTAAAAAAATATTAAATGACAATGAAGATGTTGATTTTTATGTTTCTTTTATTTTTATTTTTAAACATTATTAACCAGTGTTTGGTTTTGTTTTAATTTCATTACATGTTATTTGATTATAGAACGTATATTTATTATTCAACCTTAACGGATCCTTCTTGCCCTGCCTTCCGCTATGACCACAATTTTAGGACATGCATCTACTTTGGCAGGACCATGAAATAAGGGTCAATGCTCTGAATCTGTTTTGGAAGTTGCTTGTAACCAAGAACTTGTTGATGAGCAAAGAACTCCGGTATCCTTTGCTGCTATAGCAACGACACCAACTATTGCACCATCTTCTAAGTCAGTTCAAAGAAAGCCAAAACAACATGCTACCATATTAACTGTGACTCCTATGAAAATTATTTTAAAGGATAAAAATAGCGAAACTCAATAAGACTCGAAAAGATGATAAATCAAAACCAAAAAAAGTTGTCAAATAAAAGTAAAACAAACATATGGAACAAAAATCTTACAAGAGAAAAAAATTATAAGAAAGTTCTTCAGAGAGTGAAGATGAAGAACACCTTTGCGACGATGTTCAAAAATTTATGTGGCATATGTTCAAAAATTGGACAAAGTGGTTGAGTACGTAGATTTAGGACCAATTTCTGTAAGTGAATTAGAAAAATTAGCTTCCGACGCTCACGTGTTTCATATAGTGTCTTACGGTATACGTTTTAACCCTGCAGTGGTCGCGTGGATTACAATAGTAATCCACTGTAATAAAATATAAAATTAAAGAAAAGTCTTTTGCGTGATTATTTCAGCACGCCATGTACTTGTAGTTGAATAACCAAAGTACGCGTTCAGTGCACCAGTGCAGCGCGAGCGCCGGACGCGTCTGGTTGTGTCACAAGAGATCCGTGAAGTACTCTGGATTACTATTGTAATCCACGCGACCTATTACGTGAGTATTTTGTGCAATTATATTTTGATGTTTTTATTTATTTTAACTATTATTTTGCAATAATTAACTTTAGTACATAACGGTTATATGTTTATTTATGTACAGCTTTTATATTGATAACGTTTTTTTGTAATTTATCCCAACAGAACAATCATGGATGAAAGGCGTATCGCTCAAATCGAATCTTGGCTTGACGAAGATTATAGCAGTGATGATTTGGAAGATGAAGCAAGCTCAAACAATGAAGAAGATTTTCTGGAAGTGCAAGACCACCAATCTGAATCTGAGAAAGAAGAAGAAACTCCAAATGAGGTACCTACCGTAACCGTTTCTGAACTAGGACAAGATGATTCCTCACAAGTTGGCTGCGAGGAGTATTACATTGGTGTGGATAATACTCGCTGGAATAAGACTACGCCATCGAATAGAGGAAGAACTCGCAGTCACAACATTGTTTTTGTACCTCCAGGACCAAAAGTAATCGCCCGGGAGAAAGGTGCTGCTGAGGATTGTATATCTCTTTTCTTAGATGAGGTTGTAATTGATCTGGTAGTAAAATATACTAACATAAAGATCGAGCACATTAAACAAAAATATGCCAGAGAACGTGATGCCAAATTGACGGATTCTATTGAAGTAAAGGCATTTCTCGGTATTATTTATTTAGCAGGTGTATTGAAATTGGGCCGAAGCAGCTGTGAACAAATATTTGAACACAGGAATCACACTGCAATAGATGCCATTTATTTAACGATGTCTGTCCAACGTTTTAAATTTCTTCTAAGAAATCTACGATCTGATGATATTAATGATCGCAAAGATCGTGTTATTATTGATAAATTAGCTGCAATACGTGAAGTTTTTGAGATGTTAATCATCAAATTTCAACAACATTTCATTCCAAGTGCAGAAATGGCGTTGGACGAGCAGCTTGTGGCCTTTAGGGGACGTTGCCCTTTTAGGCAGTACATACCTAGCAAACCCTCAAAGTATGGGATTAAGATATTTGCTCTTGTCGACGTTCACTACCCATACACATACAATTTAGAGATTTACGCCGGCAAGCAGCCCGTGGGACCTTTTCATGTGAGCAATGAACGGGCCGACGTAGTGATGCGAGTAGTTCAACCTATCCTTGGGAAAAACCGCAATGTTACCATGGATAATTGGTTTTCGTCGCTAAACGTTGCAAAGCAACTTTTCGAGAACAAAACTACAATGGTCGGCACTGTAAGAAAAGATAAAAGAGAAGTTCCTAAGGTGTTTCGTGTGGCACGAGGAAATTCTGTTTATTCCTCAAAATTTGGTTTTCACACACCCTGCACGTTGGTATCTTATATACCAAAGTCCAACAAAGTAGTAATCGTCATGTCTACAATGCATAACGATGCGACGATCGATAACAGTACAGGAGATCACAAAAAACCCAAAATGATCACGTACTACAATCGTACAAAGAATGGTGTTGATTTGGTAGATAAATTGTCCTCGTTATACGACGTATCTAGAAATTCAAGACGATGGCCTCTAACAGTTTTTTTCTGGATGATACCATCAGCTCACAGAAGATTGGAACAAAAGACATTACCACGAAGTCTGGTGTTCAAAATAAAAGATTTTCTGGAAGTCCCCCAAGCTGAAAATCAGCCAAGTACCTCGGCATTATCGTCAACTAGCAGACTGAGTCGCTGCTATGACTGCGGAAGATCGTGCAATAAGAGCACTCGTCGATCATGCACAGCATGTAATAAATTCGTTTGTCCGGATCATTCCAAATACATATGTTCCTCTTGTTTAAAAAACAATGATTAGATTAGCGATAATTACTTAAGATGATTTATGATCTCATTAAGAAATCAATGTGACATTTTTGCTTACAAATTAATAAAAGTTTTTTTTAAAGTTAAGTTATAAATAAAATAAAAGATATATTTTTTTTATTTCATTCCGTATGGTACATATTTCTAGTTTTATTACATTCAAAGTGAAATAAATACATTTTGATTCTTAATTTGCAGTTTTTTATTTGGATTACAATTGTACTCCACGCGACCGCATACGTCAGTTTTTAGGGCGCGACCCATGCAGGGTTAAGTGTTCAATTGCATTTTTTTATTGCAAATAACTTGCCTGGGGAACTGCTCTCCGAATTAATAAAAACAACTATAATTCTGCTTGACGAAATTGGTGTCGCCGTAAGATCTTTGACTTGTGATGGTGCATCATCCAATGTAAAGCCGTATTCGTAAATATTCAGGCTGCTCATTCAAACAAAATAATTTAAGGTCGTACTTTTGACATACAAACGGGAAGAGCAATATTATATTGTCTGCTTGACGCTGCACATATGTTAATACTCGCGTTGGCCGATTTTGAAATGAAGTCAAATATCGGCTATATTTCGTTTAAATATATACGGAAATTATACGAAATACAAAGCAAGGAGGGGTTAAAATTTGCCAGTAAATTAAGCGCTTTACATGTAGATTTTAAAAACAAAAAATGAATGTCAGGCTTGCCTGCGCAAGTACTTAGTTCATCTGTTGCTAATGCAATAGATTTTTTGAGGTTTAGGGATCATCCTGACTTTCTAAACAGCGAGCGACAACAGAGTTCTGGCACATGATAGATATACTTTTTGATTTCATGAATTCAAAATCACCCTTTGTCACAGGTTTTAAGTCTCCATTATCGTTATAAACAAATGTTATTGGAAACCAATATTTAATGATACTGGAATGTTTTTAAAATCGTTAACAATGAATGGTAAAGGTGTTTTAAATCATCCCAGAAAAACTTTTTTATCAGGGTATGTAGTGAACATAAATAGTTTGTCATTACTTGTTAATGATTCGTGTACACTAGAACAAAATCCTATTAAATATTTGTTGACCTTTAAATGTTCGCAAGACAACTTGGAACTTATTTTTCCTACATTAGGGCTCGTGGTCGGGCACAAGATAACCCGTGCCCTCTAGAGTTCCGCTATATAATGAGAAAGATGTTATTCAGACATTCTATTCAACCATCCGTCAATGCCAACTGCATAGAAAATGGCTTTGAGACTACACACGTTTTCAATTTCAATAAACAGAAAAGTTTGTTTCAACATCGGAAAGAACCAACTATCAACCAAGACGTTGAAAATATGTTTCAAAATTTAGAAACGATTCATACTAGTCCATACCAGGAATTTTTTTTTATAGGATAAGGGTAATAAACGAGCTCACTCCACCTGCTGATAAGTGGTTACTGTGGCCCATAGACATCTATATCTATCTTCGTTTGCGAGTTAATACCTTACAGTTGCGAATTATATTCACCATACGAAACACAGCAGCAATAAGCTGCTCTGTTTCGTATTATTATATAACTGGTATTTTCAGAATGTTAATATCTGTTTAAAAGAATTTAGATTTGAAAAAGTATTACCGCAAGATATTGTAAAATACTTCAAAACCATTGATGTAAAGAAAACCGTAGATTTGTGGGGGATTTCCGTGACAGTTATTGCGTCCATAATAGATTTAATTGCACCTCATCTTGCTATTATTTTTAATACTTGTATCGATTCTGGTGTGTTTCCTGATTTAATGAAGTATAGTAAAGTAATACCTTTATTTAAATCTGGTAGTACATTGGACCCCGCTAATTTTAGACCTATTTCTGTACTACCAACTCTTAGTAAAATTTTTGAAAAAATTATTTTGAATCAATTGTTAATTTTTTTTAATACAAATAAATTACTTCATAAAAACCAATTTGGATTTACAAGGGGTCGTTCGACGTCTGACGCCGGCGTTGAGCTTATGAAATATATTTTTAATGCATGGGAGAATTCACAGGATGCCTTAGGTGTTTTCTGTGATCTTTCCAAGGCTTTCGATTGTGTTCATCATGAAACATTAATTAGGAAACTACAACATTACGGTGTAAAAAATTTGGCGCTTAGACTTATTACTTCATATTTAAGTAACAGAACTCAAAAATTCGTGATAAATGGTAAAGGTTCCTCCGGATCGGTAGTATCAATGGGCGTTCCTCGGGGCTCGATTCTTGGCCCATTCCTGTTTTTAATCTATATTAATGACTTACCTTATCTTGTAGGGGACAATCACGATATAGTATTATTTGCTGACGATACCTCTTTAATTTTCAAACTGAAACGGCAGTTAATTAATTATGACGATGTAAATAATGCTCTATCGAAATTAGTACATTGGTTTAACGCCAACAATATGCTCTTGAACGGCAATAAGACAAAGTGTATTAAATTTACAATACCTAATGTAAAACATTCGAATACCAATGTGCTATTAAATGGGGAGGAGTTGAGTCTTGTGGATACCACTGTTTTTCTCGGTATTACTATTGACGCGAAACTTCAATGGGGCCCCCATATATCTAAATTAGCAAGCAGACTTAGTTCTGCAGCATATGCTGTAAGAAAGATTAGAAGTCTCACAGATGTTGAGACAGCTAGATTAGTGTATTTTAGTTACTTTCATAGCGTAATGTCTTATGGAATTTTGCTATGGGGTAATGCGACTGATATTGAAGTTATATTTGTTTTGCAAAAGAGAGCCGTTCGGGCGATTTATAACCTAAATTGTAAAGAGTCCCTCAGACAAAAATTTAAAGAAATAAACATATTAACTTTGGCATCGCAATATATTTATGAAAATCTAATGTATGTACATAAAAACATAAATAGCTTTAATAAGAATAAGGATGTGCATTCTTTAAACACTAGGAACAAACATAAGCTTGTAATACAAGTTACTAGACTCCACAGAATCAGTAATTCATTTATGGGGCAATGTATACGCTTTTACAACAAAATCCCAGAACATATTCAAAGTTTATCAATAAACAAGTTTAAAAGTTTTATTAAAGAAAACCTGTACAAAAAGGGTTATTATAATATCAAGGAATACATGAATGAAAATAACCCCTGGGAATAAGGTGATCGCCACCATGCTGGTTCTATTAAAAATCATTTAAAAATTGTATAAATGAAATTATTGTTAAGTGAAATATGTTTGAAAAAAAAAAGTCCCGCTGGGTTTCTTGCTGGTTCTTCCCAGAACAGAGGTATTTTCCGAACCAGTGGTAAATAAAAAATGACTTTCAATAAGAATTATGTAATAATCAATATTCAATAAAAAATTATTCTATTCTATTCTATTCTATAAATCAAACTGTTACCCGCATTTCTTGTGAACATTCTAATAATACGTTAGAAGCACTGAACAATGTGTCAACAGATCATTATATCATATGATTGTAAATAAATTTAATTTATTTAAGACGTATGTGAACCTAGGTAAAATTTATTTCCTTCGGTAGCAGCTTACAAAATTGTAAAATATTGTGGCCAAGTTTTCCATCGAGCTAATATGATGGGCCAACTTACAGCCAATAACATTGAAAGCAAATTAATTAATGTCGTATTACAACATTTTACTCCTCTATTGTAGGAAATGTTTAACCTTCCGATCACGGACTCAACTAATTGCAATGATTTGCATGAAACTATGATAGTTAAGAAAATAGTTAATTCATTTTTTAATATGTATATATGTGCTCACTTAAAGAGTCATACAGAAAATATACTCAGTGATTTACGTTGTAAGAGACAGAAACTACATAGAGCAATGATATTTAGTCATGTATAATAGCTAAATTGTTTGGAAGAATCTCTCGAAAGGTACCGCTTCTTAGCAAGCAACGTCGAGAGAAGCGATTATTCGCTAAAAAATATGTTAATTGGACGGTACGAGAATGGAAAAAAAAATATTTTCAGGTGAAACAAAAATAAATATGGTAAATGCCGATAGAAAGCGCTATGTTAGACGTCCTGTAAACAATGCTGTTAATTATAAATACACAAGAAGTATAGTCAAGCATGGTGGAGGTAACATTAAAGTTTGGGGATGTTTTTCCGGATGAGGAGCTGGACCCGTTCGGAAGATTGAAGGTACAATGGATCAGTGGCAATACAAAAATATCTTAGAGCACACAATGATTCCCTACTCGAACGATCATTTGCCTGTAACCTGGATCATTCAGCACGGCAATGGCCCTAGACACACGGCCAATAGCGTAAATGTTTCCTTAGCGAACAGCGTATATCCCTTTTAGATTGGCCAGCAAACAGTCCGGATTTAAAGCTGATAGAAAATCTCTGGTATACTGTTAAAAAGAAAGTCTCGAACAAACGTAACATCAGTCAAAACTAACTATATGAAGCATTTGTTGAAGCATGGAAATCAATCCCCCTAGAAAAATGTATGAAATTGATTGAATCAATGCCACGTCGTTGCAGTGCTGTTATTGAAAATAAGGGACACACCACTAAATATTAATTATAACTATTGGTAGGCTGTTGATAGTAGCTATTTCGTAAATAACAATACTAATTAGTATTACTTAAAAAAAAAACAATGTTTTTATACTTTTTTGTAGTTGTTTCTAATTAGTTGAGCATTATTGTGTCATTCCTTAAAACTGATTTAAATGTTTGTCCGTAATGTAATATTAAAACTTGTGTAATGGGATTTATATTGTTTTTCTAATAAATGATAAATCGTTGAACATATTGTTGTCCTATTTATTGTTTAATGTCAAAATAAAAACGATTGCGGTGAAGTATCTTACATAACGTCAAGGACCGTTAATAGTGTTTCTAATTATACGAACACCACTGTATATGCTGAATCACATCTAATAACATTACTAATTACTAAAGTAAGATTAATTTGTCAAAACCAGGAAATAATATATAATAATATTTTATATATCATATTTTTATTATCGGTGGCCATGAGTCGTTCTAGGAGACATAAGCAGCATTTAAAGTCAAGTGATTCTGACAGTAGTAACTCCTCATCAACAAGTGAATCAGGCAGTGATGGCTATTCAAAGGAGAAACTAAAATATATAATTAATAGAATCAGGCGTTACTTTGCGGAAATCCATTATATTAAAGCTTTTTTTAAAAACACACACACAACGACAACAACACTGTCGACTGTTGACGACAACATTGTCGTCGGTGGTGTGTCTTTCCTAGTGTAGTGGTGTTGGGAGTAGCGGTGCTGGGATTAGTGGTGACGGAGATAGTGCACGCAATTGAGGGAGGGCGGGAGGTGCTCTTCATACTAGGTAAGACACATCATTTTATTTTAAAGAGCGGATGTTTGCGAAGTAAGTTTAAAAAAAAAACCTAAAATATAATCAACGTCCCAGAAAAGGCAATAAGAAGAAACATAATAGATGTAGGCGGACATACACTCCATCACCATTAACAAATATGATGTCCAATAATATAACTTCTACTACTGCTAATAACCCCCAAAATTCAGCACTTAATTAATAATTCAATGAACAACTCATGGTTGCATAGTTTCACTGCCAATCTTAATGTTATACCAGAGTTTGATCCAAGTGACAGCTTACAAAATATTGAATCTTGGATTCATAGAGTCAATGAATGTGCCACAATATATTCATGGAATGACACACAGACCTGCCATTATCCATTACCAAAGTTAGTTGGTCTGGCAAAACGCTGGTACCAAGGTTTAACAACACTAATGTTTACATGTGTGTAGTGGATTGAGAAGTTAAAGTTGGCTTTTCTTTCAACTGAAAATTATGGAGATTTATTAACCAAGATGTTACAGGTGCAATGTAGACTTGGAAAACCATTGGATGTGTATTATTATGGGAAAATGTTACTAATTAACAGATGTCAATTAACTGGTGCTAATGCGGTAGGATGTTTGCTGCATGGAATTGACGAAAAGTTCATACGAATGAGTGTTAATGCTTGTCGCTTCACTGAACCAGAACAGCTTTTTGCCTACCTCAGAACACTTTCTCAGAACGGTAGTGTTCGGCAAATAAACCGTAGACCATTTTTAAATAAAAAAAGCAAATCAACCCAAATGTAAGTGCTCTGGATGTTTCTAAGAATGATGTAGTTTTTTGTAGTTGTGGTGAAGTAGGGCATATAAGATCTCAATGTTTGAAGACTGCGAAGAGGTGTAATGTTTGTAGTAGGGACAGACATTTAGCTCGTGATTATAGGGGTAGAATACTTGCTTTACCCGGCTTAAAGACAGTAACAAACCACCACTATTGCAAGAGGAGCCACCTCAACATACTGTTAACAAGATTGTGGTTGCCCAATCAAATTCATCAAAAGGTCAAAAATATTTCAAGACTAAAAGTAAATGGCAAAAACTTGCTTTCATATACTTAGCCAGTAGTTGCACAATTATAAGGGAAAGTGACGCAAAAGAGATTTTACACTTCTGGGATACTCATACACATCTGCCGACCTTAAAAGGTTTTGGTAAAACGTACGTGCAACCCCTAGGTACTAGTCAAGCGAGCATAAACTTAGATTTTTTTTTAAAACGTTACCCCTACACTAGGATTTTCTTCTGTACCGTGGGGGCAGTTTACAAACATAAATTGCACAAGGACAAACATCCAAACTCGGAACAATTATTTGTAGGCCATAAAATACTTGTTCCATGCGGGATTCGATGGCATTGATGCGGAAATTAAAGTGGTGATTGTTCGTGATCACTGCTGCTGCTGCGTAGACCAGTTATTATTGGACAAACGTTTTCGGAATTACCTCATACGTTCTACATAAAACTTCTGATGACATAATTTTTTACGAATCACCTTTTCCATGTGTCACTGATGTCACCAAAACCGGCAAAGTGCGAGTCGGACTCGCGCACCGATGGTTCCGAACAAATCTGTAGGTATTTAAGTTTAAAATTATTAAAAATATTTTTATTATATGATGGTAACTAAAAATTTATGCTTTTCGCATTTTTTCCTTTATCTGTGCTATAAAACGTTGCTTCGTACCAAATTTCAAGATTCTGAGTTCACGGGAAGTACCCTGTAGGTTTTGATTCCCTTGCGAATGTCGAAAATTTGCGGCATAAACGGCTGTATCTTTTAATTGCGTTGGCTTAGAAGTTTAATTTTTTCACAGCTCTAAGGGACAATAAACTTAAGTATTTGATATGAATTTCACACCTCTCTCTCAATTTGATACCTCCACGTGTTCCTGAGAAAAAGGGTCTTGACAGACAGACAGACGGAGAACAAAGTGATCCTATAAGGGTTCCGTTTTTCCCTTTTGAGGTACGGAACCCTAAAAACCAAAAAAATACACTATTAAAATTCTAGAAAACTCTATAATAGACAGCACTAGCACTAATCCAGTGCTGGTTAATACTAATCCACATTTCTCAGGAGCCCTATATTTTCCAGGTGGTTATCATTATGTCGAAAATTGCCACTATATTGTCCTACCGGGACTATATACTTTATACGTGGTAGAGCCGTGCTGCAGCTATATTAGTAGTATAGTTGTAGCACGATTGGGTCGGCTCGACCGCGGGAGGACCACGCTCTCACAGAATACCAGCGTAAAATAGCAGCTTAACACTGCTGTGTTTCGTATGGTGAGTGTAGAGATCCGGAGACCCTTCTTACTGGAAAAGAGGCATTCTATCTTAGTCCTCACGGGTGACGTTCTGCGCATCTGCGTTTTGATTCGCAAACAAGGATTAATGTGGATGTCTATGGGCCACAGCAACCACGTACCATCAGGTGGACTGTGTGCATGTTTGTCACTCATCTTATAAAAACAATATAGCTTTAATGACGGGCAATTCGCCCTTTGAGTTTGAAAAGGATAGCACCATAGCCAGAGGGTTAATTTTCAAACAAATTGATGAACCTTACGGGTGGATTATCCAGCTAAAATAGGCAAAAATAAACAATCTTTTAGAAGCACTCAACATAGGAACGCAACTAAATAGTGATGAATTGAGTAAATTACATAAATTGTTATTAGAGTATAGACACTGCTTTGCTTTAGATATTTCGGAATTAGGTAACACTAATCTCGCAGGTCCATAACTGTTAGCGACGATATACCTGTGGCAACGCACACATCTATTTATTTTATGTAAAGAAATTATTATTATTTCACAGATATGTATGTATACAATTTAATAAATGTTTTTGCCGAAAAAGTAAGTATTTTTGTTCGTACATTTTTGCAATTATTACGGTTTTATTAAAGTTGGAGTATTGAGATTGTTGTATCGTTGTAATTAAAGTTTGTAGAATATGGCTGTATGATTATTTTTTATTCAAATTTATTATCATTCTTACTATGAACCATTTTATACCTAGAAGGGTGGTTGGGGACGGTTGAAACATATTTTTGGGTACGGTTGAAACAGTTTATTTATTTAATTTTCTTGTTTCTTAGATGCCAAAGGAAGACTACGAGAGGCCATACCGAGTTGTCAACGTAAAAACAATCCTATGAAGATGTAAAAGCCGGATATTCGTTAAGAACAGCGGCACAAAATAATGGACTGAACCATTGTTCCCCGTTGAGGTATAAGCGAGATGCGACTGGTGGCGATAAAAATAAATAAATGGGATATAAGGCTAACAAAATAATAAATAATAATAATATAATTTATTTAGTTCTAAACATAAACACAAATTAACATAGCAAAATAAATTAATGGAATGGAACTAAAATGGCGTCTACTCAGCACAAATGTTATAGAAACCACATAGTGATAACTATAACGCTGATTTTCAGTAAACGCCAGAGACATAGGTGCAATAAAATAAACTTAGCTAATCACAGGCTCCAACATAAAAACTCCTCTTGATCCTTTAAATAGGAACAAGAGCGTGAGCTATCCAAATATTTAAACTAAAAAGGATGCTGTTACGACCTCGGACTTGGGATGACAACGAAATAGCTGGTGAAAAATGATTTCGCATGTTTATAAGAAATCCTGGAACTGTTAGTACGTGCAGCATAGGCGTTCTAGGGCGACTAACTTTAATAGAAATGACGTAGATGCTTTTTACGATAATTTGGTTACTGCCATTGATCGTTATAAATTTATAATATATATATATATATATATATATATATATATATCATTCCTATTCCTCCCTTCTTCGTATTTACGCGAGTGCGACACCAAGATCACTTTATCAGGTATGGACGAATAGAATCTGCTGGAAGTGAAATCGTTCTGGCTGGATGCAGGATGAAACATTTATTCATTTCCTGGAACACTTCAAGAAACATACAAATGCTTCTCCTTCACATAAAAGTCTTACATGTGCTTAATAAGCACTCTTCACACATTCCCATTAACTCACTAGACCTTTGCAAGACCTTTCCCTCTCCATTACTCACATAAACGCCAACTGCTTGATTAAAAATAATGTTAGATTATAAGTGTCGTGAAAGACTTGAATATTAATAAAAAAAACATTTGTGATGGTCAATTGTACAATTACGAGTCCTAAACTGTTATTAGGCGATGAATTAAACATGTTCATTAATTATATTTTATATTATTTTCATGTTTCAATTGACCCCAGGCACTGTTTCAACCGACCCTGGCATTGGAACGGTTGAAACAAATTAATTTCCTTTTTAAATTTTATTTTACACAAAATACAATACAGTGAGCTCAAATAACATTGCCCATTAGAGGACAGATATATGGTCTTTTATTAAATATATTTCAGTCATCGCTCGCTTAATTAATCTAGATGCAATGGACGATAAACGCTAAAATGTTTCAACCGTACCCAGTCTACCCTATCTACAATACAATCACAGTCACACCCACATATATTATACTGTTTCTATTTATTATAGTGAATTTTATTTTAGTATTGTATTATAGTATAATTCTCGGCACCGGCGGTCGAAGTACATTGGAAACAAACATTCCTTTTAAGTTTTATTATCAACACCGTGTACCTGAGTACTGTGCCTACGTCGCGATATGTTCTACGCAGTGTTTCCACTTTTAGGGATATTTCCCTTTTTTAGGGAAAACTAAGTGAAATTGTACATGACTAGGGATTATTTTAATAAGACAGGGATTTAGGGAAATTCGGGGAAAAATCAAAACTTATGATGGTAACCCTGTTGTAGTATGTACAAACTCTATGGTGCCATCGCCCGCGGTTTATTTTTGAAATGGGAATCCCCCTACTATTAATGAATGTAATTCGTCCAATTTTAATTTGTCATTTATAATATCAGTTCCGTTGTTTTAGATATAGTCGGTACTTAGTCATATTAAGTATACCTACCAAGGCTTACTTGATTTGATTAGTTTTGTTTCACTTACATACTGCACTCAGAATTGCGCCTCGGAATACAAAAAATATTGAATTTTCTTTTCAATTAAATTGTAAGTAATTTAAAATGGAAGAAGATAATCAAACACCATCCTCTTCGACTCTAAACTCAGTAAGTAAAGAAAGAAAATACGTGCAAAAATTTAAAACTTCTTCACTGGAGTACCTGATTTTAAGTCTTGGCTGAAGAAATCTGATAACGCTGAGACAAAAGCTTACTGTAAAATATGCGATTGTGATCTTGTATATGGAATGTCCGAA
The DNA here is from genome assembly GCA_033319125.1 of Parnassius glacialis. Classification (NCBI taxonomy): domain Eukaryota; kingdom Metazoa; phylum Arthropoda; class Insecta; order Lepidoptera; family Papilionidae; genus Parnassius; species Parnassius glacialis. The sequence goes on along the minus strand of JAVANC010000027.1, from coordinate 46,917,369 downwards.
TTACTTATACATAAAAACAGTGCCAAACACGCCAAAAAAGTGGCTGTTATTTCGCAATGTGGAAGAATGTCAACTTTTTTTAACAAAAATCGGACGCACGCTACTTAAAAATAGAATTAAAAATGTGCGGCTTTCTTGCGAAACATGATCTACCAATTTCTTTAGTCGATGATTTTGTATCGCTGTTACGAAACTTGTTTCCGGGATCGAAATGTTTAGAAGACGTGCATCTAGGAAAACAAAAAGCAACAAATATTTTACGTCAAGTCACTGGAGCGACATATAAACAGGAAGTGATTGATATCATGAAGAATAGCTATTTTAATATAATAATAGATGAAACAACAGATCTGTCTGTGAAAAAACAGTTGGCTATTATTATAATAATTTTTAAAAGTTTGACAAAAAAAGTGGAGTGCAGATTTTTTGATTTTATTTGATAGATATGATTGATGGAACGGCAAAAGGTATCCTCCAAACAATAAAAGTAAGTTTTTCAAAACATGAAGTACCTCTTGATCATGTGTTCGGACTTACATCAGATACGACGAACGTAATGATGGGAAAGCACAATTCAGTTTAGGCTTTACTAAAAACTGAAATTCCACATCTGGTCGTTATAGAGTACTCAAGTCATTTAATACATCTAGCGACATCATATGCCTCCCGTAAACTACCTAAAAATTTAGATTTGTGCCGTAATATACCTGCATATTTTCATATGAGCCCTAAGCGAACTGAATCACTCAAACAGTTTCAGGATTTTCTAAAAATTGACCAACATAAATTACTTTCTGCAGCAAATAACATGGTTGTCACTTCAAGCATGTGTCGACAGGATAATAGAGCAGTATGATGCATTGAAATTATTTTTACGGGGGCAGTTTTTGAGGATCCTTCTAATACTAATGATTCCATCTTGAACAGTCTTAACAACCCATTTAATAAAGCATAATTACACTTCATGAGTTACGTCTTCTCTATAACTAACGATTTTAATACAGTTTTTCAAACAAAATCACCACAATTATTTATACTGCCAGATATGCTTCGGAAAATGTTGAACACTTTTTTGTGCAACTTTGTCAAAAAGGAGCACCTGAGTCTGAGCTCGGATCTGAAGAGCCTTAAGCAAATTGATGTCACTAAAACAGAAATTCACCTCAATAATGATCATATATACGTTGGTATGGAAGCACATGCGATACTTGAAGATTTAAAGACAAAAGCCCCAATAGAAGAAGTGTGAACAAATTCTATGCTAGTTGTCGTGAATTTTATATATGTGGAAATAGTATTGCAAATCCAAAAGCGGTTCGACTTGAACGAGAAACTTTTTGACTTATTGAAGTATGTGGATCCAAAAATAGCAAGAAATCTGGAGAAACAATCAGTGAAGGATGTGTTTGATAAATTTAACTTTTTAACGACAAAATGCAACATGCAAAAAGCAGATAACGAATGGAGAAATCAAGCTCTAATAGACTTAAAGCATTTTGGAGTTGAATGCGAAGCAGAATTAAAAAACATGCCAGCTGACATTTATTGGAATAAGGATTTAAGCATGAAAGATTATCGTGGTAATTTCATTAACGAAAATCTTGAAGTAGTTATTTCAGTTTTACTAGCAGTTCCATCTTCAAATACTGAGGTAGAAAGATTATTTAGTATTCTAAAAAATGTAAAAACAGATAAAAGAAATAGACTTTCTAACGAAACTCTGAACGGCTTGTTTCATACAAAGTTCGGAATGCAAGCAAACAATTGCTCAATTTTAAAACCCAACAGTGCCATGATAAGTGCAGCAAAACATTACAAAAGTGATGCTTCAGCTTCTAAATCTTCTGTCTGATCTGATTTTTGGTGATAGATCTTTTGTTGATTTATTAATAAATATTCAAAATAATAAATTATAGTTTAATTTCTCGAATAAAAATATGCTCTTTAAAACTAAGAATTTTTAAGATCGCTTAGAGAATTTTAGGGATAAATCCTAAAAAAATAGGGACAAACCAAAATTGTAAGTGGAAACTCTGCTTCAACGACCAGCAGTCGCAATCTAATCGTCTGACGCGAATACTGTGCCTCTTGCACCTACGCCGAACTTTGCCCTTACGCATAACAAATATTATTTGAGTGTTCATTCCTAATTTATGTTAGTGACTATAAACTGTGCTTCCTGCTATCATCTCTTATCTGTTTGTAATCGTATAATTTCGTATTTATAATCGCCTTCTGCTTCTTCATGTGAGACTGTTTTTATGTGTTATACCGTGAAATATATAACTGTCCAACCGTGATTTATTTGTTTATTCCGGCGACGGACTTACCATCAGGTACTTAACTACCACAACCTTATTCTTCATAACTGGTGACCCCGAGCAGAACATTATACAATGCATTCGCAAAGAAGGGCGCAGTCAACGAAAAAACGTGAGCGCGTGTCCATTGACTCGCACGATAATACAACTGATATATTTCGTGTTGGCGTGAGAATACCACCATTTTGGCCGGAAAAACCAACGATATGGTTTTCACAAATTGAAGGTCAGTTTAGCATATCGAGAATTACGGATGACTTGACGAAATTCCACTATTCGCCTCCAGTCATGGGGAAGTACGAGAAACTTAAAAGTGATCTAATCAAGCGTCTTTCTATTTCGAAAGAAAAAAGTGAAGCAGCTCCTACAGTCGGAAGAGTTCGGTGATCGCAAGCCATCACAGTTCCTGCGTCATCTGCAACACCTCGCTGACCCTACGATACCAGACGATTTTTTGAGCTCACTTTGGACGAGCCGCCTTCCAAGCAACCTGCAGACCATCATCGCATCCCAGTTGAGCCTTTTATAGGAGTTTATCCCCCAAGCTGCCAAAATCCAAGCCCCCTTGAACACCTTACTGACTGGCGCCGTTAAAGCATCGCATCTGGTTAATTTAAATGGAGACTCGTTGAAAGCCTTCGAAGAGTTCAAGGAAAGTTTATGCAATGCAGCATTGTTGGCACATCCTGACTCAAAGGCAAAGCTAGGTCTTGTAACTGATGCTTCTGATCTTGCAATAGGTGAAGTCTTGCAACAGCAAATTGGTGGTGATTGGCAGCCCCTAGCCTTTTTCTCTCGTAAATTGAGCCCGTCGCAAAGGAAATACTCACCGTACGATAGAGAGCTCCTTGCTGTTTACGAGAGCATTAAGTATTTTAGACATTGGCTAGAGGCAACACCATTCACCATCTATACCGACCATAAGCTGCTGTGCCTTGAATTTCGGGAGCGAAAGGCAAATTGCAGTCCACGGCAATTTAGGCATCTAGACTACATATCACAGTTCTCAACCGACATACAACACATCGCCGGGAAAGATAATGTCGTTGCTGACACGCTTTCCTGTGCCCTGCCCTGTAGATCTAGATGTCATTGCCAAGGCTCAAGACTCCGATCCTGAATTTGCAGATTTGCTAAGGCAGTACACTTCCTTATAAGTTGAAAGAATAAAAATACCTGGTAGTCGCAATGAACTGTACTGCGACGTCAGCACAACGACTCCCAGGCCTTTAGTCCGTAAAGCCTTACGCAAGCGAATTTTAGATAGCTTGCACTCGCTAAGCTATCCCGGCGCTAACGCTAGCGCAAAACTTGTGGCAGAACGCTTTGTCTGGCCACTGATGAGCAAAGACTGTCGCGAATGGTCTAAGGCATGTTTGGCTTGCCAGTGCACAAAGGTCAATCCTTACCATTAGGTACCTTACTACCACAACCTTATTCTCCATATACCGATTATTTACAATCCTTACCGAATTCCATTCAAAGAAAAAGAACAACTAGAAAAAAATATTGAAGAACTACTTCATAGTGGAATTATTAGACATAGTTCTTCTGCATATGCTATATATGCCCTGTCATATTGGTCAGTAAAAAGAATGGGGAAAAACGGTTATGCGTTGATTGTCGAGCACTCAATCGTAAAACATCAAAGGATAAATATATCTTGCCGCACATAGAGGATAAGCTGGATGCTTTGGGTGGTAATAAAATATTTACCAGCTTAGACTTGGCATCCGGTTACTACCAGGTGCCTGTAGCTGAAAGATTGCGTCGACATCTTACAGCGTACATCACTCCGGAATGATTATCCATACTTAATATTATAAATCCGAGAGTTTGTGCGTGTGTGTGTATGTTTGTTACCTCTTCACGCTCAAACAGCTTGACGGATTTGGATGAAATTTGGTACACAGATAGAATATAACCTGGAATAACACATAGGATACTTCTTACCGCGGTAAAATAAGTAAAAAAATAAGTAGAAAATCCAAATCATTATGTTGCGGATGAAACCGCGGGGCGGAAAACTAGTACGAATATAATCGCATGCCTTTTAGCTTAACTAATGCGCCGAGCGTATTTCAGCAAGTTATGAACACTATGATAAAAAGTCCGGTAATATTAAAGTGCATGCATATATGGATGACCTATTAGTGCCTTCGAAGTCTGTTCAAGAAGGCTTGAAAGATCTGGAAGATGTTTTTAAGATGCTTCGGGAAGATAAATTTACATTAAACATTAAAAAATGTACGTTTTTGTATACTCACGTTCTTAGGAAGGAATTATCTTCGATATTAGATATCTGGGGATGGCTTAAGACCAAGGTCAACACAAAATTGATGCTGTGAAAAATTTCAAAGAGCCTAGAAACGTTCACGAAGTTTGTCAGTTCATTGTTTTAGCAAGTTATTTTAGAAAGTTCATAAGACATTTCTCTATAATTGCTAGACCTTTATCGGTCTTGACAAAGAAAAATGAACAATGGCGTATTGAAAAGAAACAAGCAAAAGCCTTTTTAAAACTCAAAGAAAAGCTAATTAGTCAGCCTGTTCTCACATTATATAACCAAACCAAATGCTAAGTTACAGACGCCAGTAAGTGCGGAATAGTGCTATACTTTTACAGAATGGTGGAAATGGTCTACAACCTGTCGCGTATTACAGCCGTCAGATGTCTCCGGGGGAACAAAAGTTCCATGCTTATGAATTGGAAACTTTAGCCGTTATTCGCAACGTTAACGGTACGTTATTCAGAGTATATCTTTTAGGTGTTAATTTTAAACTAGTAACAAATTGTAATGCTGTGCGTAGCACTATGATCAAAAAACACTTACTACCTCCAGTAGCGAGATGGTTAGCGGTGCAGAAATTTGATTTCAATATCGAATATTGCTCAGGGGTGAAAATTACCCATGTAATAAGCCGGCAACCTGTAAAATCCGATGTTCCTGAATATAAAGATGAAATGGTTTATCATAGATATTAATGAAGATTGGTTGCAAACTGTACGACAAGCATTATTGAAATTCTTAAAGACCCAGAAGTCAACAACGTTGTCGAAATTAAAAACAATTTCATTCTGAAAAATAACCGCTTACATAGAATAATAAAAAAGGGCGGTAAAGTTATTATACTTTGGGTCGACCCAAAATCCGTTAGATGGCAATTTCTCCGAATGAATCATAATGAGGTTGGCCACTTCGGCTTTGAAAAAACATATGATAGGGTGCGCAGGGTCTACTGGTTTAAGAAATTGCGTATATTTGTAAAAAAATATTGTCGTTCCTGCTTACATTGTGCGCACAATAAAACTCCAGGTGGTCCCAAAGAAGGTATGCTACACCCTATTCCGAAACCAAATATACCATTTGAAACACTACATGCAGATCATTTCCTAAAAATAAAAAAATAAACTTCTATATCATAACCATAATCGAAGCGTTTTTAAAATTTATTTATATCAACCCAGTAAGAAATTGTAAGACAAAAACAACCATAAAAGTATTTGACAAATATTTCTCTCTATTTGGCGTCCCTAGGAGAATCATCACTGATTGCGGCACAAGTTATATTTACAAGTTATATATTTGTAGGTTTTATTAAAGAGAAAAGTATTTCGCACATTTTGAACGCCTTGGCAACTCCACGGCCGGACGGCCCAATAGAAAGATACAACAGGACTATTGTTAACGCTTTGACAGCTACTAATCATGGAATACCAGATAGCGAATGGGACACACACATATCCAAAGTGCAATGGGGTCTTAATAATACGATTAACCAAGCTACAGGAAAATCAGCCTCCGAAGTTTTGTTTGGAGTCGCTATTCTAACAGGATCTTTGAATTCAGTAGTAGCTGACTCTGTGGAGATCTTGAACCGTGAAGAAATAAGTCAGCATGTGGAATTAAAAATAGCACAAGATCAACAAAAGCATAAAGCCCGTTTTGACAAATCTCGCAAAAAGGTCAACATTTACCAAGTAGACGATCTAGTGCGAGTTGAGAGAGAGATAAATAACCATAGTGGACAGAGTAAAAAGTTGCAACCAAAATGTAGTGGACCGTACAGAGTATCGAAAGTTTTAGACAATGACAGATATGAAATTATTGATACACCCATTACAAAACGAGAAGGAAAACCAGTGTATCAAAATGTATTTGCGGTCGATAAAATTCATCCGTAGCTTGTCTTTTCAAATTATGTCATGGAAACCGATTCAGAAAGTGGATGAAAATTTTTTTTTACTTTTCATATTAAAGTAAGTAGTCAGCAAATTATGGAATATCAATATAAATAAGAATAAAAATAATGATGAATGATAAATATTATTTAAAAATTAATAATATTCATTCAATAACGTATATGAGGGAAGCCCTGCGTGGCCGTGGTCTGTCCCTGGAGTCCTGTGAGACTGATTTGAAGTATTTATTAATAAAAAAGGGTCGCCCTGTGTGGCCGTGGTCTGTCTCTGGAGTCCTGTGAGACTGCTATGAAGTATTTATTAATAAAAAGGGTCGCCCTGTGTGGCCGTGGTCTGTCCCTGGAGTCCTGTGAGACTGATTTGAAGTATTTATTAATAAAAAGGGTCGCCCTGCGTTGCCGTGGTCTGTCCCTGGAGTCCTGTGAGACTGATTTGAAGTATTTATTAATAAAAAGGGTCAGCCTGTGTAGCCGTGGTCTGTCCCTGGAGTCCTGTGAGATTGATTTGAAGTATTTATTAATAAAAAGGGTCGCCCTGTGTGACCGTGGTCTGTCCCTGGAGTCATGTGAGACTGATATGAAGTATTTATTAACAAAAAGGTTCGTCCTGTGTGGCCGTGGTCTGTCCCTGGAGTCCTGTGAGACTGATATGAAGTATTTATTAATAAAAAGGGTCGCCCTGTGTGGCCGTGGTCTGGCCCTGGAGTCCTGTGAGACTGATTTGAAGTATTTATTAATAAAAAGGTGCGATAGACACCCACACAGGGTGACCCCTGTGTGGATGTCTATCGCTCAATATGCAGATGATATTGTAAACTATTCGAGTTCAAAGTGCAAAGTGCTTTAAACTTTATAGTCACTTCACTTAATAAAATAGGCTTAGATATTTCTATCGACAAGACTAAGCTTATGATTTTTATTAGAGGTTTTAGACGTCAGGAAATTAAATTAGAACTATAGGTACCGCAAAAGAATAGTTGTGACAGATAATATACAATATTTGGGTATTTGACTGGACAGATCATTAATGAAATTAGCCAGAAGATAACAAAATTTGTAAATATCCTCTACTAAAAATTCTAAGCTGCTAACTCCATTTTTGGCTAAATTGACTGTTTAGTATCTAACGAAAGAGAAAAAAATAACGCATAATCGTCAAACATGCTAACTACGCAAACTAAACCCAGATTATAGATTTCGCGCCGCAATCTTTTATGCTAACTCCACGCGTATCAAATCACGCGCGAAATAATGTTAAATCCCGCCATTCGACGCCATTTTCTAGTTGCGTACGCAGTACTATCAGTGTTCACGAGAATTTTTATTCTAAAACATAGGGTTTTTTTTGCAATTTGGCACGTGATTGGTATTTTATGTAAAAAGTACTATTCTATAATGTGTTTATTATTTCGATACATATATCTAAGCATAATTGATACGAAAGCACAAACGAAATGTAAACAAACGCAGGTTATATGATCTTTACTATGAAAGGTCATATAACCATAGCGTCGAATTTAGAGAATATGTAAAAAAATATTCAAAAATATTTAAAAGAGTGTGCTCCACAGCCAAGTCTTTGCATTTGAGCAACAAAATTAAGACGGCTTCTAATAAAATTAAAATGACATGGAGTATAATTAATAGCGATAATAGCGAAACTGGTAAGATCAACTCTCGCAATTCAAACTACAAGTTAAGTGTTAATAACAAATTAACCGAATCAGATCAGGACGTTGCAGTGGTTTTTGAGAAATATTTTACTGATATTCCGATATTAACCACTAAGTCACTGAATTCTTCTCCTGCGGTCGCCGAATCATTACTTAAACAAAATGTAAATGCGTGTACAAAGAATTTTACATTTCATAAAGTATCATCAAAAGATATTGTAAAATATTTTAAAACTATTGATGTTAAGAAAACTGCGGATCTGTGGGGGATTTCTGTTAAAGTTATTGCGTCTATAATAGATACAATCGCGCCTCATTTAGCTGTTATTTTTAATACTAGTATCGAATCTGGTGTGTTTCCTGATTTAATGAAGTATAGTAAAGTAATACCTTTATTTAAATCTGGTAGTACATTAGACCCCGCCAATTTTAGACCTATTTCTGTACTACCAACACTTAGTAAGATTTTTGAAAAAATTATTCTTGATCAAATGTTAAATTTCTTTAATATAAATAATTTACTTCATAAAAATCAATTTGGTTTTACAAGGGGTCGCTCGACAACTGATGCCGGTGTTGAGCTGATTAAATATATATTTAATGCATGGGAGAATTCACAGGATGCTTTGGGTATATTTTGTGACCTATCCAAAGCCTTCGATTGTGTTCACCATGAAACATTAATCAGGAAACTTCAACACTACGGTGTAAGAAGTGATGCTCTAAAATTAATTATTTCATATTTAAGTAAGAGAACGCAAAAAGTTGTCATTAACAGTATGAGTTCTTCCCGGTCGATGCTACAGATGGGCGTGCCTCAAGGCTCAATTCTCGGCCCCTTTCTGTTTCTTGTATATATTAATGACTTACCTTACATAGTAGGAGATAACCATGATATAGTATTATTTGCAGATGACAATTCTTTAATTTTCAAATTAAGTCGACATTTGCTAAAATATGACGAAGTAAATAATGCTATATCTAAATTAGTGAATTGGTTCAATGTCAATAATTTGCATTTAAATGGCACTAAAACGAAATGTATGAAATTTATGACTCCAAATGTCAAACAATTAAATACTAATGTAATTTTAAATGGGGAGAAACTGAGTCTTGTAGATACCACCATTTTTCTTGGAATCACACTAGACGCGAAGCTTCAATGGAGCCCCCATATATCAAAACTAGCAAGCAGACTTAGTTCTGCAGCATATGCTGTAAAAAAGATTAGAAGTCTAACTAGTGTTGAAACAGCTAGACTAGTTTACTTTAGCTATTTCCATAGCATAATGTCGTATGGTATTTTGCTATGGGGACACGCAGCTGACACTGAAATTATATTTGTTTTGCAGAAGAGGGCCATAAGAGCAATTTATGATTTAAAGCCTAAAGAGTCGCTGCGACAAAAATTTAAGGAAATTAATATATTAACTTTGGCCTCTCAATACATTTATGAAAATGTAATGTACGTACACAAAAATAAAAGTAGTTTTACAAAAATAAGTGATATTCATTCTGTAAATACTAGGAACAGACACAAGCTAGTAGTACCAGTTACTCGATGGAGTCGAGTCAGTAATTCATTCTTGGGGCGATGTATACGCTTTTACAACAAAATTCCAGAAAATATACAAAATTTGACCTGCTCAAAGTTCAAAAACTTTATTAAACTAAGTTTGTATAAAAAGGGTTATTATAATATTAAAGAATTTATAGATGATAATAACCCCTGGAAGTGAGGTGATCGCTCCCAAGCTATTTCTAATTTGTTGTGTTGTTAATTTGTGTAACATACATGATTGTAAGCTGTTATTAAAAAAAAAAGTGCCGCTGGGTTTCTTGCTGGTTCTTCCCAGGACAGAGGTTTTTTTCGAACCAGTGGTAATTATACAAAAGAGTGACTTTCAATAAGTATTATTTATAATCTATATTGAATAAAAAAGTTTCTGTTTCTGTTTCAAACTTGCATGATAAGGGAGTTAGCATAATTTATTTCTTGCTTTTTCATTTATTTTTGGAGTTGGATATTTTTATTTTTTACATGAGTTTTATAACTTTGATGATCTCAAGTAAATAAAAATACCTGGTTTGCAGAAAAAAATAATAAATTGCACGAAGAGGGCTCTCAATATTATGGCAAAATAAAAATAAATTCAAAATGGGTCTATGAAAGTTTAAGAGAACCAAAGCGTATAAATGATAGATGCAAATGCATCAACAAAACAGACATTAAGTGTAGCATTGTAAAATATGATGAAAGAATGAAAATATTCAACCAATTTTGGAAAACATATACATGGGGGGAGAAGAAAATATTTGTTAATGATACTGTTTAGACAGTTCCAACAAAACGTCATAGGGATCGAAAAGTGTCTGATAATTCTCGACGAGCACAATCATTCAAGTAAAATTTAAAAACAGCTGATGGTAGTTATGTAAGAGTTTGCAAAACTATGTATTTAAATACTTTGGGAATTGGAATAATGACTGTCATTGCTTGGAAAAATAGAATGAAAGATAATACTTGTATTCCTAGTCAGCTTAGAGTTATCAAAGATAGAGTTAACCCTTTTGCAAACGGGCAAAAATCAATGGCCGAATTTTTTGACTCTCTACCAACAATGGAATCCCATTACTGTCGAGCTTCATCTTCCAAAAAAATATCTGCAAACCGATGGGAAAATAAAAATGGATTTAAGTATATAAGTTTTACGTATCTGACTAGTGCAAATCGCACACCGTACAATCGCTATCTAAAACTACTTTCTTTGAGGTTATGTCATCGAAATCGAAATTTTTCTCTGTTTAGACCCAAAAAGGACGAATGTTAAATATGTGCAAGATAATAAGGCTGGGACAATGGAAGAACATGATTACCAATTACATGTATTGAAAAAAGAAGAAGCTAGAAAAGAAAAACAAACAGATAAAGAGAACAATAGTTTGATATTCACAGTAGATCTTCAAACAGTCTTAATGGCACCTAATTCAAATGTCAGCACATTGTATTACAAAACAAAGCTTCAAGTGCATAATCTGTGCTTTTATAATAATATCACCAAAGATGGCTATTGTTTTGTATGGAACGAAACGGAAGGTGGGCTTAATGCAGATGAGTTTGCTTCTATTTGGACATATTTTATTCAGGAAAACATTTTATCTAAAGTGGAAAACAAAACGTATTATTATTTATTCTGATGGCTGTGATTATCAAAATCGCATTGTGACTTTGTCAAATGGGCTTCTAAATATGGCTGTGAAAAACAAAATAACTATCGAGCAGAAATATTTAGAACTCAGCCATACACAAATGGAAGTGGATGCTATGCATTCTTTAATAGAACGGAGAATGCGTAATAGAATCATAAATGTTCCTGCAGAATACGTTCAAATTATTGAGTCTGCGTGCAATAATTCATTGGCTGTGAAGTATTTGGAACATACTTTTTTCAAAGATATCCGTAATATTTCAAGCTACAAAAGCATTCGCCGTGGACGATCAGCGGGAGACCCTAAAGTCACTGATATTCACGCACTCATGTATTCTCCATCGGCAGAAATTTCATATAAGTTGCGGTATGAAGAGCCATGGACGCTGCTGCCCCAAAGGAAAGGACCCTTTTCAGCAAAAAGTTTTGGAGAAATACAAAATTTGCACCAAACCAGACTGAAAATTAAAGCTCGAAAATACGATGACCTTCAGCAAATTAAAGAAGAGCTGCCAGCGGATTTCAGAGACTCTTACAACAATTTACCGCATTAGTAAAGGTCGTAATTGTTGATGACAGTATTGTTCAATTTATTTTTGTTAATTTGTTTCGATATTAACAGCTATATTATTTTTTACTATGTTTTCAATAATAATACTTTAATTATTAAAATCTGATAACTTTCAAACTAATCGGCATAAAAAATATTTATAATTGTAAAATATGCTAACTCGTAAAGAGTAATTAAATTGAAATAAATGCAAAAATATTGATATTGTAATAATAAGAGACAAATAAAATTTTACCATACTAGACTTTATACATTGCACTTACTTGAGTATTTAATTTTTAAATCAGTTTTTTATTATTCCTCAAAAGCAGCATGGTTGGGAGTTAGCAATTTGGCGTATTTAGTTGACGATATATTAAAGGTATTAACTGGGCATGGTTGGGACATCCATCTCAGCAGCATTTAAGTGGGTTATACCTATCGCTTATAAGAAGCAGAATGGATTTTATTTGCTTTTTATATGATATGAGTGCTAATAGACACATTTGTAAATTAGATAAAATCCAAAATCAGGCACTACTATGGAAAGTGAACTAAATATAACGTCCCTATCTATAAGAAGAAAATTTCTAGCATATAAACATTGTCTGAAAAGTAAATCTGGAACTAATAATACAACTATTAAGCTACTAACAGAACTCCGTTTATTCTGTCGAGATAGGTTCTGGCAAAATAAAAATAAAACACTTCTAGCTATGACATTAGAACAAGTTAATAATAGTAATTTGTATTCTTCGGATCCACTAGATATGTTCTCTTCAAATACTTGGGTATCAAGTATTAAAACCGTAATTAAGGAAGACTAGTATCAAGAGTGCTAAAAGATGTCAGAAGATAAATTCTTTAAAGTCGAATGTGATCCATTAATTGAATGTTAAATATTTTGGATGGCACAAGCTTTTTTGTGATGGATCTAAGGATAAATGTGGGGTAGGTGCCCCTTATGTAGATTCATTACTGGGTAATAAATGTAAGATTAAAATTCCCAATAAGTTGACGATAATGTCAGCTAAGTTAATTGCTATAAACGATGCCCTACTATATGCTGGTACACCAGATTTTCAAAGAACAGTCATACTAACTAATAGCAAGAGTGCTCTTCAACATATTGCTCGGTGCGCCTCTGGTCTCAGAGGTGTATCGATGGCATACTATATATTAAATGAAATATTTAAACTTTAATGTAAAAACCGTAATTTAGTATTGCAGTGGGTACCATCACACATCGATTTACAAGGCAATGAGGAGGCTGATCAACTGACTAAATTGGCAATTACACTAGCAAGAGAATGTAATATTGATCCAGATTTTACAGAAATTTTAATTAAATACAAAGAGAAATGTTATGCACTTTGGAAAGAATATTTTGATAAAAGGTCGCAAGAAAAATGGATTTGGTACAAAACTATCCCAGAGTCAGCCTCCGAAAGTGCTTTGGTTTAATCAATGTCTATTGAACAGAAAATATTTTGTATTAGCAATGCGACTTCGCTCCGGACACATTCCGTGCAACAAGTTTGCTTTCATGATGATAAAGAAACAATTTCCAAATTGTGAAACATGTAACACAATCGAAGACAACACAACACAACACTTGCTCGCGGAATGTTCCAAAAACCATCACGAGAGGAAACTATTGGTCGCCAAAACTGACATTAATATGTATAACATAGGGGAATATCGAAGTATACTATCTGAACCACTGTCAGATGCTGCACAAATGGTTTATCACTTATTAAATATTGTATAAGTAATCAAATAAATTGTTTTGTGCTACTTAGTTATAAGGTACAATGGGACTAACACGTTAATAATAACGAAAGTCTTCTTTACCTTTCTTTTTTACCTTAAATTGTTTTGCTATTAATTGTATGTACCTAGTTGTTCAATTTGATGTAAAGTTTGCATGCAAGGGCAATCATTTATGTCACTATACTGTTATTTATGTACCTATAAAAATGCAAGTAGAGATCATAGAGATAACATCCATTTATTAATGTGAGAGACCAAGGTGTGCACTTTCTCTTTCAATTTTACCTTCAGTCACCACAAGTTACACCAAACTCACTTTTCACATGACTATTTGCTTGCTAAAATTTCTTCCTCTCACTTTTCAAAAAACTGTTCTTGCTGACAAAGTCCAAGCAGTTAATAACTCCAATGTTCATCTTTGACCTTCTGCTTCACATTCTCTGGAATATATCCTCGTATGAAAGGCAGACCGGTGCCCACTTTTCTCTGATACTCGGCATATTCTGAACCGAAGAAAGCCAGCAGTGTCATCTCCTCGGCATACACCCGCTCGCGGAAGAAAACCCATGAAACCAATGTGTAGATAACAACACAGACTGGGTTTAGTAGTATTATCTGGAACAATTACGTATTATTTCAAAAATTAAACAATTGCATTTTTTCTTTCAATTTTTAAGTATTTTTTTTTATAAGATAGGGTGACAAACGAGTACACAGTCCACCTGATGGTAAGTGGTTACTGTAACCCATAGACAACTACATCTATCCTCAATAAAGACTCAAAATGCAGATGCGTTGTCACCCGTGAGTACTAAGATGGAATGCCTCTTTTCCAGTAAAGAGGGTCTCCGGTTCTCTACACTCACCATACGAAACACAGCAGCGTTAAGCCGCTATTTGACGCTGGTATTCTGTGAGTACCCACTAAATGAAAATCATTTTACAGATTTTATCACGTTTCAAATTTTATCGTGTTTTAATTTTTTAACTCCCGATGTGTGATCTTTACGTCACCTATGACCAATGGGTGACGTAAAGATGACGTAGAGAGAGGGGTTTGACGTCCTGATATCATAATTAGACATCGGATTTTATGCATTTGCATATTCTTATATTTATTTTATATTTTATTATATACAATATTAAAAACTATAATAATTAAAAAAAAACTAAAACTAGAAACTTAATTATCATATAGTCCTACTCCCCGCGGTATCGTGCCAAGAACGCTCGCTGCGTTTCCCCGCTGAAAGGCTATACTTAGCCTTTAAGCGAGAAAAGAACCAGGCCTCTTATCACCAGCAGCAACGACCAGCCGCGGATGGAGTTCCTTTAAGAACTTCACCGCACGTGGACCCCGCGGGCCGATAGTCTCTACAGCGAATGGCACAAATATGTAGTCATCTCTCAGACTCATACTTGCGCCACTTACTCAGTTCAGCTGCCTCTGATGCCGCCCCGGTGATGGTACCCCTGAGATGAGAGGCCGCCAGAGTGTCGGCCGCTGAGATGTGAGGCTTTACCTCACTCCCAAGGGACCAATGTCATACCGTCTGGTCTCCTGCCATCGTCTCTAAATATTCCACAAGGCTCTAAAACCGAGGGAACATTTATAGAGACAAGAGCCTTTCGGATGACATCATTCAAAGAACTGTGTCGTGAAAACATACCAGCGCTTTTCTTACATTTTCATACAAGTCCGTGGAGCTCAAACTTGTCGACGCTGCTACCACAGGAGCACTCATGGGGTTGATAAAGCGCCGCTCCTAGTCGGATTTCTACGGCAATACGCAAGCTTTCCGCATCAAGTAATGTGCCGAGATTACTTGATGGTAAAGCGTGTAACCAATGACTAGATTCCTTAGTCGAAATAGCTAGAAGGCGTGCCTTATCTTGGTCACTATGGAAATTATGAAACAAATCTTTCTGCACGCCCCGTACCAACGGAATATCCCACTGTTTTTGTTGGTTAACTTCCAGTGGAACATTTTCACCGGGACAGAGCGTTTGCCATGTCTGCCCTGCCTCCGTAGCAAAGCATAGGTCTACTTTATTATTTAAAATTATGTTAGAGAGTTATATGCATTTGCATATTTGCATATGCAAATGCATATAACTCTCTAATTACGGCGTTAATGCATAATTTAGCCTTTTTTCTCAATCGTGCATATTTCGTTTAGTTGCAGAAAGTACGTATAGGGACCTAGGTGACGAAGACGTGTAGGGCGCAAGCGCAGTGTATGACTGAACTGGCTGGCCAAATTTTAAATTTTTTTATATTTGTTGTTGTTGTATTTGCTCGTTTTCCGTGTACAAATTGATACTGGGTGACAAACGTCACGAATTTGCGCTCGAAAATTTGGAAAAATACTTAATTGTATATTGTCATAAAAACTATGCATAATTTTAAGAACATTTCGCTCTTTTTTTACCGTCTTTAATTAAAATATATAAAATTAAAAATGTTTTTTTGATTTTGCATTGTGCATATTATGGGCATATCAACAGTTTTAAGTGCATATTTCGGCCTTTTTAGTGCATATTTGCATGCATGTTTTGTCACTTTGTTAGTGCATATAATCCGATGTCTAATCATAATTAAAACGAGAGCTACCTTTAAGTTTTTTTTAAGTGTAGTATTAGCGTAAATATAAGAAAATATAATTTTAAATATTGAAGCTAATTCCGTATAACGCGGAAATGAGCAAATTAGATTTTCACAACTTCAATATAATGGATTTTCCCAAAGTGACCCTGATTCTATTAATCTATACAAATAAATAAAATTGGAGTGTCTGTTTGTAACGTCAAAATAACAGCTTTTCACTAAATGCATATGAAAGTATATATGGTACTTATAACAAAAACACCATTTTTTTAATTTTTGTCTGTCTGTCTGTTTGTTCCAGCTAATCTCCGAAACGCCTGTACCAATTTTGATGGGGTTTTCACTGGCAGACAGCTGATGTTATAAGGAGTAACATAGGCTAATTTTGTTTTAGAAAAAGAATTAGGGTTCCGCGCAAAAAATTAAAAACCTAAATAAACGCGGGCGAAGTCGCGGGGAACAGTTAGTTTTAAATATGTAGTGTTTTAAACTAGCTCAGACTGAGTATAGAGGTTATGTAACTCAATTAGAGCCGACTATACGGATTATCTCTTTTAAATCATCTGTTTTTTTTTTACTATTACGTAAATGCCAGCATAAATTAAGTCCGAAGTAGTTGGACACAGGCCTCTTTTGAGACAATTCTGAGGCAGTGGAGAGTCAGCCCAGAAATTCAATATATTATGATCTTTATAAAATAAGGTTGGCAAAAACACAGTTCACCTGATACATCTGTTCACGATTGACTGTCTAGTTGGTGTAGTGGTCGTAAACGCGGTTATCATGAGGTCCCGGGTTTGAATCCCGGGTCGGAACACAATCACTGATTAGGTTTTTCTGAGAATAAATTCTCAGCAGGACGGAGTCAAGGAAATTGACGGTTTCACAACTATGCATCGGAATGCACGTAAATGTTTGTTCTCGGTTAAGGGGCGTATTACAAAAAATCGCGAAATTACAAGGTTTCCTCGTTGAAATTTTATGTTTATCGTTCATTGCTTGAAATAACAATTACTTGGTAAAAATAGTTCGCTTTCTCTCCTCAAATAAGCTCGGAATGGATTTTAGATAACTTATTTATTTAATCAGTAATAATCATTCTCCCAAAGCATGTTTAGGCAAAAACTCTCGAAGACATGATTTGGGAGCTCTAATTTGTAGATTCTATGGAATATCGACCATCAAAAAAAATATTTTTATCTCTCAAATATCCTACACTTTAATAATAATGGAATACATTTTCGTTATATGCTTTTCACGCTAGGAAAAAAAAATCGACATAATTCAAAAAACGGCCAAAAAAGCTTCGATACAAGCCCCTATATTTCCGAAGTTTACATCATTTAGAAGTAAAATTTATACCAAAATAATCATCAACATTTGCTTACACTATGCTATTATTTTTACTTTTTAAATCGTTACTATTATATTTTAATTAATTAAACAAAAGTACTATATATTTCACTGTGCCGGCCATCTGCGATCATTAACGCGCGAGCGCTTGCCGAGGGTGGACCTGCGTCAGTTTATTTCGGGCGCTGCATCGTTTCGATACTACCGTAGTGTGCGTCGATTGCTATCGTAGTGTGCGTCGATTACCTGCATACTAGAAAATCATCAACTACGACCGCAATTTTTGATCGATCGGTTTAAAACTATTTTATATAGATATAATTTAGATTACGTCTCTTCAAAAATGTGGTCTATTCATTGACTTAGATCATTGTTATTTGAGGGCTTCACCTAATGGTTTATACAGCAACGGTCTTATTGAAGTTAAATGTCCTATTTCAGCTTTCGGAATAGATTTTGATACGGCCTTTCGACAAAAAAAAGTTAAAGGTTATAAATTCAGTGACTCAAGTGTAACATTAAATCAAAATAATGACTGGTTTTACCAAATCGAAGTCCAGCTTCATTTAGCAAATAAAAATGTCTGAATACTTGCCATAATATGTATTGGCCCAGATTAATGCATTAAAAGTACTAAAAATTTACAAATACGACCAATTTTAGATTTTCAATATGTTACCCAAGTTACAAGCTTTTTATGAAAAGTGTGTACTGCCTGAAATTATCGAATCGAGAAAAGTTCGGTCAATGCCGTCGCAGCAAATATTTTTCTTATAAAAAAATATAGTAATTGACTGTAAGTACCGATTAAAATATATTAGTTACATTTGGTTGTCTGGGGGCACGGCAGTGCCCCCGCCAAGTCGAGCAAAAAAGCGGCACGGCCGTACCATCCTTTTCTCGAAGCAGTTCAGGACATTTCCGAAACCCTATAACTTCATTATGGATAAAACTAGAAGCCTGAATTTTTACTAGCCAAGTAGGTATTGTATAAATTCAGTATATTTTTAATTTCATTAAATTTGAACCAGTAGTTTAAGAATTATAACTAGTTAAAGTTTCTTAATTTTGTCACTCACTGACTGACCGATCATCAAAACTCTAAGGCACTTCTAGCAGACATAGAAACTTCAAATTTGGAAAACCATTAATGTTTAATATATTAATCAAGGAAAAATTAAAATATTTTACAATTTCGGTCCAGTTTTCGAGATACACCAACTGCATAAATAACTTTGTAATCGCATATAAACATATAGTATTACAAAGTTACATTTGCAGTGAATGAATCAGTGTACCTATATAAGTATAATGGAATAATAGGTGTAAATAGCTACCTAGATATAACTATCTACAAAAAGAAATGAGATGCCATCAAAAACATAACTTGTAAAAAAGCCATAGATTCATACATAGATTGACTTGGCAATCGCACTAAACAATCTAATTTAATATAATATGTATTACTTGTGAGATATATTATGTTTTCATGCGATTGCCAAGTCAATCTTTGTATCAATCTATGGACTGAACAAATTAACCGACTTGGTATTACATGGATCTCACAACTTTTTACGGAAGAAGAACTAAGTTGCGAGACTTGGCTTTTTTACAAGTTATGTTTTTGATGGCATTATATTTATTAAAACAGGTTGCAACCGTTTATTCATTTATACCACTATTCTACCGGTAGTAGACATAATCGATTATTAACATTCGATTATAGCGTAACAATTAAAATATTTATGTGTACTTATTTTGACACTAAATTTCATAAATAATGAATAATATATCAAAATGGTATATAATAATAAATAATAAATTATATAATTATATAATAATAAATTAATAAGATAACATTAAAATGACACACCAAAAAATATTCCATCCACTGAAGTCCATCCTAAGAAAACTTTGTATTATGGAAGATCAAGATCGTTTAGTCGTCATACTCACAGTATTATAGTGCGAGCGAGTGAATAGATATGAAAGAAAGTATCGGTCGCGTAACTTGCCGCCCGCTCGGTGCGTAAAATACCTAAATTTGCGAAACGCCGAAATGTAAGAGGGCTCTTAAGAATCAAAATGTGGATACATTGTCACCCCTGAGGACTAAGAATGCTTTGTTACTAGTTATATAGGTCTCAGTGTCTCTATATCCAACATACAAAAAACAGAAGCATTAAACAAGTTTGTAGCTCCTATTTTAAACTGGTACTATGTGAGAGTGCTGCCCTGCCTCGGATGCCCCATTTGTGTTGCACCCATAGTATAGCTGCAGCATGGCTCTCAGACTTTAAAAAGATTACTTCACAACACCAACTTTCCCCCTCTGCGAAGCACAAGATCTACTACTCCCACTGGATATTTCTCGTCATCATCATTACAGCCCTTCACAAGTCCACTGCTGAACATAGACCTCCCCCAAGGAATGCCGCAATGCACTGTGGTGAGCCACCTGCATTCATTGACTTCCTGCTACCGGGTGGTCACTTCAGCTAGTAGGGGCCGCTCTACACTTTGCTTACCAATATGAGGCTGCTACTCGAGAATCTCTCTTCTCTTACTGATCCGTTAAGTTACTTTCTTATTCTGTTGTATATTTTATTACAAATTCTATCACGCATAGAAACTCTGAGCAATTGTTTACTGAACGACCTTAAGCTTCCTCGCATAGCCAGCAGTAAAGAACTGTATTTCAGATAATTACGTAATATACGTGGTACAGCCATGCTGCAGCTATATTAGTAGTATAGTTGTTGCACGAATGGGTCGGCTCGACCGGGGAAGGACCACGCTCTCACAGAATACCAGCGTAAAATAGCAACTTAACACTGCTGTTTCGTATGGTGAGTGTAGAGAACCGGAGACCCCTTTTACTGGAAAAAAGGCATTCCATCGTAGTCCTCACGGGTGACAACGCAACTGCATTTTGATTCTTTATTGAGGATAGATGTAGATGTATATGGGTCGCAGCAACCACTTACCATCAGGTGGACTGTGTGCTCGTTTGTCTACCTTTCCTATAAAAAAATGCATTTATACATATACACCCTTGTTTAAAGGTTGTGAGGAATACGTGACGAGAAAATGTGACGTTATCTCCGAAACGCTGTCAAGACGAGTTGGAGTTGGAGAGTTCGTTAGTTTTCAAGTTTGAATTGAAATAAGGGGGGCCATACTTTAATCACGTGAGATTTTTAGGCCACTTTTATCCCTTTCTCCCCCTTGGTGACACGTTGTGAGGATTTAAAGTACCCCTCCCCCCTCGTTTCAGCGTCCCGTGTATTTTTTATTTTTGATAAGATCAGATATTTTTAGGATCCGTTTCAATAAAGAAATATCATAAAATAGATTCTGGTAAACCATAAATATTAATAAAATTGAGAATTTAGTTGGTAACGTGACATGACGTGACTTTCCAATTATCTCATCCCCCCCCCCTTCATCGTGATTAATCGTGATTTTTTCTGACCACTTCCCCTTGTGTACGACCCCTAATTTAGCTAAAGGGAGATATTAAATTAATATTAATGTAAATATATTAAGATTTTTTTTTCGTTTACCTGTGTACCAATGGACCAATAAAACCATCCCACGTAGCTGGGATGCCGGCACGTTGCGTAGACACCGTGAGTAACAAGTTGGTGATCAGGGTGCTTTACAAATTGTACCTACGAAAACGCCAGAAACTCCCAAATTAGTGTGAACATTATTAAAAGAAAATTAAATAAATTAGAAATAAATCTGCAATTATAAAATAGTGGTAGCACCGCGACAAAACTTTTACATAATAAACATCGTTTTAAATAAAATTAATTAACTTGGTACCATATATTATTATATGACAAAACTGAAGTACTTGACTGTTTGCAATATTTGTTGCTGTTTCCTGTCGCTGGTCTGTATATTTTATACCTCGTACATCATCTATCATCATAATATTTTCTTGACCTTAACTATTCACTTTGATGACTTGATAAAATGATTTAATTTGACGGGATCAAATACTTACAGTATGAGTAAAGTTTGTTTTTGCAGTAAACATGGCTGACTTCCGGAGACATTCACCACCAAAGCACATTAATACTCCAACACTTGACAACCAGAAATAAGTTTTCATTCCTGCAATGTGTATAAATAGGTTAAATTTAAGAATAGATTTCAAGTAATATTAATAAATTTTACATAAGGAACAAACACAAAATAGTGATATCAGTAACCCGACTCCACAGAATCAGTAATTCATACATGGGGCAATGTAGCAAATTTCTTTTTATTAAAAAAAGAAACTATGTAAAAAGGGTTATTACAATATAAATGTATTGTACATGAAAGTCTTCGTTAATAATAACCCCTGGGTATGAGGTGACAAAGACTTTTATGTTTATTAGAATAGTATATGAGTTTAGTAATTAATTGTACAACTTATTTTATATTGTACTAGCTGACCAGGCAGACGTTGTTCTGCCCTTTCCGAACGACCATTTGCTTTCCCAAAAAAACTCCTGAAATTAGCAATAAAAAAAATTGAGGGTCACTTATCGGGATAAAAACTATCCTATCTCTCAAGTTGGACCAAACTGCACACAGTCTGCAAAATTTTTTTGAAATCGGTTCTACCTGTTGAATACTTACAGCAACACGTGGTGGTTATACTACTAAATTGTAGCTTATATTAAACGTTTGCATTTTTAACATAGCGCCATCTATTAAATTTTTACTCAATCCAGTCAACAGATATCGTCATCTGACAGAATCGTTTGGAGCTAACAGATAATTGTGACTGTCAAATTTTAGACAAATAATTTTCAATAAAATAATATTGTATTACCACTATAAATTGAGATGTAAGCTATCCTATCTTTTAAGTTGGACCAAACTGCACATTGACCAAAAATTTCATTGAAATCAGTTCAGTAGTTTAGAAGTCCATCGCGGACAAACAACGTGACACGTACTTTTTATATATAAAGATAATGTTACTGCAGATAAAAAAGTCCCACTGGGTTTTTTCTTAATTCTTCACAGAAGTTTTCTCGGAACCGTTAAAAAAATACTTTCAACAAGAATTACTTTTAATCTATATTCAATCATTTTTGATGCTGTGGATTTATGACTTGTGGATGCGTTATCACCCCTGAGGACTAAGATGGAACGCCTTGTTTCCAGTAAAAAGGGGTCTCCGGTTCTTTACACTCACCATACGAAACACAGAAGCAATAAACTGCCATTTTACATTGGTATTCTGTGAGAGCGTGTCCTTACCTGGTCGAGACGACCCATTCATGTTATAACGAAAATATAGCTGTAACATGGCTCTACCACCAATGAAGGATATAGTAACAAAAAAATTATATTGTAATAAAAGCGAAATTCATAATAATCATACCAGGGAAGAAATAAAACTCAATGGTCCATTCTATCCAACTTGCAACTGCGGCCACAGCATATTGCACACTGTGGTTCAGAATGAACGAGTCAATAGTCACAGTCCTGGGATTTGTCAAGGCCACTGCAACGAACTCGGAGAAGTGGAAGAATGTAAGGGCCACAATGTACAGCCCGAGCACCTTCAAACCATTATCAAAGGAGACTAGGTAAAAGCCGACGGCCATCACCGCTCCTAAACCAGATGCCCGTACTGAGACCTTAAAGGAAATAATAAATAAAAATATAAAGCATGAACTTATGAAAATATTTTATAAAAACCACCGCCATAATACCAATCATAATTCCACTGTTGGAAGGTTTCCCAAGATACTACAAAAATTCCACAGCTGAAAATAGGTATCTCCTGTAGATTGCCGCATAAGTAGGATATTTGGCGTAGTTGCTACGTTTGGCAGATGGGTTGGAAACTGCAGATATTCATTATTTTGGGTTGATATCAGAAAGATTTTACTGTCCATATCCTATTTTATTTCCTTCTGTGGCCTGTAGTGCATTGTCTTTCACTGCCACTAAATGGCTTAGACCTTTTATTCCCCAACGTAACAACATAAAATATGTATTATGCTACCAAAAAGAACACCTTTTTTGCAGTCAAGTAAAAGTAAATTTACATTATCACAATGCATTCTCACACTTCTGCATGAGTTATTTTTTTTAATTAAATGCACAAATTAAAGATAAGTTGATTATTACGGCTTTATATAATTTAAAATAAAGGAGTTTTTGAAAATCTGAAATCGTATCGTATCAAAAAATGAAACAATGCCCTAACGTATAGTTATGTCACTGAGTCTACTATTAGTCTAAAATTATAAGCCTATATACGTCCTACTTCTGGGGACAGGTTTCAGGGTTTTAGGCAAAGGACATGTCCGCCGCGCTGCCCCAATGCGTGTTAGCGAACTTTACGTCTTCGAAATATTTGTTTTTATTTCTCAGGCATGCAGGCTTCCTCACGACGTTTTGCTTCACCACCGACCACGTGAAAAATCAACACTTAAAATTGCAATTAATAGTTTCATTGGTGTCGGCGGGAATCGAACTCGGGTTGCTCGCGTACTGTGAAATTTACAGCGAGCGCTTGTCCCTGACCTACCACGGCTACCACGACTACTATTAGTCTAGTATCCTCATATTAGTAGCTATTCCTATTTGATC
This sequence comes from Parnassius glacialis, assembly GCA_033319125.1. NCBI lineage: Eukaryota > Metazoa > Arthropoda > Insecta > Lepidoptera > Papilionidae > Parnassius > Parnassius glacialis. Next base: position 46,893,068 of record JAVANC010000027.1, on the reverse strand, counting down.
TCTACAACCCTCATAAAATGAAACAGAGTGAAGAATTTAGTGCATTCTTTACTCTGTTTCTTAACCCTCTACGGACAATCGGCAGTCGATATAAGTTTTTTTTTAATAGAATTAGGGTGAGAAACGACCACATAGTCCACCTGATGGTAAATGGTTGCTGTGGTCCATAGACATCTACATCTATCCTCGTTTGCGAACTAAAATGCAGATGCGTTGTCAGCTGTGAGGACTAAGATAGAATGCCTCTTTTACAGTAAAATAGGTCTCCGGTTCTCTACACTCACCATACGAAACATAGCAATATTAAGCTGCTATTTTTCGCTGGTATTCTGTGAGAGCGTGGTACTTCCCCGGTCGAGCCGACCCATTCGCGCTACAACTATACTATTAATATAGCTGCAGCATGGCTCTACCACGTAAAAAAGTTGTTGTGACTATTGACATTTAGGGTGCCATTTCGAGAACAGCATATCTATTCTTATTGTAAAATCGTAGCTCAAACTACAATATTAACATTTAAATATTTTTAATATAGTCCCACATTGACCTGACATTTATAGGACCCATGTTTATGTAGGACTTATAACAAAGAATGTGCTGAATGCATTACTTGTCTAGCATGTCTTAAAAGGCAACTAATGGGATATTAAATGAGAGAATTTTTTTTAGATTCTATCGCGTTTAATTTAACTTTTTAATTCCCGACGTTTCGGGTGCTTTATAGCACCCATGGTCACGGGAGGGTCTAAGGTGTGTGACGACATCTAGTTTTTTAATATTGATTTTTGGTCAGATCTTAAAAAAATCAAAAAGTTAAATTAAACGCAATAGAATCTGTAAAAATTGGTTTCATTTAAAGTGTAGTGTTCGCTTAAATATAAAAAAAAATCATTAACTAATATTTATGATTGTGATAGTGTAGGGTGTAGGCGATGGACTAGCCAACTATCACTTCTATCACAACTTTCCTACTAAATCAATATTTATTGGTTAAACAAGGTCTGAGCACCTCACTACTGCTTGGACTCCGTCTATCCCCTCTGTATTGACAGGCATCACATTATTAAATTTATTAATAATATTTGAACTAGAACTGACATTTTGTAAAATGATAAGCCATGAAGAGGCCATTTGTAATCTCTGCATTCTGCAAAGCTATTAATACAACCTTTGGCCTTTAATCTAAACTACGCAAAACTAGAGATGATAAGGAATTTAGATAACAACATGCCGCATGTTCATAAATAATTTTCTTTATGTAGCCCAAATTAAAGTAACATTGAAAAGGAGTTATATCATTAATAACTGATCTTCACCAAGGATTTTGAAATAACTGTGTTTAGTAGTGTTAGAAGTTCAGATTTCCACCTGCATCCATCGACTTCCTGCACATCTCACCAGGTCGTCACTCCATCTAGTGGGGGGACGCCCAACACTTCGCCTGCCGGTACGAGGCTGCCACTCGAGAACCTTTTTTCCCCATCGGTTGTCGGTTCTTCGAGCTATATAGCCGGCCCATTGTCACTTCAGCTTACTAATCCGTTGGGCTATGTCGGTCACTCTGGTTCTACTGCGGATATCCTCATTTCTGAGTTTATCACGCAGAAAATTCCGAGCATAGCCCTCTCCATAGCTCGCTGAGCGACCTTGAGCTTCGTCATCCGGCCAGCGGTAAAGGACCACGTCTCAGTTCCGTGTGTCATCACTGGCAACACGCACTGGTTGTACAATTTCGTTTTAAGGTTTTGAGGTATGTCGGACGAGAAGATGATGATTCCCGAACGCTGCCCAGCCGAGCTGAATCCGTCGATTGACCTCTCGGTCGAAGTTGGACTTACGTAGTCGGACTATTTGTCCCAGGTAAACATACTCGTCAACAACTTCGAGCTTAGTGCTCCCAACAACTACCGGCATAGGTGTGACATGGACATTAAACATGATCTTTGTTTCATCCATGTTCATCTTAAGACATTGAGCATAGTGTTTAGGTTGTCCAGCGATTCTGCCATAAGGACTATATCGTCGGCAAATTGAAGGTGTGTGATGTACTCGCCATTGATGTTGATACCGTATCCTTTCCAGTCCAGAAGCTTGAAAACGTCTTCCAATGCAGTGGTGAAAAGTTTCAGGGATATGACGTCACCCTGTCTTACACCTCTCTGCAATTGGATAGGTTTCGTACTCTAGTTCTGTACTCGGATAGCCATCGTAGCCCTACTGTACAAGCACTTCAGCACTTCGATATACCGACAGTCAACTTGGCACCGCTGAAGGGACTTCAGCACCGCCCAAATTTCGACGGAATCAAAGGCTTTCTCATAGTCCACATACGCCAGACATAGTGGCAAATTGTACTCCTCTGACTTCTGTACAATTTGCCGAAGGGTATGTATGTGGTCTATGGTGCTAAAACCTTTTCGGAAACCGGCTTGTTCGGGAGGCTGGAAGTCGTCAAGTCTGCGCGCGAGACGATTCGTAATGACTCTCGAAAACAGATGACAGAGGCTCAGAAGGGAAATCGGTCTGTAGTTCTTCAAGAGAGCGTTGTCGCCTTTCTTGAAGAACAAGACCACCGCACTTCTGCTCCACACCTCCGGTGTAATGCTACCATAGAGGACGGAATTACAGAGCTTCTGAAGGACTTTAAGTTCCGGTTTTCCACCCGCTTTCAGAAGCTCTGCTGTAATTCCATCCTCGCCTGGGGCCTTGCCGTTTTTAAGGTGCTGGAGAGCCATTCTAATCTCGCTCAGACTGACGTCCGGGATATCATCGGAATAATGTCGGATAAGACTCGCTCTTGGATCGTTACTCACACTTGCGTGTGGCTCCAACGATGACGTGTACAGCTGCCCATAGAACCTCTCAATCTCACTCAAAATCTCAGGTGCCCCGGAAACGATGCTGCCACATTAATATGTACATAACAATAAATATCATCATAACAAGTTTACTGTTGATCGCAGGCAGGCCCGTAAATTGCCACAAAGCATGAACCTGAGTAATCTGCATCCACCAACTCCCTGGATATTTCATTAGGTTTTTACTCCATATTGGGGGTCGCCTAAATTTCTTTTATTTCACAACTTTACAAAACCTCTACCACTAGGTAAAGGGCTGAGTTGCAACTACAACACTGAGTCAGAATAATTCAGCGTGACACCGTGACCGTGTATTACCTGATTCTGATATTTTCCACATTACCATTGTTAAAATTTTCATAAAATAAAGATTCATTCCGATTCTTACATCAAATACATAGATTAAAACATATGATAGTAATACTTTATGAAAAATTTACTCATCAACAACTTTAGAGTATAGTGTTTCAAATAACTACCAGTATAGGTGTAACATAGACTTAATACATGATTATTGCATTATTCATATTCATACCCATAGGAAGACATAAGTTTTTGAGCATAGGTTTGAGGGTCCAGAGTCCAGTGTCATCCAGGTATTCTGCCATACAGTTACAGCCTATTAAAGTCCACTGCTGAATATAGGCCTCCCCCATAGACTGCCTCTTAAACTTTAGAACCGTTTGACAGGAGGTGGGGGGTAGAGGAGTATCCCCTAAATCCCGACGTCACTCACATGAAAAGGTAATACACCGTTCTTGAAAAAATCAAAAAGAAAATCCCATAGACCAAACCTCAAAATGATAACATTTATCGTCTCCAGCAGTAGGGGAATGGGGAGGTGTAGCTTGGTTATCTCCTATCAAAACTGTAAGGATTTCTGAGTGCTCAAGTATTTCTGGGTGGTAACAAAATAACCATGAATGCTGTGGCGGGAGCTACCTTCTAACCTATTACAACTGAAAGTATTTCTGTGCATTTTTAAACAATTAAGAAACAAAACATCAGTATCTTTATATATAACAATAATAATAATAACCATTTCTTTATTCAGGAGAAAATTTCATAAACATACATTTGCATCTGCGCCTGAACTACGCATTGAGCTTGTATCCAGGCAACAGTGCTGTTCCTTATGGGACAATTTTACAAAAATCTTTCTGGTTTAGAAACTTACATATATAAACATATCAACAATATTGTTTTAAAGTATGAAATTAAACCTAAATATTTGTTAGATTTTTAAGTGTGGAGTGTCGATTGTGTGTGTGTATGTGTGTGTGTGCGCGTGAGTGTGTGCGTGTGCGTGAGTGTGTGTGTGTGCGTGAGTGTGAGTGTGAGTGTGAGTTTGAGTGTGTGCGTGTGCGTGCGTGCGTGCGTGCGTGCGTGCGTGCGTTGCGTGCGTGCGTGCGTGCGTGCGTGCGTGCGTGTGTGTGTGTGTGTGTGTGTGTGCGCGCGTATGTGTGTCTATGCGAGGGAGAAGGTGAGTAGTATTCATCATAGTAATAATTATAATAAGAAGACATAAATTAATAGTGTATTAATTTTGGGTCAGTGTTCGAAGATCATAGTCGTGGATCGGGGATATCCGATTGTTGTATTCAAACAAATAGTCTTCTCGCTAAAATTGTACACACTGAGAACGAAACATTAACAAAACTGAGGCGTCTTGACTCCAACAAGGGAGCCGGCCCTGACGGCATTCCACCTATATTCCTACGGGTATGCGCATATGAACTGTGTAGCCCGCTTCAGCTAATATTTAATAAATCACTGAACAGCGGTGTGCTCCCTTCTCGCTGGAAAAAATAGCTAACGTTGTCCCCATATTTAAATATGGTGACCTAGCCAACAGTGAAAATTATAGACCCATAAGCATTTTGTCAGCAGTATCCAAATTATTTGAATCAGTAGTACGAGGGTGGATTGAAAAGTACTCGGCCTAACACAGATCCATTCAATTCTAAAAATCAAATCTACCCACATTATTTAGTTCAGTTCAGACTTGTTCATTGTGTGAAGTTCGAAACGTGTGCGATAATTAGTTGTGATTTTATAAAGTTATTAACAAGGTAATCGGACATAATTTCCGCGAATGGAGCAAATCGAGCAGCGTGCCGTCATTAAGTACCTCCATAAGAAGGGGCTATCATCAAAAGCCATCCATGATGACATGGTCAGTACATTAGGCGATTGTGCTCTGTCATATTCATCCGTCAAAAAATGGATAGCAGAATTTAAGCGTGGTAGAGAGAGTGTGAAAGATGAACCCCGCTCTGGAAGGCCTTCGACGTCAACTACTGACGAAAATATTAAAAAAGTACTTGATTTAATAATGGGAGACCGCAGATTAAAAATTAGAGAGATAGCCGAGATTATAGGCATCTCTTATGAACGAACTCAAAACATCATTGTCAACGAGTTGGGTATCCACAAGGTGTCTGCGAAGTGGGTTCCGCGACTGCTTTCAGTTGAACAAAAAAGGACGCGATTGACTATTTCACGCGACTGTTTGGAGTTATTTAAAGCCGATGCAGATGATTTTTTGAATCGTTTTGTTACTATAGACGAAACATGGGTTCATTACTGTACACCGGAAACAAAACAACAATCAAAACAGTGGAGAAGACCTGTTTCACCACCCCCTAAAAAGGCTAAGTCGATTTTGTCGGCAAATAAGGTGATGGCTTCAGTATTCTGGGACTCGAAAGGTGTGATTATGATTGATTATCTTGAAAGGGGTCAGACTATTAACTCTGATTACTACTGCACCTTACTACGTCGTTTACGAGAGGAAATAAAAGAAAAACGTCGAGGAATGCTCAGAAGAAAAGTCCTGTTTCATCAAGATCTGTTGATCTGTTCACACGTCAGTACAGTCAATGGCTGAAATTCACAACTGTGGCTTTGAACTGTTACCGCATCCACCGTATTCACCTGATCTGGCACCATCAGACTTCTTTCTGTTCCCTAACCTAAAAAAGCACTTGGGAGGTCAAAGATTTTCGACAAACGACGAGGTCAAAGCAGCTGTAGACGCATATTTTGACTCTAAGGAAGAATCATTTTTTTTCAACGGTCTAAATGCTTGGAAGGGGAGGTGGCAAAAGTGTATTGAACTTGATGGTGATTATGTAGAAAAATAAAAATATAACTGATTTAGTATGTGTTTATTTTCTTGGTTAGGCCGAGTACTTTTCAATCTACCCTCGTATTTGATCATCTCTATTTTCATTGAAAACCTCTTATATCAACTAAGCAGCACGGATTCATCAAAAGGAGATCGACAGTCAGTAACCTTCTTAATTTCAAAACCTACATATGCGATGCTTTTAACAACCGTGGTCAGGTAGATGCTATATATACCGACTTTAAAAAAGCGTTCGATAAAGTGGATCACGCAATTTTATGTAAGAAACTCGAGTCACATGGTATACACGGCAGTCTGTTGCGTAAGTTATAATGGATTGACACAAAGCAGTGTATATTTGTTTCACTAGTTCAGGTTTAGCTACATGCCTCAGATTTTTAGACGTATATTAATTTTCGAACTCGGGACTTTAATACATCTCAAATACCCAAATACTTGACACAGTAAGTTCTATATAAAGGTAAGCAGGTGCACGGTAATATTAAAGGTTTCGTTAAATTTAAACAGGTGTGAGCAGTTAACTTATAGTTAATTGTTGACTGAGGGTGATTGGTCAAGGAAAAGGCGATAAATTTAGTTTTGTTAAGAGAGTTTTATTAAGAGATAGATAGTTATTACACAACTATATTGAGACAGTGTTAATTCCAGTTTGAGTATTATCAAGGGCCTCCTTCCACGTACTTGCTGGGAATAGGAGTGCGGTATCATCAGCATATAATATGATTTTTCCATGGAAGGATTTGTGTTTCAGGAGGTCATTTATGTAGACGAGGAATATAATCGGGCCTAGAACACTCCCCTGAGAAACTCCATAGCTGACAGGCACATCAGAACTACATTGGTTATTTATTGTAACACATTGAAGTCTTCCAGTTAGATCAAATTATTTTAGTTGTGTGCCCCGTATACCGATTTTATCAAGTTTTATTAGCAGTATGGGGATAAAGACCGTATCAAATGCTTTCGCAAGATCCAGAAAAACTCCAACAGTTTTATTGCCTTTGTCTAAATTTTTGATAATATAATCGGTTAATTTATGTACTGCATCGTTGGTAGACTTTCCGGATCTAAAGCCAAATTGATAGAATATTAAAATTCTCTAGGTATTTAACGAGTCTGATATTAATTAGGCTTTCTAATATTTTTGAGATAGACGGAAGTATAGAAAAGGCCCATAATTATTCACATGGTCTCTATCTCCAGATTTGTATGTCAGGTGAATTATAGATTTTATTAAATAATTAGGGAAAATTACGTTCGTGAGACATAGATTAATGATATAAGTCAATGGTGGGATTAGGATACGTCAAATTTTTTTAAGAAAGTTATTAGAGATTTTATCCCAACCAACTGTACATTTTGTAATGATTTCTTATATTTACGCGAACACTACACGTGGCCACGGTTGCTGGAAAGCAACCGAAACGTCGGGAATATAAAATAAGTTAATTAAACGCGATAAAATCCATAAAAATAGTTTTATTCAACTTGTGACTTTAGAGAACCAGAGACCCTTTTTACTGGAAAAGAGGCATTCCATCTTAGTCCTTAAGGCTGACAATGTATCTGCCATTTACCATCAGGTAGACCGAGCTCGCTTGTCACCCTTATATAGGATAAGGGTGACAAGCGAGCTCGAAAAAAAAAGATGCATTGTCACCCCTGAGGACTGAGATGGAATTCCTCGTTTACAGTAAAAATGGTTATATCATAAAGAATATATCATAATCATTTCTTTATTATTAGTAAACATAATTTATTATTTTTATTAATTCCTCAATAGGATCTCATTTATTCTTTATAATTTCCCTTTTCCATAAATATTCATATATCAAGTCAGTGAAATTTAAAAAAATACTATAGAAGTATACAATAATTAGTGACCGACCGAAGAATCGGTTTCGGTTTCGGCTTTCGGCAAAAAATCTAGTTTCCGTAATAGTTTCGGTTTCGGCAAAAAATCTGCCGAACCTTCGGCGGCGCTGAAACTCAAGTGTTCGTGGATTATCGTGCATCGTGCGGATGAGTTCGTGATTAGCCGCGTACTAATTGAGCGAGCAGCCTCGCGAGGCAAATCCTCGGTCGGTCAAGATGTGCCTCGCCCGAGGCAAACGCACGCGCTGCCTCGCCCGAGCATGCCGCGGCCCGAGCCGAGCGTTGTCGGTTTTTGTCGATGCTCAAAGCCACCTCAGTGCGTTTGCCGCGCTCACTCAAGACGGTAGTATTTTGCCTCGCTTATTCGTTGCGTGTTAGTTGTGCGTCATGGATAAAGAACAGTACTTAAATTAATACAACTATATGGTAAATATAGACGACTTTAAGATGCACAATGTCCTGATTACACAAATAGAGGACTAAGTTTTTTTTTGCAAGCCTTAGAATTTTTAAAAAGACAGTGGTAGCGACAGCTTTCCGAATGTGCGGCCTCATGGTGGTCTCGGGCAAACTATACGCACGCGCGGTCTCTATTCGACTTCAAGTTAAACTGAGCGTCCATGCTCACGGTGGCTCGGCCTTGCCGCGTGAGGCAGCCTCGGATTAGAAAACTTACAGACCGAGGCCGCCTCGCGCGGCATGCATACTGCGGCAAATGTCCGAGGCTGCCTCGCGAAACCGCTCGCTTGGTCAGTACGCGGCTATTCGTATATTATTCATAATTATACAGAAACAGAATCTTTTTTATTTAATATAGATTGTAAATAATATTTATTGAAAGTCACTCTTTTGTTTAATTACCACTGGTTCGAAAAAAAACCTCTGTCCTTGGAAGAACCAGCCAGAAACCCAGCGGAACTTTTTTTTAAATAACAGCTTACAATCAGAGGCGTAGCATGGACTAATATAAACGTGCGCGAAGTTGCATCAGCGCGGCCCCTTTTCTTTCGTTTCATGGGTCTACCGAATAGATCTATCCTACCTAACATGCATTGACACGACATAGGAGGGCGACACTTAGTTTTTAGAACTGGCTACTTGTAAACGATATAATAAAAAAATAAGTTCAAATTTTGAAAATGGAACTCTTTGCCAATATTATTGTGTATGTATTATATTCATTTGTCATTTGTTTACGATTTGGCGGCAAATTGAAAATTGTCTGTGTCACATCAGCATGAATTTAACGCGAGAAAATTTTCGTACACTGATTTTTTATGAATTTCGATGTTATTTAAGTCAACAAGAAAGATATGATACACTTCGATTGGCCTTTCACGATGCAGCCCCATCTCGTGCCACTGTTCATAACTGGTTTAATGAGTTTAAATGTGGTCGCACTAATTTCACTAATGATCTGCGTGAGGGACGGCCATTGATTTAGTCTTGTATATCTCAATGGGGACGGCCTTCTACGGCGATTGAAGATAACATCAGTGCTGTGCGGCGTGTGATAGAGACTGACAAAAGAGTGACTTATCAGCAGATTCGGACAAAATAATGCATTGGTATTAGTCAAGTGCACAAAATCCTCCATGAATATTTAGCAGTCAGGAAGCTTTGTGCCGGGTGGATACCTCATAACTTGACAGAGGCCCAAAAACTCTGTCGTGTTAATTGGTGTCATGAAATGGTTCAAACATTTAATGGAGGTAACTCAAATGCTGTGTTCGACATACTTACAGGTGACGAAAGCTGGATTTATTGTTGTGATCCTGAAACTAAGAGACAGTCTACTGTCTGGGTGTTTCCTTCCGAGGAGTTGCCAACAAAAATGAAGAGAAGTCGAAGCGTGGGGAAAAAATATGGTGGCCTCGTTCTTCTGAAGGACAGGTTTACACATACATTACCCAACAATTGTTTTAGCGGATTGAAAAACAGTTACTGCAGAGTGCTACACCAACAATTGTTTGCTATTTGTCTTGGAAAAAGTTCGGGAGAAACGACCTCGCAATAGGATCCTCCTTCACTACGACAACGCCTCGTCGCACACTGCCAAGCAAACAATCGACTATTTGGCGACGTCAGACGTGGAATTACTGGGTCACCTGCCCTATAGCACCGACCTCACACTTTGCGATTTTTATTTATTTCCGGAAATAAAAGAAAAACCTCTTAAAAAGATATATATGGGCACTATTTTGAAAAGATATAATAATAGTAATAAATTGCTAGCTAGTTTGTTCAGTTTTTGATTTTTTAAGAACTTTTAGTGTTACACTCGTACCTACTCATATCTATTAATTCCTGACAAGTCTTGTATTCCGTCAATGTAACAATCACGGTCTTTGAAGGTAGTTTCAAAGGCCTCGCAGTCTCATTTAAGGGGGGCTTCTTGCGAGGCCTCAAACAAACACACTTCCACTTTTTCATGGGTCAAAGTGATCAAATTAATTAGTCATCTGTGGTAAAGTCTGGGGCATCGCATTTTAGGGGGTATCGCGAGGCCCCTTTAAGTGCGAGGCCATGGGCGAGGGCCCACTTCGGCCACATGTCTACGCCACTCTTACAATCATGTATGTAATACAATTAACAACAAAAAAGAAATTAATAATAGCTTGGTTGTGATCACCATAGTGGTGTTATTATAATCCATAAATTCCTTAATATTATAATAACCCGTTTTATACAAACTTAGTTTATTAAAGTTTTTGAACTTTGAGCAGATTTTGTAATTTTCTGGGATTTTGTTAAGGTGTGTGTATGTATATTGTGTGTGAGTGTGATATATTAAGTTAATGCTCTCATTGAATAATATTAACAATATTGTGAACACAATAAAATAGGTTCTTAATTAGCAAGCAACTTTTTATGGGTGTATGTGTTGATTTTTTTTACAAAACTGACTTAAAAAAGTATTGTTTAATGTTAAATTGTTGATTTTTACTTGAAAATAAATAAATATATTGCTGCATGACTATTACAGTTACTGTTTCTGATTAACATGCATTACCTATCTGTATATGTATAAAAAATATACCAAATTCCAGTATACAATCAAAAAAATGAACATTTCTAAATAAGGTTCGGTTTTGGTTTCGGCCAAAACTGACACACAGACCGAAGGTTCATTTTCGGTTTTGGTTTCAGTTGAAAATCCTGTTTCGGTCGGACATAAACAATAATATAACACAAGTCTTTGACATAGTCTTACGTCCTTGTCACACTTACACAACATTTTTGTATGCTATCCAGCTTTCACAGTAATATTGTATACATTTATCCATGTTTTACACTTTTTAGGTTATAACAGTTTTTTTTTTCTAAAAAACGGTGCATTACCTTTTATTGTGAGTGGTATTATTATAATCGGAAACCAATCCTCTACCAAATATAACACCTTACTCCCTAAAATTCCTACCAAACGATTCTAAATCCAATCCTTTTATTTTTAGTCATTATTAAGAAGACACTGCCATCCATCTCCTGATTTGTTTTCCTCTGTCACCTCTTACAACACCCATGGGATGGTATGGCATAGTGGATATTCTTACTCCGCCACTATACGGTATTCTGCCATAATTAATATATAATATATTATGCTAAGAATAATAATACTGATATTTTCACCAATTAAATAAGCTCTTTTATTTTAATAGATTGGACTTGCAACACTTATAATTGTTTGCTAATGTTATTGGCAAAGGAGCGCACAAAGAGTGCTGTTGTTATTTGTAAACATTATTTTGTTTTTGGTTGTTTAATCAATAATTTGGCCTCACTCAAACTTTTGGCAGATTTTGGCTGAAGGCCGAATGTGCGGCTAAAGTTGCATTTTGAGGCCGAAGGTGGCCAAAACCAAAGCCAAAGACTAATGTTCAGAATATATGTGGTAGTTTATAATTTTTACTGAAATATTTCATACAATAAACAATAATTTGTGTAAAATGTTTCTATAAACAAGTGGGTAAACTAAAAGTGTTGTTTACATTCACAATAAATTGAAATTGAACCAAATATAGGATGCTAGCACGGTTGTGAAAATAATTCTACGATTCATATCCAAAAAGAGATTTTTGTTCTAGTATTCAAAATAATGAATTAACTTACCTCATAAATGAATCCTTTATAAAGGTATTTAAGTATAAAGTTTATCAAGCAAAAGTAAAATGCTGGACCCCAATACTTTAGAGCCCAAAGTTCCGATGTAGACCCAAGAAATTCTCCAGATAGAAAACACATGATTAATGTAACATTAGAAAAAAAGAAACAAACAAGAGCCTGCCTAGCAGCAGATATTACGACTTTCTTTTCCATTTTTGAGATAATATATTATTATGATTTTACCAAGAAAATTTAGAATTAATGTAATTCAAAACTTTAAATCAAAAATTATTTAAAATAAATTCACCAACTCTATCAGACTCCACTTTCAATTATTACATATAGCATTATTCAGAATTCATTATAATTACTGTAAGTCGTAAATGAATCGCTATCATCATAAATTAATAAGAGCTATCACTAATATTGTAATTGCAAAATAAAATACATAATTATAGATTATAATGTACAACGACTTTTATCATTAATCAGTAATCATTCCCCTAGCTTGCTTCCTGTATAGGACAGTTACTATACTCTTTGCTTGCTACATATATATTTATCTATGCATTCCCCTATATAACCACAGAGTACCTTTGTATAAACCGAAATATATAACCACAGAACATATATACCCCTAAAGGGGGATATAACTATCACAGAATACTTTACTAATGTACTCTGTGTATGGAGTGTAGAGTAGAAGGAGAACCATCTTATAAGGAGCGAAAGTTGAAAAAGTGTCCTACTATTTACTGAAAATAGAGGTTCCAAAACCTACCACAATAGTGCTGGCGTCTGAAAAACTACGATATGAATATAGCTGTTGTAGACGGAGTGAAGTCAGCTGAATTCAAATATTTAAAAAATTTCATGACTAGAGTAGTTTGTAAAATGCCAGTATACAAAATCTCAACTATTTACGTAGTACAAAACCAAGCGGATTGGTCGGTCCTTGTTTATTTCTCTATCTTATTCTAATTACTTTTGGCGCTTTTTTTAAATTTATCCTATGCAACTGCAGCGCCACCCTTATTGGACACGTTTTTAGGGACACTTTTCATATATAGAGATGGTCCCCCTTCTATTCTACACTCCATACTCTGTGGTATGGAGTGTAGAGTAGAAGGAGAACCATCTTATAAGGTGCGTAAGTTGAAAAAGTGTCCCACTATATACTGAAAATAAAGGTTCCAAAACCTACCACAATAGCGCTGGCGTCTGAAAAACTACGATATGAATATAGCTGTTGTAGACGGAGTGAAGTCAGCTGAATTCAAATATTTAAAAAATTTCATGACTAGAGTAGTTAGTAACATGCCAGTATACAAAACCTCAACTATTTACGTAGTACAAAACCAAGCGGATTGTTCGGTCCTTGTTTATTTCTCCATCTTATTTTAATTAATTTTGGCGGTTTTTTTTTAATTTATCCTATGCTACTGCAGCGCCACCCTTATTGGACGCGTTTTTAGGGACACTTTTCATATACAGAGATGGTCCTCCTTCTACTCTACACTCCATACTCTGTGGTAATCATTCCGTATATTTTTTTTGGAGTTTAGGGCCTGGTATCTAGATCTTTAGGCCAAAATCATTCCGTATATATTTTTTTGGACTTTATGGCCTGGTATCTAGACCTTTAGGCCAAGTCTTGAGTATTTTTACTCGGTTTATTATAATTTCCCCAAGCCTTGTCTTTATGTATTATTATCCTTCATAGTTCACTGCTTCACAATATGTTGATGCGTCACATTGTGCAGCCCTTGGGAGATTTTGACGGCAACTTGAGCCAGCAGGCAGCTGACAGTTGGCGATGGTATCTAAAGACACCTATGCAAACAGCTTATCTTGAGAATTCATCACCATCAGAGCACTTGTTTCACCGTTTCCACTAATAGTTCACATGCGTTAATAATAAGACAGTTAATACTTAAAATCGCACCACTTTTACATATCAAAATCCACTTCAAACTATTATTTAAACTATAAAACAGGAGCAGCAAACCGCCGCCGATCAAGTTCCCGCCAAAACTCAAACATTCCGTATAGGAGAGTTACCAGTGTTGCAAAAGTGAAAAATAAAAAATCGGTAGATTTGCCAGCTAAAAATCGGGAGAAATCGGGAGATTTTTATTGACATCCATGGGTTTAGAAATAAGTTCTGTTACATGTCGTTCTTTTCCGTTTCATTTTTTTGCGATCAAAATAATTTCTTTTTAATTTAAACTAAAATTTAATGATTATATATGTTTGCTACTCACGCTTGTCCTAAATTCTTCTGTTTTTTCGCTAAGTGATTTAATTTCTTTCGTATTTTGAAGCAAACGCCATTCTAAATTATGTTTTTGATAACTAATGCCCCCAACAAATTTGGACATAAAGCACAACAGTTCTCAACACAACAGAAGAAGGCAAGTAATTAGTGAATGTAATTCTATGAACGAACAACACTATATATACATGGTTTAAGCTACCTAATTCGTAAAACAACCCGAACAAAGTAATATATAGGGATCTCCCCCGTACACTTACCAGACAATAATGAACTCTATTTTAAGATGTTTCAGTGCAATATGCTTTAAGCATACCGCGAAGTTAAAAACCTAATAAGGGTATATATAGGTATAGGTCCCATAGGACGTGGTGCGAGCAATTTCGGGAAGTCCCCGTACATAGATTTTGTGTTAAAGGTTCATTTTAGTATTTTGAATATTACTTTTCAATTATTTTATTTAAGGTTATTATTTTACATTAGTTGAAAATGTAAAAAAATCGGGAGATACAGTCGCTAAATCGGGATATCAGGAGATACTAATTAAAATCAGTAGATCTCCCGATAAATCGGCAATTTTTGCAACACTGACAGTTACTATAGCTATACTAGAGATGAAGCGTATAACGTATATACTAGAACAGATCTAGGCACTAAGTATCAAACGAGACTAGGTTACACCTGTTCCAGCTTTTAAAATACTTAATCCACCTAGTTTCACTGTGCCTACGCGGCGCACGGCGCAACGCGGCGGCCCGCTTGAATCGACGAAGTAGAATAGAAGTACATAGCATTTTGTTGCCATAGTTACTAGTCTGCTTTGCCGCTCACTCTTGTTTGGCTAAATCATTCGTGTGTCAGTCATTTGAATTTGAACTATATTTCAGTGTACATAAAAGTAACACGACGTGCACTCGTGTTGTGCAAGAATATATTCTGTCCTTTTTAAACTACACTATTCCGCAGTCTTTCTATCTTTGTCAGACAATACTCGAGACTAGTCGAGACTAGTCCCGGTGACTTCAACCAAATACTAGGCATATTATATAGACTAGGTACTAGTAAATACTCGATGCGAATGGCGACCATATGATGCAGTCGAGTGTCTAGTACGGACCGTAGTATCCACTAAGTAGTCTGTGAGTACGGACTCATGCGAATGTGATCTCGGCACCGTATTGAATGATACCTACTCGACTTATTTAGTAATAGGTTAACGCAACGATGTTTTGTTATATGGTTAAAGAACATTCACTTTTATTTATTAGACATTAAAGTGTTTATTGTTTAAAAAATTTGCAGCAGTGTCGTTTGGGATCATTTTACGGACAAATGCCAACAAATGTCTGAGTGTAACATTTCAAAAATATAATTTAGTTTTAAAAACTCTTAAGTAAAGTAAAGTAAAGTTGCAGCCTTTATACGTCCCAGTGCTGCGCACAGGCCTCAGGGTTTTAGGGCAAATAAATGTCCGCCACGCTGCCCCAATGCGTTGGCGAACTTTACATGTCTTCGAGATATTTTTTTTTATTTCACAGACATGCAGGTTTCCTCGCTATGTTTTCCTTCACCGCTGAGCACGTGGTAAATCAGCACTTAAAATTGCAATTAACAATTTTATTGGTGCCGGTGGGTATTGAACCCGGGTTACTCGCGTACTGTGAAATTTACAGCGAACGCTATCCATCTGAGCTACCACGGCACATTTCAAAAAACTCTTAAGACTGATTTAATTGCGCGTATGTAAAAACAACAATTGTAGATAGGTAATTACTAAACATACAACTAAACAAAAATAATAATAAAAAATAAACGAAAAAAAGACAAAAATCGAATTACTCTTAAATAAAAAATAAATTGAATATTTTTAACTACGCCAACAATCTAGAATGTACCTACAACCTACCTACTAATGTTGAACAGTCATAAGCCTGTGTAAAGTATGAATGGACGATTAATTACTATTCATTACCTTCACGTATCAGGATCGGCTTTACGCAAAGACTAAGCACACTTTAAAGTGTATACTATTCCAACAATACCAAACTATGCGGACTTCACGGACTAAGTAGAACAGGTATTTGGATCAAGTATTTGTACGGTATTGGACTAAGTGCACCAAAAAAAAAATACTAGAGATGTTACGGAGGTTCGATTCCGATTCCGAAAGTTCGGAACTTCCGATTGATTTTGCACCTACGATTCCGATTTCAGTTCCGTAAAAATTTAATCGGAAGTTATATATCAGAGGTCAATGCATAGTGGCGGTGACGGCAGCGATCAGCGTGTACAAATAAGTTACTTGTCGCCCCGGGAACTTCCCTCCCCACGTGCCTTCTGCCGATTACTCTTTAACTCGATGTTTTGTTTCGTATTCGGCAATTGGAAAATGAAGCCAAAATCAAGTGTCATTTGGAATTATTTCAATGAAGTTTCTGGGAGTATGGCAAAGTGTAAACTATGTGATAAGATATATTCACGAAAGGGAGGTACGACTACTTCGTTAAAAAGTCATTTAAAGTCTGTGCATACCACTGAATTAGAAGAATTCAAAAAGTTTGAAACTGAAAGTAAAAATACAGTGCAATAGACCTGCCCTTAACAGATCTCTTTCACCTCCACCTCCGATTTCGGTTCCGATTTCGGTTCCGGTTCCGATAAACAAAATCTAAAAACTCCGCTTCCGAATTTCGTTTCGATACAACCACTTCCGTAACATCCCTACTACATACTATATATCAAGGAACATATTACTCTCTGCTCTCTGGCGACGATCTGCTAAATATAGCTATTTAGGCTAGTAGTTGTTTAGCACCAATCTAGTACCTACTTCATAGTACTTTGCTGTAGTTGTTCAAATACGCTATGTTATAGCGCGCTATTTATAAGAAAGGGCGTGGGCGGCCGGCACGCGCGTTAAGTCTTGCAGCACGCTAAATCTCTTAGCACGTTACATTACATTTTGTTCATTGAACATAACGCGTGCTATGTAAGAATATAATTTATTAATACGTAAAGCAGTAAAGAAAAACCAATAAACTCTCCTTTATACTATTCCGACTTAGGACCGTCTATAATTGATCTAAACGTTATTTTAACATTAATGTTAATTATAAATCAAATAAAGGCGTATTTAAAATTTTATTGATTGTATATACAAAAATCAACTCTTTACACACATATAATCATAATTCTCAATTACAGTCACATAATCGTGTCAAAATAGAATTGTTCTTAAACAATCTTTTTATTTTTAATATTTACATGTTATACACTAACTTATTTACACACACAGAATCACAGTTACATAATAGCGCCTTTTAATTTGTTTTCAAACAGTCTTCTAATCTATTATTAATATACAGTATGTACTAAATAACCAACGTCTAACACTAAAGTAGGTCAGGTGCGATTAATAGCGTGCTGTTAAATAAAATTTGAGTAACACGTCCGCTCACAACAACGTGCACACGAGACACAAGCTATATAGAAACACTTGACACGAGACTAGCTGGCAGCCGGGCACTAGCGCCCCTGCTAGAAAAATAGTTTCTGCGCTGGCCGACGCCGAGCGCTATCGTGCGATATTCATATTTCGCAATAGTGCCATAGCGCCTACTTGCATCGCACGCGCTGTGCACTATGGAAAGATAGCGTGCTATAATATGACACTATGCGCTATATTAACCACCACTACTCTGCTGTGCTATAGCTACAGAACACTAAGGCCCGCCACATACATACGGAATTCCGTTTCGGGATTCCGAACGGGTCGGCCACACACATACGGAATCTCGCTTAGCCCGCAAAATTTCGAACGGAAAACTACCGTACATGTGTGACGGGCCATAGATTTTATATGAACTTGTTGCGTTCGGAATTCCGAATCGAAATATTGAAACGGAATTCCGTATATATGTGGTGAGCCTGATACCCATCAGGCCGGTCACATACATACGGAATTCTGTTTCGGGATTCTATTTCGGAATTCCGATTAGAAATTCCGAACCCAGCAAGTTCATATAAAATCTATGACCCGTCATACACGTACGTTACTTTTCCGTTCGAAATTTTGTGGTTAAAACGGAATTCCGTATGTGTTTCGCCGACCCGTTCGAATTTCGCTAGCTACTATATTATATAGCTATAGCTACCTACCGTGACATATGACAGTTATTTTTTAGTATTAGTGCTGCCAACTTTAAAAATTGTTTAAGAAAATGCCAAAAATTGCCAAAGTTTACGGATAATGCTTAAAGAAAGTGCCTTTTAACAACTGAATTAATTGAATTTCTTAAAAGAAAAATTCCTTTAAGATGTTAAAAATCACCTATAATTTAAAACTGCACACATTTTCCATGTATTTAGGTGTATTTTATCACCTTTATCACGTTAAATTAACAAAAATGTTAAAATCTATTAAATCACAATACGAGGGCGCGTAGATTTAGATGTAATGTAAAATACTTAATACATTAAACGTGAGAAAATCAATCAAAAGTACAAAGGTGTCGCGTGCAATGCAGTGCAGTACAACTGCAGCGTGCTTCTGCTGTTGTGCAGAAGTTAAATTAGATGATCTCTACTTTGTGAGTTTTTTCTTGTTATCTCGCTTTATGGTTTACAATAGTAAAATGCACAAACTTATAAGAAGGTAAAATGAAAATAATCAACTAAAAATGAACAATGTAGCATAACCACTACTACTAGATGGCAGTTTATTTTTATAACACCATCGGAACACTTGTTTCACCGTTTGCAGTAACCGTGTAGTGGCGGTTTAAGAACATCGACTACCTCATATCTTTCCGTAAGTGTCGTAAGAGGCAACAGAAGGAAACTTTGATAGAAAATGGGCAGCAGCACATTTCTGATAACAAAAAACCTACAATAAAAACTGCGGTTGCCAACCCACTTGCCAAGCGTGGTAACTATGACAAACAGATTTATACATGGTAAAGCCATGGCTGGTGGGTTGCATTAATCGTCCACATATAAGATTGCTTTTGTGTATCTTATACTCAAAAGGCCTAAACGGCATTCGTTGAAGATCATACAGACTTACGGCATGCCACGATCAAGAGGTGGAAAAAGTGTATAAGAATATCTATAGCCAGGCATTCCTCTGAAACCCAGTATACGGTGTTAATGGGATACTTAGGTGAGCCTCCCCCCCCCCACGACGGTATGTGGAAGCCATGGGGCTAAGAAATTTAAGCACCCAGAAGCACTAGCCATCTTGACCCCAGCGGGAACTGATATGGCTACACCACCATCCAAGTTTCAGTCGCAGAGAGTAAGGAGCGTGGCGCCTCAAAATATCGATACTCCTCTCCCAACACGACTCCACCTTGACTGCAGCGGGAATGAGAAGAGGGCACCCCTCCCACCACAGTCCACCAACGAGCCCACTCGGAGTCCACATTGGCTCTGCCAAATGTGTGCTACTCTTTGCGCACAGTGAGTGACCAAGTCGCGGCTACTATACTAATGCTAAAGACTCGTTGCTAAATGAAGAAACAGGTGGCGTTCTGTTTCTCCATTTTATTGCACCGTGAGCAGCGAGTCTTTAACATTAATATAAACCCTCCTCCACAACAAGACGGCAACCCGTTTGCGGGGGGGGGATAACTTTTTACACGGGGAAATACCTACGCTTAATCGCCTCGCGAAATCAAAGACGGGTTGTGTCGGACTTGCACCGACTAAGACCCAACGGTGT
Source organism: Parnassius glacialis (assembly GCA_033319125.1). Classification (NCBI taxonomy): domain Eukaryota; kingdom Metazoa; phylum Arthropoda; class Insecta; order Lepidoptera; family Papilionidae; genus Parnassius; species Parnassius glacialis. The sequence continues at coordinate 46,873,083 of JAVANC010000027.1, read as the reverse complement.
TTCACCTTCGCTGTATATTGGCAGGGCCACGGAAACGTTATCGCACACATCCACGGCTCTACCAGCACCGGCCACCTCATGCTCTTGTCTGCCCTCCTCGGGCTAGTCCTACTTCTCCTCAGCCTTTTCCTTCTCAGCTTGGATGTTTGTTTTTTAAGCTATGTCGTCATTTCATTCGGGTTCTTCGTTTTTATATATTTTCGGTATCAAGTGATAATAAATAATCCTAAGAGGTACTATTTTTAGTACACTACTTCACAATATGTTAAAGCTTAAAAGACAAGCATCCAAGCCAAAAATCTTTAAAAAACTCAGTCTTGATTTTGAACCCTGAATGATAAATTGAAAAACAAAACAAATAAATCCAGTTTTACGTTCTCCTAATGATTTATAAATTAATGTAAATTTTGTTAAATTATATGTGGGTACTTGTCTTCCATTAATTAAAATGAACACATTTTGCTTATAGTCTTTGAGACGGGATATATAACTGACGTAATCAAACCATGACAACATCGCTTAGAAATTGATGCAGGGCATGGTTTCGCGGAATTATTTTCTCCTTGAGATAAGGTTCAGATTTTACACACTATGATATTGGAAAAAAAAATTATGAGTCAATTTTTAAATACGTTTTGGTAATTCATGTTATGGAGTCATAACTTTTAGTGTTAGAAACTTCGGTCGGTTGTTAGATCAAATTTGATGTAGTTCAAGAAAAATGAATGACCCATGGGATGTAAAATCCGTTCGACAATCAAGTCAATATACGTCTTGTATGAAGATCAACGGAGTACCGCTCTTACCACCTGTTGTAAGTTACAACAATATTGTTCATAATAAACTTTTAACGATCCGTTACAGCCTATTAAAGTCCACTGCTGAATATAGGCCTCCTCCACAGATTGCCTTATACGGGAGATAATTTCCATAGTTGCCACACATCGCAAGCGGGTTGGCAAACATAGTTATTTTATTTTTAGTCATGATTAGGTAGACCGTGCTGCTTATCTCCTGATTTGTTTCCCTCTGTCGCTTCTTACGACACCCAAGGGATGATAAGGGGTAGTGGATATTCTTACTGCGCCACTACATTATAATTATTTATCACTAAAATGGTTGAGAGGTGTGTCAGGATCGTGCCAAATGGAATTCCATAGTCTCTGCCTACCCCTCTGGGTGACAGGCGTGAGTGTTTATGTTTTATGTAAAATGGTTGACTTGAGAGATGTTAGATATTTGGGATAATTTTATTTTGAATAAAAATACTAACAATTCTATTAAAGTTATATTTCTGTTAACTACTCTGGGTAAGCTTAAAATGTTTGTGTTAAGAGTGGTTCATGACAGTATAGGACTTGAACCCGCAACCTGTAAGTTGTGGTCCGCACCCTTAACCATTAGGCTAATGATTATTTATTAAGAGCTGAATCAGGCAAGGTTGGTCAGAGGGTTCTACATTGTGTTGTGCACAAATAGAAAAGGAGACCATGTAGGAAGACAGGCTTTACAAGCAGTTGCTCTCTCCCTATGGACCTGCCGATATGCAGGGAAGGTGGAATACCATGAAGTTTTTATTACTGCTGCTTGTCACTAGTTGGGGTGATTTACATGTTACATAAAGGAGATAGTCATACCATTCATCATGTCTTTTCTGGCATTTACATAGTAGCGCCTTACACCCTATGAACGAAACTGAGTGATGGATTGTCTAACACCTCTAACAGATGGCATAACTTTAGTGACCATAAGGCCTGCCACATACATACGGAATTCCGTTTCGAGATTCCGTTTCGATATTCCGATACGAGATTCTGAACGCAGCAAGTTGATATAAAATCTATGACTCGCCACACACGTACGGTAGTTTTCCGTTCGAAAATTTGCGGGCAAAACAGGATTCCGTATGTGTGTGGCCGATCCCTTCGGAATCTCGAAACGGAATTCCGTATGTATGTGACCGGCCTTAATGTAGATGTGGTCAAATGGTCAAATACTATGAGATTTTTGATACATCTCATAGCATTTAACCATTTTTTAAAATTACCAATACCCTTGGCCCTGTAGGTAAAAGTGTGGCTGTGGGCAGGGTGCAATTAACCAAAAGAAAACACCTGCTTATAGGCACAATTTTGTTTAAGGACCCATCAGTCGTAGAAAAAAGTATTATTATGTTGTGTAGGAAGTGGAAAAAAGAGGGGGGCTAATACTTGCATTGCCCAGGGTAGGTTCCAACATGGCTTATTTGGACCTTGGTTGTGGTTTACTATGTGCACTATGCCTGTTCAGTAGGTTGAAGTGCTATCATTTAAGTTAAGGGCTATATCTTTATAACATAATAGTAAAATCGGGGAGAAATATGCCTTACCAATTTCAATATTAATTAATTATAAAATTACAAAAATAAGAGTTAGTAATATTTGTGACCCAAATTAATGGGATAGGTTTAAAGTGAACAGAAACAAAGATTCTAGAGCAGTTACAAATTATTAATTATTATTGTTATTGTCATAATTTTGGGATATTTTGTAGTATTCTCATTTATAGACAATATATAGATATAAAAAAGATTATTACTATGATTACATTTTTTTTCCAAGACTGAAGGATGTGGCTGGATTTTAAGAAAACCTTTTTATAACACTTATATATAATTGCTTATAATTTATCTATTAGATTGTTCTTCTCTCATTTTCTTCCAACAACAATATACCTGCCATCAAGCAATATAAGGGAAACCTGTTATTGGCCATACTTTTAGTTTGTTATGGTAATGTTAATATTTACTATATAACCTGTTGGTTTTCTGATATATTAAAGAATAAACTAAATCACATCAAAGCTGCACCAATTAAGCTTAACACTTACAGGTTTATAGATATTTTTTAAATAATCTCTAGTATGTACTTATAAATAAAATTGAAGTCTGTGTGTAATATCAAAATAACTGCCTTTTATTGAGCTAAAGGGGATTATTTGCAAGCCATTAAGACATGAAATTTAAAGAATCACCTTACCAGAGACCATTTAAAGAAATCTCTCACCCCTTCTGTCTGTGTGAAAACTTGAATTTTTTTAAACTATTGATAAATTGATCAAATAAATGGTCTTTGATTATCTTAATCCTAGTATTTAGTTCAGTTTATGATGGGCTATTTTCCGCATCTTCATGTCTAAGCGCATATGTTGCCTGTGGGTAGGAATATCGTGATTATTCAAGCTATGAAATCTCCTTAAAAAAGTTCAGCAATCTTAAGTCTTAATATTAATAGAACCACATTAATAGAACTTAACCAGGCAAACCCGGTAGGGTCGCTAGTATTATGTTATAAAATAATAAGTATAGTAATAAATAAACTATTTTAGTAATAATAAATATTTAACTTAATATCTTGACTGGGTCCAGAGTTCTGATCCAGCAATCAACTCACTTAATTATGTGTAATAAGAGAATAATAAATTAATATTTTTTATCTTAAATTAACTAATTAAATGGCAAGTTATAATAAATTAAATATTTTTCTGCAGTTGTCAAAGGAATGCCGAAAAGAAATGCAGTATTATAAACTCCTTGCAAAGGAAGTTGAAAAACGAATATCACTGCTAAAATTCTATGTCTCTGGTACTGATTCTGATGCAAATTCAGATAAGACAGAGGCACCTGAACTTCCTGAATCAGAACAAAATAATGAACTACCAGTAGAATTAAATTCCATATGCACTGAAAAAATTGTAATCTCTGAAACTGATACTGACAAATCAATTAATAGATCAGCAACAAATTCTCTTAAATACAGTTGTTTATCTAGCAATAATTCTGATAAGGTCATTTTAAATTTGACACCTTTAACAGATACATCTTTAAATGAATCATCAAAATTAATGGTTGATTTAAGTATAAGTTTCACAGGAACTGATGAAACAACCTTGCACGAAAATAAAACAAAGTCTAAAGAAATACCTACAGATTTACCTGAACATGATTATGAGGAACCTGAAAAATGTCTCCAAGAAAAACTTGAACCTAAATTTGATCTACAAGCTAAGAATGTGGATGATGAGGTTAATAAGTATGAGACAAGTTTCAAAATTAACAACAGTAATATTGCAACAGACTCATTTATAAATTATGTAAGCAATGATGGACCATCTTCACTAAGTTCCAAAAGTTTCACTGGTTCACTTCACGATATTCGTAAAGAAAGCTCGAAAGAAACTCAAACTAAACCTTTGATTAGACAACGATCATATACTATACTAACACCAAGTCCCATGCTGCTAGCACATTTGCAGATTCAGTCTTTAAGCACCGGTGTAGAAATGACATCAATATCTATGAGTGATTCATTATCCAACTTAAGATCGCCCAATAAAAAACGTAGAAGTTGGGATTTGGAAACAGCTAAGGTTAAATGGTCTAATATGGCATTGGAATTAAAGAAAAAAAATATAGCTGGTAATGTGACTGCCGCAAAAAATGGAATCAATAAAATAGTGGGTGCTAAGAAACATGTAACTTCTAGGTCTGAAATGTCTAAAACTTTGCCAATACCTCGATCTAGATCACTAGTTAACGAGAAACATCGGCATGTAAATGAAACTTCTAAAATTGCAACAAAATCTGAGAATATACAGAAAATCAGAACAAACTTTAACCCTTCAGAAAATATAAATGATAATAAAGTTATAACCCATTCTCCGGCTTCAAAGGATATTCCAAAGACTGAACTGGCATCAGACAAATCTCAATTAATTTCTGAATGTGACGATCCCGCTAAACGTGTTAGAGAACTTTATGAGAGAATTCAAAAACAGCAACTTATTCAAATGGCAACACTTGTCGAAAAGCAGAAAAAGGAGCAAATACTTTTGCAACAGGTTTTCGAAGAGCAAAATAATTTACTATACACACAACTGAAATCAATTTGTCCCAAATCGCCTGGTGAAATTAAAGAAGCTTGTACTGATAAAGGTCAGGAGGCAGCTGAGCGTGGACCAGTTAGTCTAAGCCAGTTAATAAATCATAAACCACTTGAACAGAATGTATATGACAGTCCAGCTAGCACTTTGACTGATACAAATAGTTATATTAATCGCTGTGATAATGTATTAAAGAAGAGCAGAGATATTACTGGAAGCATCAAAAAGCAGCAGATGAAAAATGACACCGAAAATTGTGCTCAAACTACGGCCACCAATTGTAAGGATGAGGTTATTAAGGCTAGGACTCATTCTCCCAAAAATAGAAATACAAACACGTCTAGGAAACTTACTTATGAGACAAGCGCGTCATCTGACCGCGAATATGATTTGTTATTGACCGACCGAACGAACGACACGATGGCTGATCTAAACGTCACGTTCCCTTCCGACCACAGTGACGACTACCGCCCAGTTAGTCATAGCGACAATGTAGTGAGTCATTTGTGCGGTAAAGAAACGTCTACTGATCGCGAGAGCTCAGGTACAATGAAAGAAGTACCTTGCATGTCTACAGACAGTGCTATAAAAAGCGTGGAAGATACTATAAAGAATTCGATACTAGACGTGCGCGCGCGCCTCGTTAGAAAGAATTTATATCATGCTCCTACTGCTGAAGAGGTAATATGATTTTTTTAAATATAATAAATTCACTACATTTTACTACCTTTTAACACTTTTTTGGCATAAGTATTACAGACACTATCTATAGTAAATTTGCTTGTATCGCCTTTTGCGTGTTTTTCTAGCATGTTAAGTAAATATTGTGAGGGTGAAGTTTATTAAATTCCATATGAAATTATTACATTTTTTTCCTTGTGTGCATATTATTCCACTGTTTAAAAATGTCTCATCATTTTGACACTGGCAGTTCACTGCTGCTTTTTTTCTTTGCTTCTTGTTGATGAATTCATAAATTTAAACACAATTTTATGTATACTCCCTATGGATAATCGTAGCGAGCTGCAGCGACTAAAATAGTAGCGTACGCGAAAGGCTACTTGGTACGGAGGCTTATGAAAACGGAGCGGGTTCAAAGCACGGTGCAGACGATCAGAGATGCACTTTTGTGTGCGCTGCAGCTGCATCAGGACCGCGAGGGGATTCGAGGCGCTGATGTAGATCTTCATCGCCGGCTAATACAGCAGGTGATACTGAAAACATATCATAAAACACACATAATTATAGTCAAAACTATGCAAAACTCCCACTAGGGCCGCTTTCGGGACCGCTGTTATTTAGTATATTATGACCATGACAGATTTGGCATGCTTCATATTTTGCTGTTCCAATCCAATCCAATTTAAGCATGGTATGCTAAAAATTGAAACTCCACTTGTGGTAAAGACATATCTGTATACATGCGTGCGTGAGATCAGAAGATTGTATGGTTAGCATGCATACTATCCTTCAACCACGAGTAAAGCCTGCTCGACTTCATAAATTACCATAATAAGTATAAAATTCGTAGATTTACCTTAATTTTTTTAACCAGTTATCATTTTGACTTATTGTGGCAGCGTAAGATAATATACTACTCCATATCACATGCCTTGAGTGAAAACTGAGTCAGAATGTGGGCAGCAGCAGGACATCAAACACCTCAATCCCCCTTACCACCATGGGTGCACTAAAGCGCCCGAAACGTCGAAAATTAAAAAGTTAAAATTAAACACGATGAAATCTGTAAAATTAATTTCGTTTAATATGTGTTATTTACGTAAAAATAAGAAATCATTACTTGTAATATAAAAAAAATATTGTATTCTGTAATTAATTTATTTACTGTATATGTACTGTACCCTTTTATGGTATACATTCCATTTAAATCCAGAGGAGACGGCAACACATCTGCATTTTGATTTTTAATGAAGTATAAATGTAGATGTGTTGCCACAGTATCCATTTACCATCAGGTGAACTGTGTGCAAATAAAAATCATTGCGGCATGTATGAAAGATCTTCACTTGAGAACGGCTAGACCGATTTTGATGAAATTTTTGTGTGTTTGAGCGGATCCCTGAATGGTTTAGATTTTTAATTGGCGCCGGTAGGTGGCGCTGTTGTTGAGGTCTTGAAATCCGTGCGAAGCCGGGGCGGATCACTAGTTACCGTTACAGCCTATTAAAGTCCATTGCTGAACATAGGTCTTCCTCATTAATTGCCTGGATTTTACCATAGTTGCCACGCATCACAAGCGGGTTGGTAACCGCAGTTTTTATTATTTTTAGTCGTTATTAGTGTGACACTGCCGCTCACCTCCTGATTTTTTTCCCTCTATCACCTCTTACGACACCCATGGAACGATATGGGGTAGTAGATATTCTTACACCGCCGCTACACGGATTCTAGTATTGAATAAAAATTGTTCTACTATATTTTATAATGAATGTACAGATCATCTTCTGGACTGGAAAGGATACGGTATTAATATCAATGGCTAGTACATCACTGACCTTCGATTTGCCGACGATATAGTCCTTATGGCAGAATCGCTGCAGGACCTAAGCACCATGCTCAATGACCTCAATAGTGTCTCCCAACGAATAGGTCTTAAGATGAACATGGACAAAACAAAGATCATGTTCAATGTCCATGTCACACCTATGCCGGTAGTTGTTGCGAGCACTAAGCTCGAAGTTGTTGACGAGTATGTTTACCTAGGACAAATAGTCCGACTAGGTAAGTCCAACTTCGACCGAGAGGTCAATCGACGGATTCAACTCGGCTGGGCAGCGTTCGGGAAACTACGACACATCTTCTCGTCAGACATTCCTCAAAACCTGAAAACGAAATTGTACAACCAGTGCGTGTTGCCAGTGATGACTTACGGATCTGAGACGTGGTCCTTCACTGCTGGCCGTATGAGGAAGCTCAAGGTCGCTCAGCGAGCTATGGAGAGGGGCTATGCTCGGAGTTTCTCTGCGTGATAAACTTAGAAATGAGGATATCCGCAGTAGAACCAGAGTGATCGACATAGCCCATCGGATTAGTAAGCTGAAGTGGCAGTGGGCCGGCCGTATAGCTCGAAGAACCGACAACCGATGGGGAAGAAAGGTTCTTGAGTGGCAGCTTCGTACCGGTAGGCGAAGTGTAGGGCGACCCCCCACGAGATGGAGTGACGACCTGTTAAGACATGCAGGAAGTCGATGGATGCAGGTGGCTCGGAACCGTGCTTTGTGGCATTCCTTGGGGGAGGCCTATGTTCAGCAGTGAACTTATGAAAGGCTGTAATGATGATGATGATGATGTACAGATCACTGCCGCATGCTACTCGTTGCACGACACGTTCATCGGCAGTTCGGCGGCGGAGCGCTGCGGGCTCATCGCCGCAGACCGCGCCCGCAAACGCTCACTAGCGCTCCGCCCCTCGCCACGACACTACAAGCCTACGTAAGTACGCAACCAATGAATTATTTTTTTCTTTGTTAATGGACTCGGACGATTGTACTTTGACCAATGTCAAGTAATAAGAAATGATCCTTTGTAAGCTTGTTTCAAAATCTTCTACAAAGTACACCTAGTTGTATATTAACTTGATCTTGACATTATATTAATGATGCGCCACGGAGCCGTGGCGTAGGGGCTTAGCAATGAGTTGTTGTCCTGGAGGCCGCGGGTTCGAATCCTGCACAGAACAAGTATTTGCTTGGCCTACAAATAATTGTTCCGGGTCTGGATGTTTGTACTTGTGCAATTTATGTGGGTAAACTGCCTCCACGATACAGGAGAAAATCCTAGTGTGGGGTAACGTTTAAAAAAAATGGTACCTTAATTCCCAGAGCAACATTTGACAATTAAACTGTATAATACTGTTACACATGAAAAAATAATGTTGTGTGACTGCACCAGGGATATAATGTCGCAAAGCCACAGCGGGTCTTTTCCGTCGAGGCCCAAACGCCACTCGCCGACCTCGGCCATGACTCAATCGAATTACGGTAAAGCTTGTGTTCAGGGCTTTGTTGTGTTTCCACTGTCTGCTAGCTTTGCGTTTGCTCACTCGTGCATGCTCCAGAATGTTATGTCATTGTTAAAAAAGCTTTATTCTATAATTACAGAATCACTGAATACCTAAATTCTATTAAAAAAAAATATTAAGGCCTTGCATTGGCGTTATAAAAAGCACCTAAATTAATAAAATTCACCTCATTGATGCATTTGCAGCACTCTTCACTTGTTCATAAATTTGTAGACAGTATTATTGTTATTATATTTTTTTTAATTAATTTATTCATTACAGTCTATTTACAGTTCACTTCTGAACATAGGTCATCCACATAGATTCCTCATATATTCATACTAGCTGTCCAGGCAGACGTTGTTCTGCCCTTTTCGACGACCCTTCATATAAAAAATACTTAAATTCGTAATAAAAATATTGAGGGTCACTTATAGGGATAAAAACTATCCTATCTTTCAAGTTGGACCAAACTGCACACAGTGTGCAAAATTTCATTGCAATCAGTTCAGTAGTTTAGGAGTCCATCGCGGACAAACAACGTGACACGTACTTTTTATATATAAAGATTTACCATAGTTGGCCATGTTGCACAATTGTTATCAGAAAGATGCTGCTACCCCTGAACTAAACCTTACATTTTTTAGAGTTTATATATAGTATAGTATATTTTTTTCTCTGCACTGCGCTTGCGCATGATCACTATGTTTTTTATTTATTTATCAAAATAAATATTTGACTTAAGCTTGCATACAAATTAGTCCTACACGTTCCACATTTCAGTAGAAAAAAAATTGAAGATGAATTATTTTTCTGGTCAGCATCTGGGGTAATACCAAACTCATACCTAATTTTGCTGTCAAGCAGCAGTGACGCTACTACTGGGTTCCGGCTTAAACGAGAAGAGAGTTAATTACAAGCTTTTAGTTTTTAGCTTAAACCACAGGTTTAACAACGCATCTTTGGCCTCCTATGTTGGGAAGTTATTTGCAGATCCATCGGTTAAAACCACCCTATTTTGCTTTGCAACCATCAGGTAAAAATAATGTAGCAAAGACATTGTGAATATAATAACAAATACATTTGATTATGTTCACAATTTCTCAAACATAACTTATTTAACCAGATACCCTTTTTACTGTAATCGAGGCAATCCATCTTAGTCCTCGCGGGTGACAACGCATCTGCATTTTGATTCGTAATCGAGGATAGATGTAGATGTCTATGGGCCACAGCAACCACTTACCATCAGGTGGACTGTGTGCTCGTTTGTCACCCTTATCCTATAAAAGAAAAAGTTATAATTGAAATGTTTGCTCCGGAAACCTATTTTACACTGCAGGAGTAATTTGTAGTTTTGCTACTCCAGTATAGCCTCCTACTATCTAGTTTCTGCTTTCGTTATTTTTGTCTTGTTTCTCCTGTTTGCTATATTTATGTATACTTATGATTGTATTATCCGTGTATTTCGAAAATCCATTTATAAATTTAAATTGTTTTAATGTTTTTCGGTTACGATACATTTGTGCCCCATTGAGATCGGACAGCCTCTGTTGTAGTAGTATGTTGTTTTAGATGTTATGCATATAAGTATACTATATTATTAAATGTATATGTTGTCTTTTACAGTTGTAACACATATTTATAATATGTTGCACTTTGCACCCATTATCTTATGTAAGGCCGATTTTTCAATCCTCATAAAAATTAATAGGTTAGAAGATATTTTATAATTGGTAGAGCCATGCTGCAGCTATATTAGTAGTAATAGTTGTAGCACGAATGGGTCGGCACGACCGGAATAGGACCACGATCTCACAGAATACCAGCGTAAAATAGCAGCTTAATACTGCTGTGTTTCGTATGGTGAGTGTATAGAACCGGAGAGCCTTTTTACTGGAAAAGAGGCATTCCAACTTAGTCCTCACGGGTGACAACGCATCTGCATTTTGATTCGCCAACAAGGTTAAATGTAGATGGATCTATGGGTCACAGCAACCACTTACCATCAGGTGGACTGTGTGCTCGTTTGTCACCCTATTCCTATAAAAAAGATAGCATATACAAATTAAACATTACACATGTATAAATAAAATACTTAGTACAATTTTTGTCACTTTTATATTCAGTCGGCTTATAAGTCATTTGATGGATATATTTTATCTGACGATTGATAAATCAACCCTCAACCGAGTGGTAGACTGGTAGAGAATGCCTCGTGGAATTTTGCTGCAGTGCTTCGTATGTTTTTTTTTTAACAGTGGTAGAGCCACGCGGCAGCTTTTGCTGTCGCACGGATGGGCCGGCTCGAACCGGGGTGGTACCACGACCTCACAGAAAACCAGCGTGAAGTAGAGGTTTACCTCTGCGTTTCGCTTGGTGAGTGCAGGTGGCCGGAGGCCCTTTTTACTGGAAATGAGGCATTCCATCCTAGTCTTCACGGGTGAAAACGCATCTGCATTTCGATCTCTAACAGAGGATAGATGTAGATGTCTATGGGCCGCAGCAACCACTTACCATCAAGTGGACTGTGTGCTCGTTTTTCACCCTTATCCTATTAAAAAAAATGGTGAGTCTAGAGAACCGGGGACCCTTTTTATTGTACACGAGGCATTCCATCTCAGTCCTCAGGGGTGACAACGCATCTGCATTTCGATTTTTGAGTAAGGATAAATGTAGACGTCTATAGGCCAGAGCATCCACTTACCATCAGGTCACCCTTATTCTACAAAAAAAAATTATGAACGCCTCTTTGTAAGTGTACAAATAAAGTTTAAATAAGTAAATATATGTGCGACAGAGAGCTTTAGCGGCGAGAAGGCGGGGCTTCGGTCGCGGTACATGGGCTCTCCGCGGAGGCGGCCGTGGCGCTGATTGGCTGCTGTACGCTCTGCAGGCGAACCTCGCCCATCTCTAATCTCACACAGCAGCGCAGTTTAACGATTACGTTACCCCCCCCCCCCCCCCCCCCCCTTCACAACCAATGTGAACTAATAATCTTACGCTCATCGGATGGCGGTGGTTGGAACTGAAGTGAACTTATTTGACATCTGTGAAATATATCAATTTCATCCAAAGTGGCGCCGCCCTGGTGGCAAAAGTCGTTGAAGCCTTCATTGCATGTTAACCTTAGAGCTTAACACGTTCATTTCCAATCACGCTACGGCGCGAGTATACTTATTTATTTATTTTAGGTAAAGTTGTGTATTTTGCGAATCAAATTTTATATAACATAGCTTAATACATTAGTATTATATTTATTTGAAGAAAGGATTGAACTATCGGAAAGAGGGTGTGGCCAATTGAATTACGCCAAGTACCCGTTATATGTAAGTAAATAATAAAAAAATAAAATTTGGTTCGACAATGAACATGGTTAAGCATTTAAAATTATTTGTTCATTCCATAAATTTGTGATATTGTAGAAACAACAGGCAACAGCTCTACATTATTCGACTGTATGTTTTTTTTATGTGTGTTACCTCATAACTTTTTTCTGGGTGAACCGATTTCGATGATTCTTTTTTTATTTGAAAGCTGGTGCTTCTCATGTAGTCCCATATAAATTTCATCAAGGTCTGACCAATAGTTTGAGTTATTCTTAATAATTTATATTGAAGTCGGTTGTAAAAAAAAATAATTTTAAATTATATTATAGAATAACGACATAAAAACTAATTATTACTACTGGCAACATAATAAAATGTCTCAATTATGTATAGAAACCTACACGACATCTCATCCCGTTAATGTCATTAGAAATGACTTAAACCAGACTCAGATATTGTGGCCTCTACTATAGTATTTGCCGTAATCGCAGCAGACCCAAAACCGCCAGCGTTTGTTTACGGTTTGATAAGAGAATGTTAAATATTTCCTTATAATTAAGCAGCATTGAAAGGTGCTATTTTTTGTTATTTTATTTAATATTAAATTATCCATCGTGCTATTGAGATGCTAGAGGTGCCCCTTGATAGAGATGTCCATCTCATCATCATCATAAATTATGGTGCAAAATACATTAACCGCATTAATAAGCCTAAGTGATAAATTAAGGTTGTATACTCGTAATCTGCGAAGCTTCCGAAGCTGAAGTGCCTGCTCGTAGTTTTATATACAATTATATTAAGATCACCTAAGTATGTCGTAATTATTACAATAATTGTCATTTTGCAAATAGCTTTTAGTTCGCGAAATTTATTCGGGGTATTCCCGGTAGTTTTAGTAATATACTGCTGAGAATTTTCTTCCCAGTAGTCTTATTGATAAGGCTACGGAAATTTTTTCTTACCAAGTACGCCTTACTGGTAAGATCACTGTGGAAAAAAATTCTCAGTAGTCCTCAGCAGTCTTATAAAGTCCATGGAAGTTGTCATCAGTAGTCTTACAAGTAGATAGTAGACTACTGAGGATACCCCGTTATTCGCTTTTTTACTGAGATTATTTTAAAATGAAAGAATAAAATATTTTCATACTTTGGATACGCTTATCAAAAACTTAGTAGAATTATATTGAATTTGCCAGAAGTATTTTTAGGAATTATATTTCGCTTTATATTTTGAGCCAGTTTAATAGTTATTGTACAAAAACATTATCAAACTTTTTAATCATGTAACTGTGATTTATTTATAAAGAAACTAATATGGAATTAAACGTATGTTAATGTGGTGACAAATATAACTTTTTTATTAATAATAGGTTTGTAACGATTTTTAATAAAGATTAGGTTTCTTTGTTCAGTACGTTTGCGCCTTATTTTTCTTTCAAAATACGTTTAAGAGATTGTTTATTCAAAGACAACTAACTAATTATTCTAGTCACTTCAATTTGAAATCTTTTCAACTCGTGATATATTTAATAATTCCACCAAATACTAACAACATACGATTTAAGTTTATAGCAGCCTTTAGTCACATTATAATATACCATACATTCGACAACTCTTCATTGTCTCTAGGCATCGATATATATGTACTACGCACTAGATTTCGCATTCCGAACATTGACTATGTTCAACTGAACTGTACTGCATTCCGTACACTAAACTAAATATTGAGTAAATTGAAGATTTGTGAATTCCATAAGGTAATTATTATTACATTTTATTTAGAAATATGTTTGTTTAGATTAAAATAAGAGTATTTTATATTAAATTCTTATATTTATTTTATATTAAATTAAAGTCTTCGCGCATGCGCGAATACATAGAGTAGCAGCGCACAATTTTTGTTTGGAATAGCTTTTCTAGTACGTAGTACATATAACTCAATGTCTCTAGGCTACTAAAATTATAAATCCATAGTATAAGTAAACTTGATATTTAAAGCCAAAGTAAACAAAATGTATTTTTTTAACAAAAAACCTCAAAAAAATTATTTGCATCAAGGACTGTAATTCATATTCTACTGAACATTAGTTAATGATTTCTTATATTTACGCGAACACTACACATTTAAATAAAACTAATTTTACGGATTTTATCGCGTATATTAACTTATTTTATATTCCCGACGTTTCGAGCACTTTACAGCACCCATGGTCACGGGGGGGACTGAGGTGTATGACGTCCCAATGTCATAGTTAACCACGGCTACCTCCAGATTAAAAATTATTAATTTTTGTTCCGATCCACGCAGTATGAACTTACAGTATCATGAAGTCTTGCAGTTGTATGCTTGGGTTGGGATTTAATTTTATTAATTATGGGATCCCAAGCAGATGGTAGCACCCAGCCATCTTCTCTATTGAAATTAGGATGTTTCTTGATTTCAATAGCCTCGCGAATCATCCTTGGAAGGAATCGGTGTTCTTTAGCGAGGATTTGTGGTCTATCAAATCTAATGTAGTGACGGGGGCGATCCTGTACGTGTTCACAGACTGCAGACTTCCCGGAGCGTCTATTCTTCACATCAGCTATGTGTTCTTTAACACGGGTTTTTATAGATCTTTTAGTTTGTCCTATATAAGAGAGACCACATTCACAATCAAGCTTGTACACTCCTGCATCTTGCAGAGGAATATTACACTTGACTGATGGTAAAAACTGACTAATCTTCTTCGGCGGCTTGAAATATGTTTTAATGGAAGCCCGCTTCAAGATGTAGCCAATCTTGTCAGTGACACCTCTGACCAGTGGCGTAGCGTGCCTTCGAGGGGCCCTGTATCAAAATTTGTTGGGGGGCCCCAATGAAGAGTAAAGATTTCATAAAAGGAACAAAAACGCTTGCATTGAATTCAAATTATTATATATTGATTTTAAGTTATTCATCATCATCGTTACAGCCCTTCATAAGTCCAAGGAATGAAAAAACGAATAAAGGAATAAAAAACATATACATAAAAATGGTCTTCAGTTCTCTATGTACACATAAATTATCGTCAATTATCACGACAACGGCAAAAGTACTAATTCCACTAGTTCATCATCATCATCATCATCATAACAGCCCTTCATAAGTCCATTAAAGAGCATAGGCCTCACCCAAGGAATGCCACAAAGCACGGTCCTGAACCACCTGCATCCATCGACTTCCTGCATGTCTTACCAGGTCGTCACTCCATATAGTGGGGGGACGCCCTACACTTCATCCGCCGGTACGAGGCCGCCACTCGAGAACCTTTTTCCCTATCGGTTGCCGGTTCTTCGAGCTATATGTCCGGCCCATGGCCACTTCAGCTTACTAATTCGTTGGGCCATGTCGGTGACTCTGGTTCTACTGCGCATATCCTCATTTCTAAGTTTATCACGCAGAGAAACTCCGAGCATAGCCCTCTCCATAGCTCGCTGAGCAACCTTGAGCTTCCTCATCCGGCCAGCAGTGAAGGACCACGTCTCAGTTCCGTATGTCATCACTGGCAACACGCACTGGTTGCACAATTTCGTTTTCAAGTTTTGAGGTATACCTGACTAGAAGATGTGCCGTTATTTCCCGAACGCTACCCAGTCGAGTCGAATCCCTCGATTGACCTCTCGGTCGAAGTTGGACTTACTTAGTCGGACTATTTGTCCCAGGTAAACATAAACGTCAACAACTTCGAGCTTAGAGCTACCAACAACTACCGACATAGGTGTGACATGGACATTAAACATGATCTTTGTTTTGTCCATGTTCATCTTAAGACCTATCCGTTGGGAAAAACTATTGAGGTCATTAAGCATAGTGCTTAGGTCCTCCAGCGATTCTGCCATAAGGACTATATCGTCGGCAAATCGAAGGTGAGTGATGTACTCGCCATTGATGTTAACACCGTATCCTTACCAGTCCAGAAGCTTGAAAACGTCTTCCAATGCAGCGGTGAAGAGTATCGGGGATATAACGTCACCCTGTCTTGCACCTCTCTGCAATTGGATAGGTTTCGTACTCTGGTTCTGTACTCGGATAGCCATCGTAGCCCTACTGTACAAGCACTTCAGCACTTCGATATACCGACAGTCAACTTGGCATCGCTGAAGGGACTGCAGCACCGCCCGAATTTCGACGTAATTTTGATTGAAAGTCTTTGGGCTTTCTCATAGTCCACATACGCCAGAAATAGTGGTAAATTGTACTCCTCGGACTTCTGTACAATTTGCCGAAGGGTATGTATGTGGTATATGGTGCTAAAGCCTTTTTGGAAACCGGCTTGTTCGGGAGTAATGACTCTCGAAAACAGCATGTAGACGCGGCTCAAAAGGGAACTCGGTCTGTAGTTCTTCAAGAGAGCGTTGTCACCTTTCCGGAGTAGTGCCACCATGGAGGACGGAATTAAAGAGCTTCTGAAGGACATCAAGTATCGGTTTTCCACCCGCTTTCAGAAGCTCCACTGTAATTCCATCCAGCCTGGGATCTTGCCGTTTTTAAGATGCTGGAGAGCCATTCTAATCTCGCTCAGACTGACGTCCGAGATATCATCGGAATAGTGTCGGATAAGACTCGCTCTTGGATCGTTACTCACACTTACGTGTGGCTCCAACGATGATGTGTACAGCTGCCAATAGAACCTCTCAATCTCACTCAAAACCTCAGGTGTCCCGGAAACGACGCTGCCATACTCGGTCTTCAGCTTCGACAGTTGGCTCTTTCTGGCAGACAGATCTCTTGCAAAGACTTGGGAGCCCTGGTTCTGCTCGATCTTTTCTTTAATACGAGCAGAATTAAAGTTGCACAAGTCCCGCCGCATGCATTTGGAGATCTGTATGTTCAGTTGCCTGTACGCTGTCAAATCTACTGAAGACTGCAGCTATATACCCCGTCTAAAAGCCATTGAGATTAGAGTGTGATCGGAGACTTTTTGTTTCTTCTGCGGCGGGTCTTGCAAAACTTAGCTCAGACCGCATGGACAGTTTCCACGAGCTTGTCATTCATATCGTCCATTGTATTGCAATCTTCTAGGCACTGAAAACGGTTTCGTAGCTCGAGCTGAAAGGTTTCTGGACTTTGGATTAGAGCACGAGAAGGACGGAGCGTTGACTTCATTAGACGTGACTTCTCCAACTTAACGTTTAGGTTCAGTGTGCCTCTCACCATTCGGTGATCGCTGCCGGTTTTCACCCTCGCGATCACTGAGACATCACTGAATAGTTGTCGTCTGGTCGTCATAATAAAGTTAATCTCATTTTTTGTCGAACCGTCGTGGCTCGACCAGGTCCACTTCCTGTGGGGCCGCTTCTGGAAGAAAGAGTTCATCATAAAGAGTCCTTCTTTCTCCATGAAGTTCGCCAGCTGCTGGCCCTTTGGGTTCCGTTGCCCTATTCCGAATTTCCCTACTTTCAGCTCACCGTTCTCTCTTGTGCCTAGTTTTGCGTTGAAGTCTCCCATTAACACCGTATAGTGGGTTTTGGAGGAATGCATTGTTCTAGAGATATCCTCATACATTTCTTCCACCTCCTCATCGGCGTGTACCGAGGTTGATGCGTAAACCTGTATAACCTTCAGCGATTACCGTTCGGTGATTCTGAGTATAAGGTCCGCAACCCTCGTCGACACACTCCCAATCTTTACAACGTTGTTAACGAGAGACTTGTGGACGATAAATCCGACACCTCCTTGGGACAGATGGTCGCCCTCCTGGTGATAGAACAAATTGCCGGATTCGAGGATTACCGTGACCTCCCCCTCTCTTCAGACTTCGGATAATCCTATGACATTCCAGTGCAACTTGTCTATCTCTTCTTCTAGCTCCAGGACCTTCTCGTCAGTCCTCAGGGTGCGTGCGTTATAAGTTGCCATGTCGAGTCGTCGTAGGTGGCAACAGAACCTCCACCGGAGACTCTTAGCACCCCCTGCCTCGCTGTTACCATGGTCGCCACCTTAGCCAGGAATAGCGGGGCTGCCGGGGACTGGGGGCCATCTCTTCGTTACTTTCATGGGGGTATATTGCCATAGTTGCCACGCTTGGCGAGCGGGTTGGCAAGCGCAGTTTTTTTATTGTTGTTTTGCTGTTATCAGAAAGATGCTGCTGCCCATCCTCTGCCTCAGTTTCCGTCTGTCGCCTTTTACGACACCCACGGGAAGATATGGGGTTGTGAGTATTCTTACCCGCCACTACACGGGCTTATGAGTTATTACTTACAATAAATACTCCTAGGAACTAAGCTAGCCAAACAATTTAATTTTCGTGCCTTTTGTTCGGCGAACATAGCTGAAGACGATTTCAGTTTTACTAAATTCTTTACTTCTTTAGAGAATAGTGATAGCCTTTCCTGTCCCATTAGAAGTCCTTGGAGTTTTTGCTTACACACGTTGGGGGCCCCTGTAGCCCGGGGGCCCCGTATCATTGATACGGCTGATACGGCGGTAGCTACGCCCCTGCCTCTGACATATGGCAGTACAGCAGGCACTCGCTCGACTGTGGCCGGCTTCACTCGTTCACTGTGACGTAGGCGCGGGACCCGAAGCTTATTGTCGTGCAAAACTTGCTTGACGTGTTGGAGCTCGGCGGCCAGGTGTTTACTGTCACAGATCCCTCGTGCTCTCTGAAACAAAGATTTACCCACGGTAGCTAACTGTGAAGGATGGTGGTGAGAATCACCGTTTAAATATCTATCTGATGATTGATGTGATTCTCCAACCGCCGCCGAGCTCCAACACGTCAAGCAAGTTTTGCACGACAATAAGCTTCGGGTCCCGCGCCTACGTCACAGTGAACGAGTGAAGCCGGCCACAGTCGAGCGAGTGCCTGCTGTACTGCCATATGTCAGAGGTGTCACTGACAAGATTGGCTACATCTTGAAGCGGGCTTCCATTAAAACATATTTCAAGCCGCCGAAGAAGATTAGTCAGTTTTTACCATCAGTCAAGTGTAATATTCCTCTGCAAGATGCAGGAGTGTACAAGCTTGATTGTGAATGTGGTCTCTCTTATATAGGACAAACTAAAAGATCTATAAAAACCCGTGTTAAAGAACACATAGCTGATGTGAAGAATAGACGCTCCGGGAAGTCTGCAGTCTGTGAACACGTACAGGATCGCCCCCGTCACTACATTAGATTTGATAGACCACAAATCCTCGCTAAAGAACACCGATTCCTTCCAAGGATGATTCGCGAGGCTATTGAAATCAAGAAACATCCTAATTTCAATAGAGAAGATGGCTGGGTGCTACCATCTGCTTGGGATCCCATAATTAATAAAATTAAATCCCAACCCAAGCATACAACTGCAAGACTTCATGATACTGTAAGTTCATACTGCGTGGATCGGAACAAAAATTAATAATTTTTAATCTGGAGGTAGCCGTGGTTAACTATGACATTGGGACGTCATACACCTCAGTCCCCCCCGTGACCATGGGTGCTGTAAAGTGCTCGAAACGTCGGGAATATAAAATAAGTTAATATACGCGATAAAATCCGTAAAATTAGTTTTATTTAAATGAACATTAGTTTTTAAAAAAATAATTGGACCATGTTGTGCAGAAATGATCCAACAAACAAACTGGCCAAAATAGTGATCCAGAGGATCTTTTGTCATATTATTTCTAAGTATCCCACAATCTACATTCAATTTCCTTTAAAATTATTTATTTACATAACATAATAGGGCTTCTGCCATAAGAAAATGCATTTAATTTCATAGTTATTTTTGTGGGTTGGTTAATTTCTGCACAACATGGTCTCTCCCACTGTGTATTTTTGTGTAAAGATGTATTTATACTAAATAAACATGTGACTCGTCAACAGACTTTTAATAAAACGCAAATATGCTCAAATTTTGTTTATTTTCTTTCCATATACAGACCCATCGGATTTTAAACATTTAAATATTTTGACAAATATAGGTGTATAAAATCAATTTTGATTGCTGGGATAAAGAACAACCTCAAATCGTGACTGCTGATTGCCAATTACTAGTGAGCAAATAATTATAACTACCATAAATATATGTAAGTTACCTGTAGACAATAAAAGCGTGTCTTAAAGCACAAATAAAAAAAACATCACACGGTTTACACTACCACTGTACAATCATGTCCATCCTTTCCGCTTCGAGGCACGAGCTATATAAAACATCTAGATCTATTCTTCATACTTTAAAAATACCCTCTGTTAGTGAAAATTCGTAGAAACATCGCTATTATTCGTTTATATGCCACGAAAATACGTCGACATCGCCGACTGAAATGAACTTAGGCTCGTGGTGTGTGTGTTTGACGATGTTTGCATTCAATTTCATATCACTGTGGTTAAGGCAAAGTGTACTTTACGTACGGCACTTCGACATCGTTGTCGTCCTCATCGTTACAACACAGCTCGAACACTAATGCTTTCACATGCGGCTCCAGTTTCTTCTTGGAAACCGCGGTGACCACTTCCGACATGGGTAGATTCAACCGCTCCTGCTTCTTCGCTTTGGGCATGAAGAAGGAATAAAGCATGCAAACACCTTGAGACAACATCGTGATCTCGAGTTTGTGCTCGTTCTTGAAGTAATCTAAAAACTGCTTCAATGTGATTTCTCCCTTGATCTCAAATCTGTCCCACAGAGTCCATTTCTTGTCATGGTATGCATTAACTGGAGCTGCTATCGGCTCAGAGAAACCAAAGAAAGGTAATGCCAAATTGACAAAGCCATTCTTGAATACATCGAGAGTGTTGAAGCCCTGAGCTAGTTTGTACAGTTCAAGGCAAACAAGTCCAGCCACAACGGAAGTTGTAGTAGCAATAGCTGGGATGATTTTTCCTGCGATGAGTTTGGAACGATGCCTGTCGGCTGGTGGGATCTTGTAGTTGGCGGCGCGAAGGTTAGAAGCAGCTACAATGAAGTCCATGTGGAAGTTGGTGTCGTCGTCTTTTTCGAATTCGAGTGGTGTGATCTTGAGGTTTCCAAGTTTGCTAGGGTGGGGGATCTCGGCAACTATGTTCTCAACTTTATCTTGGTCCATTTGATCGTTGTTCTGTGACATGAGCTGTGCGTCAGTGACGGCGATTTTAACCCCGCGCCTAGGGCTGAATTCTGGCACCTGAAATTTGATAATTTGGATTAAGAAACAAAATTGATTTAGACTAGAAGAATTATGGATAAAATATAGTGATTATACAATAATATAACACAGAGTACTTTTTATTACATTACTCTTTGTTTAGAAACGTAAATAATTATGGAAACATTCAATAATATTATTGCGTTCTGATTAAGCAAAGTAATTTTTTTTAAAGACGATTATTATTTATACATATTTTCCCAGCTTTTGAAAATAAACTGATGATATCCTTTAATTAAAGTGATAAAAAATAGTGGTAGAGCCACGCGGCAACTTTTGCTGTTGCTCGGATCGGCCGGCTCGAACCGGGGAGGCAACACAAACTCAAAGAATACCAGCATGAAGTAGAAGCTTTACGTTTCGTCTGGTAAGCGAGTCCAATTCCCCCCTCTTCAATTTTAAGGGCACTTCCCTTGCTGCCTCGGCTAGCACCGCTTACAACTTTACAGGGCGCAGGGTCGGCCTCACACGGAATACTGTTCCCATCTCTGTGTATTTTTACCTCGGGGAGTGAATTGAGGACTTGTTCGGATTAATCCAAGCCTCCAAATTCCACGACCTCACATCTCGACAAAACTCACGATAGCAACCACATCATCTGGATGCTTGGCGGTCAACTGTACTGTACGTTTCACTAGGAGTTTTCTTCTTCGTACGACGTCTTTATGGAATCGTTTACCACCGGCGATTTTTCGGGACCGATACGACTTAGGGTCCTTCAAGAAAAGAGCTTACTAGTTTCAAAAAGGCCGACAACGCACCTGCAATTCACCTGGTGTTACAGTTGTTCATGAGCATTTAACTTTTAACTCCAAAATGGCTGTGGTTCTTTGCGTACAACAATCATCGCAAACTTGTTTGTCTATGGTCTGTTCGGCGAAAGTTGATCTATACAAAGCAAAGCAAAGGTATTTACAATTTGCGGCCTTCGTTGCTACAAGCTGCGAACTTCGTACCACAAAACTGCGCTTGCGTCATTAATCGACACCAGTCATACAGATTGCGATTCTACAAGACTGTGTGCTATCACCAACGCTGTTTCTTTTGCATATCAATGATATGTTGCTAACTGGTAACATTCATTGCTATGCGGATGACAGCACTGGTGATGCTCTATACACCAGCCATGCCAACATTTCTAGGGAAAACGTAGTACCGGAACAAACTTGTGTCTGAAGTCGAGTCTTTGCTGAAGAACAAAGTCTCGGATTGGGGGCGACTAAATCTACTCCAGTTTAATCCTCAGAAGACACAAGTTTGCGAGTTTACCGCTAAAAATAACCCCTTTGTCGTGTCTCCTCAGTTTCAAGGCACTCCACTTCTTGCCTCAGCCAGTATCAGAATCCTTTGAGTCGACATATCGAGTGACGTGCAGTTTCGTGGTCACTTGGAAGAGAAGGCCAAATTGGCCTCTAAAAAGCTTGGCGTGCTCAGCAGACCGGGACAGTATTTCATGCCGGCACAACGCCTGCAACTTTACAAGGCGCAGGTTCGGCCTCACATGGAATACTGTTCCCATCTCTGGGCAGGGGCTCCCCAGTGCCAGCTCCTTCCACTTGACCGCATCCAGCGCAGAGCGGCTCGAATCGTCGACGACTGAGTCCTTTCCGATCGGCTCGATTCATTGGCGCTGCGAAGAGATGTTGCATCCCTTTGCATTTTTTCTTTCCCATTTACCAATTCCCCTGGTTCCCCTGGTGTTGCAGTTTTGTTCATGGGCGGCGGTAGTCACTTACCATCAGGTGAGCCGCATTGCTCGTTTGCCCCCTCTCCTATTAAAAAAGCGATAGTCGCTACTGTGAGAAGTTTTCATAATATTTATCAATACTCCTCGAACAGACTTTAGCACCAAAACATTTGAAGATTACATTCTGGCATATTATGTCGCCAAAGCCGTATTTCAATAAAATAATTTATTGATATTATTCATTTATGGTGATTTTATTTAAAAATAAAAGCTGTAATATTTTTTCTTCACGAGTCCCCTTGAAAAGATAAAGGAAATCGCAACTAATAATTACTATTAAGGTCTTACCTCTACACTGGCAGCCATTTGAGCAATCGCCTCCCTGTCCACAAAAGTTGGTAAACCATACACTTGAGCGCGAAGGTTTGCAGCTGCTACTATGTAGTCCAAATGAAGTTCATCTTCAGGATCGAATTTAAGGGGTGAAGGGCAGCGCTTTGGTCCCGACCAGAATGGTGCCCCGCTCATTGTAGGCTGGTCTGGAGGAAAATTGAACAAAAGCTGCTTGATTTGATTGGCATACTGTGCTTCCCAGTGCAGGCGGGCCCATGTCACGCAGTCCTCAAAGTTGAGAGGGCGTTCGTTTATTGCATTCTGTAATGAAAATATTTTTGAAATTAAAACTTTTTGTTAACAAAATATATCTAATATATAAAAAAATACTTTTGTTGTTCGTATTTTATACACTACTATACCGTTCCTCAGATTGCGCTAAAAGTTTGTCAACTTATTGCTTGCACTTGTGAGAAGGTTATAGGCATATAACAACTAACTTACGTAGGTGGCGCGCGTATCGCATCTACAAATTTATTTGAAAGTTATACATCATTCAACGTCAATGAATGTATGATCATTCCTAATTAAACAATATAACGATTCCAAATTTAAAACGATATTTCGACAATTATTTTTCTGTGGCATCAACACTCCGGATACCAGCTAGTTGGTAATAAAACGAGTACTATTTATTATCATAACATAATTATTGATTTAAAAATCAAGATATTGTTTACAGTGCTCTGTAGTTTAGAAAAGGTTAGTTTTCAGTATGGAGCCAAATTAGCAAATATTTAACTTTATTTCACCACGTTTTTATTGTCTCTTTATTGTTTGTCTGTCGTTCTGGGTGGAATTTACTAATTTATTTTAAACTAACTTCCCGATAAGCTGGAAACTTGAAATATTGAATATGGCTCATATTAGGATAACAATGCAAGAATATGATAGAAAAAAACGTGGTAATTTTTTTTAAATTCACTTGTTTAATACTTTTATTTCAATTGTAGAACAGGACAAAGAGATTTACATAATACTACTGTGGCGGCGCTGTCGTCGCGCCACAAGCGAAACACATCGAAGTCTAAATCGCGCTAACAAAGTTCCGAAGTTAATGTAGCATATATAGAATAGCTCCGAACTACCACTCGGAGCGTTGGCCGCTCCCCGGGCAGAACACCTTGCCCGGCGGGAGATCTCCCCTTTTCCTTCCACCCGCCACAGTGGTGACCCCGACGTGATATGAACACGCAACCAATAACCTTCGGAAACTACAACTTCAAATCTTCATCATCCTCAAGTACCCCATTCATTCGCTCCCGAGCAGATATTGTCTGCAGTCTTCACATTCTGCAAGCCATCTAGCTTTACAAAGGTTCATCGCAGCACTGGAATAATAATGCTTCTTGTTCCTTCATCAAGCTACTCTCTGCGCTACAGTGTTCGGCACGGCTCTGAGCCTTACTGCTCGCCTCTGCTTCACGACACTCTCGCAGATTACTTGCCTTCTTCTCGACTCACCGCAGACTACAAGGCAATCCCTGGCACTTGCAATCGGACTGCACTATGGACCTCCGGTCTGAGCAGGGGTGATGTGGCGGCGCTGTCGTCGCGCCACAAGCGAAACACATCGAAGCCTAAATCGCGCTTACAAAGTTCCGAAGTTAAAGCAGCATATATAGAATACCTCCGAACTACCACTCGGAGCGTTGGCCGCTCCCCGGGCAGAACACCTTGCCCGGCGGGAGATCTCCCATTTTCCTTCCACCCGCCACACTACTACTGCATTGTTTTTTCTCATAACAAATATCATTTTAAGACTCAACTACTGTAATCAAGCAAGTTATATAATATTTGTTGCATCTATTTACTGGTAAAATGAAGGTGCCTGGTCCTTCTTCAAGGTTTCAATTTTTGATCTAGTACTAAACACTGCTTTCTTACTGGAACCTTCTCAACCCCTGGCTCTTAAACAACCATCAAGGAAGAAACGCTCTCAACTGCGGATGTCTAACACTTAGACATGAAAATATCTCCACTGACTGTTAGAAGTAGGATTTTATATCTATATCATGTGTTGATTTCATCTGTCCCTTGAGTCAGCCATCAGTATAATTGACGCACGCTAACATCGCAGTTGTTTGCAATTATTTCGTACAAATCTTGATTGATTGTGTGGTTAATTATGTTAAAACAACGCCTGGGCAACTAACCTTCCTATTTGCAACCTCATTTTGTGTTTCGTCTCATTTTGTAAGTGTTAAATGTTTTTTTTAATTTGTATGAAGCAAACCGCTATCTTAGAACTAACATTATTCTGGGACTTTATTAAATTTATATACATATTTGTAGGAAATTTCATATAGAATTCAGAAATGTATACATGTTATAGTATTTGATATACCAGAATCGAGAAATTTGCGTAAAGATGGACTGCGCCCAATCAGCCGTCCATTTTATTAAACAGCTCCGCTGTCAATGGAGTAGGGCGGTCAGAGCCTCCGCAGTCGAAAGGTTAAGTGGCTGCCACTGTGGCAACCAAAACTGAAGTGAAATACGAACTTACAGTCCACATAATGCTAAGTGGGCACTGCAGTCCAGGAACATCCGCAACAGACTTCAAATAAAGGCTGCAGATGCTTTGTTATCTCTGCAGATTACAAGTGGTAAAATTAAAAAAATTGTACAACCGACTTATAAATACAATTTATTGTTGATTTTTTTTAAAACCGCTCGACTAAATTCGGATAAAATTTAAATGGGAAAAAAAATTTCCAAACCGGTTCAGGCGTCTTCGAGTAATCGGTGTACATACTACATTAAAAAAAAAAAAGATTCCGACGAATAGTAAACCTCCTCCTTTTTGAAGTCTGTTGAAAATGGAATGCCTCACAGCCTATGATTATGTAATTATACAATCCCTCAATACTATAACCTTTATATTGGAATATAGTAGCGCAAGCATTGCTATTTGACGGGTAAGAAGAGTGTGGCTATACCCAGGCAAACCCCTGGACAGAAAAGGAGGCAGATTTGGTGTGACTGATTATTATTTTTATACAATTTATAGAATGTTGATTTTACCTACATAGCCATAATTAATTCATACCCAATTTATTATTAATAAATTAAAATAAATATTGTGTGTGTGTGTGTGTGTGTGTGCGTGCGTGTGTGTGTGTGCGTGTGTGTGCGTGTGTGTGCGTGTGTGTGCGTGTGTGTGTGCGTGTGTGTGTGTGTGTGTGTGCGCTCCTTACCCTAACACTCTCAATGACATCTAGCGGCTGACTTCCAGGCAACTTGATGGTGCGCTCTAAGAAGTGGGGGTCACGAAGGTACTGCGCTGCGTGCTCTGCAGATTGACGGAAAAGACCCTCGAATTCATCACGAGCCCACTGCAGAGTGTGCTCGATGGCGTTCGGGAAGTTCTTAAGGGTACAGATTGGAATGCTCTTTTCGGGTGGGTCTTGAGAGGAACTGTAGGACTCTGTCAGGAATGGGACTACCACCTGAAATATAAGTATATTAAGTTAATATTAATAATAATGTCTTATAGACCGAACTTATGGCCGCCGTGACCGAATATCGGTCACGGCGGCCAGTCTCAACGGTGACTAGCCATCTGTGCAGGACAAGATTATAGTGACCATAATGCGTGCCTGAGTATATGCATAAGAACAAGTGCACTGTCTATTCCCTCATCGGACAATATGCTTTATAACTGACAAGGTAATGATATCTTATGTAATGTGCTTGACTTTCAGACAAGTACTGAGCAATCATCATCATCATTAATCCCCTTTTTATATAACTTTTACCTTAAAAGCTACAAAAATAGAAAATGTAACGCCAAATGGGGCTCGAATTTTGTTCACTCATGTACATAAAAATTATGTAACCTGCATAATTACCAATAACATAATTAAAGACGTTAAAAATTTATAAGAAGTGCACTCCACCAAAGCAGCCAAGCACAAGTATACTTTACCTGAGATTTATACATTAAACGAGGCGAAACACGTGTCGTATCATCGACGGTGGAGTGTCTTTCCTATTGTAGCGTGGTTGGGAGTAGTGGTGCTGGGATTGGTGGTACACGCAATTGTGGGAGGACGGGAGGTGCTCTCCAAACTAGTTCACAGGACACAGGACACATCATTTTATTTTACTACGCGGATTTTAACTAATTAATTTTTAACATCTTTTAATATACTGAATTTTGGCAAAGTAACACTTGATTCTATTAATAACATAATTGTAAACATTAAATACCTGAGTATTGCCTTTAGTACCAAGGGTGCCACTCTCAAGCAACGGCTTCCTGTAGTAGACGCAGCGGCGGTCCATGTAGATCCTAGCATCCACGTTGTCCAAAGCATTGGCCACTCCGTCCAATTCTTCAAAGAATTGATCGTGATATACACATTCTGTTTCTGGACAAACGCGGTTCTCTTGAGCCAACACATTCATTGATGGATTCATTTTTTTGATTGCCTGGAAAGTAAAAGGGCAATTAAAAAGATGTACAAAGGAATTCAAATAAGCTTGTTAAAACTTTTGTGAAGTGGAAGTTCATGTCACAAATAAATAATATATATAATAGTATTTTTTTATTAATTTAAATTATAACGTCCAGTTAGAATTTCGGTAACGGCGGCAGTCTTTACTCTAAGGCTGATATCTATAGACCATACTTTGACTTTACTCTCGAGCTAATACAATGTCGGTATTTAGTTACATTTGAAGTTGTGCTAAGTTCGCGCTTAGCAAAGCCTATGTCAACGAATTCGACGACTTACGTAAAACTTAGGATATTCTCCAAAACCACCATATTAAATTATAATTTGTTTTTTTAATGTTACTCTAATTATTTTATAACAATAAATAAGTAGTTTCAGGCCATCTTCTAATTTTAAATAGCATTGATCCATTTTCTATTAACATAACTTCAAACTTCTTTCGAATTTCTTAATATCTCCTTTTTTTTCTGATTTTGCACTCTTGTCATCCGTTCCCATTCTCGTAAGCTCGTTTTCTATTTAATGTAGTAATAACTTATTTATAAAATACAATTCAAACTGTTTTCGATTTTTAAATATTTATTTTTTATTTTATACAGTAAAATTGAGGACAATTTGTGGAATGAAGCATACATTAATTTGTTGACTGGGCCTTAGCATACGCTTAACTTAATCTTAGCCCGATACAAAAATAAATTCAGAATCAAAGATTATTCTAAGCATATACTCAGCAAGTTTTTCATAAGTAAATTCTGAGCAAACTCAAAGTACGGTCCATAGATCTCAGCCCAAGACACCTGCACAGGATTAGATGAATGTGTGCGCAAACAAAGTTGCACTTTCTATTCCCTCATTTTCATAATGAAAGGAAGGCAATGCGAGACAACTGTAGAGTTCAGGCGTAGGACCAACAACTTAACATGCTTTCCAAAGCAAGGGGCGTAACACTGCCAACTTCCTGACTATGCCCAATAACTGATTTTTGCCTGAGCCAGGATTTAACCTGACCAATGACCATTAGAAAACTCAGTCAAATTTATTAATACATATATAGTAAGCTATATGTAGTTACATATTATATATGCAATATTTGCAAAAATAAATTGAATTATTATATAGACCAATTATTTACAGTAAAATACCCAGAACATAGCTTTAAGGCGAGTAAAGAACCAGAACTCTTGTCACCAGGCGGCATGGCAGCCAGTTGTGATCAATAATTTCTTTGTGAACTAAATAAAATATCACAGCTGGGCACATGCTTTATCTGTTTTAAAGCAATCTATTGGCACTTACAATTTAATCAAAAGCATTTTTAATTTCGATGAGGAATTTTCATTCTCACTTAAAATTTCGATTCAA
The DNA here is from genome assembly GCA_033319125.1 of Parnassius glacialis. NCBI lineage: Eukaryota > Metazoa > Arthropoda > Insecta > Lepidoptera > Papilionidae > Parnassius > Parnassius glacialis. The sequence goes on along the minus strand of JAVANC010000027.1, from coordinate 46,843,775 downwards.
GATCAGGAAGACTTCAACATTTAGTTTATTTTATTCTATTATGTTCTATGGAAATAAAAATATTGATGACTACTTGTTAAAGATAGTATACAGAATTCTTACCATAGCAGCTGTACTGGACTTAGGTTTCTGGACGTCATGGGGCCGGAAAAGGAACTGCCGGTTGAGGTTGGACTTCTCAATAAGATCCATGTCAGTAACAGTAACTCGACCACCATCAGCGCCGACTCCGATCATGGCAAAGTTTTTGAGAAGCTCACAGCCTATGGCTCCGGCACCTGTATCAAACAAGGAAACCATATGTTACATAATATGTTTTTATTTTCATTTTATAGGAGTGGGGGCAAACTAGAATGCGGCTGACCAGATGGTAAGTGACTACCGCCGCCCATGAACAACTGCAACACCAGGGGAATTGCAGATGCGTTGCCGGCCTTTTAAAAAGGAGTACGCTCTTTTCTTGAAGGTCCCTAAGTCGTATCGGTCCGGATAAATCGCTGATGGTAATCGATTCCACAAGCAAGTCGTGCGAAGAAGAAAACTTTTTCTAAATCGCACAGCGGTGAACCGCCAATCATCCAGATGGTAAGAATGGTATCGCGAGTTTTGTCGCGATGTACGATGGTGAAATTGAGCGGCTGGGATTAATCCGAACAATTCCTCAGAGCACTCCCTGTGGTAAATGCGAAAGAAAAAATGCAAAGGGATGCAACATCTCTTCGCAGCGCCAATGAATCGAGCCGATCGGAATGGACTCGGTCTTCAACGATTCGAACTGATCTGCGGTGGATGCCATCAAGTGGAAGGAGCTGGCACTGGGGAGCCCCAGCCCAGAGATGGGAACAGTATTCCATGTGAGGCCGAATTTGCGCCTTGTAAAGTTTCAGGCGTTGTGCTGGCATGAAATACCGTCCTACTCTGCTGAACACACCAAGCTTTTTAGAGGCCATTTGGCATTTGCTCTTCTTTTCCAATTGACCACGAAACTGCACGTCACTCGATATACTCGGGAGTGCCTTGAAACTGAGGAGATACGACAAAGGAGTTCTTTTTAGCGGTATACGCGCAAACTTGTGTTATCTGAATATTTAACTGGACTAGATTTAGTCGACCCCAATCCGAGACTTTGTTCAGCAAAAACTCGACTTCAGACAAGTTTGTTCCGGTACTTGGCGAAGTTTTGCCGAGAAATATTGGCGCGGCCGGTGTATAGAGCATCACCAGTGCTGTCATCCATCCGCATAACAATAAATGTTACCAGTTTGCAACATATCATTGATATGCAGAAGAAACAGCGTTGGTGATAGCGCACAGCCTTGTGGAACACCAGCGTTAATAGGCTTGTAGTCGGAGCAAGCACCGTCTACAACGACCTTGATGCTCCGATCTGCAAGAAAGCTGGTGATCCAATTGCACAATTTCTCGGGAAGTCCATAGGAAGGGAGCTTCGAAAGAAGCGCTTTGTGCTAAACCCATTGAGTTACAATACCTATAGAGTCACAATCTCTAACTGACAATACTCAAAAAATGTCCGAGCGCCGTTCCATATACCTATATATTTTGATATTATATAGTTCAAAATGACATTTGCTCGAATTTAGACGTTAACCTGCTTGTATAATGTTCAAAGTCGCTCGTATGCAATGTCATCATCATTCACTCAAGGGCTTGCGTACGAGCAGGGAACAAGGCATCAGTGGAGACGCTATTTATACTAATATTATTAGGAGTTTATAATAATTGTGAAATATGAGTTTGTGAGTTTATATGTACCTAGGAGAACTAAACAACTGATTTCAAAAATTATTACACCAATTTCTTTTTAATTTACTTATCATATTAAAAAATCATAACACATTTTATAAGATTTTTTATATGATAAGTAAATGAAAAAAAAATTGGTGTAATAATTAATAGTATTAATAGCACTAGTAAACCACTAAGGTTTGTGAATTAGGTACTAAAATGCTAAGTATTAATTACTACTTTAGAATGGACATTTAGAATTTAGGATGGACATAATTATATTATTCAACTGGGTGGAGTCGGGGCGAGTCAGCTAGTCACACTAATATTATGAAGGGTATGTACGTTTTAGTGTGTATGTTTGTATTTTGTTCGTGCTCTAACAGATCGACGGATTCGGATGAAAATGTAAATAGCTTATACCCTAAATTATCACTTATGCTACCTACTTTTTATACCGGGAAACACGGGATCACGCGGGTCGCTGATAATTTAAAATAAAACAAAATTAATATTAGGTATAAGCGTTATATTACTTACTTACTTTTAATAACTTACAACTAAAACTTAACCTAACCTAATTACCTTGAAACAATGTTAATTTATTGTAACGTTGCCTTTTACTTTGATTTTTAATTTTTTCAGTACATTTCTTTGCAATGTAATGAATTCTAATGTTTATGTACCGTTCAATGACTGCCCTCATTAAAATGGTTCTATGGTTTGTAAATTCAAATGCATGTTCAATTAGATCTTCCATAACTATTGCACCTACGAATGATTTCAGAACTGCAGAAATAATTTTTTGTGGGTTCAACTTAAGTCCACAACGTTGACAATGTCTTATAGTGTGCTCGGTTTTTTTGCATAAATTAAACACACCTTTGGACGAATAAAATAATCCTCCCATGTTTTTGATATCAATCAAGTTGTGGAATGTCATTTTTTCTTTAGCCATCAAAGAGTTGCAACAAACTTCGCACTTAACCTTTTTTAAAATGTGGCGTACAACGTTCCCAGAAATATACCCCACAATTTGATCAATGTATTCGGACTCAGATTCAGATTCGTCAAGCTGTTGCGACAATATGTCACAATTACTATACGTTTCAGACTCATGGATTGAAATAATTTGAGTATCGTCATTTTCGTTTTCAATTTCATGACGATAGCCAATTGTTGTATTATTTAAATTGTGAAGAGTGTTGTCGCGACTCAATATGGGAATATTTTCAAGTGGTATAGCATTTCCGGAAAATTTAGAACTCAGTTCCAGATGGGTTAACATTTTTTTGTAAGCGGATTTTACATGGCGAGAATTGGGGTTGTTGTTATAGCCTCCTTGGCTTCTCAGATCACCAAAAAACAATTCAATATGGTCTTGGCTAGTTTTATATGTCAAAAGAAACGACAAAACTGATGTCTTAACCAGTGTTGTAAATAAGTGTTTTAAGCTTTCAAGGCATATAACCAAGCCCAGAGCTCCAGTCCCTGATTGGGATTTCCACAACGGTACGTTTTCTGTGGTATGCACAGTTCTTGTTTCGTTGTTTTTTTTAATGGTTCGTTTTCGCAAAATGTCAATATTTAGAGATAACAGATATTCTTTGGCATGATCTATAAATGAAAGAATTTCATCAGCGTTTGTTAAGCTCAAAGGCTTTTTGTAACCATAATTTTGTAGGTTTCGTGTGTTCAGAATGTCAAAAATGTTGTTGATGGTCATAATGAAGTCTGACGTCGGATGAGATCCATCGAATGTTGCTATAGCTAAGTCATTTTTACAAAATTGTATAGATTTAGCTACACTGCGGCTTAGAAGTTGTGTAGCTAATTTAACCTTCATGATCTCGTTCTTGAAGGCTATATGTCTGTGCGTCAATTTATTTGATAAGTGCAGCTGTTTTTCCTCCTGCAATTTGTGAAGCTCGGTGACGTACTTCCATTTGATGGCTTCGTGTTCCCCATTTTTTATAATTTTTTTAGATTCAAACACGTTCCTCATGAGTTTGACCATATGACATGCATCTAGGAATACCGCTACATTGTGATCGGCGGAAGGGTGTTTAAAAAAGGTTTTCATGGATTCCTTATTATTTAAGTTGCAGCCTAAAATTTTCATTGTTGCAATATTTGTCTTACAATCATCGAAAGTCAATGAAACTACTTTCATTTTAACTTGATGACATTTTCGCAGTGCAATGTTTATTAAGTTAGCCTTCATTTCTGCTGTTAAGCTTGTTATAAAAAAATAGCCCAATGGAATTTTGAATGAATCGTTAATAGCTACCAACATTATGACGTATACTTGACTAGCTATAACTTCAGATTCTTCAGATCCTGTACCCATATCCACTAGTCCTTCGTATCGTTTCCCCGTCCATATTTTCTGTTGCCTTATTGACATCTCATCTGCTACTAGGGCGCAAATATACTCTTTGTCTGAATTGTTGGATTTTTCCTTCAATCTATCAAATGATTCCACTGTAAAACCTGGTTCTGCGTTAACACTCTTATACCAGTTACATAGCGTGTTTGGATGAGGCAAACATGTGTTATAGAGACGCCTTACATACTTATAGGCTGCCGGCGAGTAAAAGTGGAACGTAAGTGCGAATTTCCTAACAGCAGGCGGATATTTTTTGAATGGCCTCTTCTTTTTCTTTACATTTTTTATGTATAAGGCATTGAACATTTCGGTAACTTCTAAATTTTGAGATAATTCAGAAAACAACGACTGGTCAATGCCTTTCCTACTTTTTAATACTTTCAAGGCATTTTTTAAAGTTGTGTTCTTTTTAATAAGTCTTTTATTTTGTTTTTGTAGTCTATTGATCTGTCTGTTTTTGTTTAAAATCATTTTTTCGCATAAATTCAGCTTTCTCTTTATAACAGTTTTTCTGGGAGTGTCTAAAATAGACCCAATACTTATAGACGTAGAAGGGCTCTGTTCGATTTTTCTTGAATTTTCCTCCTGAAGCAAATAAAAAAATGATAATAACGAAATATTTTTTAAAATCATACAATTTTATGACGTAAATTCACTACCTGCAAGCATACAACGTTAGTTTGTTGGCATATTTCTTCATCGTTCCCAAATTCATTATCAATCTGGAATAAATAAATAGGAATTAATTTTGCCTTTATATTTTATTATACGTACTTTATTTACGGCAATTATTTATTTTTAACTTACATCAAAAGACAATTCAATGCTATCTTCATTTTGTTTAATTGTTTGCTGATTGTTGTCGTGATCTAAGTTTACGTGAGTGTTGTCTTGATCTGAACTATCGTAACTTCTAAGTTGTTTTTTATTCAGCTGTAATAGAAATCATAGATCATACATTTATCTGCAAGACGTAAAATAAGCAATTTTTGAATAATGCACGCATTTTAAGAATACAAAATCGAAAGTTATAATAAAATATTACATTGTAAGCATTAAAAAGGAATAAGTTCTTACATGTAAAATGGGTTTTGCATTTTTGTTAAGCCTACTGAAACCTTTCGTTGTTGTATAAATGTCTGAAGCAGGAAAGTGATTAGAGCATACAACCGACCCTTTATATGGCTTGTAGTTTAATTCATTTCGGGCTTTTGCTATAATAACTGTCCATTCAGAGCATCTTATGGGGTTTCGAGGAAAACTAAAAACAAAAAAAAAACATATTTTAATTATACTTTAAAATAATAAAACTCTTTCGACCTACATTTTGTACGGAAAACTAAAAAATAAAACATTTAACAACATTAAGTTTAAAATCTGTAAAAATATTTATTGTATCAATCCACTCCATAGAACCGTTAGAACATAATTTGCGAGTCACTCTCGTACGCGTGACTATTTGTTTCTCTTTTACTCTTGCATATTTGTCTAACGTGTGAAAGAGAAACGTTATCGCGGCGCCGCGCGGTCGGCGGTGAGTGTTTTAGTTTGCTAATAAAATGAAAATTATTGAAATTTAAATGAAAACATACACTGTGGATACATAAATACGTAAATTTGGTATGATACTTACCTAAAATATGAAACACCATCCTTTTTTCGCACGTGTCTGCTGTTATTTGGGCAGGAAATCACCGAACACTTTGGCATCGCGGACGTTGTACGAGGATTGTGGTCGCCTTACAACTAAACAAAAACTCTGCGCACTTCGCAGCGTGCGCCGAGTTTTGGCGCGGACATTTTATTTGTCTGTTTGTGACTCTATAGGTATTGTAACTCAATGGCTAAACCCGATCGAAGGCCTTCGCGTTGTCCAAACTAACGGCCAATGCCTCCCCCTTGGACTCTACTGCCTCCGCCCATCTTTGAGTCAGGTAGACTATCTAGGTAACTGATCGACCCCGACGAAAACCGTATTGGCGGTGCCTAATCCGCTGGTGACCCTCAAGGTACCCCATGAGCTGGCAGTTTTTAATGGATTCCATTATTTTGGAGAAAAAGGAGGTGATAGCGATAGGCCTGAAGTTGGACGGGTCTGAGCGGTGGCCTTTTATGTGTCATTAACAGATCTCCCCGCATGATCGGTTAAACGTGAACCGAGCCATTCGGCATGATGGGCGTTAAAATCGCCAAGAATCGCGTTCTTCGCGGATGGCACCTGATGTAGCAAGGAATACGTAGCCATTTGGACGTGGTTTATGAGTCAGTCTGTTTCGGCATTACCGCTACCTTCAAGACTGCCGAGGCGTCGAGAACAGATGTCCCCTCTGACGTATACGCAAACTCCAGCCCGGGGCACAATGGAGTGTTCCAATTTGTACCCCGGGTAGGAGGTTGATGTTGCAATTAAATTTTAAATTATTATGTTCAGCTTTGGTTTGAGGCAACGGAGGGAAACAGGGGATGGGCAACAGCATCTCCCTAATAAATAATCAAAACAATAAAACCTGCTGTTGCCAACCACCCGCCAAGTATTACAACTATAGCATATAGTTGCCTATGAGGCAGTCTATGTGGAAGCCTACATTCAGCATTGAACTTTTGATAGACTGTAATGATACGTACTTACTTATCTTCATGCACAACAAGATAACATTTTATCTTATTTTTTTCTATACAAATAAATAAAATTGAAGTGTCTTTTTAATGTCAAAATAACAGCTTTTTACTAAATGCATATGAAAGTCTATATGGTACTTAGACAAAACACTTTTTTTTTTAATTTTTGTCTATTTGTTTTTTCCGGCTAATCTCCAAAACGACTGGATCGATTTTGACAGGAACTTCACTGGCAGATAGCTGATGTTATAAGGAGTAACTTAGGATACTTTTATTGTAGAAAAAGAATTAGGGTTCCGCGCAAAAAAAAAAACCCTAAATTACACGCAGGCGAAGTCGCGGGGTACAGCTAGTATAGAATGAAGGTGACAAATATGCACACAGTCCACCTGATGATAAGTAGATGCTGTAACCTATAGACATCTACATTGATCCTCAATTAAGAATCAAAATGCAGATGCATTGTCACCCCTGAGGACTGAGATGGAATGCCTCGTTTTCAGTAAAAAGGGTCTCCGGTTCTCTTTACTCACCATACAAAACATAACAGCATCAACCTGCTATTTTATGCTGTTATTTTTTCTGCCATCAGGTTTATCTCATTCCTATGTCGGTCAGTCAGCAGCAAAGAAAAAGTTCCCATATTCCCCTAATTGATATGCAAATGAAGTTGCTCAAATGAACTCCCTAAAACTGCATTTATTCATTACCTTAAATAAGCTCCAATAATATTTATTTACAACCAGTTATATCTATTTAAATATACAAATGGATGAATTATCTATATACTATGGTGCAATTAGATTGGCGTCTTTTGTGACAGTATTTCTTATAATTAAACACGAACAAAGACTAAGTAGTACAGAGCAGGAAACCTGTTGTCAGTCGATGACCTTGCCAGATAACGAGGCTTGTATGATTTGAAGAAAAATAAATCTAGTTGAGTCATTTCTCTTTCAAGACAGTTTGATACTAAACTGTCTTGAGTTTATTTTTTTAATACAATAATGATTGTTGTGGTTAACATTTCTTTACCTATGTACTTATGAAAATTATACGTTATGTAATGAAATTACTTTGTTACATTCTATTGAAAGTCCACTGATAAACATAGGCCTCCTTCATACATTGCCTCACATATACACTCTTGGCAGACAGGTTGGCAACCAAAGTTTTATTATCATTTTGAGTTATTGGGAAGATGCTGCTATCGATTTCCTGGTTTGGCTCCCACTGTTTCCTCTTATGACAACCACTAGATTATATGGGCTGAATGGATTTTCTTACCCCACCACTACACGGCGTTGTAATCAGGATTATGATGGAATCACTTACCAACAATGAAATACTTCAATTTTCCAAGCCTCTTCTGGAAGTCACGACCGAACACAGCCACTTGACCATCGTAACGGGATCCAACAGGCTTGCAGGTCTCCTCGGTGAGAGCTGAACGATCCTTGGGTAGACACTCAATAGCATCTAAGTACAGCCACTGCACTATTGGATGGAACTTGCCAGAGCAAGCCTTCATCACCTCTTGTGCGACAACACCGCCAATTGCCGCGTTCATAGGATTCAGGTCACCAGAACATACCTGTTTGAAAAGTTATACATATTAAACTTACATTCACTTGCATCTCCATTAAAGTCCCAGAAAATATGCAGACCTTTTCTATAAAAAGGTTTAAATTATTTATTAAGCAAAAATTGTCCAGTAAGGATTATGGTACTACTAAAGAGTACATGACTGATAATAACATTATTAAATTTATAAATTAACATAGTAAATTATGCTTATTAAAAAAAAATTCCCACTGGGTTTCTTGCTGGTTTTTACTGGGACAGACTTTTTTTTGCAAACCACTGGTAAAAGTAAAAAAATGACTTTCAATAAGTATTATGTACTATAATATATATTGAATAAAAATGATTCTATTCTATTTTATTCTAGATATATTAGCAATAGGGGATCAGGAATCTGAACACTACATGGTAGTATAAAATCCGTCATCTTAATGTCAATTTATTACCAAAGAAAGGCCAAAGGAATTTTTATTTATTAAATTAAATTTTTTTACTTCTTTTTCCATTGGGATTACGTTTTGTGGGAATGTTGGATTAATTCAAACTTATTCTACGAATCCAACAAGCTGCATTTCCTTTGTTATTTAATAAAAAAATGAAATAAATAAGTTTGCTTAATTAGTTATATCTATCAATCAATCATACCGCGTGTGAATTAGTCGTTGTGAAGCACCCGCCGCGCTGCCTAAATTAAGATGGCGGATTTCAAAGGTTATATAGAGGTAGGAGAATACCTGCATGTTTTTTCTCACCACCAAGCACATCATAAATTAAGATAACATTTCTTTGGTTCCAGCAGGGATTGAACATGGTTTACTTTTGGTTTTACCTCACAGAATACCAGCGTGAAGTAGAGGTTTACCTCTGCGTTTCGCTTGGTGAGTGCACGTGGCCGGAGGCACTTTTTACTGGAAATGAGGCATTCCATCCTAGTCCTCACGAGTGAAAACGCATCTGCATTTTGATTCGTAACAGAGGATAGATGTAGACGTCTATGGGCCGCAGCAACCACTTACCATCAGGTGGACTGTGTGCTCGTTTTTCAAACTTATCCTATAATAAAAAAGTACTTGCATACAATGAAATTTTAAGGCAAGAATACATACCTCTCATGCTGGCCTGGGACTTGCAGGTCTCGTGTTTATGTGAGACTTATAACAGGAAATAACGTGCCAACTATGTTACCTGCCTCGCATGTCGTAAAAGGTGACTACTGGGATATTGGGTTTGTGATTCTGAAGTGATGAGCTAGCCCCATCTAGCACTTCTTTCACAATTTTTCATCTAAACTGTCTAAACATTGTGTGAATGACTGTTCTTTGGACTCTGACTTCCTCCTTGAGGATTGCGGGCATGATGTTATGGTGCACTTATACCCTTGAGTTATGCCAGCTCATGAAAAAAACATAACTGCAAACAGCAGTACTGATGCAATACATGTACACATTTTGACAACAGAATATACCAACCTTGCAGAATGTTTCCAAAAGTTCATAATTCAATTCAATCTCTCCTTCCTTGAAAATTTCTTGATCTTTCACTATGGCCTTTGCATAGTCCAAGAACTTGCCAGCGTCAGGAATGCACCATGGCTGAGGCAAGCGACCTTCGGTGTCTTTAAACTTGTGTAGCGCGGCAAATGCCACGTGCAACTGCTGCGGGTAGTCAAATTTACCAAAATCGGCGATCAAGAACTCCGGTTCTTTAATAGACTCCTTCAGAGGTTTAAAGCTGATCTTCTTGGGCATTTTCACTTGTGTGACAATACCACCACGTATATATTTCGAGAAGTTGGTAGTGTCGCCAATGCTAAATGTGTAGGGACCAAGTACTTTAATTTTTCGGGGTTCACAGCCATTCAGTTCTGTCATGCCTTGCACCTGAAAAATCGATTGTTATAACAAAATGTCCAGTAGCTGAGAAAAACTAGGAACTTCGACGGCTCCATTGTACACTGGATTAGCAACGACCTACAAATAATTGCTCCGGATCTGGATGTTTGTCCGTGTGAAATTTATGTATACAAACTGTCTCCACAATACAGGAGAAAAATCATTGTGTGGAAGTAACATTAAAAAAAAATGACAAACAATCCATGTTTAAAAAAAGTCTCACTAGGTTTCTTGCTGGTACAGCAGACTTTTCCCATGACAGAGGCTTTTTCCGAACTAGTGGTAAAGCTTTCAGACTTTCAATGAGTATTCTTAAAATCTATATTGATTATAAATGATTCTATTCTTAACTACACTTAACAATTTTGATTGTAAGATTTTATTTCATTTAATTTCTACGGAGTACAAGTCATTGTAAAATAATACTTCCTTTCATCATCATCATCATCATTATTCATTACAGCCTATCATATTCCACTGCTAAACTTAATCCCCCCATAGATTGCCTCATAAGGGGGATGTTTGGCATAGTTGCAATATTTGATAACTGTAGTTTTTTTTATTATCAAACTGTTATTAAAAATATGTTGCTGCCCATCTCTTAGATTGATTCCCTCTGTCGCCTCTAACAACACCCATTGGATGATATGGGAAAGTTTTCATTACATTACATTTTCGTAAATATAATAACATGTGAAGTTAATGTATTTATTTCTTTAAAGTTTTCTCTATGAGGCTGTTTAGGTTGGGTTATTTGACGGTGGTAGAGCCACGCGAGTGTTTTTGCTGTTGCACGTATGGGCCGGATCGAGCCGGGTTGGTACCACGACCTCACAGAATACCGGCGTGAAGTAGCTCTGCTTCTGCGTTTCGTCTGGTGAGTGCAGGTGGCCGAAGGCCCAATCCCTCCCCCCCCCCCCCAATCAACATGGTAGCGGAATTACACGAAAGACTACCCCAGGAGGGTACCAGCACCCCTGGAGAATCCCTCGCTGAGCATCCACGACCATGTTATTGTGTGGGTACTCAGGCTGCTTCGCGTATTCTTGGGAGGGGGGTGGTGGCAAATTTCCGCTCAAAAACATAACTGCTCGCGGCAAACTGAGCAACAATACCAAGGCGACCCCTGTCACGCTATCCATGAATTTCTGTAAAATCAGGAGACTTCCCTCGAACCTAAACGCCGTCCACTACCATCTCGAGACGTCCTTGCTCTTTCTGACCGAGACACAGGTGTCCTCTCCGGCTGATACTTCTTATCTCTCCTACCCGGGGTACAAATTGGAGCACTCCTTTGTGCCTCGGGCTGGAGTTTGCGTGTATGTCAGAGAGGACATCTGTTCTCGACGCCTCGGCAGTCTTGAAGGTTCGGACCTGTCCATCCTTTGGCTACGCGTAGACAGCGACGACCATCCGCGCGTCTACGAGTGCTTCTATAGGTCCCATAGCGTGAATGCCGAAACAGACCGATTCATCAACCACGTCCAAATGGCTACAGATTCCTTGCTACAACAGGTCCCATCCGCAGAGATCGTGATCCTTGGCGATTTTAACGCCCACCACGCCGAATGGCTCGGTTCACGTTTAACCGATCATGCGGGGAGATCTGTTTATGACTTTGCCTTGGCATATGGTCTGACACAACTGGTTACTTCGCCTACGCGGATTCCAGATGTGGAGGATCATAAACCTTCCCTGTTGGACCTTCAGCTGACCTCTCATCCGGACGGATATCAGGTTTCCGTCGATGCCCCTCTCGGCTCTTCGGACCATTGTCTAATCCGGAGTGTGGTGCCACTCACGCTCCCCTCGCGGTTGCGTTCTGCAGGTTGCCGCCGTGTTTGGCATTACAGGTCGGCGGATTGGGACGGAATGCGGTCTTTCTTTGCATCCTACCCATGGGGGCGGGTTTGCTTCTCGCCGGATGATCCCAGCGCTGTAGCTGACTCTGTCACTGATGTGGTGCTACAGGGAATGGAACTATTTATTCCATCATCTGTGGTATCCATCGGAGGCAGATCTCAGCCTTGGTTTGGTCGCTCCTGTAAGACTGCATTACGTAGTAAACAGGAGTGTTATCATGACTGAGCTGCGGCTTCGGCGACTCGGGATATAAGCACCAGCACACTTAAAAAGAAGTAGAACTTGGCCTCCAGGTCCTTGAAAAGAGTTATTGCCAAAGCAAAGTCAGAGCACATAGGCAGAATTGGGAGAAACTAGTTCGCCTTCCTTCGGGAACCCGTGCATTCTGGTCTCTCGCCAAGGCTGTCCAAAGGAATTTCTGTAAGCCATCACTACCATCTCTGCACAGGGAGGACGACTCACTGGCCCACGCCGCAAAAGAGAAAGCCGTCCTATTAGGCTCCCTTTTTGCGTCCAACTCGACTCTTGATGACGGGGGAAAACACCGCCGACCATCCCGCGGTGTGAGTGCTCCATGCCGGATGTGCTGTTCTCACAGCGGTCGGTTCGCAAAGCACTTCTCTCCCTGGACATCCAGAAGTCGAGTGGTCCTGACGGGATCCCCCCAATTGTGCTGAGGACGTGTCCTCCGGAGTTGGCACCGGTCCTAACGCGTCTTTTCCGGTACTCCTACTCCCAAGGCGTAGTCCCGAATTCATGGAAGACAGTTTTTGTCCACCCGATCCCTAAAAAAGGCGACCGCTCAGACCGACCAACTATAGGCCTATCGCCATCACCTCCTTGTTCTCCAAAATAATGGAATTCATTATTAACTGCCAGCTCATGCGGTACCTTGAGATCATCAGCTTATTAGTTACCGCCAATACGGTTTTCGTCGAGGTCGATCAGCTGGTGATCTTCTGGTCTACCTGACCCATAGATGGGCGGAGGCAGTAGAGTCCAAGGGGGAGGCGTTGGCCGTTAATTTTGACATTGCGAAGGCCTTTGATCGGGTTTGGCACAAAGCGCTTCTTTCGAAGCTCCCTTCCTATGGGCTTCCAGAGAAATTGTGCAATTGGATCACCAGCTTCCTTGCAGATCGGAGAATCAAGGTCTTTGTAGACGGTGCATGCTTCGACTAGAAGCCTATTAACGCTGGTGTTCTACAAGGCTGTGTGCTATCACCAACGCTGTTTCTTCTGCATATCAATTATATGTTGCTAACTGGTAACATTCATTCCTATGCGGATGACAGCACTGGTGATGCTCTATACACCGGCCGTGCCAATATTTCTCGGGAAAACGTCGCCGACTACCGGAACAAACTTGTGTCTGAAGTTGAGTATTTGCTGAACAAAGTCTCGGAATGGGGGCGACTAAATCTAGTCCAGTTTAATCCTCAGAAGACACAAGTTTGCGCGTTTACCGCTAAAAAGAACCCCTTTGTCGTATCTCCTCAGTTACAAGGCACTCCCCTTCTTGCCTCAGCCAGTATCGGAATCCTCTGAGTCGACATATCGAGTGACGTGCAGTTTCGTGGTCACTTAGAAGAGAAGGCCAAATTGACCTCTAAAAAGCTTGGCGTACTCAGCAGAGCGGGACAGTATTTCATGCCGGCACACCGCCTGCAACTTTACAAGGTGCAGGTTCGGCCTCACATGGAATACTGCTCCAATCTCTGGGCAGGGGCTCCCAAGTGCCAGCTCCTTCCACTTGACCGCATCCAGCGCAGAGCGGCTCGAATCGTCGACAACCGAGTCATTTCGATCGGCTCGATTCATTGGCACTGCGAAGAGATGTTGCATCCTTTTGCGTTTTCTTTCGTATTTACCACGGGGAGTGCTCTGAGGAATTGTTCGGATTAATCTCAGCCGCCAAATTTCACGAACGCACATTGCGGCAGAACTCCCGATACCATCCACACCATCTGGATGATTGGCGGTCCACCAATGTGCGATTTCGAAGATGTTTTCTTCCTCGCACGACTTCCTTGTGGAATCGATTATCATCAGCGATTTTTCCGGACCGATACGACTTAGGGACCTTCAAGAAAAGAGCCTACTCCTTTTTAAAAGACCGGCAACGCATCTGCAGTTCCCTCCCTGGTGTTGCTGTTGTTCATGGGCAGCGGTAGTCACTTACCATCAGGTGAGCCCCATGCTCGTTTGCCCCCTTTCCTATATAAAAAAAAGGATTTTCATTATATACTGATCCTATGGCTTTCATTTTGCTAAGCTTATATCATTGCTAAGTTACATTATCTAACAGAATTTTATTAACATTACAATTACATAAAGAAAATAACAAATAAACTATTCTAGCTGTTTCAACACTAGGGACTTATATTGTCTTTTCTACAGACTCAGATGATTCAACTGTATGTTCCTTATTCTACCGACTTCAAAAAGGAGGAGGTACTCAATTCGACTGTTTATATATTTTTTTATGTGTGTTACCTCATAACTTTTTCTGGGTGAACCAATTTCGATGATTCTTTTTTTTTTATTTGAAAGCTGGTGCTTCTCATGTGGTCCCATATAAATTTGATCAAGGTCTGACCAATCATTTTTGAGTTATTCTTAATAATTTATATTGAAGCAGGTTGTACAAAATTTTTAATTTTAAATTATTTTGTGTTACCTCATAATTTTTTTCTTTGATTTTTTTATTTGAAAGCTGGAGCTTTTTATGTGGTCCCATATAAATTTGATCAAGGTCTAATCAATAAAATCAATAGTTTTTAAGTTAACCTCAATATTTTATATTGAAGTTGGTAGTAAATTTTTAATTTTACCATGTGTACAGTACTTCTATCTTCTGAAGAATTTAGTTCGTATATTTAAAAATATGAAAAAGCCCCACAACTAACTTTGGTGTTAAAAAATTAATACAGTTAATTTTATTGTCATATAAAAGTAAATTGTTAGTTTTGAACCAATCTACATATAACACTAACCACTTCTAGACCATCACCTTTTAGATCACAGTTAACAGTGGTAGAGCCACATGGCAGCTTTTGCTGTCGCACGGATGGGCTAGTTCGAACTGGGGTGATACCACAACCTCACAGAAAACCAGCGTCAAATAGAGGTTTACCTCTGCGTTTCGCTTGGTGAGTGCAGGTGGCCGGAGGCCCTTTTTACTGGAAATGAGGCATTCCATCTTAGTCCTCACGGGTGACCACGCATCTACATTTTGATTTGGAATAGAGGATAGATGTAGATGTCTATGGGCCGCAGGAACCACTTACTATCAGGTGGACTGTGTGCTCATTTGTCACCCTTATACTATAAAAAAAAAACAATCTTAAATTTACAAAGCCAATGAATATGAATTGATAATTTTCTACAAAGATAACCAATATTGTTTAGGCCATACAAACATATTCCTCTGTTGTCACCTTAGGTAATGATACTAGAAAAATACTTTATTACGAAATAATCCACACCTACCACTGCCATTCCTAGAGGGCAGGCCTAATATTGTCTTAATATAGAACTAAAGGTGTTGAAAATTGAGGTCTGTGGTATACCCATTGGCATTATCAATACAACTGTTGATTAGAACTTTTTGAGACCTTTTACTTTAAGTGATTTTTTTAACACCAAAATGTTGAACACAGAAAAAAACAATTGAACCGAAGCATCCTGTGAATTCATCCACACAATAACAATATGATTTAATCAATTCAACTGATAGGCTATTAAAAAATTTCCACAGCTGAACTTGAGAACTCTAGTGAGTCCACAAAGGTAACTCTGCTCCTAAGTCACAATCTTTTACATACAACAATGTAATGCGTAGGTACATTTGGGAAATATAATATACTCTACATCAAAGAATAACAAATAAAATAAGTTTTTAGACCACTTTATAATAAAAATATAATCATTATAATTGGTTCACAATTAACAAAGATCACATAACATACAAAAAAAACTATGGCAGAATTTCTGTCTCTACCATTTTTAAAGTTGATGCTGAACAAAATGAGATTGTATAGAATGAACACTCACAAAATGCAATAATCTGGCGGTTCAATATTATAAATATATGCAAGAAATTATAAAGATAGTGAAGAAATAATGAAGAGCTTGTTTTGTGCACTTTGTTCTTTAGCACTAAGTTCTCAATAGGTATACAGAATGCCAAGTAAATTATTTAAATTTTTTTTAGTAGTTGTTGTTTTTACAGCTATTAACTATGCGAATACTAATAACTAGTGCATGTAACTGGTGATGATAAAGATCACCTTGGTGTATATTTCTTTAATCACTATTACATAATATATTTGACAACAATCATATTGTATTTTAATTTGACATAAATGTAAGTTATGTTTACATGATTGCAAAGAATTTATTGCCTATACTTTATAACATCTCATCTGTTGGTTTTTTATAGAATAGTTAATAATTTTAAATAATAATAAATAAAGACAAGACCCCAAATGTTGGTAAGTGAATGTTATGCATCTACATCTATCATCAATAAGAAATTAAAATGCAGATGCATTGTCATAGTCCCTGAGGAACTGAGATGGAATGCTTCATCACCAATAAAAAGGATCTCCAGTTCTCTAAACTCTCCATATAAAACACAGCAGAGAACTCTTCAGCTGTTTCACACTAGCATTCTATGAGTGTGTGGTCCTACCGACGTTGAGTTGATGACCCATTTGTGCTGCAGCTATGAACAGCTAGCATAGCTGCAGCGTGGCTCTACCATATATGTGGGGGCACGGCAGTGCCCCTAGATATATTAATTAATATAATATTATATAATTAAATAAAATTAATGTTAAATTTTTAAATGTCACTCAAATGATTTTGGCTTTATTTGCAACAATATATTCTAATCTCTACTGTTGTTTTCAACTATGCAGAAACTGAATCTGACCATATTATCAAAACTTTATTCTTATTTTCTGCACCATAATTCATTTTCATTTAATTTTTCACTTTATAAAAAAATATTATCAGGAAGATGCTGCCGACCACCTCCTTTACCATTTCCCTTTGTTGCCTTTCACAACACCTATGGGATAGCATACTTAACATTCAATTTTATTTTATTTGTAAATGATAATTACAATTTATTATTTTATTTATAGGCAGTTTAGTTAAAAATGTTAACTCTTATACTTTACTAATTATTTTTATGTATTACAATTATTTAATTGATAACTATTTTTTATTGTCTATACTTAAAATTAGCTAGTAGGCAAAGACAATGTCGAGTTTTATTTGTTAAATAATCCTTGTTAAAACCTCAAGAAAAGGGGCTCAATTATTAAACAATATTCATACTGCCTGTGTGAACATTCATTAACAAAGTCCATATGTAAAATAGATTTAACTGTTATTTTACAACTCAACTAAGTCCATATGTAAAATAGATTTAACTGTTATTTTACAACTCAACTATCATTTGGTGTGTAAGAGTAGTATAAGATAATAATCATCCCATTTTGTCCTAAAGATTTCATAAGATGCAACAGGTAACTATGAGAGAAGATGTCATTGATACAGCCAACAATAGAAAAGCATACATTTGGTAAAATTAAAAGTTTTGTACAATCAACATAAAGAAAATTAGAACATCATCAATGTAGTCAAAGTCAATTAAATTATGCATTATTAAGTATAACTCAAAAACTACTGGTCAGATCTCGATCAAACTTATATGGGACCACATGAGAAGCACCAACTTTCAAATAAAAAAAGAATCATCAAAGTCGGTTCACCTAGAAAAAGTTCTGAGGTAACACACATAAAAAATACAGTCAATAGAGAACCTCATCTATTTTTTGAAATCAGTTCAAACCACCTTGTTGATTGCAGATATGTAATATCCAGTCTTGTCAGTCTATAGCCATGAGGAATAGCATACAAGATGTGAGAGTGTACAGTAATTCAATGGCCAAACCTGGTGCTTCCTAAAATGGGAAAGCCATTATCCTACATTGTCATCATTACAGCCCCTCACAAGTTCACTGTTGAACATGGGCCTCCCCCAAGGAAAGTCACAAAGCACTGTCCTGAGCCACCTGCATCCATCGACTTCCTGCATATCTTACCAGGTCGTCACTCCATCTAGCGAGTGGGCGCCCAACACTTGGTCCACCGGCACGAGCCTGCCACTCGAGAACCTCTTTTCCCCATCGGTTGTGGGTTCTTCGCGCTATATGGCCAGCCCATTGCCACATTAGCTTACTAATCCGTTGGGCTATGTCGGTCACTCTTGTTCTTTTGCGGATATCCTCATTTCTAAGTTTATCATGCAGAGAAACCCCGAGCATAGCCCCCTTCATAGCTTGCTGAGCGACCTTGAGCTTTCTCATACGGCTAGCAGTGAAGGACCATGTTTCAGTTCCATAAGTCATCACTGGCAACATGCACTTGTTGTACAGTCTAGTTATTAAGTTTTGATGTATGCCTGACAAGAAGATATGCCATAATTTCCCGAACGCTGCCCAGCTGAGTTGAATCTGTCGATTGACCTCTCGGTCAAAATTGGACTTAACTAGTCGGACTATTTGTTCCAAGTAAACATACTTGTCAACAACCTCAAGCTTAGTGTCCCCAACAACTACCGGCATAGGTGGACGTTACACATGACTTTTGTTTTGTCCATGTTCATCTTAAGACCTATCCGTTGGGAGGTACTATTGAGGTCATTCAGCATAGTGCTTAAGTCCTCCAGCAATTCTGCCAGAAGGACTAAATCGTTGGCAAATCGAAGGTGAGTGATGTACCCGCCATTGATGTTTGTACCGTATCCTTTCCAGTCCCGTAGCTTGAAACCTCTTTCAATTCAGTACTAAAGTTTCAGAGATATAACGTCACCCTATCTTACACCTCTTTGCAATTGGATAGGTTTCATACTCTGGTTCTGTATTCGGATAGCCATTGTAGCCCTACTGTACAAACACTTCAGTGCTTTGATATAACAACAGTCAACTTGGCACAGCTGAAGGGACTGCAGCACTGCCCAAATTTCACTATGAAATCAAAGGCTTTCTCATACTCCACATATTATCCGAGCCATTGTGGCAAATTGGACTCCTCGGTCTTCTGTACAATTTACCGAAGGGTATGTATGTGGTCTATGGTGCTAAAGCCTATTCGATAATTGATTTGTTCGGGAGGCTGGAAGTAGTCAAGTCTGCGTGTGAGACGATTCATAATGACTCTCGCAAACAGCATGTAGACGCGGCTCAGAAGGAAATACGGTCTGTAGTTCATCAAAAGAGTGTTGTCCTTTCTTGAAGAACAAGACCACCACAATAAAGTCATTCTCATTTTTTGTCGAACTGTTAGGGCTCGATCAGATCCACTTCCTGTGAGGCTGCTTCTGGAAGAAAGAGTTTATCATAAAGAGTCCCTATTTCTCCATGAAGTCAGCCAGATGCTAGCGCCTTGGGTTCCACTGCCCTATTCCAAATTGCCCTACCTTCAGATCATCATTCTCTCTTGTACCTAGTTTTGCATTGAAGTCTCCCATTAACACCATATAGTGAGTTTTGGGGGAATGCATGGTTCTAGATATATCCTCATACATTTCCTCCACCTCCTTATTGCGATGCACCAAGGTTGGTGCGTAAGTCTGTATGACCTTCCGCAAATACTGTTTGGTGATTCTGAGTATAAGGTACAAAAACCTCGTTGACACACTCTCAATCTTTACAATATTGTTACCGAGACTTGTGGATGATAAATCCAACACCTCCTTGGGACAGATGGTCGCCCTCCCGGTGATAAAGCAAGTTGCCGGATTGGAGGATTACAGTGTCCTCCCCCCTCTCTTCGGACCTCAGATAATCCTATAATATCGCAGCGCAACTTGTCAATCTCTTTTTCCAGCTCCAGGATCTTCTCGTCAGTCCTCAGGGTGCATGTGTTATATGTTGCCAGGTTGAGTCGTCTTAGGTGGTAACCAAATCTCCACTAGAGATTCTTAGCACCGCCTGCCCTGCCGTTACCATGGTAGCTGCCAGGGACTGGGGACAGGCTCTTTGTAACTTTCATCATTGAACAGGTTGGCAACCACAGTTTTTATTTAAATGTTCTTGTGCTGTTATCAGAAAGATGGTGGTGCCCATCTTCAGGCTCAGTTTCCCTCTTTCGCCTCTTACGACACCCACCGGAAGATATGGGGTTAGTGGGTATTCTTACCCGCCACTACATGGGAATTATCCTACAGTGAACAATTATTATAAGCTACTCTTACTATACAAGCCTATATATATTAGAAGCTGAATAAGAAGATTACAATATATTATACAACATATAACTAGTATGTGACTGTGTAAAATATAATAATATACAAACCTCACTAAAGGTCACATAATCCCCATCTTCTAGACCATGACGAGTGTCATCCAAGCATGTAACAACTGCTTCATACTCATGAGTAATGTCAGCTATCATAGCAGACACTGGGTTTTCACCGGTCACATCTAATACAGTAAATTCAGGACCAAAGTCACAGAACACTTGGGAGAATAATCCTCTAGTGTCAGCAATGACTAATGCAATGTTATTAGCGTGAGTAATAGCTGCTACGCGTTCTTGCTCTGCCCGAGAAGCTCCAGTAAGTACCACAACCCGAAATTTTTGTAAAAATTCTTCGGTGAGAGGACCAGTATAAGCTGTTGTTGGAACATAATGATTCAATTCAGCAAGTTGTTCGCATGAGGCCAAAGCTCTATTCTGACCAACGGAACTCTCAGACAAGTAGAACTGAGATGATAAATCAGCAATAGTGCAAACGCGATCATCATGAAGGGTGACAGACTTGACACCTCCGAGAATCACGTTTTTTGCGACTTCTACTCCGAGACCGCCGAGACCAGAGATCAAGACGTCAGAGCTCGCCATTCTGCGCATAGCATCATGTCCCAACACGTAAAGTTGCCTAGAGTATAAACTTTCGTCGATTTCATCTTCTACACGCGTTCCATTGTTCGCCATTGCTGCAGATTTGCAACGGGTCTCTCCTGTATTTAGCTTCCGCTTTTTCGCCGGGGGGTCAACGGAATTATCGGCGACTTCAGCACTAGACATCGGGCACGAACGCGCACAATTTTGACAGAATTTTGCTTTGTGTTCTCCAGCACAATCAAGAAATAGTCTTTATATTATTGAGAACGACATTCGCTCTTCGCTTCGATGAAGGCTCGCTTACTCACTGACTCACTGTCGCGAAGTTAGGCACAAAGCAACGTGGAAAAATATCTGCGGAAGTGATTGCTGTTGTTTTATTTTTATTTTAATAATGCTATTTTGTTATGGATACAATTATATAATTATAAAGATAGTGAATATTAAGTATTTTATTAGTCTAATATTCACATAAAAAACCTAGTAAATGTAAAAGTAAGGACTTACTTTTTTAAATTTGTTTACCAGAATTTAAAAATTGACGGGTCTATTCTCAAGAAAAATAATGTATATAAGAAGGTTGGCAGAATAGCAGAAAAATGTGACATTAATACATATTACTGTTATCTGAATATAATTTTCTTGTAAGAGTAATGTTAAATAAATTATTAATAAATATTTGGACCTGGCTCACGAGGTAACCGAAAATTGGGGTAATCTGTCGACCGTTCCTGTACAATGATATAATAATAAAATTTATAAGTTCAAATCAGACTAAAACACTACAAAAGGAATGAATAATTAATTATTAATTAAATTAATATTTATTTATTTAGTGCGTTTGAGGGAGATAAAAAACTTCTCCAAATATCAATCTCATCCTCAACCAATAACCTAATCCTCAATAAAGAACGAAATCAACAAACTTTTGTAGTTGAGCGGTTTCACTTTTTTTGACCCCCTCTTAAATCGGTGTGTCCCACATAATTTAATTTTTTTTTTCTAAATATAATCGTAGTGTGTAGTAAAATACTGGATTTAGATGGTAACTCAATTTCTAAACTGGTACTTAAAATAATAGCAATGGATATTCATGCAATAGATTAATTAAAAAGAGTTTTGTTTTATAATTAATGACCACTGATTTACTTGTCCCATGAGTCAAATGGTAACAAAATCTGGAAATTACTTTCTTTTTTTCTATGAAAGCATACGACATTTATAATTTAAAAATCATAAACAGTGGTATCTAAACGTATTAAAACACATTAATTTGCCGTATGTTATGTATTATAATTTAAAAATAGTTTTAAATATCGGGTCGTAATTTAGGGTCACCTGACATGTCAAGTATTGTTACTCATTTTTGAATATTATTTTAAACGACTATACATATTTTATTTATGATAATGGCAACACGAACAGTCAGTTGTCAAACTGCCATTGTTTAAAAACAGCGTTCAGTTGTGATAGTCTAAAACGACGAGTGTTGTGTTACGTGAGAGCTACTTCAATATTTTTGTCAAGGTAAGTTATCGAATTTTAAACGATTTTTAATATGTATGTACGTATTATAGTATTTAGAGTCGTGCATTACAATCTAAAGATGAAATATAAACTATTACATTGCTTTTATACTCACTCTTTTCTTTTTTTTAACATTATAATATACGAGAAACGCAAAACGTTACTTCAGTTTGGTTACCGTGTTCATGGTAACGTTTAGGCTGACTACGAAAGTAACCAAACTGACTGCTAAAGTGACGTTTACACGGTGCAAAAGAATGCTGTTTCTTATATTTATTTTATTTAATAATTTAAATTTATTCATTTTACTACAATTTTATCATAATAAGTTATTTTGGAAGTCTTTTGTCACGGATTATTAATAATTAATTTGTGTTAATTAAAAATAAGTTTTCGGGTAGGTATTTTTATCGCAAGAAGGCGATAATTATCGAAATTTACTGAAATTCAAGCTCATTAGTTATTGATATTTTAGGCTTTATAATGCCGCTCACGGCAGCTGAAAAAATGAAAAGGTATAGAGAAAAGTTGAAAAAAGAACGGCCTGACGAGTATGAAGCTCAGCGGAAGCGCAATATAGAAAGAATAAAACTTAAAAAAAAGAAAGTTTCCGAAATGAACTCGACAGAAAAAGTAGAACAAAGAAAAAAGTGGAGAGAATATCAAAAAAGAAGTAGAAACTCAAAAAAAAAATGTGATTGAAGAGTCCACTACCCCTCCGACCAAATCAGAAAAATCTGCAAATAAGAAATTAAATATCAAAATTAAGGTAATAACTGAAAAAGTTAATAAGTTATCAGTGATTATTAAAAATCTAAAAAAGCGTAATGAAAGCTACAGAAAAACATACTATCGTTTAAAAGTAGCCTCCGAAAGAGAAAAAATAGAAATGGAAAAAATTTACAATAAGATAAAAGCCCGTAATGGAGTTTTAGAAAGTGCTTTGCAAAGAACTTACTATAAAAGTGGCACACATTATGATAAAAGAATATTAAAAAAAAAATTCAAAATTCTGAAAACAAATTTTATTTAGCGAAATGTTTAGGTTTAAAGTACAAATTAAAAATGCGGAAAAGAAAGATTAAAAGAACAATGATTGAAGACATCCAATCATTTTACTTGAGAGACGATGTCAGTCGCAGTACCGCTGGAAAAAAAGAAACACGCACAAAAAATAAAGAAAAGCAACAAATACGTTATTTATTGGACAATATTCACAATTTGTTTAAGAAATACCGAGAGGAAGGTGGACGATACGGTCTCACAACATTTTATAAACAAAAGCCTCATTATGTTTTGTCTCCACACTTAAAATCGAGAAATACTTGTTTGTGTATCAAACACGCAAATATTGAGTTTCAACACCAAAAGTTAAGACAGATAGGAATAGTTAAGTTAGACTTGAAAGGAATTCTCGAAAAACTAGTATGTGATACACATAAATACGATTGCATGTACAATAAGTGTCAGGAATGCAGAAATCGAGAGGTAGAGCATTTTGCGGATGAAGAGAAACTGAAAGAAACTATAACTTGGAAACAATGGGAGAAACGGGAACATTACTACATTAAAAAAGATGGGAATGAAAATAAAGAAATAAAAACAAAGAAAACAGGAAAGGTAGAGAAACATGGGACAGTAAAAGATTTGTTAAAAAACTTCAATAGCAGCATAGCTCAACAGTTTAAAAAACACTTCTTTAATATGGTACACCAATGCCAGCAATACCAATAGGCGGTAAAAAACCTAAGAGAAAACGAGGCACTCATAGTTTGTGATTTCTCCGAAAATTATGAGACAAAAATGTTCAACGAGATACAGGCTATGCATTTTGGTGCTTCTAAGTCCCAGATAAGCCTACATACTGGAATGCTTTATTATGGGAAAAAATCGCAGTCATTTTGCACATTAAGTGACAGTACTAATCACCAACCATCTGCTATCTGGGCTCACCTAAACCCAATCTTAGATTTTTTAAAAACCGAAAGTCCCACGGTTAATGTAATACATTTTTATTCAGATGGACCCACCAGCCAATACCGGCAAAAAAATAATTTTTTCTTATTCTCCAAGTTTGTAAGAAATTACGAGTTTAACTATGCAACGTGGTCTTTCTTTGAGAGCGGACATGGGAAGAGCGTGGCCGATGGTATTGGTGGCTGTGTGAAGCGTATTTTAGATGCAAAAGTTAATCATGGGGCAGATATTACCTGCGCTAACGACGCCTATGATGTATTAAAAAAAGATACGAAGACTATTAAAGTGTGTTTGATCGACGAAGATAACATAGATAAAATAAATTCAACAATACAGGACAAAGTAGAAGTTTTAAAAGGGACTTTCGAACTACACCAAATTATATCAGACCAAAGAACGGAAAATATGAAAGACTGTTTACAAATCAAATACAGGGATTTAAGCTGTTTTTGTGGACCTGAACCTGGATGTTGTATGTGTTTCTCACCACGGCATCACGTTCTTGTTAAGAAGTGTGCACCCTTTTATAGCTGCACTTCTTTCAGTGATGTTATCTCTGACGATATAAACGCACCATTATCTTCGGTGCCGTGTCCAAAAGCTAATAATAATGATTTTGACACTATCACTAAATATCCAGAAACTACAGACGATTTAATTGATGTAGATAATCCTGATTTACTTATTTTATCGGACATCCAGAATACTCAAACCGGGAGTCTCGATGCTACATTGGTAATAACCAATTCTGAAGACGATTTAATGGACATAAAGTTTGTCAACTTATCTGACACCCAAGAAAATCAGACAAGTCTTGATATTGCATCAATTACAAATAAATGGAGCATCGAATGTAATCAATGCAGTGTTCCTATTACGGAAAAATATAAGGCAAAATGCATGGCATGCAAAAAATACTATTGTGACCAATGTATCGACGGTCCCATATATTTCGACTACATCTGCGATACTTGTTATGGAGGTAGTTTTCGCAAACATT
Source organism: Parnassius glacialis (assembly GCA_033319125.1). Taxonomy (NCBI): domain Eukaryota; kingdom Metazoa; phylum Arthropoda; class Insecta; order Lepidoptera; family Papilionidae; genus Parnassius; species Parnassius glacialis. The sequence continues at coordinate 46,818,254 of JAVANC010000027.1, read as the reverse complement.
TGTTTCGTTGATTTCTTTTAATAATATAAAGTTATTCTCTAATCATACTTTATTATGATTGTTTGCAGATTAAAAGTTGGGTCCACAAGCGCATCTAAGGCTCCTAAAATACTACGCAATAATGATTTACGCTGATGTTGATACAGTATTCACCATGCAAGACTTCATATTTATATATGTTCATCGCCTTCAGTGGCCATGGACGAATACTCATTTTATTCTTACTGAACAATGTTTTGGGTGCGGAGAAAATACAAATGCTTTATCTAGACCAATGCATTTTTCACTAGCCATGAACAGGCATGATGTTGCAAGTTTATTAATAAGTACATTTTTTTGGTGTCACAACTGCAATTTTTATTCTATTTACGATCATTATCCGATCGATGAATGCGAGTTTTGTAGTTAGTCTTTCGGAAACCTTGTGGTGTAAAATGTTGTCTTTTGTTATTGATCCTTTTTTATTTCTATAGGAGTAAACTTTATCTTTTTAACATTTATTATTAAATTTTAAATGTAAGCTAACTGTGTAGAAGAATATAACTGGGATTGTATTTTGTTTTAATATTAAATATTTCTTTGAAATTTATAAAGATGCTGTTGTACCTAGTGATCGCTTTTATGTTTATTTTCATACAGATCACTAATTAATTTTATTAGTAGGTAAGATTTAAATTTAAAATAACTTATCTCAAAGAATATTACTGTGATTTTATTAGCATTAGATCTATAGAATAAAATTTTTGTTGTTGGCTAGTGATAGGGTTGCACAGGTGTGGATTTTTTTTGATGGTAAGGTTGTTTGGTGTGCAATTTCAGTGTGTTCCTAAAAAATTGTAGATGTGATTTATAAATGTAAAGATAATTGTGAAATAAAAAATTATTTATACTATTTTTTTATAAATGAATAGACTAAATATGTGTCATAGCTAGCAAATATAAGAATAAACGAGTAAGTAAAACACAGGTCATAGAGATAATAAAAATGTATACTTAATAAGAAAATAATTTAATAGTTTTATCTCTCAATCATGAGAACGTGCCCATTCCTTATATATTACTATACTCTTTGAACGTGCCTTTACAATTTTGAGCATGTCAACTTTGTTACTGTCCCAAAAAATTTGAACATATTTTGTAATTTTTTACTTATTTAATTGAGTTGTAAATGTAAATAATGCAGGTATTTTAAAGAAAAGACCATAATCTTTTATAATCATAATGTTTTTGTTGAACAGAGATGCTACATTTTATGTGACCTTAAAAATTAGTATTAACTTAGACTCAAGGTAACAAAACCAGTGAGAATAATGTTTTTTTTTTTAATTTAGAGGCCTAATTTGTGTTAATTATTGCTCTGTTTATTTTCCTTAGTTGACAGGATGGCATTTAATATTAAAATATTTGATTATTTTAAAGTGTACTCATTTATTTTCATTTTTTTAACAAGTAACAAACCTGATTCTAAATCCTAATAACATTTCATATTTCGTTATTTTTTTTCGCCGAAACGAGGGATTTTCTTAGTTTTTGATATAATTTCATTCTTTTCAATAAATTTTCTTAACTATGCCTTTTATTTTAATGGAAAAACTTTATTCTTAAAAATATGTTAATAATTTTAGTAGGGGTACAAAAAATTGAATCCGCCCAGTTAGTCTGTGGCTACTTTATTTATAAGTTTATGACTTTATGAGAGTTTTGGCGGGAACTTGATCTGCGGTGGTTTGCTGCTCCCGTTTTATAGTTTAAATAATAGTTTGAAGTGGATTTTGATATGTAAAAGTGGTGCGATTTTATGTATTAACTGTCTACGCATGTGAACTATTAGTGGAAACGGTGAAACAAGTGCTCTGATGGTGATGGATTCTCAAAATAAGCTGTTTGCATAGGCGCCTTTAGATACCATCACCAATTGTCAGCTGTCTGTTGGCTCAAGTTGCCGTCAAAATCTCCCAAGGGCTGCACAATGTGACGCATCAACATATTGTGAAGTAGTGAACTATGAAGGATAATTATACATTTGGAGAAATTATAATAAACCGAATAAAAATACTCAAGACTTGGCCTAAAGGTCTAGATACCAGACCATAAACTCCAAAAAAAAATAAGTTTATAAGATTTAGACCGAGAGATGAGATTTTAGATTTTAAACGTAATGATTATATTCTCTTTGATTTAGACATATGTAAGTACGTAGAAGGAGTATGTACAATAGAGTAGTCCTTGCCGTATACCTAAGCGGGATAGCAATAGTTTAAGGTTAGTGTTGCCGACGATTCTCTATTTTTATTTTCTTGATTTTTGGGAAAAGTAAATTCTGTTTACTAATTATAGTTAGAATCAATACACAGTATAAGTGTGTTTCTCTCACGCCTTTCCTGTCATTTTAGTCACGCCTCTATAGTTCATTCTCTCTCTACGCGTAAATATCATATTAGTCTGTGGTTTAGACGTATTAAGGTGACACTAGTCGACATTATTTCCATAGAAATTTCGGAGGGGTTTTACTCCGCTGTTTGACAGTGTACATCCAAAGTTAAAGATGATATCGTTTTGTCTCATTATTAAATTTGTCAGTACGGAAACAGAATAGGAAAATAAAATGTTATTAAAAAAATACGAGCTACCAAAGATTCGTTTTTATTGCCAATTTTAACACAACTTTGGGCGTAAATTAGTAATAAAAGAAATGTAAAATTTCCGAAACAAAGTCGGTACCGACACAGCTCAATTATCGAACAATTCAATAAATTTTATTTGTAATTGATTTATGCAGTGGTTTTTTCATAAAACCCCTTCTTCCAAAGGCCTTTTCGTATTTTTTTACGCGCGCATTTAATGAATTATCGTGCATCTCACTGAATAATGTTTCCCCCGGTGCGGTGCGGGAGGACGACGCTTACACACACATGCACGGGCGCGCGCTTATTCGAGTTTTATTCGAAACGATAAGTTTTGCTATTTTGTAATTTGGACGCCAAAGACAAAAGCCGGCATGGAAATTCATATAATTAAAAGAGGTGATGCGTTTTGGACGACAGACAAAATTTTAAAATTTTCGTCTGTAATATAATATAATTATAAAAGTAAAAAAAGTAGTCTATATACGATTACTATTATATAAAATTGCAACAATTTCATTGGTGCCGACGGGGATCGAATTTTTTCATTTTTTAAAATAACGTTACCCCCACACTAGGATTTTCTTCTGTATCTTGGAGGCAGTTTACAAACATCCAGACCCGGAATAGTTATTTGTAGGCCATACAAATACTTGTTCCGTGCGGGATTCGAACCCGCGGCTCCCAGTGCAACAATTCATTGCTAAGCCACTGCGCCACGGAGCTGTCAAATAACCGTTATTCCGTTTATTAGATACCGTTTATTCAGGTATTTCGTTCCCGTGGGATAATTTTCGAGTTACACACGTTCGAAGCCGAACTCTTGAGTGATCGCTGCATGACCACTCGGGGAAAACTAAACATAATAAAATAAGCAATCTATATTAAGTATATAGAGTCACAGCGCCTAATAATTTCGCGGTTTCACCCGCGTCATCACGTGTCCGAGATGCGTGGCATGACATGATACCTAGTTCAAGCATTTTATAATTGCAATCAAATATTTTATTTGATAGTAATGTATGGAAAAATATGCGCGGTTTTATTTCAGTTTTAAAGAAAAACGTACACGATACATGAAAAGTGTGTAGGCAAGAAATGATTCTTGATAAATTTGCTATCAACCTCTTATACTTATTAATCAATTAAACTTTCAAAATACCATAGCAACGTGAAATGAAAGAGTTTAGAAATAAAGATGTAACTAATCATTGTTACGCTCACCCGGGAGATAAATAAAAGTACTCAATTAATTTTGAATTTATTTTAGCTACTAGCTGTTCCCCGCGACTTGGCCCGCGTTTAGTTTAGGGCGGTAATTTTGTTGCACGGACACCTAATAATTTTTCTAAAATCTAAGCAGTCTAAGTTACTTCTTATAACGTGAGCTATCTACTAGTGAAAGTCCCATCAAAATCAGACCAGCCGTTTTGGAAATTAACCGGAACAAACAGACTGACAGACATACAAAAATGTTAAAATTGTGTTAATGTTATAAGTACCGTATATAATTTCATATGCAATTAGTAAAAAGCTGTTATTTTGACATTACAAACAGACACTTCAATTTTATTTATTTGTGTAGATATAGATAATGATTGAACTAAAGGCTAACCTAACCTCGCTCATAGAAGCTTTCAATACTGGCTTTTCAGTTCGCACCGGGCTAGGGGTTACGCGTTGTTTGCGCGTGAAGCCAGGTACCTATTGAATTATTTTAGTATAAAGATAGAAGTTTATCTTCATAAAATTGTCTTGATAATGAATTAACTTTCGTTCGTAAGGATAAATATGCCATGCCTAATAATTAAATTTTCATTTTTTTGTCACAAAATGCCTAATTGTGCCTTATATATAAGAAATAGACATATGGTATCGCGGACTTTTTTTAGACGGAGTAAAGATCTATATTTTTCTATATATATTTATCATTTTGGAAGCGCTTTTTCTTCTGACTTGCTTAACAAATATCGGCTAGCTAAGATTATAGCCTAATGCTATATAGCCTATTCAACCATAGCCCATTCAACATGAATCTGGCTATAATATCCAAAAACATTTTTCAAATCAGACTGGTAGTTCCAGCACGTTTAAGCAAACAAAAACACTCTTCTGCTTTATTATATTATAGTATAGATGTTGCATCGTGTTCTTGTAACTTCGTTTTTGTTGAAACGGTTCGGAACGCCGTACGAACAAGACCTGCGTGAATACTAGTGTCGATATGCTCATCACTGATACTATCACAATGCCAGGTGAGACAGCGTGCTTTTTGGCCGCGCCCACCAGCGAGTTCGAGCCCGCGACTTGTGCCACCTTAAGAAGCTCAAGCCAGCCAAGTCAAGAGCCAAGCGCTGCCGACTAGTAAATCGTTGTAATTCATTCCAAAATACTGCAGAAGGACGGACCTACTAAATCTCACAGATTGACGTACAAGGTAGTAAAAGTCATTTTCCGAAGTGGCTAGTGATCTGATAACAGGACGAATAATATATTTTATTTATTAGGGTGCAGTTAGGTATAACGAGGTATACGGTTTGTACATACATAAAAGAAAATGTAGACGGTTACTTTTGGCTAAAACTAGATCCGCTAAAGTTCGAATAATCTCTACGTATAAAAATCAATTGTTGTCCGTTCTCGCAAAAACTCGAAAATGGCTGGACCAATTTTGATGTTTGTTTTGGTGTGTTTGAGTGGGTCCCTGGATGGTTAAAATTCACAATTAAACCCGGGTAGGTGGCGCTGTTTTGGAGATCAGGGGCAGAAGTCAGGGTGGATCGCTAGTAATTAATATAAATGACTTCTATTAACTTTGTCAAATATACAAATTCACTAGCAGATCTCATCACAGAAATATTACACTCTCTAACAAGATATTGTATAACCCACAATGCACCTGATAAATAACATTGACAAAAGTTAAAACCACGGACTTTTATTTTTTGTAATAAATAAATTCTTTGCACTTTACCCAAACAGTATGGATTTTTTTACGCCCGTGATTAATTCTGATGAAACCTAGGTTTATTTTAATTTATGGTATTACGTCTACCATCTATAAAACATAAGTTCTACTAATCGCAATCGCCTGCCTTTTGCTAAACATTTGATAGGGGTTTATAAGGTACCTTTTATCAGAAGGATTATTCCTAGTACATATTATACCGGGAACTGCAGTAGATTTTGAATTGTTATCAGAAAGATGCTGCTGCTCATCTTCTACTTCATTTCTTAATAGCTGTATTAGTAAATATATTTATTCGTCCTTGCAGGGTAAATAACAAAAATATTCGTCAACCGCATACTTTATTAATTAGAAAACTACTATTGATAAACTATGTACTATTAATATACTTTAGTACTAGTTTACAGGACTTCTTTTCTGCCTAGGAGTTCGTTAAGGTAGACACTACCGTCTCACCTATTTCTGATGCCAAATAGCAGTGCGCATTATAGCAGTGCTGTGTTCCAGTCTGAGGACATACAGAGTCATTTCAATAACACGCTGTAAGACATTGTATTTGAGTTTTTAAAGATAACAACGCATCGGTAGCCATCTTTGTTTGAAATTGCCTGTTACTTTAGTATTTATTATTTTTATTAACGCAATTATGTATTTATTATTTAGTTGTCATATTACAAAAAAAAACTAGTAATGCTATTAAACATTACTAATATTCCCTTTAACCACTTCTGGTAAGCTTAGAATGCTTGTGTTGTGAAATGTTTCACGACAGTAGTTAAATGGTGGATTCGAACCCACGACCTTTCGATTTCATTTGCGGTCCGCGCCCTGCCATTAGACTATTGACGTTTCTGACTGACTGTCTAACATTAGTGTTAAAAAATGAATAAACTAAAATAATTGCTTATTTCCCCAAAATGATCTTATTGTATTACATGGGTAACTAAAACCGACAAACTGACAACTGACAAACTAATTGCAGTTTGGCGAGAGAATAGTAAAAATATGTACTTACCTTTGTATGAATAAATAAATTAAAAAAATAATAGGGACACATTTAAAATAAATACAAACCTGTGTTTGTAGGTCCCGCTCTTTTATTATTTTTTTATAACAAGTAACAAAGAAGCACACGGTCCACTTGATGGTAAGTCGTTACTGTGGCCCATAGACATATACATCTATCCTCAATTACGAATTTAAATGCAGCTATGTTGTCACCCGTGAGTACTAACTAAGGTCAAAAGTACCAGTTAAAAGGTCTTCGGTTCCTGCACTCATCATACGAATCACAGCAGTGTTGAGCTGTTATTTTACGCTGGTATTCTGTGAGTGCGTGGTCCTTCCCCTGTCCAGCCGACCCGTTCTTGCTACAACTATATTATTTATCCATCTGTAGCATGTTTTTTATTTGTTCGAAGCCAGCTTTTACTTTTTACTGAAAGTTAATTGTTTACCCTTTTGAGTCGACTAAAGAATATTAGAATTAGGCAAATTGGTAGATAGATTTTACAGAGCAATAGACATTATAAATATATTTTATCCTTAGATTGATGTTCTGACTGTTAATCGATTTTTGATAATACAAATCGATTCAAACGTTTGTCAACCAACTTCAGACTAAATATTAATTACGAAAAAGAGTTCACAGCACAGACAACATATCAAGCTTAGTCATCATTTAAACATGTTTTCATGATGTCTGTGGCTTTTGTTTTGTCATCGATTCGTTTTTGTTATGCAGTGTAGCACAGCAGTGTAGAGAGAAGGAGGACCATCTCTATTATATAAAAAGTGTCCTTAAAAACGTGTCCAATAAGAATGGTGCTGCAGTAGCATAGGATAAATTAAAAAAAAAGCGCCAAAAGTAATCAGAATAAGATAGATACATAAACAAAGACCGACCAATCCGCTTGGTTTTGTACTACGTAAATAGTTGAAATTTTGTATACTGGCATTTTACTAACTACTCTAGTCATGAAATTTTTTAAATAATTGAATTCAGCTGACTTCACTCCGTTCACAACAGCTATCTTCATATCGTAGTTTTTCAGACGCCAGCGCTATTGTGGTAGGTTTTGGAACATCTATTTTCAGTAAATAGTAGGAAACTTTTTCAACACTCGCCCCTTGTAATATGGTTTTCCTTGTACTCTACACTCCATAGTTTTTGTCTCGTATTCCATAGAGTACAAGTAGATCTTCTACTTTTTTAGTACAAGATTTGATTTGACATTTGTTTCGTTTATTTTGTTGTCAAAATGAAATGTCAATCTATTGTCATGATGTGTTAACGCGAGTGAAAGGACGTCGTTTTGGATAAATTTATTGAGACAAAAAAATACGGGTTTTCTGTGAACAGAATGACTGTCGTGTAAATAATATATAGTGTGAAGGATCTTTGAATCCCGTTTTTAATTAAGATTTAAGACCTCCAGTTTAGTGAGATCGCAATCATGGTGCAGGAATACGTTTCTCCTGTCAGGGTTCACAAGTATCCGTTTGAAATGGTGATGGCCGTGAGTATTACCTCAAAGAACTTAATAGTTGTAAGTTTCGCGTTTTTTTTATGTATTGAGGAAAATACGTCTTGAGGTGAATTTATAATTTTTAATTTATTGTATTTGACAAAAAAACCTCTATTTTGTACGAGCGATTGTTTTGAATTAAATATGTAATATTTATTTTCAAAACAATTAACATTAGATCCAATTACTCAACGATTTTTATTTTGACCATAAGTATACAAAATCATTTATACCTTCTGTTGTTGCGGCAACTAATCTTTCCGAATGAAATAGATTTATAGCACGTAAGTGATCAAGTAATACATACCAATTTTGACACAAAATTATTATTTACATCAACTATTTAATGATGTATCATCTCATAGCTTATGACGAAAGGTAAAACTGTTTTTGAACTAGTGCCGCTTTAAAAAGAATTATAGTATAATAAATATTTATATAATTATTATATTTCTGTTGGTTTCCTTGTTAGATGTTCCCACCATATAGGTATTGCCTGAATCAATGGTAGATAATCTTCCGAACACTTATGTAATAATCTACATTGATTAAAATATATCTATTCAATCCTATCCTTACAGGTATCCTTATATATTATAATTTTTATCTCCAATGCACTATATAATTTTCCCTAATTTTGTAATTGAGTTTTCTCCAATATACTCACCAATATAAATAAATCTACCTAAATTGATTCTCTACATTTCAAACTGTGGTGATTCTGGAAAGTTAGATATTATTAAAATGAACCAGTTATTATAATGAAGGAACATTTTTAATTGTGTGTCTGTGTGTGTGTGTTAAATCTAGCCAATAGTTTTTATAAGGATAATGTATTGCAATAGAATGGATTAAAATATATAATATAACATAGAATAACATAATACATATTAGTTATTTCCTCCAATACCACTGATTCTGAAAAACCTCTAACCTGGAGTACTAGCTAGAAGATAGCAATTTCATATTAAACTTTCTACTCACTACTTAGTAAAATATATGCCTTGGGTGGTAACATAATAAAGTCTTGTGGTAGAAAAAATTCTTGTGGTAGAGCTATGCCACATTATAGTTGTATCATTAATGAGTCGGCCCCACAAGGGAAGGACCATACTCTCATATAATTCCAGCGAAAAATAGCAGCTTAACGCTGCTGTGTTATGTATGGTGAGTGTAGAGAACCGGAGATCCTTTTTACTGGAAATGAAGCATTCTATCTTGATCCTCAGGGGTGACAATGCATCTGCATTTTGATTCTTAATTGAGGATAGATGTAGCTGTCTATGAGCCACAGCATCCACTTACCATCAGGTGGACTGTGTGCTCGTTTGTTACCCTTATTCTATAAGAAAAGTCTATCTAAAGTATTTTTAATCTTTCCATGAAATTTAGTAGGTTTGTATGTAATCATTATTTTAAACAAAAAAAATGATGCCAAGTGCTGCTGAAGCACCTTTGAGTTTGAATGACACCTTTGTAGTTAACAACATTGAATACCATTGTAAGTTGTTGCCAGGGTTGAAATTGGTATCACAAAATCATTATTGGAGTGAAGTAACCTAATTACTTTACTCTTACTTAACTTAATCCCTATGTTATTTTTATTCTGCTGATAAATGTAATGGCAATTCAATGAATTAATTTTTTAAATATATTTAATTCAATAAAATTCACTTCATATGCTATGTCCTTGGAACCAATGTGATATTTTAAAATATCATTGTCTTATTCTTACATACTGTTTACTACATATATCATGCATTATGTAATGTTCAGTTTTTTCTTTTGTCAAGGTCAACTAATTCTTTAACACATCCATTTAATGTTAGTTTCATGAGAGTGACCATACCATGAATGTGCTACAAAAATATATACAAAAATATATAAATATAATAACATTCATTTGTTAATAACTTTTGACTTTTAATAATTTTTTGAGAAAAAGGGTCTTACAGACTGAATAGACTGAAGGATAGATAACAAAGTAATTTGATAAGGTTTCTATTTTGCCTTTTAAAGTAATAAACACTAAAAAAATAATTTTCGCATTAATAATGTTAATAAAGATTGTCGTTGAAATCTGAAAATTTTGTCAATGCAAAATTGCCAATATTCAACAAAGCACCAGCGTTATACTAAGAGATTACAACCACTCCTATCATGAGGTCCTAGATGATAAAGCTTATTGCTGCTGTGTTTCATATAGTGAGTGTAGAGAACCGGAGACCCTTTTTTACTGGAAACAAGGCTTTCCATCTTCGTACTCAGGAGTGAAAACGCATCTGCATTTTGATTCTTAATTGAGAATAAATGTACATGTCTATGAGCCTCGGTATTCACTTTCCATTAGGTGTACTGTGTGCTCGTTTGTCACCCGTATTCCATAAAAAAATAAATAAAAATAAAAATTTTGTACAGCCTACTTCAATATAAGTTATTAAGAATAACTCAAAAACTATTGGCTTGACCTTGATCAAATTCATATGGGAACACACGAGAAGTATAAGCTTTCATATAAAAAAGAATTATCGAAATAGGTCCACCCAGTAAAAAGTTATGAGGTAACACACATAAAAAAACAAAAAAATACAGTCGAATTGAGTACTGTCTCTTTTATTGTTACCTCCTCATGGGTGACACGGAATGCAGTACAAAGGTGGAATGTCTCTTTCATAGCAATCAAACATAGTAGAAATTCATTCAAACTCCTCATATTATCCTTTTCTGAATAACAAATTAATACATGTTTTATATTGTATCTAGTGATTATATAATATTAACTAAACATCGACACTATCTTCTTTGAAATCCTTAACAATCCTTAATCCTTACAGCCTATTAAAGTCCACTGCTGAAAGGCTTCTCTCATAGACTGCCTCAACGGGGGGATATTTGCCATAGTTGCCACGCTTGGCAAGCGGGTTGGCAAACACAGTTTTTTATTTTTCACCGATATTAGGAAGACGCGGCTGCCAATCTTTTTTCCATAGGAGAGGGGGTAAACGAACATACGGCTCACCTGATGGTAAGTGACTACCGCCGTCTATTAACAACTGCAATACCAAGGGCATTGCAGTTGCGTTGCCGGCCTTTTAGGCCGGCCACATACATACGAAATTCCGTTTCTTGATTCTGTTTCGGAATCGGGATTCCGTGAATACCTACCACACACATACGTTTTTTCCGTTCGAAATAACAAGGGTCAGTTGAGAGACGTCAGCCATTGATTCTAGACGTTCTGCCAGCGAATAATGACGACGATTTTCTGATAGCGATTTCATTGTTGCTGTATCATTCTTACTAGGTGCATCCCCTTATCTCCCTAAGTTTGCAATATTTTTTTTTATAGGGTAGGATGACAAACGAGCACACAGTCCACCTGATGGTAAGTGGTTGCTGTGGTTCATATACATCTACATTTATCCCCGTTTGCTAATCAAAATGCAGATGGCTTGTCATCCGTGAGGACTAAGATGGAATGCCTCTTTTCCAGTAAAAAGGGTCTCCGGTTCTCTACACTCACCATACGAAACACAGCAGTGTTAATCTGCTATTTTACGCTGATATTCTGTGAGAGCGTGGTACTTCCCTGGTCGAGCCGACCCATTGGTGCTACAACTATACTTCTAATATAGCTGCAGCATGGCTCTACCACGTATAAAATATTATGTGAAAAGATCTGTCTATCCAGACATATTTTCTAAATGCTTATGTCTGTAAATTCTTTCGACGAATTATTAATAAAATAAGATGAAAGGTTACGAAAAGCTATACACCTACAAGATTAAATGTAAAAACATACATAAACACACCTACTCGCTTTGGTCGTGCGACGAACACTGAGCGTACGGAATTTTTACCAATGTGTGTTGTGACTCGTACAAAATCTATGGAAGACGTGGGTTCGGAGCGGCTGTTTTCCGTTCGGGATCCCGAATGCACAGGCGGTCATACGGAATCTCGAATCGGAGAAATTCCGTACGGAAAAATAACGTACGTGTGTGGCGGGTCATAGATTTTGTATGGACTTACTGCGTTCGGAATCCCGAATCGGAATATCGAAACGGAATTCCGTATGTATCTGGCCGGCCTTAAAAAGGAGTAAGCTCTTTTGTTGAAGGTCCCTAAGGTCGGCCACATACATACGGAATTCCGTTTCGAGATTCCGTTTCGATATTCCGATTCGGAATTGCGAACGCAGCAAGTCCATATAAAATATATGACCCGTCACACACGTACGGTAGTTTTCCGTTCGAAATTTTGCAGGCAAAACGGGATTCCGTATGTGTGTGGCCGACCCATTCGGAATTCCGAAACGGAATCTCGAAACGGAATTCCGTATATATGTGGCCGGCCTAAGTCGTATCGGTTCGGAAAAATCGCCGGTGGTAAGCTATTCCACAGAGAGGTCGTACGCGGAAGAAAACTCCTAGTGAAACGTACAGTGGTGGGCCGCCAAGCATCCAGATAGTGTGGATAGTATCGAGAGTTTTGCCGCGATGTGCGTTCGTGAAATTTGGCGGCTGGGATTAATCCAAACAATTCCTCAGAGCACTCCTTGTGGTAAATGCGAAAGAAAATGCAAAGGGATGCAATTTCTTCGCAGCGCCAGTGAATCGAGCCGATCGAAAAGGACTCGGTCGTCGACAATTCGAGCCGCTCTGTGCTGGATGCGGTCAAGTGGAAAGAGCTGGCACTGGGGAGCCCTAGCTCAAGCTTTTTAGAGGCCAATTTAGCCTTCTCTTCCAAGTGACCACGAAACTGCAAGTCACTCGATATGTCTACGCCGAGGATTCCGATACTGGCTGATGCAACAAGGGGAGTGCCTTGAAACTGAGGAGATAGAATAAGGAGGTCCTTTTTAGCGGTAAACGCGCAAACTTGTGTCATCTGAGGATTAAAATGGACTAGATTAAGTCGCCCCCAATCCGAGACTTTGTTCAGCCAAGACTCGACTTCAGACACAAGTTTGTGTCGGTACTCGGCGACGTTTTACCGAGAAATATTTACACGGCCGTTATATAGAGCATCACCAGTGCTTTCATCCGCATAGCAATGAATGTTACCGGTTTGCAACATATTGGTATGCAGAAGAAACAGCGTTGGTGATACCACGCAGCCTTGTGGAACACCAGCGTTAATAGGATTGTAGTCGGAGCTTGCACCGTTTACAATGACCTTGATGCTCCGATCTGCACGAAAGCTGGTGATCCAATTGCACAATTTCTCGGGAAGCCCATAGGAAGGGAGCTTCGAAAGAAGCGCTTTGTGCCAAACCCGATCGAAGGCCTTCGCTATGTCCAAACTAACGGCCAGTGCCTCCCCCTTGGACTCTACTGCCTCCAGCCATCTATGAGCCAGGTAGACTAATCATTTGGTGATCCTCAAGGTACCTCATAAGCTGGCAGTTAATAAAGGATTCCATTATTTTGGAGTACAAGGAGGTGATGGCGATAGGCTTGTGGTTAGAATGGTCTGAGCGGTCGCCTTTTTTAGGGATCGAGTGGACAAAATCCTTCTTCCATGATTTCGGGACTACGCCTAGGGAGTGGGAGTACCGGAAAAGACGCATTAGAACCGGTGCCAACTCCGGAGCACACGTCCTCAGCACAATTGGGGGGATTCTGTCAGGCCCACTCGACTTGTGGATGGACTCGACTCGGCAGAGAGAGGAGTGCTTTGCGAACCGAGCGCTGTGTGAACCGCACATCCGGCATGGAGCACTCACAGCGCGGGATCGTTGGCGGTGTATTCCCCCCGTCACCGAGAGTCGAGTTGGACGCAAAGGAAGAGGCCAGCAGATCGGCTTTCTCCTTTGGCGCATGGGCCAGTGAGCCTGTGCAATCTCCTGATTTGTTTCCTTCTGTCGCCTTACGACATTCACGGGATGATATGGGGTAGTGGATTTTCTTACACGGCCACTACACACGGAATATATATTTATGTTATACATAACTGTTATTTTTATCAAACTGAGTGTCTAATAAATTATTATAATTATATTATATCTCAATGAAAGCTGTATAATTAATAAATATGTAAAGTCGCGTGAGCCAGTTGTTTGATCAAGTACTCAGCGCGTGGTCTCTAACATGTGCCACGTCTGAATATTTGCGGTGCGGTGCGGAGCTGCTGTAGTTAGATTAGACGTTTTGTGCTCGTTTGAGGAAAATGTTGTAACTTTATCATAATTGTTTTGATGCTGCACAGTTTAACAAAAAAGAGGAAATATGACTATTTCATATTTTTACTCGAATAAAACAAATTTTACTGATTTTATCGCGTTCAATTTTAGTCCCCGTTCCCCCGTGATGATACGTTGGAAATTAAAAATAAGTAGAATTAAACGCTATAAAATCCGTCAAATTAGTTTTATTCAAACAGGAAATATTGTTGTGGTTATACGTGCTTTGAAAATATGTATTATTTATAGAGATATTGCACGCCTCACAACGTGAGGGAGTGCTCTACTCTCGATATGTGGTCATACTACATATTTTGTACGTGGTATAGGTGCAGCTATATTAGTAGTATAGTTGTAGCACGAATGGGTCGGCTCGACCGGGGAAGGACCACGCTCTCACAGAATACCAGCGTAAAATAGCAGCTCAACACTGCTGTGTTTCGTATGGTGAGTGTAGAGAACCGGAGATCCATTTTACTGGAAAAGAGGCATGCCATTTTAGTCCTCACGTGTGACAACGCATCTGCATTTTGATTCGCAAACGCGGATAGATGTAGGTGTCTATGGGCCACAGCAACCACTTACCATCATGTGAACTGTGTGCTCGCTTGTCACTCTTATCCTATAAAAAATAACTTCAATTTTGCTACATATAATCGTTCTTATACTTTTAGCTAGACATCAAATCCATATTATTATTAACGTTACAGTAACTACAGATATTGAATTATAAGATTAGTTTATTTTCTAATTGATTAACTTTAGATTACATAACAAAAATGTAACTGAAAAAATACTGCCGTCCGTTGGTTTGTGCGTCGGTGAGTCTTCTCGCTTAATAGAAATGTAAGCAATAGATTGAGATATTATATAGTATTAAATAAGATTCCATTAATTCTAAGGAGGATCTCTATTGATTTTGATTATTGAACTCAACACCGTTTAAAAGTTATTAATGAAAGTCGTACAGATTTTGTTTTTTTTTTCTTATTAAAATTATCGTCCCTGTTTTTATTTTTTCATCAAAATTAAATGAAACGCTCATGAGTAGTGCACTTTTGGGTTTACCAAATTATTTTGAAATTACGTATATAGTACTTAATATAAGTATATAGTGTCCTCCAGACCGAATATTGGTCACGGCGGCCTGTCCCAACGGTTACTGCTCGGATCTGCAGGATAGGATTAGGTATAGTGCGCGAGTGTGTACGTAATCACAGGTACACTATAATCCCTCACTGATGAAGTCCGATGTGACAGCAATCCGACCGGGAGAGATCAAGCGCAGGATCAACAGCTTTACGTGCTTTCTGTGGCACCGGGATGAAACACCGTGAACTGTCAAGCTGTCCTGCCAATTATAGTTGCCAACCATAGTTGCTATGGCAATTATCCCTCCTATAAGGCGATCTATGGGAAAGCCCCATATATATAGTATTTTAGATCTAGAGATCTAAAATATTGTTCATAAATGGATTCGGTCTCCCATGCCAATTTGTGACATGGGATTAAAAACTACAATCATTAAATGTAAAATTTGTGTAAAGCACAAACTATATCCATAAACCCACACGCACTTGCGATAAGTCCACGATAAGTTTATTTTATTACGTAAGTAAGATGCCATTAAATCTTTAGTGTGTATGTAAAAACTTTTTAAACTAAAGCATAATACTGCGATTTTGGAAGGTAGGTCACAAGGAAATGTAAGGAGATCGATTTCTCTTTAGACAATAAAATTAAAAGTACTCACAATCGTGTAGAAATCATACCTACTGCTAATTTCTTTACATTAATGTTGGAGAAATTAATTTGGAAGAAAAACCACTTGAATATGGAACCTCTTCTTTTTTTTTTGAAGTTTGTCGCTAGAAAATTTATTCAAACGGTAAAGATAAAGATGATTTATTTGTTACAATATAGTACATTAAAGTTGTTACAAAAAAATTCAGATCCTAAATATTCTGTCGTTTCCGGCGTACAAATATTTTCAGACAGATTATGTTAGAATGTAATAGAAAATCAAGACATTAATTAGAATATAAAAGTACTTGTAGCTATACTTAAGGAAAGTAAATATTATCTATATAAAAACAAAAATGTCAATCTATTAATTCATAATATTTTGCATGCCAATAAATTAAGTCGAGATTAATTTCAATAATTACAATTCAAGTCAAATTTATCATTTAAGAAGTAATTTATAGAGTTATAACATCTATTTAAAAAAAAATTAAATAATTTACTTTTAAAGATTCCTATATTCATTTTTTTTAAACAGACAATTTGTTGTATTTTTTTTTTATAGGATAAGGGTGAAAAACCAGCACACAGTCCACCTGATGGTAAGTGTTTGCTGCGGCCCATAGACATCTACATCTATCCTCTATTACAAATCAAAATGCAGATGCGTTTTCACCCGTGAGGACTAGGATGGAATGCCTCATTTCCAGTAAAAAGGGCCTCCGGCCACCTGCACTCACCAAGCGAAACGCAGAGGTAAACCTCTACTTCACGCTGGTATTCTGTGAGGTCGTGGTACCACCCCGGTTCGAGCCGGCCCATCCGTGCGACAGTAAGAGCTGCCGCCTGGCTCTACCACTGTTACACTGTTTGTATACATGTATTGCCATACAATATACATTTTTTGAGTATAGTTGTATTCTTTGCTTTGGTACAGACAATTTATGTATGTTTCTACTAGTCCTAATTATAGCGTCGTTCTGTTTTTTAAATATATTACTATTTTTGTGAACAAAACACAAATTTCGTAAATGTATAATGCTGGAAGCGGCAATATTTTATGATTGCGAAAAAGGGAAATACAACTGTCTGATTGGTGTGCTCCGCATAAAGACCTTACACATTTTTTCTCTCCGCGAAAAGCTCTAATGAAATCGACAGAATTAATCCAAATTATTAAGCTGTAACGTAGGATCGAAGAAACATATGCACGATAGGCAGAAATTGCGGCCTCTATGTTAGCCACTCGTCTTAAACTATATAGACCAAAGACAAATTTATCTAACTTTCTACATTAGGTTATCAATATGTGTCTTCCAATTACAGAACTTGTCTATTGGTACACCTAAAAAGTTGGTGTGGTCAACTACTTCGATGACGTTTTTCTCCTATTCGATTGTAAGTTGTGCTTGTTTACTATTATATGTCTGAAATCTTGTCATTTTAGTCCAATCTATTATTCAACCAATCTATTATTTTTTCTAAAGTCCTAATCATTTCGTGTTTGTAGTCAAAAATTTTATTATTAATTTCAATATTAATGGTAATGTCGTCAGCATATGGCACACATTTGTGTTTAGTTATGTTGGAAATATCGTTTATGTAGATTGCGAATAATAGAGGTCCTACTATATTTCCTTGCGGCAATCCGCATTTATTTTCGCGATATTGTGATCTATAATTTTTTTTTAAGATGTCCAGAGTAGCTTGATATCTCGACGCATTATCTTCTATTAATTTTAGTGCATTACCTCTTATACCATATCTGTTGAATTTGTGACACATTAATTCGTAGTTAACAAAGTCAAATGGCTTTGACATATCAATGAAAATGGATGTTATAGGTATTTTGTTGTTTAGGCTGGTTGTTATAAGTTTTACTAAGTTGAACCATGCTGAAGTCGTTGACTTGTTTTTTGTAAATCCATATTGCTCTGATTTTAATATTTCATGTTTGGTAAATAAGTTATAGATTCTAGTATCTATGGCCTTTTCAAATACTTTAGATAAAAGGTATAAGTGTTGTGGGTCGATAATTGTTAATATCACTTTTATTGCCTTTCTTGTAAAGTGGTTTAACGATAGAAAATTTTAGTCTAGTTGGGAATATGCCTCGAACAAAAGATAAATTGACAATGTGGGTCAGTGGGAAAGATAAATATTTGGTTTAAGATTCTAGTAATAATATCATCATAACCTATAGAATTGGTATTATTTAAGGAATTAATTACTTTTATAATGTCAGTGTTATGTATTGGAACTAGATAAATAGAATTGGCATAAAATGCATTGTTATTGGTTGTTATTTTATTTGATGTTTTAATGTCATTTGTTAAAAAGTAATTGTTAAACACATCCGCTATTTTATCTGACTGATAATATGTATTGTCGCTAGTAGTTATTATAGTTATATCATTAATAACTGCCACATAATTATTTAATTTTTTTATTATTCTCCAAGCTGCCTTACTTTTGTTCTTAAAATTGAGTAGGTAACATGTATTGTCAAGTTTCTGGGCTTGCAGTATGCATTTCCAATTTTTTTTTCTATGTTTGTAATTTATTTTCATATTTCTTTTTTTGTTTGCTGTCGAAAGACAGTAATTCAAATATAAACGTCTTTTATTAATGCTACATTTTTTAATACCTCGTATAATCCATTTGTTCTTAATAGGTATTTTGTTATTTTTACAATTATTTTAGTGAATCAAAAATTATGAAAAAATGTCAGAGTATCATGAAAATGCCGTGTAGTGGCGGTCAAGAATATCCACTACCCCATATCCTCCCGTGGGTGTCGTAAAAGGCGACAAAGGGAAACAGGCAGGAGATGGGCAGCAGCATCTTCCTGGTAACGGCATAAATACAATAAAAAAACTGCGGTTGCCAACCCGCTCGCCAAGCGTGGCAACTATGGCAATATACCCCCCATGAGCAATGACAATAATAAACGGCCCCCAGTCCCCGGCGGCCCCGCTATTCCTGGCTACGGTGGCGACCATGGTAACGGCGGGGCAGGGGGTGCTAAGAATCTCCGGTGGAGGTTCGGTTGCCACCTTAGACGACTCGACCTGGCAACGTACAACGCACGCACCCTGAGGACTGACGAGAAGATCGTGGAGCTGGAAGAAGAGATAGACAAGTTGCGCTGGCATATTATAGGATTATCCGAAGTCCGAAGAGAGGGGGAGGACACGGTAATCCTCGAATCCGGCAACTTGTTCTATCACCGGGAGGGCGACCATCTGTCCCAAGGAGGTGTCGGATTTATCGTCCACAAGTCTCTCGTTAACAACGTTGTAAAGATCGGGAGTGTGTCGACGAGGGTTGCGTACCTTATACTCAGAATCACCAAACGGTATTCGCTGAAGGTCATACAGGTTTACGCACCAACCTCGGCACACCCCGATGAGGAGGTGGAGGAAATGTATGAGGATATCTCTAGAGCCATGCATTCCTCCAAAACCCAATATACGGTGTTAATGGGAGACTTCAATGCAAAACTAGGCACAACAGAGAACGGTGAGCTGAAGGTAGGGAAATTTGGAATAGGGCAACGGAACCCAAGGGGCCAGCAGCTGGCCGACTTCATGGAGAAAGAGGGACTCTTTATGATGAACTCTTTCTTCAAGAAGCGGCCCCACAGGAAGTGGACCTGGTCGAGCCCCGACGGTTCGACAAAAAATGAGATTGACTTCATTATGACGACCAGACGACAACTGTTCAGTGATGTCTCAGTGATCGCGAGGGTGAAAACCGGGAGCGATCACCGAATGGTTAGAGGCACACTGAACCTAAATGTTAAGTTGGAGAGGTCTCGTCTGATGAAGTCAACGCTCCGTCCCCCTCGTGCTCTAATCCAAAGTCCCGAAACCTTTCAGCTCGAGTTACGAAACCGTTTTCAGTGCCTAGAAGACTGCAATGAAGTGGACGATATGAATGACAAGCTCGTGGAAACTGTCCATGCGGTCGGAGCTAAGTTCTGCAAGACCCACCGCAGAAGAACACAGAAACTCTCCGATCACACTCTTAATCTCATGGCTGTTAGACGGGAGATGAGGCTACATTCTTCAACAGATTTGACAGCATACAGGCAACTGAACAGACAGATCTCCAAATTCATGCGGCGAGACTTACGCAACTTCAATACAGCTCGTATTGAAGAAGCGATCGAGCGGAACCAAGGCTCCAAAGTCTTTGCCAGAGATCTGTCTGCCAGAAAGAGCCAACTGTCAAAGCTGAAGACCGAATGTGGCAGCATCGTTTCCGGGGCACCTGAGATTTTGAGTGAGATTGAGAGGTTCTATGGGCAGTTGTACACGTCATCGTTGGAGCCACACGCAAGTGTGAGTAACGATCCAAGAGCGAGTCTTATTCGACACTATTCCGAAGATATCCCGGACGTCAGTCTGAGCGAGATTAGAATGGCTCTCCAGCACCTTAAAAACGGCAAGGCCCCAGGCGAGGATGGAATTACAGCGGAGCTTCTGAAAGCGGGTGGAAGACCGGTACTTGAAGTCCTTCAGAAGGTCTTTAATTCCGTCCTCCATGGTGGCATTACACCGGAGGCGTGGAGCAGAAGTGCGGTGGTCTTGTTCTTCAAGAAAGGTGACAACGCTCTCTTGAAGAACTACAGACCGATTTCCCTTCTGAGCCGCGTCTACGTGCTGTTTTCGAGAGTCATTACGAATCGTCTCGCGCGCAGACTTGACGACTTCCAGCCTCCCGAACAAGCCGGTTTCCGAAAGGGCTTTAGCACCATAGACCACATACATACCCTACGGCAAATTGTACAGAAGTCCGAAGAGTACAATTTGCCACTATGTCTGGCGTATGTGGACTATGAGAAAGCCTTTGATTCCGTCGAAATTTGGGCGGTGCTGCAGTCCCTTCAGCGGTGCCAAGTTGACTGTCGGTATATCGAAGTGCTGAAGTGTTTGTACAGTAGAGCTACGATGGCTATCCGAGTACAGAACCAGAGTACGAAACCTATCCAATTGCAGAGAGGTGTAAGACAGGGTGACGTTATATCCCCGAAACTCTTCACCGCTGCATTGGAAGACGTTTTCAAGCTTCTGGACTGGAAAGGATACGGAATTAACATCAATGGCGAGTACATCACTCACCTTCGATTTGCCGACGATATAGTCCTCATGGCAGAATCGCTGGAGGAGCTAAGCACTATGCTCAATGACCTCAATAGTGTCTCCCAACGGATAGGTCTTAAGATGAACATGGACAAAACAAAGATTATGTTTAATGTCCATGTCACACCTATGCCGATAGTTGTTGGGAGCACTAAGCTCGAAGTTGTTGACGAGTATGTTTACCTGGGACAAATAGTCCGACTAGGTAAGTCCAACTTCGACCGAGAGGTCAATCGACGGATTCAACTCGGCTGGGCAGCGTTCGGGAAGCTACGACACATCTTCTCGTCAGAAATACCTCAAAACCTTAAAACAAAATTGTACAACCAGTGCGTGTTGCCAGTGATGACTTACGGAACTGAGACGTGGTCCTTCACTGCTGGCCGTATGAGGAAGCTCAAGGTCGCTCAGCGAGCTATGAAGAGGACTATGCTCGGAGTTTCTCTGCGTGATAAACTTAGGAATAAGGATATCCGCAGTAGAACCAGAGTAACCGACATAGCTCAACGGATTAGTAAGCTGAAGTGGCAGTGGGCCGGCCATATAGCTCGAAGAACCGACAACCGATGGGGAAGAAAGGTTCTCGAGTGGCAGCCTCGTACCAGTAGGCGAAGTGTAGGGCGTCCCCCCACAAGATGGAGTGACGACCTGGTAAGACATGCAGGAAGTCGATGGATGCAGGTGGCTCAGGACCGTGCTTTGTGGCATTCCTTGGGGGAGGCCTATGTTCAGCAGTGGACTTGTGAAGGGCTGTAATGATGAATGATGATCATGAAAGTAGTTGAAAGCCAAGTTAGTATCCTCGACCTCATATACATCAACAAATCATAGGGCTGAAATATAGGACAGTAATTTTTTCACGTTTTCATTACTAACTACTACTTCTCTTTTTTCCTCAAACTCTTTGTTCTTCGTCAACTTGCGAAGTGTAGTACAAAGTTCAATCAAAAACACATACGGATTTTTGTCATTGCTTCCTATACCTAAAATTATAATATCATCTGTATTCCAAGTCTCTAATATATTATCAATACTGTCAAATATTTGCGCGCTGCATACATTTACATATTCTGGAAATTGAGTAAACATTGTTCCACTTGTTTTTACATCTCTGCTTACACATTTATTCAGCGATTCCTCGTACTTGGTGATCTCCTAGGATTATGATATTAGGTGTTGACGAAGTTTTCTTAATTTTGTTTAATATTTGTTTTTCTTTTTCTTCGTGTACATAGTTTGGAGGTTCTTTACCTCTGGTTACATTCTCAATGTTATAATCATTTGATATACCCATATTATTAGGATTCGTATATGTAAGTTTTTTTGCAAACAAATTCGGTAGCACGCAGGGGTGATATCCTAGGCGTCTTTGTTTAAAAATAAATATTTTTTTTGCTTAATGGGATAGGTGTTCGTTTTGCAATGGGTGTGCAAGTAATCTTGTCATCGCGAGTGAGTTTTTTTAAACAGTGTGTAGTTCTGTCTTTCTCTTGTAATTTTAAATCCATTAATTCAATCTGCAAATTCAATTTTGCAATATCATTATGCGCTGATTCTAGTTCTGTTCTTACTGAGGATAATTGCAGATTCAATTCATCGATAGACGATTTATTTATGGCGTGAATTAAATGTTCACTTTGACTAGTTATATGTAACAGCGTGAAATTTGTTAACGATTGACTTATTTGGAAGTTCTCAGGATCGTCAGAGAAAGTTCTCTTTCGTCTTCTCATTGTAACGTTTTCCATAATTTTAGTCGATTTTATTGTATGATAATTACCTAATAACTTTGCAATGTGCAAATAAAAATAATACAAATGTCAAAAAAGAAAAAACAAATAAAAAAATTGATATATGACAAAAATAATGTTCAAATTAAACAAATGTACAAGCAAAAACAACAAAAATGAATGATGAATGAAATAAATTATGATAAAAAATATAAATAAAAAGATTACTACAACATTAAAAACAACTAAAACTATGACAGATGTGTGATAAAAAGATATTACGTAGGTTTTGAAGTTTCAGGATGATATTTGAAATATTACTTAATTTAATGCAAAATAACATTCTCTTCTTTACTGTTATGTTTACGTCGCACTGAATGAGTTAATTTTTGAATTAATGATCTTAGAAATATTTTTAAATTGTAAAATATACGGAGTCGATAATGCAACCGCGAGCGCAGTGACATTAATGTTCATCATCATCATCATTACAGCCTTTCATAAGTCCACTGCTGAACATAGGCCTCCCCCAAGGAATGCCACAAAGCACGGTCCTGAGCCACTTGCATCCATCGAATTCCTGCATGTCTTACTAGGTCGTCACTCCATCTAGTGGGGGGTCGCCTTACACTTCGCCTACCGCTACGAGGCTGCCACTCGAGAACCTTTCTTCCCCATCGGTTGTCGGTTCTTCGAGCTATATAACTGACCCATTGCCACTTCAGCTTACTAATCCGTTGGGCTATGTCGGTTACTCTGGTTCTTCTGCGGATATCCTCATTTCTAAGTTTATCACGCTGAGAAACCCCGAGCATAGCCCTCTCCATAGCTCGCTGAGCGACCTTGAGCTTCCTCATACGGCCAGCAGTGAAGGACCACGTCATATTAATGTTGTAGATTAAGTAATGGAATTGGTTAAACATTTTTTATTGTGTATGTAGAATAAATAATAGAATTCGTTAAAATTTCTTTACTGACAATATCTATTTGGGGATAGGTAGGCGGGGAAAGGTAAAGTTTACATTGCTGTGTAGTTTACGTGGAAGTTTCGAGAGTTCCCTGGAGATTTTGCACACGCTATTTAACTGGAAACATGTAAACTTCAAATGTTGTGGTGTAGTGACGATATGGTTAAAATTTTCTTTAATTCGTTGAATCCGTTTATTTAAATAATAGGCAAACACTTTTTTATAGAATAAGGGTGACAAACGAGCACACAGTCCTGTTGATAAGAGTATGGTGTAGCCCATAGATGCCTACACATATCTACGATTAAGAATCAAAATTCAGATGCTTTGTCACCCCATGCCTCTTTTCCATTTAAATAAAAGTAGTTTTAACGGATTTCTAAAATTATTAATCTGGAGGTAACCGGGTTAACTATGACATTGATATGACCTCAGTCCCCCCGTGACCATGGGTGCTGTAAAGTGCTCGAAACGTCGGGAATATAAAATAAGTTAATATACGTGATAAAGCCGTGGTAGCTCAGATGGTTAGCGCTAGCTGTAAGTTTCACGGTACGCGAGAAACTCGGGTTCGATCCCCGCCGGCACCAATGAAATTGTTAATTGCAATTTTAAGTGCTGATTTACCACGTGCTCGACGGTGAAGGAAAACATCGTGAGGAAACCTGCATGTCTGACAAATAAAAAAATAAATATATTTCGAAGACGTGAAGTTCGCCAACACGCATTGGGGCAACGCGGCGGACCTTTCCTTGCCCTAAAACTCTCGCAGAAATGAGAGGAGACCTGTGTAGTGGGACGTGTATATTAGGTTGTAACTTTAACTTAAACGTGATAAAATCCTAAAAACTAGTTTTATTTAAGTGTGTAGTGTTTGCGTAAATATAAGAAATAATTATGTCTCTTATGTATCCAGTTAAAAGGGTCTCCGGTTCTCTACATTTGCCATATGAAAGCACAGTAGCGTTAAGCTGCTATTTCACGCTTGTATTATGTGTGAACGTGGCCCCACCGCGGTCTAGCCGACCCATTCGTGCTACAACCATAAAATATCTCAGCAGCGTGGCTCTACCACGTATAAAAATTAATCTTTAATATAACTTTATTAAATGGCACGACACCTCTTCAGTTTAGAAGACCGTTTGCGTATGCACCACCTTCTTACGTATGTCTACCTACAAATAACAGTGCGTGCAGCGTGCACTGCTGCGTTCGGGATATGCCTTCAAGGGAGGGGGGGGAGAGGGGTCTATAGTTGCCATGCTTAGCAGGCGGGGTGCCAATCGCAGTGTTTTATACTTTTAAGTTTTTATAAGGAAGATGCTGCTGCCCATTTCAGTTTTCCTGTCACCTCTTACAACACCCATGGCTCGATATTCTTACACCGCCACTACACGGTTTTAATAAAACCGTCCTCTTCTACTTTGACAAAAATTAATGGTCTAACTGAGTGTCGCAATTAATTAATTAAATTTAATGTTTATACTTTAATTAAAAGTCATGACGGACTAAATGCTTTGCCGGTCAACACGAGGCATGACGAAACACAGATCCAAGCATATTTTTTTAGCTTTACTGCTAAAAATCAATTTTAATATTACTTTTTTCTTAAATATGCAGCTTCATTCGATGTTATATTACAATTGAACTTACAACAAGAACATCGTTTTTTACGTGGTAGAGCCATGCTGCAGCTATATTATGGCTGTAGCACGAATGGGTTGGCTCGACCGGGGAAGGACTCTTTTTTACTGGAAACGAGGCGTTCTATCTTAGTCCTCACGGGTGACAACGCATCTGCATTTTGATTTGCAATCGAGGATAGATGTAGATGTCTATGGGTCACAGCAACCACTTACCATCAGGTGGACTGTGTACTCGTTTGTCACTCTTATCTTATAAAAAACAAATCTACGGAATTCTACGGATATTTTTATACCCACCTATTTGGATTTGGAAACATTCGAATTGGTAACATTGCCACGACTTAGCTCCGCAACTATGCTAGGCCACTGCGCCATGGAGCCGTCAATTCAAATACTAATTAAGTACAAATTATTATTGAGTTATCTCAATTAAACAGTTGACCTATCACATTTTAAAAAAACTACACTGATAACCGGCGAGGTCACAGAGACGAATACAGAATCAATCTGAAATCGCATCTATTGCAAAGAACTATAATTAATTTTTCATTGTACCATTACGTCCAAATTAGCAGGAAGGATATTGTAACTGTTTCCACTGCCGTTCCTTCCTATTCCGCAATGGCCTAATTGTGTTTCGATCGATTTTCGACTTACGTGCATTAGATTTAAGAATATTTTGTTATCATGCTTAGGTTATTATATATATATATATATATATATATATATATATATATATATATATATATATATATATATATATATATTAGGCAATCGCACTAAACAATCTAATTTAATATAATATGTATTACTTGTGAGATATATTGTGTTTTCATGCGATTGCCAAGTTAATCTATGTATCAATCTATGGACTGAATAAATTAACCTACTTGGAATTACATGGATCTCACAACTTTTTACAGTAGAAGAACTGAGTTGCGAGACTTTGCTTTTTAACAAGTTATGTTTTTGATGGCATTATCACATTGTGCTTAAATCATGTCAAAAATCTAATCTAATACTAGAAAAACTTAGTCACACAAGGTTAACACTCCATATCTGCTCATATTTTCTTTATATATTTTGCTTTAGTTCTTAACATCGGCCTCAAAATGTAAAATTTATTAAAAGTTTTATTTTTCTTAATTTTATTTAGGATAAACAATGAGTTAACTCAAATAACAAGTTTGTTTACGAAATTAATTCAAAAAGCTTAGAAAAATTTTCTCTCATTATTTTATCCTTCAGCAGCCGTTTACTTACATAAATCAAATTTGCTCACATAATCATAAACAATGGAAGCACTCACTTTCATAATAATTTCATAAGAACTGTTCAAAATTCTTTGGGTTTTACGAACGTCCTCCATGCAATAAAATTGAATGTTCATTTTCGTATATGTAACGTATGCATTACTGAAAAATAAAATTTAAAATTCCAAAACGTTATCCGCGTAAATCTGTACCTTTGTTCTATCCACTTCCTTCCAAATCGAATCTAGGTCATAACAATAGTTTAGCTAGAAAGTCACGTTTGCTGAATTTGATGTCGGCTTCTGTGGACATTTTTAGCGATTCCTAGTCTAGACATAGTATTTAAGATTTCGATAGTATAAAATGGTAATTTTGTTATTTAATTTAATTAGTTACCGTCCTTTTTCCCTGTCCTATTTTCGGTATTCCTTAGTTTTTAATTTATATACCGACTTCAAAAAGGAGGACGTACTCAATTCGACTGTATGTTTTTTTATGTGTGTTACCTCGTAACTTTCTTCTAGGTGAACCAATTTCGATGATACTCTTTTTATTTGAAAACTGGTTCTTCTCAGTGGTCGCTTATAAATTTGATCA
Organism: Parnassius glacialis; assembly: GCA_033319125.1. NCBI lineage: Eukaryota > Metazoa > Arthropoda > Insecta > Lepidoptera > Papilionidae > Parnassius > Parnassius glacialis. The sequence goes on along the minus strand of JAVANC010000027.1, from coordinate 46,790,866 downwards.
CGGTCTGACCAATAGCTATTGAGTTATCCTTAATAATTTATATAGATGTCGATTGTACAACATTTTTTAATTTTATCACTTGTTTTTAAGTTATCTTTGTAATTTATTGTAATTTATGTTATAAAATTTTATTCTTCTTGTAAAGGAAGTTGTGGCCGCATTAAATAGGTTTTACATTTAAAAATAAAATTTATATATTATCATATTTGTGAACATGTATTATTGTAATTACCTCTGGCTGTCCTTAAAGAAATATATAAATTATTGAATCAACGGGGTTTTACGTGTTTCCGTTGTAAACGACCGAGATAAGGATGAGTTTGAACTGTTTGTGTTTTCCGAGCTAATGTTTTGTAGTTGCAATACACAATAAAGGAGAAAAACCAAGTAAAATTTTTAAATAAATATAATTAATAGAATCAGGCGTTACTTTGCGGAAATCCATTACATAGAAGCTTTTAGAATTATTTTTTTTACGGTGGCCACCGTCGAGTCTATATCACCTAAGGATGCCTCGTGTAGAGGCGAAACACGTGTCGTATTGTCGTCAGTGGTGTGTCTTGCTTAGTGTAGTGGTGTTGGGAGTAGCGGTGCTGGGATTAGTGGTGACGCGGATAGTGCACGCAATTGAGGGAGGGCGGGAGGTGCTCTTAATACTAGGTAAGACACATCATTTTATTTTATAACGCGGATATTTGCAAAGTAAAAAAAAATATTTTTTCGAAATCCTTTAAATAAACTTAACATTAAAATAATTATAATAAATATATTTGACTTCCAGTATTATATTTAAAAAATTAAACTAAATAGCTGCATTACATTTACAAAGCGTAATATAAATATCTTTATTACTTATATCTGTTTTATTATACATACTTACTTATTGTATTATTAATTAATGGCTGCTACCGGCGCGTTGCTGCCGCAGAAGAAACAATTGCGTTAATATAGTTATATTGTTTAATTGGAAATGATAATACATTCATTGAAGTTAAAAGATATAAAGATAACTTTCAAACAAATGGGGGCTAATAATCTTCCACTCACCAGATGTCGCTAGTTGTGACTGAGGTAAAGTGTTTTGTTACACAGTGTTAGTTAATTGAGAAATTAGTTTTAAATAATAGTTTATCATTATCTAGAGTATTATATTAATACACAACACAATGCGTCAATGCGACCAAATAGGCGATATATTGAAAATGGGCCAAATTAAGAGTACCTTTAACCGACGAGCGTGTATGCGTAGGTATATGGATGTGGAGGAAGCGAGAGAGGTGTGTCAGGATCGTGCCAAATGGAATTCCATAGTCTCTGCCTACCCCTCTGGGTGACAGGCGTGAGTGTTTATGTTATGTTACAATGCGTCAGTGGTTTGATTTTTAATTTTTTGCACTTTATAACTCTTTTTAAAAAAATCGGCTTGTAGTTATATTTATAGTTTGGTTTATTCATTTCTAATGAAATTAATATAAAATATAACTAATAATACATAAAGAAACCTTAAAGATTACATTTTCCTAAGAAATTATCGTCTCCGCTATGAAATCTGTCAAATACTTTACCTCACTGTAAAGTGGCGCCGCCCTGGTGGCAGAAAAATTCGTGGATGCCCTCATTTGTCAGTACGATACGCGCGCGACCTAATGTAAGTTAATGTACTATGCCTATAACCTTCGCATAAGTGCAAACAATAAGTCGACAAAGTTTTACCGCAATCTGATGAACGGTATCGCCGCGCATAAAATACGAAAAAGTAAACTACATATACCTATAAAGTTTTCATGCTTTTGCATTTCATTATTATTTATTTTGATAACATCTTTCTTGAACATAGAAATACGTATCCTCGCGGACGAGTTCAACCTCAATGGGCATTGCTGAATATCATTGCTACTGTAACCGTGCGATAGCGTTATGTTGAGTCAGTGCCCTTTTCAGTATCACGTCACTCATGCAATCAGATTATTTTATGTCTGTTTTCTCTTATTTATTTTTATCTTTGATGTTTTTAAATAACATTTTATTTTCTGTATCAAAACTCCAATTTTCTATTGTCTAAAAATGTGCATTCTGGCGTAGCAATGAGTTGCAGCGCTAAGGGCCGCGGGAACAAGTATTTTACGTGGTAGAGCCATGCTGCAGCTATATTAGTAGTAGGTATAGTTGTAGCACGAATGAGTCGGCTCGACCGGGGAAAGACCACGCTCTCACAGAATACCAGCGTAAAATAGCAGCTCAACACTGATGTGTTTCGTATGGTGAGTGTAGAGAACCGGGAACCCTTTTTACTGGAAAAGAGGCATTTCATCTTAGTCCTCACGGGTGACAACGCATCTGCATTTTGATTCTTTATCGAGGATAGATGTAGACGTCTATGGGTCGCAGCAACCACTTACCATCAGGTGGACTGTGTCCTCGTTTGTCACCCTATCCTATAAAAAAAATGATCTACATATATTTGTTCCTGATCTGGATGCTTGTCCTTGTGTCCTAATGTGCAGTTGATATACTTCAGATTCTATCGGAAGTGGTCCTCAGATTTCAAGATGCGAAGTTACGCTTCTTATTCTATTGACTGTAGGTGTGGGTAGTAAGTCGCCGAGACTTGTGAAAACAGCCAATTATAGATTTAATTCGTCGAAAGCGTTACATTATCAGATTCGCGTAATGTTCTCGTTACCAAACTATTGCGGTGCGCGGATATTATTAAATTGATTGCAAACACTCATTTGAAAGCGAGTATTGCATTAGTGATTGTTTTTTTTTAAAACCGGTTTCTTAGAATGGATGCTTGGCATTTTGGTATGATCTTTATACAAATGAAATTTATTTAACTTTTGACGTAGGAAATCAAAATTTCAATCATCATTGATCAACTTGTTTAAGTCCACTGATGCAGAGAGGACAGGCCTCTCCTGTTACAGGCAGGAATAGTCAGAGCCACATACCACTGTGGATGTGACTATAACTGTATAACTGAAGCATGTTCTTTTATTAACTACTATTTGGCTTCAGCATGCTAAATCTTTGATACCTCTAGTGCAAGGTCAAAGTGTAGAACGTTTGGCGGGACTTGCAGCGCGTTTCTCAAACAACTTGAGCGGAAGCCACTCGGGATAGTATAGATGCTGTAGCCCATAGACATCTACATTTGTCTTTGATTAAGAATCAAAATGCAGATGCGATGTCACCCGTGAGAACTAAGATGGAATGCCTTTTTTCCAGTAAAAAGGGTCTCTAGTTCTCTACACTCACCATGCGAAACACAGCAGTGTTAAGCAGTTATTTTACGCTGGTATTCTGTGAGAGCGTGGTCCTCCTCCGGTCGAGCCGACCCATTCGTGCTACAACTACAATATAGTGGCTCTACCAGGTAAATGTTGCCATATTGCGATGTTTTTTTATAATTTTGAGTTGTTATCACGAAGATGCTGTAGTGTTGCCCAAATGCAAGAACAAGACGAGAATTAGCCAGTCTTGGTCTTGGTCTTGCGCCAATGCACCTGGTCTTGGTCTTGGTCTTGCAGCAAGAGTCTCGCAAGTCTCGCAATTACCTATTTACCTATATTTATTAAACGTTACTTTAGATCTTAGAACAACTTAACAGAGTATGTACATTTTGAGCTTGAATTAACATGCCATAGTAAAGACCAACCCAATTATTAAATGTCTAAATATTTAATGAGAAATTCGAAAACTCAACTGACACCGAGTGAGGTTTGAACCCACGACCTAAGCGATCCGTGTCGATGCTCTAACCAACTGAGCTATCTACCGTGTTTCTTAATAAACGTTTACATTTAATAAGAGCTTACATGTGCTAAAATATGGTTAAAACTTGTAAAAACAAATTAATGATATTAACTTGACTGTATTTTAAAGAACATTATCTGTCTAGAAAGAGCTTGATAGGCCCTCATCTTATATGAAATGGAGTAACAGAGTTATACAATTTACTATTTATTTAAATAAAAAATAAAATACAATACAAATTAAATTACATAATAGTATACCTACAATAGCTTTGATATTACTGTTACTGTATACTACGTTAATTAAATTAAATTTGCCTAGGTACGTTACTTGCTGCATTTATCTAGGTACTTACTAACTACTAGAGTACGACAGAAGTTAATAAACCGACACTGCCAATCAATTTTTGGAAGTTTTTTTTTTTTTTATAGTAGAGGGGGCAAACGAGCATGCGGCTCACCTGATGGTAAGTGACTACCGCCGCCCATGAACAACTGCAACACCAGGGAGGGAATTGCAGATGCGTTGCCGGCCTTTTAAAAAGGAGTACGCTCTTTTCTTGAAGGTCCCTAAGTCGTATCGGTCCGGAAAAATCGCTGATGGTAATCGATTCCACAAGGAAGTCGTGCGAGGAAGAAAACATCTTCTAAATCGCACAGTGGTGGACCGCCAATCATCCAGATGGTGTGGATGGTATCGGGAGTTCTGCCGCGATGTGCGTTCGTGAAATTTGGCGGCTGGGATTAATCCGAACAATTCCTCAGAGCACTCCCCATGGTAGATGCGAAAAAAAAATGCAAAGAGATGCAACATCTCTTCGCAGCGCCAATGAGTCGAGCCGATCGGAAAGTACTCGGTCGTCGACGATTCGAGCCGCTCTGCGCTGGATGCGGTCAAGTGGAAGGAGCTGGCACTGGGGAGCCCCTGCCCAGAGATGGGAACAGTATTCCATGTGAGGCGGAACCTGCGCCTTGTAAAGTTGCAGGCGGTGTACCGGCATGAAATACTGTCCCGCTCTGCTGAGCACGCCAAGCTTTTTAGAGGCCAATTTGGCCTTCTCTTCCAAATGACCACGAAACTGCACGTCACTCGATATGTCGACGCCGAGGATTCCGATACTGGCTGAGGCAACCAGGGGAGTGCCTTGAAACTGAGGAGATACGACAAAGGGGTTCTTTTTGGCGGTAAACGCGCAAACTTGTGTCTTCTGAGGATTAAACTGGACTAGATTTAGTCGCCCCCAGTTCGAGACTTTGTCCAGCAAAGACTCGACTTCAGACACAAGTTTGTTCCGGTACTCGGAGACGTGTGTGATTTTAAAACACAAAATGCGCGAATATGACTTCACTCATTCGAAATTCAAAATTTAATATTTTTTATTCGCGTAGGCATTATAAATACACTTTTGAATAGTCATAATCACTGTTCTCCCCAATTTTTTTCTTTTCCATGTTCAGGGGTTCTAGTTCTACTGAAAAGAATCATGGAAGAAAGTAAGAAACTCAGTAGTTGCTCTTTTCAAAATATTTTTACAATAGTACTATAATTATGTAAAGCGATTAGTCAAACATAAAATGTCTAATGTATAATATGTAGATACCAAATCGGTATACAAATTTCTAGTTAGTCCTGTGTAGTACGAGAGGTCAGCTTTTTTGGCTAAACAAGCTTTAATGCGCGACTTAAATTAAAAAGGTGAAAGATCTAACATTTCTTTTAGAATTTTGTTATAAAAAGCGTACACCGCTACCCACGAATGAATTGTATACTGTAATTGTGTAACCGGAAAGTAGATAATGTGATTTTAATTTCATTTTTTTTATTATAACTGTGTAAATCAATATTCTTTACATGTAAGTGAATATTTTGTCATACATATATGATATTCTCAAAAATATATTGTGATGCAACAGGCAAGATACCAATTTCTTTAAACAGTTCTCTCAGATATACTCGGTCTTATTGCACGCTTTTTATTTTATATGCACACTTTTTATATTATTCGATTAGCATTGTAGAAAATTTTTACACGTTTCAAGTGTGTTGAAAGTGTCTACAATATTTATCAAATGGGTGACGACATATTCGAACAGTTGCAAATATTGTACGTACGGCAGGGCGGCGACGATTGTATGCGATTTCAATAGAAGCCGCCGGCGCGTGTATCTTGATCTTGTACTTCCGAATCAGGTCAGTATCCGACCTTTGATGATGCCGACAAAAGACGCCGCGCACTATCAAAGTGCTGATGGTCAAAACTAGGGATGCTCTTTTTTCTTTTAATAGATATTTTCATTCGCTATGTATGTTTATGGTATTGTTCGTAATGCGCATAAGTCCAATTTTCCAAAAAAATTTAATATATTTTTTTGCGTCTCGTAGAATCTCTAAGAGTATACCCGAACTCCCATAATCCCTGAAACAACATTCAGTCCTAACAGCAAGACGAAGAGTCTCGCAGGCTTAGTCTTGTTCTTGTTCAAATCTGCAGGGTCAGTCTTGGTCTTGGTCTTGCTAAATTTAGGCGGTCTTGTTCTTAGTCTTGGTGTTGCAAAAATACAAGAACAAGACCAAGGCTCATTTTGGGCAACACTAAGATGCTGCCCATCTTCAGATTCAGTTTTCCTCTGTCGCCTTTTACGACATCCACAGGATCCGTGTCTTTATCCTTATCCGTATTCTTATCACTTACTTCTTACTTTACTCTGTGTGAAGGTAAATGAATATATACCAAGAAAACCATCAGATTTAAAAATAAAGAATATTTTTAAAAAAAGCGTCTTGTCTCCTTCAAATAACGACCATATTTGAAGCAGCACACATATGCTATTTTCGACGAATTTCGTTTTATAGACGAGCTCTAAAAACGGATTATCTAACTACGGAGTAGAAAATTTTAGTTTCGGGAATAAAAATAAGTACGATGGGGTTAAATTTGGTGAATACTGTGGTTGATCGCCTATCAATTTATTGCGATTGTTGCGTTTTTGGCCTTTAGTTTATTGCGTTTTTGGCTTTAAATTCATGCAAAGGTTGGCCAGAGACTATCAAACTTATTTCTTTTACCGCCCCCTTTGAAAATCAATTATTTTTCAGCGCCCCAATTTTTTATACACTCCTAAAACTTAAAAACCACAATTTTTCATTATTTTAATTAATTTAGTTATGGTGTGCTATATTAGTCGGTTCTGGTGTTTAAACTTACATTCTAAACTAGACATTATTACCAGTGAGAGCAAATAAAACGCAACTTTATAATCTATACTAATATAATAAAGCGGAAGAGTTTTTTGTTTTTTTGTTTGTTTAAACGCGCTAATCTCTGGAACTAACAGTCCGATTTGAAAAATTCTTTTTGTATATTATAGCTAGATTCATGTGGAGTAGTATAGGCTACCTAGCATTAAGCTATATCACTCAGCTAGCCTAAAATATGGGTATTTGTTAAGCAAGTCAGAAGAAAAAGCACACCCGAAATGATTTATCCGCGTACGCTGGTGTTATCGTCAGGGATACGTAAATACAACGTTCTAGAAAAATATCCGCGATACCATATGTCTATTTCTTATACATAAGCCATAATTAGGTATTTTATGACAAAAAAATATTGAAAATTAATAAAGTGATTTATGAGCGTTATTATTAGGCATGGCCTATTTATCCTTACGAACGAAAGTTACTTCATTATCAAGACAATTTTATGAAGATAAACTTTGTTCTTTATACCATGTTATTTGGACGCATAGTTTAAGAGATTATGTAACATTAAAATAATTCAATACTTGGCTGGGCGCGTGAACGACACATAAACCTTAGCTGCCCGGTGAGAACTACTCACCGGGAGGGGGAGGAAAGGGGGATAAAACTTAACTTCGCTCTACATCATACATAATATGCCGACAGATAAAAGTACTCCATTAATTATGCCAATTTTTCCATCTATTGTTTTCAAATAAAATATTTAATTGCAATTATAAAATGCTTAAACTAGGTCATGTCACGCACCTCCAACACGTGATGACGCGGGTGAAACCGCGGGGCACAGCTAGTATTAAGAATATATTTTAATCAAATTAAAAGAAACATTATAGATAGGTAATCAATTTTAGTTTAATCTAATGAGATGGATGAATTTGATGACTTTTAACAAGTTTGTTGATATCAGGTTTTTTTTTATAGGATAAGGGTGACAAACGAGCATACAGTCCACCTGATGGTAAGTGGTTGCTGCGGCCCATAGACATCTACATCTATCTTCTATTACAAATCAAAATGCAGATGCGTTGTCACCCGTGAGGACTAAGATGGAATGCCTCATTTCCAGTAAAAAGGGCCTCCGGCCACCTGCACTCGCCAAGCGAAACGCAGAGGTAAACCTCTACTTCACGCTGGTATTCTGTGAGGTCGTGGTACCACCTTGGTTCGAGCCGGCCCATCCGTGCGACAGCAAAAGCTGCCGCGTGGCTCTACCACGGTTCGATTGAGTAAACTCAAAAACAGTCTTTAAGTTCGGTAACATGCAAACGATTTATTTTTTTAGTAAGCAGCGTTGTCGCAGCACTAAATCCACGTGCACACAAATATGACGATTAGAATGCTATCAAAAATCGTCGAACGATCGATCACAATCCAGGGCACACCTGCGGAATTGACTTTTGTAGCCAAAATTTTTGGTAGCCATTTTTGAATTTGATTTTTATTTCCTCGTTCGTTGTCAGTTCTGCCCAGTTGCCCCTTCTCCTACAACAAAAAAATAACAATGGGACTACTGGCAATACCCTAAAAATCACTCCTTTTTTAATTATTCTACATACTATGTCTTAATACCGATTTCTGTTGTTATGTGGAAATTATTTTGTGTTTTAGTTCTTTAAGTTGCCGACTTCCAAAAAGAAAACGGTACTCAATTCGACTGTATGTTTTTTTTATGTGTGTTACCTCATAACTTTTTACTGGTTGAACCGATTTCGATGATTCTTTTTTATTTGAAAGCTGGTACTTCTCGTGTGGTCCCATGGGAATTTGATCAATCCATTAGTTTCGAGTTATTCTTAATAACTTTATTGAAGTCGGTGGAATTATAGTTTTCATACGACTAGACAGTATACTTACTTGACCGTGTGCCCTTCCGGAACGAATTAATTATGCACGTAACCGCGCATATCGGAAAACAATGCGTGTAGCATTGACTTGAGCGGAATTGAAGTGGTTTTTAAGTTCGTGTTCGTTCGAAATGAAACTAAATGAAAACTCTTTAATTACGACGTAAGAAATTAAAATCTTCTTCGTCAAACCCGTGTAGTGGCGGTGTATGAATATCCACTACCACCATATCAGTGTCGTAAGAGTAATATATCGTAGTAATGTATCGTAAGAGGCGATAGAGGGAAACAAAACAGGAAATGGTTTACAGCGTCTTCCTAATAACCGCTAAAAATAAAAAAATGCGCTTGCCAACCCGCTTGCGCAAGCGTGACAACTATGGCAAATATCCCTCTTTGAGCTATCTATGGGGGAGGCGTATGTTTAGCAGTGGATTTTAAAAGGCTGTAAAACGGTAACGATTGTCAAACGTCAACATGTTATATAATCGACCACCGTTTCAAAATGAGGTTCCTCTGTCCGGAGAAGAAACGGCGAAAGATGCTGCGCAGGTATCCTCTTTTTTGTAATTTTTTTTAAAGCATACATAGACCGTCTAGTAGTCTTTGATAAAATAATAATATCTACACATTTATTTTATATATACCAAGATGTTTGTTTACGATTGCTACAAAATTTTTAGAAATTTAGCTCTTTCTTAACAAACCAAGCGGTGTCGCGTCGCACGTCAAAATATATAGGCTGCACTAAAAGTATCGGGAATGGAATATTTCCACTGTCCCTGTCATATTAAAATGTTTTTAATTGAAAACTCCTTGGTTTTAGAAATCGAATACCATTTATTTATTTAAAAAAAGATTCTCGGTCTTGTCACAAGGTTTTATCAAACTTGTTTAGTCGTGGAGAAAATGGAATTGACTCGAGACAATTCAAGAGCGATGATTTATTATGACTTTCGAAGTGGTTTAACACAAAAACAGTGTGTTGACCGGATGATTTCTGCATTTCGTGATGAAGCCCCATCCAAAACCACAATTTATCGCTGGTTTGCTGAATTTCAACGTGGACGTGTCAAGCTCAGTGATGGTCCCCGTCAAGGTCGTCCAAAAACTGCAGTCACCCAAGAAAACGTTGATGCTGTGTGTAAACTGATTGAGGAAGATCGACATGTGAAATACCGCGAAATCCAGGCAACTTTAGACATTGGCATGAGTCAAATACAAATAATCTTGCATGAACAATTAGGTGTAAAAAAGTTGTTTCGGGAGATGGATACCGCATTCGCTCTGTGAAGAGCAAAAAGCGGCTCGCGTTACTTGGTGCGTCAGAACTCTCGAAAGATTCCACGATGGATCCTCAAATGCTGTATACAACATCGTATCAGGTGACGAATCCTGGATATACGCGTACGAACCCGAAACAAAAAACCAGTCACGAGTTTGGGTGTTCGAAAATGAGTTAAAGCCAACAAAAATTGTTCGTTCACGGAGTGTTGCAAAAAAATGGTGGCAACGTTTGTCTCCAAAACCGGCCATGTTACGACTATTCCTCTTGAGGGACAAAGAACGGTTAATGCAAAATGGTATGCTAGCATTTGTTTGCCACAGGTCGTTTCTGAACTCCGTAAAGAGAACTGCAACCGCCGCATCATCCTCCATCACGACAATGCAAGTTTTCACATCGCACACAGAACAAAAGAGTTTTTAGAGCAAGAAAACATAGAATTATTAGACCATCCGCCGTACAGCCCCGACCTAAGCCCTAATGATTTCTATACTTTCCCTAAAATAAAGAATAAATTGCGTGGACAGAGATTTTCATCACCTGAAGAAGCTGTGGACGCCTACAAAACGGCCATTTTGGAGACCCCAACTTCCGAATGGAATGGTTGCTTCAATGGTTCCATCGTATGGAAAAATGTGTCAAATTTCGCGGAGAATACTTTTAAATAGTAATGTTGTGTCACTTCCTTAATTCCCGAAATTTTCAGTGCCGCCCTCGTATCCACCGAAATGGATAGAACGGACTCGTGATAGATAATGAAGTTACGTGCTATCTCTTCACTATTTCCTTCATTCAATTAGATGTTTTAGTCGGTTGAATAGGTTGAGACTACCCTCATTTCTCCCGGAACGATGAAATCTCGACCCTACTTGATGAAAAAAAGCTAGTAATCGGGGAATAATAAATTTTATCTTGCTCTCCTGTAATTTTTTGAAAAATTGAGGTTCACCCCTTTGCGACGTCAACGAAGATTTATGCTGCAAAACTAAAGCTTGTTTGTTTTGACTCATAGTTTCGGGTCATTTGAGTTTTGAGCCTCATTTGAGTTTCGCGTCCGGGATAATGCTAAGGAAAACAGTGGAATCTACAAGCCTAAAATCCTCATCATTAAAAGATGTATTGGTATTAAATAATCTATTTATTTGATAAAAATTTTGTAATATTTAAATTGATATTTCAAGTTAAACAGCTTTACCGTATACCGATGTCATATTCTTACATTTGATATTTGTACGAATTGCGAATAGTCTGTAGTGCAACATTTGCTTTAATATTGGATAAAACTTAATATACATTTAGTAATTGAAATAACCAATATCTATGTACATACGACCAATATTTGAATAAAGGCATGCTCGTAGACAAACAAAGGATAAAACTCGAGAGTATAGAAATACATGTATTTACTGAAACACACACAAGACCTGAGACCTTTATTTATTTAATTAATTTATTTAATTCATATGGCTTACTAACAGTACATGCTCATATGCTAACAGTCGACTTACACAATAACATGTTAAATAACCCAATAGTTTCTTAAGCTAAGTGTAGTAGTGACTACTTGCTAGTGAACATATCTGAGGAATTGTTCGGACTAATTCCAGCCGCTCAGTTTCACCATCGTACATTGCGACAAAACTCGCGATACCATCCATACCATCTGGATGGTTATAAATAATATTTAATCACGCTTATCACTGGAGCTAGCAGTCCGATTTGAGAAATCCTTTTTTTTATAAGATAGCCAGATCCATTAGCATTAGGCTACACCTTTAGTAAAACTCTTTAGATATTGTATAAAGCTAGCTGAGAGTTCTGTTAAGCAAGTCTGAAGAAAAACCGCTCTCAAACTGCTTTATTCGCGTGCGGTGGCGTAATGGTTAGTGATACGTAAATGCAATGTTCTACATAAATATTGATCTTTACTCCATCTAAGAACAGTCCGTGATATCATATCCCAATAGCTTCTAAATAATCCACAATAAGGTATTTTGTGACAAAAAATTATTGAAAATTAAAAAGGGATTTATGAGCGTTATCATTAGGCATGGCATTATTAATCCTTTCGAACGAAAGTTACTTCATCATCAAGACAAAGAAAAATTTAACTTAGTTTAAGATTTATTGAAAAATTAAAATAATTCAACACGCTGCGCTACACGGCGCGCGAACGACGGATAAACCTAGCCGCCCGATGAAAACCGAATATAGCACATAAAACCATTATATTTTAATACCATTTGAAACTGTCACTATAAATATTGTTCCGTATCGTCCTATAAGAGTGAGGGAAGAGAGTGCATTCTGTATTTGCGCAAACACTCTGGCACTATAATCCTGTCCTGCGCAGATGGCTAGTCTCCGTTGAGACTGGCTGCCCTGACCGAAAGTTTGTTAGAGTCTGGAGGACAATATTACGCCTAAATAATTAATAATACGATTTCAGAACTGTTGGCTGGTGACCTCAATTAATGTGTGACATTTGAACCGCTTATCAGGTGGCGTTTTACTACTTTGTTATAATACTACTTGTTAGCCGCTCCGCTTATTACGTCGAAGACAATCGATTTGATAATCGCAAGGCACAACTTTATCAACAAAGTATGAACCGCCCACGACTAACTTTGACGATTTATAAAATATTTACTGAATGTCGTCTGCGTTCGTCATTCACTTCCGACGGTCTCTGTTCACCTGGTACATACACTTCGAATGTACGAGGTGAACAGAAAGGCCGATCATCAGCTACCCGTATCTGTAACTCCAGTACTATAGGTGCGGAAGTGATATTCTATGCAGTATTAAAGATAGGTACCAGGTGCGATCACAGTGGTTTCCGATACTCGGTGACAGGCTCATACTGATAAACGTAATACATATACTCCTGATTCCGTTTACCACAATCTCCAATATGTCATTAGATTAAACCGTGGTAGCAGATGGGACACCCGTTTAGGATTTTTTTTAAATTTTTTGGTACGTTTTCTTCCACCGTCGAACAACCAGACGCTTGGCCAGCAGTCTTCCACCCTTTTGTTATCGCCTTACCACGTATTTGAACCAAATTATTTACTGTATAGTTCGTCATGCGTACAGAAAAGGTGTGGTATAAATTGCCAGCATCTGTCTTTCCACCCGATTACAATGTGGGATTTCAAGGCAAGAGTGAATTGGGTTTTTGGTAAGTCAGTGCGCTTCACCATCTTCGGCTGCATCACCACTTACCATTGGGTGAGATAGTCGTCAAACGCTGGCTTAGAAAAGTAACGTGGTAAAATTAAAAACATAGTACAATCGACTTCAATATAAATTAAATGAGAACATTATCAATGTAGTCGAAGTCATTTAAATACGCATTATTAAAGATAACTCAAAAACTACTCAGATTTGATCAAATTTCGGAACCGCACGAGATGCAACATCTTTCAAATAAAAAAAGAATCATCAATAACGGAGAGCATAGAAAAAAAGTTCTGAGGTAACACATAAAAAATACAATCGAATTGAGAACCACCTACTTTTTTGAAGTCTGTTGAAAAAAAAAGAACAAAATGATCGATGATACTGATCTGATATGTTTTAATAATGCGTACAGTCGGCTCTATTCTAAATTATTACTCACTGAAATACTACTAAAGATAGAACGGTGAACTACGGTTTATCAAAATTGTGTCAGTAGATCTGTTGAACTAAATTAATTAGTGATACATATGAGTGATACGTATGTTTTGATCAAAAGGATACGTATCTTTCTATTCATTACCCGACTGCACCAGAAATGTTTTTCGAGTTATGTATGCTTATTTCTTTGAGAGCGTCGTTAGATTCGTCTTAGTTATGAAAGTGGCATAGGGCATAAATATTTTCTCTATTCGGTAAACCTTTTTAAGCAGTCAATGTTTTTTAAATTACCGTTTAATCATTGAGCTTGTTCATCTTTCTATTCATTACCCGACTGCACCAGAAATGTTTTTCGAGTTATGTCTGTTGATTTCTTTGAGAGCGTCGTTAGATTCGTCTTAGTTATGAAAGTGGCATAGGGCATAAATATTTTCTCTATTCGGTAAACCTTTTTAAGCAGTCAATGTTTTTTAAATTACCGTTTAATCATTGAGCTTGTTCATCTTTCTATTCATTACCCGACTGCACCAGAAATGTTTTTCGAGTTATGTATGCTTATTTCTTTGAGAGCGTCGTTAGATTCGTCTTAGTTATGAAAGTGGCATAGGGCATAAATATTTTCTCTATTCGGTAAACCTTTTTAAGCAGTCAATGTTTTTTAAATTACCGTTTAATCATTGAGCTTGTTCATCTTTCTATTCATTACCCGACTGCACCAGAAATGTTTTTCGAGTTATGTCTGTTGATTTCTTTGAGAGCGTCGTTAGATTCGTCTTAGTTATGAAAGTGGCATAGGGCATAAATATTTTCTCTATTCGGTAAACCTTTTTAAGCAGTCAATGTTTTTTAAATTACCGTTTAATCATTGAGCTTGTTCATCTTTCTATTCATTACCCGACTGCACCAGAAATGTTTTTCGAGTTATGTCAGTTGATTTCTTTGAGAGCGTCGTTAGATTCGTCTTAGTTATGAAAGTGGCATAGGGCATAAATATTTTCTCTATTCGGTAAACCTTTTTAAGCAGTCAATGTCTTTTAAATTACCGTTTAATCATTGAGCTTGTTTCAGTGATGCGTTTTGCGCACGTCTTATGGTATGTTGAAGGTTTGATTGCTGTATACTACAAAGGCAGCTACAAAATGTAGATTCTGCCAAATATGAGACCTTTCCCCGTTCACAGTTTGTGTTAAAATCTCTTACTTTATTATCTAACTGGCTTTTACTTGCGGCTCCGCTCGCGTTTAATTAAAAGTGGTAAAATTAAAATTTTTGTACAACCGACTTCAATATTTAAATAATACATTATTAAGGATAATTCAAAAATATAACTAGGCAGACCTCGATCAAATTTATGTGGGATCACATGTAAAGCACCAGCTGTCAAATAAATAAAAAATGATCGAAATTGGTTCACCTAGAAAAATGTTATAAGGTAACACACATTTAAAAAAAAATTGTCGATAATTGAGTATCTCCTCCTCTTACAAGTCGGTTAAAAAACCGACTATTAGGATGAACTAAAACCTTTTTCTGCAAAAATATAGCCTATGACTTATTAAGTGGCGAAGCTTGCGAAGTCACTTATTGATTTCACAATGTCTGCCCGTCTGTCCGTCTGTCCGTCTGTCCGTCTGTCCGTCCGTCTGTCCGTCTGTCCGTCTGTCCCACGATTATCTCGAGAACGGTTTCGAATTTTCAAATTCTGTTTTCAGCAATCGATTACTGATCACCCAGGCATCTGAACCTCCTATTTTGAAACTGATTGCTCAACGGCAACCGTTAGAAACCGCTACAAAGCTGATTGCTTCGCCACTTTGCTATGCTGTTAGCTTGCTAGGTTTATTCTTTTTGAAATCTGTTGTCAAAATGTGCCGTGATGACGAGTTAAGCGTAGTAACGTACATCTAGATATATTTGATAGTAGCCCTGTTAGATTTCAAAGACATTTACGTGTTTCTCTTAATTTTAATGTATTTTTTTATCTTGTTTATTTTTGTTATTCTAGTGCAGTTATATTATTTTGCTGCGTACATTTTTTCGGATTGTAGTTTAGATCAACACCATTATACTTCTATTTTATAACTCCTGTCTGTTTGTGCACCTTATTCAATAAAATGATATAAAATTCTGTTTTGTTATGTATAGATAATATTGCCAAGTTTCATCGAAATCCGTTGTGTAGTTTTTACGTGATTGACCCACAAACATACACACATCCTAACAAACTTTCAGATTTATATTGCTAGGATATGATAGTGGGATAGGAAGTTTGGTAGGATATTCTACATTTTCTTTTTTTTATTCTTCTGTTCTCTTTCGTTTAACCGTCAACGTGTCCTCGACAAATCAACCCATCAATCATTAATTTCCAGACATTTCTTATGAATACTTGAAACGTGGAGTTGTCGATGTTTCTTTATTAATTAGCGTAATTACTTTGAAACGTAAAATTGTATAACTTTTAAAACCTTTGTATTTTTTTGTGCTTTACGTAACGTTTTTTTTAAAGATTGGCATAAGGGATTAAGTTTGTCCTTTATATATTTTATTATAAGGTGTATAATAAAGATAAAAAAGGCAAACACTATTGGTATCAGTAGCCTTCTTTGTTTAAAGTTGACTGCAGGTATCAAAGCACTGCTTATAATGGGTTGTAAGTTCGTTACCCACTTTAGTCTCATATAAAAAAAAAATCTATGAAGGTTAACGATCTTGTTGTTTCTACATTTTACATTAAGGAGATGCCTTTAATAGGATGCAGGTGAATCCAGATTTGGCGGTACGGGTTTGGCGGATGGGAGCTAGGCGACAAAAAGTGTAAGATTTTTTCGTCACTACCCCTTGTGACATAATGTAGACGACGGCCTTGGCGGCGAAATAAGGAAGTGAGATGGAATAATATCCATCTCCTTCGCACTTTTTCTTATCTTGCCATGAAAGAAATATTATTTCATTTCAAATGACGCTTTATTTTAATAGACGCTAGTAATTCATTTATTTGTATTTGCTAATGAATAATACAAGGTGTCTCAAAAGTAAGTTCACATTTGCTTATCTTATTACGCGAAAGCAACTATTCTGAGGGGCGCGGGGGGTATGTCAGTCGGTAGTCTGGCTCTTGGGAATTTAGTCGCTATGGAGCGTTTCTCTGGTGCGGACCGTGCGTTGTGCGTACGTGAGTTTTACAAAAACGGTAATTCGGCGACTGTAGCGCGTAGAAAATTCTGCAGTATTCGACATATTCGTCACTTAAATGATGCGCCTAGCACTCGTCTCATTGCAAAATGGGTTGAGAAGTTTGAAGAGACTGGGTCAACTCTGGAGAAACCAAAATCTGGGCGACCAAGAACATCAAGAACAGCCGAAAACGTGGACAGTGTTACTCAGTCTATTCGAGATGATCCAAACCTCTCGATTCGGAAGCGTGCTGTTGCTTTAAATGTGCACAGATCTTCATTATGCCGCATTTTACACAAAGATTTAAAGCTGCACCCGTACAAAATTCAGTTAGTGCAAGAACTGAAGCCTCAAGATGCTGGTCAGAGGCTTGCCTTTGTAAATCAGATGATTGAGCGCTTTCCAACGTTCACCAACATCTTGTTTTCCGATGAAGCCCATTTTCACCTGAATGGGCATGTAAACAAGCAAAATTGTCGTTACTGGAGTGCAACCAACCCAAAACAAAAACATCAGAAACCGCTACATTCACCCAAAGTCACCGTATGGGCAGCGATGTCGGCGCGAGGAATTATCGGCCCTTACTTTTTTGAAGATGGAAGCGGACGCACACTCACAGTGAATTCAGAGCGTTATGTGGAGATGTTAGACGAGTTTTTCGTACCCCAACTGCAAAACTTTCCTGGTTACAACCAAAGAACATGGTTCCAGCAGGATGGAGCAACTTCACACACGTCCAACAGATCTCTGCCTCGAGTTCGAGAAATTTTTCCGAACAAATTAATCTCCTGGCGAGGTGACATAAATTGGCCTCCACGGAGTCCCGATTTAACGCCTATGGATTTTTTCCTGTGGGGTTATGTCAAATCAAAAGTTTACGCTAATAAACCGACTTCCCTGGCACAATTAAAAGAAAATATCCGTCATGAAATGGCAGCCATCACGGAGACTACCTGCCGAGCTGTCATAGGCAATTTTAGTGCCCGACTAAATGAATGCCGAGAGCGCAACGGTTTACATTTGGACAATGTTATTTTTAAAAAATAAATTCCCAAACAGTGTACTTCAATATAAAATAACAATTTTTTCAATAAAGCTAAGACTTTTCTTTTAAAAAAAGATTTAAATGTGAACTTTCTTTTGAGACACCCAGTATAATACCTACGTTTATCAATAATAATATACTACGCAAGGAACTTCGTTCCAACCGAGTGTTCCACGACACTCACGCATTTTTTTTTAATAGATTTCCAGCTTAATTTTTTAGTCAAATTTGTGTTAGAAAATATCTTAACTATTTAAATAAATGAACATTACTTAGTAAATACTACGTTATAAAATATTCATGGAACGCCTTAGAAGTAAATACAATATATTATATCTTACTCACCTAAATAAATGAAGTATGCCAACCAACAACAACACCGCCCATCTCGATGTGATAAAGGGCAACACCGCTGTAACATCACCTCCTTTGCTTAAAAGAATTACCACGAGGGGCAGAATGACGACAATAATTAAGACTTGTTGAATGACTAATCGCTAAATAGTATTTAAATTGAGTTGTGTTTGAGTATATAGTAAATACTCAAACAATATTCAATTTTAAGATGTTAAAGGTCGCTGCATACAGGACCGAATCAGCACGTGCACGGGACGGAAACGCAACGTGGTTGTATCTCCACACGGACGGGAGTTTAATTCATACGCAACGTGACAATGACTCGAAACTAACGTGCTAGTGTTGTGAAAGATGGATTTTTCGTTTGAAGAGTTGGCGGAGCGACTATGCATACGCAGCAGAACCACGGACGGGACGTGGCGCACACGGGGCGGGACGGGGTAAACATCGTCGCCGACGATATTTTTCTCGTTCCGTTCATGCCACGTCCCCGTCCCGTCCGCGCATCCGTAACGTATGCATTTTCACGTACATTTTCTATGGAACGATATTTACAAAATTTGACGTCCCGCTCCGTCCGGAATAAAACACGTTACGTATGCAGCGACCTTAAGTCTTGTGGCGTCACAGTAGCTTTAACTTAAGGCGATACCCCGACCAAATCCTTGCGATAGTGCGTTTTTCTTCGTTATTCAGAGACTATTATCTCATTAGTTATGAGAAACAAACTACATCTAAAAGCACATTATTAATTTTCGATATCCTATCATCACATTCCACGTTCTAATTTGTTTTTATGTGTAATAAATACATTTAAAATCTACTTTTAAAAAAATGATTAAAATTATTGGTCACATGCATCTGTTGCTAAAGGCAACGCTCTACACATTTGAGGATTACACTAATAAGTAGATAATTTAAAAATCTATATTATTCACGTTTTATTTAATTTTTAAAGTTCGCTTTTTTTTAATTAAAATTAATTCCAAAAGTTTGTGTGAATTCTATGATAAATGGGCGTACGCAGAGTGCGGCCGGCAGTGCACTGCATGCTCAAGGTTATTTGGTCAGGGAAACGCCTTAAAGTGATAGAGACAGCACGAGACTTACCGGCATCTTAAAAATGAGTAGTGTTTGGAATATTTGGGCGTTATTGTCTGCCCAGTAATCTATACCATAGAATAAATAATACTACTACGTATCTATACTGATTGAACGAGTGGGGCAGTTTTAACGCTTACTAGTTATCTACCCTCACTCCTGTTGCTTTGTTCATTTCAGATCTCTCGCCCAAGTGGGCGTTGTGATAGAGATTAACGCTTCCTGGAACAGTTCGGATTTCAGACAATGTAAATGATATCTAAATAATAAACTTTGACATTGTTATTATTTATTTAATTGCGTTTTCCTTGTGACAACCAAACGATTTTAAAACTTTTTTGTTTTATGCAGCTTATCTGTCTTACTTACTTATCGTCACGCACAATCCCTGACGGGGTAGCCAGAGAGAACAGATCGCCAAGTGTCACGATCCTTACATACCTCTTTCGCTTCTTTCAGATTCATCATCTTCTTCATACATGCACGTCTAGGTATCCGAGTACTCTTGACTCTCCCCTCTTCGAGCAATTTGCTCACATGGTCTTCGAAAGTTAGTCTCGGTCTACCTCGACACCTTTTAATATTAACTTTCGCGCTATATATTTTCTTCACCATTCGGTCTTCACTCATTCGCTCAACGTGCCCAAACCATCGAAGCACGCCCTTATCAATTTTTGTGATAAGGTCATCTTTCAAACCTGCCATATTGCGAATCTCTTCGTTTCGCTTTCGGTCAGCCATGGTGACGCCGCACATTTTACGAAGAGATCGCATCTCCACTGCATTCAACTTGCTTTTATGCTTCTTCTGGCATACCAAATCTTATCTGTCTAATTTTTAATTTTTTAGGTAGCCATATCGGAGCCTCTCTTCGCCATCAGATGTAGGTTCTTCGAGCTATATGGCGGGCCATTGACACGTCAGCTTACTGAGCCGTTTGGACTCTGTTCGGTCTACAAAAGTTTCATTTAGATCCGAAGGCCATGTGGCATTTCATTTTAGAATTCAGAGGTAACAACGCACCTTTAGCCTTCTTTTTTAAAAGCTGGTCTTCCCTGGGAGTGAAAATAGGCTAAATCCATCATTCCGAGGGGCGCTGTCATCGAATTCGATAAATAGGACTATGTACACTAAAAAAAAATGCTGTGCTTCAGGTGTGATCCCAAATGAATTTGGATGGTATACATCAGCCCTAAAGGTGTAAAAATGTATGATGAAGTTTTATAATTAAACTACTTAGTTGAGTCCACTAAAAATGGTATTTTTTTAAACTTTTAACAAATAGTAAAGCCGACTTTAAAAAAACGCTTCTATGACATAAGTGTGTAAATTATTATTTTTAATGGTTTCTATGGCTTTCAAGGATATTGAAATGCACTGAAGACTTATACCTCACTAACTATAAGCCGACGAACCACCCAAACTTGGCACTTTTTATCCTTATGTAATATATAAAATTCTCGTGTCGCGGTGTTTGTTACCAAACTCCTCCGAAACGGCTCAACCGATTTGTATGAAATATTGTGTGCATATCGGGTAGGTCTGAGAATCGGCCAACATCTATTTTTGAAACCCATAAATGATAAGGGTCACCCACTCCTAAATATTTTTTTTATTTTTATGCATTGAAAAATACATAAAACTTTAAATTTTCACCATTCTACGATCAACCCTTGTTTTTTAATCGCGATTTTTAATGTATATGACAAAACGTTTGCCGGGTCAGCTAGTATTCATATATAATCGTTACCGTTACGGCCTATGCAACTTCTCGTCTCCTCGTCACGGGGTTGTCGTAAGAGGCTACAGATGGAAGCTGAAACACGAAATGGGCAGCAGCATCTTCCTGAAAAGAACTCAAATAATAAAAAAAAACAACTACGGTCGCCAACTCAATTTAGTGCAGCATTTACGTGGTAGAGCCCTGCTGCAGCTATATTAGTAGTATAGTTGTAGCACAAATGGGTCGGCTCGACCGGGGAAGGACCACGCGCTCACAGAAAACCAGCGTAAAACAGCAGCATAACGCTGCTGGGTTTCGTATGGTGAGTGTAGAGAACCGGAGACCCATTTTACTGGAAAGAACGACGCATCTGCATTTTGATTCTTTATTGAGGTTATATGTAGATGTCTATGGGTCACAGCAACCACTTACCATCAGGTGGACTGTGTGCTCGTTTGTCGCCCTATCTTATTAAAAAAAACTCGCCTGCTAAGCTATATGGAGCAGGCTTAAGTTCAGCAGTTGATGTAATGGAAACTGATCTGAGCCTGACTGAACCTGAAAGCCATAACAGTAATTTATAACCTAGGTCCATAGAATGCATTAGAGAAAAAATGTAAGAAATAAATATATTAACTTTAAAAAATAAATATACATACCAGTCACTCGACTCCTGAGTCAATAATTCCTTCAGGAGCAATGTTTGCGCTTTTACACAGAAATGTCTCAGAAAATATGCAGACCTTATCTATAAAAAGGTATAAATTTTTTTACTAAGCAAAAATTGTCTAGTGAGGGTTATTATACTACTAAAGAGTACATGACTGATAATAACGCCTGGGAATGAGGTGATCGCTACCATGCTGTGTTTAAATGTTTTAATACTAATTGTATAAAATATTATGTTGTGAATTATTTAAAAAAAAGGCCTGCTGGGTTTCTTGCTGGTTCTTCTCGAGGTTTTTCCGAACCAGTGCAGTGTTAAAGCTTCAATAAGTATTTTTGTAATTTATATTGAATAAAAGTTATTCTATTCTATTCTTATTTATGAATTTGTTTTTGTCATTAATGTCCATTAACGCCATTAAGTGGGGACAGCTTAGTACAAAACGGAGGGTGTATTGAGTGTAACGAGTGCCCTTTGTTTGACGTCTGTCTTTGTTGACGTAGAAAAGGACTGACGTTAACGGTCGGTGTCGTGGGCAGGGGATGCTTTTTTACGTTTGTTCGGTTTATTTACGTACATAGTTGAGTTTATTACTGGGTATTACAGTGCTGGCAGTAACAGGGGATATTTGCTTTTAGTGGTAACGGTAACTTGTAGGTTATTTTGTCTGTTTATGTAACATCTGTGATCGGTAATGTAGGGAAACTCCGTCAGACAATCTGTTATCTACATAGTGTCGCTTCCCGCCGTCTGTACGCTTAGATCTTTTAACTACGTAACGGATTTTGTTGCGGTTTTCATCGATAGACAGAATGATTCAAGAGGAAGGTTTATATGTATAATACATGCACATTATACATTATATAATTCTTCTGTCTGCGTGTATGTGACTGAACTTATCCTAAACGGCTGGACCAATATTGACGTTTTGTGTGTGATTAAATTGATTAAAGAATGTTTTAGATTCGCAATTGGAACCGGGTAGGTGGCGTTGTTGTCAAAATCCAGAAATCAACCGCACGCTAGTTCATTATAATGTATTACTGTATGTAGGTAGTTCATCGGTTTAAAATTGTAGCTATTACGAGTACTAATCAACAATAATGTAATAATTAAGACATAAGTATTACATAATTGCGTGTAAATAAAGTTTAAGGCATTACATAGGTTACAACCAGCGTACAGCCTAACAAAAGTCCGTTGCTGAACATAGAGCACTTCCATGAATTGTCTCGAGAGGTGATTCAAGATATGTTCCATAGGTGCCACTTTTGGCAGGCGGGCTATAGTTACAACCGTTTGCTTGCAAACGTTTAACATTTGCAAGCAAGTTTCGATAAATGAAGTTAAAAAATATTAATTAATAGTTCGATGTCGATTAGTAGTATCTATCGTTGTAGCACGAATGGGTCGGCTTTACCGGGGAAGGACCACGGTCTCACGGACTACCAGCGTAAAATAACAGCATAACGCTGCTGTGTTTCTTATGGTGAGTGTGGAGAACCGGAGACCCTTTTTTACTGGAAACGAGGCGTTCTATCTTAGTCCTCACGGGTGACAACGCATCTGCATTTTGAATTGCAATCGAGGATAGATGTAGATGTCTATGGGCCACAGCAACCACTTACCATCAAGTGGACTGTGTGCTCGTTTGTCACCCTTATTCTATAAAAAAAGATGTAATATTTAATATAACATCGTCTCTACTACTTATTTATTGTGTTATTTTATATTTTTTAACCTAATTTACTTCAAATTCGTTAAAAATTAATTAGCTAATATCCGCGTAAAAAATTAAAATCACATGTCTACCGTTCGCCCTTCCTTAGTTGCGTGCACTAGCTCCGTTACCACTAATCCAAACACCACTACTCCGAACACTACTACACCAGTAAAGACACCACCGTCGATAGTACGACATGTTTCGCCTGTAAACGAGGTACATCAGGAGAAATAGACTCTGAGATGCAGAGCCATATAATAGATTACTTTTTTTTATAGTATTAAGGTGACAAACGAGCACACATTCCACCTGATGGTGAGTGGTTGCTGTGGCTCATAGACATGTAGATGTTATCCTCGTTTGTGAATTAAAATGCAGGTGCGTTGTTACCCGTGAGGACTAAGATAGAATGCCTCTTTTCCAGTAAAAAGGGTCTCCGGTTCTCTACATTCACCGTATGAAACACAGCAACATTAAGCTGCTATTTTACGCTGGTATTCTGTGAGAGCGCGGTCCTTCCCCGGTCGAGCCGACCCATTCATGCTACAACTATGCTACTAATATAGCTGCAGTATGGCTCTACCACGTAAAAATACTGCTGCTAACTGCGTCTGATTCCATTAATAATTTACTTTTTGAACTTTCAGCACCGATCTACGAGTATGCTATATATACAATTTTTAACAGTGGTAGAGCCACGCGGCAGCTCTTGCTGTAGAACGGATGGGCCGGCTCGAACCGGGGTGGTACCACGACCTCACAGAATACCAGCGTGAAGTAGAGGTTTACCTCTGCGTTTCGCTTGGTGAGTGCAGGTGGCCGGAGGCCCTTTTTACTGGAAATGAGGCATTCCATCTTAGTCCTCACGGGTGACAACGCATCTACATTTTGATTTGTAATAGAGGATAGATGTAGATGTCAATGGGCCGCAGCAACCACTTACCATCAGGTGGACTGTGTGCTCGTTTGTCACGCTTATCCTATAAAAAAAATACACATACAGGGTTAGTTGTAATAATTCGGATTTTGTATTTTGATTATTAATCGAGGATAGATGTAGATGTCTATGGGTCACAGCATCTACTCAACATTAGGTGACGCTTATTTTATACTAAAAGGAATCGAGAAACCGAAGAAAAAAGTTTTCAAACTATCTTGCTGGTTCTTCACAAAATTGTGCTTATATTCGAACTAGTGAGTTCAAATTGAATAAACAAGTTTGGATGTTGAATCAAACAAGTCCGAAAAGTTTTTCAATAGCACTGATTGCCAGTATTGTTTCCTTTTTCTAGATCACCTCTTCACTACCCTTTTTTGGGAGCGAGAGGAGGCCGTGATAGCTTTCAACCAATACGTGTAAAATATGCCCTCAGAACAGTTCCTTCTTATTATTTCTTTATATTTTCTTAAAACGTTACCACCACACTAAGATTTTCACATGTATCTTAGAGGCAGTTTATATACATAAGTTGCACAAGAATAACATCCAGTCCAGTACAATAATTAATAATTGTAGGCCATACAAATACTTGTTCCGTGCGGGTTTCGAACCCGCGGCTCTAAGTGCCGCAACTTATCGCTAAGCCACTACGCCATAGAGACGTACTTATGTTTTTGAAAATGGTTTGAACGAATGAAAGCGTTGAAAATGTGATGGAGAACATTTTGAAAAGCAGTAAACATATTAATTTACATAAAAAATATTTTTATTTATGTGTTACGCTAAACATTTAGTCAAACGGTCACATAAATGAATATAGTTTCATTAAATGACAATGGATTTGTAAGCTGAAGTAGCAATGGGCCGGCCATTAGAAGAACCGACAGCCGATTGGGAAGAAAGGTTCTCAAGTGGTAGCCTCGTACCGGTGGGCGAAGTGTAGTGCGACCCCCCACTAGATGGAGTGACGACCTGGTAAAATTTGCAGGAAGTCGATGGATACAGGTGGCTTGGAACCAAGCTTTGTGGTGTTCCTTGGGGGCCTATGTTCAGCAGTGGACTTGCGAAGGGCTGTAATGATGATGATGACATTAAATGATAACATTTTCAAGTATAAGAAATTATAAAATCAATTTTAGCGTGCCACTCAATTTCGCATTGGTAGGTACTATCAAGTTAATGGCAAAGGCGGGCTAGCTTTCTACACTGCTACATATATTAAAATATAAGGTCTTTAACTCATACTCGTATATAAAATTTGTTCCGAGCATTGCAACCTCTAGGGGTTTGCAATGTCTTTATTAGAAATCGATCCACGGTCAAGCATAAGCCTCGGAGTAATGGTAGTAATGTACAGGAATGATAATATTCGCGCATCGTCCTTCTAACTTTTTTTTTATTAAGACTTACCATGTAAGATAATAATCGAAGACTATTTATTTATTTTGTCAATTTTTCGAATAAAATAAATATAAATTTTATATTGGTATAATACCTATTATACCAAAATAATATAATACCTATGTGCCGTGTAGTGGCGGTTAAGAATATCCATTACCCCATATCTTCCCGTGGGTGTCGTAAAAGGCGACAGTGGAAACAGGCAGGAGATGGGCAGCAGCTGGCTGGATGAGGAAGCTCAAGGTTGCTCAGCTAGCTATAGAGAGGGCTATGGTCGGAGTTTTTCTGCGTAATAAACTTAGAAATAAGGATATCCGCAGTAGAACCCCAGAGTGACCGATATAGCCTAACGGATTAGTAAGCTGAAGTGGCAATGGGCCGGTCATATAGCTCGAAGAACCGACTACCGATGGGGAAAAAAGATCCTCGAGTGGCGGCCTCGTACCGGCGGACAAATTGTAGGGCGCCCCCCACTAGATGTAGTGACGACCTGATAAGACATGCATGAAGTCGATGGATGGATGACAAGTGGCTCAGGACCGTGTTTTGTGGCAAGTGTGTGTGTTCTTAAGTCCACTGCTGAACATAGGCCTCCCCCAAGGAATGCCACAAAGCACGGTCCTGAGCCACCTGCATCCATCGACTTCCTGCATGTCTTACCAGGTCGTCACTCCATCTCGTGGGGGGTCGCTCTACACTTCGCCTACCAGTACGAGGCTGCCACTCAAGAACCTTTCTTCCCCATCGGTGGTTGGTTCTTCGAGCTATATGGCCGGCCCACTGCCACTTCAGCTTACTAATCTGTTGGGCTATGTCGGTTACTCTGGTTCTACTACGGATATACTCATTTCTAAGTTTATCACGCAGTATATCTTATCTTCACTTAAGAATAAAAATGCATATGCTTAAGATGGAATGCCTCGATTAGAATAAAAAGGTTCTCCGTTTCTCTACACTCACCATACGATACACAGCAGCATTAAGCTGTCACTTCACGCTGGTATTTTGTGAGAGCGTGGTCCTTCCCCGGTCAAGCCGTCCCATTCGCGCTACAACCAAAATATCTTCTATACACTATCTTTTAGTGTGGGGTTCCGGTTTAAAGGCTGAGAGAAGTATTATAATTACAGATTGTAAGGTGATTTATTTTAGTCCACAAGGTCACAACACATCTCAAAGCCTTTTTTTTTTAATTGGCTACAGCCTGTAGCCTACAGGTGTCCGTAGACTTAGAATAATAAATTATTCTAAGTCCGTAGACTATAGCATCCTTTTACCATCAGGGAGGCTGCTAACTCATTTGTCTTATCACTCCAAAATTATTTAAAAAACAATCCCTGCTTCGCGTCCGAGTTTAGCAAAAGGTATCTCTGAAAGACTGCCTAACTCCTTCACTTTTCTCTTTCTTTCTTTTAACTTTCTTTTTTACGTGGTAGAACCATGCTGCATCTATATTATAGTTACAGCACGAGTGGATCCGCTCGACCCGAGAAAGACTACCCTCTAACACAATATTAGCGTAAAATAGCAGCTCAATGCTGCTGTGTTTCGTATGGTGTGTATGTGTGTAGTGGTAGAGCCACGCGGCAGCTTTTGCTGTCGCACGGATGGGCCGGCTCGAACCAGGGTGGTACCACGACCTTACAGAATACCAGCGTGAAGTAGAGGTTTACCTCTGCGTTTCGCTTGGTGAGTGCAGGTGGCCGGAGGCCCTTTTTACTGGAAATGAGGCATTACATCTTAGTTCTCACGGGAGACAACGCATCTGAATTTTGATTCGCAAACGAGGATAGATGTAGATGTCTATGGGCCGCAGCAACCACTTACTATCAGGTGGACTGTGTGCTCGTTTGTCACCCTTATCCTATAAAAAAAATGGTGAGTGTCGAAGTACAAAGCACTCTATCTTAGTCCTCAACAGTGAAGTGACTTTTGCGTTGAAGTATCCCATTAACACAGTATTGTGGGTTTTGAAGGAATGCATGGCTCTGGATATATCCTCATACATTTCCTCCACCTCCTCATCGGGGTGTGCCGAGGTTGGAGCGTAAACCTGTATGACCTTCAGCGAATACCGTTTGGTGATTCTGAGTATAAGGTACGCAACCCTCGTCGACACACTCCCAATCTTTACAACGTTGTTAACGAGAGACGTGTGGACGATAAATCCGACACCTCTTTGGGACAGATGGTCGCCCT
This sequence comes from Parnassius glacialis, assembly GCA_033319125.1. Taxonomy (NCBI): domain Eukaryota; kingdom Metazoa; phylum Arthropoda; class Insecta; order Lepidoptera; family Papilionidae; genus Parnassius; species Parnassius glacialis. The sequence continues at coordinate 46,762,766 of JAVANC010000027.1, read as the reverse complement.
CCCGGTGATAGAACAAGTTGCCGGATTCGAGGATTACTGTGTCCTCCCTCTCTCCTCGGACCTTGGATAATCCCATAATATTCCAGTGCAGCTTGCCTATCTCTTCTTCCAGCTCCAGGATATTCTCGTTAGTCCTCAAGGTGCGTGCGTTATAAGTTGCCAGGTCGAGTCGTCGTAGGTTGCAAACGAACCTACACCGGAGATCCTTAGCACCCCCTGCCCCGCCGTTACCATGGTCGCCACCGTAGCCAGGAATAGCGGGGCCGCCGTGGACTGGGGGCCGTCTCTTCGTAACTGCCCCGCTTGGCGAGCGGGTTGGCAATCGCAGTTTTTTATTGTGATATTGCTGTTATCAGGAAGAAGCTGCTGCCCGTCTCCTTCCTATTTCCCACTGTCGCCTCTTACGACACCCACAGGAAGATATGGGCTAGTGGATATTCTCAACCGTCACTATATGGCAAAAAAATAACGTGTTTGAATCCGAGAAATCAAATATACACGAGATATACATACAGAAGAAACTACCTACACACGTTTAAAAATATCTTGCACGTCAAATCCAGAGCTATTTTTATCTTCATTTCATTTATTCATTTGTTTGCTCGTGTACGTACTTTTAAATTCACATAAATTTGCCGACGTCTCCAAAAACATTGAATTAATGTGAAATTGGAACGCTCCGTAATAAATCTACCGTGTAACAGTTGCCTTTACATCGACGTATTCGCCAGTCGCGATATATTTCGAGGAAGTTGGTTTCATTTCCCATTGACGTATCTCGGAAGCGCTGCGTCGCCATACTGAAGGAACAATGCATGTCAAATTCTAAATATCTCAGTTCACGGAATGCGAATCTCGCATACTTTAAGTGAATGGTTTTCAGAGTTTGTTACGAATTTTGCATGGAATAAATTGCATTATTCTTTTGAAGTGTTTCATGTATGGAAAAATCGTTTTACAAATTAATATTGAAATATTACATTCCATCCATTAGAGCCTATAAACGTCCACAGCTGAACATAGATTGCCTAATAGGGGATATTGCCAAAGTTGCCACGCTTGGCAAGCGGGTTGGCAACCATAGTTTTTTATTATTTTGAGTTGTAATCAGGAAGATGCTGCCGCCCAACTCCTGTTTCAGTTTCCCCTTGTCGCCTCTTACACCCAGGGGCCGATATGGGGTAGTTGATATTCTTGCACCGCCACTACCTATCGGTTCCAATTGTGAATCTAAACCTTCCAGGGACCCATTCAAAGACACACAATTTTTTTTATCAAAATCGTTTGAGCCGTTTTTGAGTTTTAGCGAGACTAAAGGACAGCAATTGATTTTTATATATAGATATATCTCCGAAACGGCTGGACCGATTTCGACGGGGCATTCAATGACAGATAGCTGATGTTATAAGGAGTAAATCAGGCTACTTATATTTTAGAAAAAGAATTAGGGTACCGCGCAACATAAAGACCTAAATTTAATGCGGGCGAAGTCGCGGGGAACAGCTAGTAGGTAAGTAAAACAGAACACTTTTTACACTACTTATTAAATAAAACTAGTAACGCTTGCTTCTTATGAGTAATAAAACTAGTAATCCTTGAAATACCTAGATAGGTTATCCATAGATATTGCGTTAAATACGAGTATAATCGTTGTTTCGTTCACAGTCGAGTTTCCGGTACATTCTGTCTACTACTGCTACAAGCCGTATAGTGACGGCGTTCCTACGCCACACACTCACACGTCACTACTCTTTATATCATCCCGTGGATCTCTAGTAAGAGGCGAATGGAAATGTAAAAGCAAATGTATCCCCTAAGAGGTAATCAATGGGAGAGTCAATACATTAAAAAAAAAACTATTTGCTGTATACAGCAGTTGCTTTTTTAATGGGATGTAATAGAAAATGAATGGATATCTACTACTGGACAAAGGTCGCTCCCGTGTTATTGTGATTGTCTCGATTTTTAACCGACTTCAAAAAGGAGGAGGTACTCAATTCGACTGTATGTTTTTTTATGTGTGTTACCTAACTTTTTTTTAGGTGAACTGATTTTGATGATTCTTTTGTATTTGAAAGCTGGTGCTTCTCATGTGGTCCATATAAATTTGTTCAAGATCTGACTAGTAGTTTTTGAGTTATCCTTAATAATTTATATTGTAGTCGGTTGTACAAAACTTTCAATCTTACCAATTGTTCATAACCCACGCGTTTAGCTGAAGGATTGCCGATCGCAGAACCGGATGGCGCGCACCCTTTTTTTTTTTTTTTTTTTTTTGCGGATGGAAAATCATCAAATGACGCCTTTCGCTCTGGGTGGAGCGGAAGGGAGTGTCAGACTTTTACTGACTAAAAACCATCCGTGTTCCTTCAGTGCCCTTACGTTCCGGAGCCGCGGTATCTCTTTCGAACAGCCCGCAGCCCCGGCAGGCGTCGGCCCTTGCGGGCCCCTTCACGCTGCTGACAGCTCTTTGAGGCGCGCGTGGAACAAAACGCGCCGTCGACACGGCCTGTCGTCGTTAGACGGACGGACGGCGAGCTACCCATTGCTCGCCGTCCACAGGCCCGCGCCTACGGTGGCCGGGGGCCACGACGTAGCCCCCGACGCCCGGGGCGTCTCCCGCGGCGGCCGGGAAGGAAAGCTGTTGCTCTTTCCTTCTCCCGCTCCGCCACCTCCTTCGCTAGCATCACTGCTTCGCAGAAGGTGGTGACGGCATCCCATTCCGTCTCGCTCCGGACCATGGCTTCGACCAGGGCCGGACGCGAGAGGTCGCCGCCGCCTATCGCCGCTACGAGGACACGGCGGTGCTCCGCCCAAGCAGGGCACACCTCCACGGTGTGCTCCACCGTGTCCTCCGGTCGATCCTCGATGGCGCGCACCCTTGACTCTGTTTCTCGTCACCGGTCGGAAGTATTTTTTTATAAAATCAGTGTGACAAAGTCCATCTATATAGTAATCTATCATAGTAAGAGGTTACTGTGACAAATATACCAGCGTAAAATGGCAGCTTGATATTGCTGTGTTTCGTATGGTGAGTGTAGAGAACCGTAGACCCTTTTTACTGGAAAAGAGGCATTCCATCTTAGTCCTCACGGGTGACAACACATATGAATTTTGATTCGCAAACGAGGATAGATGTAGATGTCTATAGGCCACAGCAACCACTTAACATCAGGTGGACTGTGTGCTCGTTTGTCACCCGATCCTATAAAAAACTTTGTATAGAAAGTCTGCAAAAAAATGTAAACAATGCAGTAAAATACCGTCAGAGGGAGCTTCCTTCGCTAATCTATCAGCCACTTCATTACCTACTAGGCCAATATGAGCAGGGATCCATTGTAACATAACAGTTCTATTTTTTTTTGGATAAGTTATAATGGATAGTACATAAAACATGTAAAGATAAATATTATACAGTGGAATTGTCAAAGTCTCAGACCCAAATTAGTCGCATTTGAACAGTTACTGACACAGGAAAAGGTTCACATTAGAAATGCCAATCCAAAATATTATCTACTACAACTAAAATTAACCATTCCACACAACATTTTATAGCATCTTTTATCTTATAAACATTTTTTAAAAATATCTATCGACTTTCTGCATCTCTTAATAGGTCGTCACTCCATGCTTAAAGCTCATTTCAATGCTAAAATTTACACCGGTTCGCAAAAATAAGAACTCTTTGGTTTCTTTTAATTATTTTTTTAAATTCTATGTAATAATATATTTCAAAGGTGTAATAAAAATATTATTTCAAATTTTATTTAATATTTTAGAAAGTTAAATTTTTATAAAGCTAAAGCTGACTATTTTTAGCTTTCATAATAACTTTTTTAAATATTTTATTATACAGTTTAAATTATATGTTTCCGAAGATGATTTAATCCAAAGATGGGTGTTGTTTAAAAATATGGGCTTATTCGCCTTTAAACTTTTGAAGGGATCTGAAAATATATCTAAGGTTGGTAACTATACAGTAATTTCGTTATAACTAGTATACACTGGTATCACTTCAGGAAGGACAGAAAGTTCTGGAGGCTTTCTGAGTAAATTATATGGGACTGAGATTGAGAGAAATTGTTCGCTATAGACAGTACCGTTTATAATTTAATTAAACATTACTAAGTCGTACACAGTCTGCGATTATATCCTCCGATATAATCGCAGACAACATTTAGGAAACATTTATTTCACTATGTTATCCGGAGGGATAACATAGTGAAATAAATGTTTCCTAATTTTACAAATGTTGTCGTGTTTAATTTTAACTTTTTTAGTTTCTAAAGAGTCAAAATGCAGTATGCTAGCGTGTTCAGGATCGTGCCAACTATTATACCAGATTTGATAAACCACGAATTCTCGCAAAAAACCGATTCCTACCAAGTATGATTTGCGAGGCTATTAAAATAAAAATCATCTTAATTTCATTAGAAAATATGCCTGGGTTCTACAATCTGGTTAGGATCCCATAATAAATAAAATTTATTCTAAACCCAAGTATTGTTCTGCAAGATTTCAAGATACCGTAAGCTCGTTCTGCGGAGATCAAACTAAAAATTAATAACTAAAAGTTGAAGGTAGCCTTCGTTAACTATGACAACAGGACGTCAAACATTTCAGTCCCCCTCGTGACCATCGGTGCTGTAAAGTGCCCGAAACGGGAATAAAAAGTTAAAATTAAACGCGATAAAATCCGTTAAATTTGTTTAATTGCATAGTTAAGAAAATTTATACTTTATAGGATCTGTCCAATGTACTGTGTGGTCTAAATAACATTGTCTGCTATCTTACATTGTTTGCCTAAGGACCAACAGCTCAAAAACACTTTCCGTATGATGACTACTCCTTGAAACTTTAGAAAATGCTATTGAATAAAGCCTTATTTGTCTGCTAGTCAGTTACAAGTAAGGATCGTATAAACCAGTTATTAATTAATTCCCACATTAATCTATTGCTATAGATTAAAAGATGACATTTTCCAGAAGTCCATCTGGTTCATAGAAATAGAAACTTTTTTATTCAATATAGATTATAAATAATACTTATTAAAAGTCACTCTTATGTTTGATTTATTAATGGTTAGGAAAATACCTCTGTCCTAGCAAGAACTAGCAAGAAACCCAACGGGATATTATTTTTGATAAAATGAAGTTTACAATCATTTAATATGTTACATAATAATTAACAAGGTAGATAAAAGGATGTAAATATCACCCTCAATTACACAGCAGTACGGGTACTGCTATTACGGTTTCTTTACTTGTGTCCTGCTATTAAGCGCCAAAAATACATACCCAGACGGACACGAACACCTAGAAAGAGTTTGCATGTCACTTCGGTTGTCAAAAAAAATATTGTATATAAAACTATAACCATAATGAGACACTTCCAGTGAAAAGGACCTCGAGTACTCTTTAGTCGCTATACGCAGTACAGCCTAGGGTGCCATTTTACGCTGCCACTCTTTAAGAGTGCGGTTATACCTTGGTTGGACCGACTTAAATAAACCGCTTTGAATAAAAGCCGACTAAAATATGCAAACAATTACACTGATGTGACACGTGTAATGCAGCTGTAATGCAACCATTTATCTTGTCCTGCAGGCATACGAGAGGCGGTTCCCCAGCTGCCCGCAGATCCCGGTGGTGCTCGAGTGTGTGATCACAGAGGACAGCTGGACCGCGGACGACTCGCAGCGGTACACCACAAGGCGCTGCCAACTCAATGTTGACGCTCCGTATCTGCTGAAAAAGGTGAACAAACTTTTTTACAGAATAAGGGTGACAAACGAGCACAAAGTCCACCTGATTTTAAGTGGTTGTTGTGGCGCATAGACATCTACATCTATCCTCGATTACGAATTAAAATGCAGATGCGTTGTCATCCTTGAGGACGAAGATGAAATGCCTCGTTTCCTGTAAAAAAAGGTCTCCGGTTCTTTACACTCACCATACGAATCATAGCACCATTAAGCTGTTATTTCACGCTGGTATTCTGTGAGACCGTGGTCCAGGTCGAGCCGACCCATTCGTGCTACAACTATACCACTAATATAGCTGTAGCATGGCTCTACCACGTATAAAGTTTAAACGTGAATAACTTTTCGACTTTACCTTATATATTTAAAATCCTGTGTGGGGTCCCTGAATGGTTTGGATTCACAATAATTAAACCCAGTAGGTGACGCTGTTGTCGAGATAAAAAATATTATGTTCTGTTGTACAAGACTTAAGTTTGCAAAATTTTACAGATGATCGGCGTAGACTACGTATACTTCATCCAGAAGAATCACCTGGACTTGAAGAGTAGAGTGCTTGAAATTGAGGCGACGAACGAGACCTTCTCGGCGAGGGTCGGCGTCGTCGAGAAATGCCGATACTATGTAAGTTTAAATTATTTTATTTTTTATTTAAAAGGGCCTTTGTTACGCTAAGACAGTGCGATTTACTATCTCTGGCCTCATCATCATCACCACTTATCACCAGGTGGGATTGATGTCAAACACTGGCTTATAATAAGTAAAAAAAATATAATCGAATCCTCTAATTTTGGTACACTAAGCAGAAAGCGTTATTTTTTTTTTTGGAACGAAGTTCTTTATCGGACGGTACGGATTTGGCGGATGGGGGTAGGCGACAAAAAGTATAAGATTTTTCCGTCACGACCCCTTCTGACATAGTGTAGACGGCCTTGGCGGCTATAAAGAAGCGAGATGGAATAATATCCATCTTCCTTGCACTTTTTGTTATCTTGCCATGAAAAAAATATTATTTTATTTTAAATGACGCTTCATTTTAATAGACATACATATTATGACAAACATACATTGACACCCTCGATATAACTATATATTATATCTAGTACATACATATAGACGAGTAATGTCGACGCTGATTTATCTCTATGCCGATCTTTACCTCTTATATAATAATAATAATCTTTATTTTCCATATATATATATATATCAATTAACAATACGTCTATTTATAAACTACATAGGAATATTACATCTTATAACATGAAAAATAGCATCCATTGCCGAACTAGGCCAAAACCTGTATTTCAGCATATGGCGCCACTCCCCAGACATAATAAACATAAATTATTTATTTAAATTATGGAAAATTTACAAAACTTTGTTCTTTATATTACAGATGTGGTATAAAACAAAATGTGAAATTGAAATTAAAATTAAAATAAGCATCAAGGGTTCACATTCCTTCATTGACGTGATCACGCAGGTGTTATAGCATCTTAAACGATGGTAGCACATGATTATACCAGTGTGTGGACATCATGATATTTTCTATGATGATGTTGTGAATTTTAGAATATAGTGCCATGTCTATGTAGCAGTACCCCCGTGACCCCATGGCGTCCATACGCAGGGCATTGGAAACGTCGCGAATGGAAAAGACAGATCGTAATGTTAAAGCGTAGAGATATAATTATGTAAAAAACCGGCCAAGTGCGAGTCGGACTCGCCCATTAAGGGTTCCGTAGCAGTAAATAACATAATATAAATGTTCTTGTAGTTCGTTGTAACTTTGATCGATGTTTTAATAATAGTGTATTTTTTATTTTTATATTTGAGTTAATTGAATGGTTTACGATTACGATTACTTAATAGATCTCGTTGAAACCAATTTTCGATGGAAGTTTACATAGTAATGTACATCATATATTTATTTTAGTTTTATCATTCTCTTATTTTAGAAGTTACAGGGGATGGGGGGGGGGGAGGGGCACGCACACATTTTACTACTTTGGAAGTATCTCTCGCGCAAACTATTCAGTTTAGAAAAAAATTATATTAGAAACCTCAATATCATTTTTGAAGACCTATCCATAGATTGCCGTGTAGTGGCGGTTAAGAATATCCACTACCCCATATCTTCCCGTGGGTGTCGTAAAAGGCGACAAAGGGACACAGGCAGGAGATGGGCAGCAGCATCTTCCTGGTAACGGCAAAATACAATAAAAAACTGCGGTTGCCAACCCGCTCGCCAAGCGTGGCAACTATGGCAATATACCCCCATAATGAAAGTTACGAAGAGACGGTCCCCAGTCCCCGGCGGCCCCGCTATTCCTGGCTACGGTGGCGACCATGGTAACGGCGGGGCAGGGGGTGCTAAGAATCTCCGGCGGAGGTTCGGTTGCCACCTACAACGACTTGACCTGGCAACATACAACGCACGGACCCTGAGGACTGACGAGAAGATTGTGGAGCTGGAAGAAGAGATAGACAAGTTACGCTGGCATATTATAGGATTATCCGAAGTCCGAAGAGAGGGGGAGGACACGGTAATCCTCGAATCCGGCAACTTGCTCTATTACCGGGAGGGCGACCATCTGTCCCACGGAGGTGTCGGATTTATCGTCCACAAGTCTCTCGTTAACAACGTTGTAAAGATTGAGAGTGTGTCGAGGAGGGTTGCGTACCTTATACTCAGAATCACCAAACGGTATTCGCTGAAGGTCATACAGGTTTACGCACCAACCTCGGCACACCCCGATGAGGAGGTGGAGGAAATGTATGAGGATATCTCTAGAGCCATGCATTCCTCCAAAACCCAATATACGGTGTTAATGGGAGACTTCAATGCAAAACTAGGCACAAGAGAGAACGGTGAGCTGAAAGTGGGGAAATTTGGAATAGGGCAACGGAACCCAAGGGGCCAGCAGCTGGCCGACTTCATGGAGAAAGAGGGACTCTTTATGATGAACTCTTTCTTCCAGAAGCGGCCCCACAGGAAGTGGACCTGGTCGAGCCCCGACGGTTCGACAAAAAATGAGATTGACTTCATTATGACGACCAAACGACAACTGTTCAGTGATGTCTCAGTGATCGCGAGGGTGAAAACCGGCAGCGATCACCGAATGGTTAGAGGCACACTGAACCTAAACGTTAAGTTGGAGAGGTCTCGTCTAATGAAGTCAACGCTCCGTCCCCCTCGTGCTCTAATCCAAAGTCCCGAAACCTTTCAGCTCGAGTTACAAAACCGTTTTCAGTGCCTAGAAGACTGCAATGAAGTGGACGATTTGAATGACAAGCTCGTGGAAACTGTCCATGCGGTCGGAACTAAGTTCTGCTAGACCCGCCGCAGAAGAACACAAAAACTCTCCGATCACACTCTTAATCTCATGGCTGTTAGAAGGGAGATGAAGCTATATTCTTCAACAGATTTGGCAGCATACAGGCAACTGAACAGACAGATCTCCAAATGCATGCGGCGGGACTTACGCAACTTCAATACTGCTCGTATTGAAGAAGCGATCAAGCGGAACCAAGGCTCCAAAGTCTTTGCCAGAGATCTGTCTGCCAGAAAGAGCCAACTATCAAAGCTGAAGACCGAATGTGGCAGCATCGTTTCCGGGGCACCTGAGATTTTGAGTGAGATTGAGAGGTTCTATGGGCAGCTGTACACGTCATCGTTGGAGCCACACGCAAGTGTGAGTAACGATCCAAGAGCGAGTCTTATCCGACATTATTCCGATGATATCCCGGACGTCAGTCTGAGCGAGATTAGAATGGCTCTCCAGCACCTTAAAAACGGCAAGGCCCCAGGCGAGGATGGAATTACAGCGGAGCTTCTGAAAGCGGGTGGAAAACCGGTACTTGAAGTCCTTCAGAAGCTCTTTAATTCCGTCCTCCATGGTGGCATTACACCGGAAGCGTGGAGCAGAAGTGCGGTGGTCTTGTTCTTCAAGAAAGGCGACAACGCTCTCTTGAAGAACTACAGACCGATTTCCCTTCTGAGCCGCGTCTACGTGCTGTTTTCGAGAGTCATTACGAATCGTCTCGCGCGCAGACTTGACGACTTCCAGCCACCCGAACAAGCCGGTTTCCGAAAAGGCTTTAGCACCATAGACCACATACATACCCTACGGCAAATTGTACAGAAGTCCGAGGAGTACAATTTGCCACTATGTCTGGCGTATGTGGACTATGAGAAAGCCTTTGATTCCGTCGAAATTTGGGCGGTGCTGCAGTCCCTTCAGCGGTGCCAAGTTGACTGTCGGTATATCGAAGTGTTGAAGTGCTTGTACAGTAGGGCTACGATGGCTATCCGAGTACAGAACCAGAGTACGAAACCTATCCAATTGCAGAGAGGTGTAAGACAGGGTGACGTCATATCCCCGAAACTCTTCACCGCTGCATTGGAAGACGTTTTCAAGCTTCTGGACTGGAAAGGATACGGTATCAACATCAATGGCGAGTACATCACTCACCTTCGATTTGCCGACGATATAGTCCTTATGGCAGAATCGCTGGAGGACCTAAGCACTATGCTCAATGACCTCAAAAGTGTTTCCCAACGGATAGGTCTTAAGATGAACATGGACAAAACAAAGATCATGTTTAATGTCCATGTCACACCTATGCCGGTAGTTGTTGGGAACACTAAGCTCGAAGTTGTTGACGAGTATGTTTACCTGGGACAAATAGTCCGACTAGGTAAGTCCAACTTCGACCGAGAGGTCAATCGACGGATTCAACTCGGCTGGGCAGCGTTCGGGAAGCTACGACACATCTTCTCGTCAGACATACCTCAAAACTTGAAAACGAGACTGTACACCCAGTGCGTGTTGCCAGTGATGACATACGGAACTGAAACGTGGTCCTTCACTGCTAGCCGGATAAGGAAGCTCAAGGTCGTTCAGCGAGCTATGGAGAGGGCTATGCTCGGAGTTTCTCTGCGTGATAAACTCAGAAATGAGGATATCCGCAGTAGAACCAGAGTGACCGACATAGCCCAACGGATTAGTAAGCTGAAGTGGCAATGGGCCGGCCATATAGCTCGAAGAACCGACAACCGATGGGGAAGAAAGGTTCTCGAGTGGCAGCCTCGTACCGGCAAGCGAAGTGTAGGGCGTCCCCCCACCAGATGGAGTGACGACCTGGTAAGATATGCAGGAAGTCGATGGATGCAGGTGGCTCAGGACCGTGCTTTGTGGCATTCTTTGGGGGAGGCCTATGTTCAGCAGTGGACTTGTGAAGGGTTGTAATGATGATGATGATGATGATCCATAGATACCCCCCCTCCACGTATGATTTTTATGACAAAAAAATCAAGTATGGGGAACCCCCAAATTTATTATTTTTTTCTATTTTTGTGTGAAAATCTTAATGCGGTTCATATAATACATCTACATACCAAGTTTCAACAGCATAGTTCTTTTAGTTTCGGAAAAAAGTGGCTGTGACATACGGACGGGTTCCGTTTTCTGCCATTTGGCTACGGAACCCTAAAAAAGTTAAACACAACTTACTACTTCTTAATGTATGCCTTACGACATGTAAGAGAGCAGCCTGTCACTATTTGGAGGCCATACGTAAGACGCAAGGTCGGCACGTGTTCACGAGTGCACAGAGTCGAATCCAATTATATCGCACCTCGAATAAAAGTTAATACCTTAGAAAGGGCGTGTAATACTGACACTGTGTTTGGGTCACGAGGGACAGTCTGACATGACAATGACACGATTTTATTAGTTTGACCTGTATATATGTATGTATGGATAAAATGGAATTTTAAAATTCAATGTTTACCCACGATACTTCCGACGTCTCAATAATTTGAAATATTGGAGCTATGATAATACAATAATTTCATGTCTAGCAAGAACGAGGCAGTCATGATCGTATGTTCATGACAGCCTAGTTGGTCTAGTGGTTTTAGTAGTGCGACTGCTGATCATGAGGCCCCGGGTTCGAATCCCGGGTCGGGACAAAATAAGTTATAGGGTTTTTTGGTCAAGAAATTCTCAGTAACAGCCCGGAGTCAGGAAGTTCGAATGTTCCAAAATGGTTTTTGAACGGGATAACAAATTAATATAAAACAAAAAGAATGTTTATTGAATGATGGCGATATTACATACATATTAATATTATATTCGGATTGGAGTTGAGTTTTGACGGTGATAATTGGTGAATTGAAAGAGCAAAATTAGATTTACGGTAAACTTGTGTATGTTCTCTATCAAAACTTGCCGCGCCAGCAAAACAACGAAATAATATAAGGACAAAATACTAAATACGGTAACTAAATATCAGTTGTATAGGTTAGAATAAAGAAATATATTCAATTAATGGATATGGAGGCACATTGAGGCACAGTGATCATTAGTTAAACTAAACTAACTAAAATTAATGGTATAGGTTCAGACTAATGTCTAATATTCCCAAAATTATATTTTAAATCTTGTTTTTATGAGTCTTAATATGGTCACAATTCGCTAAACAGCCTAAACGGTATTTCGAGGGTCTAGTCTTAGTGTGGTGTTTAATCAGTTCTACATAACATACGTACATAAACACTCACGCCTGTCACCCAGAGGGGTAGGCAGAGACTACGGACTTCCATTTGGCACGATCCTGACACACCTCTCTCGCTTCCGCCACATCCATATATCTACGCATACACGCTCGTCGGTTAAGGGTACTCCTAATCTGGCCCATTTTTAATGTATCGCCGAATTGGTCGATAAACTTTCGTCTAGGACGTCCCTTCCCGAACCTGCCGTTCACTTCTGCAACATAAATTTGCTTTGTCACTCTTTCCTCTTTCATTCTTTCTACATGACCAAACCACCGAAGCATTCCTTTTTTAATCCTGGTCACAACGTCATCTTGCAAACCACACTTTTCTCTTATCACACTATTTCTCACCCTGTCATTTTGATTCAGCCCTAGCATACTCCTTAAGGACCGCATTTCTACAGCATTTATCCTACTCTCATGCTTCTTCTGCCAGACCCAACTTTCACTACCATACATTAAAGTAGGGACTAACACAGCACTATGAATTGCCACACGTGCCTTATTTGACACATTCTGACTCCTCATAATAGCGTGTAGAGCCCCATTCACTCTATTTCCTGCGTTCACTCGTCGTTCTATATCCTTATCATATCTACCATCCCTGCTAAATAAACATCCCAAATATACAAACTCATCCACTTGCTCAATCAACTCCCCTTCTATTCTTATTGGGCATAACGTTTTACTCTCTTCACTTTCATACCCCTTTCTTTCAATGACAAGTTCATTAAAGTAACCATCATTTGCAACTCGGCCGCCGACGATGCAAATACAATCACTTCTATAATAGGATATTTTTATTAACTTACGCTGTATAGCAGTTTATTCAATATAACATATAATTCTCTTTAGAGATACGTATAAAAGATGAAAAACCTTGTCTTGGGAACAGTGTTGGATAAATTTAATTTAGATTTAACATGATCTTTTAACTGCACCAAATCTTTGGTACCTAATTTTTAAAGTTAGCACCTAATTAGCACCTAATAAGCCTCTAATATTGGCATTTTCTAAATGCAAATTCCTGACTTTGCGTTGCTGGCAAGACAGCTATTTAACGCGTGTTTCAATTAAAATTTCCTCGTGTATTCTCGAAGGTGTACTTTATATTGAAGCTTCACTATTATGCCATCTCACAGTCGTTCACCACCTGGACTTATATTCACGGCCTTCCTGCGGATTTAAAATCACGTTTACACTATGCTATTTGGATCAACAGATGTTCTAGTACATCACCAAGGCGACTGTTTCGGAAGTTGAAAACGCTCTCACAAGGTCGCTGTCGTATTTTAAAACTCGATATTATTAGTACTGCTAAATTAGCGCAAGTCTGTTAAATGTTTTTATTGGTTAAATGTATTAATGCTATAGACCAGTGGTTCTTAACCGGTGGTCTGTTAACCATTGGCGGTCCCTGAAGGCACATAAAGTGGTCCGCGAAGGCATCACACAATGCTTTCTAATATAAAAGAGTGTACCACATTTTTGGAAGTGCAATGATGTCACACATCAGTTTTGATGTATTTTATTATTCATAGAACATACTTAATACGCCTTACCACTATAATTTATGTCATGCTTAAAAGATGGTAGTCCATGGCAAGCAATAAATTAGTCAAATGGTCCTCATCAGTAAAAGGTTAACCATTGTTATATACGCTTTGAACCAGTTACATACTTATACACTATTCCAAGATGTTGCCAAATTTAACGAGTCTATCCCATCTCATTGATAGTAAAGTTACACCGTCCCACACCTGAGCTCAGGCCTCCCTCTCATTTTTAAAAGAGTTCACTGGCATAATCGTTAAGGGCTATCAAAAGTGCGACAGCAACTGATGTTTGGAAATATATTTATATTATAGAGAAGAGCTGTACACGCTATTTACAATATTAAACATGGCACTCACTTAGATACCTTTTTAAAGAAATAAACTTAAATGTTGCATCACAATTCATTTTGTGAAAAGTATTAAGGTATTAAAATATTTTAAAACCATTCACATAGGGGGTAATGAGGTGTTCAACGTCCTGATGTCAAAGTTAACTCACGTTACTTATAGCTTTTGAATATTAAATTTTGGGTTAATTTACGCACAATGAGCTAATAATATCTATAAGTCTGCAGACTTCCTTGTTCAATATGTTCAGGTACTCCCCACCATTAAAAATAAAATTCATTCAAATTCCAAAAGAGAAAATAGTTGGGTGCTTTCATTTGCGTGGAATTCTCAAAAACTGTAGGTAGCCCAGACTAACTCATCGGGACGTTAAATACCTCCCCCCCCCCCCCGCTACATTGTAAACCACCCGATACGTCTGGAATTAACAATCTTAAATACAAAAGTTTTCTAACGAAGTATGTATATAAATATTATATAGCCTGTCACTCCCGCAATTAAGACGGATCTATTAACACATCATTGTTAAAATCCATCAAGTGTTTAGGAAACAGAGCGTGCCAAAGAAATAGACATACATACATACATACTCCTGAAAAACATTACCATCCTAGGACAGTTGGGTAAAAACAAGTCAACATTAATTACAAATTCGTAAAATTTTATTCGTAGTTAATACCTGTGCAAAATCGTAAACTTCTATTTTAGTGCCGTTAATTTTTTTTAACAGTCGCGCTTTAAGCTTGCGTATAAACAGAACGTCAAGGGAGTTTAACCATTTCAGCGTTGACCGCAAGTATGTTATTGAATCGAGTGACGTAAAGGAGTTTAGCTATTTCTGGTGTTCTCTTTCGCAGCGGATGCGAGCACCTCGGAATGTTTGCGGTTCTGAGTGATCTCATGATTACCCGACCACAGAGTAAAGAATAAGGACCAGAGGGGAAGCTTCTTAACAACGTCGAAAATGAATACCTATTCTGATAGGGTTGTCAAATGATGCATGTGAAAATTTTAAGGAAAAAATGGCGGTGGTGTTGATGGAGTCCCTGTTGGTCCACCGCCTACTACCACTACCTACGATAATACCACCTCCACCACCACTGACACCATCAGCAACACTATCCACCAACAGCAGCACCACTTCCACCAACACCAATCCCACCACCCCCACCAACGTCTGGCGATTGTATTCCAACCATAATGCAATGGTGTTTACCCCTGGGGTCGCGACTCGCAAAAAGTAGCTTATATCATTCCCCAGGAAGCAACCTACCTCTATACTAAAGTGGGTGGATAAAGTCACACATTTAACCTTATTACGTAGGATATCCTGCCATCTACGGCACTGTCAAGGTTAAACTGACTAACGTTTCAAGTAGGTGATACCGACTTCTTCACTCGGCGACATACCTGTCTAACACATTCTCACTTACCTATCAATGTTATCACCTAGCTTTATTGTATATAATACGTAAAAAGATAATTGTTTGACTTGATCTCTCGGGTACAAAAAAAGGAAATATCCTTATTTTCTCTAGAATTATTCATGCATACTGTACAACTATTAGGCATTTTTGCTTATACAGAACACTTACTATTTACCTATATAAATTTATAATAACTCAATTCTTAATAATTATTTTAATTAAAATACTTAAATCGAATTATGTAATTATATAATTGAAAAAAAAACTTAATAAATTTCGAAATATTGTTGTTCTATTTATTTAAATGCGCACGACTAACAGCCCTTTCATGAATACTCTGACTGAGCCGGCGCAAACCGGTTTTTACCCCGACGGAGCGTCTGTGAACCTGTCGGTGAGAGCTCACGCACACATCGCTGCGCTATGTATGGGTGTATTCGCAGCGAGCCGTTTGTATGTAGCTTCCCCTCTGGTTGGTTTCTTTACTCATGTGACCCGACCGACTGAGACCTATGTATGTCTATTTCTTTGGCACGCTCTGTAGCCTAAACTGCTTGATGGATTTTCAGCATATGAGGTGTCGTTACATTCGTCCTAATTGTGGGAGTAACATAGGATATAAAAATTTTCTCTTTTCATTTTTTTTGGGTCTTCGTAACTACTGTTTTAATCTTTAGACTTGTTTGATTTTTATTGAATTGAAGTACTATGATATTCAAATAAGAATAGGACTGACCTGGCGCCATATTGTGACGTCATAGCTGCATTGAAACCAGTAAGGTGAGCAAAACAGATATTTTTGAAATAATATTTATTTACAAAAATAAATACAAAATAACCATGAAAGAAAAAGTTTTAATCGGAATCTAGCACTTACATTCCGCTCATCTCTGCATCACTGCCTGAGTAGTCATCATCGTCATCATTATCCTCACTGCTGTTTGTTTTCCCTATAAAAATAGAACATTTATTTATGTAGGTATTTAAAACATTCCACCGACTGTTGTCGCACGACGAAGCACACTGACAGATGGCATCCTCTTTGCTTTTTTGACGAAATGTTGCCAACAATAAAAATAGAAAGAAAAAAAAACAGTTTAAAATTATTTTTTAAACTAATTATGACTTCATCCATTTATTCGTTACAGCCTATAAAAGTCCACTGCTGAAGATATGCTGCTGCCCATCACCTGTTTCAATTACCCTCTGTCGCCTCTTACGACACCCACGGGACGATATGGGGTAGTGGATATTCTTACACTACTACACGGAACAGGCCACTATCTATACGGCACTTCGGCTGTTATATAAATATAAAATTAATTTTCTTTGCAAGCTGTACTTTTCAAGTGACAGTTGACAGAACGCGCTCACTCGAGGTCATTGACGTCCCTATTTTTATTTGAATCAGATTGTGTATCTTTATAACGCAAATAAATAGGATACTATTTCCGTCGGCACCAATGAAATCGTTAATTGCTATTTTAAATGCTGATTCACCACTTTACTCAGTAGTGAAGGAAAGCATCGCTTGGAAACCTCATATCTGTAAAATTAAAAAATATTCACATGGTCATATGATGTTAAACAGTTAAACCGAGTTGTGGTCGTGTAAGAATATCCACTACCCCTTAAGACATATGGTTCCATGGCTGTCGTAAGAGGCGTCTAAAGGGAAACAAACCAGGAGATGGGCAGCTGTGTCTATTCAGTCAGTGTAATATTTAGGAAAATATACAAATAGAAAATAAAAAAACTCTGGTTGTCAACCCGCCTGACAAGCGTGGCAACTATGGCAAATAAAGGGGATATGAGACAATCTCCTAGGAGGCCTGTGTTCAGCAGTGGACTTTTTATAGCTTGTAATGGGTAATATTTACGCACACAAGCATCACGGTGGTCTCTTCCCTGCTCCGAAAACCCTTTCAGAAATGAGAGGAGGCCTGTGCCTAGCAGTAGGACGTATCTAGTCTTTTAAACCTTGTAGAGTCATGCTGCAGCAATATGGTTGTAGCACGAATGGCTCGACCGGGTAAGGACCACGCTTTTGCAGAATACCAGCGTAAAATAGCAGCTTAAGGCGCGGGTTGAGCAAAACGTCGCGCTAGTCGTTATTTGTGCGGTTTTTAGGAGCTATCTACTTTTTATTTAAAAGATATATCAACAAATAAAAAACACATTATATTTCTACATAATCTTGATTTCATAAGAGCTGTATCCAATTTTTTTTTTAAAGGAATAAATATTAATATAATCTCCTTACAACGAAACCACATAAATGTGAAATTATTATTGATAACATGCATCTCCTCGTAAAGTAAGTATTATTTTATTTTGCGATTTACACCAATGGATAGGCAATTTATTAATGAACATTTCTATAGTAAATTTTTTTTCAAAAGACCAAAATTTGATTTTATTAAGAAATTATTTTAAAATCTGGGCGTATTCACTGCCCACGGGCTTGCTGGATCATTGAGCGTTGAGCTCTCGAACGTGGAGCCTGTGTCGTTCGTTAGAGCATCGCTCTCGTCTTATCAGTCGATAATATTATTACTTATTAGGTTATTTTATAGGTAGTATTATTTGTTTGTTTTGGGTATAATTTTTCGTATTAGTTATACATATATTTGTTGTCTTTTTACTGCGCGATGAAGCTTTTTGCGTGTATTTTCTTTGAAGTAAATGCAAATAAAAAAATGAAGCACCATTAGCATGTAAGGTTCGAATCCATAATTAACATTTCGACAAATATTATAATTTACACTATAAAAGGATAATTCAATATTATCAGTATAGTATACAGTTAAAAATAATCCTAATATCCAACCACAATATCTTATTTGGCATAGTACTGCCTCGTTGGTCTAGTGGTTGTAGTAGTGCGACTGCTGATCATGAGGTCCCGGGTTCGAATCCTAGGTCGGTTATGAGTTTTTCATTTATTAATATATAAAACTATATATATATTATATATATATTAAATATATATATATATTATATAAAACTAAATTTAACTAAAAAGACTAAGCTGACCATTTATTTTTTAACTCAAAACAGGACATGGGTTTATTTATACTCTAAAAACTATAACTTTATACAATAAATTAAAAAATAATGTTGCATTTAAAAATAGGTAATTATTAAATGCAACATTTTTTTTAATTATGGATTACATTTGTCAGTGGATTAAATTTGCTTTAATAAAGTTGGTGATGATTTTAAATAAGAATAAAATTCTGCTCAATTTTTTTTTATTGTTATCTCAACATCGCCTTTAGAACTGGAAACGTAAGTGTTTCTTTCAGACGTCCACAATTTATTCAAAATAAAAAAATACTCTTTCTATCGGAGCATTTGTACCATAAAATATATTCGATTAAAAAAATTATGTTGAAGATTGTTGGCTTTGAATACTTCCATCCAAAGAGTTACGGGACAATTTTGTGTCCCGGAGCTTTATTTGGGGGCAATGGGACAGGTGACCGAGAAAAGGGACAGTCCCGTTCAAAACGGGACGTATGGTCACTTTACCTATAACCCGGCGACGGCTCCGTGGCGCAGTGGCTTACCAATCAGTTGTTGCGCTGGGGGCCGCGGGTTCGAATCCCGTACGGAACAAATATTTGTAAGACCTACAAATAATCGTTCCGGGTCTGGATGTTTGTCCTTGTGCAATTTATGTTTGTAAACTGCCTCCACGACTCTCATTGTATATTACTCTCACTCTGCGAAACATCCTATTTATTTGTTTATTCTTTATTGCACCAAATATTTGTACAAAAGGCGAGCTATCTATCTATTTACCTATAGTGAGTAGGTATCTTTTAAACTCACAATTTTCAATGCTTCATTTTTAATATATAATTAATTATAAAATTTTATAATTAGATAATATATGAGAATACATAATTCTAATATAACGCAACTAATATACCGAATAAAAAAATTAAAATACATTTATAGTTGTACGCTGTGTGTATTTCCATAAAATAGTTTATTGATGTTGAAAAATATTACGTCCGTACAGTGGGTGGCATTGAGTTATACAAAACTATGGTAGGTGGCGTCTTACATATTATTTTTTACGCGATCCTATATTGTAGGGAGTTGGCGCGGCCGGCACACAAACGCTCAAGGTCGTTCGCATGGAGTAGCCCCTTAATGGTGTTTCTAATGTTCAGTGTAGAGAGCTGTAGAGCCTATTTACTGGAAACGTGGCATACCATCTTCGTCCTCAGGTGTGACAATGAATTTTGATTCTTTACCGAGGTTAAATATAGATGTTTATGGGTCACAGCATCCACTTACCATCAGGTGGACGATGTGCTAGTTTGGCATCCTTATTCTATAAAAAAGGCTGCCACTTTACTTTTTACTTTTTATAATCACAAGTGTTGGCACTGTTGCCACTATAATTAACGGAAATACGAGCCCCGATCGAAACCTTACTAAACAAACAGAATCTAATAAGCTGAGTGCTTGACTATTGGGTGTTCGCTAAAGATTAGTCCACGCAGACAGTATTAGAAACGTAATGACGTCTGTGACCAGCGTTTTATAAAGCAGGTGCCGAGTTTCAGCTGATCGGAGCAATTATTACACATTTTTAATGATTATAAAGGGTATAAGGACGGCTCGATCGGGGAATGTCCACTCTCTAACATAATACCAGCGTAAAATGGCTAAACTGTCATTTTGCTGCATTTCTATGATGAGTGTAGAGATCCGCAGACACTTTTTACTGGAAAAGAGGCATTTTTATAGCATAAGGGTGATAAACGAACACAAAGTCCACCTGATGGTAAGTAGTTAACTGTGGCCTATAGATATCTACATTCATCCTCAATTACAAATCAAAATACAGATGCATTGTCACCAGTGAGGACTAAGATAGAATGCCTCGTCTCCGGTTCTCTACACTCACCATACGAAACAGCAGCGTTAACCTTCTTTTTTTTATAGAATACGAGTGACAATCGAGCACACAGTCCACCTGATGGTAAGTGGAAGCTGTGACTCATAGACATCCACATCTGTCATCGATTAAGAATCCAAAGGAGGAGGAAGAATCCCGAGGACTAAGATGGAATACCTCATATATATCTCTTCTTACCGGCAGGAGAACTATGTGCCCCTTTGTATTCCTATAAATAAAACAAAACTCACTCACTCAAACACACAAAAATTTCATCAAAATCGGACTAGCCGTTTACGAAGAGTTCAGTGGCATATTACCCACGTACAGATGAATTATATATATAAAGATTCTAGCTGGCCAGGCAGACGTTGTTTTGCCCTTTTCGACGACCCTTCATATAAAAAAATTCATAAATCCGTAATAAAAAAATATTGAGGGTCACTTATCAGGATAAAAACTATCCTATCTCTCAAGTTGGACCAAACTGCACAGAGTGTGCAAAATTTCATTGAAATCAGTTCAGTAGTTTAGGAGTTCATCGCGGACAAACAACGTGACACGTAATTTTTATATATAAAGATAAGTAAGACTTTTTTTAACGTAATGTTAAATACGTAGCTAGGCAACATTTAATCAATATGAAGGGGTCTCGTTTCCATGAGTGCCGCCTACCTACCGAGCCTACGCAGGTTCTTAAAGGAAAAGAGATCGATGTATGTATGTTGGATGGCTCTTGAACTCTTGATAGCTTGCGAGCATGGAAACAGCTCATGTAATATTAGTATAATTGTAAAGTGGTAGATGTATTTCTTATGCTTGGGAATTCATGTTGGGTTTTTTTTTTATAGAATAAGGATGACAAACGAGTACACAGTCCATGTGGTGATGGTAAGTGGTTGCTGTGGCCCATATACATCTACATCTACCTTCGTTTGCGAATTAAAATGCAGATGCGTTGTCAGCCGTGAGGACTAAGATAGAATGCCTCTTTTCCAGTAAAAAGGGTATCCGGTTCTCTACACTCACCATAGGAAACACAGCAGCATTAAGCTGCTATTTTACGCTGGTATTGTGTTTGAGCGTGGTGCTTCCCCGGTCGAGCCGACTTATTCGTGCTACAACTATACTATTAATATAGCTGCAGCATGGCTCTACCAGGTATTATTTTACTGTTTTGTTGTTGTTATACTGGTTTGTTTTTTAACCCGGTTTTATTAGCCTCGCGTGTCTACGAGTATCTATTTATCGGACCGGAATATTTTAATGTGATTTACACCAACTTATAAGACGGCCGATTGAGTAGAAAATTTGCATCAAGGACCGATAACAATACGATAATTTAATAATTTTAACCTAAGTTCAGGATCACATAAGATCAGGATAAAATAAAATAAACCTAGCAAGCTAACAGCATAGCAAAGTGGCGAAGCAATCAGCTTTGTAGCGGTTTCTAACGGTTGCTGTTGAGCAATCAGTTTCAAAATAGGAGGTTCAGGTGCCTGGGTGATCAGTAATCGATTGCTGAAAACAGAATTTGAAAATTCGAAACCGTTCTCGAGATAATCGTGGGACAGACGGACAGACGGACAGACGGACAGACGGACAGACGGACAGACGGACGGACAGACGGACAGACGGACAGACGGACAGACATCGTGAAATCAATAAGTGACGTCGCAAGCTTCCCCACTTAATAATTGTATCTATAAAACTTTATCAGATGTTAATTATTCAATTATACGTTAATGAAGTTGATTCGGAGGCGAGTCACTCATTATTTGTTTTTGATGTATACCTACTTAGTTTATTTCTTTCTTTATATAATAATTGCTTATGTTTACGCGAACACTAAACATTTAAATGAAATCAAACTGAAGGACCCCGTAGTTCACTATGACATTGGGACGTCAAACACCTCATCATTCCCGCCCGTAATCACAGGTGCTGTAAAATAAGTTAAAATACGCGATAAAATTCTTACTGGGTAATTAAGAAGAAGCAGAAGAGTTGATATATTAATTTTGTTGCGACTTTGTACTTCATCATCATTATCACTATATCCCTTCTCAAGTCCACTGCTGAACATAGGCCTCCGCCAGGGAACGCCACAAAGCACGGGTCCGAGCTACCCTACACGTTACCATAGATTGCGCTAAAACTTTGTCAACTTACTACAATGAGGGCATCCACAACTTTTTCTGCCACCAGGGCGGCACCACTTTACAGTGAGGTAAAATATTTGACAGATTTCATAGCGGGGACGATAATTTCTTAGGAAAATGTAATATTTAAGGTTTCTTTCCGTATTGTTAGTTATATTTTTTATTAATTACATTAGAAATGAATAAACTAAACTATAAATATAACTTAAGGTAGATAAATTAAAAAAAGAGTTATAAAGTGCAAAATTAAAAATCAAACAGTAACAGTGGTAGAGCCACGCGGCATCTTTTGCTGTCGCACGGATGGGCCGGCTCGAACCGAGGTGGTACCACGACCTCACAGAATACCAGCGTGAAGTAGAGGTTTACCTCTGCGTTTCGCTTGGTGAGTGCAGGTGGCCGGAGGCCCTTTTTACTGGAAATGAGGCATTCCATCTTAGTCCTCACGGGTGACAACGCATCTACATTTTGATTTGTAATAGAGGATTGATGTAGATGTCTATGGGCCGCAGCAACCACTTACCATCAGGTGGACTGTGTGCTCGTTTGTCACCCTTATCCTATAAAAAAAAAACCACTGACGCATTTTGTTGTATATTAATATAAAACTCTAGATAATGATTAAACTATTATTTAAAACTAATTTCTTAATTAACTGTCACTATGTAACGAATAACTTTACCTCAGTCACAACTAGCGACATCTGGAAGATTATTAGCCCTCATTAACTTACAATAGGTGGCGCGAGTATCGTACCAACTTTATTTGGTAAATATACACATTACCCAATTTCAATGAATGTATTATCATTCCTAAATAAACAATATATAATTCTTCCAAATTTAAAATGATGACACTTCGACAATTATTTTTTCTTAATTATTTCTGTGGCCGTTGGCTAGTATCATATATAAACCTGTTTCGGATAATGTTAAATAGAAGCCTTTACAGATTTACTTTTTTTGTGCAATATATTTTTGTTTGCCTTTACCGTATCATCCCGTGGCTGTCGGAAGATGCGACAGAGGGAAACAAATCAGGAGATGGGCATTAGCCGTTTTCTAATAACGACTAAAAATAAAAAAACAATGCCGTTGCCAACCCGCAACTATGGCAAATCCCCCCTATGAATTAATATATTGGGGAGGCCTGTGTTCAGCAGTGGACTTTAATAGACTGTCATTGTCTTTGGCAGTGTTAACACATAATTTCTAGTGTAAGATAACGTCGATATTGTGTATACTGTACTTGTATTTCGATATTACTGTATAATATGACAAACCACAACTGCGTACAAACCACTCACTGAACAAAATAAAGCGTAGTTGCTTCACAACAAATGTCGGTGGCAGGTTGATTATTGTTACACTAATACTTTCCCCAGGGTATAAGCAATATATTACTGAATACTGCATCAACATCAGTTGAATAGAACTAGATTTATTGCCAAATAACGGATGCATGCTGACGAACTCACGAGGTATCCATTTCTTGTATATATCCATGTAATAATCATCATCAATCAACAAAATCGGACGAGTTGAACTAATATATCGCTTATCCATGCGGATGAAGTCACGGGTATATCCAATTTTGTATACCAAAACCTTCTCAAGATTGTAACAAATACTTTTCTGAAAGCCAAACGCGAGCTAATCGCGGACAAACATAAAATATACAAAAATATACGGGTCAAACTTAGAACCTCTTTTATTGAAGTTGGTTAAAATAATATATACGTACACACACACACATCATTGTTGCTTTGAAATGGGCACCACAAAAATCACCGTTCAGTCGGAATTAGCTTGAATGTGCTTTTAACTACGTACTAGTATATTGTATATTGTGCTTTGATTTTGATGAAGTGTGGCCGCGTTTATTTTGTTTGACGCAGACTAGCTATGAATAGTGTTGTTCTCACTGTGTTCTTAGTTCCGGGTAGTAGTTTTAATTCACAACATTTCGAGCAATTTTCTCATCCTTTTCTGCTTATGAGTATATCTGGATAGGCACCACCTTTTTATCTATTTCAAGCTATTTCAAGCCAAGCAACAGTGTAATGTGCTAGTGCCAGGGTAACTACAAGCTGTTAGGTATTTTAGAATAAATGAGGCAATCTGCAAAGAGGTGTGTCCCTTTGCATTTTCTATCGCATTTACCACGGGGAGTGCTTAGAGAAATTGTTCGGATTAATTCCAGCCGCGAATACACCAACCCACATCGCGATAAAACTCAGGTTACCACCACATCATCCGGATGCTTGGCGGTCCACTACTCTGCGATTTTTCTTCATCGCACCACTTCTTTGTGGAATTGTTTATCGACGCAATCGACGATATTTTCTAACCGATACGACTCGAGGGAGTCTCAAGAAACGAGTCCTTTATAAAGGGCTGACAACGCATCTGCAACTCCCCTGGTGTTACAGTTGTTCATGGGCGGCGGTCGACACTTACCATCAGGTGAAACGGAAGCTTGTTTGCTCCCTTTTCTATGAAACAGGTGGTGGTGGTGGTGTTTCACCCCTGTGCCTCGGAAAGCGCGTAAAACCGTTGATCCTGGGTCTGATCACTCTCTGGTCGTTCACTTACTGTCCTATCGGACTTATGATAGTGAGGGGTTAGAAATATGCACCTGTGCTTGCGCATACACTCGGCCACTATAATTCTGACCTGCCCATATGGCTTGTCTCCGTTGAGACTGGCCGCCGTGACCGAAATTTAGTCTGGAGGTACATTACTATTATGGCTAATAATACCATTTGTAACTTCATAGCGCTTCCGCACGTGTGCGGTTTTATAACAGCTCCTGGCGGAAACAGACACTTGAATCAACTTAACGAAGTCACGGCGATCGCGGCATTGTATCTCGCATGTTTTTATTTTAAGATCTATACTTAGCATTTTCGTGTACGAAAAGAACCCACAAATGATTCGTATTAGATGTTGTTCGCTAGATAGAGACAAATGTTGGAAACAAAAAAAAATTGTAGAAGTAGGGCGATAAACGAGCACACATTCCACCATGTTGCGGCTATAATGTAGGTTGTAGCACGACTAGGTCGGCTAGACCGGGGAAGGATCACGCTTTAATGCAATCCATGCCTAAAATAACAACTTACTGTTGCTGTGTTTCGTATGGTGGGTATAGAGAATCGGAGACCCTATTTACTGGAAATGAGGTATTCCATTATGTTATGGCGGGTGGAAGGAAAAGGGGAGATCTCCCGCCGGGCAAGGTGTTCTGCCCGGGGTGCGGCCAATGCTCCGGTTGGTAGTTCGGAGCTATTCTATATATATTGCTTTAATTTCGGAACTTCGTTAGCGCGATTTAGGCGTCGATGTGTTTCGCTTGTGGCGTGACGACAGCGCCGCCACATCACCCCTCTGCTCAGACTGGAGGTCGATAGTGCAGTCTAGATGTCGACGAATTTGCAAGTGCCAGGGAATTGCCTTGTAAGTCTGCGGTGAGTGGAGAAGAAGGCAAGTAATCTGCGAGAGTGCCGTGAAGCAGAGGCGAGCAGTAAGGCTCAGAGCCGTGCCGAACACTGCAGCGCAGAGAGTGAAGGAACAGGAAGCATTATTATTCCAGTGCTGCGATGAACCTTTATAAAGCTAGATGGCTTGCAGAATGTGAAGACTGCAGACAATATCAGCTCGGGAGCGAGTGAATGAGTTACTTGAGGATGATGACGAAGATTTGAAATAGTAGTTTCCGAAGGTTGTTGATTGCGTGTTCATATCACGTCGGTTGGTCACCACTGTGGCGGGTGGAAGGAAAAGGGGAGATCTCCCGCCGGGCAAGGTGTTCTGCCCGGGGAGCGGCCAACACTCCGATTGGTGGTTCGGAGCTATTCTATATATATTGCTTTAATTTCGGAACTTCGTTAGCGCGATTTAGGCGTCGATGTGTTTCGCTTGTGGCGCGACGACAGCGCCGCCACAATGTATATTTATAACAACATAGTACTGTATATATAATCAACGTTTCTGCATTTTGATTCTTAATCGATGATCGATGTAGGTCGACATCCACTTACCATCATGTTTTTTTTTATATAAAAGGGGTGACAAGCAAACACAGAATCCACGTGATCGTAAGTGGATGATGTGGACCCTAGATACATTTATCCTCGACTAATAATCAAAATGTAGATGCGTTGTCACCCCCGATGTAATTCCTTATAGCCAGTTTAAAGGGTTTCCTCTTCTCTACACTAACCATACGAAATACAGCAGCTCTAATCTTGCAGAGCTATGGTGAGTGTAGCTTGCAGGGAGATGTTGCATTTCGTATGGTGCTATGTTGTGCTGTGGACTTTATGGCCTATAAATTAGTGACTATATTTATGTAAATAACAGATATCATGTTCAGATGAGCAGGTGCGAGTAAGTCTCCACATTAAACAACAACTGCGTCACTAATCGCTATGTCATAACAACGTTCGAGGCGACGGTAACCTCATTCGAACTGAAATGCCGTAATGGTCGATAAGACAGCGTCAAACTGTCTCATTAAAATATGTGACAGGCTGTCTGTAATGACTCCTCAAGATGTTCCGGGTCATTACTGTTTAATTTGTAATACTTGGAAGGTAGTCGTAAACAATGTATTTTCGATTTATTACAAAAGCGAAGGGAACTGTAATTAAAGATGTTAAATTTTGATTTGCTAAATCCGCGTAGTAAAATAAAATGATGTGTCTTACTTAGTTTGAAGAACACCCCTTTCCCTCCCTCAATTAAATTATCTACTTACATAGCACTATCCCCGTCACCAATAATGTCAATAAAATGATGTGTCTTACTTACTTAGAAGAACACCTCTCTCTCTCTCCCTCAATTAAACTATCTACTCACATAGCACTATCCCCGTCACTAATAATCTCAGTAAAACGATGTCTTACTTAGTTAGAATAACACCTCTCTCCCTCCCTCAATTAAACTATCTACTTACATAACACTATCGCTGTCACCAATAATCTCAATAAAATGACGTATTTTACTTAGTTTGAAGAACACCTCTCTCCCTCCCTCAATTAAACTATCTACTTACATAGCACTGTCCCCGTCACCAATAATGTCAATAAAATGATGTGTCTTACTTAGTTAGAAGAACACCTCTCTCTCTCCCTCAATTAAACTATCTACTCACATAGCACTATCCCCGTCACTAATAATCTCAGTAAAACGATGTCTTACTTAGTTAGAATAACACCTCTCTCCCTTCCTTAATTAAACTATCTACTTACATAACACTATCGCTGTCATCAATAATCTCAATAAAATTATGTATTTTACTTAGTTTGAAGAACACCTCTCTCCCTCCCTCAATTAAACTATCTACTTACATAGCACTGTCCCCGTCACCAAAAAACTCAATAAAATGATGTGTCTTACTTAGAAGAACACCTCTCTCCCTTCCTTATTTAAACTATCTACTTATATAGCACTATCACCGTCACCAATAATCTCAGCACCACTACTCTCAATACCGCTAAGCTAGTAAAGACACACCACCGTGGATAATACAATACGTGTTTCGCCACTAAAGGAGGCATCATCATACGAAATAGTCGTAGGTAGGTAATTAAATTTAACATCACACATAACACATAACTTCAATGGATTTGTAATGTAAATATTGTTTCAACGTAAACTTGAAGTAACAAGCAACTTGCAGTTCTCATTTTTTAATAGAATTTTAGAGGAGGCAGTTTACATACATAAATTGCACAAGGAGAAACATTCAGATCCGGAAAATATGTTGTAAGCCAAACTAATTCCGTTCGTGATCTACCAGATAGTAAGTACTGCAGTCCATGAACACATCTAATCAACTTCACACAACTAAAGACTTTTTTTTTATAGAATAGGGGGCAAACGAGCATGCGGCTCACCTGATGGTAGGTGACTACCGCCGCTCATGAACAACCGCAACACCAGGGGAATTGCAGATGCGTTGCCGACCTTTAAGAAAGGTGTAAGCTCTTTTCTTGAAGGTTCCTAAGTCGTATCGGTCCGGAAAATTCGCTGGTGGTAATTGATTCCACAAGGAAGTCGTGCGAGGGAGAAAACTTCTTCTAAATCGCACAGTTGTGGACCGCCAATCATCCAGATGGTATGGATGGTAACGCGAGTTTTGTCGCGATGTGCGATGGTGAAATTGAGCGGCTGGAATTAGTCCGAACAATTACTCAGAGCACTCCCCGTGATAGATGCGATAAAATACTGATCTGATACTGAAATGCCAGTGTATCAAGCCGATCAGAAAGAACTCGGTCGTCGACGATTCGAACCGCTCTGCGCTGGATGCGGTCAAGTGGAAGGAGCTGGCACTGGGGTGCCCCGGCCCAGAGATGAGAACAGTATTCCATGTGGGGCCGAACTTGCGCTTTGTAAAGTTGCAAGCGATGTGCCGGCATGAAATACTGTCTCGCTCTGCTGAGCACACCAAGCTTTTTAGAGGCCAATTTGGCCTTCCCTTCCAAGTGACCACGAAACTGCACACTATTCGATATGTCGACGCCAAGGATTCCGATACTGGCTGAGGCAGCAAGGGGAGTGCCTTGAAACTGAGGAGATACGACAAAGGGTTTCTTTTTAGCGGTAAACGCGCAAACTTGTGTCTTCTGGGGATTGAACTGGACTAGATTTAGTCGGCCCCAATCCGAGACTTTGTTAAGCAAAGACTCGACTTCAGACACAAGTTTGTCCCGGTACTCGGCGACGTTTTCCCGAGAAATATTGGCACGGCCGGTATATAAGGCATCACCAGTGCTGTCGTCTGCTTAGCAATGAATGCTACCAGTTAGCAACATATCATTGATATGCAGGAGAAACAGCGTTGGTGATAGCACGCAGCCTTGTGGAACATCAGCGTTGATAGGCTTGAAATCAGAGCATGCACCGTCTACTACGTACTTGATGCTCAGATCAGCAAGGAAACTGGTGATCCATTTGCACAATTTCTCGGGAAGCCCATAGGAAGGAAGTTTCGAAAGAAGCGCTTTGTACCAGACCCGATCAAAGGCCTTCGCTACGTCGAAACTAACGGCTAATGCCTCCCCCTTGGACTCAACTGCCTCCGCCTATCTATGAGTTAAGTAGACTAGAAGATGGGTATATATATATACTATAAGGCTGCAGTTTGGTTGTCACCTCTGATGACTCAGAACGCCTCACAGCTTGTAATTATACTGACACAAACAAACAACAAACACAAACTCGGACACAGCAGTACAAGCACTACTTGGTGACAGAAGTGGGTGGTACCTATAAAGAAGGTACTCCAAGGTAGAAGTAGAGTCCTACCACTTTGAGTGTAAAAATTGAATATGACAAATATATACATGCTCTATAATAAGCCATATTCAGCAAGGCTAGAATAAGAATGAGAAGCAACGCTTCAGTGCTGGCGGTGACACATATGGCTTGGCCTAGTGTTTCCCCTGCGACTTACGTGTTATAATACGTGGTAGAGCCACGCTGCAGCTATATTATGGTACGACACTGTGTAGAGAACCTAAGACCCTTTGTACTGGAAAGGAGGCATTTCATATTAGTCCTAAGGGGTGACAAAACATCTGCATTTTGACTCTTAATCGAGGATAAATGAAGATGTCAATGGGCCACGGCATCCACTTACCATAAGGTGGACTGTGTTCTCGTTTGTTGCCCATATTCTGAAAATAAACTAAGCGAATACTTCACTGAGGCCTAACCCTTACAGTGCCCTGAAGGAAGGCCGCTCAAAATGTATGCTTAACGCGCTGCTTCGTATTACGCGCCTCCCAACGCTCTCCACTCAGCTTTGCGATTACTGTAATGTAGTGTAGCCCACACGACAACTTGTTTTAGTATTCAAGGGACCAATTAAAGTCAATGAAAGGCCTACACGTTCCTCATTAACACTATCTTTCTATATTAGATTGCGTATAAACTTGAAACGACAAAACGAAGTCACGATTTCCATTCCCAGAGTGACACAATCGCACTGCAGACCTTGGCTATTGTATGTAGATAGTTAAGATGTCACTAAGTTATCAAACAATATACAAATCTGAGTGTGATACTCGCGCGTTGACATTCATTTGTTTGTTCCCGCTTGTTCGGCCTCGCCGGGGACTTATCGTCTTTTCCCTTTCCTTGATAACTCGCCCGAATCGGGAGTTGGATAGCAAACATTTATTTATAGTCGGTTTTTTAACAAAACGTGTCTGTAACCGAGATCGGAATCACACAAATTGTTATAGAGAAACAAACTTGTTTCTCAGGCTATTATTTTTTTTGTAAATCACTTAAGTCTGTTTAATTGTCTTTAACTATAGTTTTCTTTTCATTTTTTTTTCTTGTACTGAATAGTAGCAGTGCTGTTATCACTACTAATGATCGGTTTACATTATCTTGGAAAGTACGAAAGTTATTCGAGTACATTAGTAGATACAGTTGCTTAAAGTGATAAGTAGTGCTCGTTTTAGTGCGGTACTACCTGTCTTTCTGCTAAAATCTAATAGATTTGTTCTTTTATTGTATCTAGTAACAGGTGATCGCCACCATGCTGGTTCTATGAAAATTCATTTAAAAATTGTATAAACAAAATTTTTGTTAAGTGAAATATGTTTTATAAATAATTTAAAATTAAAAATTTTGTACAGCCGACTTCAATATAACCGACTTCAATATAGGTTATTTAAGAATAACTCAATAACCATTGGTCTGACCTTGATCAAATTCATATGGGACCACACGAGAACTATCAGCTTTCATATAAAAAAAGAATCATCGAAATCGGTTCGGCCAGTACAAAGTTATGAGGTAACACACATAAAAAAAAAACATACACCCGAATTGAGTACCGTCTCCTTTTTGGAAGTCGGCAGAAAAGAGTCCCGCTGGGTTTCTTGCTGGTTCTTCCCAGGACAGAGGTATTTTCCGAACCAGTGGTAAATAAAAAATGACTTTCAATAAGTATTATGCAACAATCAATATTGAATAAAAAAATAATTCTATTCTATTCTATTCCATTCTACTCAATTTTTCTCTATTGTCGCAGTCATTAAAAAATCAAAATGATAAATGCCTGTGCAAATGAAATTTACTTCTATTATAAGGTGATACGAGTATTGTAAAATTGTTCAATGCTATTAAGAAAACCGCAGACACGGTGGCAGCTGATATAAGTTATAGAGTCTATACTAGATGCAATCGCACCCCAACTTGCTATTATTAAGTGGCGAAGCTTGCGAAGTCACTTATTGATTTCACGATGTCTGTCCGTCTGTCCGTCTGTCCGTCTGTCCGTCTGTCCGTCTGTCCGTCCGTCTGTCCGTCTGTCCGTCTGTCCCACGATTATCTCGAGAACGGTTTCGAATTTTTAAATTCTGTTTTCAGCAATCGATTACTGATCACCCAGGCATCTGAACCTCCTATTTTGATTTTTTTTCCGTTAGAAACCGCTACAAAGCTGATTGCTTCGCCACTTTGCTATGTCGTTAGCTTGCTAGGTTTATTTTTATTGCTATTATGTAATCGTGTGTGGTTTTTGATGTAATGAAATATAGTGAAGTCTTACCTTTACTTAAATCTTTAAAATTAGCCCATTCCAATTTTAGATCTATTTCTGTACCTACTGCCGACACAGCAAATTTTTTAAAATTTTTTTTTAGATCAAATGTTAATGATTTTCATAATAATTAAAAATTAAAAATTTTGTACAACCGACTTCAATATAAATGATTAAGAATACCTCAAAAACTATTGGTCAGACCTTGATTAAATTTTTATGGAACTACATGAGAAGCACCAGCTTTCAAATAAAAAAGATCTAAATCGATTCACCCAGAAAAAAGTTATAAGGTCACACGTATAAAAAAACATACAGTCGAATTGAGTACTGTCTCCTTCTTAAAGTCGGTAGAAAATCAATTTAATTTGACAAGGGGTCGCCCGACTACAACACCGGGGTTGAGCAGATTAAACAAATTTTCTGTACGTGGGGGAAACTATAACATGCTTTACAATATTTTGTAATCTTTCCAAGGCCTTCGACTGTGTTCACCATCAGTAAGGAAAACAGCGCATAAATCATCTAATATTTAAGTAATAGAACGCAAACAGTTGTTATTAACGGCAGTAGTTCATCCGAGTCGGTAGTGTCAATGGTTGTTCCTCAGGGCTAATTTCTTGGCCCCTTCCTGTTCTTAATTTATATTAATGACGTATCTTACCTGGTATAGAATAACCATGATTTAGTTTTATTTGCTGATGATACTGTGTTAATCTTGAGACTTAAATGGCAAGTATACGATGAAATAAATGCTGTAACAAAATTAATACAGTAGTTAATACGACAACAATGTGCTTTAGAATGATAATAAACCTAGCAAGCTAACAGCATAGCAAAGTGGCGAAGCAATCAGCTTTGTAGCGGTTTCTAACGGTTGCCGTTGAGCAATCAGTTTCAAAATAGGAGGTTCAGATGCCTGGGTGATCAGTAATCGATTGCTGAAAACAGAATTTGAAAATTCGAAACCGTTCTCGAGATAATCGTGGGACAGACGGACAGACGGACGGACAGACGGACAGACATCGTGAAATCACCATACGAAACACACCAGTGTTAACCTGTTATTTTACGCTGGTATTCTGTGATAGCGTGGTCCTTCCCCGGTCGAGCCGACCCATTCCTGCTACAACTATACTACTAATATACGAGTAAGGATGACAAATTAGTATACGTCTACCTGTTGGTAAATTAATGTTTGATTAATAAATTGTGTGAGAGAATGCCATATGTTTGATATTAGCTGCAAGTTTTATTGGACCGCAGGCCACCTACCATTACGTTGATTAAATAAAATGCCACCATTTCATAATTTATCTGACCTGAAGATGTGGACATTATGCTATATTTTTCTAACTTCATAGGTAGTATACGTGTAGGTTTTGATACTTGGTAGAGCCATGCTGCAGCTATATTAGTAAGTAGTATAGTTGTTACACGAACGTTGTTGGCTCGAGCAGGGGAGGACCACGCTCTCACAGAATACCAGCGTAAAATAGCAGCTTTATGCTGCTGTGTTTCGTGTGGTGAGTGTAGAGAACCGGAGACCCTTTTTACTGGAAGAGAGGCATTCCATTTTAGTCCTTACGGACTTACGGTCCTTGCATTTTGAGTCTTTATTGAGGGTAGATGTTGATGTCCATGGGTTGCAGAATTTTGGCCTGTATTGTTTACATATATAAAATTCTCGACAAAAGTCCAGACCTGGAACAACTATTTGTAGGCCTTGCAAATACTTTTTCAGTGCGGTATTCGAATCTGCGAACTTTAGCAACTCACTGCTAAGTCACTGCGCTACGGAGCCACTAAAAATGATAATGAGGCGTATATAATTTGGAGGAATTAATGGCGCTAGTAAAGTTTAGTCATCGCGGTTTAACACTGGTTGTTTGACTTTGCCTACTGCTAAAAATGTAATAGGTAATAATAAACATAATAAGGTACCTAATGTGCACTCGAAGCGAAAATATTTCAGCAGGTGCAATTAAGCTCTTTTCCGAGCGATAAAAATAATATCTTCCCACGCAGTACAGCCCTTTCCTCTCTTGCCACGTCTGACTTCTCCACACGGGGCCAGTGAAAGACTAAATAGAAGTATTTGTAATTTAGATACATACTTGTTCTTGTTTCCAAATCAAAAAAATCAAGCTGAAGTTTCACCAAGTAACAACAATCGAAAGTATCTAAACATAATTGACAAGTGAAGCTGGCTCCCTGGATCGCTCGCTAAGACGAGACTAGGCCGAAACGCATATAATATCTCATTTACTTTTAGTATTTGTACTGATTTTAAAGATAACATGTGTGGAGTGGGCTAAGCCCACGCTGGCCTTTTTATACTTGTAGATTATATAGTAAATAGAAATCTTATAATTTCTGTTCCACGCTTTCTAAGGAAAAATATTTTTTAATTAAAGTTTCAAAAGTATATTTAAAAAGACTACGACGGCGCGGCGTATTGAGGATTGAGGTGGATTGATATTTTATTTAGATTTGTATGAGTTGTAGTGTTATACTACTTACATTTATTTTTTATTTACTATTTCTCCATTCTGTTCTTGATTTTCCGCATTCATGTTTTGCATCACTTTATACTATTTTTCCATTCTGTTTTTGATTTTCTGCATTTATATTTAGCATCACCTTTATTTCCATAGGATCCTGTAACGTTTCTACACAATAACATATCATTTTATTGCGTATTTTCACACTATTTAGTACTTTTAAAATAGCTGTCAATGGAGTGTTACCTTTTTCAGTCTTTTATTGAATTCTCTGTAATTCTACAATTTCAGGCTTCGGCGCGTTGTCGCGCATCAGTTTTTCCTATATGAATAATATCTCGTTTCTTACTTAAATGTAATAGTTTCTTAATAACAGTCCTAAAACTAAAAATTCCTCAATTTGACAACCATTGTTTTTGTGGTTGTCATGGTAACTTTTATTCAAATTCGTCTCTGGTATGATGTTCTTTCTACATAAATTCTTTTTGGCTGTAGGTCATTTACAATAAATTTCGTTTTAATTTAAATAATTTCTCGTTCTCTCTAAAAAGCTATAAAAGCCAAACAATTGGAGCATAAAGGACAGTCTCGCTTCGGTTCTCAAACGAGAAACATCTACTAAAGGCCTTATCCCGGGGCCGCTCTGCCCCGGGATCCTGCAAGCCTCCATCTACATCCGGCGCATCCTGAAGTCGTCGGCGCATCCTGCAAACCAGGCGCCGGGATCCTGCAAGCCTCCATCTACACGTGAAGTCGTCGGTGAATTCTAATTCAAGTGCGGGGCAACACTACTCCGCGCGCTACGACTGCTTGATCCAGGCGCTGAGTGCAGCCTACTGCCCGCGCTACCTTCAGGCGCGCTTCGACTGCTGGCTCCAGGCGCTGCGTCCCTACTGCCCGCGCTACCTCTGGGCGCCGCGACTACTTCTCCAAGAACTGAGCGCACCTACCCCAGGCGCTACGTGCGCCGGCTCCGGACGCTGCGTGTGCCCAGTCCAGGCGCTGCGTGCCGTCGCCGCTGAGAAACCTCAAGCTCTCCGTGTCCCTACTTCTACAAAAGCAGCGAGGCTCTAGGGCTCCACTATCATACTAATTCTCCTATTCTCCTATCCCTTTTTTTTAATATAATTGTAATCTCATTTCATCCATCACCTTCATGTTTCATTTTTTTTATAAGATTGTAAATACCTTTTAAAAAATTATAATATATTATTTTCTTGGTCTATTTTGTTGTTTTGCTGTTCTTAGGTTAGGTTCTTTCTCTTTTAATTGTCGCTTCACGACAGAGTATTGTGTAATTATGGTTTAAATGAGGGCATCCACGACTTTTTCTGCCACCAGGGCGGCACCACTTTACAGTGAGGTAAAATATTTGACAGATTTCATAGCTGGGATGATAATTTCTTAAGGAAATGTAATGTTTAAAGTTTGTTTCTGTATTATTAGTTATATTTTATATTAATTACATTAGAAATGAATAAACCAAAATATAAAATTTAACTAAAACCGATTTTTTTAAAAGAGCTATAAAGTGCAAAAAATTAAAAATCAAACCACTGACGCATTGTGTTGTGTATTAATATAATATTCTAGATAATGATAAACTATTTATTTAAAACTAATTTCTCAATTAACTGACACTGTGTAACAAAAAAACTTTACCTCAGTCGCTACTAGCGACATCTGGTGAGTGGAAGATTATTACCCCTCATTGAATTAAAACGAAAAAAAATTAACAGTATTATGTTGTTATAAAAAAGAACAAACAATCGAATTGTTAACCGCTTCCTTTTTCTACCGACTTCAAAAAGGAGGAGGTACTCAATTCGACTGTATGTTCTTTTTTTATAACAACATAATGCTGTTAATTTTTTTCATTTCTATTTAGATGATTCTATTTTTATTGGAAAGCTGGTGCTTCTCATATGGTCCCATATAAATTTGATCAAGGCCTGACCAATGGTTTCTGAGTTATTCTTAATAATTTATATTGAAGTCAGTTGTACAAAATTTTTAATTTTAAAATATTGGAGTCGGTTAAAAAGTGGGTTACTTCTCCCTCTTACGAGTAAGAAAATTTGCAAGCATCTTTGACCGAATCTCTCTCTTGCAGGTTCACCCCGAAAATCCAGAATGGACCTGCTTCGAACAGAGTGCTCTTCTCGACGTTAAGAACTTCTTTGGACTCGAGAGCACGGTTGAGAAGATCGCCATGAAGCAATACTCGGCTAACATTGCTAAAGGTAACTGAAGCTCATTGACACTAACCGTGAAGTATTGAAAATGGCTAATGAAAATTTATGAAGTTTCCTGAAAAATGTTTGAATTTATAAAATATTTCTAGGCAAGGAACTGATCGAGTCCTTTATGGATGAAGTCCTAGCTGACGGCGTTCGGGATCTTAAACCTTGGGAAGCTGGACAGCATGCGCGCAATCGTGAATTGCGTCGGGTGGTGTCCCGCGGGACTGAACCGTTGTCTCCACTTGCCGCTCCTGATTCACAGAGACACTCTCAACCAGGTAAGGGTGACCCACGTCATTTTACAATTTTATTGTCAGCTTTCAGCCACTGGTATTACCATTCAAAAAATCAGAACCGGATAACGACCTACTCCTGAACCACGTTGATAAAGTTTCCGAACATCTTTGCATTTAATGCATCGTATTTGCTTCATCATGTAATTGTTCGTATTAATTTCTGTCGTAATTTTTTACGAACGCACATCGCGACAATACTCACGATACCATTCACGCCATCTGGAAGCTTGCAAGGAAAACGCCTCGCTTTTATTTATCACCGATCGTGAGCAGAATTCGTCATCCGCCGGCATCAATGAAATTGTTAACTGCAATTTTCCACGCCGACTTACCACGGTATGTGATAAAGGAAAACATCGTGGGGAAACCTGCATATCTAAACTATTTAAAAAATATTGAGCAGATATTTAAAATCCAAAAACGCGTTGGGAGCAGCGCGACAGCATATTTTCTGCTCTAAAAACCATGTCAGAAATGAGAGGCGCTTGTGTCCAGTTCGACGGTGATCATGTTTATAATGCGTCTGTTTTTCCGTCCGAATACAATCTGTACAAACTTTCAAGGCTTTTGTTACGCTAAGACAGCGCGATTTACCACCTAAGGCTTCATCACCAAACTATTCTCTCTATTTTTTGTTTTTTAAAATTTTTCTCAACTTTTTTGACTCAGTTCAAACTTACAAAAAATTGATTATAATTATCATGAAAAATTGACATAATCACCCGTATTTTCTGTTTTCTTCCCCAAAACTGGATTGTATTATTATTTTTCTAAAAACAATGTGAGATGGATTGTGATTCATGATTTTTTTATAGAATTATAGTCACAAACGGGCACACAGTCCACCTGATGGCAAGTGAATACTGTGGCACATTAACAGTTACATCTATCCTCGGTTAAAAATCAGAATGCACATGCGTTGTCACCCCTGAGGACTTGGATGGGATGCCTCTTTTCCACTAAAAAGGGTCTCTGGTTCTCTACACTCACACACTTATATATAAGTAAATAGCCAAAATATTTGTTCCAGTGTCTTTATTCAACGAGAATATAGAGCAATACGTTTTATGTACTAAATATTGCCCGGGTTCTCCTCTTAGCCTGCTTGAAAAAAATATTTTTGCACCGAGATATTTAGCATAGAATACAATCATTATCATAATCATTATCATAATCATCACTACAGCCCCTCACAAGTCCACTGCAGAACACAGGCCTCCCCCAAGGAATGCCACAAATCACGGTCCTGAGCCACCTGCATCCACCAACTTCCTGCATGTCTTACCAGGTCGTCACTGCATCTAGTGGGGGGTCGCCTTTTTTTTTTTTACTTATTATAAGCCAGTGCTTGACCACAATCCCACCTGGTGGTAAGTGGTGATGCAGCCTTAGATGGTAAATCGCACTGTCTTATCGTAACAAAAGCCTATTGACTCTTGCCTTGAAGACGCCTTGATTGTATTCGGACGGAAAGATAGACGCCGGCAAATTATTCCACTCCTTTGCTGTACGCATTACAAAAGACGAAACAAACCGTTTGGTTCTAATGCGTGGAATATCGACAACAAAGGGATGAAGACCCGCCGACCGTCTGGTTGTCCGATGGTGGAAAGGAGAAGGAGGAATTAAGGCGTGTAATTCCTGCGCACACTCACCGAAATGCATCCTATAGAATACCGAGAGACTGGCTACTCTGCGCCTGTGCTCAAGGCTGACAAGATTGGTTTCAACTAAATCAAGGTCACCAATGAGCCTCTTAGCACGTCTCTCCACTGAGTCCAATGCTGCCAGGTGGCATTTTGCAGTACCAGCCCATATGTGACAGCAGTACTCCATGCACGACCGGACTTGGGCTTTATATAAGGTAAGAAGCTGCCCCGGCGTGAAGTACCGCCGCACCCTTGCAAGGACACCAAGTTTCCTTGCGGCTGCATTGGCTCTGGACTCAATGAACCGCCCAAAGTTTAGGTTCGGAGAAAATTCAATCCCAAACAACTGAAGGCGGTCAGTGTACTCCAAGGATACATTCCGGAAAGTAGGAGCCAAGGTGAGCGGGCTCCTTTTAGCGGTAAAAAGACACGCTTGTGTTTTGGAGGCGTTAAATCTCACGAGATTGGCATCGCCCCATTCGGAGATTGCCTGTAGTGTGAGACTCACACGCTCAACCATAGCCTCTCTTTCTGACTGGATTTGATCCCGACTGGCCCGGGCGCTTGGTTGGTATCTCTCCACAACTGTGCTGTCGTCTGCATACCCATAGACACCGGGAATGAGCAGATCATTTATATGCAGCAGGAAGAGAGTTGCGGAGAGAACGGACCCCTGAGGAACGCCGGCGTTAGTCGCCACAGTATTGGATGAGCAGCCATCAACGACGACCCGAAGAGACCGTTCACTCAGAAAGTCCTTCACCCAGACAATTAGGCCAGGGGATAAGCCGTACGCTGAAAGCTTGCCTAATAGACTAGCGTGCCAAACCCTGTCAAAAGCCTTCGAAACATCGAGGGAAACAGCAAGTGCTTCACCACTGTTCTCGAGGGCTTCGCCCCATATGTGAGTGGCATACGCTAGAAGGTCCCCAGTTGATCGATTTCGGCGAAACCCGTACTGGCGATCACTGAGGAGATCATTTTGCTTTAGGTATGCCATAAGGTGGGCGTTCAATATACGTCACTCTGGTTTTACTGCGGATATCCTCATTTCTAAGTTTCTCTGCGTGATTGAATAGAATAGAATATTTTTTATTCAATATAGATCACATGTATGTAATTCTTATTGAAAGTCATTTTATACCACTGGTTCGGAAAGAAAAACCTTTCTGTTATCTATACTTTATTTATTTAAAATCTTTATTACACTTAAAATGTAAAATTGGCGGACTTAATGCTTTTAGGCATTCTTTACGAATAAACCATGAGCTAAGCAGATAAACTTAAACAGGTGCCATAAAAACATGAGAATATCTATACGTGAATTTAAATATAAAAATACACATACCATACGTGTTAATACAAAAATAAATATATATTACTACAAATAACCTAATAAATATTCTCTATACCTGATACATATCATACATTTTTTTTAAATTAATACACACATTTTAAGCATACTTACATACGAACATATTATACAAAAAACAACTTAAATAATTTATAATATCGAGACACACATAAGCAGAAACATTTAAATAAGAAAGTTAGTTGCTGGAAGAAGAAAGGTAGTGATCAGTCACCATTCTTTTAAAGGCAGCAACATAAGTGGGTTTCTTGATACGAGAAGGTAATTTATTCCATAGCCTTATGGCCTCAGCGGCGAAAGACTGAGCCATAAATTTGGTACGGTGAGGAAAAACACATAAGGTAGTTCCCTCGGAGGATCGCAGGTTACGATCGTGAGAAGAATCCAAATACTGAAACTTGCATTTCAGGTATTGGGGATTGCATGGATCATATAGGATTGAAAATAGCGTGCGAAGAATTCTGATGCATCTTCGCTGATGGACAGGGAGCCATTTCAGCTGAGAATGATATAAGGATGCATGATCGTATTTACGAAGGCCAAAAATAAAACGGATGCAATTATTTAACAAACGATCCAATTTGCACAGAAATACTTGACTCACATCAGGGTAACACACATCAGCATAATCAATGACCGGTAAAACAAGTGTTCGCACCAACATAGCCTTAGTCTCAATTGGAAGGAAATTCTTGAAACGATAAAGGCCACGCAGGGTGATTGTCATCCTCCGATATATCCTATACTCTAGATTCAATACATGATTAAGGAACTCGATACTTGATTATCTAGAAATTAGAATAAAAATTAAAAACTTGATTCGTGATTTACAATATAGTACATATTATGTGAACATTTGAGTAATGTTCAAGCTATTTAACGTTTGTGTACCATATGTATATTTCTGTAATATTAAAGTTACAAACGAAGTTATAGCTGACTTAATGCAGCCAAAGGACTATCTCAAACATCAAACATAAAATTCCGCAAAAGCGTTGTCACCCCTTGCATTATTAGATGGAATTTCTCACAGCCTGTAATTAATTATTGGCTCTCTCACACTACAAAAACAAAACACAGCTGTGTATGAACCCATAACTTGAACTACTATACACCTGAATCTGTGCTGCTTTTATCGAGCTCATTCGGTCGGCTCGTGAAAGTGGATCGCGCTCAGTGTCGTAGTCACTGACGTAGTTTTACGCGACGTGACGTGAATATCTTTGGAGTATAATTTACTCATGTTATTTTTTGTCTTTTTTCTGATTTAAGAATTGAAATGTTGTTTAAACGTTTTTTTTTCATAGAAAAAGAATGATTAGGTAGTACACACAGAGCCCACCCACTTTATGGTAACTGCATGCTGTGGCCCAAAGACATCTTTATCTATCCTCGATTAAAAATCAAAATACAGATGCGTTGTCACCTGTGAGGACTAAGATGGAATGCTTCGTATCCAGTAGAAAGGGCCTCCGGTTCTCTACACTCACCATACGAAACAGTAGCGTTAAGCTGCTATTTTACGCTGGTATTCTGTGAGAGCGCGATCTTTCCCTGATTGAGCAAACTCATTCGTGCTAAAACTATAATATAGCCGCAGCACGGCTCTACCACGTATAAATTTTAAATACGTTATTTTTAAATGTTAACTACAGTTTTTTTTTCTTAAAGACTGCTTGATACTAGTCACACTTTAAACATTATTAATATTTTTTAGTAGAAATAATATGATTTCTTATGTTTACGCGAACACTACACATTTTAGTTAATATACGCGATAAAATCCGTAAAAAATTGTTTTATTTTAATGTGTAGTGTTAGCGTAAACATAAGAAATCGTTATGTTAACTAATACGAACTACAAAATGAGGAATTCCATCTTAATCCTTAGGGGTGACAGCGTATCTGCATTTTGATTTTATTTAAGTTAGTTCGTTAGTAGACATCTATGTGAGCC
Source organism: Parnassius glacialis (assembly GCA_033319125.1). NCBI lineage: Eukaryota > Metazoa > Arthropoda > Insecta > Lepidoptera > Papilionidae > Parnassius > Parnassius glacialis. Next base: position 46,720,439 of record JAVANC010000027.1, on the reverse strand, counting down.
ACAGTATCCACTTACCATCAGGTGTACTACATCTATACAAATAAATAAAATGAAGTGTCTGTTTGTAATGTCAAAATAACAGCTTTTTACTAAATGCATATGAATGTATATACGGTATACTTAAAACAAAAACACAATTTTTAAAATTTTTGTCTGACTATCTGTCTGTATGTTTGTTCCGGCTAATCTCCGAAACGGCGGAAAAGGATTTAAGGTTCCGCGCAAAAATTAAAACCAAATTACACGCGGGCAAAGTTGCGGGGTACAGCTAGTCTATAAAACAAAACCGCGATAAAATCCGCAAAAATTATTTTCATTTAAATGATTAGTAAATGATATGTCCGACAACTGTTCGGTAATGTGAGGCACCGACGGAATAACAGCGTTGCGGCCGAGGCTCCGCTGCTGTACAGCATCATGCCGAGTCGGATGTCTTTTCTACCGACTTCAAAAAGGAGCCGGTACTCAATTCGACTGTATGTTTTTTGTTACCTCGATAACTTCTTTCTGGGTGAACCGATTTCAATGATTCTTTTTTATTTGAAAGCTGGTGCTTCACATGTGGTGCCATATAAATTTGATCAAGGTCTGAGCAATAGTTTTTGAGTTATTCTAAATAATTTATATTGAAGTCGGTTGTACAAAATTTTTGATTTTATATTATCGGTGCCGCAATCCAATGTATTTGTGTATATTTTTTTTGTTTGCTTACCACTGACTCACTCACTTGATTTTTTTTATATAGGATAAGGGTGACAATCGAGCACACAGTCCACCCGATGGTAAGTGGTTGCTGCGGCCCATAGACATCTACATCTATCCTCTATTACAAATCAAAATGTAGATGCGTTCGCACCCGTGAGGACTAAGATGGAATGCCTCATTTCCAGTAAAAAGTGCCTCCGGCCACCTGCACTCACCAAGCGAAACGCAGAGGTAAACCTCTACTTCACGCTATTTACTACCATCACAAAAACTAGACGATTATGCGTGCGTGCGTGCGTGCGTGCGTGCGCGTGTGCGTGCGTGTGACAATTTGTTGTTCAAACAGGCAATTTGTTGTAAACATGTATTGCCATACAATATACATTTCTTCAGTAAAGTTGTATTCTTTGCTTTGGTACACACAATTAATGTATGTTTCTATTAGTCCTAATTATAACGTCGTTATGTTTTTCAAATAAATTACTATTTTTGTGAACAAAAACACAAACTTCGTTAATATATAATGCAGGAAGTGGCAATATTTTATGTTTGCGAAAAAGGGTAATGCAACTATCTAATTGGTGTGCCCCGCATAAAGACCTTACATATTTTTTCTGCCCGCGAAAAGCTCTAATTAAATCGACAGAATTGCCCCAAATTATTAAGCCGTAACGTAGGATCGAAGAAACATATCCATATAGTTTCCATATAGTTTTTCCAATAAGTCTAATATATTAAATTTCCTGATGAAAAAAGCTAGTAATCGGAGTGTAATAAATGTTTTCTTGCTCTCCTGTAGGTTTGTAGGGTATATTTATCATAATATTGTTTACCAAATTTAAAAGTTGTTATACATTTTATTCTACGTGTTACATTAAATATTCTTCCAAGATTTCAATTCAATCATCGTAAGAACTTAAATATGTTCTAATCAACAAATTTTGTCCTTAATCCTTACTGCTCATAGATCACACGCTTAATCTCCATACATAATAGGAAGCACTGTATACTGTTCTATCTCATTCATTCGCAGGCTAAATCCTATACATGTATATGTTCATCTCTTTTTAGTATCGTTTTTCCGTTTCATAGTGAATTCAAAAAACAAATCACAAATCTAAAGTATTTAACTTCAAAAATTTTAAAATTAATAAATACATTATAAAGGTTGGTCATTCCTCACAGCTCATTGTAAGATATTTATTTCGCTATTACAGACAGACACTTAAATGTTATATATATTAATATATTATCTTATCGCGATACCATCCATACCATCTGGATGAATGACGGTCCACCACTGTGTGGATTTAAAAGAAGTTTTCTTCCTCGCACAACTTCCTTGTGGAATCGGCTTCCACCAGCGATTTTTCCGGACCGATACGACTTAGGGACCTTCAAGTAAACAGCGTACTCCTTTTTAAAAGGCCGGCAACGCATCTGCAATTCCCTCCAGTGGCGTTGCAGTTGTTCATGGGCGGTGGTAGTCACTCACCATCAAATGAGCCGTATGCTCGTTTGCCCCTCTCCTATATAAAAAAAAAACAAAGTGCGTGCGTACGTGTGCCTTACATTTATGTAAACATAACTCAGTAATATTACAGGGAATCTTGTTATAAATAGATATAATCTCATTACCATAATTATTTTAGACTGAAATCGCTCAAATTCGTCTAGTCTGCCTAGATTAACGCAAATATCACGTGCGACCTAATTACTATTTCTAGATTACGAAGTAATTTAATTAAAGAAATCGAGTTATTTTGTTTACCGCCTCCGTATGAAATTAATCTAGTTATTACTGTGGCGGACAAAGGACATCTTTCACGTGGTAGAGCCATGCTGCAGCTATATTAGTAGTATAGTTGTAGCACGAATGGGTCGGCTCTAATATAGGCTTTTTTATAGGATAAGGGCAACAAGCGAGCACACAGCCCACCTGATGGTAAGTGGTTGCTGTGGCCCATAGACATCTACATCTATCCTCGATTACGAATCAAAATGCAGACGCGTTGTCAGCCGTGAGGAATAAGATGGAATGCCTCTTTTCCAGTAAAAAGGGTCTCCGGTTCTCTACACTCCCATACGAAACACAGCAGCATTGAGCTGCTATTTTACGCTGGTATTCTGTGAGAGCGTTGTCCTTTCCCGGTCGAGCTGAACCATTCGTACATACAATTAATATAGCTGCAGCGTTACTCTACCACGTCAATGCTTTTTATATATAAGTGTATTAATTATGTAGTTTATTATATAATTCACAAATTACATCGTTTTATAAACAACTAGTGATCCGGCTTCGCTCGGGTGATTTTTGGATCTCGACAACAACGCCACTTGTGAATCTAAACCATCTCCGATCTAGGACCCTAGGTTCTAAGGTAACTGAAACACACAAAAAAATCATCTAAATCAGTCCACTCGTTTAGCAAGAGTTTAGTGACAAACACACGTACAGAAGAATTTATATAGTATATAAAGATTACTGTGGCGGACACAGAATGTACATTAAGAATGTACACAGCAAGCTCTTTATATGTATACCAAGGAAGGTATTCAATGTTTTTTTTATAGTACAAGTACTTTATTGATTTCTATTTTTATCTTATTTCTATTTTATTTCCCAGGACAGAGGTTTTTTTCGAACCAGTGGTAATTATACAAAAGAGTGACTTTCAATAAGTATTATTTATAATCTATATTGAATAAAAAAGTTTCTGTTTCTGTTTCTGTTTCTATAAATTACATAGCTTCATAAACAATGACGTGAACAATGATCTATTCTAAAAAAAAAAACATTAAATGAAACTAACTTTACTAACTACTTTTTAAGAGTGGTAGAGCCACGCGGCAGGTTTTGCTGTCGCACGGATGGGCCGGCTCGAACCAGGGTGGTACCACGACCTCACAGAATACCAGCGTGAAGTAGAATTAAAAAACATCCTAATTTCAATAGAGAAGATGGATGGGTGCTGCCGTCTGCTTGGGACCCTATAATTAATAAAATTATATCCAAACCCAAGCATACCACTGCAAGACTTCAAGACACTGTAAGCTCATTCTACGTAGATCTGACCAAAAATTAATATTCAAAAACTGAAGGTAGCCAGGCTAGCTATGACATCGGGACGTCAAATACCTCAGTCTCCTCGTGACCATGGGTGCTGTAAAGCACCCGAAACGTCGGGAATTAAAAAGTTAAATTAAACGCGATAAAATCCGTAAAAATTAGTTTCATTTAATGTGTAGTCTTCGCGTATATATAAAAAATAATTAAACAAAAAAACAACCAAATTATTTGACACGTTGCTGTAACAAAATAAAAAAAACAAAAGTATTCAGGCAGCACGGAATCTGCACGGAGATGCTTAAATATGATTATCTGCATTGGCCGCTCGCCAGTTGAGCACATTAACTCCGTCTCCTTATTTATTGCGCCCAATCTCGAGCATTGCGGCGATTTCAAACGTGTTTGGAATGACCTTGGCGAAAGCTGTAGGTTTGTAAATTATGGGTATACAGTTTGTACATTATGGAAATCAATAATTAATTTTTGGAGCCATGTGTATACACTTACTACAAAATTATAGATAATATATAAAACTTGACTTTCGCCAAGTTTAAAAACTTTATGAACAAAGATTGTATAAAAATGGTTATTATAATATTAAGGTATTTGTGGATGATAAAAACATGCGTGAGTGTCGTGGAACACTCGGTTGGAACGAAGTTCCTTTCATAGTAAACGTACTATATTATTGATTAACAAAAACAAATAAATGTATTACTAGTTTCTATTAAAATGAAGCGTCATTTAAAATAAAATACACTATGACACAAGGGGTAGTGACGAAAAAATCTTACACTTTTTGTCGCCTCGCTCCCATCCGCCAAACCCGTACCGTCCGATAAAGATCTTCGTTCCAATAACACATGAGGTGATCGCTACCAAGCTATTTCTAATTTGTTTTGTGTTGTTAATTGTATAACATGTATGATTGTAAACTATTCTTTTTTTTCAAATGTCCCGCTGGGTGTCTTGCTGGTTAACTAACTGGTTAACATAAAAGTGACTTTCAACAAGTATTATTTATAATCTATATTGAAAAGTATTTCTATTTCTCTGATATAGTTCAAACATCTTTAATCTTTATATATAAAAATTACGTGTCACATTGTTTGTCCGCGATGAACTCCTAAACTACAGAACTGATTTCAATTAAATTTAGCACACTGTGTGCAGTTTGGTCCAACTTGAGAGATAGGATACTTTTTATCCCGATAAGTGGCTTTCAATATTTTTTATTGCGAATTTAATGGCAGAACAACGTCTGCCTGGGCAGCTAGTATTGCTATAAATATTCATGAGACCTTCAGTAATTATATATTTTTTATTTTAATAGTAAATAGAAATTTTTAAAAATTATGTTGGTATTAAATCTTTTAATATACCACGTTTTTTTCATATTCTTACATTATTTTTTTTTCATATTCTTACATTGTTATCAAAATCTGAAAAATAATTAATTGCAAGTATCTAGCTCATCGGTAAGTTAGTTTATAATCAATTAATAAATTCGACCCGAACATAAGCACACGAAAGCGAGTTGATAAAAACGTGATAAAAAATAATAAAACTGTTTTTTTTTAATAAGAAAGAAAACCGTCTTGCAAAACTATAAAAATAATAATTTCCACATAGTGCTTCTGAAGTCAGATCCTTACTCGTAATTCTTCAATACATCATACTTTTGGGTGGTCTATTTAAAACAGGAATATCACAGGTTGAAGTGGCTACTAGAATATCGTTAATTGATACAATAAAAATTTTATCCTCTTTATTTTCACTTTTATGAAGATTTTTTTTTAAATGTATATAGGACCGCCCTTAAATACTACAATATCTTACTGTCTCGTTTGTATATGAACTTGGTTAAAATTTTTGATTCACATGAAATCAATAATAATTCTGAATGGAATATAAATACGTTGCGCTCGATAAAAATGATTTTTTTATGGGGCTATCAATTTATTTGAGAAATGGCAGCGGAAAGAAAATTGTCGTGGAAGAAAAGTGAGCTTACATTTTCTGATTATATTATAGCTTTAAGGTTCCGCAAACCTAATATAACAAGTTAACCAAAATAAAAATATTATATTTATTTAAAACAAATAAATGATTTATTTTTATCGTGGATGAATGAACACGATTGTGATGGCTGCGAAAATCTACTGAAAGTAAATATCAATTAATTGAGTAGACACATTATATATATATATATATATTTTGACGCACTAACTACACTACTATTAATTTATTTATTATAACATACACAATACACCTATATCCTATTTAGCACTACACCTATATACACCCTCACATTATGTCTTATTACTTAGTTATTATTACATATCAGCTGGTACCCGGCGGAAAAAAGATTGTGGAAATACAGTTTTAAATTTCGAAGGGTTATATTGCTGATAATAAATTCATTGTAATTGAATCACATATTATGACTTTCAAATAAATAATATGTCGGTACGATACGCGCCACCTACTGTAATTTAATTGTACTGTGCTTATAACCTTCGCGCAAGTGCAAGCAATAAGTTGACAAAGTTTTAGTTTTAGTGCAATCTGAGGAACGGTATGGCAGTGCATAAAATACGAACAAACAAAAATTAATTTTTATATATAAGATTATTATACAACTTATTTTAATTTTAATTTAATACATCATACATACATAAACACTCACGCCTGTCACCCTGAGGGGTAGGCAGAGACTATGGACTTTCATTTGGCACGATCCTGACACACCTCTCTCGCTTCTACGCTACCTACGCATACACGCTCGTCGGTTAAGGGTACTATTAATTTGGCCAATTTTCAATATATCGCCAATTTGGTCGATAAACTTTCGTCTAGGGCAGGGGTCTGCAACCTGCGGCTCGCGAGCCACATGCGGCTCTTTGGATGTGAAGCTGCGGCTCTTTAGTTTCATACGCAAATATTATTTATTTTATAAAAAAAAAAAACATTTAAAACCGATCCTTACTGATCCATTTGGAGTTGATACTGGATCTCTAGAAATGCTGTAGATCGATTTAAAAAGTAAAGCTTTGTGGAGTTGAAAATTTACAGAGTTGAAAAGCAACTTGAAAGAGTTGGAGGTCCAGAAATGTATGTACGTAACACAATAAAAAGGACAGCTTTAAAAGAAATGCCGCGAGTTGAGGCACTTAAATTCGACGCATGGAAAGTCTTCCAGATTGCTACAGTGAGGTGAAGAAGTTGGCATTTGGAGTGCTGTCTTTGGATCGACATATTCCTGTGAACAAGCGTTCTTTTGCATGAATGTAAATAAAAGTAAAGTAAGAAGCCAACAAACAAATGAAAATTTAGAGTAGTGTTTGAAACTTAAAACAACCAGTTTTGAGCCAAATTTATCCAAACTATCTACAACCATGAAAAGCCAACGCTCCCATTCAATTTGTTTGCTCAAATGTATGTTGTTATATTAATTTTTATTTTTAAGTACAAGTATTTTTAAGTACAAGTTTATTTTTAGTTATGTTTAAATTTTCTACTTGAATAACCATGCAAAGCCAAAGATCCCATTGAATTTGTTTGCTCAATTGTTTGTTTTTGAAGTACAAGTTAGTGTTGTAAGACTTACAATGTAAATAAATCTTTAAATGTTTTAATTTTTCACTTAAAGTGGAAGCTCCAGGGTTGCCCGCGAAATTCAAATTTTCTTGCGTTTTTTTTGGAATTTGCAGGTCAGGGTCAGGTTGTATGGTTAATAAAATATGATTCGCAACCGTAACGAGTATGTGTTTACAGAATTATAATAATTATAATCATCAATACAACCCTCTAAGTTCGTATAATCCCATTAAATGGCTATTTCCGGAAAAACTCATTCAAAGGGATTATATGAACTTACACGGTTGTATTGGTGATTTTAATGCTTCTAAGTATTCTGGAATCTAATTTATTTTAATATTACCTAATTATTATATGTTAATCTAATAATTAGATAATATTTATAGAAATTAGATTCCAATTTGTTGTGAAAATACATTACATTAATATGAATAAATATATATTTTTCTTATGAATAAATAGATTAGTTTTTTTATCAAAAAAACTTTGTTTATACAAGTACTATTTAAGGTTGGCAAGAAAACATTTGTGGCGCTTTAAAAACTTTGAAATTTTGAAATTGTAATTTTTGACTCTTTCGACTCAAAAGATTGCCGACCCCTGGCCTAGGGCGTCCCTTCCCGACGCTGCCGTTCACCTCTGCAACATATATTTGCTTTGTCACTCTTTCCTCATTCATTCTTTCTACATGACCAAGCCACCGCAGCATTCCTTTCTTAATCTAATTCTGGTCACAACATCATCTTGCATACCACACTCTTCTCTTATCACACAATTTCTCACCCTCTCATTTAGATTCAGCCCTAACGTACTCCTTAATGACCGCATTCCTACAGCATTTATTCTACTATCGTGCTTCTTGTGCCACTCCCAACGTTCACTGCCATACATTAAAGTAGGGACTAGCATAGCATTGTGAATTGCTATACGTGTCTTTTTGGACACATTATACATTTCCACAGTAGAGTGTAGAGCCCCATTCATTCTATTTCCTGCGTTCACTCGTCATTCTATGTCCTTATCATATCTACCATCCCTGCTAAATACACACCCCAAATACACAAACTCATCTACTTGTTCGACCAACTCCCCTTCTATTCTTATTTCACATATTATTTCACTTTCTTCTCTTTCAAAAACCTTCTTTTTGAAAGAGAAGACGGTTTCGTTCACTTTCATTCCCTTTTCTTTTAATGACCTGTTTATTAATGTAACCATCATTTGCAACTCGGCCGCCGACGACGCAAGTATGACTTGATCATCAGCGTAAAAAATAATTTGACGGTTAACTCACCCATTCTCATCCCACATTCTTCAACTTTCAAATTTTCCAAACAACTGTCCATGAATAGGTTGAACAGCCACGGGGAAGCCACACAGCCCTGTCTGACACCTTTATGGATGCTAAACCAGTCCGAGTAGGCCCCGTTGATCCTGACACAGGCACTTGAGTCACTATACAGAGACTTCAATGCCTGTAGCAACCCAAACCCAAATGAATTCAGTGTTTGCCATAACACATCTCTATCCACTCTGTCCTAAGCCTTTTCCAAGTTCATGAACGCACAAATTACTTTTTGGTTTTTGGCCAAAAACTTCTCTGCGATCATGCGCATTGAAAATTACTTGATCCATACATTGGTCTGACCTTGATCAAATTCATATGGGACTACACGAGAAGTACCAGCTTTCAAATAAAAAAAGTATCATCGAACATAAAAAAGCATACAGTCGAATTGAGTACCGTCTCCTTTTTGGAAATCGGCAGATAAATAAAGTAGAATGTAATTAAATTGAATTGAAGTAGATTAGATTAATATTGTTTGTACCTAAATTGTCGAAGGGAACTAGCTCCTGATATACAGGAATCTAAGTTCAGGAACTAGGGCTGAATCTGAACCTGTGTATCATTTTTGTGTCTAATAAAAAATATTAATATAGTATAACACCAAAACATTTGAAGCTGACATAAATATTTATAATTAACTAATTGTTCAGGCAGACTGTTTTGCCCTTCCGACGACCGTCTGTCCTTTAAAAAATCTCTAAATACGCAATAAAATATTGAAGGTCAATTATCGCGATAAAAACTATTATATCTCTCATTTTGGACCAAATTGCACACATTGTGCAAAATTTCATTAAAATCTGTTCAGTAATTTTGATGTTCATCGTGGACAAACATTGTGACTCGTAATATTTATATGTCGGATATTACAATAGAGGATCCCGGTTTTGATCTCGGAAATACATCAGGATAGCGTTAATTGTTAAAAATAATAAAAGTGTGAGAGCGGATGTTCAACTTGCTCTATTGCTTACGCAAATGATCATTATCGGTAATAAGACAACGTAACGCACTATACATTCAGTATAGTGAAATTTCGGTTCGACCACACCGCAACACGTCTCCGCCACAATCACACACCAGTGTAACGTGAGGTACGTAATTACATGATAACACCAAAATATGTAAACCAACAGCAACACTACTTATCTCATTGTCTGCACTAGACGAATTACAACAACGAACAGAACCACGACACTAGTACTATTATCTATGCACGACACTATCTTAGCACTAGTAGAATGACTACACTCGTTGAATGACTTAAGCAGAATCTCTCGCGCACGGCACCTACAGTGTACTTTATACTGCACAAACAAGTGGGAGTTTCTTGATATACCCTCACGTCCACCTCGATCCAAGTGATATTTTATAGACGTTCCGACATATATATACAAAGCTAAACTCGGGTGTGACTTTGCGGTTAAAATTAATTCGTTAAGATCTGCGTGAAAATTATGTGTCTTACCTAGTTTGGGAGCGCCTCCCGCCCTCTTGTGTCACTCTGATCCGATCTGGTCACATAGCGGTCAGCTACCGCAGAGTCTACTTCACCTGGAGAGGCCTCGTTTAGAGGCGAAACACGTGTCGTATTATCAACGGTGGTGTGTAAGTCTTTCCTAGTGTAGTGGTGTTAAGATTAGTGGGGACGGGGTAAAGAAAGCGGAAGGCGCTCTTTAAGTTTGAAGAGCTCTACTTCTCGATATGTGGCCGTTACCTCAATCTCGCTACATAAAATCGTTTTTATACTTTTAGCTAGGCATCAAATCCATATTGTTATTAACGTTACAATAACTACAGACATTGAATTACAGGATTAGATTATTTTCTAATTGATTCTCTTTAGATTACATAACAAAAATGTAACTGAAAAAATATATAGACTGCCGTCCGTTGATCTGTGCGTCGGTGAGTCTTCTCGCTTAATAGAAATGAAAGCAATAGATTGATATATGTTGTAATAAATAAGATTCCATATCTTCTAAGAAGGATCCCTATTGATTTTTGTAATAAGGTTTTTTTTCATCAAATAATAAAAACGCTCATGAGGCGTGCACTTCTGGATTTTCCAAAATCATATTTTTTTCGACGCGGTCTTACCTAATTCGTTCTTAACATCTATAGCAAGTATTTATTTTGTTTTTTAAAGTTATACCTTGGAATTTAAATGATAAAACAGTATTATCCACAGATCAAAAACAATACTTTAACCCTCCAGCGCCCTGAAATTTTACGCTAATTATGTAACATCTTTATGAAAACGCTTACGTAAGTGGTTCGTGTGTCTCATAAAAGTATACCTTCGCCCGAAGGCGGGTTAATTTAAGGTAGCAGCAGGGTCACGTTCCCGTTGAATATTACCCACCCGTTTTCCCGGACAAAATTCAACTTGTTGTCGTCCCCTGACCTCCTTTAAATAGATATCTAGAGTAGGAAAGCAGTTTTTTTCTTGATGACAAACTTCGAAGTTAACTTAAATTGATCTTTTACGATCTAACAGGCAAATTGATGACAATCACATGACTTAATGTTGATTTCTATTAGCGTCCTATTAGAGAAAAACTTAGAAAGAGAAACAAAATAATAACACTGACAGCTCGATAGCACAGTGGCAGTGTAACCGCGGCGTGGCGGAACGCGTGTTCTCATCACTTTTAATTTTTTATAACATTTACCACGGGAAGTTCTCAGATTCATCTCAGACTGATTTCATCATCATCATCATTACAGCCCTTCACCACAAGTCCACTGCTGAATATAGGCCTCCCCCAAAGAATGCCACAAAGCACGGTCCTGAGCCACCTGCATCCATCGACTTCCTGCATATCTTACCAGGTCGTCACTCCAGACTGATTTATTTATACTTTATTGACTATATAAACAGGTGCTATAGGTGGTCTTAACGCTGTAAGCATTCTCTACTAGTCAATATTTGGGATTAACCGAAATCTTAAAAGCGATTCAATAACGCTATGGTTACAACTAATACAATAACTTTTAATACATGTAATGATGTGAGACACAATTACCACGAAAATTTGTGATACATGTATAATAACGATGTTGATGAATTAAATGTACACACATTATTAACAAACAGAATATATAGAAAAAAAATATAATAAAACATATTTATTACATACGATATTTGAGGGCCTTGATAAAAAACATTTTCGAAAGTATAAATAAGTTATTTGATCTGTCTGAGAAATGTATTAGGGTTAATGGAGAATATATCGAAAAGGAAAAATAATTTCATGTTTAATTTCACTGCCTGTCCATTTCATTCCGCGAACTTTTTGATCTCCCTTCGTATAATATACGAATTATGTGATATACGTACTTTATATACAGGATATCCTAGTAATGGTGGATAATCTGGTACGTACGTGTTCGGGCGGGGAGGAGGTGACCTCGGTTCCCTAAAAAAATTCTATCCCGAACGGTTCGCGGTCTACGTCATGTTTTATAAAATTCCGAAAATTCGTACTTCTGCTCACATTTGTGGTCATCACGTCCGCAGTTTAATGGCTAGATCGGATTATTTTTTATCTTTTAATGTGTTCCCTAATAATGATGTTACTAATAATGTTATGTTACTAATGATGTTATTAATAATGATGACTAAACTGATTTCAATGAAATTTTGCACACTGTGTGCAGTTTGGTCCAACTTGAGAGATAGGATACTTTTTATCCCGATAAGTGACCCTCAATTTTTATTCATTACTAATCTGAGGAGTTTTTTTAGGACAGCAAATGGTCGTCGGAAAGGGCAGAACAACGTCTGCCTGGTCAAATAAAATAAAGTGTTCGGATTATTCATATCCGTCAAGTCTCAAAATCGCACACTGTTAAGAATTCACAATTCCATCCACAACATCTCAATGGTCTACGGTTTTCCTCTGCAATTTTTGAGAAGTTCTGCCTCGCAGACTATTGTATAGAATTATAACACTTTTTAGTTTTCTTTGTGATATCATAATAAACATACGGTTCAGGGATATTCTATAAAAGAACTAACTGTTTCCTAAATGTCAGCAATGCATCTGTGATGCTTCCGTAGTCACAGATGTTTGTAGGCGGCGATGATCACTAACAATTAGATGAGGCGCAAGCCAACCACGTTGATGGTAAGTGCCGCATTGCTTCTTCGTACAAATAAGGGTTAGCTAATTAAATTACTTCGATAGTTTTAATGGGCATGGTACAGCCATACTGTAGCTATATTATGGTTGTAGTACGAATGGGTCGCCTCGACCGGGGAATGACCACTTTCTCATAGAACACCAGCGTAAAATAGCTGATTAGTGTTGCTGTTGTGTATGGTGAGTGTAGAAACCGAGAACCGATTTAGTCTTCAGGGTAACAATGCATCTGCATTTTGATTCTTAATCGAGGATAGATGTAAATGTCTGTGGTCCACAACATCCCCTTACTGTTTGTTGTGTGCTCTTATGTCACCCTAATTATATAAAAAAATGGTCTAAACTATAAGGTTAATTAAAAAGTCTGTGTAAATTATACATAATATTTCAAGCCAATGAAAATTTAATTGGATGTTCAAAATTTTAATTGTACGTATATTAATTTGGAAGGTTAATTACACATTTAACATAGCAGTTACACAATTACATAGCAATCACTTATTATCAATTCATTATTCCAACTTCTTGGAATAATGGCCCGTCGCATTGAATTACCTTATATTGAGCTATGTAAATCTAATTAAGAATACCATAATGAGCATCAAATTACTTGTGTTAATACAAGTTTCAAATTTTATACAGATCTTTTTCATGTTGATAGATTGTTGTTAAAATATGGATAACGAGTAGAGGCGGTGTAAGAATATCCACTGCCTCATAATATTGTCTTGAGGATGTCATAAGAGGCGACAGAGGGAAATTGATACAGGAGATGGGCAGCAGCATCTTCCTGATAACAACTCTAAATAATAAAAAAATGGTGGTTGACAACCCGCTTGCCATTGGTTTCAAGTATGGTAACACCCTACCATGAGGCAATCTATTAAGGAGGCCTATGTTCAGCAGTGGAATTTTATATGCTGTAATGGATAGTGGATGGGAGAAATAATGATTGTTACTCCTTCGATGTTAAGGTTAAGTTGATAACAGGTTAGCGTATCGTGCACCGGCAACAAGCTGTACATGACACAAATAACATCGTTATTCTCATTCTTCTTTACCGTTACAGCTTATTGAAGGTCCACTGACATAAATTCTCATAGGGGGAATATTTTCCACGCTTGACTGTAGGGTTGGCAACCGCGGTTTTTTTTATTTCTAGTTGTTACTAGCAAGACGTTGCTGCCCACCTCGTGGTTTGTTTCCCTCTGTCTAAGTTCAATCAGCTCTCGTATCTGTTTAAAGTTCCAACCTATGGCAGATTTCTGACGATAAGCAGCAGTGGATGCTTTTGTTTTGGTTTGAAGGTATAAAAGCCAGTGGTATTACAAGCTATATCATGCCATCCTAGTCCTAAAGGATGACAACCCTATGGGGTTACTTGTTTAAAGTTGTCTGTAGGTAAGTGAATTTTGTCATTCAAAAAAAATTACGTACTTAGCAAAAAATACGCCACAAACTTAAAATTAATCCGAATCACTTTTTACACATGTGAAAAGGCCTCAATATTAAATATGAGCATAAAGTGTACATATAAGAGGTATACATTTTATATACGTACCAATGTACGCAAAATAATTTATTATAACGTGTGACAGTACCAGCTGTTGCCGCTCATGTTGTAAGCGTATTATCGCATTTCTTTAAACTGGATTCACAATTCTCAAGGTCAGTAATAACCTTGAGAATAATCCATAGTCTAAGTTTATATATATTTCAACGTGGTAGAGCCGTGTTTCAGCTGTATTAATGTTGTAGCACGAATGGGGAGGCCCGCGCTCTCACAGAATACCAGCATAAAATAGCAGCTCAATGCTGCTGTGTTTCGTAAAGTGAGTGTAGAGAACCGGAGGTCATCTTCATCCTTAAAGGTGACAACACATCTGTATTTTAAATTGTAATGAAGGATAAATGTAGATTTCTATGGATTACAGTATCCACTTACCATCACGTGGACTGTGTCCTCGTCTATCACGCTTGTTCTATAAAAAATGTGTGTGTGTACTTATGTATGCACGTAGGAAGTTATACTTCTTTAGCCTAACAAAACAAAAAAAAAACTTGAGAAACAATTACCCACTGAAGTTGTCGCTTTTAAGTGTCGTATCGCAACAACTTCATGGTGTCATGTTTAGGTGTCGGTGTGCGCGCGCATCGTAAAAATTCACTCTCATAATTTTTCCTAAACGCCCCCAAAAGAAGTATTACTTCAAAAAAATATTATCGGATGTAGGATCTAGAAGTCCAACTGCGTGGTTACTACCCTCTTACTAATTACAACAAGTCTACTGTTGACGACCGTTCTTACCTGAATCGTACCATGGTCACTCGCCTGATACAAATGTATGATGGTACACTAGAAACGCCCAAAACTGTTTATCTAAATGGATTTGTTTTAATTGCCTGACTGCTCCGTGGCGCAGGGTCTTAGTTAATGAGTTACGGCGCTAAGGGCCGCGGGTTCGAATTCTGCATTGAACAAGTAGTTGTATGGCCTACAAGTAATTTTTCCGGATCTGGATGTTTGTCCTTGTGCAATTTATGTATGTAAAGTACTTCCATGATACAGGAGACAATCCTAGTGTGGTGATAACGTTTTTCTTAAGAAAAATAAAAATAAAATACAATGCTTCCTAATCTCCAAAGAAAGTAATTTTAGAGCAGGAAAAGGTCATCCGCGTTGCTAAAACGACATTGAAATATTGATCCCAATCTCCAAGGTTATCCTTAAGTAAAAAAAAACCTCCTTATTTATTTTATCCCTCCTTTCCCTTTCCACGACTTAACTGAATCCTTTCCTTCCCCAGGCACATCGCGACGTACTCCTAAACCAAGCACAATCTCTATGAAACAATCCAGCAAGAACCTCAACACTAGACGGAGCAAATCTGCTACAAAACTTAACACAGTGTCTTCGCATGAACTGTCGCACTTACGGCATAGATCCAAGTCACCGAGTCATAAAAAATTAGAGGTTTTGGGTACACCTGGCGAGCAAGGCGTGAGTAAGAAAGATCAGCATTCGACTGCAACTCGACACCGACATTCTTTTGATGGTGCCAATAAAAAAATGTCAACACTTTCAATTGAAAAGAAGAGAGTGACCCTCTCCGAACCGAATTTGCCTGTGAGTAGCATGCAGTCAATTAGAAAGTTCAGAGAATTCAAGCCATGCGATTGCGATTTGAACCGGGGGGCGGGGTTTAGAATGCTGTTGTCACCTTGGAATTATCTGCTAGTGGTAGTTGTGTTCGTGGTGATGCTAGGCTTGCTGCTGTCCATGCCGCTGTCTCTGATGTACGGGAACCACCCGGACAGGATGTAGTTAAGTGTAAATATTATAAATACATATTTTATTGTGTTCATCTTGTGTGTTATTGTTATTTTTTATTATTTTTAAAAATACTAGGAATGCTATTAAACATTACTAATATTCCCTTTTACCACTTCTGGTAAGCTTAAAATGCTTGTGTTAGAAGTGGTTCACGACAGTAGTCGAATGGTGGATTCGAATTCACGACCTTTGGAGTTCGCGGTCCGCGTCCTACCATTAGGCTACTGACGCTTAAATGTTATGCAACTAAAGTAGCTAAATTATTTGATATACTTTTTTCAGTTATACCTTGTAAGAATATCCACTATCTCGTCTCGTGGGTGTCGTAAGAGGCGACAGAGGGAAGTAAACCAGGAAATGGGCAGTAACGCCTTCCTAATAATTATTAAAAGTAAAAAATTGCGGTTGTGAACCCGCTTGCCAAGCCTAGCAACTATGGCAAGTGTCCCCTCCCCCGCTATGAGACTATCTATGAGGAAGGCCTATGTTAAACAGTGGACTTTTATAGGCTGTAATGGATGGATGGAATGGAAGAAAGTGCCGGCGTTTGTCCTTCCGTTCGAATACAATCTTGGTGTCTTCAAGGCGAAAGTGAATAGGCTTTTGTTACTCTAAGACAGTGCAATATAGTTTGTCTTTTGTAATGCGTACAGCAAAGGAGTGGAATAATTTGCCGGCGTATATCTTTCCGTCCGAATACAATCTGAGCGTCTTCAAGGCAAGAGTGAATAGGCTTTTGTTACGTTAAGACTATGTATGCAATTTACCGTCTAGAGCTTCATCACCACTTACCACCAGGCGGGTTGTGGTCAAGCAATGGCTTATAATATCATCTCTCTTACAAAGCAATAAGGACCGTGGCCGAGCTCACTTGACTACTCTAGCGCCATCTATTATCTATCTACGGAAGCGGTTGCGATGTGAAACGATATGAAAATTTGACGCGCTAAATACATCGTTCTTTATTTAATACATTTCCATAGATGTCGCTACATGGTACCGCTAAGTAAGATTGACGAAGTCATTGGGCTCTAGTATTATATATATTGCCATAGTTGCACGCTTGGCAAGCGTGTTGGCAACCGTAATTTTTTATTATTTTGAATTGTTATCAGAAAGCTGCTTCTGCCCATCTTCTGTTTCATTTAGGACACCTTGGGATGATATCCAATACACCAGTATTGGATATTCTTAAACCGCCACTACACGGTTAACATTTTCTGACGCCAATACTTTTTGAATAGTGGTCGCATTATTTATTACACTGCAGTTATAATATTTGTAATAGTTTAATAAATTTCCATATCATAAATGGTACAACTACTATAGATTTATTTCTATGCACTTCATAATATTATAGTCGATAGACTCAATGGTCTAGACGCTTTAAACTGCTGGTCATAAAGTCCCGGGTTCGAATCCCAAGCCAGAACAGAAATCACTTGAATTGTTCTGTCAAGAAATTTACCATACTCCGTGCCTCGGAAGGCATGTAAAGCAGTTGGTCCTGTGCCTGCACTCTCTCCAGTCTTATCAGATTGCCATCCTATCAAACTATGAGAGCGAGGGAATGGAGTGCATCTGTGCATACACTTGGGCACTATGAACCAGTCCCAGGCTAGTCTGCGTTGAGATTGGCCACCATAACCAAAATTTGGTGTGGAGGACATTACTAACTTAAAGGTGTAGAACCTACCAACATTTATTTCTAGACAGAAAGTGAGTGACATAGAAAGGTCTGTAGAAGAAAGTAACCTAGGCATAGGAAGGTGGGCATTATGGTTTTGGCTAGCGACGTGTTGGCGATATGGCCACGCAACAAGAAATAAAGCTAGTACCAGCTAACCGATACCACCTGGATGATTGGCGGTCCACCACTGTGTGATTTAGAAGATGTTTTCTTCCTTACACAACTACCTTGTGGAATCGATTACCACCAGCGATTTTTCCGGACCGACACGACTTAGGGACCTTCAAGAAAAGAGCCTACTCCTTTTTAAAAGGCCGGAAACGCATCTGCAATTCATTCCCCTGGTGTTGCGGTTGTTCATGGGCGGCGGTAGTCACTTACCATCAGGTGAGCCGCATTGCTCGTTTGCCCCTCTCCTATAAAAAAAAATACCGACTCCACAGAGTCAGTAATTTAGTCTTCGGGCGATGAATACCCTTTTACAACAAAAACCCAGATAATATACAAAATCTGAATTCCAACAAGCTTAAAAATGGTATAAAAAGGATTATGATAGTAATAAGGATTGACGGCTCTGTGGCGCTGTGGCTTTGCAATGAGTTGAGCCCTAAGGGCCGAGGGTTCGAATCCCGCACAGAACAAGTATTATTTGTATGGCCTACAAATAATTGTTCTGCGTTTGTATGTTTGACTTTGTGAAATCTATCTATATAAACTGCCCCCGCGATACGGGAGAAAATCCTAGTGAGGAGGTAACGTTTTTTGTTTTAAAGAAAGAATGAAAGATAAATGATTTTATGGATAATTATAACCTCTAGGAATGAAGTGATCGCTTGCTTATTGTTAAACATATTAAATGATTGTAAACATCTTTTTTTAACATGTTCCGCTGGGTTTCTTGCTGGTTCTTCCCAGTAGTATATTAACTGTATTGAATAAAAAGTTTCTAATGTAACGACTACCATACCGTCAGCCGTGACGTCACAGATACAGAGGTCGGGAAATTAAACGTAGGCGTGTGGTACGGACGTGTAACCGTTGATGAATTACTTTAATTTGTTCTGTTGTTGGATTTGAATATATTATGCGGTTTGGAAAATTCTAATGTGTTTAACAAGTTAAGTTACAGCCTATATACGTCCCATGCTGGTCCCATGGCCGCCTCTATTTTATAATTTTAAAGATCCACCGCACTGCCTAATGTAGAAGTGTCTAGTGTATGTGGTAGAATTCACATGTTTAAAAAAAATTGTTTTCATTTCTCAGACATGGTTTTCTCAGTTTATCCTCCCCAAAAAGCCACCCTAGAGTGTATACTCGTAAACGTGCGTTTGTCTATCCCCCCAGACGGAGGGGATAGTCGGAATTGGTATATTATTTTTCTTCCAATTTTCTCCAACGGCTGTGTACAATAATTTAAAGAAACATGATAGAAATTGGCGGAAGATACTTACTAGACTTTAGCGTACCTATAAAACATACATACATATTCTTGTTTGAAATGTCAAAGCTGGAATAGTTTTAATCTTTTAATTATATATATAATTCGATTTGATATTTCCGTCATTATAGAGATATTTTACAATGACAGAAATGTATTATTTCAATTATTAGCTTTATTAGAGTATTTAAATAAATCACAGTATTGGCATTGGTACGGTTTGAAATTTTAAAATAAAGTGTATAAGTATATTTAGTGTTTGATCTGTACTTGGGGTAAAAAGTCGGAAGAACAATCAGAAGTGAATTACAATTATCTACCGATGGAGTGGGTAGATGAACACGCGTTTCTGAGTATCCACCATAGAGTGGCTGTGGGATGGATAAACGGAATAAAGGTTATTTGTGGCATATAGTACTACTCATTAGTAAATGGGCACTGCATTTCAAATTTAAACAATAGAGTCTACAGTATACAGTATAATAAATTCCACAGACTTAATAATGAAGTCAGTGTAAAATAAGTAAGCTCACTTGCGGTCACTCAATGATATCTCGTTAAGAGGCGAAACACGTGTCTTATTATAGACGGTGGTGTGTTTTCCCTAGTGTATTTATTTATTTATTTTATTTAAAAATCTTTATCGCATTCCCTTAGAAAAAAAGTATACAAAGGGCGGACTTAATGCTTAAAGGCATTTTCTACCAGTTAAAACCATGGAGTGGTGAGAGTTTGTCGAAGGTGTAGCAATTAAAAGAAAATAAAAAATAAGGAAAAGAACAGAAACTAAAATAAATACACATTGTATGTAACAAAATAGACTATGACATAATATTGTAAGGAAATACATTATATATATATATATATCAGTATAGTTACTTATATTAACACATATTCATAATATAAATATATTTATTTGCACGCAAATGAGGGAGGGCGTGAGGTGAGGTAGAGCACCTCACCTCACTAGGCAAGACACATAATTTTATTTTATTACTCGGATCTTACCTTATTAATTCCTAATATGTTTAATCATTATCTTTACTTACTTTTTAACGTGGTAGAGCCATGCTGCAGCTATATTAGTAGTATAGTTGTAGCACGAATGGGTCGGCTCGACCGGGGAAGGACCACGCTCTCACAGAATACTAGCGTAAAATAGCAGCTTAACACTGCTGTGTTAACCCTGTAAGACCCTTTTTACTGGAAAAGAGGCATTCCATCTTAGGCCTCACGGGTGACAACGCATCTGCATTTTGATTCGCAAACGAGGATAGATGTAGATGTCTATGGGCTACAGCAACCACTTACCATCAGGTGGACTGTGTGCCCGTTTGTCACCCTATCCTATAAAAAAAACTTACAAAAAAATGTAAGGGTACTCGCTAAAAAATTATATTAAGTTAACACAGCAATACGGAAATGGAAAAATATTGTAAAAGAACAACCTACCGACGCTGCGTGCTGCAAACTGGTTTAGTTATAATGCAAGGAAGTCTACTTATTGAATAAATAGTAACGGATACAAAACTTTACGTTAATATTCATACGTAATAGAGCGACGCTGCAACTAGCACTTAGTGGAACATTAAAAAAAATTGTGATAGAAATAAATTATGATATAAAACATTATCAGAAAAATGCTACAAAATATATATGGCGAAGGTTGAAAATAGCATAAAATATAACATTAAATACTTTTGGAGTTTATATCCTTACGCCATAACATTTCAGAGATCCCTAGTAGTGTACAATATAAAGGTTCTATTGCTCATAGTCCAAAAGAGTCTTGCAATCTATTTAGAAAGTTCTCTCATTCTGTGTTTCAAAGATCATCTGTATCAGATGATTTCGATATTGGTGATATTTGCATACCACTCGAAAATACATGTGACTTTACTATTCATAACATCAAAGATTTCAGGTACGTAAAGCCCTGCCAATGCACTGGAATAGATAACATACCAGGTGTTTTCTTCAAGGAAACTGCACCTGTAATCGATCTTTCTTTATATTATCTTTACAATGAATGCTTATCCTATAGAATATTTCCTGACATTTGGAAAAGTGCAAGAATAGTCCCAGTTTTTAAGGATGGATCAAAAAGTGACGTTATGAATTATCGACCAATATCTATACTGCCTATTCTTTCTAGTCTTTGAGCGTTTGGTGCATTATGCTATTTACTTCCTCTTGCATAATGTTAGATGAACAACACGGTTTTGTCAAACGGCGATCTACAATGACTAATCTTATCACTAACTCATCTGATTTTTTTAACGCACTTGACACTAAATACACAATCTGACAGTATTTATACTGATTTCCGGAAAGAATTTGACTCTGTTGATCATAAAATACTATTGGAGAAGATTGATTCCAATGGTATACGCGGAAATCTCTGGCGGTGGTTTAAGTCGTATGTTTCTAATAGAACGCATATGGTTGTTATTAAAGGTTTGGAGTTCGATGTTGCTAATGTCACATCTGGCGTCCCACAGGGCTCCATTTTGGGTCCTCTCTTGTTTGTGATCTTCATAAATGATGTTAAAAATTGCAAAGAAGAGTAATCACACATATACAAAGAGGATAACAATAGGCAATACTCATCAGCATTCATCAATATGACAGCCTATCAAAATCCGCTGCTGGACGAAGGATTCACCTGTAGATTACCCCTTGGAGAAATATTCACCATAATTTACATTAGATAAGTTCGCTTGGCAGGCGAATTGATAACCGCAGTTATTTTATTATTATGAGCCGTTATCAAATTAGGAGATGGGCAGCAGCATCTTCCTAATAACGACTAAAAATAAAAAAGCATGCGTTAGTGTCGTGGAACACTCGGTTGGAACGAAGTTATTTTTGTAGTATGTTTTTATTGATAAACGTATTATAATGTTGATTAACAAATACAAATAAATGAATTACTAGTGTCTATTAAAATGGATCATTTAAAATAAAATAATATTTCTTCCATGGTAAGATAAGAAAAACTGCGAAGGAGATGGATATTATTCCGTCTCGCTTCGTTATAGCCGCCTAGGCCGTCTACACTATGTCAGAAGGGGTCGTGACCGAGAAATCTTACACTTTTTGTCACCTAGCCCCCATCCGCTTAATCAGTACCGTCCGATGAAGAACTTCCGTTTCAAAAAAACCGGTTGACAACCCGCTTGAAAAGCGTAGCAACTATGGCGAAAATTCCCCTATGAGGCAATCTATGGGAGAGGCCTATATTCAGCAGTGGACTTTAATAGGCTGTAACGGTTACAGGGCCGTCATAAGAAAAATGCTGCTACCCATCTCTTGTTTCAGTTTTCCTCTGTCTAAAACGTATGTAAGCTGCGTCTTTACTTTTTTACTTTTAATAATATTTTTTACAGTGGTAGAGCCACGCGGCAGCTTTTACTGTCGCACGGATGGGCCGGCTCGAACCGGGTGGTACCACGACCTCACAGAAAACCAGCGTGAAGTAGAGGTTTACCTCTGCGTTTCGCTTGGTGAGTGCAGCTGGCCGGAGGCCCTTTTTACTGGAAATGAGGCATTCCATCTTAATCCTCACGGGTGACAGCGCATCTACATTTTGATTTGTAATAGAGGATAGATGTAGATGTCTATGGGCCGCAGCAACCACTTACCATCAGGTGGACTGTGTGCTCGTTTGTCACCCTTATCCTATAAAAAAAGACTTTTTTTTTGATGGAATGCCTCATTTCCAGTAAAAAGGGCCTCCGGCCACCTGCACTCACCAAGCGAAACGCAGAGGTAAACCTCTACTTCACGCTGGTATTCTGTGAGGTCGTGGTACCACCCCGGTTCGAGCCGGCCCATCCATGCGACAGCAAAAGCAGCCGCCTGGCTCTACCACTGTTGAAATCAGTTTGTCATATTGATTAAGATTAAGATTGCTTTCATTTTTTCAGACATACCTACCTATTGAGATTTATGTGACAGTCCCGGTTCCATAGCTGACATGAGTAAATGGCTCTTGTGAAAAAGTACTATAAATATCAAAGACAGCAAATTTTAAAAGCATGTTTATTTTAATTTTAACTATGAATAAAACTACATTGATAGAATCTTGAAAGTTATCGGTAATCGAACCGATCCAAACGTAAATTTCATAGTACGTAAGCTACCCAAATTCGATCCGCACCGACACCAATCATATTTTAATTGCAATTTGAAGTTTCGATTTACCACGTTCTCGGTGGTGAAGCAAAATATCGCGAGAAAACCTACATATTTGAGAAGTTAAAAAAATATTTCGGAAATCGTTTTTAGGTATACTTATGTGAAGTCAGTTAACCCCCATTGGAGTCAACTCAATCAACTCTTTTTTGTCCTAAAAACTCGCTGCGGCCTGTCCCCAGTAGTGGGATGTATGTAGGCTGCTACTTTTTACTTTTAATAGGCCTATCCACTGTTGATCCTAGGCTTCTCCCATTGTTTGTCAAATAGGCCGGATATGCAAGTATCTGGCCTATTTGACAACGTAGTAGCCACGCTTGGCGAGTGGATTGGCATCCGCAGCTTTTATTACTGCATTGTTATCAGGAAGATACTGCCATCCATCTCCTGTTTCAGTTTCCCTTCTGTCGCCTCTTAGAGACGAGGCGAAATGAGGTATTGGTTTCTATTTCGCCACCTCTACATTGCTAATATATTTCTACTTCCGTTCATCATTTCGATTCCCTCCATAGATTACGAAATAAGTTGGATATTAGCCGTTGTTGCCACCTGCATCTTTTTATTATTTTGTGATGTAATCAGAAAGACGCTGCTGGCCATCTTCTGTATATTTCTACTCCCATTCATGAATATTGTCCCTGTCACACGTTCATCGTAAATAGAACTACATTTATGAAATTTTAACTTTAATTGAAGTAGTATTAATGATATTGTTACGAGCTTGGGGTTCGAGACAATTAAAAACTACCGATTAAATTACCAAAATTGACACTTTAATCACACAACACTAATTACAATCTAAAACCACACTAATAATAAAACACAATCACTTTAGTTCGCAGTTATTTCGCTTCGAAGTATTCTCTTGTATCGCCAATTCAATACTCCCCGGTCGTGGTCTATACTGGCCTTATATAGAGCCTCAGATAGTTTCCAGAACCTTCTACTGTAGCGACATCTAGAATGTTCGAGTACTTATCGGTCCCGAAATTTCTGGAAGGATCTCGACTCTCCTAGTTCTGCTACTCGACACTAGAGGGCGCTAGTTTAACTAGTGTTGCCATGTACAAGACATTAATAGTGGCGCGTAACAATATTTCTAAATTGAAGCCAATGCGAGCGAAGCCGCGGGTAAAAAGCTAGTATATAATAAAATTAAGTTTATTGTACAGCTGTAAAGCAACTCCTTGTCGGTCTTGGCAGTCGCGGTTTTGGATGGCGAACGACGTTATAGTTTACCTTGTTTACATAATTAGTTACTGCGTAGTCACTGGTTTTGTACATTTCCTTTTTGCTACTGAACAGGCTTATGTTAAGCCATATTTAAATAAGCGGTTCACATTCTTTTGCCATGATGGTGATAACTTACGTGGTACGGTCACGCTACAGCTATGTTATGGCTGCAGCAAGAAGGTCAGCATACGATAGGTGTAGATGTCTGTGAAACGCAGCATCCATTACCATTATTCATCGTCATTAACATCAGGTGGACTGTGTACTCACTTTTTTTCACATTTTTTTTTCTAAATTAATTTTTTATTTCATTCAGTTCCGTTTACTAAACATTTTTTTGAAATCTTTTTACCGCTTTTTTAAAAATCCTTTTTCGATAGTCCTTGTAAGTAAAATGTACATCACTAGCTAGAAGAAATAGATATTAAGAGAAAAGAAATTAATCAATAATTAAGCCGTAGTAGCTCAGAGCCTTGAGGTTGTAAATTCCACAGTATGTTTAACCAGGGTTCGTACACCGCCGGCACCAATGAAATTGTTAATTGCAATTTTGTGAAGAAACCTGCATGTCCAATAAGCATGTGAATTCTGGAAACGCGGCGGATTAATTGCCTCATTATATTCTCAAAGATGAGAAAACACCATCTGTTGGAAAATCTATAAATTTACTTAGTTTTTTCTATAGATGTGAGGGTGACAAATGAGCACACAGTCCACCTGGATAATAAGTGGATGCTGTGGCCCATAGATATCTACACAACGAATACGAATCAAAATGCTTTGTCACACCTGAAGACTAAGATGGAATGTCTCGTTTCCAGTAAAAGGGGTCTCCGGTTCTCTACCATACCACACACAGCAGCGTTGAGCTGCTATTCTACGCTGGTATTCTGTGAGAGTGTGGTCCTACTACAATCGAGACGACCCATTTGTCCTACAAACATAATATAGCTGCAGCATGGCTCTACCACGTAAAAAGTACTTAAAAAAAAGAAATAGTAAATAATGTGTTTTACATTCTATATACCTGAAGCAATGTTTACAAAGTACGGGCATTATGACAAATATCCGTGTTGCTAGCGACCCCGCCACCGGACCTAGCCTTGACCCAGACACAAGAATTCTGTATGATATTACACTGTTTCCAAACACTGTTACTAGTGTTTATTAAAATGAAGCGTCATTTGAAATAAAATAATATTTGTTTCATGACAAGATAAGAAAAAGTGAAAATTTACAGCGAACCCTAAGTCCTACCTAAGCTAAGGGGCAAAGGTACGACAAAAGGTAAAGAAATTTAAAAAAATGTTAGGACCAATAATCGGGTTATTATGTACTATGTTAAAAAAATACAATAAAAAAAAAACTAAAACAACACTTAAATTAACATATATTCCTGCTCACCGTGTTATCGTGGCAGGAACGCTGGCTGCGTTTCTTATATATTTTGTGTAAATTTCAATGTTATGTAAATAAATATTTAATATCTTATGTACTAAGTACTACATTTTTTTTTATAGAATAAAGGTGACAATCGAGCACTTAGTCCACCTGATGACCCATAGACATCCACATCTATATTCGATTAAGAATTTATTTATATAACATTAAAATAAATTATAAAAAAAATTAAAATATTTAATAAAACAACTAAAACTAAAAACTTTAATCATACGGTTCTACTCCCCGTATTATCGTGCCAAGAATGTTACTTCTTTTACTTCCGTGTTATAGTATGCATGTGTGCAAAATATTTCTTAGTATTTTTAATATGATTACTAATATTTCTTAATGAACAATATTAGTTGAATTAACGATCGATGGCTAAATCACAAGTATCAAACAGAGATTATTTAAATTCATGGAAAAAGCCGCACGTACAAGACATTTAACACAACCAATTCGTATGAATCGACACATTAATTTTCTACACGGCTGTCCAGCATTCAATGGAGTTGATTCTAGTTTTATTATATGTTGTTCGTTTCCTGTACAAAGAGTCTCTGGTTCTACACAGTTACCATACGAAACACATGAGCACTAAGCTGGTATTATGCTGGTATTATGTGAGGCGCCTTCCCCGATCGAGCCGACCCATTCGTGCTACAACTATAAATACAGCGTGGCTCTACTAACGTGTAGCACATAAGAAATAAGGGGAATGATGAGTACAGGAAGCTCAATTTCGTGATTTCTAGTAATCTATCGAGAAAGCCTTTGTTAAGGTTATATTAACAACTTGTTAGGCCCTTCACAATGCTACATGCCGTAAAATAATCCCAAGCACCTATATTAATCGACTTCCTTCATGACTTATCAGGTCGTCACGGCCGCCCCACATTACACTTACCAGTGCAAAGGGATATTAGGTTCGTCCGCGCTATATGCGCTGTTAATATATTTTCTTCCTCGCAAAACTTCCTTGTGGAATCGATTACCACCAGCGATTTTTCTAGACCAATACGACTTAGGGACCTTCAATAAAGGCCGGCAACGCATCTGCAATTCCCTGGTATTGCAGTTGTTCATGGGCGGCGGTACTTCACTTACCATCAGGTGAGCTGTATGATCGTTTGCTCCCTCTCCTATAAAAAAAAATAATGATTGTGTCGTGCTTTACACACTTCTTACCGCCCACTGCTATTTTTTTTAAAGACATAAAAAGCAAAGAACCTGCTACCTTAGTGTTAATAAACTTGACAAAACTTTAAAGCGTCTTTTTTAAACCATTTGGCCGAGGCACCGCCCACTTGGATAAAAATTGGTACTCATGTCGCCCGTAATCTTATCAAATTTTGCTGCAATTTTCACATATAGTTATATATATTGGTATGCATAAGAGTTGACGTTACGAATTTTATTAGGCTGTATGATCTACGAGTACATCTTTTCCAATCCATATGGTTGTAATAATAAAAACAACATATAAAAGCCATATAAAAATTCCTTGCAAATCTTGTACAGACCATAGAAAGTCACATTGCCACATCGCTGATTGCGAATAAATTCTCTTTCATGGATTATAACTGTTAAATATGGTATGATTACTAAATCTATGGGTATAATATTTCTCTTCTTTGGTTATCTAGATAGAAAAACACAAAGTGTCCTGGGTGTGTGTATATGTATGTATAATCCATACCTTTTTAGAAAATAACGCAAATGTTAAGCGTATCAATTGGTTTTTATATAAAAAAGATATTTGAAACAATTGACGTGCTAGATCTGCAATAAATATGCTTGATTGTGGCCCGCGTGATATATATACATATATAAATGTAAAGCAGACAAGAGAGGTGTGTCAGGATCATGGCAAATGGAAGTCCGTAGTCTCGACCTAGCTCTCTGGGTGACAGGCGTGAGTGTTTATGATTATGACTATGCAATTAAAAAACAATGTCACCCAATACTGAAGAAACAGTGGCAATGAATATTATATAAATTGTTTGTTATTGTTGCAGACCAATACACCCTGGATAGTGAGTATATCAAGCGATATCTGGGTGAGCTGACACCGATGCAGGAGTCTCGACTGCTGCAGCTTCGGAAGTGGATTGCAGATCTACAAAAAGGAAAAGTAAGGAACTTATAAGTAATAGTTCACCCTATTTCGTTCCTTGGCTTTGCGAATAGGGAACGTGAGAATGTAAAGCCTGAGTGTTATTATAGTAAAATATTTATTGTAGTATTAACACCCCTCATAAATTATACGACCCACGTGCTAATAAAAATGTACATATGTGCAGTTCACACGCGGTAGAAGTGAAATCTTTAGAAAATATAATAGCGCCATCTAGTTCATTACATAGGTAAAGTCATTATACGTAACAAAAATTTATTGACTATGTAATTTCACATAGCTAGGAAACCGACCTAGTAATGAGACCCATGTAGAAAATTCAAATTATATAGTGTAGTAATAAAGTAGTAGCCATATGGTGCGGCGTGTGCCAAGAGACTATGGGAACCATGCTCTCACATCTCGCTGTATAAAGACAGTTGTTGGACACTTCATTTTTATAAGGCTGACTAACAAGCTCACATTCCACCTTTTTCGTGGTAGAACTGTGCTGCAGCTATATTACAGTTATAGCTCGAATGGGTCGGCTGGACCAGGGGAAACTCAGAATACCAGCGCAAAATAGCAGTTTAATGCTACTGCGTTTCGTATGGTGAATGTAGAATATCGGAGACCCTTTTTACTGGAAACGCGGCATTCTATCTTAGCTCTCACGGGTGACCGCATTTTTAATTTTTAATTGAGTACAAATGTAGATGTCTATAAGCCACAGCATCCAATTACCATCAGGTGGAATGTGTGCTCGTTTCTCTTACCTATATAAATAAAATGATAGAGGTTTGCAGTTGTGCGCTCATCACGGAAAAACTACTGGATAGATTTCAATTAGGTTGTCTAAGTTTTATTTCTTAGACTCTTGGCCCTTATCTAAAAATTATTGCGATGTCTTAATTTAATATAAAGTTATTAAATATTTTAGATACAACGATTTTTACAAGCACTACGTGTTCAGTGATTTGTGTAAGCAACGCGAACAGAGTCGCGGGTATAAGCTAGTTCTATATAAAAAACGCAAATTATTACAAATGACTATATAATATATTTCAATTTTATTCTTAATCTTTCTATTATGTTTACCATTTCCTCGACAACTGCAAGCAAAAACAATTTGTACCAGTATTTCTTTGTTGTGTTTGCAATAATCACAAACCGTGAGGAGGTATTTATTCCTTCTCTTACATTGCTTTTATTTCTGAACCACTCGAGCTCGAGCCCGTTTAACAACTATCTATGAAAAGAACAAATGAACTATTGTTGTGCTGATGTAATATTTCATTTGCTAGATCAAACATTGTTTTCATAGTTATATCGAAATAAATGTATCATAATACGCCGCATGCTCTTTTGCCTCTGTTCTATAAAAAAAAAAAACTTAGTCGTCAGTCGTCACGGGATGCTCGGCAGATTTAAAACATCACAGATGATGGTAGAATTTATAATTAATGAAAACTAATAAAGAAATATGGAGTGAAATAAATAAAAAAAGGAAACTAGTCGAATAGAAAAGCATACGCAGTACACAAATCACACAGAGAAGCAACGTAGTGTATAGCATACGCGCACGCATACACAAGATAGTAGAGAGCGGTGGCGTAGGGGGAGCATGATGACATAAGAGAACGTCATGCCGTTTGCCGTCACGGCATACGTGTCGGTTTTACGGACAAGTCGCGCCAATAGATGTTTCACATAACATTCACTTACCATCAGGTGGACTATGTGCTCCTTGTGACCCTTAAAAGTTACAGCCTATATACGTGCCACTCGTAGGCACCGGTCTTTTTGAGAGCGTTTTAGGCCAAGAAAATGTCCACTGCGCGGCCCCAATGCGTGTGTAAAGTCCGTCGACATGTCTTCGAAATATTTCTTTTAATTTCTCAGACATGCAGGTTTCTTCACGATGTTTTTCTTCACCGCCGAGCACGTGGTCAGTCTCAAAATTACAATTTCAATTGTAGAGGCGGTGCAAGAATATTACTACCTCATATCGCCTCGTGGGGTGTCTGAAAATGCGACAGAGAAAAACAAACCAGGAGACATTGATATATTAAAAGGGGAAGATATGTTTCGCGCTAATATCGCAATCACAAAACCTGGGCTCGGCGCATGACTACCTACACCGAAACTTACACATCTGTTAAAATACATTTACCGATAGACAAGGACAGATATAGGAACCTTCGTAGTTGTGCGAGCGAAATCGCGTTAGCCGCCGAATGTTACTGATTATGAATGACATTGTGCATTAGCTTTAGCTAATATATATCGAAAGAAAAACATTAAACAGTTTAATTATTAATTAGGTACATCTATATTCTTGAATTATTAGAACACTGTTTAGCTGCACAAGAAGTCATTTTAATGCGTATTTAATACTAAAAAAACTGAAATTGACGAGCTGTATGATCAACGCCGTTCCGCGCCCGACTGAGTGTCACTGCGAGCCAAGTACGGGCAATCCCGTAGTTTTGTAGGACCGGGCGCTGTGAGTTAGTAACGTATCTTCCCCTTTTAATATATCAATGCCAGGAGATCGGCAATGGTGTATACTTATAACAACTTAAAATAATAAAAAAACCTAAAACTGCGGTTGACAACCTGCCTGCTGAGCGCAGCAACCATTTCAAAATCTCATATAAGGCAATTTATGTTGGAAGCCTATGTTCCGCAGTGGACTTTTATAGGGTGTAATGGATGGATGGATGTATGGAAGTGATCGAACACGAGTTGCTCGCGTACTGTGAAATTTACAGCGAGCTAACTCCGGGCCGCTACTGAGAATTTCTTTGCAGAAAACCCATTAACTAATTTTGACCCGACCCAGTATTCGAACCTGGAAGCTTATGGTCAGTATCGCGTTTATGGCCACTAAACACATAGAAATCGCTATCGATATCACCAAAAACATAGAAATGTGTTTTTTTTATTTATTTTCTTCCAATTATACCAAAGTTAGTACAATAAAAGAGTTTATATCTGAACTGAAACTGAAGCATTTCCAAAAACGTTGTACATTACTATAGATCCTATCTTCATCATCATATCATAATAGATCCTATGATTCAAGCAAATATTTTGAAGTTTGGCACCCGTTTAGGTCTAACCTATTTTAAGTATTCAAGGGTCCTTATGTACGTATGCAAAAAGGTTTAACTTAGTTTAAAAGATATGGGGGCTCGAAATGGTTCGTGTAAATATAATTAGCTGATAGTCCGTCCTTTTCTTTTCTTAACTTCAACACTGCCTTGTATTTATGCACAAGTGGAAAAGTTCGATAAAAAAAATCGAGCAAATACTCGTATTCACTTAGGTATAATCCTTTTGTCTCTGTGTATATTTACCTTTTACTGGTAACTTAAATATATCTCTGGATAGCTCTGTGGAGGCACAACGTTTAAAAAGGTACTCTATACATCGACAATGACTTCTTACTTCTCTTTATGTAGTTAAGTAATCAGACGTCTCATAAAACTTTTTTTTTATGGAAGAGTCGTTGCCTCCAAACGAGCATGCGACTCACTTGATGGTGAGTGATTTACGTCGCCCATGAACAATGACAACACCAGGGAAATTGCAGTTGCATTGCCGGCCTTTTAAAAAGGAGTAAGCTCTTTTCTTGAAGGTCCCAAAGTCCTATCATTCCGGAAAAACCGCTGGCGAAAAAAAAACTTCTTTTTCTTCTACTTCAGCCCATAAAAATCCACTACTGAACGTGGACCTCTCTTTCCCGTTCCGCTTCCGCTCCCGCTTCCATCCCCGGTTTCTTCTTTAGTATAGAATAGTATATAATAATTTTTCTATTCAATATAGATTCAAGTAATTCTCATTGAAAGTCATTTTTTACTTTTATCACTGGCTCAGATAAAATACTTGTCCTGGGAAGAACCAACTGGAAACCCAGCGGGAGTTTTTTCAAAGTAAATTATACAATGAGGAAGGTTGTACAAACTACTTACAAAACATTGACCTCCGCCGCCGGTCTTTGATATTCACATGGCTTGTTTGACAAAACCGTGAACGGTTTTTTCTAGACCTTCCCATGGTTGCCTCCAACGACACAAAAGGGACGAAATTGTGTAATGTTTTCTTTTACGACGTCATCACATAACATAGTTTTACTCTAATTTATTTTATAAAGATTAGAAACTGTTTTTGGCATGTTACATTTCAACCTTAACGTATTTTAATAACTACCTTACGCTCACTAACATAAAGACAGTATTTCTTAATCAAAATTTAACGTACTATAAAATTAACATACAAGGATAATACATTTTTGTAAGGGTAACATTGTTTTCCATTCGATTATAATGTGGGTGTCTTCAAGGTAAGAGTGAATAGTGTTTTGTTAAGCTAATTCAGTGCGTTATACTATCTTCGGTTGCATCACCACTTTCCATCAGTTAGGATAGTAGTCAAGCACTTATGATAGGTGATAAAAAAACTATGTCACATAATTTGACAACTAACTATAAAATTATAACAATTAAATAACAAGTGACACTGCGTAAATTTAAAATACGAAATTGTAGCTAGATGTTTTTTATAGAATAAGGGTGACAAACGAGCATACAGACCACCTGATGGAAAGTGGACGCTGTAGCCCATAGACATCTACATTAATTTATCCTCGATTAAGAATCAAAATGCAGATGCGTTGTCACCCCGAGCGCTAAGGTAGAATGCCTCGTTTCTAGTAAAAAGGGTCTCCGGTTCTTTACACTTAACATACGAAACACAGCAGCATTAAGCTGCTATTTTACGCTGGTATTCTGTAAGAGCGTCGTCCTTCCCCGGTCGAGTCGTCTCATTCGTGCTACAATTATAATGTAGTTGCAGTATTGCTCTACCACGTTACAAATACACATTATAGATAAAGAATCAAGCCACATCATCCACATACCATCAGGTGGACTGTATGCTCGTTTATCACGATTCTTCTATAGAAAAAGTGTGTACAATTCACACGCGATAGAAGTGGAACCTGAAAGCAAATGAAATAAAATCTGTACAAATAAATACAATTGAACTGTCTGTTTGTAATGTCAAGCTAACGAAAAAGAAAGAATTACGGTACATATAAAAAAAAACAAATTTTAAAATTTTTGTCTGTCTGTTTTTTTTTCACTGGCTGATGTTATAAGGAGTAACTTAGGCTACTTTTATTTTAGCAGAATAATTAGGGTTGCACGCAATAAATTAAAACCCATGAAATCCAATCGTAAAGCGGGCGAAGTCGCGGGGAACAGCTAGGAGCTAGTATAAAATAAAAATATTTCACTGCAAATTATTTATTTAATATGATGATCATTTTCAACCACAAGTGCGGTTCAAATCTATACTAATATAATAAAGCGGAAGAGTTTTTTTGTTTGTTTAAACGCGCTAATCTCTGGAACTACCAGTCCGATTTGAAAAATTCTTTTTGTTTGTTTTAGCCAGATTCATGTGGAATAGTATAGGATAGCCTATACTATTCCATAGGATAGCATTAAGCTATATTACTCAGCTGGCTTTAAATATGGATATTTGTTAAGCAAGTCAGAAGAAAAAGCACTCCCGAAATGATTTATCCGCGTACGCTGGTGTTATCGTTAGGGATACGTAAATACAATGTTCAAGAAAAATATAGACCTTTACTCCGTCTAAAAAAAAAGTCTGCGATACCATATGTCTATTTCTTATACATAAGCCATAATTTGGTATTTTGTGACAAAAAAATATTGAACATTTAAAAGTGATTTATGAGCGTTATTATTAGGCATGGCCTATTTATCGTTACGAAGGAGTTACTTCATCATCAAGACAATTTTATGAAGATAAACTTTGTTCTTTACACCATGTTATTTGGACGCATAGTTTAAGAGATAATGTAAAATTAAAATAATTCAATACTTGGCTGGACGCGCGAACGACGCTTAAAC
Organism: Parnassius glacialis; assembly: GCA_033319125.1. NCBI lineage: Eukaryota > Metazoa > Arthropoda > Insecta > Lepidoptera > Papilionidae > Parnassius > Parnassius glacialis. The sequence continues at coordinate 46,686,169 of JAVANC010000027.1, read as the reverse complement.
CCTAGCCGTTATAAAATGCTTGAACGAGGTCATGTCGCGCACCTCGGACACGTGATGACGCGGGTGAAACCGCGGGGCACAGCTAGTATAAGATAAAAGATAATAAACATCATTTTTTCAATCAAAAATTGATTGACTCTCAAGGTGGTGCGTAAAATACATATAAACGCCAGATGGCCTGAAGATATGAAATCGTGGTATATTAAAATAATTTAATTCAATATGGTTAATTTTATTTATTTAATAAAGGAGAATGGGATTTTTGGGCCTGAAGTTAATTAATTGGTTTAACTTTAAAAAATCGGCAATATTTTTCTAAAGTGAAATACAAAAAATTAGCTCTTTTTACAATTGTGTAATACTGTAATAACAGTGAAAAATCACCTGTTACAGTGTAGGTAATAGATAATCTCACTTTTACTTACTCTATAACAACTCAGCTTCTAGATTAACAAATCTTGCCAGATTTTCAGGTATGAATTGTTTATATATACGCTTTCAAATGGTCCTACATTCATCTTGGTAACACTTGGACCCAAGAATGTATGGAGACGTCTCCTTCTCCTTTGTTAATTTGTTAAATAAAATAAAAAAATATTATTATGTTAAAAACAAACAATAAAAAGACAGTAGTCGAATGGTAGATTTGAACCTACAACCTTTTGAGTTCGCGGTTTGAACTGTATATTCTATCTCAGTCTCGCAGACTAAATCCTATAGATGGATGTGTTTGTATCTTTTTAGTGACGCGTTTTCGTTTCAAATCACAAAGATTCTAAAGAAGTATACACTTCAAAACGTTTACATTTACTGTTTATCACAGTTCTTCAATCAATAAAGTTAGAGATCGTGGCTCGGATTTACGGAAACGAAGGACGAGAAAGCCTGCCGGGCTCCGATACGTACGTCCCAGTGCCGGCTCATTGTATTTAATAATCCAATTATGTTCCCTCCCCTGAAATACGAGTTATTTTTAGGTCTAAGCTGTTTTATAACGTTATCGAGTCAAATTACCCCGACTTGACTCAAACTTAATGATATTGTTTTAAATGGGCGACAACGTGCTTAATTTTATTTTTATTGATTCGTAACAAACGAGCTAATTGTTCGCTTGGTGGGAGAGGCTACTACAGCCTACAGTTTTCTATGACTAACTTTAAACAAATAGGGTTGCTGATCCTTTGTCACTCCCGAGGATTTACAAAACACGAGTACACCACTGCTACATGTGACAAGTTGCATAGAAAGTTTTGACAAAAAAATGTTCTTGTTTTTTATAATATACTGGCCAGTTATAATGTATTTAAGACTGCTGTTACACGTGACTTCGCCCGCGTGTAATTTAGAGTTTTAATTATATTGTTCAGAAGCCTAATTCTTTTTCTCAAATATAAGTAGCCTAAGTTACTCCTTAGAACATTAGCTATGTGCCAGTGAAAGTCCCGTCAAAATCGGTCCAGCCGTTTCGGGCATTAGCCGGAATAAACAGACAGACAAAAATTTTAATAATTGTGTTTTTGTTATAAGTACCGTATACACATTCATATGCATTTAGTAAAAAGCTGTTATTTTAACATTACAATCAGACACTTAAATTTTATTTATTTTAATTTTATTTAGATAATTTTATTTATATTTTATTTTAATTTTATTTAGATAATTTTATTTATATTTTTTTTTAATTTTATTTAGATAACTTTATTTATATTTTATTTTAATTTTATTTAGATTAAATTATTGTATCGTGTGACTATCGTCATCTTTTCGTTCATATTGATCAGCTAAAAAAGGATACAGTTTCTATCGCTGTAAATACACTAATAGTGTAAGAAGAAGAGGTGACTGAGAAACTAGAATTGAAAAATGTGTTTTTGTGGTGGTGCTAAGTCCCTTGAAACGACTTAGCAATTAAATCTTTAATCTCAGAACTTTTTTATTTTCACGAAACTTTCTGAGTAACGCACCCACCAGTCGTACCAACCCAGATAGATTCTGAGGCGTAAAAAACCTTACCGTTACAGCTTCTTAAAGTTTACTGCTGAACATAAGCCTCCCCCATAGATTGCCTCATAGATAAGGTATTTGCCACAGTTGCCACGCTTGGCAAGCAGGTTGGCAACCGCAGTGTTTTACTTTATATTTCCGTGGATATAAAAATATTAACCACTGTAAAATGTTGTCCTATCTTTGTTTTATTAGGTGGTAGTTGTGCTTTTTTTTGCATAGGAGAGCTTTTTTTACTACTATGAGACACTATTGAGTATGGTAGCTACCTTGTGAGTAGCCATACCATACCATAGCTTTTACCGCCAGCAGTTTGCGTGCACTGCGTTGTGATCTGAAGATATAGTGTCAGTAATATTACAGGCAGATTCTCAGAGGTAATTCACTTATTGCCATACGTGTTTGAAGTCAGTTGTAGGTGTTCATGGGTATAAGTGTAAGTGAGAGTCTGCGCTTGATCGCGGTCACGTACCTAAGTCTGAATATGTCTTTTTAAAAACGAGTAAAATGTGCAAGCTGTAATATAGTTAGTTATCTGTGAAATTAGCATTTATCCAAAATAAATTGGATGTTATGGATGATGAGAGCCTCATCCGCATAATATGTGAAAGTTCATTTAGTGTCGATAAGTAAGGGTAAAACTCAACGCAATTTGAATTTTTTTATAGGACAAAGGAGCACACAGTTCACCTGATGGTAAGTGGTTGATGTGGCCCATAGACATCTACATCTATCCTCGTTTGCGAATCAAAATGCACATGCGTTGCCACCCGTGAGGACTAAGATGGAATGCGTCCTCTCCAGTAAAAAGGGTCTCCGGTTCTCTACACTCATCATACGAAACACAGCAGTATTAAGCTGCTATTTGACGCTGGTATTCTGTGAGAGCGTGGCCCTTCCCCGGTCGAGCCGACCCACTCGTGCTACAACTATACTACTAATATAGCTGCAGCATGGCTCTATTACGTATAAAATGAATTTTTATACATGCTTGTAACCTTATTTACGTATCGGTATCAGGTACCTAGCGACAAAACCTTGCTGCGTTTCCTCCGCGCGCGGGACTTCAACGTGGAGAAGGCGAGGGAGATGCTCTCACAGTCTCTGCTGTGGCGCAAGAAGCACCAGGTGGACCGCTTGCTATCCGAGTACGAAACACCCGAGGTTGTGAAGCAGTACTTTCCTGGTGGCTGGCATCATCACGATAAGGGTAAAGTCAGAAGCAATATTTATCTAATTTTATAATTTGAATACAATCTTCTCATGTGAAAGTTGAAAATCATTTTTTTGTAGAATAAGGGTTAGGCAGAAGGTAGGTAAGTAGTAAGTTACTAAGATTAGTAGGTTAGACAGAGTTAGGGCAAACGACCACACAGTGCACTTGATGGTAAGTGGATGCTGTAGAGTGTAGACCAATAGACATCTACATCTATCCATAATTAAGAATCAAAATGCAGATGTCTTCGGGATTGAAGGTGGAATGCCTCGTTACCAGCAAAAAGGGTTTTCGGTTCCTATTCACTCTTTCTGTACGCTTTCCGAGCATCTTTTCTATGTCATAAATGTTAAAAGAAACAATTTTTAGAGTTCCGTACCTCAAAAGGAAAAAACGAAACCTTATAGGATCACTTTGTTGTCCGTCTGTCTGTCTGTCAAGGCCCCTTTTCTCAGGAACGCGTGGAGGTATCAAGCTGAAATTCTTATCCACTCAAGTCTACTGTCTCTTAAAGCTATGAAAAAATCAAACTTCTAAGCTAACGCAATCAAAAGATACAGCCGTTTATGCCGCAAATTTTCGACACTCGCAAGGGAATCAAAACCTACAGGGTATTTCCCGCGAACTCAGAATCTTAAAATTTGGTACGAAGCAACGTATTATAGCACAGATAATGGAAAAAATTGCGAAAAGCATAAATTTTTAGTTACATCATATAATAAAAATATTTTTAATAATTTTAAACTTATATACCTACAGATTTGTTCAGAACCCTCGGTGCGCGAGTCCGACTCGCACTTGGCTGGTTTTATTTGATTTTGACTCCTACGTAGTTGATTCATGCTGCATATTAAGGTTGTGGCACGCATGGGTTGGCTAGACCGGGGAAGGAGCACGCTCTCGCAGAATGATAGCGCGAAACAGCAGCTTAATACTGCTGTGTTTTGTATGGTGAGTGTAGACAACCGGAGCCCCTTTTTTAATGAAAGTGTGACTTTCCATCTTAGTCATCAGGCGTGACAACGCGTCTGTATTTTGATTTTAAAGATGTCTATGGGCCACACCATCCACTCACCATCAAGTGGACTGTGTGCTTGTTTGTTACCTCAAACTATAAAAAAAGCCTGCAGCCAACTTCTAACTAGGAAGGATACAGATTGCTTTGCCAACTCTGAAGACTAAGGAACAATGCCTCAAGCCTGTAATAATTATACTCGCTCTTCAGACTATTATCTGGTATTAATAATTTTATTCCAAACTAGCTGTTGCCCGCGACTTCGCCCGCGTGTAATTTATTACCATTGGATTTCATGGGTTTAATTTTTTTGCGCGGAACCCTAATTCTTTTTCTAAAATAAAGGTAACCTAAGTTACTTCTTATAACATCATCTATCCGTCAGTGAAAGTCCGGTCAAAATCAGTTTTGCCGTTTCAGAGATTAGCCTGAACAGACACACAGAAAGACAGACAGACAAAAATTTTAAAAATCATGTTTTTGTTAGAAGTACCGTATATACTTTCATATGCATATAGTAAAAAAGCTGTTATTTCGACAATACGAACAGACACTTCAATTTTATTTATTTGTATAGATGATAATGGAACTTACATAATTAGTTGAGATTGCATATCGAATCCACATGTATTTCTTGTCGACAGACGGTCGTCCGCTCTACGTCCTGCGACTGGGTCAGATGGACGTCAAGGGCTTGCTTAAGTCGATTGGAGAAGATGGACTCTTAAAGTTGGTAAGTGTCATTTTTAAAGCGGCATTTTTTTATAAGACTAAGGAAAGGTTGTGAATTTAAAAATAAAGTTTTCCACTGTAAACAGTTAAATGGCGTTTATGTTTAATACTGTTCTGTAATAATTTACAATTACATTTATTGTACAACGGCACAATGTAGCTTTATATTTATATTGTATACTAGCGACTCGCCCTGGCTTTGCCTGGGTAGAATCTATTAATCTGGCGTTATTTAGATTTAAGATAAGACACACCAAAGAACACTTATTTTATAAATTTTTCGTTTTAAAAAAATGACATCTGAATGGCAGGGTGATAAATAGTGTGATAAGAGACAAGTGTGGTTTGCAAGATGACGTTGTGACCAGGATTAAGAAAGGAATGCTTCGGTGGTTTGGTCATGTAGAAAGAATGAACGAGGAAAGAGTGACAAAGCAAATTTATGTTGCAGAAGTAAACGGCAGAGTCGGGAAGGGACGCCCTAAACTAAGGTTTATCGACCAAATTGGCGATACATTGAAAATGAGCCAGACTAGGAGTACCCTTAACCGACGAGCGTGTGTGCGTAGATATATGGATGTAAAGGAGGCGAGAGAGGTGTGTCAGGATCGCGCTATATTTTAGTCCGTAGTCTCTGCCTACTAAAAAACTCTACCCCCACACAAGGATCTCCTGTATCGTGGATACAGTTTAGAAACACAAATTAAACAAGGACAAAGAACCAGACCCAGAACAATTATTTGTAGGTCATACAAATATTTGTTCCGTGCGGGATTCGAACCCGCGGAACCGTCTTATATAGAGAATAAGCATAGCATGCTTGCTTATAAATACTCTAAGGTTATTATCAACTCTATTTATATTTAAAGATGTATATTATATATTTTATCATCTTATATGTATATTATACATTTGTACTTAACATTAAATCTCAAGCATAATTGACTATGTCGTTGTGAAATCACAGTTTACGTTATACACGTTTTGTGTTGTAAAATTTAAGTTGGCAAAGTTCCGCTCATTGCTCGCTTGCCTCACATTGAAACTATGCTTTGTGGTTTATACCCTTTAATAAAATTTTATGTTCGTTCATAACGAGAAATGTGAATTTCTGAGCTAATTAAAACAACGTTGTTTTCCTAAATTAAGACTTATTTGAAATTGGCCCACAGATGTTTTTATACTGAAAATATTTTCAATTAGTTATATTCCATTGACGTATATGTTTTTAATACGAGTTTTTTTTAATAGAATAAGGGTAACAATCGAGTATTTTTTAGGGTTCCGTACCTCAGAAGGAAAAAACGGAACCCTTATAGGATCACTTTGTTGTCCGTCTGTCTGTCAAGACCCTTTTTCTCAGGAACGCGTCGAGGTATCAAGCTGAAATTCATATCAAATATTCAAATCTACTGTCCTTAGAGCTGTGAAAAAATCAAACTTATAAGTCAATGAAATCAAAAGATACAGCCGTTTATGCCGCAAATTTTCGACATTCGCAAGGGAATCAAAACCTACAGGGTACTTCCCGTGAAGTCAGAATCTTGAAATTTGGTACGAAGCAACGTTTTATAGCACAGATAAAGGAAAAATTGCGATTGGAAAAAAGCATAAATTTTTAGTTACATTATATAATAAAAATATTTTAATAATTTTAAACTTATATACCTCCAGATTTGTTCGGAACCATCGGTGCGCGAGTCCGACTCGCACTTTGCCGGTTTTTTTTAAAACGTTACCCCCACACTAGGAATTTCTCCTGTATCGTGGACAGTTTACAAACACAAATTGCACAAGGACAAACATCCAGACCAGGAACAATTATTTGTAGGCCATACAAATACTTGTTCCGTGCGGGATTCGAACCCGCGGCCCCCAGCGCAGCAACTCATTGCTAAGCCACTGCGCCACGGAGCCGTCATATACACACAGTATACAGGACTAAGATGGAATGCCTCGTTTCCTGTTCCTTAGAAAAAGAGTCTCTGGTTCTCAAACACCATTGAGTTGCTATTTTATGCTGATATTCTGCGAGAGCGTGGTCCATCCCCGGTCGAGCCGACCCATTCGTGCTACAACTATACCAGTAATATAGCTGCAGCATGGCTCTACCACTTAAAAATATAACTTTCTTCGATCTTTCCAACCATCCGGTTATACGGACCGAATCTTGGGAGGAGGAAGGGGTACTTGCTTAGGATCCTTCCCGCGTGCTCTTTCTTACCTCCCTACAATATCTCCATTCCAGTACCTTTTTTCTAAAGTTTTAACCTAGCGAGCCGGTTCTTACATACTCCGCCTTCTGGTGTCCGTCCAGGTGACAGATACACAGCACCATTAAGCTACTATTTTGCACTGGAATCCTGTGATAAAGTAGTCCTTTCCCGGTTCGAGCGCATCCATGATATAGCTGCAGCATGGCTCTACCACGTAGAAAAAGTTCTATTATTATTTTACGAATTATTTTTCTTTATCTACATAGTGTGACAGTATATATATTTTTTGGAGTTTATAGCCTGGTATCTAGACCTTTAGGCCATGTGTGACAGTTTACTTGTACTGTCTTTACGGTGTCGCCTCATGTTTTAATTTTATTAAGTGGCAAAGCTTGCGAAGACACTTATTGATTTCACAATGTCTGTCCGTCTGTCCCACGATTATCTCGAGAATGGTATCGAATTTTCAAATTCTGTTTTCAGCAATCGATTACTGATCACTCAGGCATCTGAACCTCCTATTTTGAAACTGATTGCTCAACGGCAAAAAAAAATTGATTGCTTCGCCACTTTGCTATGCTGTTAGCTTGCTAGGTTTATTTAATACTGAATATCATCCCGTTAACAATGATAATGAAGTTCTAAAGAGTTTTATATTATACTTACCTATTATACATTTTGTATTATATACTAGCTGTTCCCCGCGACTTAGCCCGCGTAGTATTTACTATGTTTTCATGGGTTTTAATTTTTTTGCGCGGAACCCTAATTATTTTTCTAAAACAAAAATCCTATAGTACCCTAAGTTACTCCTTAAACATCAGCTATCTGCAAGTGAAAGTTCCGTAAAAATCGATCCAGTCGTTTCGGAGATTAGCGGGAACAAACAGGCAGACAGACAGACAAAAATTTTAAGAATTGTTTTTTTTTGTTATTAGTATCGTATTATTTTAACATCACAAACAGACACTTTAATTTTATTTCTTTGTATATACATATTTTTTTAAGTACATGTATTTGATGCATCGCTAGACAAAACGGTTTTATAATTTGAAGGCTGAAATAGGTTTTTCATCATATTTTATTTTTTCATTGTTTATCATTGTTTATTATTGTCATACTTCTGCTACATGAAAAGCTGATAAGGCGCATATGAACTTATTCTGTACCATTCTAGACACTTCACGTGTGTGAAGAGGGCTTAAAACTCCTGGAGGAAGCGACCAGGTCATCCGAACACGCAGTGCAGGCTTGGAGCTTGCTTGTAGACCTGGACGGACTCAACATGCGACACCTCTGGCGTCCCGGAGTCAGGGCCTTACTTCGCATCATACAGATTGTAGAAGCGAACTACCCAGAGACAATGGGCAGGGTACTCATCGTGAGAGCTCCAAGAGTCTTTCCGATTTTATGGACAATAGTTAGCACATTTATAGGTGAGAAAAATTATTGATACAATGAATGCACATATTTTCATTTTTTTTTTTTCATTTTCTTGTTGATTGTAGTACAATAAATGCATATTTAATTTCATTCATTTCATATCATATTTAAATAAAAAGCTTTGCTTTAAACTCTACTCATTATACTTACAACTGACATAATTTCATGATGGTGCCCTCAAACTAAATCGGTCAGTTTAAATATTAAATCAATTAAGAATATACAGTACTAAGTTTACATCTTGTGGGGGTGACATTATATCCCCAAAACTCTTCATCGCTGAATTGGAAGACGTTTTCAAGCTACTGAACTGGAAGGATACGGTGTTAACATCAACGGCGAGTACATCACTCACCTTTGATTTGCCGACGATGTAGTCCTTATGACAGAATCGCTTGAGGACCTAATCACTATGCGCTATGACACTATGACCTAAATAGTGTGTCCCAATGGATATGTCTTGAGATAAACATGGACAAAATAAAAGTCAAGTGTAACGTTCATCTCACACCTATGCTGGTAGTTGTTGGGAGCACTAAGCTCGAAGTTGTTGACGAGTATGTTTACCGGGGACAAATAGTCAGACTAGGTTAGTCCAACTTCGACCGGGAGGTCAATCGACGGATTTAACTCGTATGCGTAGCGTTCGGGAGATTACGTCACATCTTCTAGTCACGTATACCTCAAAACTTCAAACCAAGAGTATACGGTTATACGGGGGGTGGTCAATCTCTGAGAACCCCGTCTCTTTCAGGATTTGCCTCGCAACATGTGCGCGTCAGTTTTCCACGTCGTTTCTGTACAATAGCCTCGCAAACCTGAGTCAATAAATTGACGTAATATTCGCCATTCATCATAGTTACCATAGGTAGGTAGTCGATAAGAAAAATTCCCTCGCTATCCCAGAAAACAGTCGCCATTAGCTTGGAGGCCGACTTTTCCAGCTTGAATTTCTTCGGCGGCTTTTCTACTTTTTTTTATCCATTGCATAGACTGTTCTTTGGACTCCGGATCATGTTGGCGAATCCATGTTTCATCTACGGTGACTATCCGTTGCCAAATGTCTTTCTTGTTATCGCCGACTAGCTTCAAAAAATCTTTGAAACTTGCGAGTCAACGTTGCTTGTTGAGCGGTGTGATCATTTTCGGTACCCTAAGTTTTTGTTTTTTTTTTATTTCATTTTTTGTACTAATTTTTCTCATATTCAAATGTCCATGTAAAATTTCTCCAGCACATTCTTTGCTAATCTGCAGTTCTTCAGCAATCTGCGACAATTTAATTCTTCGGTCGGCCAGAACGATTTTTTCGACTTTTCGGACGTTTTCTTCGGTCAGTACCGTGACAGGGCGGTCCGGGCGAGGGTCGTCTTCACATCTCTCCGTCCTTGTAGAAATATGCGAGCCCAGTTTTTCACCATCATATATAATATCGCAGAATCCTGAAGAACCGATGACATCTCTTCGGAAAGTCTTTCAGAGTTTTAGTGTATTTCCCTTCTTTACGAGGAATTTTATCACGGCGCGGTGTTCAAAATTCCGAGAATTTTCAGATTCCGCTGACATGGTGATGTTTATTGTTCAATAAATAATTGAACTATGAGTGCAAAATTAATTAGTGATTGTAACAACCTAATTACTCATCGTTAAGTACCCTAGTCTGCGAATATTTCAGCCGCCCTGGTATAACGATTTTTTCATTCGTTTACTGGTTACAAAACTTACGGAAAAAGGGGCACAAGTGAAGAAAATTATGACAGAATTTTGTAATACTTTACGAAACTACTAGCTTTGCTTTTAGTAAAGTAAAGTAGTTACTAAAATGTAATTTTAAGAAACAATTTATCCCATAAAAACCCAACTGACTTATCTTCAAATTGGAACAAAGCATATTAATGTTATAAAAAGTGAGGCTGGGCATAATAAATGGGTTTTTGATATTCTATTAAACCCGATTTTCGTCACTCGCCACAAATTTTCCCAGACATTTTTCTATGTTGGCGCTTTAGTCGCTGCAACATGAAAATTGTTCTAACAAACATTGATTATGTGTTCGATTTAAAGATAGCCATATCTATACATAAATCCTTATATTTTCAGATGAAAATACCCGCAGCAAGTTTTTATTTTACGGTGGCAAGGACTACTTGCAACCCGGTGGCCTGCTAGACTATATCCCCAAGGACCTCATCCCGGACTTCCTTGGTGGGCCCTGCAAGGTAACATATTAGGACCACTACTCTTCGTATTTTACGAAATTTGCAATGGAATATTTTAATCCTAGATTTTTATTGCGATTAATGATTTCTACTTACATTATTTTTTGTTAAATATTAATACGGTTAAAATTATATAGGGTAAAACTTACCAAAAATTTATTGTTTTGATGCAAACAATATGTTGTTTTGTTATATATTGTTAATATCAAAACAATACATTTTATATTATATTAAAAAACATGGAGAACTATTACTATAGTTCTCCATGTTTTTGATTATAATATAACGTTTTAAGTAAAATTGGTACTAGTTAAATATGAATTTGAAAAGCTGTCCAGAAAACGTATTTTAACACTTTCACTGTCCGGTTTTAAGACACAATAGTAAGACAATAGCAGTGACCTATATATAGTGCACGGGACAGCGAAAGGGTTAAAGATATTTGTATTATGAGCCCTTTAATAATGCAAATCTTCTACTGGATCTTAGTTATCCAAAAGGGATCTTCCAGTAATCTTTTATTACTGGAAGATCCCTTTTCATTTCAATATTCAAGCCCCCTACGCAAATACAACATAATTAAAATAAAATTGCTGATAACATTTGTTGAAAAAAATTAACTAAGTGCAATATTTCTAGTCATTTATCTTCATCTTAGTATAACGGTTTTACAACAAAATCCCAGATAAATGCAAAATCTAATTATTATAATAATAAGGAATATATGGATAATAATAACCCCTGGAAATGAGGTGATCGCTACCAAGTTATTTCTAATTTGTTTTCTGTTATTAAGTATTCTCTAACTTTAATAAACCGTCGTTGGTTTTTTTGAAAGTCCCGCTGGGTTTAGTGCTTGTGGTTCATCCCAGGGCAGAGGTATTTTTAGTGGTAAATTTAACATAAGAGTGACTTTTAATAAATATAAATTATAAATCTATATTGAATAAAGATATTTTTATTTCTATCTCGACTGCCGCAGACGGATATTGTAGACGTGTCGTGGAACGTGCCGCACCGATATTACGACTATGTACGCAGCGTGAGATTCCCGCAAATTACCGCTCTATTCAGTACTTGTCTGTTACGTGTATACAGTGCAATTGTTTCGGTTGTCCTCATAGAAATGTTCGATTCATTCAAATTTATGTTCGTTGTTTTAATATTTTTGGCGCCTTTTTATAGTATGACATATTTTGTTATGAACCATGTCATATTTTGTATTCAAGACGTTTTGGTTTTCTTTTTTTTTTTTTTTTTATAGTAGTGGGGGCAAACGAGCATGCGGCTCACCTGATGGTAAGTGACTACCGCCACCCATGAACAACTGCAACACCAGGGAGGGAATTGCAGATGCGTTGCCGGCCTTTTAAAAAGGAGTACGCTCTTTTCTTGAAGGTCCCTAAGTCGTATCGGTCCGGAAAAATCGCTGATGGTAATCGATTCCACAAGGAAGTCGTGCGAGGAAGAAAACATCTTCTAAATCGCACAGTGGTGGACCGCCAATCATCCAGATGGTGTGGATGGTATCGGGAGTTCTGCCGCGATGTGCGTTCGTGAAATTTGGCGGCTGGGATTAATCCGAACAATTCCTCAGAGCACTCCCCATGGTAGATGCGAAAGAAAATGCAAAGAGATGCAACATCTCTTCGCAGCGCCAATGAGTCGAGCCGATCGGAAAGAACTCGGTCGTCGACGATTCGAGCCGCTCTGCGCTGGATGCGGTCAAGTGGAAGGAGCTGGCACTGGGGAGCCCCTGCCCAGAGATGGGAACAGTATTCCATGTGAGGCCGAACCTGCGCCTTGTAAAGTTGCAGGCGGTGTGCCGGCATGAAATACTGTCCCGCTCTACTGAGCACGCCAAGCTTTTTAGAGGCCAATTTGGCCTTCTCTTCCAAATGACCACGAAACTGCACGTCACTCGATATGTCGACGCCGAGGATTCCGATACTGGCTGAGGCAACCAGGGGAGTGCCTTGAAACTGAGGAGATACGACAAAGGGGTTCTTTTTAGCGGTAAACGCGCAAACTTGTGTCTTCTGAGGATTAAACTGGACTAGATTTAGTCGCCCCCAGTTCGAGACTTTGTCCAGCAAAGACTCGACTTCAGACACAAGTTTGTTCCGGTACTCGGAGACGTTTTCCTGAGAAATATTAGCACGGCCGGTGTATAGAGCATCACCAGTGCTGTCATCCGCATAGCAATGAATGTTACCAGTTAGCAACATATCATTGATATGCAGAAGAAACAGCGTTGGTGATAGCACACAGCCTTGTGGAACACCAGCGTTAATAGGCTTGTAGTCAGAACATGCACCGTCTACAACAACCTTGATGCTCCGATCTGCAAGGAAGCTGGTGATCCAATTGCACAATTTCTCGGGAAGCCCATAGGAAGGGAGCTTCGAGAGAAGCGCTTTGTGCCAAACCCGATCGAAGGCCTTCGCAATGTCCAGACTAACGGCCAACGCCTCCCCCTTGGACTCTACTGCCTCCGCCCATCTATGGGTCAGGTAGACCAGAAGATCACCAGCTGATCGACCCCCACGAAAACCATATTGGCGGTCACTAATCAGCTGGTGATCCTCAAGGTACCGGATGAGCTGGCAGTTGATAATGGATTCCATTATTTTGGAGAACAAGGAGGTGATCGCGATAGGCCTATAGTTGGACGGGTCTGAGCGGTCGCCTTTTTTAGGGATCGGGTGGACAAAAGCTGTCTTCCATGAATTCGGGACTACGCCTTGGGAGTAGGAGTACCGAAAAAGACGCGTTAGGACCGGTGCCAACTCCGGAGCACACGTCCTCAGCACAATTGGGGGGATTCCGTCAGGCCCACTCGACTTCTGGATGTCCAGGGAGAGAAGTGCTTTGCGAACCGAGCGCTGTGAGAACAGCACCGAGCGCTGTAAGAACAGCGCTCGGTGCTGACAGGTCTTGGCAGGTCTTGGTGTCACTGACAAAGTATAAAACAAAATAAATATTTTCAGGTATGTTGTTCATCATTTTCAAACAAAATATTATTTGAAACTAAATTAAACTTAAAAATATAGAAGCTGTGAGCCGCGGGCTTGAATCCGCACGGACTAAATATTTGTATGCCTACAAATAATTTTTCCGGTTGTGGATGTTTGGCCTAATTTTCTCTTGTATCGTGTACAGGAGAAAATCCTAGCGCCTGGGTAACTTTGTTTTTAAGAATTATTTAGTTTAAAATATAATACTTATTTGATACGATAGATTTATCGTTTAAAAATTATTCTTGTAACTTATATCAAAACTAAATGATAGACTTTAAATAAAAAAATCATCATAGAAACTGTTTCTTTTAAAAATTGTTATAATTAAAATCTGTATATAAACGACTCGAACATTTCTTTACTAAATATTAGGAAGTTTCTAGAATCACAATAAGTGAACTTGTCATGCTTATTATGTTCACTAAACACATAATTATGTGCTATGGATAACGTAAAACACGTATCAGAGTTTCAATATAATCGCCGTTCACATTTACACAATAGTCGTCCTATATGTTCATAACACGTACGCACTAATCCCGATGTATTTAAGTATATTAATTTAAAGATTTATTAATGTATTTTTTATAGTATAATGTGACAAACGAGCAAACAGTCCACCTGATGGTAGGTGGATGCTGTGGCGTGGCCCATAGACATTTATCCTCGACTAAGAATCGAAACGCAGATGCGTTGTCACCCCTGAGGACTAAGATGGAATGCCTCGTTTCCAGTAAAAAGGGTCTCCGGTTCTCTACACTCACCATACGAAACACAGCAGCATTGAGCTAATATTTAACGCTGGGATTCTGTGAGAGCGTGGACCTACGCAGGTCGAGCCGACCCATTCGTGCTGCAACCATAGTATAGCTTAAGCGTTGCTCTACCACGTTTAAATGTCGCTTTAATAGCCGCTTTTTGCCTGGGACTCCATCTGGGTAGGTAGCAATGTTAACGCGGCAGATCGCTAAAAGGACGTGGAAAAGTAATTTAAAATGAAAGGATCGATAATCGACAACAAATAGACTGTACTACTTGTATTAATATATTTACTACCATCATCATTACAACCCTTCAAAAGTCCACTGTTGAACATAGGCCTCCTCCAAGTAATGCCATTATATATATTCCATGTGTAAAGTTGCAGGCGGTGTGCCGGCATGAGATACTGTCCCGCTCTGCTGCCAATTTGGCCTTCTCTTCCAAGTGACCACAACTGCACGTCACTCGATATGTCGACTCCGAGGATTCCGATACTGGCTGAGGCAAGAAGGGGAGTGCCTTGAAACTGAGGAGATACGACAAAGGGGTTCTTTTTAGCGGTAAACGCGCAAACTTCTGTCTTCTGAGGATTAAACTGGACTAGATTTAGTCGCCCCCAATCCGAGACTTTGTCCAGCAAAGACTCGACTTCAGTCACAAGTTTGTTCCGGTACTCGGCGACGTTTTCCCGAGAAATATTGGCACGGACGGTGTATAGAGCATCACCAGTGCTGTAGCATGCATAGCATTAGCAACATATCATTGATATGCAGAAGAAACAGCGTTGGTGATAGCACACAGCCTTGTGGAACACCAGCGTTAATAGGCTTGTAGTCGGAGCATGCACCATCTACAACGACCTTGATACTCCGATCTGCTAGGAAGCTGGTGATCCAATTGCACAATTTCTCGGGAAGCCCATAGGAAGGGAGCTTCGAAAGAAGCGCTTTTGCCAAACCCGATCGAAGGCCTTCGCTATGTCCAAGCTAACGGCCAACGCCTCCCCCTTGGACTCTACTGCCTCTGCCCATCTATGGGTCAGGTAGACCAGAAGATCACCAGCTGATCGACCCCGACGAAAACCGTATTGGCGGTCACTAATTAGCTGGTGATCCTCAAGGTACCGCATGAGCTGGCAGTTAATAATGGATTCCATTATTTTGGAGAACAAGGAGGTGATCGCGATAGGCCTATAGTTGGACGGGTCTGAGCGGTCGCCTTTTTTAGGGATCGGATGGACAAAAGCTGTCTTCCATGAATTCGGGACTACGCCTTGGGAGTAGGAGTACCGGAAAAGACATGTTAGGACCGGTGCCAACTCCTAGCACACGTCCTCAGCACAATTGGGGGATTCCGTCAGGCCCACTCGACTTCTGGATGTCCAGGGAGAGGAGTGCTTAGCGAACCGAGCGCTGTGAGAACAGCACATCCGGCATGGAGCACTCACACCGCGGGATGGTCGGCGGTGTTCCCCCCCCCCCCCCCCGTCCTCAAGAGTTGAGTTGGACGCAAAAAGGGAGCCTAAAAGTCGTCCTCCCTGTGCAGAGATGGTAGTGATGGCTTACAGAAATTCCCTTGGACAGCCTTGGCGAGAGACCAGAATGAACGGTTTCTCGAAGGAAGGCGAACTAGTTTCTCGCCAATTCTGCCTATGTGCTCTGACTTTGCCTTGGCAGTAACTCTTTTGAAGGACCTGGAGGCGAAGTTATACTTCTTTTTAAGTGTGCTGGTGTTTACATCTCGAGTCGCCGAAGCCGCAGCCCAGGCTTGATAACACTCCAGCTTACTGTGTAATACAGTCGTACAGGAGCGACCGAACCAAGGATGAGATCTGCCTCCGATGGGGTACCACAGATGATGGAATAAATAGTTCCATTATCTGTAGCACCACATCAGTGACAGAGTCAGCAACAGCGCTGGGATCATCCGGCGAGAAGCAAACCCGCCCCCATGGGTAGGATGCAAAGAATGACTGCATTCCGTCCCAATCCGCCGACCTGTAATGCCAAACACGGCGGCAACCTGCAGAACGCAACCGCGAGGGGAGCGTGAGTGGCACCACACTCCGGATCAGACAATGGTCCGAAGAACCGAGAGGGGCATCGACGGAAACCTGATATCCGTCCGGATGAGAGGTCAGCAGAAGGTCCAACATGGAAGGTGTATGATCCTCCACATCTGGAATCCGCGTAGGCGAAGTAACCAGTTGTGTCAGACCATATGCCAAGGCAAAGTCATAAACAGATCTCCCCGCATGATCGGTTAAACGTGAACCGAGCCATGCGGCGTGGTGAGCGTTAAAATCGCCAAGGATCACGATCTCTGCGGATGGGACCTATTGTAGCAAGGAATCTGTAGCCATTTGGACGTGGTCGATGAGTCGGTCTGTTTTGGCATTACCGCTATGGGACCTATAGAGGCACCCGTAGACGCGCGGATGGTCTACACGTAGCCAAAGGATGGACAGGTCCGAACCTTCAAGACTGCCGAGGTGTCGAGATCAGATGTCCTCTCTGACATACACGCAAACTCCAGCCCGAGGCACAAAGGAGTGCTCCAATTTGTACCCCGGGTAGGAGAGATACGAAATATCAGTCGGAGAGGAAACCTGCGTCTCGGTCAGAAAGAGCAAGGCCGGTTTCGCCGTCTCGAGATGGTAGTGCACGGCGTTTAGGTTCGAGTGAAGTCCTCTGATGTTGCAGAAATTCACGGATAGCGTGGCAGGGGTCGCCTTGGCATTGTTGCTCAGTTTGCCCCGAGGAGTTATGTTTTAGAGCGGAATTTTGCCCCCCCCCCCCCCCCCAAATACGCGGGCAGCCTGAGCACCCACGCTCAGGAGTGGAATAACATGGTCGTGGATGCTCAGCGAGGGATTCTCCAGGGGTGCTGGTACCCTCCTGGGGGTAGTCTTTCGTGTAATTCCGCTACCATGTTCATGGGGGGGGGGGGATTGGGCCTCCGGCCACCTGCACTCATCAGAAGAAACGCAGAAGTAGAGGTTCTACTTCACGCCGGTATTCTGTGAGGTTCTCGGTTCTTCGAATTGTAATAGCCAGCCCAATGTCACTTAAGTCTATGACCTAATTAACATATTGTCCTTGCTAATTTAAAATTGGTTATATTGTGTTTTTAATAAATGTAAACACTTTAAAAGCACTCACAATTATGCATATGCACATGAAAACTATATGGTTTGTATTGTAACTGCAGATGCTACGTTTTATATTTATAGATACTAAATGTGACATCAGTAACATGTTGTCTTTTTCTCCAGAGTTTCGTGCATGAAGGTGGACTGGTGCCTAAGAGTCTCTATGTTAGTGGAGCGTTCACAGAGCGCGATGGCGACCCGCTCAGCGAGGACAGCATTTATCGTTCTGTCAGTTTGGCTAAAGGACAGGTACGTTTGCAGACACTCTAAGACTAGACAATCTAAACGTCTTCGATTTTAAATTTCTCTAAGTCTAATTTGATCCACCCTTGTTTATTTGTTAATATCAATTACCGTGTAGTGGCGGTGTAAGAATATCCACTACCCCATAACGTACCGTGGGTGTCGTAAGAGGCAACACAGGGATACTGAAACTGGGAGATGGACAGCAGCATCTTCAGCAACTCCAAATAGTTAAAAAAACTGCGGTTGACAACCTGCTCGCCCGTTGTGTCAACTATGGCAAAATGTAAACTATGATTTTGAGGCGCATGCATAGTTTTTTTTTAAACAAAGATTTAACTCAAATTTCATGGTTTGCTAATTTTTTTCCCAAGTTTAACCTAAAGTGGTGTAAAAAAAATACGGTCACCTGAATGCCAAATTAAAAAAAAACATGACTGTTTCATTGAGATTCCAAAATGATATAACTCATTGTATTTACAGCATTTAATACAAAAGAAATTCCTATTACAATGAGTCAAAGGCTTGTTAGTTTAATGTAAACCTTGTTTTTAAAATTGTTTGGAACAACGGCCCATTGAATTCGCAGAAACGGCCCCTCTGCCAGGTAGAGAATATAATTCTTTTTTTTTTATAGGATAAGGGTGACAAACGAGCACACAATCCACCTGATGGTAAGTGGTTGCTGCGGCCCATAGACATCTACATCTATCCTCTATTACAAATCAAAATGTAGATGCGTTGTCACCCGTGAGGACTAAGATGGAATGCCTCATTTCCAGTAATAAGGGCCTCCGGCCACCTGCACTCACCAAGCGAAACGCAGAGGTAAACCTCTACTTCACGCTGGTTTTCTGCGAGGTCGTGGTACCACCCCGGTTCGAGCCGGCCCAACCGTGCGACAGCAAAAGCTGCCGTCTGGCTCTACCACTGTTAATTTATTGTTTTATTATTTGATTTTTGATTCGGATTGAAAGAATTCCTTCATTTAAAGTCTTGCCACGAAAAAGCGTGGCAAAAGCTGTAATTTTTTTGAATTTTCGAAAATTTCGAATTATCTCGAAAACCGAGGGACTTTTATTAAACATGAAACTTATTTTTCTGAACCGTCACAACGTCCTGTATCCGCAGGTACCATATTATCCATTCATTATCCCACTTCCTGTGTATATATACATGTAATATCAAATTGTGTTACGTTTGTCTTTAACATAAATTGTTTAGTAAGGATTATACTATTAAAGAGTACCTACATTATTGATAGTAACAGTATAGAGTCAGTTTATAATAAATAATATATCTATATATAATATAATATATCTGGTATCGAACTATGTTTCGGTGACCAACCAGTATGTGATGTTGTGGTGTTCAGGTGCACGAGGTGGTGGTGAGCAACCGCGACCCGCAGAGCGTGCTGACGTGGGACTTCGACGTGCTGCGCCACGACATCGCCTTCACCGTGCTGCACACGCACCTCGACCTGCCGCCACCGGACGAATCTGCCACGGGTAAAGAATACGCCCAGAGTAATTGCGCCTGCCATTCTTAGCGATTAGAGGAGACAACGCAAAGCTGCAGCCTTAGCCATGTTATTGAAATGGAAACTTCTTATAACGGTGAACGAAAGTGAACCGTCACGTTCGGCTCAGTGACGCCGAATCGTGTATACTCGACTCCAGTCTTCATCAGTCATTGTCTGATAAGGGGTGCATCGTGCAAATAATAATTATTATTATACAAGAAACTAATATTACTTAGTATAGAAATAAAAATAAATATTTTTATATATTGATATCACCTTGCTTCTGAATCATCGAACTAATCTGTTATACAAAGTGACGATGAAGTTATCACGTTAAATGAAAAGACGTATTCTATACAAAGTTCTTTAAACATACACAACTAAAAAAATATATAACAATTAATATTCTAGGCGCGGTAGCCTTTTTTTGTTTTAATATTAAACAACATCATGTAAATGCATCAGATATCACCTGATAAATACTAGAAGTTCAAAGGCCCATGGCCCGTGAAGGCCAAGAGACCTAGTTCAACGTTGGCAATTTTAAATAATTAAATAAAGTAATAAATTAAGCAAAAAATGTCTAACAAAATAAGGCATAATTCTTATGCGCGATGTGACAAGAATTGGGACGGGGTGTCGGGATGGAGGATGCGGTCGACTGGCGCGTGCGACGATAAAGGAAGACAGTAAACTTAGTCCGACGCCGGCGTCCTTGGGGACGGTTCATCAGTCGCTTGACCTAATTTTAGTTTTTCGCGTACACGTCCTTTTAATTTAAAGTTTTTTTTTGTGGATATTTTCATAAGTTTCTTGATTTGTTTGTGATAGGACACGTTAATACTATAATAATAATTGTGTTGAGGAGGTGGTGTGACTATTTGTGCGAAATTTGACGCTTTGTTTTACTGTATTGTATTTTTTATTTGTGATAGGACACGTTAATAATAGATAGTCGTATTTAATAACTTAGTGGTGTGACAGCCCGTGCGCAATTGGACGCTTTTATCACCGATATGGTTTTGATTTATGGAGAATGCCACCAAAACGCGTCCCTGGCATTACGAACATACCGAGAGAGGTATAATACCACACGTGTATGTCCTACAGACTCACGGATTTTTATACGGGCAGTCCAAAGATTACGTGACGGCGAACATTTGATCCCGCGTCAGGTTGAACAGGTCAGGTTGGTTGTGTTGTTGCAGCCAATGGTGACCTACTTCGAAAAGTCCGAAATAATATCATGCGACGATGTCAATTATGCATTCAGGTACACGGCCGACATTTTGAAAATTTAAAAATTTGATTTGTTTAATAAACTTGAGTGATTTCAAGATTAAAGTGATTCTTTGGATAAAAAAAAATACCATGAAATTTGTGATTTGTTGATAACATCGGATTATCATCGCCCTATGCGTGCCTAATTACCTATGTATGGGCAAGTCCTAGGTATTATAATATAATTACCTATGTCGATGTCGCATGAGCAATGAACCGCTGGCCGCGACGTTACCGCTTCTACAAGTCACTTCAGGTCAGTTAACTAATGTTATCAAGGATGATTTATTTCATGTAATTTTTTACGCTATTTATTTTGTTTGAAAGATGCATTTTTTATTAGTTTTTATTATTGTTTATTTTATTATTTTAACAGACATATATCAACTTGTATTAACTGCTGTGCTATTTAACGTGATAACCTGGGCGCCACCCAGTATAACATACATGTAATTATTATGAATATAAAACAAAAATAATTATGAAATAGAAGAAAAATACTACTTACTTTCACTTTTATCGTGTGCTCATAAGCACACACCCATTTGTATTGTTTATTTATATGATTTTCTTTTTTTATTTCGTTAAGGCGAGATTTTCTGACTTTAAAAGGCATTTAGCGCTCCCTCGTCTGCTGCATGTATATTTGTTCAATTCAAAGAAGCGTGTGATATTCGATGGACAAAAATATATTTTTTTTATATTCTACTAAGCCATCGCTTATCTACGATCCCACCTGATGGTAAGTGGTGATGTAGCCTAAGATGGTGAAGCGCACTGACTTAACAAAAGCCTATTCACTCTTGCCTTGAAGACACCCACACTGTAATTGGATGGAAAGACAGATGCTGGCAACTTATTCCACTCCTTTGCTGTATGATGAACGACGTGGCGAACCGTTTGGTTCGAATGCGTGGTAAGTAAACAACGAAAGGGTGGAGACTGGCCGAACGTCTGGTTGTCCGATAGTGGAAGGAAGAGGGTGGAATTGAATTATGTAATTCCTGCGCACACTCTCCGAAATGCATCCTGTAGAAAACCGAAAGGCTATATTACGTCTGCGTTCGAGGCTGGTAAGATTGGTTTTAACCAAATTCGGGTCACCAATAAGCCTCTTAGCACGCCTTTCCATTGAGGCCAAAGCTCCTAGGTGGCATTTTGCAGCACCAGCCCATATATGGCAGCAATACTCCATGCACGACCGGTCTTGCGCTTTATATAAAGTAAGCAGCTGTCCCGGCGTGAAGTATCGCCGCGCCTTTGCAAGGACTCCCAGCTTCCTTGCAGCTGCTTTGGCCTTGGACTCAATGAACCGCCCGAAATTCAAATTTGAGGATATTTCAAACCCTAACAACTGAATGCGGTCGGTATATTTCAGTGATACATTTCGGAAAGAAGGAGCCAAGGAGAGCTGGCTCCTTTTTGCAGTGAAGAGACACGCTTGTGTTTTGGAGGCGTTGAACTTCACAAGATTGGCATCGCCCCAATCGGAGACTGCCTGCAATGTGAGATTCACACGCTCTACCATAGCTTCTCTTTCGGACTGGATTTGAGCCCGACTGGCCCGAGGACTTGGTTGGTATCTCTCAACAACTGTGCTATCGTCTGCATACCCATAGATACCGGGCATAAGCAGATCATTTATATGCAGCAGGAAGAGAGTTGCGGAGAGAACGGACCCCTGAGGAACACCGGCGTTAGTCGCCATAGGATCGGATGAGCAGCAAGCTATGGCTGGTATACCATCTGGTCCACTAGCTTTATTCACGTCTAGACGCCGCAAGGTTTTAAGAACCTCCTTATTCGTTATATGAATCTCCGACATAGAGGTCCCATATTTATATTTCATATTTTATTTGAAATATTTTTGCTTAGTATGAGAAAATAATAGATCTAAATAAAAATCTAGCTGAGTTCGGCAGAAGGATTTTCCTTAATAAAACAGAGATTATCGCCAGAGAATTTAAAAATTTTACCAGCAAAAATTACTACTTTGTGTGATTTCAAATGTTCCTTTTTTAATAGTTAGTGGAGTGTATGTCAGGGCCAAAAAAAGATTTTTTGTATATTTATATATGCTATAACTATGTTAAAATGTGCAGTTGAACGTGAAATTGTAGTATAGTTCTTGCAATTTACGAAGTCGGGAGGGCTTTACTTGTGGTAAACACGTATCTGCATACATGTCAAAGATCAAAGTGTGCGTTAGACCAAAAGCGAGTATGGTTAACGACGGCACGCACACTATCGCAATGTGCATGTACACGTTCAATCACGAGTAAAGCTTGATCGACTTTGTCCATTGCAAGAATTATAGCTTAATGTAAAAATTTATAAATTTAATGAATTACGATCGAATTTCGACCACTAGGCGACCACCTCGTGTTACCGTTACCGTCACAACCTATTAAAATCCACTACTGAACATATGTCTCCACCATAAATTGCCTCATAGGGGGTGATATTTGCCATAGTTGCCACGTAGGCCAGTAGGCTGGCAACCGGTTTTGGAACGAAGTTCCTTATCGGACGGTACGGATTTGACGGATGGGAGCTAGGTGACAAAAAGTGTAAGATTTTTTCGTCACTACCCCTTGTGTCATAGTGTAGACGGCCTTGGCGGCGAAATAAGGAAGTGAGATGGTATAATATCAATCACCCTCGCAATTTTTATTATTTTGCTATTAAAGAAATAATATTTTATTTCAAATGACGCTTCAGGTTAATAGACGCTAGTAATTCATTTATTTGTATTTGTTAATCAATAATATAATACCTACGTTTATCAATAATAATATAGTACGCAAGGAACTTCGTTCCAACCGAGTGTTCCACGACACTCACGCGTTTTATTTTTAGTCTTTATAATAATGTTAATAAAGAATGTGCCATATACATTCTGAAACCATTCAGCATATAACTGGAGCATGCCCACATCTCGCCCAAACCGATTACTCTCATAGATATAACCAGGTAGCTAATATCATACATCAATTTCTTGCTATTCAATATAAAATCATACAAGACACTATTACACCTTATTATAAATACATCCCAAATACAGTTTTAGAAAATACAACACATAAGTTGTACTACGATCGCGCCATCCTAACTGACATAATAGACCAGACATTACACTACAAGATAAACTTAATAAAATCACCTACCTCATTGATATAGCTATACCTAACACACATAATATTACAAAGACAATTACAGAAAAAATCCACAAATATACAGATCTCCAAGACGAAGTTAGCAGAATTTGGAGACAAGGAAAAGTATACATAGTACCGATTGTGTTATCAACTACAGGAGTAATCCCAAAACATCTTCACCATAGCCTGAAACTATTAAACATAAAAGAGAATAAATACATATAATTACAGAAAGTCGCTATATTAAGTACGTGCCGTATCGTGAGAAAAATTTTACAAATAGATGAAAACGAAGTTACGCCCAATATCCCAGAACACACTACTTAATAAATTGCCCATATGTTTTTTACTTGGTTAACACCCGTAATTAGCATTAATAACGGCCGCAAGGCTTAAAAAATAAAGGTATAACTAGCTATATAAAATAATAAATAATAAATAGTGAAACGGGCAAGGTCAAACCGCGCTACTCGGATTTTCAATTGAATATTAACAATAATTTAACGCGATCTGATCAAGAAGTTGCTATGGCTTTTGAGAAACATTTTACTGATGTTCCTTTTTTGACAACAAAATCATTAAATTCTTCTCCTACTGTCGCCGAATCATTGCTTAAACAAAATGTAAAGGCTTGTTCAAATAATTTCCGTTAAAGTTATTTTATCTATAATAGATATAATGGCACCTTATCTAGCCACTATATTTAATACAAGCGTCGAATCTGGTGTGTTTCCTGATTTAATGAAACATAGTAAAATTATACCTTTATTTAAATCTGGTAGTACTTAAGACCCCGTCAATTTTGGACCAATTTCTGTACTACCAATATTTAGTAAATTTTTTGAAAAAATAATTTTAGATCAGATGTTAAGTTTCTTTAATATTAATAAATTGCTACATAAAAATCAATTCGGTTTTACAAAGGGTCGCTCGACAACTGACGCTGGAGTTGAGCTTATTAAACTTATTTTTTGTGCATGGGAGAATTCAGAGGATGCTTTGGGTATATTTTGTGACCTTTCCAAGGCCTTCGACTGTGTTCACCATGAGACATTAATTAGGAAGTTCCAGTACTATGGTGTCAAGAACACAGAGCTTAAACTTATTTCATATTTAAGTAATAAAATGCAGAAGATTATTATCAATGGTAAAAGTTCTTCCGGGTCACATGTACTAATGGGTGTCCCTCAGGGCTCGATTCTCGGCCCATTCCTGTTTCTAGTGTATTTTAATGACTTACCTTCCCTTGTAGGGGATAGTCATGATATAGTATTATTTGCTGATGATACTTCCTTGATTTTTAAACTTAAACGTCAATCATTTAAATGTGACGAAGTGAACAATGCTATATCAAAATAAGTGCATTGGTTTAACGTTAATAATCTACATTTAAACGGAAATAAAATTACAACAACGAATGTTAAAAATCTGAGTACCAATGTGTTTTTAAATGGGGAAGAACTGAGCCCTGTTGAATCCACTGTTTTTCTTGGCATCACTCTCGACGCAAAGCTTCAGTGGGACCCCCATATATCCAAATTAGCAAGCAGACTAAGTTCTTCAGGCTATGCTGTAAAAAAGATGTGAGGTCTCACTAGTGTCGAGACAGCTAGATTAGTTTATTTCAGTTATTTCCATAGCATAATGTCTTATGGGATTTTGCTATGGGAAAATGCCGCTGATTCAGAAACTATTTTTGTTTTACAGAAGAGGGCCATTAGAGCTATTTACAACCTAAAACCGAGAGAGTCTCTTAGAGATATATGTTTAAAGAAATAAATATATTAACTTTGGCCTCTCAGTATATTTACGAAAATTTAATGTATGTTCACAAAAATAAAGGTAGTTTTAGTAAAAAAAGTGATATACATTCTGTAAACTCTAGGAACAAACACAAGCTAGTGATACCAGTTTCTCGACTTCACAGAGTCAGTAATTAATTCTTGGGGCAATGTATACGCTATTACAACAAGGTCCCGGAAAGTGTACAGGCTCTCTCTATTACCAAGTTTAAATGTTTTGTTAAGCTGAAACTGTATAAAAAGGGTTATTATAGTATAAATGAATACGTGGTTAATAAATAACCCCTGGGAATGAGGTGGTCGCTTCCAAGCAGTTTCTAAAATAAATTTTGTAAATAGTTTGTAATCATTTATATTGTAAAATTTATTTTTAAAAAAAGTCCCGCTGGGTTTCTTGCTGGTTCTTCCCAGGATAGAGGGTATGTTTTCGAACCAGTGGTAAAGTAAAAAATGGCTTTCAATAAGAATTTCTCATGTAATGTATATTGAATAATAAATTATTCTATTCTATTCTATTCTAATAATAATAATAATTTATTGATCCCAAAAACACTACATAAAACAAAATCTTATAAAATTTATATAATTAAGACTTAATCCAACTCAATACTATAATTATGGCATATGACTTTAGCAACTGTGCTAGGTCACAGACCTGTGTTACAGCTGCTAAGCTCTCCCGATTTAATACATTCGAAATAGAATAACAGAATCATAAAAAACACATTTTATACGACGATTCATAAACGATGTAAAGTGGGTAGACGTAAAACAATTAGTTAAATAAAAATCCGACAAATGGTTCAATACCATTATGGCTATATGTACTAAAAGATTAGTTGTGTGTTACAAGAGCAAGGCAGAAACGATATGTTATAAATATATCACACACTTATTGATATTCAAATATTATAGCAACTTTTACAAGAACTTATTCTAGATTCCACATAAAAATAATTATTTCAACTAGTGAGTAGTGACTCAAATAATATTACATTTCCTTAAAAAAAAAGATAATAAGTAAAATGTTTTATAGTATGTAATAATTTATTAATCCTAACCAATATTACAAGCTTAATCTAAGTGTAAAACTAATAGGTCGATGCGAGTGTGTAGTAAATAAGTGTGTGTGTTTGTGAGTGTGTAATTACGTGTGTGTGTATATGTGTGTATGTGTATGTGCGTGTGAGAAAGGAGTGAGTGTGTGATATTTCCTTAAGAGTTTGTGTTTTACCTATCTATATTTAATAATTTTTCAGTTTCCTCATAAAATAAAGACATGAAAAACTTAGTTAGAGCTTGCTTACATTTAAAACGCATTAGCGTGTATGTCGTTATAATATTGCAATTTTTTTTATAAAGGTAAGGACCCAAAAAGTTTATTTGTCTTTGAGCATAAGACAAGTGAAATTTGTCTGGTAGTATAATTCGATCTTTTCTTCTTAATTGCTGAAATAAATTTAAGTTACATTTATAATTCTTATGTGTTTTAAGAACAGCTTGGAAAATAAATAGCTGTCGAACTGTAAACATATTTACTTCCGAGAACAACTTGCTTGTAGGAAACTTAAAAGGCTTAGAAAGCATAACTTTCCGCACAGCTCTTTGAGATTTTTCAATGCGCAAGATATAAGTTTTGTAAGTGCCTCCCCAAGTAGTAATACAGTATGACAATAGCGAATGGCAGAGAGCGTTATATATGGTTTTGAGTAGTTCAATTGGAATATGTCTTAAACGTTTAAACACTGGTATAAGTTTTCTAATGTTACTTTTTAATTTGTTAATAATTAATATGCTCTTGCCAGTTTAGGAGGTAATCAACAGTAACACCTAAGTATCTAATGGATTTTACTCTCTCTATGGTATGACAGTTACATGAAAGTGATGAAGAGCTAACACACATATGTGCTTTGAGAGAATAAGAGTCAAGTTCTTGTTGACCTACCGAAGATTTCATAAAAGTAAGATACTTTGTCTTATCAATGTTCAAGGTTAGCAAATTCATTCTCAACCATGACATAACTTCTTCGAGACCTATTTGAGCTAAATCAATGCTTTCATGCCAGGAGGGTGCATGAAACAGTAGAACAGTATCATCAGTATAGGCAACAATTTTACAACCGCGCATTTTAAGCCCATATAGATCATTCACATATATGAGGAACAAGGTAGAGCCAAGTATGCTACCTTGAAGTACGCCATAATTAATATCAGTTTTTTCACTCGTTAAATTTCCAATTCTTACAAGTTGAATTCTATTTGATAGGTAACTGATAAACACCTTTAGAGATGTACCCCTGATACTTAGTTTTTCCATCTTAGCTAACAGTATCGGCACAGAGATAGTATCGAACGCCTTTGCGAGGTATAAGAATATTCCTATATATTTATTATTACTGTCAACATGTCTTACAATGAACTCTGTTAGAGATAAAACTGCATCTTCAGTAGATTTTACATTTACAAAACCAAATTGATTTTCAGAAATTAAGTTATATTTAGAAAAATATGATTTTAAACGATTATTTATTAGACGTTCTAATACTTTAGATAGAGCTGGTAGAATGGAAATGGGTCGATAGTTACTGATACTGTCTCTGTATCCGCTTTTATGTATAGAACTTATCAAAGCAACTTTAAACTGATCAGGAAACACACCTGATTCAAGACTCAGGTTACAAATGTGCACAATGGAGGGAATTATCAGGTGATTTAAACACATGATTGGAAATTCTATCGTATCCTGGTGCAGAATTATGTTTAAGATTACTCAGTAAACACTCAACTTCAAGTGGATCGATATAAGGAAGACGCTGCTACCCATCTCCTGTTTTGTTTTCCATTGTTGCATCTTACGACAGCCACAGGATGATATGGGGTAGTGGATATTCTTACACTGCCGCTATACGATCTACTAGGCGACCATTTGATGTAAACATGAGTAAAGGTGTTTGTGTTTGTGTGCAGGCGGCGGCGCGCAGTGCTTGGTGGGTGCGGGCTGGCGCGAGGGCTCGCACTTCCGGCGCGCCGAGCCCACGCTGCTCTGCCACGACGGCGAGAGCATACAGGTACCTGAAAAACCACCGCTTCCGCTTCAATGTGCGCTTATAAGGGAGTTTTGGCGGGAACTTATCCGCCAGCAGATTGTTGTTCCTGTTTTTTTTATAGAACAAGGGTTGGTGACCAACGAGCACACAGCCTACTTGATGGTAAGTGGATACTGCTGCCCATAGACATCTACATTTGTCTTCTATTAAGAATCCGTGATTTTTTACGTGGTAGAGCCATACTGTTAGTATAGTTGTAGCACGAATGAGTCGGCTCGACCGGGGAAAGACCTCGCTCTCACAGAATACCATAGTAAAATAGCAGCTTAACGCTGCTGTGTTTCGTGTGGCGAGTGTAGAGAACCGGAGATCCATTTTACTAGAAAAGAGGCATGCTATCTTAGTCCTCACGGCTGACAACACATCTGCATTTTGATTCGCAAACGAGGATAGATGATGTCTATGGGCCACAGCAACCACTTACCATCAGGTGGACTGTATGCTCGTTTTTCACCCTTATTCTATAAAAAAAATCCTCGTTTCCATTAATACAGGTATCCAGTTCTCAACACTCATCATACGAAACACAGCAGCATCAAGCTTATATTTTACGCTAGTATTCTGTGAGAGTTTGGTCCTTCCCCGGTCGAGCCCACCGACTCGTGCTACAACCACAATATAGCTGCAGCGTGGCTCTATCACATGTAAAACTTAATATATTACCTAACTTTACTTATATTAATATTTGTTATATTATCTGCAGGGCTCCCACGTGATGACGGAGTGTGGTAACTACGTGCTGCAGTGGCGCTGCGAACTCTTGGACACTTCGCATCGAGCCGCCCAGCTCATGTACTTCCACGAGACCCTCGACAGTCATCAATATAAGTGAGCATTACACAGTATAATACAGTTACGAAGTTCTGGACAACATGAGATATTCACTCTCTACTCGTTCAAGTGAAATAGATAAAACATATCATAAATTCTAACACCTATCACCCACAAGGTTAGGGCAGAATACGAACCTTCACGACACGGTCCGATTTGGCACACTCCTGACTCTGGCGCAGAACTGTACAGCTACCACCTACTGGATAATATAAGATATTCGATCTCCACTCGTTCAAGTGAAGTAGATAACATACCATAGATTCTAACACCTATCACCCACAAGGGTAGGGCAGAGAATACAGACTTTCACGACACGGGTTGATTTGACACACTCCTGACTCTCTCTTCTGATGAGATTATGCTCGTCGGCTTAGGGTACTCTTAACTTGGCCCATCTTCATTATACCGCCAATTTGGTTAACTCCACTCCACTCACTTCAGCATCATCACCTCAACAAAGCTCGAAGGGATTCCATCTTTTCGATGTGCGTTTCTTGGGCCCATACAAAACATTTTGCGACGTCGTTTTAGGTTAAAGAAGTGAAGTCAGCAGTGTTCACGGGGCAACATGGCGAGTCAGTAGTTTAAGGTATCCCACCATCAACGAATACAGCGCAACTTCAGGTGGGTTCGGATGGAATCATTGCTTTAAAAATAAATAAAATTAACACTATTGAAAATCAAAACCAATGTATCGGCCATTTGCCTGTATTTATGTATCTTAAAATGATATTTATGTGTGTTTTTGGTAAAAAGCTACTAACCTCGACAACATTCACATCCGTAAACGCGTTGTGTAACTAACACTTCATTTTAACCTCTTTCATGCTAAGTAAAAGCCGACCGTTTTAACGTAATTATAAAAAAATCGGACCTATACGACTTATAGATTTTCAAGAAACGAGCTTACTCCTTTTTATAAGGCCCGCAACGTACCTGCCATCAGGTGAGCCGCATGCTCGTTTGCATCCTCTTATAGGATATATTTAAAAATAAACTTTCGATTATTTTGTATGTACTGAAATTGACATGCAAACGTTTATAAAAGAAAAAAATTAATGGGTCATAATTACGTTAAATAAATACTTATTAAAAAAAGCACTAAATTAGATTGAATATTTTATAAGAAAAAATACTTATTAAAAATATAATAGCACTACTTACCATTAAGTATATTATAAAGTAACTAGTAATTATAAAAATTTATTGACTTTCAATGTGGTCCGTAAAATACACTAGATACCCTAAACATCACTAATATAATATAAATCGGTAAGATATGAAATCATGGATTGATAAGAATGATTTGGATATGATAATTTTCTTCAATATAATTAATTTTATATATTTGATAATAAATTCATAATGTTTTATTTTAACAGTTAAAAGTATTATCAACCATCTTTAAAACACCGCGCACAGAGGCCGACATAATAGGAAACACTATACTGAACTAATTGTTCCCAGCGGTATCACCCGCGTATATCACGCTCTGAGCCGCACGACATGACACCTCGCTTATTCGCTTTCGGTTTTCATCGGGTGGCTAGGCGTCGTTCGCGCGCCGAGTGAGTGTTGAATTATTTAAATTTTTCATTATCTCTTAAACTATGTGTCCAAATAACATGCTATAAACAGCAAATTTTATGTTCATAAAATTTTCTTGATGGTAAAGTAACTTCCGTTCGTAAGGATTAATAATGCTATGTGTGGTGGCGATTGTGTGTCATTTCTACAGTTAGCCGCCGCTAGGGGCGGGTCAGTCGTCCCCCGTCACGCGACCTCCTTGGTACATAGGCAACTCGGTAGTTTAGGTTTTACGTAGCTTTAGTAATTTAGTTTAACTAAGCAAATTATTGTGGAAATGACAATACATTCTTATATATGAACAATGAATTTTATTTGTGCACCACAACTTCTGAACTATCATTAGTGAAAGTAATAGAACAGGACAATGAGTGGAGGTAAGAATAATATGAACTAAACTAGCCAACCAAGAAACAAAACTATGCTTTATAATAACGCACATAAATCACTCTTTAATTTTCAATATTTTTTGTCACGTAATACCTTATTGAGGCTTATATTTTATTATTGACTGCCTTGTTGGTGCAGTGGTTGTAGTAGTGCGACTGCTGATCATGAGATCCCGGGTTCGAATCCCGGGTCGGGCCAAAAAAACCAGTTATTGAGATTTTCCATCAAGAAATTCTCAGTATCTGCCCGGAGTCAGGAAGTTGGCGGTGTTTCACCCCCGCGCCTCGGAAAGCACGTAAAGCCGTTGGTCCTGCGCCTGATCTCTCTCAGGTCGTGGCGGTTTACCGTCCCATCGTGCTATGAGAGTGAGGGAATAGAGGAGTGCACTTGTGCTCGCGCATACACTTGTGCACTATAATCCTGTCCTGCGCAGATGGCTAGTCTCCGTTGAGACTGGCCGCCGTGGCCGAAATTCGGTCTGGAGGACATTATGGCGTATATAGTATACGAAATAGGCATGTGGTATCGCGGTTTTTTTAGATGGAAGATCTATATTTTTGTAGAGCATAATATTTACGTATCACCAACCATTACTCTAGCGCACACGGATAAAACAGTTCGGGAGCGCTTTTTCGTCCGACTTGCTTAACAAAAATCAATATTAAGGCTAGCTGAGAGGTGTAGCCTAATACTAGATAGCTTATAACTATTCCTCGTGAATCTGGCTATCATACACAAAAATAATTTATCAAATCGGACTGGTAGTTCCAGGGATTGATGTGTTTAAGGGGGATCCTCCGATAGTCGCGCGTTACATTTTTGTTATGAAATATACGTTAAACACAGACACTATTTTGCTTAAAACGAATCATTTTATCACTTTTCTATATTGAAATGTGCTCGCGATTGACCTTATTAGGAAATAACTTACAGTATTTATTAAGAAAAACTATAGTGAAATCTAGGAAAATTTTGACACTTCTTTAGTAGTGTGAGTGAATTTTGACAACTTGACAAGCAAAAGCGCCAAAACATAGTTTAAACATTGGCACGCTAGATGGTGTGCAGACGATATTGTTGTCCAACAAATACCATTATTCGTAGGTAGATATTATACAACGATGCCGTACTTCCTAACCTTCAACTAGATGCATGAAGAAAAAGCAATGCCAAACTTCCTTGTCTTGTTTGACTGTAATAAAATTTAAACATTCTATAGTAAATCTCGATTGTCAAGGGATAGGATTTGCGCGTGGAATTTCTTATGATTTATATTATATTTTTGTATGATTTTCATTGATTCAATTTGCAATATTTCTAGTATGTATTTGATTCCAATATAATACAACATATTGTAATTTATTGTAGGTATAGTAATTATTCAAAATACGCAATTTTGTTATCGGTGGTATTAGAAACGCAAGTTGGCCCGTGATTTCAAATCTCGTTACAATACTAATTACCTATGTCGTACGTGTCGGTGTACCGTAACGTACGTAAAAATACCTATTACGTATTTTGCAAACAGTTTCAGACAGACACATATTATTATTAGTTTGTTTTATTTTGTTGTAGTACCAAGCTCAAGGTCGCGGCGTATCGTTTGTTTGTTGTTGTTGGTCCTGGATTTTTTAGTTTATTTGCCCTTGGATAACAGATGAAAATAATGGTTTTGTATTTAATATTAATTTTGTTTTGTTTTGTTTTTTCTTAAAATTTCTTATCAATTTTGTTTTATTATGGTTATTAGATTAATAATTATTTATTTATAAATAAAATGTTTATCAATAAAATGTAAGTATATTATCTAAAAATTGGTAAACATGTATAGGAGCCATAGTAGCTCAGATGTTTAGTGCTCACTGCAAATTTCACACTACGCGAGCAACCCGAGTTGGAGCCCTGCCGGCACCGATGAATTTGTTAATTGCACCGAGGCGGACATTTTTTTTCTTTCCCTAAAACTAATCTAATAAAAAAATTATCAACAAGTCAAATGATTTTTGTTTTACTAAAAGCTTTTGTAGTTGTGTATGCTTTGAAATTAGGAAATATTTTTTCACCTTCCTGGTAATTATCGCATACTGTTGGCGACGCGTCTATAAATAAAATTTCAATTTATTAGTTTACCAATTACGAATAACTTCTAAAGATAAATTATAAAGCAATAATTATACTATAAGAAAATGCTTAGTAAAATTTTAAAGAAATTTCGAATTAATATCCTAAGGTCCAGGGTTCGATTCCCCGGTCGAACTACTTTTTGTTGTTTTCTTAGCAAATTCATAAAGTGAATTTTTAAGACAATAATCTCGGATTCCGGGTTCGATCCACCGGTTGAATTACTTTTGTTATTTTCTTAACAAAGGAGACGGGGATTTCGTGGCCCAATTGTAATAAGTTCAAATATGGTTTAAAAAAAGCGTTATATTTTTCTATTTCAAAATATAAAAATATTTGCCCGATTCACAATCTGGAAGACGAGAAATCTTGAGAATAAGTTTATGTCACAAATAAAATAGAAAATCGATTACTTTAATCGATTAATGTGAATGAGTTTTAACAATTAAACATAAAAATAACATCAGATGATTGGTTTAATCAAAGTAAATAGATACATTACACTATATTAACATAGTGTCAACTGTTTAAAAAATAAAATATCAACATAATAAACATAAATCTTAAAATCGATTCACGTTTACAGTTCGATTTATTACTTGTGTTTGTCAACTGTATTTTTAATCTGTACTGATAGTGATAGCTCCTGCCTGACTCAACTCAATCTATCATCACTCGTCTTGTATCGTTTAGTACGTGTGTGTTTTAAGTGTTTCCCGTTGTTTTATTGACTTATATTGCTCGACCACTGCTTTCTTTCTACGGACTTCTGATCTTACTTACTTTTGCGGCCCTTGCTAACATACCAAACACTGATAATCTTGTTTACTCGTTTGACTTTGGCTCGTTATTGTGGATTCTACGACCTGGATTTTATCTATTAACTAGTGATTCAATGGATTGCTGTGTGAATTGTGGCATAGCGACTAGTCGCTGTAAAACTAGGCCCACGATCCTTCCAAAATAGCAATCGCACTTCAAAAATCAGCTGTTTAGTATAGGTTTTTGCCATTTGTTGCATAACCTCACTTTTACTAAATCTCATAATTCTGCTCTCAGATTGCCAAAGTCTACAGAACTTTCAGTGATGTATTGATAATATATAAGCTATTAATTGACACCATTTTCATCTTCTTACAATCTGGGCCCAAGAATGTATGAAAGCGTCTCCTTTCGAGAAAATTTTAAGATAATGGTCTAGAAACCAGGGTTCAGTCCCCGGTCGCAACGATCACTTTTTGTCTTTTTGAGATTAATTTAAAGTTGTGTCATCATCATCATTACAGCCCTTCATAAGTCCGCTGCTGAACATAGGCCTCCCTCAAGGAATGCCACAAAAGTACAGTACTGAGCCACCTGCATCCATCGACTTCCTGCATGTCTTACCAGGTCGTCACTCCATCTAGTGGGGGGTCGCCCTACACTTCGCCTACCGGTACGAGGTTGCCACTCGAGAACCTTTTTAAAGTTGTGTATTACATAATAATTATCTGTGTAAAATAAATGCAAATTTAGTATAAAAATAAATGCTTCAAATACTTGTTTTGATCACTAATTTCAATAGTGTAAGGTTATAAAATAAAACTACGTTTTATTGTTCTTAGTGTTGAGATAATTTCTGTTCGAAGATTATTATTGAATTAAATAGTTTATTTACGCTTACAAATATAAGTTAAAAAACTTATAGCCTATATACACGTCCCACTGCTGGGCACAGGCCTCCTTTCATTTCTGAGAGGGTTTTAGGGCAAGGAAAGGTCCGCCGCGCTGCCCCAATGCGTGTTGGCGAACTTCACATGTCTTTGAAATTTTTTTTTGTTATTTGTCAGACATGCAGGTTTCCTCGCGATGTTTTCCTTCACCGCCGAACACGTGGTAAATCAGCACTTAAAATTGCAATTAACAATTTCATTGGTGCCGGCGGGGATCGAACCCGGGTTTCTCGTGTACTGTGAAACTTACAGCGAGTGCTAACCATCTGAGTTACCACGGCTCATTTTACAAATATAACTTTTATTTTTATAACATAATCGTAAAATACTGTTAAGGATGACTCACGCTAGACCGTGCCGGGTCCGAGCCGAGTGTCGGCCGTAGCACGGTCAACTAATATTACATATATTTTGTATGGACACACTCACGCTATACCGAGCGGCAACCGAGTTACGGCCGGGCAACGGACAACGCTCGGAAACAACTCGGCTCGGCTCGGCCATTTCCTTGTAGTATAAGATTTATCAGATTCTTCATCGTCCAGAGTGATCGCAATAGCCGCTATTCCAAATCGTCAAAATTCAACATGATTGTAGTCTAGTTACAACAGTATTTTTGCTCGGACGAGTATACTGCATCACGGCGCAACGATAATTGCTTGGTCGAGGCCCGGTCGGTTGCAATAACATGCACGGGATCGGCTCGGTGACCATGCTACGGCCGACACTCGGCTCGGACCCGGCACGGTCTAGCGTGAGTCATCCTTTATTCAGTTGAATCCGGTTTGACTGGGAGCCGACCCCAATATAGTTGGGAAAAAGGCTAGGCAGATGATGAATCGTACATAATATATATCCAAGCAGGTGGCGTTCTGTAGTTCTGCCTAACCATACAGAAAAAAGGAAAACATTTTTTTTTTCACGCCATCTAGTGTTCAATTTTCGTAAATGTAGGGACTAAGAATTTACCCACGTCAGTGTGTGTAAACGACACTATATTCAATGACAGATGTTATTTTTGAACATTGTGTTGAATTGTGTGGATTTTGAGGCAATGACATGACCTAGTAAAATAAAGTATAATGTCCGAGTATCGCTATTGCTACTTCTACGACTTTATAATGTTCCAATTACACAAAAACCCAAATAAACTAAAAAATTATGACTTCAGCGCCATCTCGCGGGAATATGGCCAGGAACAGATCGTACGTTTCACCTTAAGTAAACAAAAAAACCTCTTCCGCTTTATTATATTAGTATAGATTCTATCTCATTCTCTCCTATAGATTTATATATTTGTCTCTATTTAGTGTCGCTTTTCCGTTTCATTGAGTTTCAAATCTTCTTGAAAGTATTCACTTCAAAAATTGAAATAAATTAAAATAATAATAAAATACAATAAAAACAAAAATGATGACGGCTCCTTGGCGCAGTGGCTTAGCAATGAGTTGCTGCGCTGGGGGCCGCGGGTTCGAATCCCACACGGAACAAGTATTTGTATGGCCTACAAATAATTGTTCCGGGTGTGGATGTTTGTCCTTGTGCAATTTGTGTTTGTAAACTGCCTCTGCGATACAGGAGAAAATCCTAGTGTAGGGGTAATATTTTTTAAATAAATAAAAAAATGCTATCTAATAAATTAAATACTTACATCTTAACATGCTAGACTAATATTTAAATATACCATTACAATGTTACGTTAAAGTTTGAATAATCGCGTTCCAAGATTTGAGCAGATTACTTCTAAATCTGGCCACACGATGTCTTTTCAAAGCATCGCTACATTATAGCAAGTATCTTTAACAAGCAAAGTAACAAACAGAGGCAAGACGTTTTCACTAAAACCGAACCAAACTTCAAACCACTTTATCTTAAAATTCACGTTTTCTAATGACTTCTAAAAGGAGCCGATACTCAATTCGACTGTAGGTTTTTTTTAAGTGTGTTACCTCATAACTTTTTACTGAGTGAACCGATTTCGATTAATCTTTTTTATTTGAAAGCTGGTGCTTCACGTGTGGTGTCATTTAAATTTGATCAAGGGCTGACCAATAGTTTTTGAGTTATTCTTAATAATTTATGTTGAAGTCGGTTGTACAAAATTTTTAATTTTAAATTATGTAAGTAGGATTCTTTTAAGAAGTATCTGACAAAGACTCTTTATGTATACTACTTGATCGACAATTCAGAACAAAAACTGTGATACAGCTGGTATATATAGTGTATTATCTATGGCTTTGGGCGCGGGTGCATAGCTGGCACGGTAAATGTGCCACGTAGTTGTATTTTCATTTACAACACTTACTGTTTTTAGGCAAATACGAAATAAAGTTACATGCTTATCTAAATTAAACTTCAAATCACATTAACAAAGGGCGCTCTTGAAAAATGACAGCTTTTTCTTAGACACATTATACAAAATCAGTGTTACATTGTTGAAAACAACGTTAACGGCTTACAAAACAAAGAACTAGTCTTCTCGGCCGCAGTCGTCTAAACCAGTTAATGAAAAATGAAAATGCTATAAATGAAAATGCTAGAAATGATAAACGATTGTCAATAACCTCCTGTTTGTAGCGCTTATATGCATGCTGCTAAATTCGTGAAAAGAAGGCAGATGAAGACAAAGGCAAATAACTTTATACAGTGTGTAACTGCATATTTACTAGATAATAAAACTCTTTTCTGCCATCTTACCTATTTCTGCCGCCAAGTAATAGTGCCTGCACTGATGTGTTCCGCTCTGAGGGTATACAGAGCAAGTAAGATTACAGAGGCGTTATATCTTAGTCCTCAGAGGTGACCATGGACTGCAGTAGTCACTTCAATGACTCAGACTTTCAATAACACGGTCAGATGGACTGTAAGTTCGTTTGTCACTTCAAATTTATAGCATCATCATCATCATTACAGCCCTTCACAAGTGCACTGCTGAACATAGACCTCCTGCATCCATTCAGTCCTGAGTCACCTGCATCCATCGACTTCCTGCATGTCTTACCAGGTCGTCACTCCACCTAGTGGGGGGACGCCCTAAATTTCGTCCGTCGGTACAATAATAATTATGTAATAAATTTTATTTTATATTATTTAGAATTAAAATTTTGTACAACCGACTTCAATATAAATTATTAAGAATAACTCAAAAATTATTGGTCACATCTTGATCAAATTTATATGGGACCACATACGGAGCACCAGCTTTCAAATAAAAAAGAATTGAAATCGGTCCACCCAGTAAAAAGTTATGGGGTAACACACAAAAAAAAACATGGAGTTGAATTGAGTACCGTCTCCTTTTTGAAGTCGGTAGAAAATATACCGTGATCTATTTTTATTAAATTGTATTATTCTTTAATCAAATAAAATCTTATTACTAGAGTATATTTTCATGTGGTTAAAATTAAATTAAAGTTTCAGCGTACTAAATACTAATAGAAGAATTACAAATACTCTCAGCACACGTATTTGTAATTCAGAAGTACTTCACACGTACAGATTGTGACATAATTAAAGGTTTCTCATATTATCGATCTTTATTTTCAAGATCTATATTAAGTAATTTTAGCTACCTGTACGATTTTTATATTAAAGGGCTGTATAGATGACTAGCTGTGCCCCGCGGTTTCACCCGCGTCATCACGTCTCCGAGGTGCGCGACATGACCTAGTTCAAGCATTTTATAACGGCTAGGGTTTAAGCGTCGTTCGCGCGACCAGCCAAGTATTGAATTATTTTAATTTTACATTATCTCTTAACTATGCGTCCAAATAGCATGGTGTAAAGAACAAAGTAAGAATAAAATTGTCTTGATGATGAAGTAACTTTCGTTCGTAAGGATAAATAGGTCATGCCTTATAATAACGCTCATAAATCACTTTTGACACAAAATACCAAATTATGGCTTATATATAAGAAATAGACATATGGTATCGCGGACTTTTTTTTAGACGGAGTAAAGGTCTATATTTTTCTAGAACATTGTATTTACGTATCCCTAACGATAACACCAGCGTACGCGGATAAATCATTTCGGGAGTGCTTTTTCTTCTGACTTGCTTAACAAATATACATATTTAAGGCTAGCTTAGTAATATAGCTTAATGCTAGACAGCCTATACTATTCCACATGAATCTGGCTATAATATACAAAAAGAATTTTTCAAATCGGACTGGTAGTTCCAGAGATTAGCGCGTTTAAACAAACAAAAAAAACTCTTCCGCTTTATTATATTAGTATAGATGATGAAAAATTATTTATTACAACAAATACTAACACACACACATTACAAAATATATTAACAATAAAAACTTATTAGTACAGACCATAAGAAAACTAAATGCTACATAAAATGGAATAAATTCAATCAAATCTTTATTGTGCCTGCGGGTTTGGTATAAAAGGGCTCAGCATACTTTCATAGTATTATCCACGAAGTTTTTTGTCAGTGTGCCTTCCAGTGAGTAACGTACGGATGAATATGCAACAACAAATACAACTATTACTACACTACAACTGTTGTACCCTACCACACATAAACATTATAGTAAGTAAAAAAGAAGAAATGAGATGTAGATATTACTGACCTTATAATAATTATATCACAAATTATTTATTATCAACAATGCAATAATTATAAAATCTACCACTACTAATTCTACTACTACTACTAAATACTACTAAAATCTACTAGAACCTACATGTGATGTGTGCTAATTATGAGTACATTATGTCTATTTGGTGGCAGCTGTAAATAATATTTATATATAGTACATTTTTGTAAATTGACAACACGAATTTTGCATTTTTTCTAAAAACCAATAATGATGTCCGACTATGCGGTGGGGGTTGATGAATGTACAGTAATAATGACAATTTAGCAATTTGGCCCAGTTTTGGTGAATAAGACGGTACATTTGTATGATTACAGGGGTTCGATGTCGAGCCTGCAGTCCGGGGCGAGTGGGTTCTCGTGCCTTAGCAGCAAGTCGGCGGCCAGCTCCTGCCCGTCGCGGTGACGCCAGTCGGCACGCTCCCCCCCGCGCGGCCCCGCACGCTCCCCCCCACTCGTCCTCACGTGCTCCCCCCCACGCTCGCCCGAATGCTCCTCGCCCGCCTAGCGGCGACACAAACA
Organism: Parnassius glacialis; assembly: GCA_033319125.1. Taxonomy (NCBI): domain Eukaryota; kingdom Metazoa; phylum Arthropoda; class Insecta; order Lepidoptera; family Papilionidae; genus Parnassius; species Parnassius glacialis. Next base: position 46,645,499 of record JAVANC010000027.1, on the reverse strand, counting down.
TAATCCGATCGTCGCGTATTGAAGTAATATGTAAACAAGCTATGTCTACATTTTTTTTAATATACCAATATTATTCTTCATATTACATTGTCATCCGATTCTGAGTTAAGTTCAAAATTTCTATATTATGAATTCTATAGTATAATTTATACTTGCGATTGTTGTCACTTGGTGAAACTCCGCCTTCACTTTTGTGATTTACATAACATTGTACTAGTTACACAATATTTATTTTTTAACTATTATTATACTAATTATAAAACCATAAAGTAGAAATTCTACTTTCAAAATGTTTGATGTAATTTCGTCAGTCATTTATTACAGGTAAGAACCTTCTTTACATGTTCTTAAAATAAAGCTGAGTTGAGTTTTGGCTTGGTTTCGGCGTCACTTGAATGTACGTATCTACACGGCGTTCCCTTTCTTTCTATGTTGGTTAAAGTTTTCATACTGTTTGCTTCAGAAGCATAATAAGAATAAATGCCGTCTTAATATAGAATGTAGTTAATATAATGACTTTCATGTATTATTATATTCATTGTAGTGTCCCATGTTAGCCCGGGACTTAGGTATCCATGTTTATTTGGGACTTCTAACAAAAAATAATGTGTCAACTGTGTTACTTGCCTAGCATGTCGTGAAAGGTGACTAATGGGATATTGGGTTTGTGATTGTGTAGGCAATGACCTGTCACACTCACAATCTTCCCATATTTTTAGACTAAACGTATTCCGGTAGCTGGCTGCTCTTTGGACTCTGACTACCCCTTCGGGGATTAAGACGTGAAATGTGTGTATAATGGTTTAATCACGTTTTCTAGTTTTGAGGTATACCTGACGAGAAGATGTGCTGTAATTTCCCGAACGCTGCCCGGCCGAGTTGAATCCGTCGATTGACCTCTCGGTCGAAGTTGGACTTACCTAGTCGGACTATTTTTCCCAGGTAAACATACTCGTCAACAAATTCGAGCTTATTGCTCCCAAAAACTACCGGCATAAGTATGACATGGACGTTATACATGATCTTTGTTTTGTCCATGTTCATCTTAAGACCTATCCGTTGGAAGGCACTATTAAGGTCATTGAGCATAGTGCTTAGGCCTCCAGCGATTCTGCTATAAGGACTACATCGTCGGCATATTGAAGGTGAGTGATTTACTCGCCGTTGATGTTAATGCCGTAGTTTCAGGGAAATAACGTCGCCCTGTCTTTCACCTCGGCAGTTGGATAGGTTTCGTACTCTGGTTCAGTACTCGGATAGCCATCGTAGCCCTACTGTACAAACACTTCAGCACTTCGATATACCGACAGTCAACTTGGCACCGCTGAAGGGACTGCAGCACCGCCCAAATTTCGACGGAATCAACGCTTTCTCATAGTACACATACGCCAGACATAGTAGCGAATTGGACTCCTTCGTCTTCTTACAATTATGTGGGTATGTGTATATGGTGCTAAAGCCTTTTCGGAAACCGGCGTGTTCGGGAGGCTGGAAGTCGTCGAGTCTGCGTGCGAAACGATTCGTAATGACTCTCGAAAACAGCACGTAGACGCGGATCAGAAGGGAAATCGGTCTATAGTTCTTCAAGAGAGCGTTGTCACCTTTCTTGAAGAACAAGACCACCGCACCTCTGCTCCACGCCTACGGTGTAGTCCCACCATAGAGGACAGAATTAAAGAGCCTCTGAAGGACTTCAAGTACCGGTTTTCCACCCGCTTTCAGAAGCTTTGCTGTAATTCAATCCTCGCCTGGGGTCTTGCCGTTTTTAAGCTGCTGGAGAGCCATTCTAATCTCACTCAGACTGACGTCCGGAATATCATCGGAATAGTGTCGGATAAGACTTGCTCTTGGATCATTACTCACACTTGCGTGTGGCTCCAGTGATGATGTGTACAGCTGCCCATAGAACCTCTCAATCCCACTCAAAATCTCAGGAATCCCGGAAACGATGCTGCTACACTCGGTCTAAGCCTCGACAGTTGGCTCTTTCTGGCAGACAGATCTCTAGCAAAGACTTTGGAGCCCTGGTTCCGCTCGATCGCTTCTGCAGTACAAGCTGTATTGAAGTTGCGTAAGTCCCGCCGCATGCATTTGGAGTTCAGTTGCCTGTATACTGTCAAATCTACTGAAGATTGCAGCTTCATTTCCCGTCTAACAGTCATGAGATTAAGAGTGTGATCGAAGAGTTTTTGTGTTCTTCTGCGCCAGGTCTTGCAAACCTTAGCTCCGACCGCATGGACAGTTTCCACGAGCTTGTCATTCATATCGTCCACTTCATTGCAATCTTTTAGGCACTGAAAACGGTTTTGTAACTCGAGCTGAAAGGTGTCGGTACTTTGGAATAGAGCACGAGGGGGACGGATGCCGAGGTTTGTGCATAAACTTGTATGACCTTCAGCGAATACCGTTTGGCGACCCTGAGTATAAGGTACGCAACCCTCGTCGACACACTCAATCTTTACAACGTTGTTAACGAGAGACTTGTGGACGGATAAATCCGACACCTCCTTGGGATAGATGGTCGCCCTCCCGGAGATAGAACAAGTTGTCGAATTCGAGGATTATCATGTCCTCCCCCTCTCTTCGGACCTCGGACAATCCTATAATATTCCAGTGCAAATTGTCTCTTCTTCCAGCTCCAGGATCTTCTCGTCAGTCCTCAGGGTGCGTGCGTTATAAGTTGCCAGGTCGAGTCGTTGTAGGTGGCAACCGAACCTCCACCGGAGATTGTTAGCACCCCCTGCCCCGCCGTTACCATGGTCGCCACCGTAGCCAGGAATAGCGGGGCCGCCGGGGACTGGAGGCCGTTTATTAGTGTCATTGATCATAGGGCGTATATTGCCATAATTGTCACGCTTGGCGAGCGGGTTGGCGACCGCAGTTTTTTTTATTGTTGTTTTGCTGTTATCAGAAAGATTCTGCTGCTCATCTTCTGCCTCAGATTCCCTCTGTCGCCTCTTACGACACCCACGGGAAGACACGATCGTTCAAATTCAATTAAATGCGATATAATTAGTTTTATTTATATCACTAATACTTACGATTGTTGTTACTTGATGGTACTACGTTGTTTTGGAAATGTAAACACTTGTACTTTCCATAGTTTTTTTTACAGTTAAAGTATATCCTAATCAAATCTGCGGTTTTAGGACATTTTGAAATTTGAGCAAAAATTTCTCATTTAATATATATATTTATAACATATACAAATAATATATATATATATATATATATATATATATATATATATATATATATATATATATTATAATGTAGTCTATATTATTCTTTCGTTGGTTGACAATAATTACAATATGACAGTTGTTCCTTTACATTTTTATTATTCCCGAAATTCTTATATCAAAGACTAGTTGACGTGCTTTTTTATGTTCATTGAATATAAAAGTGAAACAATTGCACTATTTTATTCATACAACTGTATTTTTTATTTCTTTATGTCGTATTTTATCCTATGAATAAATTTTAACAGAGGCAGTAATAAGGACTGAAGGGAAAACTCAATGATGTACGCGTATACATGTGCACAGTCCGCTATACTATGCGTCGATAGTCTGACCCATAGTTGACATCCTCGTGACGAGCATGTCGAGGTCGTCGGTGACGCGAAGCCATAAGTTTTTCCTCTACCAAAAATAGCTCAACGCAATCAAAATAAGTTTTCACTTCAAGAATCGGTCCTTAAATTGTTAAACAATAATTATACAAAAGAGCTTTACTTGATACTGTTAAAATTACCTGTCAATGTTTCTCAGCACATAATAAATAGACTAGTCGGCACAAACTTTAACGCTGGTTACTATACACAAACAACGGACCAATCGGGCAATCAGGATTAATATCGCTCACACTGTCTTACAGACCTTAAAAAAGTTTACTGGTGGTATTACCAGAATGAACAAGAGTGCTTTATACAAGCGTCCCGCAACACGCACACAAGCGCGGTGTTCACCTACACTAGTACCACAATTTAAAGAGTAAACTCTGCTAGCACAGAGACAATATCGCGATATTTAGTACTAACGCGGGTGTTGTGATATTTTGTCCGTTTGGTTCTCGGGGTAACGTTTTTTTTTTTTCAAAAAAAGTAAAAAAGGAGCGGAGTGCCTGTATGGTGGAGGCAGTGTACAATCATGAATTACTCAAGGACAAACATCCAGACCCGGAACAAATATTTGTAGATCTTACAAGTACTTGCTCCGTGCTAGAATCAAAGTTACTTGTATAAAGTTTCGTATTCTCGTTCACTCTGGCATTACAGTCATAAACCGTGCTGCTTGTGCATAATATTATGAATAAAAATACAAAAATTTGATGTGTAATTATGGAAGAAGTAATGTGTTTACATTTTTCAATTTAATAAATTTATAAAATTATGACATTTAAATATAAATACGCCTTAGTATCATAGACTTTTTTTCTAAGTTTGAAATTTCAATTAATCTTTTAATACAATTAAATATTGCGTTGTATGAAACCTAATACATATTTTTTACCGCAAAGAAGTTAGCGTAGAGCATAATTTTTTTAATTAAACTGTCTGCTAATTAATTGCTCCTTAAGATGCTCCCTTAGAATCCGTAATTTCTTTACGTCTATTGCTATTAGTTAATGTATAATTAATTTGAAAAAATTATAATTTTAGAAAATTAATTTATTTTATTTTTATTTAAAAACTTAAATGTAATACCTTAAGGTAAAGGGTACGTAGGGCGGACTTAATGCAATGTGGCATTCTCTGCCAGTCAACCCCCAAATTTAATTTAAAAAAAATAATGTTCTACGCTAACTTCCTTACGGTATATTTTTTGATATTAGAAAAAATAATTATTGATTTATTGCTATTAAAATAACCAAAAATTTTATCACATTTACATTAAACATCATAAAAAAACTACGGCATTGTTAGTGAATTTTAGTCGAATATTTGTCTTAGAGTTAGATTATAAATTATGGAATTGATGAAGATACCTAGAATGAAACATAATAATTGTCCTAAAAAGAAAAAAATAATATATTATTCCTGTAGAAATCGCGGTAGAAAATTACTCATGCAATTAAAGAAAAAGTCCATTTAAAAGTAACACTTATCCTATCTTAGTAGCAAGAAAACTAGTCTTTAGAGTTATCAATATATTCTAAACGTTTTTGAATTTTGGAATGCATTACCAATTTATTCATGGCCATTAACTTGGAATTGAAAATAAAGTCAATGGAACTTTACGTATAAGTGTTGAAAAGTCCAATACTATGAATTTTAAAACAGTTATCGTAGTTATAGTCTGAGAGACGACGCTTTTTAGCGAAGATATTGCAACTTACTATAGTACTTTTAAAGTATATTTTTAAGTAGCAAATTATAGATGAGACAAAGACTTCTACGTTTACTATTAGACCGGCGATTCAGTATAAAACTGTGTTACAGACGTGAATCGCGCGGCACTGTAAATGTAATATGTCACGTGTTACGGTTTTTAGACAAATACGAAATAGAGTTACACACTTATCTGAAATAAACTTCAAATCACGATGACAAAGCGGGCACATCAATAATGACAGCGTTTTCTTAGTGACATTAAACAAAATCAGTGTTAGATTGCCGTAAACAACGTTCACGGTTTAAAAAACTAATCTTCGCGCCCGCTCGCAGTCAACTAAAAGAGTTACGGAGAATTGACCGTAACTTAGTGCGCAATGTATTAATGCCACAGAGTCCATCTAGTACAAGTAGCGGCATGAAAGTCTAGCGGTGACCGTTATTGCGCATAAGTCGCGCTGATTGGCTCGTGCGTATCGTTCGCACGCGCTGATTGGCTCTCCCGTCGCATTTGTGCAATTCAATTCGTGCGCGTCGTAGTATACATAGAAGTCTTTGAGATTAGATGATATAAAATAATTAAATAAAATTTTTTTTAGGCTCAATATGCTATTAAAACATCTAGGAAACACAATTTATCGACATTATAGACATATTTTTACTTTTCGTTTTCGAAAATAATCTTAGCACTTGGTTTATAAGTGGTGACAGCATTATAATTATGTTAATTTTAAGTAAACATATATGTATGTTATGATAAAAATCAGTATATTATTTTTTATTGAAAATACTTGAGTGGTTTCAAATGTAAGAATTAACAATTTATCTATAAGTAGTCCAAAAATTGCTCGGAACGCAAATAAAATAAAGTGGCATTTGGTACAAAGTCTCGTTAGAGTGAGAACAGATGAAGCTGACGGTTGTATATATATTTTCATTTCTGATGAGGGTTAATAATCTGACGTACACCAGATGTCACTAGTTGGGACTGAGGTGAACTTATTTACTAGGCACATGGTCACACAGTGTCATCGTTGAAAAGTTACGATTTTATTGTTTCAGTTTCTAGTGTATGTATATACAAGTATATACATACACTATATACAAGTTAATGCTTCAGTGCTGTAATCTTATTTTTTTACACATTTGTATATTTTTTTTCTACTCTAGATACATTGGTAGTGTAGTAGTCAACCATTTCTAATATTTTAACTATCTAAACTAACAAATCAATTTTCTCTGCTATGAAATTTGTCAAATATTTCACCTCAGTGGCGCCACCCTGGTGACAGAAAAAGTTGTGGCCCTCATTGTCGTCAACTTTTGCGGTGTCGAGTACATAAATAATTATGTAATAAATAAATATATTATCATAGTCAATATAAAAGGAAGTATTGCAAATTCAACTATTTTTAGATCTATCTTAAAAAATATTTATTCAAAACAATTTCAAAAATCTTACAAGAATCTTTATTTTAATCTATCTCTCTTTAAAATATTTGTATCTTTTTTACCTTTATTTTTTTATATTATCAACAGATTAGAATTGTTTGCATTGTATATCACTAGCTAATTCTATATTATTATATGTTTGTTATATGTAAATTCGAAGCTAGAATCATACTCTGGTTATAAATGAATTTAACCAGAAAGAAGAAGGAAAAGACATTGTTGCTAAATTACGGTTGGTAAAAAAATTAATTAAAAAATAAATGTATATATATATATTAATTATGCTATTTAACCTTCATTGAGGAGTGTTAATTGCTTCAATTTCCATTGTAGTATGTTTCTAGCTTTGGTTTGAATGACTCAATCTATTGGGCGGTGAATATTTCGTATGTGTTATCTTACATATTTTTAGTACATTTCACTTTATATTATTTTGGCCTTTTGAAAATATGACATTAATAATTCATTGCCCAATAAGAACTTGTATGTTTGTAAGGTGCGGAGAGTATCTCAATATTTGAGGAATGTACATTGTAGAAGTATTGTCATGTTGCCAATATAAGAATGAAACTAAAAATTGATTGTTTTTTTTTAATGAATTACATAAACGTGTGAAAATATTTTATGCAGATAATACAGTTATGCCAGTAAATGTAGTAAATTTGACCAAACAAATCTATCATGTAAAAAAGTAAAAAGCAAAGTCTTACTTGGAATGGGTCGGCTCGATCGGGGAAGTAAGGCTCTCACAGAATACCAGCGTAAAATGGCAGCTTAATGCTGCTGTGTACTGAATGGTGAGTGTGGAGAACCGGAGACCCTTTTTGCTGGAAACGAGCCATTTCATCTTAGTCGTCAGGGGCGACAACGTATCTGCATTATGATTTTAATCGAGGATAGATGTAATAGAGAAGTTATAGAAAAACATTTACTTAAGAAACAGTAAAAAATAATAATATAAAAGCAAAATAATATGTGCCACTCCGGGTGTACCGACACTATCTTAGCGAACAGACTATTTACGTAAAATACCTCTACCTTCAATCCGCCTGCCAACGACATGAATCTGGACTTGGTCTGGACTGGATCTGGACGTAACGATTAAGGAGAATCCTCTAACGGGCGTACTTTTTGTAACGGCGGGGCAGGGGGTGCTAAGAATCTCCGGTGGAGATTCGCTTGCCACATAAGACGACTCGACCTGGCAACATACAACGCACGTAACCTGAGGACTGACGAGAAGACCTTGGAGCTGCAAGAAGAGATAGATAAGTTGCGCTGGCATATTATAGGATTATCTGAGGTTCGAAGAGAGGGGAGGGCACGGTAATCCTCGAATCCGGCAACTTGTTCTATAACCGAGAGGTCAACCATCTGTACCAAGGAGGTGTCGGATTTATCGTTCACAAGTCTCTCGTTAACAACGTTGTGAAGATTGGGATGACACCAAACGTTAATAGAATAGAATAATTTTTATTCAATATACATTACCTGTGTAATTCTTATTGAAAGTCATTTTTACTTTACCACTGGTTCGAAAAAAAAACCCTCTGTCCTGGGAAAAACCAGCAAGAAACTCAGCGGGACTTTTTTTTAAAATAAATTTTACAATATAAATGACTACCGAACTATTTATAAAATTTATTTTAGAAACTGCTTGGAAGCGACCACCTCATTCCCAGGGGTTATTATCAACCATGTATTCATTTATAATATAATAACCCTTTTTATACAGTTTCAGCTTAATAAAACCTTTAAACTTAGTAATAGAGAGAACCTGTACACTTTCCGGGACCTTGTTGTAATAGCGTATACATTGCCCCAAGAATGAATTACTGACTCTGTGGAGTCGAGAAACTGCCATCACTAGCTTGTGTTTGTTCCTAGTGTTTACAGAATGGATATCACTTTTTCTGCCGACTTCCAAAAAGGAGACGGTATTCAATTCGCCGCGTATGTTTTTTTTTTATGTGTGTTACCTCATAACTTTTTATTGGGTGGACGGATTTCGATGATTCTGTTTTTATATGAAAGCTGATACTTCTCATGTGGTCCCATATGATCAAGGTCAGACCAATAGTTTTTGAGTTATTTGAGTTATTCTTAATAACTTATATTGAAGTCGGCTGTACAAAATTTTTAATTTTAAATTATTTACTAAAACTATCTTTGTTTTTGTGAACATACATTACATTTTCGTAAATATACTGAGAGGCCAAAGTTAATATATTTATTTCTTTAAATTTATCTCTAAGAGACTCTCTGTTTTAGATTGTAAATAGCTCTAATGGCCCTCTTCTGTAAAACAAAAATAGTTTCTGAATCAGCCGCATTTTCCCATAGCAAAATCCCATAAGACATTATGCTATGGAAATAACTGAAATAAACTAATGTAGCTGTCGCGACACTAGTGAGACCTCTAATCTTTTTTACAGCATAGGCTGCAGAACTTAGTCTGCTTGCTAATTTGGATATATGGGGGCCACACTGAAGCTTTGCGTCGAGAGTGATGCCAAGAAAAACAGTGGATACAACAGGGCTCAATTCCTCCCCATTTAAAAACACATTGGTATTCAGATTTTTAACATTCGTTGTTGTAAATTTAACACAATTAGTTTTATTTCCGTTCAAATGCAGATTAGTAACGTTAAACCAATGCACTAATTTTGATATAGCATTATTCACTTCGTCACATTTAAATGATTGACGTTTAGGTTTAAAAATCAAGGAAGTATCATCAGCAAATAATACTATATCGTGATATATATCCCCTATAAGGTGAGATAAGTCATTAATATACACCAGAAACAGAAATGGGCCGAGAATCGAGCCCTGGGGGACACCCATTATTACAGGTGACCCGGAAGAACTTTTAGCATTGATAATAAACTTTGCTTTCTATTACTTAAATATGAAATTATAAATTTAAACGCTGTATTCTTGACACCATAGTACTGTAGCTTCCTGATTAATGTCTCATGGTGAACACAGTCGAAGGCCTTGGAAAGGTCACAAAATATACCCAAAGCATCCTCTGAATTCTCCCATGCACAAAAAAATATGTTTAATAAGCCTAACTCCAGCGTCAGTTGTCGAGCGACCTCTTATAAAACCGAATTGATTTTTATGTAGCATTTTATTAATATTAAAGAAACTTAACATCTGATCTAAAATAATTAAATATATTAATATAAATTGGCCTAAAATTGGCGGGGTCTAATGTACTACCAGATTTAAATATAGGTATGATTTTACCATGTTTCATTAAATCAGGAAACACACCAGATTCGACGCTTATATTAAATATAGTGGCTAGATAAGGTGTTATATCTATATTATCTATTATAGATAAAATAACTTTAACGGAAATCCCCCATAAGTCTGCCGTTTTCTTAACATCAATAGTTTTAAAATATTTAACGATATCTTTTGGCAGTACTCTATGGAATTTAAAAGTATTTGAACTAGCCTTTACATTTTGTTTGAGCAATGATTCGGCGACAGCAGGAGGAGAATTTAATGATTTTGTTGTCAAAAAAGGAACATCAGTAAAATGTTTCTCAAAAGCCATAGCAACTTTTTGATCAGATCGCGTTAAATTATTGTTAATATTCAATTAAAAATCCGAGTTGAGCGGTTTGACCTTGCTCCAGGTCATAATGATTTCTTATATTTACGCGAACACTAGACATTTAAATAAAACTAATTTTACTAATTTTTCAAGCACTTTACAGCACCCATGGGTGCTGTAAAGTGCTTGAAACGTCGGGAATGTAAAATAAGTTAATATACTTGATAAAATCCGTAAAATTAGTTTTATTTAAATCTCCAGGTCATTTTAATTTTGTCGGGTGCAGTTTTAATTTTGTTGTTTAAATGTAAAGCCTTAGCAGTGGAGCACACTTCTTTAAATATTTTAGAATATGTTTTTACATAATCTCTACATATTACACTACTATTATATGATCTTTCATCATAAAGCTCGTATAACCTTCGCCTACTTTTATAAATTCCTACTGTCGCCCATTCATTAAATGATTTGCGACTGTTAAAAGAGAAAATTTTAGAAGTAAATATTCTACTAAATTCACAACTTATAATTTTAAATAATGTAGCATACATATAATTAGCACTATTTTTAAACGAAAGTGATGGGAAGTCTTTTTATTATGTTACTTCTAAACCTCTTCAAGCGCTGTTCATTTATTGGAACAAACACAACTTTCTTATTTTTCTGTTTTTTGTGTATGTAAGGTAGTGATACCAACTGTCCACAGTGATCTGAACTTAAATTTTGAATAATTATTTTATGCAAGGGCTTAACATCTGTAAAAATGTTATCTATGCAGGTCGTACTAGGCCCAGCAATACGTGTTGGTTCTAAGAATAAATTAACAAGATTATACGATTTAAACAATGAGCTAAACTTAATACTAATGGAAGAAGTTTCAAGGAGATTGATGTTAAAGCTCCACATATTACAACAGACTTGTTCTGTTTACTAAGTTTGAGTAAAACTTCTTCCACAATCCTTTCAAAATAGTCATAAATAGCACATGGGGGTGTGTAAACACTTACAACAATGAGGTGCTCGAGCTCGACACAAGCCATTTCTACAGTTCGCTCAACAGAGAGGCTCACAATATCCTTACGTTCTTTAAATAATAATGACTTATCTGCTAATAGTAAGGAGCCACCACGTAAACTTTTTTCTCTATTGAAGGAACTGACCACCTGGTGATTTCTGAAATGAAACATGCAGTTATAATCTTTTAGCCAATGTTCAGTAATACAAAGGATTGTTACTATTTAAAAATAATTCAACTTCCAATTCTTTGCCTATCATGCCTTGTATATTTTGATGCACCATGTGTTAACAATTTTTATTACTTATTTGTGGGCTGTATTCAAAATTAATTAAACTCTTATTATTGCTAGAGATTGCCTCTACTGTCACATTCACTAATTTAAATTAGTTGGAACTGATTCCAAATTAAATGTCAAATGATTATGCTCAATAAAAGCAGTCTTGGTAGCAAAAACTTGGCTGAGTTAAAAAGTAAATAATAAGATAGCACATTTGCTACCAGTCTTAAATTATATTTGGATAGGTAATACCTATCTTTTGTCCAAAACTTTTTTATTAAGTTATTTATGTCAATTACATGAAATTTATGATTATTATCATTACTATTATATGTCAAATTTAAATTATTATTACATATTAAATTATGCATTTGTATATTTAAATTATGTCTTAAATTATTTTCCTGTGGTAATCCCTGTATATAAGGCAGCATGAACAAGACAATTTTGTGTACATTTAAGTTATTAAGTTGTTCAATATATCTTAATAACTGTTTGTTGTTTACACTGCCTCTTCTACCAACAAAAATTATTATTGTACTATTTGGGCAAAATTTAGTAACAATAATTTTATTTAGGATGTCACTAAAAGATGCTCCCATAAGGTCATACAAGTTTACCCACCAACCTCGGCACATCCCGATGAGGAGGTGGAGGAAATGTATGAGAATATCTCTAAAGCCATGCATTCCTCCAAAACCCCTATACGGTGTTAATGGGAGACGTCAACGCAAAACTAGGCACAAGAGAGAACGGTAAACTGAGGGTAGGGAAAATTGGAATAGGGCAACGGAACCCAAGGGGCCAGCAGCTGGACGACTTCATGGAGAAAGAGGGACTCATTCTGATGAACTCTTTCTTCCAGAAGCGGCCCCACAGGAAGTGGACCTGGTCGAGCCCCAACGGCTCCACAAAAAATGAGATTGACTTCATTATGACGACCAGACGACAACTGTTCAAGTATGTCTCAGTTATCCCGAGAGTGAAAACCGGTAGCAATCACCGAATGGTTAGAGGCACACTGAACCTAAACGTTAAGTTGGAGAGGTATCGTCTAATGAAGTCAACGCTCCGTCCCCCTCGTGTTCTAATCCAAAGTTAGAACCAACCAACCAAACCTTTCAGCTCGAGTTACAAAGCGGTTTTAAGTGTCTAGAAGACTGCAATGAAGTGGGCGATGTGAATGGCGAACTCGTGTAAACTGCCCATGCGGTCGGAGCTAAGTTCTGCAAGACCCGCCGCAGAAGAACACAAAAACTCTCCGATCACACTCTTAATCTCATGGTTGTTAGATGGGAAATGAAGCTGCAGTCTTCAGTAGATTTGACAGCATATAGACACATCTCCAAATGCATGCAGCGGGACTTACGCAACTTTAATACTGCTCGTATTGAAGAAGCGATCTGTCTGCCAGAAAGAGCCGACTATCGAAGCTGAAGACCGAGTGTGGCAGCATCGTTTCCGGGATACCTGAGATTTTGTGTGATATTGAAAGGTTCTACGGGCAGCTGTACACATCATTGTTGGAGCCACACGCAAGTGTGAGTAACGATCCAAGAGCAAGTCTTATCCGACAGTATTCCGATGATATTCCGGACGTCAGTCTGAGTGAGATTAGAATGGCTCTCCAGCACCTTAAAAACGGCAAGTCCCCGGGCGAGGATGGAATTACCGCGGAGCTTCTGAAAGCGGGTGGAAAACCGGTACTTTACTCTGAAGGCATGGAGCAGAAATTTGGTGGTCTTCTTCTTCAAGAAAAGCGACAATGCTTTCTTGAAGAACTACAGACCGATTTCCCTTCTGAGCCGCGTCTACGTTCTGTTTTCGAGAGCCATTATGAATCGTCTCTCACGCAGACTCTACGACTTCCAGCCTCCCGAACAAGCCGGTTTCCGAAAAGGCTTTAGCACCATAGACCACCTATACACTCTTCGGCAAATTGTACCGAAGTCCAAGGAGTACAATTTGCCACTATGTCTGGCGTATGTGGACTATGAGAAAGCCTTTGATTCCGTCGAAATTTGTGTGAAGTGTGAAGTGTTTGTACAGTAGGGCTACGATGCCTATCCGAGTACAGAACCAGAGTACGAAACCTATCCAACTGCAGAAAGGTGTAAGACAAGGTGACGTTATATCTCCGAAACTCTTCACCGCTGCACTGGAAGACATTTTCAAGTTTCTGGACTGGAAAGAATACGGTATTAATATCAATGGCGAGTACATCACTTAACGTCGATTTGCCGACGATATAGTCCTTATGGCAGAATTGCTGGAGGACCTAAGCACTATGCTCAATGACCTCAATAGTGTCAAACCTCCTAACGGATAGGTATTGAAATGAAAATGGACAAAACAACGATCATGTATAACTAAGCTCGAAGTTGTTGACGTGTGTGTTTACCTGGGACAAATAGTCCGACTGGGTAAGTCTAACTTCGACCGAGAGGTCAATCGACGGATTCAACTCGGCTGGGCAGCGTTCGGAAAATTACATATTCTCTTCAGACCTCAAAATCTGAAATCGAGATTATAAAACCAGTGCGTGTTGCCAGTGATGAGTTATGGATCTGAAACGTGGTCCTTCACTGCTGGCCGTATGAGTTCATAGGAGGAGACCTTGAGCTCATATGCTCGGAGGAGCATAGGAGCTCGAGCTCGCTCAGCGAGCTATGGACAGGGCTATGCTCGGGGTTTCTCTGCGTGATATACTTAGAAATGAGGATATCCGCAGTAGAACCAGAGTAACCGACATAGCCCAACGGATTAGTAAGCTGAAGTAGCAATGGGCCGCCAATATAGCTCGAAGACTCGATGGGGAAAAAAGGTTCTCGAGTGGCAGCCTCGTACCGGTAGGTGAAATGTATGGCGACCCCCCACGAGATGCAGTGACGACCTGGTAAGACATGCAGAAAGTCGATGGATGCAGGTGGCTCAGGACCGTGCTTTAGGGCATTCCTTGGGGGAGGCCTATGTTCAGCAATGGACTTGTGTAGGGCTGTAATGATAGTGATAGTGATCAAAGATCATTTATTTTATCAATTTTTTGATTTCTCAAAAAAAACTCCAAGTTTTTCTATAGCCTAAATCACTCCTGGTATTGCTTCCCCTTGTTAAGTTTTATTACAATGAGTTCAGCCTTTTATAAGATTAGCCCGAACAGACCGACGGACAAAAAAATTTTAAAGTGGTCATTGATGTCTTAATGGAATGCAAATAAACCCCCTAACATCGAAACAAAAAGTTATTTCAATGTTTACAGACAGATCTTTCAATTTTATTTACATGTATAGTTAAGAATCGCATACGGATTGCAGTCATCCTAGAACTAACGTTTACAATGGGCAGACTTAGGTCTTATGGCATTCTACATTGGTCATACCTGAGAAATAATTTAAAAAAAAAAACATTGACCCGTGTAATTTTTTTTATAATGTAACCCGTTAGAATAATTTCTCCAGTATCGTGGCGGCGTTTTAATAACATATTCGTAAATTGCACGAGGACAAAGATCCAGATCCGGAGCAATTATTTGTAGGCTATACAAAGACTGTTCCATCCAGGATTCGTAACCGAGGCCTCACAGCACGGCATTCTAACGCTTAGCAAACCGTCAATATCGAGTACCTACTGTCAGCTCTAATGATGTTCGTTAGTAAACGTTATTCATCATAAATTGTTCATAGTTGTTTAGTTTCTATAAGTTAAACGATCTTTGCGATAAATTTAAACAAACTTCTAAAGTTGATAATTACTGACGCTTTTCTCATAAATATACTCTTGTAAGTTAGTTGTTGTTAATTTTTAGAAATTGTTTTATATAAAGGCTAATTATTTTAAATTAAATATAAAACGGCCGTCATCGTTTTATTATGTTGCCGCACCTGAAATTTTGCCACACCGTAAGCGCAAGAACGCGTGGCGCGTGGAAGGAGGCACGGAGTATTATTTTCTGGCACAGACTAAGTAAGTTTGGCTAATGTGTGTTACAAACGAACAAGTTGCGGCGTCTCTTCTAGTACGTAGTCCATTTTTCAACCGACTTCAAAAAGGAGAAGATACTCAATTCGACTGTATGTATGTATGTTGACTCATAACTTTTTTCTCGGTCAACCGATTTCGATGATTCTTGTTTTATTTGAAAGCTGGTGCTTCTCATGTGGTCCCACATAAATTTGATCGAGATCTGAACCGTAGTTTTATAGTTATCCTTAATAATTTATATTGAAGTCGGTTGTACATTTTTAATTTTATCACTAGTTATGCTTCAATGACTACTTGTCATCTCTGAGGACAATGGATAACAGCACACGTTTATGAAGTATAATGGTTTCAAAGAGCTGAGTTTATAAAATGTGCTGGCAACATGCTGTAGGTTTTCATATCGCAGATATGATATTGTTATTACATATATACAGAGACATAAATCATTGACCATAAAAGTGTATTTGTGCTATTTCACAATCCTGGACATTGCAATAGGTACTAAAGGCGGCCATAACAAATTCCATAAAATCCAAAAGCTCGATAACGGACCTCATTTCACAATACTGAAAACACTGCCATTTGATTAACCGTACTAAAACACCACGCCGCCTGCCACTGGTTTTTATTGCCATGCGAGTGATTTCTTTCTCCACTTGAAATCATTTATTATACTGATAAGCGCTCGGATAATTTTACGCCATGGAAATTAGCTTTTTCATAATGAGCACTCGGTTGTTTTAATGTTTTAAAACTTAGCAGAGTTAAAATGTGTGAATTAAAATTTTTGCTCTAGTGCGTAAATTCCCGCTTGGTTTCTTGCTGGTTCTTCCCCAGGCAGAAGTATTATCCGAACCATTGGTAAATTAAACTTAAGAAATGTCTTTCGATAAGTATTATCTAAAATACGTAATACGTGGTATGCGTAGTAGAGCAACGCTGCAGCTATAACAGCACCAATGGGTCGGCTCGACCGGGAAGGACCACGCTCTCACAGAATACCAGCGTAAAATAGCAGATTAATACTGCTGTGTTTTGTATGGTGAGTGTAGAGAACTGAAGACACTTTTTACTTACTTTTTTATCTTAGTCCTCAGAAGTGAAAACGCGTGTTGATTTTTAACACATCTACTTACCATCAGGTGGACTGTGTGTGCTCGTTTTTCACCGTCGTTCTGTATAAAAAAATAATAATACCTAAGGGAATGACAGATGTTGGATTTCAGTTGTTATTGAAATATTTTCTTTTAATTTCATAGACTAGTTTTAGCTGAAGGGAATAAGTACTTAATAACATTTAAAAAACAAATGTTACCTCCCCACCACAGATTAGATATGCCCACACTAGGATTTTCTCCTGTATCGTGGAGACAGTTTAGATACATAAATTGCACAAGGACAAACATCCAGACCCCGAAAAATTATTTATAGTCCATTACTAATACTTGTTCCGTACGGGATTCAGACCAGTGGCCCTCAACGCTACAACCTAATGCACAGCCACTGTGCCAAGGAGCTTTTAGATTTAATTAGGTACCATAAATTTCGTGTTTCCCGAGCAACCGGAGTATGATTGCTTCCAGCACAATGTAATTGATAATTGCAGTTTATTTCTGCTGTTTTGTATGGTGAGAACCGGAGACCCTTTTGGTATTAATAATGGTAACGAGGCATTCTATTTAAGACGTGATAGAGCCATGCTTCCAGGTTTCGTATGGCGAGTGTAAAGAACCGGGGACCATTTTAACTAGAATTAAGGCATGGGGTTGTTATAAACTAATTTGCTTAGTTCCGCGTAAAGAGTATGTCACGAAAGTGACTCTTATTTCACTTAGCGGCCAGCCTCCCCAGAGTCTACTTCACCTGAGGATGCCTCGTGTAGAGGTGAAACACGTGTCGTATTTTCGAGAGTGGTGTGTCGTGCCTAGTGTGGTAGTGCTGGGATTGACGGCGACGGGTATAGTGCGCGCGATTGAGGGAGGGTGGGAGGTCCCCTTAAAACTGGGCAGGACACATCATTTTCTTTCTTTACGTAGAATTAAGCAAATTAGTTTATAACAACCCCATTATAATGGATTTCCGCAAAGTAAAGCCTGATTCTATTAATTATCTAGAAATGAGGCATTCAATCTTAATCCTCAAGGGTGACAAAGCATCTGCATTTTGATTCTTAATCGAACATAGATTTAGATGTCTATGGGTCAGATCAACCACTTACCTTCCGGTGGACTGTGAGCTGGTTTTTTACCTGGTCTATAAAAAAAAATTCAATTGGTTTAAATCGTAGCAGAGAATTAACAATAAAATACTTTTTCTAGCGTCTATCCAGAAAGAAAACAGAGGTACACGGTACGGTGATGATTTCGCACATTTTTTATAGGTATTATTGGCTGAGCTGCGGCTGTCTACCTCAGTGATCTAGCACGTTAGTTTGGGTACAGTACAGTGGTTATAAAATAACAAAAATATAGTGTATTTCATGTATCTGCATCGTAAAATATTTGCTGAAATTATTTCTTGAAGAAATTTTAGAAAAAATTACAGTGTGGCGGGAAAAAACATTTTTTTTAAATGAATTGACGTCCGTAGGTCAAAATTGTCAGTGAGCAGAGGGCATTCACGACTTTTTCTGCCATCAGGGCGACGGCATTTTTGCATGAGGTGAAATATTTGACAGATTTATTAGCTCGGAAGTTAATTTCTTAGAAATGTGTAAAGATTAATTTTTCTTTCTGAAGTATTAGTTATATTTTATATTAATAGATTAGAAAGGAATAAAAAAATAAAAGTAGAAAAATTAAAATACGAATTTAAAATATGTATACAAAGAATTAAAGAGCAGATCACTGAGGCATTGTTTTGTGTTTTAATCTAACTCTAGAAACTGATAAACATTTATTTAAATCTAACTTCTAAATTAAATGACATTGTGTAATTAAAAAAAAAACTTCACCTCAGTCCCAACTAGCGACATCTTGTGAGCGGAAGATTACTAGCCCTCATTATTGTAACCAATACTTCAAAGAGAAGTCTCAGCGCTATTTCGATAGCGCCGAAACCCATCCAACTGGTGTTCCGCCGAAACTCATAAAACTACGTGTACGTAATACGTAAGTGGTAGTAATAATCGAGGATAGATGTAGACTTACACTAACCATCAGGTGAATTCAGGGCCGGATTAACCATTAGGCAGAGTAGGCAACTCCCTAGGGGCCCTGCGCGCGCACTAAAGTAATGCAAAATGTTTCATACAGTGAAAATTTAATTGGAAAATTTGTATCCTCAATGACAATAGGTATTATTGCGTTTTAGCGACGCATGCTGTCAGTTGATGAAATATACTTACAGAACTCACCATAGACTTAGAATATACCTACTTAGACTTACGATAATGCGCCAAATATGTCTGGTAGTTACTATGGTCTTCAGGCCCATATTAAGAAAATAAATAATCTCGAACACTGCGTTCGAATACTTTTTTATTCCTTTACTGTAAATTTTTGACGAATTAAGCATCAGTCTGGTGATGCTGCTAATGCTATTACACACATCCCTTCAGGCTGGCTGGAAAGGCCCCGAGAATTGCATTGCCTAAGGCCCCCGACATGGTTAATCCGGCCCTGGGTGAATTGTGTGCTTTTGTCACCATTTCTCCTATAAAAAAATATATAGATATGGATGTGATCTATACTCTATTATACTAATCGTACTGTAATCATTCAAACAAAGATAGATTTGTAAACAACTTGTACCCACTGTACGCATGCGCATACCTACAAGGGAAGGCGCCCTAGTTATACCAACAATTTACGACCGCATTGTTTCCAAGCGGCATTTTCGAAATTATGACCCGATAAGGCGTGTGTTAGGATTACGCCATCTTTTTTATTATTCGATTTTTTTATTTTGAAATAATAAACAAAGATTTAACTGCTAATGTCTTATTTACTGTGATAAATGGAGGTAGATTTTCTACCCATAGAAATAGATATTGAAACTGTTTTTATTCAATTTACATTATATATATTATTTATTTATTTTATTTGAAAACTTCTCTAAATATAAAGTTTACAAAGGGCGGACTTAATTCCAGTGAGCATTCTCAGCCAGTCAACCCATGGCGTGGTGAGAAAATAGTCGCAGGTGACTCCAATAAATTTATATAGATTTAACACATATTAAAACTTCTAAATTATACAAATGCATATGTATACAAACAAATATATAACATAATAAACCAAATATGACAATTATCCTTAATACATATATTTTTTTATAGGATAAGGGTGACAAGCGAGCACACAGTCCACCTGATGGTAAGTGGTTGCTGTGGCCCATAGACATCTACATTTATCCCCAATGAAGAATGCGTTGTCAGCCGTGGGGACTAAGATGGTATGCCTTTTTTCCAGTAAAAAAAGCTCTTCAGTTTTCTACAGTTACATTAAACAGCTATTTTACGCTGGTATTCTGTGAGAGCGTGGTAGGTACTTCCGCGGTCGAGCCGACCCATTCGTGCTACAGCTATACAATTAATTATTTGCAAATATAATATTACATAATATATACATATACACAAGTCACTCTTGTATTTAATTCACCACTGGTACTGTCCTAGGAAGAATCAGACCGTTAATCCTTACATATTCTTTTAGTAAAAAGCTGTTATTTTGACGTTACAAATAAACACTTCAATTTTATTTATTTGTATAGATTAAGTATAAAATGTATTTAAGGAAAGTATATATTTTTCCTTTTTTTTTAAGAAACTTTTACCACGCATTCGGATTTTCTTAATTACTGTTTTTACCTTTAAGCTTATGTAACAGATCCGCTTCGAGCATGTTACACGCTCATGCATAGGTTTACTGATTGACACACTATATTATCCGTTCGCACCGCTTGACTAGAATGGTTACCTTATCTATAGTCACAAGCACAGAATATATAATAGTACTACGTCACAAGGCGAAGCGCACTGTGAGGCTTGGCTAGAGATACCATATGCCAGGATTTCTTCAAACATGTCAGAACGTTTTGCTTTTTGTCAGGAATTTAGAAATGTTATTCGATTTTTCAATAAAATACAATAGGTTTTTACGTGGGTGGGGTGTAAACTGCACGCACAAAACCAATAATTAATTGATTGTTTTTTTCACGCTTTTTTATTTATATTGCAACAAAATATCAGGATTTCTCTATGGAAATCGGTTACGTGTTAGGACTTTTAAATTTTTCATTTGGTATCCCTAGGCTTGACTCTACGGATTCATTAACGCAATTCTCCAAATTATAACTTTTTTTAGGCATTAACTCATTAGATGGAGTGACGACCTGGTAATATATGCAGGTAGTTGATGGATGCAGATGGCTCAGGATCGTGCTTGGTGGCATTTCTTGGGGGAGGCCTATGTTCAGCAGTGGATTTGTGAAGGGATGTAATGATGATGAATGATGATTGTAAAGCTCAGCTTGACTTAGGTACTCACTTATACGAGTATAATCATCGAAACCTAGCGCCTAGTAAACGAATAGGTCCCACAGTTGGCCACAGGCCACTCCTCATTTCTGAGAGGGCTTTGGAGAAATTAGTTCTCGCACTGCTTCGGTGCATGTTTGCGGACTTCAGATGTCTCAGAAATATTTATGAATAATTTAATAAGAATTTATAAATAGACTCTGTGGCGGCAGACCGCTAGGACAAAAAGAAAAAGAAATATTTTTATTCCGCAGACATTCAAGTTTCACAATGTTTTCCTTCACCGCCGAGCACGTGGTAAATCAGCACTTAAAATTGCAATTAACAATTTCATTGGCGACGGCGGGGATCGAACCCCCGAGCTATCACATAACTACATTACAAGTGAATGCTTCCAATAGTACCTAACGGTATAGGTTCAAATCCGTCATTCTACTGTATTGAACCCTCATCTAGCGTAAGCCTTTATTTAAAACTAATCAGAGTTAAATTATGACTTCAATGGGCATACCCAGCCTATTTGAATGCATGATCAACAAACTATATAAAAGTCCCATTACTAGACAAATGTCTCTGCTTTTTTTTGGGAGAGTGCTTTATAAAACGAGAAGATTTTGCCATTATCATCATCATCATCATTACAGCCTTTCATAAGTCTACTGCTGGACATAGTCCTACCCCAAGGAATGCCACAAAGCACGGTCCTGAGCCACCTGCATCCATCGACTTCCTGCATGTCTTGCCAGATCGTCACTCCATCTCGTGGGGGTTCGCCCTACACTCCGCCTACCGGTACGAGGCTGCCACCAAGAACCTTTCTTCCCCATCGGTTGTCGGTTCTTCAAGCTATATGGCCGGCCCAGTGCCACTTCAGCTTACTAATCCGTTGGGTTATGTCGGTTGCTCTGGTTCTACTGTGGATATACTCATTCCTAAGTTTATCACGCAGAGAAACCCCGAGCATAGCCCTCTCCATAGCTCGCTGAGCGACCTTGCGCTTCCTCATACGACCAGCAGTGAAGGACCACGTCTCAGATCCGTAAGTCATCACTGGCAACACGCACTGGTTGTACAATTTCGTTTTAAGGTTTTGACGTATGTCTGACGAGAAGATGTGTCGTAGTTTTCCGAACGCTGCCCAGCCGAATTGAATCCGTCGATTGACCTCTCGGTCGAAGTTGGACTTACCTAGTCGGACTATTTGTCCCAGGTAAACATACTCGTCAACAACTTCGAGCTTAGTGCTCCCAACAACTACCGGCATATGTGTGACATGGACATTAAACATGATCTTTGTTTTGTCCATGTTCATCCTAAGACCTATTCGTTGGGAGACACTATTGAGGTCATTGAGCATGGTGCTTAGGTTCTGCAGCGATTCTGCCATAAGGACTATATCGTCGGCAAATCGAAGGTGAGTGATGTACTCGCCATTGATGTTAATACCGTATCCTTTCCAGTCCAGAAGCTTGAAAACGTCTTCCAATGCAGCGGTGAAGAGTTTCGGGGATATGCCGTATAGTGGCGGTTAAGAATATCCACTACCCCATATCTTCCCGTGGGTGTCGTAAAAGGCGACAAAGGGAAACAGGCAGATTTTGCCATTATGTGCAGGTAAATAATTCAGTACCTATTTTGTATTTCGTTAGATGGAAACAGTGGTAGAGCCACGCGGCAGCTTTTGCTGTCGCACGGATGGGTCGGCTCGAACCGGGGTGGTACCACGACCTCACAGAATACCAGCGTGAAGTAGAGGTTTACCTCTGCGTTTCGCTTGGTGAGTGCAAGTGGCCGGAGGCCCTTTTTACTGGAAATGAGGCATTCCATCTTAGTCCTCACGGGTGACAACGCATCTGCATTTTGATTCGCAAACGAGGATAGATGTAGATGTCTATGGGCTACAGCAACCACTTACCATCAGGTGGACTGTGTGCTCGTTTGTCACCCTTATCCTATAAAAAAATACAGTCTAACTGTAATAGCTATCTTGAGGGAAAGGATGCCGGCGTAGGTGAAGAATAGGAAGGTGTATGAACTGACAGCCCACCTGATGGTCAATAGCTACTGCAACCCATGGACATTACCAACTTATTACAAAGAAGGCTGCAGATCTGTATCAGTCCTAAGGACTAAGATGGGATGTCTTGCAGCCTGTGGTTATACTGGTTTTCTACACTCTTCAGGCCGGAATGCAGGCAATACTGTTTCCGCGGAGGAAGGCGCGCCATGTATTCTGGTGCACCTTACCTGAGTAGAAGATTGGGGAGGAGTAGGTGGTCGTCTCTCGAGGAGGAGCCGCTTTCGGGTGGCTGGCACTAGTGGGGCCGAGGATGTATGCGAAAGTGTTGCCGTGGCCCTTGCTAATATGTGGGGAAGGTGGACCACTATGGGTTTTAGTCGGTGCGAGTACGACATAACCCGTCTTTGGCGCCGCGAGGCGGGTATGCTTAGGCATTTCTCCATGTTAAACAAAAAAAGGCTCTACTGCTTGGCGGCAGGAACAGGTGAGAGGGTGGTCACTACTATTATAGGTATCCTACAACCTAGATACTTTCCTCTGCAGAGAGAATAATAAAAACTCGTATTCCCTTGTCCTCCAAAACTGGATCGAGTTTTTTCAAGAACAATATAAGAAGAAATTTGTCTGTATGTTTTTCTTTAATTATTATTTGTTATAGATTTATATCGATTAATGTTAGTCTAAGAAAATGCTGGCCACTATTGCCTTTGGTCATTTAAATTTTATTTTTCTACTAACTCAGTGATCGTAGAGAGTACTTAATTGTATTCTGTGATTGAAAATAATTAAAAATTAAAAATTTTGTACAGCCGACTTCAATACGAGTTATTAAGAATAACTCAAAAACTATTGGTCTGACCTTGATCAAATCAATATGGGACCACACGAGAAGTACCAGCTTTCAAATAAAATTAAAATTATCCAAATCGGTTCACGCAGTAAAAAGTTATGAGGTAACACACATAAAAAAAACATACAGTCGAATTGAGTACCGTCTCCTTTTTGGAAGTCGGCAGATAACCCAAATAACCATAAAATGGTTTAAAGACACAAAGAAGAATGTTAATAATTATAAAATGTTATTAATTTTCTGTTGTTCTTGTTATGTTGATTAAAATAATTGACGAGGAAAAGGTATTTTATTAGCAACTTTCTCATTATTTATTATAATATGGGGTATTATCGACAACTTTAAGTAATCTTTTAAGGATAAATTAAACACAAAATCATATTCTTGTTCCTTTGTCCCCATTTTGCTTTCGTAGAATAAAAAAAAACAAAACAAAACATTTTTTTTGATATCGTTTATGGAAATATACCTAACCCTCCCACTAAACTATCAATCACTTAAATATAGCAAACATTGACAACAAACAACCACTGCCACCGATCCGAGGGGTTACAAGTTTATAGTCTGCATACACAGTTACACACAGGAGAAATGTTTTTCACAATAATTGAATTATTAAAAAAAAAAGATTATAGAATAGGTTGACAAACGAGCCACAGTCCACCTGATGGTAACTGGTTGCTGTGACCCATAGATATCTACATCTATGCTCGATTGAGAATCAAAATGTATGTACGTTGTCACCCGTAAGGACTAAGATGGAATGCCTCTTTTTCAGTAAAAAGGGTCTCTGGTTCTCTACACTCACCTTACGAAACACAACCAACTACTTACAGAATACCAGCGTCAAATAGCAGGTATTCTGTGAGTAATTGGGACTGAGTTGAAGTTATTATAACCGAAAGTCTAAGAGACGAGAGTAAATGCAGAAAATAGAGTAAATGGGTCTCTGCACTCTATTGTGGAAAACAGTATGTGTCAACAAATCCACGTATGGCAATTCACAATGCTGTCTTAGTGCCTAATGTATGGTTGTGAAAGTTGGGTCTGGCAGAAGAAGCACGGGAGTAGAATAAATGCTATAGAAATGCGGTCATTAAGAAGTATGTTAGAGCTGAATGACAGGGTGAGAAATTGTGTGATAAGAGAAAAGTGTGGTTTGTACGAGGGTGGATTGAAAAGTACTCGGCCTAACCAAGAAAATAAACACATACTAAATCAGTTATATTTTTATTTTTCTACATAATCACCATCAAGTTCAATACACTTTTGCCACCTCCCTTTCCAAGCATTTAGACCGTTGAAAAAAAATGATTCTTCCTTAGAGTCAAAATATGCGTCTACAGCTGCTTTGACCTCGTCGTTTGTCGAAAATCTTTGACCTCCCAAGTGCTTTTTTAGGTTAGGGAACAGAAAGAAGTCTGATGGTGCCAGATCAGGTGAATACGGCGGATGCGGTAACAGTTCAAAGCCACAGTTGTGAATTTCAGCCATTGACTGTACTGACGTGTGAACACGGGCGTTATCTTGATGAAACAGGACTTTTCTTCTGAGCATTCCTCGACGTTTTTCTTTTATTTCCTCTCGTAAACGACGTAGTAAGGTGCAGTAGTAATCAGAGTTTATAGTCTGACCCCTTTCAAGATAATCAATCATAATCACACCTTTCGAGTCCCAGAATACTGAAGCCATCACCTTATTTGCCGACAAAATCGACTTAGCCTTTTTAGGGGGTTGTGAACCAGGTCTTCTCCACTGTTTTGATTGTTGTTTTGTTTCCGGTGTACAGTAATGAACCCATGTTTCGTCTATAGTAACAAAACGATTCAAAAAATTATCTGCATCGGCTTCAAATAACTCCAAACAGTCGCGTGAAATAGTCAATCGCGTCCTTTTTTGTTCAACTGAAAGCAGTCGCGGAACCCACCTCGCAGACACCTTGTGGAAACCCAACTCGTTGACAATGATGTTTTGAGTTCGTTCATAAGAGATGCCTATAATCTCGGCTATCTCTCTAATTTTTAATCTGCGGTCTCCCATTATTAAATCAAGTACTTTTTTAATATTTTCGTCAGTAGTTGACGTCGAAGGCCTTCCAGAGCGGGGTTCATCTTTCACACTCTCTCTACCACGCTTAAATTCTGCTATCCATTTTTTGACGGATGAATATGACAGAGCACAATCGCCTAATGTACTGACCATGTCATCATGGATGGCTTTTGATGATAGCCCCTTCTTATGGAGGTACTTAATGACGGCACGCTGCTCGATTTGCTCCATTCGCGGAAATTATGTCCGTTTACTTTGTTAATAAATTTATAAAATCACAACTAATTATCGCACACGTTTCGAACTTCACACAATGAACTAGTCTGAACTGAACTAAATAATGTGGGTAGATTTGATTTTTAGAATTGAATGGATCTGTGTTAGGCCGAGTACTTTTCAATCCACCCTCGTAAGACTAAATTTGTGACCAGGATTAAGAAAGGAATGCTTCAATGATTCGGTCATGTAGAAAGAATGAACGAAGAAAGAGTGACAAAGCAAGTCTATGTTGCAGAAGTGAATGACTTATTTGTGCTGAATGACTTATTAATAGACAAATGTTATTATAAAATTGACGAGTTCTTGAATGACAATTTTGACTAGTTACTTTTTATTGAATATTATTATTTTTTGTTATTGTAATCAATTTAATTTTATAAATGTAGAATTTTCATTAGTATTCCAATTTCAATTATTTCTATTCTATTTTATTTTATGACATGATTTTTCAAAAGAACACTCAATTATATTTGTGTCTTTAAGACAAAACATGTATTGTATTTGCACACCTCATAAGGTAATAATACAGTGTACATATTATAATTTTCTGTAACACCTTTTATACCTGTATTATGCAAATAAATGAATTTGATTTGATTTGATTTGATTTGTGAACGGCAGAGTCGGGAAGAGACGCCCCAGATGAAAGTTCAACCAAATTGGCGATATATTGAACATGGCCCGGATAAAGGATATTCTTAACCAACGAGCGTGTATGCGTAGATATATGGATGTAAAGGAAGCGAGAGAGGTGTGTCAGGATCGTGTCGAATGGAAGTCCGCAGTCTCTACCTACCCCTTTGAGTGACAGGCGTGAGTGTTTGTGAATATGATTAAAATGAAAGAAATCTCTCAGCATATTTACCAAAATGTAATGTATGTCCACAGAAACAAAGTACTTAGTTTTAATAAATAAGTGAACTCTGTAATCACCAGGAACAAACACAAGCTACTCTTAGTAAGACCAGTTTTTTGACACCACAGAGTCCGTAATACATTCATGAAGCAAAGTTCCAGAAAATATACAAGACCTCTCTCTATTACTAAGTTCAAATATTTTGATATACCAACAGTCAACTTGGCACCGCTGAAGGGATTGCAGCACCGCCCAAATTTCGACGGAATCAAAGGCTTTCTCATAGTCCACATACGCCAGGCATAGTGGCAAATTGTACTCCTCGGACTTCTGTACAATTTGCCGAAGGGTATGTATGTGGTCTATGGTGCTAAAGCCTTTTCTGAAACCGGCTTGTTCGGGAGTATTAAGTAAAAAGGGTTATTATAATATAAATGAATACATGGTTGACAATAACCCCTGGGAATGAGGTGGTCGCTTCATGGCTGTTTCTAAAATAAATTTTGTGAATAGTTTGTTCAACCTGTATTTTACTCTAAATTATACCTTGAACAAGTGGTAAAAATTAAACATGTTGTACAACCGACTTCAATATAAATAAAAAAATACGCATTATTACAGATAACTCAAAAACTACTAGTCAGATCTTGATCAAATTTATAAGGGATCACACACGAAGCACCAGCTTTTAAATAAAAAAGAATCCCCTAGAAAAAAGTTCTGAGGTAACACACATAAAAAAGAACATACAGTCGAATTGAGTACCGTCTTCCTTTTGAAGTCGGTAGATAAAATGAGAACATCATCAATGTAGTCGGAATCAATTAAATACGCATTATTAAGGATAACTCAAAAATTACTGGTTATCTTGATCAAATTTATATGGAACCGAAAAATCGATTCATCTAGAAAAAAACTCGGAGGTAACACAAAAAAATACAGTCGAATTGAGAACCTCCTCCTTTTATTGAAGTCAGTTGAAAATAGTATATTACACTGAAGAATTTTTCTAAATAATTATGATAATGTTAACGTATGGCTCTTTTTACCCGACTGTCCAAGAAGGAGGGTATGGTTTGTATGTATATATGTCTATTTTGTTATCACGCTCTGTAGCCTATAAAGGCTACAGAGCCTAAAAACATTTTAACATTTGAGGTATCGTATATATATATATATATACTCTACCAGATATATAGGCTATTAATATTTATATACGGCAGAGCCACGCTGCAACTATATCATAGTTGTATACGTGGTTTGGTTGTATATCTGGTAGAGTGGTAGAGTCACGCTGCAGCTATATTATGGTTATAGGTTGAATGTGTCGACTTGCCCATGCTCTCACTTTTTACTTCAAACGAGGCATTTCACCACAGTCCTCAGGGGTAACAACGCATCTACATTTTATTTTTTAATTGAAGATGTATGTAGATGTCTATAGGCCACGGCATCCACTTACCATCAGGTCGACTGTATGTTTGTTTGCCACCATAATTATTTAAATAAAATTATAAGTTATTTATGGAGTGGTAGGTTTTTCAGCAAACTTTTAACGCAGTCGTTTTTTTTCAAATACTGTTTTAACCATTAAGTTTGTTTGGTTATGCAGATCACTATGAACGCTTTTATCACCGTTTTTTTTTCGAGTGCCTGTAATCATTTTGTCTCGGGCCCGAATCCCGGGTCAAGCTAAAATCAGTTATTGGGTATGTTTGTCAATAAATTCACGGAAGTGGACGGTGTTTCACCCCCGTGCCTCGGAAGAAACGTAATGCTATTGGCACGGAATAAATAATAGTACTACGTACTATTGGTCTTGCACCTGATCTCTCTCCATTGGTGTCGCATTGCCGACCCATCGAACTATGAGATCGAAGAAAGAGACAATGCACCTGTGCTTACTCACTATCGTGCACTATGATTCTTTCTGTGAAAACTAGTTTTGACGGATTTTATCGCGTATATTAACTTATTTTAATTCCCTACGTTTCGAGCACTTTACAGCATCCGTGGTCACGGGGGGACTAAGGTGTTCGACGTCCCAATGTCATAGTATAACACCGCAGTCCCCCCGGTACCATGGGTGCTGTAAAGTGCTCGCAACGTCGGGAATGAGGGCAAATAATCTTCCCCTCACTAGATGTCGCTAGTTGTGACTGTGGTAAAGTTTTTTGTTACACAGTGTCAGTTAATTGGGAAGTTAGTTTTAAATAATAGTTTATCAGTTTCTAATTTTTAAATTTCTAATTTGCTCTTAAGTTTGCTCTTTAATTTTTTACACATTTATAACTCTTTTCTGCCGACTTCCAAAAAGGAGACGGTACTCAATTCGAGTGTATGTTTTTTTTATGTGTGTTACCTCATAACTTTGTACTGGGCGAACTGATTTCGATGATTCTTTTTTTATATGAAAGCTGATAGTTCTTGTGTGGTCCCATATGAATTTGATCAAGGTCAGACCAATGGTTATTGAGTTATTCTTAAATAACCTATATTGAAGTCGCTTATATTGAAGTCGGCTGTACAAAATTTTTAATTTTAAATTATTTATTTTTACTTTTATGAATACCTATGGTAAATTATATTTATTTCTTATGTAATTAATATTAAATATAATTAATAGTAAAGAAAGAAACATTAACCTTTACATTTTCCGAACAAATTAACTTCCTCGCTATGACATTTGTCAAATATTATACCTCAAATTTAAGTGGCGCCGCCCTGGTGGCAAAAAAGTCGTGGATGTCATTAAAATAAGTTAATATTTAGAGACGACGCGACGGCAGGAGACCCGACGGTATGACATTGGTCCCTTGGGCGAGAGGTAAAGCCCTAGTGTAGGATGCTACTTGCGTAGACACTCTGGCGGCCTCTCATCTCAGGGGTACCTCGTTTAGAGCCGGGGCGGCATCAGAGGCAGCTGAACTGAGTAAGTGGCGCAAATATGAGTCTCTGAGAGATGACTACATATTTGTGCCATTTGCTGTAGAGACTATCGGTCCATGGGGTCCACGTGCGGTGAAGTTCCTAAAGGAACTCCATCCGCGGCTGGTCGTTGCTACTGGTGATAAGAGAGCTGGTTCTTTTCTCGCTCAAAGGCTAAGTATAGCCAGCCATTCAGTGGGGAGTAGGACAATATAATAATTAAGTTTCTAGTTTTAGTTTTTTTATTATTATTATAGTTTCTAATATTGTATATAATAAAATTTAAATAAGTTAATATACGCAATAAATAATAAATAATACTTATTGAAAGTCAGTCACTCCAGTTTTTAACTACCACTGGAACGAGAAAAAAACCTCTGCCCTGGCAAGAACCAGCAGGAAAACCATCGTAACTAAAAAAACTTACAATCATGTATTTTACACAATTAACAACACAAAACAAATTAGAAATAGTTTGGCAGCGATCACCTCATTCCCAGGGGTTATTATCATCCATAAATTCCTTAATATTATAATAAACCTTTTTATACAAACTTTGTTTAATATAGTTTTTGAACTTTGAGCAGGTTTAATATTTTATATTTTCTGAGATTTTGTTGTATAAGCGTATACATCGCCCCAAGAATGAATTACTGACCCGGTGGAGTCGAGTATTATTGGTACTACTAGCTTGTGTCTGTTTCTAGTATTTACAGAATGATTGTCACTTATTTTTGTAAAACTATTTTTATTTTTGTGTACGTACATTACATTTTCATAAATGTATTGAGAGGCCAAAGTTAATATATTAATTTCCTTAAATTTTTGTCGGAGCAACTCTTTAGGCTTTAAATCATAGATTGCTCTTATGGCCCTCTTCTGTCTTGCTGCAGCTGTATTATACTAGTATAGTTGTTGCACGAATGGGTCGGCTCGACCGGGGAAGAACCACGCTCTCACAGAATATCAGCGTAAAATAGCAGCTTAACACTGCTGTGTTTCGTATGGTGAGTGTAGAAAACCGGAGACCCTATTTACTGGAAAAGAGGCAATCCATCTTAGTCCTCACGGGTGACATCGCATCTGCATTTTAATTCACAAATGAGGATAGATGTAGACGTCTATGGGCCACAGCAACCACTAACCATCAGGTGGACTGTGTGCTTGTTTGTCACCCTATCCTATAAAAGAAAACAAATATAATTTCAGTGTCAGTCCCCATAGTAAAATACCAAACGATATTATGATAAAAAATAGCTAAAGTAAACAAGTCTAGCTGTTTCCACACTGGTAAGATTTCTAATAATTTTTACAGTATATGCTGCAGAACTAAGTCTGCTTGCTAGTTTTGATATATGGGGACCCCGTTGAAGCTTTGTGTCTAGTGTAATTCTAGAAAAATGGTAGTAAAAGATGCAAAAAAAAAATGTAAGACACCTCTATAGGAGTAGTCGGAAAGGCCTAATAGCCTCTGAATACTCTGATAGTTCGCGGTAAACCAAACTACGTATACAACTATAAGATGAAAAATTAAATAATTTAAAATTGAAAATTTTGTGCAACCGCCTTCAATATAAATTATTAAGAATAACTCAAAAACTATTGATCAGACCTTGATCAAATTTAAATGGGGCTACATGAGAAGCACCAAATTTCAAATAAAAAAAGAATCATTGAAATCGGTTGAGTTCTAGAAAACGTATAAGGTAACACACATAAAAAAAGAAAAAAAATGAAGAAAAAAACATACAATCGAATTGAGTACCGTCTCGTTTTTGAAATCGGTAGAAAAAGACTTAAGAATATGCAAAAAATTAAAGAGCAAACCACCGAAGCATTGTTTTGTGTATTAATATTATACTCTAGAAACTAATAAACTTTTTTTTTTAAACTAACTTTTAAATTAAATTACATTGTGTAAAAAAAACTTCATCCCAGTCTTAACTAGCAACATCTGGTGAGCGGAAAATTATTAGCCCTCATTGGCGAGGTCTACAACCAGCCATGGACAAAACGAAACAATTAAATATAATTCTAAATATTAATTCAAGTAAAATTATTATGGAAGACGTTTCAAAAAGGACAACTAACAAATAGGTTTTATATATGAGCAATTTTCATTTTTGTATATTACTGTCCGGTTAACATTAAAATAAAAAAATAAAACGTACGTTATACAAATCCAATGGCAATCACGTGTCGCGGCCGTCGGCTGTAAATGCTGATTTGTGACTTTTAGACGACACGAGTCGGGGCGAACAAACTAGCTATCAGAAATAGTTTGCTCATACCGCTCGGGTTGTCTTCTTGTCACTTGACACCAATCCCATCCAGGATATGCAGCAAAAAAATATAGGTTAATTTGGGTGAATTTGACGTCTTTCGTGAAGTCGAGTAGGTGCGCGCGCGTCTCAGGCCGAAGCGTAACTATCGATAGAAAACTATGGTGTTTGTACAAGTGTTTTCAGTAACAATTGTAAAGGACTTTCTTACTATTAATTCTGTAATGTCGTGGTACGCATGCGACGTCGTAGGTTTTCTTAAAGATCTGGTTTTCTAATGATCAACATCCCATTTCGGAGTTGTTGTAATAGGATTAATATTTGTAAATCCAAATTTCTTATCATTTATATATCTCTACGTTTTGGGGTTCATAGAGACCCATTCTACTGTTAATAATATAAATAAATAATAATATAAATAATATAAAATAATATAATAAATAAAGTTTAAGGGTGTGTGTCAGTTTGAACGTTAGTGAACTTTTTTTTATCTATTAAAATATCATCCCTGAAGACTAAGAGTTTTTTATAGGATAAGAGTGACAAACGAGCGCACAGTCCACCTGAAGGTAAGTGGATGCTGTGGCCCATAGACATCTACATCTATCCTCGATTAAGTATCAAAATTCAGATTGGTTGTCACTCCTGAGGAATAAGATTGAATGCCTCGTTTCCAGTAAGGAGGGTCTCTGGTTCTCTACACTCACCATACGAAACGTGAAAGCGTGGTCCTTACCCTGTAGAACCGACCTATTCGTTCTACAACTATTACACCGCTGCAGTATGGCTCTACCACGTCTAAATTGATAGAATGCATCGTTATCATAATTGAAACAAAAGGGCTCTCCGGTTCTCGACACTCACCATACGAAACACTGCAAAAACTTCAATTTATTTAACTATTTACTTATTTAATAATTTATGTACACACAAAGTAATGTTGCAATGAAAAATAAAAATAAAAGATATTTTGTACAAAGGCACTGCTTGTTTCATATTGAAATTACTTCTAACATGCCTGATACTGGACAGATTCAAAGAGAAGCAAATTTAGTGCATAATAAATTATATAATATTAATATAAAATAATGATAATAAATACATATACAACATATATCCGTATCTCCTCAGTTTCAAGGCACTCCCCTTGCTGCCTCAGCTAGCATCGGAATCTTCGGCGTCGACATATCGAATAGGGTGCAGTTTCGTGATCACTTGGAAGGGAAGGCCAAATTGGCCTCTAAAAAGCTTGGCGTGCTCACCAGTGCGAGACAGTATTTCATGCCGGCACACCGCTTGCAAATTTACAAAGCGTAAGTCCGGCCTCACGTGGAATACTGTTCTCATCTCTGGGCCGGGGCACCCCAGTGTTAGCTCCTTCCACTTGACAGTAGACATGGGACGAGTACTCGGTTTAGATTCGGTACTCAGCGGGTTCGGCCGAGTACCGAGTATTAACGGCCGAGTACCGAGTACTCGGCCTTAATTATATTTCAGAGAAAAATAAAGACAAAAAGCCAGATTTTATCATTATTATTATATTAGACACATTAAAACATCAGGAACATGAGAAGCAGCAGAAATATTTAGAACGTGCATATGAATCTATAATAGAAATTATTATTACTAATATTTAAAATTTAAGAGAGGAAGATCAATAATTTTTCTAGATGTTTTCCGATAAAACGATTTCTATAAGCAGTCATTTTCGCGCCAGATAACGAAAATTATCACTCGAACATGAACTCATGTTGTCTCATTTGACAAGTAATCAGTAATTACTCATCAACAGTATCCGTGGGTGTGTGACTGATCGAGTACCGATACAAGTACTTTTCTTTCGATACTACCTGGTACTAAGTTTTAAAGTATCGATACCCAAAGTGTATAGAAAGAATCTTTTCTTGAAGATCCCTAAGTCCAGAAAAATCGCCGGTGGCAAACAAACTCATGCAAGGAAGTAAACTCCTAGTATTTAAATCTCACAGTGGTAGACCGCCAAGCATTCAGATGGTGTGCTTGGTATCGTGAATACAGTTTAGTATTAATTTTATTTTCAAATATTCGTAGGAGAGAAATAACTAACAGAAAAATAAGTTAAAAATTCGCAAACATACTGCCTATTATTAACCTGACGGCGTAAAATACGTCATTTTCATACGGCGTCAGTGAGACGTGACGTATAAGAGTAGTATAAATGTAGCTACTTTAATACAGTCTTTGGGGAAGCCATTGTCCAACAGAGGACTTGCAATAGGCTGTAATAATTAGCATATATAAATATAATCAATGCACCATTTCATAAACTGAAAACTTCTATATTAGCCCGAGTTGGAACATTTCGACAACATGGCATCGCCAGTGGCGACCCACATCGGCTGTGTGCAGCGACCACCTTTATCAATGTTGATAAACTTAACTGCCTCCCTTGCGGATAAGTTTGCAGGCGTGAAATCGGTGCTCACACTCGTAATTACAACGCTGTTGCTATTTGTGTCAATGTGATTGCTTTTCGATAAATTATTTGCCAATTTTATTGATTTTTTTAATTGGGTATTTTGTAGGCCACAGAGCAAGATTTCCTTAAGTAAACTGAGAATCAGAATAATTTAGTAAAATAACTTTCCTAATACAGTTTTTATTTTTTCTCAAACTGTGAATTTTATTGGAGAGTACTTTAGGTGATCAAACTCTGGCCAGAAAACAGGAACTAAAAAACCTGTTAATAACAATAACAATAAAAATATTTCATAACATTGCTCGAAAAATTCATCAGGCGTCTTACACTTTGTGTTCAATATTTGAATTTTATTAAATAAACACATAGATAATATAAAACATCGGATAGGCGTGACATATAAGTTAAAAAAAAAACCTAATTGTGTTGCCTAAAGTTAAACAAGATTGAACGTCATTGTCTTCAAAAATATAAAAGAATAAGATTTTATTTAAAATAATATTTTTGAGCATCACTCAGGATAGTAGTGGATTGGAATGGGTTGCAATCCACTATCCAGAGTTCCATAGAAACCTTCCCTCACATTGAAACCTTGGTTAACAAACTCAGTTCAGCTGCTTATGCTGTTGGAAAGATCCGTCAACTATATGAACATTTGTTTTTACATAAACTTCTCAAATCTTTTTAACGTGGTAAAGCCATGTTGCAGCTATGTTATAGTTGAGTAGTACCAGCGTAAAATAGCAGCTTAACATTGCTGTGTACTGTATGGTGAGTGTAGAGAACCGGAGACCCCTTTTAACGGATTCTGAGGTATTCCATCCTAGACCTCAAGGGTGACAAAGCATCTGCATTTTGATGTTTAATGGGGAATAAATGTAGATGTTTATGGACCACAGTATCCATTTACCACCGTGTTTACTGTGTGCTCGTTTGTCACACTTATTCTATTAAAAATAAAACAATCAAGTCAAATAATAATTCGAAATTAGTTTCTTATTTGTTGCTGGAAAAGTGTGAGAAAAAATCAGAGCATCCAACAATTGACTTTTTTATTTTTAGTAGTTATTAGGAAGACGCTGCTGCCCATCTCCTGGTTTGTTTCTCTTTGTCGCCTCTTACGACACCCACGGGACCATATTATGTGATAGTGGATGTTCGTATACCGCCACTACACGGCCTGTATATAAGAAATCAAAAAATATCTGACTGTACGATTAATTAAGGAGAAAGAAAGCCGGTATAAATAGATGCTGCGATGTATTTATTTCATATCACTTCACATGGGTGGTAACAAATCGGTAGCTTTGTATGTTTGATGTTATGTGTTATAGGTAGTTAGGATTGCCAACCTATAAGGTCCTACCGATTAATAAAATAGTAATATATATATATATATATATATATATATATATATATATATATATATATATATATACAATTTTTATAATGTATACCTGAAAATAGGTACATTCAAAGTGTAGTGTTCGCGTAAGTAAATATATATATAGTAGGCTAAACTATATAAAGGCTGGCTACGAGGATGACACTAAAAGTTCTTAGATAATCAAAAACTGAACAAACAAGCAAGTTAATAGTTTTATTTTATCTTTTCAAAATAGTGTCCATTTACATCAATACATCGCTGCATCCGATGGAACCACTGAAAAAAGCACTTTGCCCACTCGTCCTTAGGGATCTCTTCGACTGCATTTTGAAACGCAACCACTGCTTCCTTGGCGTCCATAAAACGTTTTCCTCGAAATTTTTCTTTTATTTTCGGAAATAAATAAAAATCGTAAGGCTATAGGGCGGGTGACCCATTAATTCCACGTCTGACGCTGCCAAATAGTCGATTGTTTGCTTGGCGGTGAACCACGAGGCGTTGTCGTGTTGAAGGAGGATCCTACTGCGAGGTCGTTTCTCCCGAAGCTTTTCCAAGACAAGTGGAAAACAATTGTTAGTGTACCACTCTGCAGTAACTGTTTTTCGATCCTCTAAAACAATTGTTGCGTAATGACCTGTCCTTCCGAAGAACGAGGCCACCATCTTTTTTCCTACGCTTCGACTTCTCTTCACTTTAGTTAGTAACTCCTCGAAAGGAAACACCCAGATAGCAGACTGTCTCTTAGTTTCAAGATCATAACAATAAATCCAGCTTTCGTCACTCGTAAGTATGTCGAACACAACATTTGAGTCACTTCCGTTAAATCTTTGAACCATTTCACGACATCAATCAACATGACGGAGTTTTTGGGCCTCTGTCAAAATATGAGGTATCCACCCGGCACAAAGCTATCTGACAGCAGAAATGTTCATGGAGGATTTTGTGCACTTGATTCATACCGATGCCTAAGCTTGTCCGAATTTGCTAATAACTGACTCTTTTGTCAGTCTCTATCATACGCCGCACAACACTGATGTTATCTTCAGTGATCGCTGTAGAAAGCCGTCCCTCACGCAGATCATGAACTCATTAAACCAGTTATAAACAGTAGCACGAGATAGGGCTTTTACGTGAAAGGCCAATCGAGGTCTATCATATCTTTCTTGTTGACTTAAATGACATCGAAAGTCATAAAAAATCATTGTACGAAAATTTTCTCGCGTTAAATTCATGCTGACGTGACACATACATTTTTCAAATGGCCGCCAAATCGATAACAAATGACAAATTAATAAAGTATTATATACACAACTAGCTGGTCCCCGTGACTTAGCCCGCGTGTAATTTAGGGTTTTAATTTTAATCATTTTTCTAAAATATAAGTAGCCTGAGTTACTCCTTATAACATGAGCTATCTACCAGTGAAAGTCCCATCAAAATCGGTTCAGCCGTTTCGGAGATTAGCCGGAACAAACAGAAAGACAGACAAAAACTTTTAAAATCGTGTTTTTGTTATTACTACCCTATATATTTTCATATGTATATAGTAAAAAGCAGTTATTTCGACATTATGAACAGTCACTTCAATTTTATTTATTTGTATAGATAATATTTGTAAAGAGTTCCATTTTCAAAATTTGAACTTATTTTTTATTATATCGTTTACAAGTGGCCAGTTCTAAAAACTTTCAGTGTCGCCCTCGTATAGTGTGAGGCTGTTAATCAGTTGGAACTAGTAATTTGAAATATAGGTACTATTTTTTTTCGCCATCTACTATTTTTGCAGGTAATAGCCTCAAATCCCCTTTATAAGGTAATCTGTGGGTAGACCGATATTTAGACTTTGATAGGCTGTAATGAATGAATGAATAAATGAATACATAGCCTCATTTTTTATGAAATAATGTGGACAAACGAGCGCACAGTCCATCTGACTGTAAGTGGATGCTGCGGCCCATAAATATCTATGTACGTCTATCCTCGATTAGGGATCCCTAAGGTCTAAGATGTCGTGGTAAGAGCCGTGGTAGTTTAGGGGCTAAGCGCTGGATGTAAATTTCACAATACGCGAGTAATTCGGGTTCGATCCCCGCCGGAACCAATGGAATTTTTAATTGCAATTCTAAGTGCTGATTTATCACGTGCTCTACGGTGAAGGAAAATATCGTGAGGAAACCTCTGATCTCTGAGAAATAAGAAAATAAAAATAAATTTCGAAGACATGTGAAGCACCATAACGTTTTGAACATTGGTGGTTAGTGCAGCGCGGCGGTCATTTCCTTGCCCTAAAACCCTCTCAGAAATGAGAGG
The DNA here is from genome assembly GCA_033319125.1 of Parnassius glacialis. Classification (NCBI taxonomy): domain Eukaryota; kingdom Metazoa; phylum Arthropoda; class Insecta; order Lepidoptera; family Papilionidae; genus Parnassius; species Parnassius glacialis. The sequence goes on along the minus strand of JAVANC010000027.1, from coordinate 46,606,967 downwards.
AGGCCTGTGCAGTGGGACGTGTATATAGGCTGTAACTGTACTTTTAACTTTTTTTGACCTTACATATTGTAAAGGAAGTAAAGAACGTAGTCGTACTAATTGTTTAAAACATTACTTATTTGTTAACCTTTGCACGATGTAGAGTCGCAGTGCAACTTTATTATGGTTGCAATAAAAATGGGTGGCTTCGACCGGGGAAGTACCATATTCTTACAGAATATCGACGTAAAATATCAGATTAATGCTCCTGTGTTTGGTATGGTGGGAGTAGAGAATCAGATGCCCTTTTTACTGGTATATATTGTAAAGGAATCAAGGAACACTAATTGTTTAAAGCTTTATTTGTTAACCTTTGTACGATGTAGAGTCGAACTGCAACTTTATTATGGTTGCAATACGAATGGGTGAAAAATAGCAGCTTAATGTGCTGCTATCTCTTACTATACCAAAAATGGTATAGTAAGAGTAGAGTATCGGAAATCTTTTTTACTGGAAACAAGACATTCTATCTTAGACTTCAATCTTAGTCCAGGTGTATCCGAATGGGTAGTTATTAATTAATTGTCCCTAAGTGATGAGAACCACAATTTACGTGGTAGAGACATGCTGCAGCTATATTAATAGTATAGTTGTAGAATGAATGGGTCGGCTCGACTGGGGAAGGACCACGCTCTCACACCATATTATCAGCGTAAAATAGCAGCTTAATGCTGCTGTGTTTCGTATGGTGAGTGTAGAGAACCGGAGACCCTTTTTACTGGAAAAAAGGCATTCTATCTTAGTCCTCACGGCTGACAACGCATCTGCATTTTAATTCGCAAACGAAGATAGATATTGATGTCTATAGGCCACAGCAAAAACTTACCATCAAGTGGACTGTGTGGTCGTTTGTCACCCTTATCCTATAAAAAAACCTTTCTTTTTATTACCCTGTCCAATAAGTACAGGACTTTATATGTAAAGCCCAGTCAATTTAATTATTTTGATAGTTTTTATCATATTGTCTGCTCTTATCGGGCATTTATCAAACTGTCTGGACATTATGAATAATGCCCTATTAATCACTTGTCTTGGTAAGTATTCGATGTAACCCTAAGTAAGCTTGTTCTTGATAATTTTTTAGCGCATAAATTGTTTAAAAAAAGTTCATTTTAATATTTTATAACTTTTTAACATTATGTTAAAAGTATATTATTCTATTAACTATACTTATTAGTCTCCAAAAATGTACTTATGGATGTATTTGTGTTGTGTAGAGTTGGACCGATTTTTGTTTTGTTTTCGTTTTTCAGACGTTCTTTGTTCAAATAGTTATTTTGTGCTATTTAATAGTTTCGGTCATAATTTACTTTTTCAGCGCGCGCCGAATACAAAAATACGATCTCTACTATTCTTAACCGAATTGGTACTCAATTGACTGTACGTTTTTCTTTCTTTTTTTTTTTTGTAGGCCTGTTACACGATATCTTTGTCAATTTTAAACGGAATTAAATGATTCCTTTATATTAAATAGGTTATTTTAGGGGTGTACCATAGTAATTTGGAGTGAAATTTCCACCACTAAGGGGATGGCGTGTTTAATGTAACAATTTAGACGTCATTCAAATTGTTATCTTGTTACTTACTCCAACTCAAAAGGGTGAAAAATTAAACTGACCAAGCCAAAACCATGCCCAACTTATTGTGAGATCGTGTGTTCTCACGCACATATATGCGTCAAATCATTTGCAACCAATAATATTATTTTAAGATGCAAGTGTGCGTACAGCAGTGGATTTTATGGGGTTTTATGGGGAGTGTTTAACAAGATATAGAGCATGGTTCCGACGTTACTTGTAGTTTAGTGTACACACCGCTCCATTCAGGCTATCCTTTTTGTTGGTCTGAGACTGTATCAAACATAATTACTGATACTACTTAACTTGGAATTTTTGGTTTATCTTTGACAAAAAAAAAATTATTAATTTTTTTTATTACCTAGGTAGTTTGAACCGAAACGGAAGGAAATTAGCGCAGAATATTATTATTTTTAATTAAACTGCATGCCAATTAATTGCTCCTGAAATGCACTCCCAGAATCCGCGATTGCTCCACTTCTATTACTATTAGTTAATTTATAATTAATCTTTAAAAAATTCAATTTTCGAAATTTTTATTTTGCTATAAGACTTAATTGGCATATAGTTTAATTAAAAAAAAATATTATATTCTACGCTAACTTCCATCCGGTGTAGTTTGGGTAGTTTACGCAAAAAGTAGCATTCAATGATATTCTTGTTTATATAATATCATTGATAGCATTTGTTTAGGATATCAGTAGCATACAGAAGTCTTGTTCCCAAATTTCATATTTTAAAATTAAGCCTACTATACAACTTTAACGTAATATTTTGCACCGAACGACTCCAGTTTTTAAAACTTAGATATCTAAAGAGGTCAACTTTGCTGACCACTACCATGCGTTATCAGTTCTTCGCTACACCTCAATACACAAAATATACAAATTCTTAAACGGTAATACCGGATATTAAATCTGAACTAGAGAAATTATCCATCTCTGTCAGACTAATTGCAAACTTGCCACATGTTTTTGTGATAAGCATATAAGCCTATCTCTGTTTAACATACAGCAAGCTGTCACGCTGGCTTGGCGTCTATACCACAGGTCTATACGTATGTTTTGTATCGTACGTAGTGGGTTGCCATGTATTATATTTAAATTTACAATGGCTTATTTAAATAATATTTACCAACTTAAAAGCGATTATTGATAAACAGAGAATATTATATTGTATTAGTTAAACATTCAGTAACTTTTTTGTTTTAACCACCCTAAAATAATAACGGATTTCGTATTTAAAGAATCATTAATTAATAAAAATTAATGAAGAAGCATTTTTAACGGCGTAACTTTACCTAATCTAAAAGAGAGTAATTATATTATGTTGTATATTTAATTAAGTTAAGCTTATAATACATACAACTTATATAGGAATAAATAAAAAAGCTGTGGAAGCTTACTGGATAAGAGTTCGCCTTATGTCTCTTACACGAATAACCTGAGTTCGATACCTGTTACCACTAATGAAATTGTTATCTAAGTGTAGTTTGAAGTGCTGATTTATTTTGTAGTAGGTAGTGAAAAAAATATTGTTTAAGCAAACTTGCATATTGTAAGTAATATATATTATATTTTAAATATTTTTTTGCATCGAGGACTATAGAAGTTCGCAAACACACCTAAGACCAGTGCAGTGGACCTTTTCCTCGTTGTGAGACCCAATCAGAAGCGTTAGTAGCATATAGACTGTTACTTTGCTTATTGACATTTGACTGTAATCACCTTGGAAAAAACGATCTTTTCAAAACAGCAGTGTACTCAACACGCAAGATAGTTAATATGTAGTTGATGAACTTAAAGCCGAAACATTACTTTTCTTATTCTGGATATGTGTTGTTAAATTGCATGTAGGATTCAGGTTTGAAATTATATTGTGTGAATTTTGCGCCGTCAAACATTATTTAAAACATTTTAATTCTTACAATACATGCTTGCAGATGAAGTTTTTTTTTATAGAAGAGGGGGTAAACTAGCATGCGGCTGACCTGATGGTAAGTGACTACCGTCGCCCATGAACAACTGTAACACCAGGGGAATTGCAGTGATTTAAAAAATGACGATTGTTTATTTTACCAAAACCCAGTTGATATATAGCTACCAAATCATTAAAAAAAAACTCCTTTTTAAATTATTAAGTCTTCAAAGATTTAGGTAAAACTTACACGCCTGGCAGCACTACGCACGCATCAGTGGTGGTATACTAAACTATTCATTCACTTTTGCTTTTGCAGTGTACCGTAGTTTGCCAACCAAGTGCCAACTCGGTGTTGATCTGAATTATACTTTTGTGTATGGTGCGGCAAAACGCCGAAATTAATAAGAATATCGTCATTTTTACAACTGTGTTAGTGCGAGTTTTTTGTTATAAAAGTGAAAAATGTGGATGCCATCAACCCAGTGGAGATGGCGCGAGAATGCATTTATTAGATTCCGATAGACTTCGAAAGTTGCAAATGCATTTTTCAAGATGCGTTGCGTTTTGCAATAAATTTTTATAAGAATCTAATATTGTTGTGTTATAAAAATATTCAGTGTACAGTAAAAATGAAGACGCGCCTTTGTTTGGTAGACGTGAGTAATAATTTATTTATATTATGTAGTTTGTCATAAATATATATTTCGTTACACAATGTGTTATAATTCTTCGAAAACTTTTTTGTGTTAGTAAATGTTTATTGTTGTTATCATTTTCCTCTTAACAAATAGGAATTTACGATGTCAGCGAGTGTTTTCCTGTAGAAAGTTGTTATATTTTTCTTTTGCTCGTAACAAGCACAAAGAACTGGCGCGGGCCCAGAGATTCTGCTTCTCGAATTATTTACTATTCACAATACATTAAATGTCACCAGTCGCTACATAATTTATTCAATATCTACGTTGTTTTGTTAGGTGTCGTAGGAAATTATATTTCGGAATATTCCCATATGTTTCACTTCCATAAGCTTAAAATTTATTTTATTGTTGCTTTATATACACGTTGTTGGTATATTATTACTTAGTTACTGTTTGTTAAATAATATTAAAGTAGTTCAGTTTAAGAAAAAAAAGATACCAGACGTAGATTAGAGGATTAGGAATTTAACGAAGGTAGTTAGAAAATAACCCCTCCAAAGAAAGTTAAGTGGACGCTTATGTCATCTGTATATTTAGTAAAAGTAAAGTAAAGTTGCAGTTTATTTACGTCCCACTGCTGGGCATAGGCTTCCTCTCATTTCTGAGAGGGTTTTAGGGCAAGGAAATGTCCGCCGCGCTGCCCCAATGCGTGTTGGCGAACTTCACATGTCTTCGAAATATTTTTCAGACATGCAGGTTTCCTCATGATGGTTTCCTCCACCGCCGAGCACGTGGTAAATCAGCATTTAAAATTGCAATTAAGAATTTCATTGGTGCCGGCGGGGATCGAACCCGGGTTGCTCGAGTACTGTGAAGCTTACAGCGAGCGCTGCTAACCATCTGAGCTACCACGGCTTATCTATATAAATATATTTTATTATTTTACGTGGTAGAGCCATGCTGCTATATTATGGTTGTAGCACGAATGGGTCGGCTCGACCGGGGAAGGACCACGCTCTCACAGAATACCAGCGTAAAATAGCAACTTAACGCTGCTGTGTTTCGTATGGTGTGTGTAGAGATCCAGAGACCCTTTTTACTGGAAACGAGGCATTCCATCTTAGTCCTCACGGGTGACAACGCATCTGCATTTTGATTCGTAATCGAAGATAGATGTAGATGTCTATGGGCCACAGCAACCACTTACCATCAGGTGAACTGTGTGTTCGTTTGTCGCCCTTATCCTATAAAAAAATTGCTGGAGGTTTGCAGTTGTGCGCGCATCACGGAAAAAATACTGGATACATTTCAATTAGGTTTTCTAATTTTAATTTCTTAGACACTTGGCCCTTATCTAAAAAAAATATTGCGATGTCTTCATTTAATTAAAATAATTACCTATTAAAGTTCTAGAAAATAACGATTTTTATAAGAGCTACGTGTTCAGTGATGTTTGTAAGCAACGCGAACAGTCGCGAAAAGTCGCGGTTATCAGCTGATCTCTATATAAAAATCAATTGCTGTCAGTTATTCTCGGAAAGACTCGAAATTGGCTGGACCGATTTTGATGAAATTTTTTGTGTGTGTTTGAGTGAGTCATCCACAATCACCCGTGCGAAGCCAGGGCAGGTCGCTAATAGCTTAATAGTTTTGAGTCTAAGCCAGGTGTCCACTGTAAACTGCTATTATTGAAAAGGAAACGAGACAAGTAAGATAGCCAGGATCCTTCTCCTTCAGCCCCTAACTCTTAGGCCTAATTCAATTTTTTTTAATTAATTGTTAAGCTTATATAGCATGTAGCTTATGTATATAAAATAACATTTTAAACAATTTAAGTTATTATGAATTTAAAGATGTTATGTTAATATTTTATTTTAGATTTCATCAAGACACTAGCCAAGTTGCGAATTTTCATCATATACACTAACCGTAAGCTTAGGTACCTACTTTCTATAAACAAAAACGAGATTGTACAACCAGCGCGTGTTGCCAGTGATGACTTACGGATCTGAGACGTGATCCTTTACTTCTGGCCGTATGCGGAAGCTCAAGGTCGCTCAACGAGCTATGAGGGCCATGCTCGGGGTTTCTCTGCGTGATTAACTTAAAAATGAAAAAAGGTTTTCGAATGGCAGCCTCGTACCGGTAGGCAAAGTGTAGGGCGGCTCCCCACTAAATGGAGTGACGATGATGGTAAGACATGCGGGAAGTCGATGGATGCAGGTGGCTCAGGACCGTGCTTTGTGACGTTCCTTGGGGGAGCTATGTTCAGCTATAACCTTGTGAAGGGCTGAAATGATGACGATGATAATTGTTAAATAAAATTATTGGCCATAGACAGTACTAACAGTTATAAGCCTCTTTAGGTTATTAAAAGAGCAAGGGCTGCATCACAACGTTATTAATTATAATTTTCTATTATATTTAATAACGTTTAATAATTTTGGTTCAACCATGTTGTTCTTACCGTTACAGCCTATCAAAAGTCCACTGCTGAATATTGCCACTCCCATATTTACCATAGATGCCACGCTTGACGGCTGCAGTTGTTTTTTAATTAATTGGAATTATTATCAGGAAGGTCTTATTCATTTCCCCCTAGGTTTTTGCGATATGACATTCACGGAATGATTTTGGTAAACTAGAATAGAATAGAATAGAATAATTTTATTTAATATAGATTATTATTTTTTACATACTTATTGAAAGTCATTCTTTTATTTACCACTGGTTCGGAAAATACCTCTGTTTTGGGAAGAACCACCAGGAAACCCAGCGTGACTTTTTTTGAACATATTTCATATTTCAGATTATGTTAGATTCTCTTAATGCTGCCACTACACGGTCAGAAGCCATGATACGGAGTGCTAATAAAACTAAACGCAATAGGATCGCGATAGATCGTATAGGTAGTAGAGCCACGCTCCAGCTATGTTATGGTTGTAGCACGAATGGCCGACCCATTCGTGCACAACCGTAACATGCTCGACCTGGAAAGGACTACGCTCTCACAGAATACTAGCGTAAAATAGCAGCTTAATACTGCTGTGTTTCGTATGGTGAGTTTAGGGAACCGGAGATGCTTTTTACAAAAAACGAGGCATTCCACTGGAGATCCTTTTTGAGGCATTTCATCTTTGTCCTCAGGAGTGGAAACATATCTACATTTTGATTCTTCATTGGGGATAAATGTAGATGTCTATGGGCCACAGCTTCCACTTACCATCAGGTGAACTGTGTGCTCGTTTGTCACCCTAATTCTATAAAGAAAAAAACACTGTCCGCGTGTGGTACTGCGATAGTAAATATCCCATTATTTCGTCAATAATTTTCGCTAAGATTGCATTTGTTACTGTTTTCATCATCCATGTCCATTTCACAATCACTGTTATCGTTGCAAAGATTTTCATTATCTTCATCTTCAGTCTGTGAGATGAGTTAGTAACATTTTCCTTTAGTTTCTCGACCTGCTTATGACCTAGTTGTAGATTGCTAACTAGATAATTTTTTTGTAGACTTGCAACTAATATTCGGCTGTTATTCGGTATTTGGCCTGTTCGGGTACCTACTTTTATCCTATTCCGTTGATTACTGAATATCTAGGTAGTATTCGGTCGAATACCGAATACTTAAGTAAGAGGTTTTGTTGTAGTCAGATATATGGTAAAATGAAAATATTTATTTATAAAAGTAATCATAGGTCAAATAATCAACTTCCATATTATAGAAATTTTAAAAAGAACTATCAGATAAAAGTCTACGTAATTCGTATTTAAAGTGGAAGATAATGGTGCAGAAAGACAATTTTTTTTTTCATTTTAAGGTAGTAATTTACCTGGGTTCTTCTCGTAGACAATCCCAGAATGGACGCCTGAAGAATAAACACAACTTCCTTCCCGGCCGAACACTTTCGCCTAATATTAGGCCATTTGGCCAGGAAGTCTGCAGAATATTCAGTATTCGGCGTGTGGCGGAATATTCTGTTCGGTGCAAGTCTATGTCTTTGTCTATCCCTTAACGTAGTGAATGGATGTTATTTATTTTCGACACTTAGCTTCTGGACATTCCCTTTCAATTGCAGTTTTAGTGCGTAGGAGGTCTTCTTCACTATAAGCCACTTTAGCAGTGGTCTTTTGAGGTTTTTGGACATATCTGTTAAAAATATATAAAACATCACTAAGGTGTAATGGCCTTAACTTGAGCGGCATAACCCCAAACTATCGTTTTGTATCGAGTTGAAAATTAATAATAAAAAATAAAAAATTTTGTACAACCAACTTCAGTATAAATTGTTAAGAATAACTCATAAACTATTGGTCAGACCTTGATCAAATTTATATATGTAGGACCACATGTGAATCACCAGCTTTCAAATAAAAAAGAATTATCGAAATCGGTTCAACCAGTAAGAAGTTTTGAGGTAATACACATAAAAAAAACATACAGTCGAATTGAGTACCGTCTCCTTTTTCTGCCGACTTCCAAAAACTCTCTGTGAAACTCGTGTGGTCCCATATGATTTTGATCAAGGTATGACCAATAATTTTCGAGTTATTCTTAATGACTTATATTGAAGTCGGAAGTCAAAATTTTAAATTATGAAGTCGGTAGAAAATATAGAGAGACAAATGTTTAAAATAGTTTGTCATCGCTAAATATAATGTTTTAGTACGTAAATTAACAATACAAGCATTAAATTAGTACTAAAATTTTGAACTTATAGATAAAAATAATCAGCATTAATAATAGATAGATCTACGCGGTCGCAAACAAACACACGCACATAAATTTTGCTCATTCGTTATACACCAAGACTACGTGAGGTGTTTCTATTAACGTTATTTGTATATCAAGTTTTTAATAATAATTTTAAATAAAATAAAAATTATATGTGTGTAAATAAAATTTAAATCAAGTATTTTATATCAAGTTATTTTGGTGAGCGGTATTACCCGATGAACGCCATTCCACCTGCTTCCTCTAATTTATTAATTACTAGCGATTTCTGGATATCGAGAACAACGCCACCTACCGAGTCCAATTGTGAATCTAAGCCATTCTCTAATCAATTTAATCACACAAACAAAATTTCATCAAAATTGGTCCAGCACTTTAGGAGTTAAGTCACATACACACAGACAGAAGAATTATAGATAACGGTGTCAAAACTTAAATAGAAATTGCCACAAAACTAGCTCAATATCGGGCACTATAATAGATAAATCTACCTTGATTTAACTGTCATCCATTTAATTGTAACACCGTGTCTATTTTTAGTCGCTCATATTATATCGTTGTGTTTTTGTCACCATCGCACTGCGCTGTCAGTTTGTGATTTTCTGATTAAATTCATTATAATGCCTGAATACATATTGTAAGATTTGTGAGATAACCGTCATGAAGGTTTTACAACGCGTGAACGTGAAACTACACGTCGAATTAAAATTGGTTTTGAGTCGACATCTTAATTTCTTAATAATATAATCTACTACTTGTGCTACTACAGGGCTAAGCACTCTTTTTTATAATGTGTGAGTGACAAACGAGCATACAGTTCGCCTGATGGTAAGAGGATGTTGTGACCCATAGACATCTACGTTTATTCTCAATTATGAATCAAAATGTCATTCCTAAATCTTAGTTCTAGTCATCCCTTAGGACTAATCCAGTAAAAATGGTCTCCGATTCTCTACATTCACCATACGAAACGTGGTCCTACCCGCGTTTAGAAGACTCATTTGTGCTACAACGATAAATATAGCTGCAGCGTGGCTCTACTACTTATAAATCTATGAGCTACACAGCATCCACTTACCATCAAGTGGACTGTGTGCTCGAATTTTACCCTTACTTCTAAAAAAAAGAAAAAAACAGTGTATTAAGCTAATAAACATTGTGTGAGTCGTGTCAGAAGCCGAGTCAGTAATTAAATTTTAAAACGACGTTGCGCCCGCTGGGGTTAGCTTTGATTGCAGTTTAATTGTGTTGGAGTGCATTTTATGTTTTTTTTTAATTTGTATAGTTGGTTAGATATTTATTTCTATATACATTTTCTTAAACCATTATAATTTAATAAAAGTAAAGTAAAGTTGCAGCCTATTTACGTCCCACTACTGGGCACAAGCCTCCTCTCATTTCTAAGAGGGTTTTAGGGCAAGGAAATATCCGCCGCGCTGCCCCAATGCGTGTTGGCGAACTTTTTTTTCTTATTTCTCAGACATGCAGGTTTCCTCACGATGTTTTCCTTCACCGCCGAGCACGTGGTAAATCAGCACTTAAAATTGCACTTAACAATTTCATTGGTGCCGGTGGAGATCGAACCCGGGTTGCTCGAGTACTGTGAAGCTTAGAGCGAGCGCTAACCATCTGAGCTACCACGGCTCTTTATTTTAATATAATATTAAAATATATTTTTTATAAGTCCTTCTCCCCTTTTCCTTCCATGGCCACAGAACCTTTTTCTCCTTTACTCCTTTCCTCCATTTCATCTGGGTAGGTAGGCTCTCTTACCTATTTTTATATGGTGAGTGTAGAGAACCAGATACCCTTTTTACTGGAAACGAAGCATTCCATCTTATTCCTCAGGGTGACAAAGCAGCTGTATTTTGATTCGTCACCGAGGATAGATGTAGATGTCTATGCGCCGCAGCAACCACTTACCATCAGGTGGACTATGTGCTCGTTTGTCACCATATCCTATAAAAAAATGTGTGCGTAGATTACAGTAGTCACGTACTATCAAGTGAGATGTAAGTTCGTTTGTTATGTCAGATATACTCGTATAATAAAATTATCCTTCCAATCAAATAATCCATAAATGTTTGATCAGTGTTAGAGAGACACTTCATCTTCTACACACATGACAAATTACAATTAAAAATAAAACAAGTGACTTATAAACAAACAAACAAAAATAAAATAAAGAAATGAAGTGCGTCCATTATATGTATGCAAACGCACATTAAAAAAAAAGAAAAAGAAAAACCGTGTGCTATTATGAAGTGGTGGAAGCTACCGTCTCAGCATTTAGAGTCCCTTTTAACTTTTAACTTATTTTATTTTTTATTATTTGTTGATAAAGCGGCAACAGAAATACACATTCTGTGCAAATTTCAACTGTCTACCTATTACGGATCATGAGATACTGCCCGCTGACAGACAGACGGACGGACAGCGGAGGCTTATTAATAGGGTCCCGTTGGTTACCCTTTGGGTACGGAACACTAAAAAGGAAGGATAGAGTTCCAAGATACAGTTTCTTACTAGTTTGTGCATATAATTTAACACTTCCTATATTTTTTTGTGTATTTATTAAACAAGTTGCCAATCTTTTAGAGCAATTATTACTTCCTAGTTCCGATATATAATAAGTAAACATATTATTTGCGATTTTTGAATTTACTAAATTTTCGTCGGTGTTGTCTTTCACCGTAATTATGACGAATAAATTAAAAAAATTGTTGCTAGGTCTAGCAATATCTGACAACACGCAGTGTAGTAGCGTGGTGAATTTTACTCTACTTCATTATCTCCTCCGAAATACGAAAAAGATATTTATAAATAACTAGAGATAAAAAAGGCCAGAGAATTTTGCCCCAGTAATTGTCTTTCCAAAAGTGCCGATAGGAAACTGATATTCAGCGGCTCTCATACTTTTATAGATTCTAAATTAAGTACCGTATCGAAATTTGGAACCGGTTTTCAATCCCACAAAATATCTTTAGATTGTAATTAATTAATACACGTGGTAGAGCCGTGCAGCTATATTATGGTGTAGCACGAATGGGTTGACTCCACCGAGGAAGGACCACGCTCACACAGAAACCAAGTATAAAATAGCAATTTAATGCTGCGGTATCCCGTATGATGAGTTTAGAGAACCGGCACCCTGTTTACTGGAAACGAGACATTCCTTCTTAGTCGTCAGGGTTGGTAACACATTTACATTTGACATTTTCAGAAATCAAAATGCAGATACGTCGATTGATGTACATATATGTCTATGGACCACAGCATCCACTCACACACAGGTGGAATGTGTGTTCGTTGGTCACGTTTTTTTCTATAAAATAACCGTTTGGTTCTACTGTCTGGAATATCAACAACAAAGGGATGAAGACCCGCCGACCACCTAGTTTTCCGATGCTGGAGAGGAGAAGGAGGAATAAGCGTGGAATTCCTGCGCACACTCACCGAAATACATCCTATAGAATACCGAGAGGCTACTCTGCGCCTGTGCTCGAGCCCATATTATGTAACAGCAGTACTCCATGCATGACCGGGCTTGCGCTTTATATAAGGTAAGAAGCTGCCCGGCATGAAGTACCGCTGCACCCTTGCAAGGAAACCAAGTTTCCTTGCGGCTGCTTTGGCTCTGAACTCAATGAACCGCCCATTGTTGAGGTTCGGAGAAAGTTCAACCCCTAACAACTGAAGGCGGTGAGTGTACTCCAAGGATACATTCCGGAAAGTAGGAGCCAATGTGAGCGAGCTCCTTTTAGCGGTGACAAGACACGCTTGTGTTTTGGAAGCGTTAAATCTCATGAGATTGGCATCGCCCCTTGCGGAGACTGGCTGTAGTGTGATACTTACACACTCAACTATAGCCTCTCTTTCTAACTGGATTTGATCCCGACTGGCCTGGGCACTTGGTTGGTCTCTCCACAACTGTGCTGTCGTCAGGATACCCATAGATACTGGGAGTGAGCAGATCATTTATATGTAGTAGGAAGAGAATTGTGGAGAAAACGAACCCCTGAGGAACACCGGCGTTAGTCACAACAGTAATGGATGAGCAGCCATCGACGACGACCCGGAGAGACCGTTCACTCAGATAGTCCTTCACCCAGACAATGAGGCCAGGGGATAAGCTGTACGATGAAAGCTTACCCAATAGACTAGCGTGCCAAGCCCTGTCAAAGGCCTTCGAAATACAGAGGGAAACAGCAAGTGCTTCACTACTGTTCTCGAGGGCTTCGCCCCATATGTAAGTGGCATACACTAGAAGGTCCCCAGTTTATCGATTTCGGCGAAACCCGTACTGGCCATCACTGAGGAGATCATTTTACTCTAGGTATGCCATGAGGTGGGCGTTCAATATACGCTCCATAATCTTGCAGAGTATGGAGGTAATAGAAATTGGCCGATAGTTGGCAGGATCGGCACGGCTACCTTTTTTAGGCATAGGCTGCACATTGGCCAGCTTCTAAGATTTGGACACTATTCCAGTTCTGAATGAGAGGCGGAACAAGCGTGTCAGTCAACACAGGAGACAACTTAGGTGCACAAACCTTTAGAACAAAGCTGGTATACCATCAGGACTACTAGCTTTATTCACGTCTAGATTTCGCAAGATTTTAACCTCCTTGTTCGTGATACGGGCCTCTGACATAGCGGTAGCGCAGTGAGGTAATTAAGATGGTACGCTGTTGCTACTATCCAGACGCGAATTGCAAACAAAAAGAGAAGCAAACAAGTCCACTTTGTCCTTAGGCGCATGCGCCAGTGAGCCATCTGATTTTACCAACGGAGGCCAACCAACCAACCAACCTACCAACGAGTATAGACCGACAGAACTTTGTCCCGACCGCTTTAGCGAAATACCAAAAAGCTCTACTGCCAGATGGTTTGACAGAGAGCTTTGTACCGATGCGTTTAATGCGGTCGAAACTGGCTTGGCGGAATGCCTTTTTGCAGGACTTGATGGCTTGGTTAGAGGCTCTCTCCTTAAAGCTAACATCCGGAGCTTTGCGGTCTTGAACATCGACCCAGAATAAGTACGCTATATGCTTGTGCTTTTCAGCATGAGCGCACTCGGCGTTGAACCATGGGCGAGCTTTACCACCAATGGGCACGTCAGCAAAGGGGATGAAATACTTCATCGCTTGACGTATCACATCGGTTACGGAATTCGCGCAGCTCGAAGGGTCTTCAGACAAGAAGCAGACCTGCCGCCAAGGATAAGATACAAAGAAATGCTACATCTTATCCCAATCTGCTGATTTTTATCGCCACACTCGTCGCACAACGTGGAAATCATAGTTACGTGGGGAATATAACGACACAGATTTCACCATACAGTGGTCAGATGTTCCCAAGGGTGAGGTAACCTGAACATCGTACCTGTCTGGATCGTTCATCAGCAGAAGGTCGAGGCAGTTGGCTGTGTGCCCATCCACATTAGGTAGCCTAGTCGCTTGTTGTACCAGTTGGGAGATCCCCAGCGACAAGGCAAAATTCCACGCCTCTCTCCCAGCGTGGTCAGTCTTCTGGCATGGGAACAGTCAGACAGGCATTAAAGTCCCCCAGATAAACCAACTGTGCATTATGGTACCGATTTAAAGCCACATCAGAGGCTTTACTGAGGTGTTTAAACAGCCTAGTTGTTTCCTGGTCATCGCTGTGCGATCGGTAGACATAAAAATAAATATTTTTATCCATTCCTGTATCTATCAATACCCAGATCGTAGAGAAAGTGAGATATTCAAGGTGACGGAGACGCTTACAGCAAATGTCGTTGCGGACGTAACCAAGGTACGCCGCATCTGGAGGTCTCAGTCAAGAAGAGTAAGTATGGCTGGTCAGTCTCAAGGTGGTAATGGACTGCATTGAGATTACAGTGCAGCCCTCGGATGTTTGTAAGGTGCACTTTGATGGAGAGGGAGTGCAACCGCTGTACAAACTTACTCTTCTTTTCCCTTTTTTTCATAAATGGTGGGAGTGAATAGGTTGAGAGAATGGCAGTTGGTTGAGGCGTCACACATATAACCTAGGGACGCAAACAGAGTCACAACATCGATGGTACCTAGCATGGAGATCGCGGGGACGTCCGAACCCTCCTGGAAATCGTCACCAGGCCCTTTCCTCCGGTCACCAACCGGCTTGGTGGAGCCATCCCAGGATTTTTCTGACACTAAGAAACGGCCGCGTCGCAACCGGTTCGTATGCGCAACGTAACTATTCTCCCTAAGAAATGGGTCTCAACTATCATCATACTGGAACACGATTTGCATCATTTGGCGGTATGTCTTTGCCAGATGGGTGGCAACTAACCCTCGGCCGGGCCTCTCACTAGTAGAGGACCAACCTACCACTAATATGTAGTACTGCTTGTTTAGCACTACTCAGGGGATACGTGTAGGGAATCAGGATTTAATTAATTCCTACGGACGCGAGCAGCTTCATTCCCCAAGTTTATTACTGATATCGCAATGAACCGCTCGTGTAGTGGCGGAGTAAAAATACCCACTACCCCATACACTCCCATGGGTGTCGTAAGAGGCGACAGATGGAAACAAATCAGACGATGGACAACAGCGACTTAATAACGACTAAAAATAAAAAACTGTGCTTGTTGTGTGTGTTGTCTCGCTTGCCAAGCGGTCTCGCTTGCCAAGCGTGACAACTATGGCAAATGAGGCAATCTATGTTCAGCAGTGACTTTAATAGGCTGCAACGATATACGCAATGAACTGAACCGGGAACCGGATTTTTAATTCTCACCAATGTATAGCCACGTATAGCTGAGCCCAGCATGCATTAAAATGCCTATTTTGTCAGTAGACAAACAGTAGTCAACAACACATCAAAGTTTTATCGTAATAGGATAGCTGGTGTTATAGCCTTATACCAAGGAAAATTAAGTTTTATTTACAGTAACTAATACACCGAATTTCACTCGGTTTTCTAGAAAATATAATCTCAGGGATGACATCTATCTAGATAAACTTGAAAAGCAGTGAGAAGAAGATTGATTGTCTCGTTATCGCCTATTGAAGCGATAAATCCTTTCAATATGTTAATATAAACAAAGCATTTGATTTGGAAAGGCCCATACGACAGTAATGTTTCTGCCATACATTACGGTGCATCAGGACATGTCCCCGGTTTAAAGCGACAACGCTTTAAATATACCACGTGTCCTAGTGAGTTGTTCGGGTATTTGAATTATAAATAGTATTAGTTTGATTTTTTTATAGTTTATGTGCACAAATGGCGACACAGTCCACATGATGGTATGTGATGTGGATGCTGTGGTCCAAAGACATCTATCCTCGGTTAAGAATCAAAGTGCAGATATGTTGCCATACCTGAGGACTAAGATAAGAATACTTCATTTGCAAAAATAGAATCAGCGGTTCTCTACACTCACCATACTAAACCAGCATCATTAAGCTGCTATTTTACGTTGAATTTTTTTTTATAGAATAAAGGTAACAAGCAGGCACATAGACCACCTGATGGTAAGTGCTTGCTGTGGCCCATAGATATATAGATAGATCTAGATATCTATCCTCGATTACGAATTAAAATGCAGATGCGTTGTCACCCGTGAGGACTAAGATGGAATGCCTCGTTTCCAGTAAAAAGGGTCTCCGGTTCTATACACTCACCATACGAAACACAGCAGCTTTAAGCTGCTATTTTACGCTGAATATATATGATATGATTTTTGATTTTTTGACATGATTATTCTATGATATATGTACATCAGGTATACATATTATATCAGATATACCTCCAATCTTAAAAACACGATTGCACAACCAGTGATGACTTATGGATATTAGACGTGGTCCTTCACTGCTGGCCGTATGAGGGAGCTCAAAGTCGGTCAGCGAGCTAGGAGAAGGCTGTGCTCGGGGTTTCCGCGCGTGATAGACTGACTATATGCATGTCTTGCCATGCAGGAAGTCGATGTATGCAGATAGCTCAGGATCGTGATTTGTGGCATTCCTTGGGGGTTCAGCAGTGGAGTTGCGAAGGATTGTAATGATGAATGATGATAATATACTATAATATGAAACGAGTTTTTTAACTATTCTTGTTATGTCCCATTGTTATTCTAAATGTCCCGGTTGAGTTCCAACATTTATGGTAACTGTACACTAATAGAATTGGCGAAGACCCTATCAATAGTATAATATTGGCCTCGGTCAATTGGTAGCGTGCTGAGAGTCGGCCGGCGTGTTATTACTTCATAATTATTGTTGCGTGTACTTGCCACGAGCTGTTGTTAGCTTTTTGTACATACATAGAAATGTGCAGTAACGTTTGTATTAACTAGATAGATACACCGCCATCTATCGAAAGCAATAGGATACTTTTGGTAATAATAATAATAACTCCTCGTAGGTCTAGCTCTAGTGGTTGTAAACGCGACTGGTGATCATGAGCTCCAAAAAACCATAAGCAGAGGATCCACGTATGATTTTTTCAAATCCTTAAAAAACTCCAGCTTGACATCGCTGGGGTCAGCGACTGTCGCATGATTTCTCTCCGCAACTCAATTATTAGGGTTGAACTTAGACCGGTCGGGTGCAAGTCAATTGGCGGGTCACATTTATGACACTGCGCCGTTCTGATTGCGTTTTAATTGGTTTAAACATTGGCTTTGTTGTTCGAACTTAAAATAATTTAACTGTAGTGACACATCGTTTTATTTGTAACTGTCAAATAATGTTGTTCGTTCTTTTTCTATGAGTACCTAAGTATACCAATAAAAAGTAAACTTTAAGCAAAAAGTAAATGTTAATTTTATTTTAATTGGGGCTTAATTTTTGTTTTTCTTAATTTTACTTACTTAACTTAATTTCAGCTTTTCTGTTGAAATTATTCCATTCCTTTTAGTCTTTTAAGGGGTTTTTACTTTTTATTAAAAGTAACTTTTTATTGGATTGGGGGTGAGCCGCTCGCGTCCAGGCTTCGACCACCTAACCCTAGGCAAACCCTACACGTGTTCCCCGGGTGGTGCTAAACGAGCGACAAAGCCGAAAGGATAGACTCGGCTCCTCGCCGAATGGTAGTGGCGTGAAATCTACCAGCCCTTAGTTCGCACCATGAGCCAACAAATAAAAGTATGGCCCCGAGTTCCTGGCGCCCCTTTAATAGGGCAAGGGTGTGAAGAATCTTTGGGGGAAAAACTGGCGACGAAGTTCGCCACCCGTCACGTTCTGTCTCCCGGATGGGGTGAAAAGTGGATTGCGAAGACCCGTCTGGCTATGCTGAATGTATGTGGAGTAATGAATGATAAGATGGATGAAGTATGCGAAATGATGAATGGTAGAGGAATAGACGTGTTATGTGTAAGACGAAACGAAAGAGAAAGGATGCCACTGCAAATGGCATGTATACCGCTTACTGGTCTGGTGTAGACGAGACCGAGAGGGCATGCCAGGGAGTCGGTGTCATCCTTTCAGAAAGAATGGGTCAATGTGTGAAAGAGTATGAATGTGTAAGCCCGAGGCTGCTATGGATATAAATGAAAGTAGGATTAAAGAAGTTGTTTGTGCTAAGGGTGTACGCCCAAGATATGTCTAAGCCCACTTATGTCCAAGAGCAGTTTTGGGACATGCTAAGAATGGTGTTGATGAAAAATGAGGGAAATTAAAATATTATTATGTTAGGAGATTTTAATGGAAAGATTGGCGTGAAAAGATCTGGCTGTGGAAGGATATTGGGAACGTTTGGTGATGAAAGTATAAATGCGAATGGTGAAGACCTCCTCACCGTATGTGTGGAAAAGAATATTTTTGTGACGAACACTTTCTTTCTTATAAGAGGATTAACATGTATACACGGGAAAGAGGTGACGATAGAAGCATGATAGATTTCATAATTGTGGATGAAAAAATGAGGAGCGCAGTGGTAGATACAAGGGTTTACCGGGGGTCCAACGGAGGGACGGATCATTACTTGGTCTTATGCCGAATCAATGGTCTAATGGAATTCAGGCGTTGGCGGCATCGGACATCTGTGTCTACACTGCGTTACATTGTATAAGAATAGAGAGGTTACAAGATGAAGGTGTGAAAGAGAAGTATAAATGTAGACTGAGGGAAAATATAAGTGGTTTGAATGAATTGCATATGAATGATTTAGACTTGAAGATTTTAACATTTACCTCCTTAGCCCGTTACAAATATCGCGACTCTATTTAAATAGCATACCTAGTGCATATAAATGATGCAAACGTGAGCACGTGTAACGGACGATCCTCGATGAATTGCCCAGCGTGCGATATATTACAAGTACTCGTAGGTTATTTTGCATTAGTACATTTATTAATGCATTGTAGGTAATCACTATTCCGTGATGCGTCCACGTATTCACCTGACCTGTGCATTCATTGTAAAAGTAGTTTATTTCATAACATCTATGTATAATACGTGGAGAGAAAACATTGTACATTTTTAAGCATATTGCGTACACGGAAGAGTGTGAGAACTGGCATAGTTAAAGTTTATATGGAGAAGGTAGTATGCAGAAAGTTTAAATTGAAATATAAATCTTTGATAATGACGCAATAATAATAAAAAATTGCGGTTGCCAACACGCCTGCCAAGCGTGGCAACTATGGCAAATCCAGCCTAAGTGGCAATCTGTGGGAGAAGCCTATGCATCAATGAAAATTAAAAAGGAGAAAAACTGATCTAAGCCTTAGATTAAAAAAAAAACGAAAAATCATTCAATTGCCAAGTCCGTACAAAAATGGTCATAGTTTTCTATCCAGTGGCATCCTAAGATATAAATGACTGTAACGAACCTGTAAACCAAAAGTGCCACGAATGAAACAGTAGGCCTACAATAACTATTAATTAAAAGATAAACGAAAGTGGTATGTCAGGATCGGTCTATTGGTGATCGATCTCGACGCAAAGCTTCAGTGGGGCCCCCATATATTCAAACTAGCAAGCAGACTAAGCTCTGCAGCTTATGCTGTAAAAAAACTAGAGATCTCACTAATGTCGAGATAGCTAGACTAGTTTATATCAGTTATTTCCATAGGATAGTCTTATGGGACTTTGCTGCGAAGAAATGCGGCTGATTTGGAAACTATTTTGTTTTGCAGAAGAAGGCCATAAGAGCTATTTACAACCTTAAACCGAGAGAGTCTCTTAGAAAAAGTTTTAAGAAATAAATATATTACCTTTGGCCTCTCAATATATTTACGATAATTTAATGTATGTTCATAGAAATAAAGATAGTTTTAGTAAAAAAAGTGATATACACTCTGTAAACACTAGGAACAAACACAAGCTAGTGATACCAGTCTCTCGACTCCACAGAGCCAGCAAATTCATTCTTGTAGCAATGTATACGCTATTACAACAAAGTCCCAGAAAATATACAAGGTATCTCTATTACCAAGTTTAAATATTTAATTAAACAAAAATTGTATAAAAAGGGTTATTATAATATAAAAGAATACATGGTTGATAATAACCCCTGGGAATGAGGTGGTCGCCTCCAAGCTGTTTTTAAAATAAATTTTGTAAATAGTTTGTAATCTGTAATACTCGTATTGTAAAATTTATTTTAAATAAGTCCTGCTGGGTTTCTTGCTGGTTCTTCCCAGGACAGAGGACGTTTTTCGAACCAGTGATAAAGTAAAAAAAAAATACTTTCAATAAGAATTACTTGTAATTAATATTGAATAAAAAAATATTCTATTCTATTGTATTCTCTGCCTACCCCGCAAAGGAAAACGTTAAGCTAAAGTAGTAATGCATAAGTTGTTTTCTTAGCTAGTATTCCGACCAAAGTAAGAACGCCTAGGCAAAACAAAATGGGTACGACTTGTAAACAAATAGGTAGCCTGGGTAAGCAAATAACTGGCCTGGGCGTGTGCTTGGGTTCGTTTACGATGCTTTATGGGCTTATTTAGGTCCCCGAGTAACTTGGCTCTACTTATTACATCAATAAACTTAATGTGATGGTCGTAAATTGTGGTGGCATGGTGGCATACATGCTTTGCAATTTGTATTGACCACTTCGTTGAAGATTCTAATAAATTTCCTTGCAATGTTAACATTATTACGTGGGTTCGATCAGATAAAAGTTTACGGGTTACAAAGGCATCGTTGGACCACACTTTAAAGGTATTGATTTTATAACTTATGTTTGCGGTTTAGGTCAGATGCCAGAAGCATCTGCATTTTGATTCTTAATTGAGGATAAATGTATGGGCCACAGCTTCCACTTATCATTAGGTGGACTGTGTGCTCCTTTGTCACCTTTATTCTATAAAAAAAATTGTATGCTTATTAACGCGGTGCACAAGGCTGACTAATAAGATCGAACTCTGGTTCGTGTAGGTACGTATAATTTTACGGCGGGCATTTAAACCAGGAGCTACCGCGGCTATATAATAATTGCAATGAACTGTACATATTGTAAACGGAATAAGCCGACGGACGTGTATATAAATACCTTACGGCTGCGTGTAGTGTTACATTTAGACGCAATATATGATAATATGTATTTTTAGAATAAGGGTGTCAAAATTGCGCACACCTGATAAGTGTATGTTGTAGCTAAAGACATTTAAGTAGATATATGATGGATTCAGATGGCTGAATCTGAATGACAGGGTGAGAAATAGTGTGATAAGAGAAATGTGTGGTTTGCAAGATGATGTTGTGACTAGGATTAAGAAAGGAATGCTTCGGTGGTTTGGTCATGTAGAAAGAATGAATGAGGAAAGAGTGACAAAGCAAATTTATGTTGCAGAGGTGAATGGCAGAGTCGGGAAGGGTCGCCCTAGGCGAAAGTTTATCGACCAAATTGGCGATATATTGAAAATGGGCCAAATTAAGAGTACCTTTAACCGACGAGCGTGTATGCGTAAGTATATGGATGTGGAGGAAGCGAGAGAGGTGTGTCAGGATCATGCCAAGTGGAAGTCCAAAGTCTCTGCCTACCCCTCTGGGTGACAGGCGTGAGTGTTTATGTATGATATGTATTATGTATGTAAATATATTTAAATCTCTTTGGTTGTAGCCCATATAAGTCTACGTCTATCTTCGATTAGGGATCGAAATGCAGATGCGCTGTCACCCCTTAGGACGAAGATGGAATGCCTCGTTTCCAGTAAAAAAAGTCTCCGCATCATTACATCCACCATACGTGACACAGCAGCATTAAGCTGCTATTTTACGCTGGTATTCTTATTTATATAGAAAAAGGGTACATACAAGCACACAGCTCACCTGTTGGTAAGTGGATGCTGTGGCCCAAAGACATCTACATTTATCTTTGATTAAGTATCAAAATGCAGATGCGTTGTCACCACTGAGGACTGATATAGAGTGTCTCGTTTCCAATAAAAAGGGTCTCCGGTTCATTGCACTCACCATAGGAAGCACTGCAACACTAAGCTGCTATTTCACGCTGGTATTCTGTGAGAACGTGGTCCTTCCCCGTTCGATCCGACACATTCGTGTTAATACAATCATAATATAGTTGCGGCGTGCGAGAAGTATGAGTGCAAACACAGTTGCACTATTTATTTCTCCATTTTTATAGTCCGATGAGACGGCAATCTGAGACTACCGGAGAGATCAGGTGCGGTACCAACAGCTTTATGTGTTATCCAATGCATGGAGTTGAAACACCGCCAACTTCCTGACTTCAGACTGCTACTGCGAATTTCTCAACAGAAAAACCCAATAACTGATTTTGGCCCAACCCGGGACTTTAACCTGGGACCTCACGATGAGCAGTCGCGCATGTTACAACTAAACCAATGAGGTAGTCAATAAGAATCATTCATCCATTTCCATTACAGTCAATAAAAATACCATTGATTTTGACATAGTTCCTACGTTTGACAGGTAGGTAGGCAACCGTAGTTGTTATAATTCTGAATTGTAATCAGGAAGATGCTGCTGCCCCCCATGTTTTTCATTTCCTGTTTAATACGGTCACTTTTGTATTACTCAATAACTACAGCCTTATTTGCATATATAACTTTGTGATATGATAGCTAGTCATCAGTCATTCAAATAATTAAGGGTCAAAAGGGCGCCGCTTTATCGACGCCATTTTGACAGTCGATAATATAGTAAATATTTTAGTATTGGATAGTATAGTTAGTTTTATTTAAGTTGATTTTTCGAAGTGTTCCTGTTTATTGCCAAGGCTTGCTTGCTATTTTTTTCTTAATTTATTAGTTATAGTATACGACATTGTGTATTTGTCTCTGGCTTCCTTCTAGTTTTGGTTTTATAGGGCGACAAAGCTTAAGGTGACCATATTACACTTACGTACCTTAGATGTTATTACACTGCCACTATACGGTTTCAAAGTTACATTGGCTCAAACGGTTGTACTTATCCATCAAAAAGCCCGAACTTTATACATGGATTTATCACAGGATACCAGCGTGAAATAGCAGCTTAATGCTGCTATGTTTCGTATGGTTAGCGTCGATAATCAGAGATCCTTTAGCAACTTTATAAGGCGCAGGTTCGGCCTCACATGGAATACTGTTCCCATCTCTGGGCAGGGGCTCCCCAGTGCCAGCTCCTTCCACTTGACCGCATCCAGCGCAGAGCGGCTCGAATCGTCGACGACCGAGTCCTTTCCGATCGGCTCGACTCATTAGCGCTGCGAAGAGATGTTGCATCTCTTTGCATTTTCTTTCGCATCTACCATGGGGAGTGCTCTGAGGAATTGTTCGGATTAATCCCAGCCGCCAAATTTCACGAACGCACATCGCGGCAGAACTCCCGATACCATCCACACCATCTGGATGATTGGCGGTCCACCACTGTGCGATTTAGAAGATGTTTTCTCCCTCGCACGACTTCCTTGTGGAATCGATTACCATCAGCGATTTTTCCGGACCGATACGACTTAGGGACCTTCAAGAAAAGAGCGTACTCCTTTTTAAAAGGCCGGCAACGCATCTGCAATTCCCTCCCTGGTGTTGCAGTTGTTCATGGGCGGCGGTAGTCACTTACCATCAGGTGAGCCGCATGCTCGTTTGCCCCCTCACCTATAAAAAAAAATCCTTTTTACTGGATAGGAATAATTCCATCTTAGTCCTCAGGGGCGACGTGGTATCTGTATTTTGAATCGTAATTAAGGATAAACGTAGATGTCTATGGGTTACAGCATCCACTTACCATCAAGTGAAGTGGTTATATTTACTTCTGTAAACAATTGCTTCTTATTTATATGACACCCACCCCTGAAGTACCCTTGAATACCTTTTTTATTAAAAAAAAGAATAATTAAAATTAATTTAGCCATTTCTGAGTAACCGTGAACATTCATAAAAGACCGGCATTGAATATTTGTTAAAAGTTGACCAATATATCTATAAACATCTTACAACAGAGCACAGGCCTGTTCTTTGGTATTTCAGTTGTGAAGATCTTGCTTTTTTATTTTGCGATTCAGCCAACTTAATTGCACTGTGACAAAACAATTCACACAAACGTCACATGTGCACTATTAAAAATAAATCATAAAGATAAATCACCTCGCGCCCTGAGTGCTTTGTAATTAAGAGCTATATTTGATAGAGCTATACGAGTCACTGTGTACAGACAGAACGATGTGCAAATAAAACAACAGATTGCGTTGTTCAAACGTCAGGGACCTTGTACCGCGATAAGAGCCGCTTTGCTCTTATTTTTGGAACAAATAAAAGTTATTTTTGTGACTTATCAACGTTCAATGTACCGGCAACATTTTTATTAATAAGCTAGCTTTGCCTGGCATGTGTTGCAAAGCCATTTTAGAAACCATAGCGGGCACGCACAATAATTCACCAAAGTTTAGTCGTGTTCGGATAAATGGTAGTATAAGAGCGAATAGTATAATGGTATAGTAGAACGAATTGAAAACGAACAAGCAAAATGTTTATTTTTATTTATTAGATAAATTTATATTTGTACAAGCTGCTCCCGGCCCGTTTCACTGGGCAGATGACATTTTAATATAATATACAGAGTGATTTTTCAAAGGATAGTCAAATTTTAAATTTATGTTGAAATATATAAATAATGATATACCGTTATTGCAGGTTTTGAAAATACGAGTAAATATTGCTGCTCCTGCTTTTATTTGAAATTATTCCAATTTGAATGTGATTTACGGGTAACAACGTTTTTTTGCCCACTGATCGAACCTTACAAAATGTGTGCGTGAGCAGTAAAGTCAGTCAAAGTAATTGATTACCGCGTATTTTCTACCGACTTCAAAAAGGATACGGTACTCAATTCGACTGTGTTTTTTAATGTGTTTTACCTCATAACTTTTTACTGCGTGAACCGATTTCGATGAATCTTTTTGAAGTGAAAACTTCTTTAGCGGCGTTGTGCACTTTTTTTGTAATGGGTGAAAAATGTTAAACTCGCGTCAGGTCACGTGTCCTGATCGAAAATTCGTAAGACGGACGGAGAGAAGACAGCCGGCGCGGCGTAGGAGAGGAAGTAAGTTAGGTTTAATTAATTTTTATTTATTAATTAATATAATTTTATTATTAAGATTAGGTTTCGATCGAGTCTACTGTACTGTTTGAGGAAATTATTATTACACATTATAGATGTAATATTTGTAATATGTTTATACTTTATAGCATTAACCTAATTTTCATAACATCATGATAAGCACATGTGCGGTGTAGGTTTACCAAACAAATAATTTCGAATGAAAATAAATTAAATAAGATAATAATAAATAATCTCCGCCATTCCAAAATATCAAAAATGCACAAATTTAATATTCAAGTTTTCACTTCTGTCGGCACTCCCGGAGTGCAACCCGTCGTTTTTTTTATTTCAAAGCTGGTGCTTCACATAATATGGTCCCATATAAATTTCATCAAGTTCTAACCAATTGTTTTTGAGTTATTCTTAATGATTTATATTGAAGTCGGTTGTATAATTTTTTTTATTTTAAACATAAAAAACACTCACCCCTGTCACCCAGAGGGGTAGACAGAGACTATGGAATTCCATTTGGCACGATCCTGACACACCTCTCTCGCTTCCTCCACATCCATCCTACGCATACACGCTCGTCGGTTAAAGGTACTCTTAATTTGGCCCATTTTCAATATTTCGCCAATTTTTTTTTAATTTTATGAATTTAAAAGATAAAAAGGAGAGAATTATTGAGATTTTTTAAAATTAATTTATTCTTCACTATTTGCCTTTATTACTTGGCCGGTTATTGCAAAATAATCGTATATTTTTTATTAAAGTCCATCTGATTCTAAGTGGTCAAACAAAGATGGCCACAGATGCGTTGTCACCTGTGAGGACTAAGATGGAATGTCTCACAGCCTGTAACTATGTATGACTCTCTGTACCCTTCAGATTCCTGGGTAGAAAGAGTCCTATCACCTAGTGGATGATAGTATTAATATTTGTTAGTGTAGTGTAGTAGTTAGTATGTTTAGTTCTATTCTAGAATATGAGAATAGAAGATCATAGAAGTCAGCTATGCCAAATTTCATTAAAATCCTTCCACTCGTACAAGCATGATTGAAGGACAAACACTCATACAGACATTTATAAAGTAGGTTAGATCTATGTATTAGGTTCAAATTTAAGCATTATTTTTTGTATATTAGGTATTTAGAATAAATATGATAAAACTTTTTACATACATAATGATTCCTTATAATATTTACGCGAGTACTACACATTAAATGAAACTAATTTTAAGGATTTTATCGCGTTCAATTTAAACTAAGGTCGCGGGTACCATGAGTGCTGTAAACATTGTATATGTTAGCATATTATTATCTGTTTCCTTTTATATAATTAACCCCCGACGCAAATGTGTTTAGCTATGTGTGTCTGTTTGTTTGTCTGAGTGTCTGCCTGTGGAACCGTAGCTCTTAAACGGGTGAACCGATTTGGGTTCGGTTTTTTTATTTAAAAGCTAGCGGTTGTTTTTAAATATGTTTATCAAAATCGGTTTAGCAGTTTTTAAGTCATCAGCTGTTTTGTTAGTTGCGGTAGGGTTATTTTCGGGGGTTTTTAATATTTTCAATTTAAGTTTTTTTTTATAGGATAAGGGTGACAAACGAGCACACAGTCCACCTGATGGTAACTGGTTGCTGCGGCCCATAGACATCTACATCTATCCTCGTTTGCGAATCAAAATGCAGATGCGTTGTCACCCGAGAGGACTAAGATGGAATGCCTCATTTCCAGTAAAAAGGGCCTCCGGCCACCTGCACTTACCAAGCGAGCAGAGGTAAACCTCTACTTCACGCTGGTATTCTGTGAGGTCGTGGTACCCCGGTTCGAGCCGGCCCATCCATGCGACAGCAAAAGCTGCCGCGTGACTCTACCACTGTTATTCAATTCTCAAATTATAACGGTGTATGTCACGGAATATAAAAAAAACGACGAAATTTGTGGTTACCTGTCAAAAGGTGAATAAGCACGTACCCCCGTAACAATAACTAATATTTTTATCTCTTGTTTTGTGTGTCGTTTTTGCCTACTCCTTTTTAAAAGGTCGGCAACGCATCAGCAATTCCTCTGGCGTTGTTGTTGTTCATGGGCGGCGGTAGTCACTTACCATCAGGTGGGCCGTATGCTCTATTGCCCCCTCTCATATAAAAAAAAAATCCAAATAAAGGGAAAAAAACATTGACGAAATTATGGGGATTGTGATAACCGTTTATTCATATTGCTGGGAAACAAGCCTAAATGGCCAATTCAATATTGAGCAGACATGTCCCTCCGCCTGATATCTGGCTTATCGGCTTAGTAGATTAATAATCGGTCGAATATTTTGTGTGTCGCGTTAGCTAATACAAGTTAACAAACAAGTCCCTAGGGACTAAGTAACTAGGGACTTGTTTGTGAAATATTTTGAGATAATGGTAGGAGACTCCACGGTATAACTTTGTTCCCTTGGGAGCGTCGACACACAGCCTATCATCTCAGGGGTATCTCGTTTAGAGCTGTGGCATCTGAGACGACTGAATATAGTAAGAGGCAGTGATCTTTGAGAGATGACCAGATATTTGTGCCATTTGTTGTAAGGGTCGGTCCGTGCGGTTCACGTGCGGTAAAGTTCGTAAAGGAACTGTATCCGCAACTTGTCACCACTGGTGATAAGAGGACCGGATCTTTTCTCGCTTAAAAGCTAAGTATAGCCATTCAGTGAGCAAACGGAGCCAGTGTTCTTGGCACTGTACCGCTGGGAGTAGTATGATTATGTTTATAGTTTCAGTTTTTTTTATGATTGTAATAAAATATTGTATATTATAATGTTATGTGAATTATATGTGATTTTAAAATATACACACAGATTTAAACATTTGCTATGAGCTGGTTATTGATGACGTAAACGACTGACTATCGGATTCTGTAAAGTGCCGAACGCGGCGTGAGTAGTAGTTTTTAAAAATGCAATCTGCTTCATACCGCTCACTCTGTATCACCGTATCATGCAAGTGAGAGAGTTGCAAGTCTTGGATTCAATTGCCTACATTTTCTTTTTGAAATATTGTTTCGGACGATAAAGTTTTCATCCCCCTAAACATTTACGAAATGAGACAAGTTTGGCCTCTTTAGATACAATACACCTTAATCTAGGTCTGTACGTTTCATCTTTAGTAATTCAGTTTAGTTTAATTAAAAAAAAATGCTCGAGGAAGTTTTTAAGACAAAAAGAAAGATATTTAGAAGCTAATAATTTATCGGTACATAATATTTATTTAAAATAAAAACGTACGGACCTAGTTTTCCATTATGTCTACAACGTTTCCAAAAATTATGAAATTAGACAATGTTTATTGGGGGAAAAACGTTATCGTTTTTGTATGAAAAAAATACAGCTTCACAATCCTCTTAGTATCTCAAATATTCGGAACATACAAGGAATAGACTAGAATAGAATCAATCAATCAATTTTATTGAACCTGTCTTGGGGAGAACCAGCTAGAAATCTAGCGGGATTGTATGCATTAATTTACAATAATCTTCCCTATATATAAAAAGCAATTGCTGTCCGGTAGTCTCGCTAGAATTCGAAACTGGCCCGACCGATTCTGATGAAAATTTTTGTGTGTGTTTGAGTGGGTGGTTTAGGTTCACTTGGGACTTATGTAGACTGTAACTTTTACAAGGCATTTCGTATTGTGCCTCTAGTATTGTTTCAAGCTCAAAAACTCTAGTCAATGTAGCTTTGTTTAAAGCTCTTATGATCGTCAAAATCTACACCGGATCGGAAAACAAGACCTTCATAGAGAAGAACCACAAATAAAGTTTGGGATCTTTGATTTTTGGCCGTATTACAGTTGCGTCTACGATGTCAAATATATATTAATATTTTTAAACCTCAATTTTAATAATATATCGGAAGCGAGGCGACTAGCAAGTGATTAAAAGATTTCTAAATCATTGCTCTTATTATATTGATATTTTTAACAGGATATCCTTAACATATTTCTTATTTTTCAGAAATGAATTATGTTTTTTGCATTATATACTCAGACATATTATTATAACATTTTATGCAATTCATCAGAAAATATTGAAGTTTTAGCTAATCTCAATTTAGGAACTTCTACCGTTTTATCTCGAGCGTTCTACTAAGGACAGTCCATTTTTATATTTTTCATACGTAAATAATTTTTATAAATATACAACGAAGGGTATGTCAAAATAATAGTAAAAAAGTCGTGTCGTTATAGGATTGCCCGTATCGCCTGATTTCGCTAAATGATTATTGTTTCCAATCCGACTGCAGGTCCTCACAGTTTGATGGCTCCGTGGCGCAGTGGCTTAGCAATGAGTTGCTGCGCTGGGGGCCGCGGGTTCGAGTACCACACGGTACAAGTATTTGTATGGCCTCCAAATAATTTTTCCGGGTCTGGATGTTTGTCCTTGTGCAATTTGTGTTTGTAAACTGCCTCCACGATACAGGAGAAAATCCTAGTGTGGGGGTAACGTTTAAGAAAAAACTAAAAAAAATAACTAACAGTTATCTTTATATATAAAAATTACGGGTCACGTTGTTTGTCCGCGATGGAATGAACTACTGAACTGATTTCAATGAAATTTTGCACACTGTGTGCATTTTGGTCCAACTTGAGAGATAGGATAGTTTTTATCCCGAAAAATGACCTTCAAAATTTTTTATTGCGATTTTAAGGATTTTTATAGGAAGGGTCGTTGGAAAGGGCAGAACAACGTCTGCCTGGCGAGCTAGTATACTATAGGACATAATACCGTGAAAGTTAGAAAAGTAAACTAATTTAGCTGTTGCTTCATCGCCCTAATCCTTCTTATGGCGAAACTTGCAGACCTTGGCTTCGAGGCTTGTTTATCGCTATGCACGCCCAAATGGAGCTTGGAATCAAATTGGAATCGGAATTCCGAAATATACGGACGAACGTTCAAAATCTAAATTAATATTTTGTAAATTAATTACAGAATTCTCTAACTACTTTGGACAGTGAATTAATATAAACATTTTATTTTTTGCTGCAAATCATTTAGAAACTATGTTCATTATTTGGCAGGGCTGTTCCAGTTCAAAATAGTTTCTGTTAACGTTATATTGCATAATAAATGAAGTATCATAAGCAAAGAGAACTTTCTCAGACATTTTATACCATACAAATTAATAATGTAGATCGATAACTAAAAAGGGCCAAGTATCGATCCCTGAGGGACACACACTTTTATCATACGTCTCGACGACACTATACCGTTGGTTGCAACCGTTTGCTCACGGTTTAATTGGTGATTAAGCGCGGCATTAGAAATGCCGTTGTATATGTGAGTAATGTGTGGTTAGAAATCAAAAATGTTATGACCACACAATCAGATGCCTTTGAAAGATCACAGAAGATGCCGGAAGTGTCATGGTAAATGGTCCCATGCCTAAAAAACAATGACACTACTTTCATACCCGCATTTTTGGTTTCACATGGAAGATCCACAACGAATCTAGATCTTTCATGTGAAACTAAATTGTCTGTTAATAAGATTGTGTTCACCAATGGACAGTTTCTAAACTTCTTATCTGAGCGGCTGAGCGACTGATTTTCCAAATATTAAGCATTAATAACATTAAATATTATTTATTAGTGTCGATAAAGTAGGCGAGACTGACCTTGCGTCAAACATACATGGAAGGAATGTCGAATAAACTAATAAAAAAAAACACCACATATTTAAACCAGCACGGCAATAAATATAATACAGTGGAAAACAATAAAGTCGTTGATGTCGCTTCGGATGAGTCACCTACGACCGCGACCGTATAATACGTAGCAATATATTTATAATCTACTATTTCGGATACTTAAGTAAGTGGGTAGGTTGCAGGTAGGTACTTTAAAACGGTATAGATAAACCTGTGTTCAGGAGCCATAGATTTCACAGAACGAAAGCGTTAATTACAATTTTATGTGATGATTTACCACGTGTTCAGCGGTGAATAAAATGAGTCGTGAGTAAACCAGCGTATCTGATATATGAAATATTTTCGACAAACATGTACAGTTAGTAAACTCAAAAATGAGAGATGACCTGTGCCCAGCCGTGAGTTGTGTAAAGGCTGTAAAGCTCAGTTAAACCGATCAGTTCAACAGTAAAACTGATCAGTTCAACTGAGAGCGGATAAGATCTCAGTAGGTAATTAATTTTTTTTTTTTTAAATAAAATAACACTTAGTAAAAGCTATTTAATTGGAAATCCTAGAAAATCAGTCCATACAAGCAGCACCTGTTCACAAGAGTGACGTATGTATCAGTCATCTTCTCGGCCATTTTAAAGCGAAGTTGTATCAACATTCATCATATTTTATTTCACGTTATTACAGCTGTTCTAAGCGCATTAAAATAATCGGTGCAAATGAAACGTAATATAAATAACGGTATCGGTAACAACTTTGACCTATTTATCTCTAAATATTTCTAAAATAGAACTGCGAACGCTCTGTTGAGCTATGTAACGACATATGTATGTAGGTAATTAATTAATTTTATAGGCACTTTAGGGCAGCGATTACGCTAAAATAGTGCGATTTACCGTCTAGGGATTCATCACCAGGTGGGATTGTAGTCAAGCATTAGCTTAATATAACGGTTAATAATAAGTTAATCTCTATAAGTAAAAATCAATTGCTCTCAAGTTAGTCTCGCTAAAACTCAAAAACAGCTCGACCGATTTTGATGAAATTTTTTGTGTGTGTTTGAATAGGTCCCTGGATGGTTTAAACGCACAATTGGACCCGGTGGGTAACGCTGTTGTTGAGCTCCACAAATCACTCGTGCGAAACCGGGGCGAATCGCTAGTTTTATCATACGCACATATAATCACGCCTCTTCCCCGTAGGGGTAGGCAGAGACCATTTCTTTCCACTTGCTACGACCCTTACATACTTGTTTCGCTTCGTCCACTTTCATTATTCTCTTCATACATGCTCTACTATTTAGGGTAGTCTTGATCTGGCCTTTTTTTCTTAGTTCTTAATATAAGTAAATTAAGTAAGTGCTTAGTGGCATTCCTTGGGGGAGGCCTATGTTCAGCAATGAACTTATGAAAGGCTGTAATGATGTAATGATGAATTAAAAACAAATAGTCCAACTAGGCAAGTACAATTCCGACCGAGAGTTAAATAGACGGATTTAACTCGGGTGGGCAGGTTCTTTTAGTGGCAATTTCGTATCGGTAAGCGAAGTGTTGGGCGGCCCCCATTAGATAGTGGAGACCTGGTAAGATATACAAGAAGTCGATTAATGCAGTTGGCTTAGGATTGTGCTTTGTGGAATTCCTTGGAAGGCCTACGTTCAGCAACGGAATTGTGAAGGGCTCTATGATGATAATGATAAATTTAAAACGCATTTAAATAGATTAGTGTGTCTAATACCAACCTAGACACGGTTTAAACGTGGTAGAGCCATGCTACATCTACATACGAACACACAGTCCAACCGACAGTAATCGTTGTCTTATAAAAAAGTGCCCTTATTCTATATAAAAAAAAAACGGCAGTGTGTCAGCCAAGTTCGAAAAATGGCCACACATCGTCAGAGTATTTTTACACGAACTATTTCGAGTCACATTCTCCTGTTACTTAATTAGATTACCCTTGTAATTTCGCATGTTTAATAAGGACCCTTAAATACTTAGAGAATCGAATTAATGAATAAAGCTATTAAAGTTCTTGAACTGTTAAGGTCTGACAGTGCTGTTTTTATAACTCACTTATTCACTGATTAATTGATTCACCGATGTAACAAAAAAAATCAAAATGTTGGTACTCCTACGGACAAAAATGTACTACAAAAGCGCTCTCTTGCTCTTGCCTCTTCATCATCGGTAATTGGGTGAAGAATTGGTTTTAATTAACCTAAAAAGTTACCATAACATTTATTTTATTTATTAAATCTTTCCACAAGTACGTACTACATAAATTACGTCATTCGTACTTTCACTGGAAAGTCTATGAAAAAAAATGTCATAAAAATAGTTCGTGAAATTTCTGCAAAAATTAAGCACATTTAAACATACGGGGAAAGAGAGATCCTTGTGTATTTTTGAAGTTGATTTAAATGGATATTTTATTAGTTCTCAGAATTTTGAAGTGGAACAATACGTATACGACAAATACGACAAAGCGTGCAGTAAGAGCTAAGTTGCCGACATTCTGCCGCTGAGCGTCCAATTATTCAATATTCCACTTCCTTTCTTAAAGCGATACGTCAGCTAAAGATCCCCATCAAGGCGACCGCATACCTTGGCCATTTATAAATTTAAATGGGAAAGATTTAGAAGCATATTGTAGCTTGGAAATTTCTAAAATATTTAAAAAAAAATACTTTTTTTATAGAATAAGGGTGACAAACGAGCACACAGTCCACCTGATGGTAAGTGTATGCTGTGGCCCATAGACATCTACATTTACCCCCGATTAAAATGCAGATGCGTTGTCACCTCTGAGACTAAGATGGAAAGCTCGTTTCCAGTAAAAAGAGTCGCCGGTTCTCTACACTCAGCATTCAAAACAGCAGCATTAAGCTGCTATTTTACGCTGGTATTCTGTGAGAGCATGGTCCTTCCCCGGTCGAGTCTACTCATACGTGCTACAATTATACCACTAATATAGATGCAGCTCGGCTCTACCGCGTAAAAAATAATGAGGTAACACGCATAGCTTAAAGCGAAGCTTAGGCCAGGTAGGCCTGTAATCCTGACGGCATAATTTAAGAATCTGAAATTTTTTAAAAGGCATTATGATTGCTTTGTTGTGTGACACGATAATATATTACTTACAAAAAGGCATTAGGGCTGTTTTATTGTGTGACACGATATTTTTTTACTTACAGAATATAATATAATATAATGAATTTATAATAGAATATATAAGCGATCACACAGTCTACTTGATACTAAGCAGATGCTGTGGCTCATATACATCTACATCTATCCTCGATTAAAAATCAAAATACAGATGCGTTGTCGCCCATGAGGACTAAGATGGAATGCCTCGTTTCGTTTGAAAAGGGTCTCCGGTTCTCTACATTCACCATACGAAACACAGCAGTGATTCTGTGAGAGCGTGGTCCTTCCCCGGTCGAGCATTCCATTTGTCATTGGTCATCCATTCGTGCTACAACTATTATATAGCTGCAATGTGACTCTACCACGTACAAACATGCTATTGCTGAACATTTGACCGTTCATGTCCGCCATATTTATTTTATGATGACGCCATTATAGTCTATGTGTTCCGCGCATTAATTAAAATCGATTTAATATCATTCAACGACTATTACAGATGGACACATTATACGTGGTAGAGCCACACTGCAGCTATATGATGGTTATAGCTCGAATGGGTCGGCTCAACCGGGGCAGGACCACACTCTCACAGAATACCAATGTAAAATTGGTTCCGCGTTTCGTACAATGTGTGTAGAGAACCGGAGAACTTTTATAATGCACTTCATTTTGTCCTCAGGGGTGTTTTGTCGTGGATAAATATAGATGTCTATGGAACACTGTATACACTTACCATCAGGTGGACTGTGTGCTCGTTTGTCACCCTTATTCTATAAAATATAACGTGTGAAGTGCACAGACGGTAGAAGTATAACCTTCAGAAAAAGTATACCTATTTTCTTTCGAGTATAATTGTTTTGCAATAGCGCCATCTACTTCATTCTGTTGGTAAAGTCATTTTATTGAAAAAAAATTGAATGACTCTCAAGGTGGTACGTAAAATAGACGCGTAAACACCACTAATCTATACATTTATACAAATAAATAAAATTGAAGTGTCTGTTTGTAATGTCAAAATTACAGCTTTTTACCGAATGCATATGAAAGTATATACGGTGCTTATAACAAAAATACAATTTTAAAACTTTTGTCTGTCTGTCTTTCTTTCCGTCTGTCTGTCTGTTTGTTCCGGCTAATATCCGAAACGGCTGGACATATTTTGATGAAACTTTCGCTGGCAGATAGCTGATGTCACAAAGAGTAACTTAGGTTACTTTTATTTAAAAAAAAATTATTAGGATTCCACGCAAAAAATTAAAACTCCAAATAACACGCGAGCGAAGTCGCGGCGAACAGCTAGTTTAATATAAATCGGTAAGTACCGTATTCTACCTCATTTTGTCGCAGGCTAAAACCTCATGATATGATGTATATGTATACATATATGTTTGTTCCCTTTTTGTTTCGTTTTCTTGTTTCATCGAGTTTCAAATCACATTGATACTAAAGAAGTTATCGTATATATTTATAACAGTTAAGAATATTACCTTCCTTTTGGGATTTGCTGTTATCGGGTAACCAGTTGTCATTACATTGATAAATTCTTGTCCTGCATAGGCGATCGTCTTGTTTTGTTTAATTTTTCGTCCGCTTTTCCTTAAAATAGATTACTTAGGCTCCATAAACCACGAATCAGCTCCGTCTAAACGATCTACTACGTAAGTAATCTGTAAATGGCCTAGACAATACTATGCAAAGAGTATTATAGTCTAGATATTCAAATTTATGTAGGACCACTATTGAAGTTTTATTAAAAAATATCAAATCGGTTAACAAATAAAAAGAAAGCATACAGTTGAATTGTTAACTTCCTGCTGTGTTAAAGTCGCTAAAGGTTTTGACATTGTGAAATTTCAACTAAAACCCGAGAGCTTCTTTAAGACCGGCCTAAGTTTAAAAGGAAACTGTTACGAATACATTATTTAGTGAAAATAAATATACTGTTTTTAGTCTTTACATTAGTAGGTAATTATAAAATAAACTATTTATAGTAAGTGCAAGAATGTTTGAAATGAGTTACGAGTGCTATATCCAAGATGCACGTGAAATACGAGCAAATATAATCAATGCGGGCTTTAAACAGGTAAACAGGTATTGTGCAATATTTTATATTTATATATTATTTACATAGTCAGTTCGTGAGTAAGGAACGACGGACGGCGCGGGGGCTGTCTGCAGCCTGCACCGTGTTTACGACCAGACAGACACAAATGATATTTGCAGTGCGACCATATATTATTATAAAATATTAATCTTAAAGTATTTATAAGCAAGGTCTTTGCTTATAAATACTCTAAGATATTAATACGCTGGGCTGTGGTTGTGGACGCTAAAGCGATTACAGACGGCGCGTTTTAGGACGGCGCGTTTTATAACTGCGCGTTTTAGAGCGTTTTATTGCCGTAACTGCCACATTCAACATTGCAATTGTTTAACTTCAGTGGTATCCATGACCAAGGGGATTCATAACTGAGTTAAAATATTTTTTTTGTGATAATACTTTATACAATATCAGCGTATAATTAGATGTTAATAAGTTATAGAAGAAGACTTCAGCCTATTATCAATACTAATAATACTTCAGAACTAAGAGAACCACGATTCAGCCCCCGGAGTTACACGATCGCTCAGCAGGTATTTTGATCGAAATGAAGTCCCCCCGTGACCATGGGTGCTGTAAAGTGCTCGAAACGTCGGGAATATAAAATAAGATAATATACGCGATAAAATCCGTAAAATTAGTTTTATTTAAATGAAATCAAGTTTAACTAATTCATCGACTTCGAATTTCTTACAAATTAAAATTTCGTTTAATAAACGTCGTTGTTTTCGCTACCGTATTTAAATAACGTTGTTTTACTAGAAAAATACGGCGAACATAACACCGCATGTATCCTCTTTCTTATTATTTTTTACGGGTAATACTATAATAGCATAGTAGGAAATGCTTATAATTAGCAGTGATTAGCAATATGAAAAAAAAGTAGTAACACTGTTATCTGAAGAGGTTATCAAGCATGGAAGACTGCTGTCTATTTAGTAAGGATTGCTGAAATTCACTTGTTGTGAAATATTATTAAAATCTCAGTCGTGCAGGTTCTTACGAGGTTCGTTTTAAACACCAAAAGTAAAATAGTTAATAAAAGTAGAGTTAAGAGTCTATATACGTACCACTCCTGGGCACACGCCTCCTCTCATTTCTGAGAGGGTTGTAGGACAAGGACCACACCGCGATGGCCCAATGTTAATGGACTTTATATTATGTCTTCCAAACATTTTTGTTTATTTATTAGTCATGCAGATTTCCTCACGATGTTTTACTTCACCGCTGAGCATGTGATAATAAGCATACAGAATAGAATAGAATAATTTTTATTCAATATGATACGACTTAGGGACCTTCAAGAAAAGAGCGTACTCCTTATTAAAAGGCCGGCAACGCATCTGTAATTCCCTCCCTGGTGTTGCAGTTGTTCATGGGCGGCGGTAGTCACTTACCATCAGGTGAGCCGCATGCTCGTTTGCCCTCCTCTCCTATAAAAAAATGTATTACAGTACATAATACTTATTGAAAGTCAGTTTTTAATTTTACCACTAGTTCGCAAAAAATAACTGTCCTGGGAAGAACGAGCAAGAAATCCAGCAGCACTTTTTTTTTAAAAGCACAATTTACAATACAACATTTATACAATTAGTATTAAAACATTTAGACACAGCATGGTAGCGATCACCTCATTCCCAGCCGTTATTATAGTCATGTACTCTTTAGTAGTATAATAACCCTCACTAGACAATTTTTGTTTAGTAAAAAAATTTAAACATTTTGATAGATAAGGTCTGCATATTTTCTAGGATTTTGTTGTAAAAGCGTACACATTGCCCCATGAAGGAGTTATTGACTCTTTGGAGTCGAGTAACTGGTATTACTCGTACTAACTTGTTCTTGTTCCTAGTATT
Source organism: Parnassius glacialis (assembly GCA_033319125.1). Lineage (NCBI taxonomy): Eukaryota > Metazoa > Arthropoda > Insecta > Lepidoptera > Papilionidae > Parnassius > Parnassius glacialis. The sequence continues at coordinate 46,568,777 of JAVANC010000027.1, read as the reverse complement.
TACAGAATGTGCATCACAATTTTTAATAAAACTATTTTGTTTTTCTGTACATACATTAAATTATCGTAAATATACTGAGAGGCCAAAGTTAATATATTTATTTCTGAAAATTTTTCTCTAAAGGATTCCTTCGAACCTAGGTTATAAATTGCTCTTATGACTCTCTTTTGCAAAACAAAGATAGTTTAAATGTCATTCGCATTACATGCCGATTACATTTCGAGTAATTTATTTACATTAAAAAACTTAACTTTAAAGTAATTTTTTTTTAAATTTACTGAGCGTGGGCAGTACAGATATAGGTCTAAAATTAGTGAGGTCCGATGTACTGCCAGATTTAAATAAAGGTATAACTTTACTATGTTTCATTGAATTAGGAAATTCGATTCCAGATTTGATACTAGCATTGAAAATAATAGCAAGTTGGGGTGCGATCGTATCTATTATAGACGCAATAACATAAAATTGCAATTATCCCTTTCAAATATATTATATTATATAATCTATGTTTACCTGTTGTTACTTTCTATTCTATAAGTAAATAGTTGTTATTACTAGTAGTATGCATCGTATGTATCTATATACACTAATATACATAGACTGTAAGAGAGCATAGGCCATATAGATAAGGACTAAACTTATTAGTCTATTTACTGGATAGTAATTTATATCTAATAACTTGGAAGTATTTTTTATAAATAATTCTATTATTAAACATCATTCGTTACTTATATTGTAATTGATTTCTGTTATTAATAGTAATTTAAATTTACTGATGAATAGGTCACAGAGTAACGGCCAAATACCCAATTGCTTCACAGTCACTTTGACTTTGTGATAGGCAGAATAATTTATCTAAAGTGTCAACCTCACCTGCACGTGCTTAACGACGATCGTGGCTTGTTTGGATTATTCGATTCGACATTTAGAATGGATATACCACCAATTGGCGGTATATCTAATGATTCTAATGTCGAACCAAAATGTTACAGATTTGTCATGGGGAGCAGCTTCAACAGTAAGCCTAGAGTCCTGAGTATGGGTAAAACGTTCAAAGTATTCATAACAGTTGGAGTTTTCCTTAAAATATCTATGACGCATATATAAATGCACGTACATCACGTGATAAACAGCACTTTAGACTGTAATTATGTAAATAAATTATAAGTGCAGGTAGGGGTTGAACTCGGTGTACCTGTGAACTACCACGGCTTTAATAATTATAATGAAACTTGGTAAAATTAAGCAACACAACGTGTGACCTCGTTTTAATATTAGTGAAGAAAATCGCTTATCGTTTTCCCGTAACTCGTTTGTTTGATGTGTAAACAGCGAGCAATGCAATATTTACATACTACGTTAAGGCAATTTACAAACGTTAATATCGGGTAGTGATGAAAACATTTAGCACACATGATAATTTCCTCTTCCGTTAGTTAGTTTGTCACAAATAGCGTCAATAATTATTGCTAAATCGTAACAGTTAATAAAATTATGACTTTGGTGTTGGTTGGTCAGGTCATTATAAAAACTGGATCAGTGACTCCGATGCTAAATTAAGTTTCAGTGCCTCGTGACTGACTATGGCTCTGCTTCGTCTTACTTGTGTATGAGAAGAGATGTATCTTTCTAAGCTACTACCCTAACTTTAACTTTTTTAAAGTAATGAAAACTATTAATTATTAGGTAAAAGTATTTCTTGCCTTAAAAGTCTTTTTTTTATATGATAAGGGTGACAAACGAGCACACAGTCCACCTGATGGTAAGTGGTTGCTGCGGCCCATAGACATCTACATCTATCCTCTATTACAAATCAAAATGTAGATGCGTTGTCACCCGTGAGGACTTAGATGGAATACCTCATTTCGAGCCGGCTCGAACCTGGATGGTACCACGACCTCACAGAAAACCAGCGTGAAGTAGAGGTTTACCTCTGCGTTTCGCTTGGTGAGTGCAGGTGGCCGGAGGCCCTTTTTACTGGAAATGAGGCATTCCATCCTAGTCCTCACAGGTGAAAACGGATCTGCATTTTGATCTGTGACAGAGGATAGATGTAGATGTCTATGGGCCGCAGCAACCACTTACCATCAGGTGGACTGTGTGCTCGTTTTTCACCCTTATCCTATAAAAAAAAAATTCATTTTCATTTCATATCAATAAAAAATTCTACTGTAGATTTGGTTGTATGGGCACAGTTCCCTTTGTCTACCCAGAATGGGTGAAGAAAACAAAAAAATCTCTGCTTATATTATTTTACGGTTGGCACCATTTTCCAAAAATGTTCTTTCATTTTTTCGCAACTGTATTAAAAATAGTTGTTCCGTACACGTGCGGAACCGTCATTGCAACTTGTTCCAACTGTCAACCCTCACCTGCGCCTCGGCTCGGGTAGACATTTGTCGGAACTCTTTGCAATGACAGGCTTTCCGCACTCGTAATGAAATATACTATTTTGTTCAATATAGACTACAAGAATACTTATTGAAAGTCAATTATGCTTTTACCACTGGTTTGGAAAAAGCCAATGACACTTTTTTTAAACATTAATTTACAATAGTATATGGTATAGAGTTAAATATGAAAAAATTTAGAAACTATATGGTAGTGATCATCTCATTCCAAGGGCTATTATCAATTATGTTCTCTTTAATAGTGTAATAGCCCTTATTAAATAATTTGTATTCGCTTATCACTTCTGCTGTGAGTTAATTTATCATTTACTGTAAATAAAAAATGGTACGTACTAAGTGGTTAGTATAAAGGATTAAAGAACCACTGAGAGCCATCTCATTTTAATCCTGAGTGGTGACAACGCATCTGTAGCTTTCTTTGTTTAAAGTTGGTTGCATATTTATCGTTTAATGTTGGTCCATAGGCTGCAGTAGCCTATGGATACCTGCTGCAGTTTACCAGGTGGTCTTTTAGCTCGGTGGTCACTTCAATTTTGTAAAAAAGATAAAACATTAATTTGTTTTTGGTTAATTATCATGCAGTCTATATTTTTTTTTGTAATTTTATTTTGTTAAGTAATATTTGTTTTGCTTCACCGCCGAGAACGTGGTAAATCGGCACTTAAAGTTGCAATTAATAATGTCTTTGGTGCCGGTGCGGATGGAACCCGGAAACTTTACAGCGAACGCTGAGCTATCATGGCACGTGCTCGGTGGTGAAGGGAAATATCGTAAGAAAACCTGCATGTCTAAGAAATAAGCAAAAAAATATTTCAAAGTCATGTGAAGTTCGCCAACACGCATTGGATCAGCGCGGCGGACATTTCCTTGCCCTAGAACCCTCTTAATGAGAGGAGGCCTATTCCCAGCAGTGGAACGTATACATGCTGTAACTTCTACTTAAACTTTTAGAAATATTTAAAATTTTTAATATTCAATAATTTCGTACACCCGAAATAATTAATGTATTGTACTGTATTTTTTATAACAACTGCAAAGCGCTTACATTATGCAAAAATAAATAAATAAATAACCGCTTTGTTTGTAACTAGCTTAAGTTATATGAAAAACACATGTTCCGTGATGCAACCGCATAACATCACACGGTGGATTGGCTGCGGCTGTGCGACTAGTTTTTCCAATTTAAACATCACTGGACATTTGCAAGGAGTATCATATGTTTTATATAATTACAAGAACTTCTTAAAAGCTTCTTTCTTGTAAGGGAGCTATAATGTACGCTTTACGACTACAGAAATCACAAAGATGTTTTTTTTTATTTCGGAATTAGGGTTGCCAGCTCCTGTTTTATATTTTAGAGGATTTGTTAAGATGAAATAAATGTCATGGAATAAAAATAAGCATATCAAGCATATTGTTTTTAATAAAATGCTGTCATGGTATCTGTAGCAACATTTATTACTAAAAAAACAGCTTAAACTTACGCGATGTAACGTAGTTTGTCCCTCCAACATCGCGCGTCACCTCAATCTTTGATCTCAACTAGCAGATATTGACATACGCGATATTGACCTTTTCTCTATTAAAGATTTAAAATTAGGGGACAAAATTAATTTTTTAGTCTGAAATACAGGATTGTGTTATAAAATAAACGACTTCTGGCAACCCTATTCTCCTGAATAGGGTTGACAAATCAGGATAGTATTTTTGTTGCCTTTTTAACAATTCAATCATTACAGCCTATTAAAAGTCAACACAGGCCTCCCCAATAGATTGCCTCATATAGAGGATTTTCGCATAGATACCACTCTTGGCAGTTGGGTCAGCAACCGCATTTTTTTATCTTTGAGCCGTTTCCAGGACGGTGCCCATCTCTTGTTTCAGTTTCTCTCTCTTGGTTCTTACGATCCATGGGATGACGTGGGGTAGTGCATATTCTTACAGCGCCACTTCACTAAATGATTTATATATATATACGTGGTAGAGTCACGCAGGGGCCATGTTCACAGAATACCAGCGTAAAATAGCAGCCTAATGCTGCTGTTTTTCGTATGTTTCTATAAATAAAATCTTCAGAATGGTATTTTTGTCAACATAGGCCTCCCTAATAGATTGCCTCATAGCGGGGATTTTTCACACACGGTTGGTCGGTTATCGTATTTTATTTTTATTTTTGAATTGTTATCAGGTATACATAGGTATTAGCCGTGTAGTGGCGGTCAAGAATATCCACTACCCCATATCCTCCCGTGGGTGTCGTAAAAGGCGACAAAGGGAAACAGGCGGAAGATGGGCAGCAGCATCTTCCTGATAATAGCCAAAGTTACAATAAAAAAAACTGCGGTTGCCAACCCGCTCGCTAAGCGTGGCAACTATGGCAAATACCCCCCAATGACGAGAGTAACAAAGAGACGGCCCCCAGTCCCCGGCGGCCCCGCTATTCCTGGCTACGGTGGCGACCATGGTAACGGCGGGGCAGGGGGTGCTAAGAATCTCCGGTGGAGGTTCGGTTGCCACCTACGACGACTCGACCTGGCAACGTACAACGCACGCACCCTGAGGACTGACGAGAAGATCGTGGAGCTGGAAGAAGAGATAGACAAGTTGCGCTGGCATATTATAGGATTATCCGAAGTCCGAAGAGAGGGGGAGGACACGGTAATCGTCGAATCCGGCAATTTGCTCTATCACCGGGAGGGCGACCATCTGCCCCAAGGAGGTGTCGGATTTATCGTCCACAAGTCTCTCGTTAACAACGTTGTAAAGATCGGGAGTGTGTCGACGAGGGTTGCGTACCTTATACTCAGAATCACCAAACGGTATTCGCTGAAGGTCATACAAGTTTACGCACCAACCTCGGCACACCCCGATGAGGAGGTGGAGGAAATGTATGAGGATATCTCTAGAGCCATGCATTCCTCCAAAACCCAATATACGGTGTTAATGGGAGACTTCAATGCAAAACTAGGGACAAGAGAGAACGGTGAGCTGAAAGTAGGGAAATTTAGAATAGGGCAACGGATCCCAAGGGTCCAGCAGCTGGCCGACTTCATGGAGAAAGAGGGACTCTTTATGATGAACTCTTTCTTCAAGAAGCGGCCCCACAGGAAGTGGACCTGGTCGAGCCCCGATGGTTCGACAAAAAATGAGGTTGACTTCATTATGCCGACCAGACGACAACTGTTCAGTGATGTCTCAGTGATCGCGAGGGTGAAAACCGGCAGCGATCACCGAATGATTAGAGGCACACTGAACCTAAATGTTAAGTTGGAGAGGTCTCGTCTGATGAAATCAACGCTCCGTCCTCCTCGTGCTCTAATCCAAAGTCCCGAAACCTTTCAGCTCGAGTTACAAAACCATTTTCAGTGCCTAGAAGACTGCAATGACGTGGACGATATGAATGACAAGCTCGTGGAAACTGTCCATGCGGTCGGAGCTAAGTTCTGCAAGACCCGCCGCAGAAGAACTTTATTCTTAATCTTAATTTATTCTTAATCTCATGGCTGTTAGACGGGAGATGAGGCTACATTCTTCAACAGATTTGACAGCATACAGGCAACTGAACAGACAGATCTCCAAATGCATGCGGCGGGACTTACGCAACTTCAATACAGCTCGTATTGAAGAAGCGATCCAGCGGAACCAAGGCTCCAAAGTCTTTGCCAAAGATCTGTCTGCCAGAAAGAGCCAACTGTCAAGGCTGAAGATCTAATGTGGCAGCATCGTTTCCGGGGCACCTGAGATTTTGAGTGAGATTGAGAGGTTCTATGGGCAGCTGTACACGTCATCGTTGGAGCCACACGCAAGTGTGAGTAACGATCCAAGAGCGAGTCTTATCCGACACTATTCCGAAGATATCCCGGACGTCAGTCTGAGCGAGATTAGAATCGCTCTCCAGCACCTTAAAAACGGCAAGGCCCCAGGCGAGGATGGAATTACAGCGGAGCTTCTGAAAGCGGGTGGAAGACCGGTACTTGAAGTCCTTCATCAGCTCTTTAATTCCGTCCTCCATGGTGGCATTACACCGGAGGCGTGGAGCAGAAGTGCGGTGGTCTTGTTCTTCAAGAAAGGCGACAACGCTCTCTTGAAGAACTACTGACCGATTTCCCTTCTGAGCCGCGTCTACGTGCTGTTTTCGAGAGTCATTACGAAACGTCTCGCGCGCAAACTTGACAACTTCCAGCCTCCCGAACAAGCCGGTTTCCGAAAGGGCTTTAGCACCATAGACCACATACATACCCTACGGCAAATTGTACAGAAGTCCGAAGATGTCTGGCGTATGTGGACTATGAGAAAGCCTTTGATTCCGTCGTAATTTGGGCGGTGCTGCAGCCCCTTCAGCGGTGCCAAGTTGACTGTCGGTATATCGAAGTGCTGAAGTGTTTGTACCGTAGAGCTACGATGGCTATCGGAGTACAGAACCAGAGTACGAAACCTATCCAACTGCAGAGAGGTTTAAGACAGGGTGACGTCATATCCCCGAAACTCTTCACCGCTGCATTGGAAGACATTTTCAAGCTTCTGGACTGGAAAGGATACGGTATTAACATCAATGGCGAGTACATCACTCACCTTCGATTTGCCGACGATATAGTCCTTATGGCAGAATCGCTGGAGGACCTAAGCACTATGCTCAATGACCTCAATAGTGTCTCCCAACGGATAGGTCTTAAGATGAGCATGGACAAAACAAAGATTATGTTTAATGTCCATGTCACACCTATGCCGGTAGTTGTTGGGAGCACTAAGCTCGAAGTTGTTGACGAGTATGTTTACCTGGGACAAATAGTCCGACTAGGTAAGTCCAACTTCGACCGAGAGGTCAATCGACGGATTCAACTCGGCTGGGCAGCGTTCGGGAAGCTACGATACATCTTCTCGTCAGACATACCTCGAAACCTTAAAACGAAATTGTACAACCAGTGCGTGTTGCCAGTGATGACTTACGGAACTGAGACGTGGTCCTTCACAGCTGATCGTATGAGGAAGCTCAAGGTCGCTCAGCGAGCTATGGAGAGGGCTATGCTCGGAGTTTCTCTGCGTGATAAACTTAGGAATAAGGATATCCGCAGTAGAACCAGAGTAACCGACATAGCCATACGGATTAGTAAGCTGAAGTGGCAGTGGGCCGGCCATATAGCTCGAAGAACCGACAACCGATGGGGAAGAAAGGTTCTCGAGTGGCAGCCGCGTACCGGTAGGCGAAGTGTAGGGCGTCCTCCCACGAGATGGAGTGACGACCTGGTAAGACATGCAGGAAGTCGATGGATGCAGGTGGCTCAGGACCGTGCTTTGTGGCATTCTTTGGGGGAGGCCTATGTTCAGTAGTGGACTTGTGAAGGGCTGTAATAATGATGATGATGATGATCACGTATATGCTGCTGTTCATCTGCTGTTTCAGCTTCTTAAGACATTTATGGGATAATATGGGATAGTGGTGGATGTTTTACAGTGCCACTTTACAACACTGTCCATGTCCAGTGATGTTAAAATCATTTATTTGCATATACGTGGTAGAGCCTCGCTGCAGTTTATATTGTGGTGGTTGCTCTGCACTGTGTGCTCGTTTGTCACCTTTATTATATAAAAATATACAAGAACTCACTTAGGTCACTATAATGTACGTTTAGCGGCTACGTAATTAAGAGAGTGATTATTTTATATAATCGTACCTAAATACTAAACAGAATTATTTTTGTTGCCTGTAACAGATTCAATTCCTTAAACATAAAATCGTGAACAAATAAATAAATTTATGACCACAGAGAGGGACTTGCATCAAAGTTCAACGTGACCCAATAAGTGTTACAATTTATTGCCGCATCTTACTAAATGAAACACATGAAAATAACTTCTTTTTATAATATTACGAGAGTGACAAACGAGATACACTTGGTAGTAATTTCTATCCTTAAAAGTACATTTTAGATGCGTTGTCACCACTAAGGAGTCTGGTAGATTGCACATGGTAATTATACTTGCTCTCTAATTTTTCAAACAGAAATAACAGTATGTGTGCTAATTGAGGGTAGAAATAGAGTAAGATAAGAAGGTAGAATATAGACAGGTAGTTAGACTAACAATATAGACAGAGACAGGTGGTTGACACATAACCACCTGTCTCTGTCTATACAAGTCTAACCACCAGTCTAGTTTCTATTATGTGTCGACCACATGTCTCGATTAAACTTACCGTTATAGCATTTCTGCTATTATGATAATACATCAAGCAGTTTCAAATGTTATCACGAACTAAGATAACCAATAAATAGTGAATAAGCCCTCAAGAAATATTAAAATAGTTTATAAAGGTAAGTGTACACCACAGTGGTTTAATCAGTTATTATAATAGTATAAAGTATATTAATTTTCTTAAACTATTTTATACTTTTCATCGTTCATTACTGAAAATAGGAATTTTTTTTACTTATAATAAACCAGAGTTGCACTACAACTACAACCCCACCTGGTGGTAAGTGGTGATGAAGCCCTAGATGGTAAACTGCATTGTCTTAGAGGACACCCAGATTGTTAGAGCAAAGCAAGTAAAGTTACAGCCTATATACATCCAAACCTGAGCACAGGCCTTCTCTCATTTCTGAGATGGTGTTCACATAATTTATGCGGATGGAAATAGGTAGAGACTAGTTAATTCATATAACTACGTCCTCCCACAGTTATGGATTAATCACCAGTATTGCAACTGTTAGTATAGAGCTCGTAGTTCCACCATTATACTACTCTTCGTCGCGTTGGATATTTTGTAGTCTGGTCATCGGTCTGGATATTTTCTACCCATTGAAGTAATATGTACATCTACGTACTAGAATATTCGCCGGGACTTAATCATATTCAACACGTATTCGAGCTCATGGGCTCAAACTTACTTAGTCTGTGGCATAAAATAGTACTCTGTGCATTCTTCCACTCTTGCCCCGTACTGACGTACAGTAATTGTTCGCGGTGTCTGTTTTAGTACGTAGTAGGTACTTTATAAGTTCAATGTCTTCTACCATCACTTTTATATCGTCTGATCCATAGCACAGTGGCTAAGTATTTTGCTGCCGTTCTGTGTGCCGCAGTTTTGAACCCGGCACGAAACAATTATTGGTACGGTCTATCCATAACTATTTTTTTATAGGATATGGTGACTAACGAGCACACAGTCCACCTGATGGTAAGTGGATGCTGTGACCCATAGACATCCACATCTATCCTCAATAAAGAGTCAAAATGCAGATGCGTTGTCATCCGTGAGGACTAAAAAGGAATGCCTCTTTTCCAATTAAAAGGGTCTCCGGTTCTCTACACTCACCATACGAAACACAGCAGCGTTAAGCTGCTATTTTAAGCTGGTATTCCGTGAGAGCGTGGTCCTTCCCCGGTGGAGCCGACCCATTCGTGCTACAACTATACTATTATTATAGCTGCAGCATGGCTCTACCACGTAATAAACTGCTCTGGGTCTAGATGATTGTCTGTTAGTAATTTGTATGTGTGAATGTGAAAACCACGTTATACCTCGTATGTGCTTTGATAGCGTTTTCTTAAACAGTAATATTTAACTTATTGAGAATATACCAACTTTTTCTTCAAATGACAACGTCACCTGCTCGCGATGTATCCTGCTTATTGCTTTAGTGAATGATTGATGGAGAAAAATCGTGCAATATCTTCAAATCTGTTATTCATCCATCCATGCATTACAGCCCTATGAAAGCCCACTGCTGAACACTCCACAAAGGTTATAATTTTAAGTAGTTATCGAGAAGATGCTGCCGCTCATCTCCTGTTTCAATTTACCTCTGTCACCAGCTACGGCAACCACGGGTCCATTTGTTGTAGTGAAAATTCTTACACCTCCACTACACGGTAATCTACTACGAGTAATAAACGCGCACAATTAAGCTTGCTTCTGCCACTTTAGTGTGATAACACCTTAATGCAATTTCATATACTATGTTTGACTAAATACATTTTAGAATAAATTATATACACCATTCGTTTTAATTACAAAGTTAATAGTTTAGTTGCAGCTAACGACCTTGTGCACAGAATACTTTTACTCCTAGCGGAGAACCTTGTGATGCATTGTTTGCGACTGTTTGGTATTATTTTAATAACTGGCTTTACGGCTCTGAGTTCTAGCCCTTCTGAGCCTGAAGTTACAATGTATAATCTTCCTTCATACACTGCTTCACAATATGTTGATGCGTCACATTGTACAGCACTTGGGAGATTTTGACGGTAATTTGAGCCAGTAGACAGCTGACAGTTGGCGATGGTATCTCAATGCGCTTTAGCTGACAGACACCTTATCATGAGAATCACATCACCATCAGAGCACTTGTTTCACCGTTTCCACTAATAGTTCACATGCGTAGACATTTAATACACAAAATCGCACGAATTTTACATATCAAACTCCACTTCAAACCATTATTTAAACAATAATACAGGAGCAGCAATCCGTCGCCGGTCAAGTCCCCGCCAAAACTCGTGACTTGGTACGTGTCGATAATAACTACAGAATACATTCTTAGTTGTTATAAACGTACCAAAAGGCTACTTAGTTGTGACTTTATCTGCCGACTTCCAAAAAGGAGACGGTACTCAATTCGAGTGTATGTTTTTTTTTTTTTATTAATTAATAGCTGGTAACTGGCGCGTTGCTGCTGCAAGATATAATTGTGGAAATATCGTTTTAGATTTGGAAGAGTTATATTGTTTAACTAGCTGTTCCACGCGACTTCGCCCGCGTGTAATTTGGGGTTTTAATTAAGTTGCGCGGAACCCTAACTGCTTTTCTAAATAAAAGTAGCCTAAGTTACTCCTCGTAACATCAGCTATCTGCCAGTGAAAGTCGCGTCGAAATCGGTCCAGTCTTTTCGGAGATTAGCCAGAACTAATAGACATACATACAGACGAAAATTTAAAAAATTGTGTTTTTGTTATAAGTACCGTATATACTTTCATATGCATTTAGTAAAAAGCTGTTTTTTGACATTACAAACAGACGCTTCAATTTTATTTATTTATATAGATTAGGAATGATAATACATTCATCGAAATTGAAGGATATCTATAACTTTCAAACAAATTTGTCACTTACAATACGCGCGGCACCTACTGTAGTTAATTGTATAATTTTCGCGCAAGTGCAAGCAATAAGATGACAAAGTTTTACTTACCGTAATCCAATGAACGGTAAGGCAGCGCATAAAACGCTAAAAAAGAAACACAGAATACATTCTTAACTGTTTTATACGTATTGAATAAAACAATTTTTTACGGATTTTATCGCGTTTAATATTACTTATTTTAAAATCCCGACGTTTCGGGTGCTTTACAGCACCCATGGTCTGAGATGGTTGACGTTATCGTCATCATCATTACATCCCTTCACAAGTCCACTGCTGAACATAGGCCTCCCCCAAGGAATGCCACAAAGCAGGGCCCTGAGTCACCTGCATCCATCGACTTTCTGCATATCTTACCAGATCGTCACTCCATCTAGTGAGCGGCCGCCCTACACTTCGTCTGTCGGTACGAGGCTGCGCACTCGAGCACCTTTTTTCCCCATCGGTTGTCGACTCTTCGTGGTATATGACCGGCCCATTGCCATGTCAGCTTACTAATCTGTTGGGGTATGTTGGTTACTCTGGTACTACAGCGGATATCCTCATTTCTAACTTTAATACACAGAGTAATCAAGACGTCATATAAGTAAAATTAAACGTAGTAAAATCAGTAAAACTAGTTTTATTCAACGTGTAGTGTTCGCGTAAATATAAGAAATCATCATTTTACACTTACAACATAATCCTAATACCTACTTCGTTGTAATTTTAAATGAGCAGTTATTAATAATTATTTATTACACGCTCTTACTAGGAATAATTGATTAGTGTTTGTGTTATGCAGGCGATCGGTTTTGAACGTTGCTATTAATTGTTACTATTTGTTGAGCAACTTCATCCTTGATCTTCTATTATATCTCTATTATATAGATAATAAATTGCTGTCCGTCAGTCTCGCAAAAACTCTAAAATGGCTGGACCTATTTTGATAAAATTTTTCTAAACCGTTCACAATTGGATCCGATAGGTGGCGCTGTTGTCGAGATCCAGAAATCACTCGTGCGAAGCCGGGGTGGATCGCTAGCTATTATTCCTCGTTGTTCTGATGGTCTCAGCAACAGTAAAATTCAAGGCTCGGTAATGCATTAACTAAGCATTCTGAGGGCCGTAGATTCGCGTACCTACTACGAAATAAGTATTCGTTCATCAGCATCGCATCAGCATATATATATACTAGATTTCGTATTCCGAACATTGGCAATGTTCAACTGTACTGCAATCCGTAGGTACACTAAACTAAATATTGCGTAAATTGAAGATTTGTGAATTCCATAAGATAATTATTATTACATTTTATTTAAAAACATGTTTGTTTAGATTAAAAGAATATTATTAAGAGTATTTTGTATTAAATTCATATATTTATCTTCTATTAATATCTTATTTTATATTAAAGTCTTCGCGCATGCGCGACTCTACTATCTCCCGCGCATGCGCGAAGACATAGAGTAGCCCACAATTTTTGTTCATATACTTATACTTACGTAGTACATATAACTCAATGTTTATTAGTAAAATAGTAAAGTTACAGACTATTTTATTACTAGGGTGGAGTGATAAAATGGTTTTTTTTATATACTCGAAAAAAGCAGTGTGATGGCTCAATAAACAATAAATGCGAAAATATTTTTTATGTAGGTTTATATGTAGAGGTGCCCCGAATAGGACAGTTTTCTTAAAAATTCCGAAACTTGTTAATGTTCGTGTTAATCAAAACTTTTTAATATAATCTTTTAAATTGTTCTTCTGTGTTTTCTGAACACTTACTTTACTTTACTGAATTAGTAAGCGTCAATTTACACAGTCAACCTTTCAGTCTAAAATATAAATATTATAATCTATGTTTCAGTCACCAGTAAGCCGTTTAAAAATACAAAACACTATCCCATAAATTTATTAGGGGTTTTTTTTTCAAAATTCTTTCGTGCTGGGGCACCTTTAAACAACTATAATCGTCGATCACTAATAAAAAACCAGATACACAGTCAGATACAATCAGTGACAAAAATGTCCTTACCGAATGAGCGCCCACTCGAACATTTGGGTGCGCTTTTAATCTGTACGTACCTTTATGAATACAACTTTAGGGAACGCATTTAAGGTTGAATTTACATTCATGTATATTTATTTTTTTATTTCATTACGTGGAAACAATGAGGGCTAATAATCTTCCACTCACCAGATAAAAGAGGTAAAGTTTTTTGTTACACAGTGTCTTTTATTTGAGAAATTAGTTTTAAATAATAGTTTATCATTATCTAGAGTATTATATTAATATATAACACAATGCGTCAATGGTTTGATTTTTATTTTTTTGCACATTATAACTCTTTTTTTTTAAAAAGTCGTCTTTTAGTTATATTTATAGTTTGGTTTATTCATTTCTAATGTAATTAATATAAAATATAACTAATAATACAGAAAGAAACCTTAAAGATTACATTTTCCTAAGAAATTATCGTCCCGGCTATGAAATCTGTCAAATATTTTACCTCATTCGAAAGTGGCGCTGCCCTGGTGGCAGAAAAAGTCGTGGATGCTCTCATTGGCGACAAGTTTTAGAGAACTTTTGCATGGGCTCTGTATGCATCTGTAAGTATGTATGTATCTAGTTTTTTATTAGTGATCGATGATTATAATAAATAAAAGATATTTAACATACTTCATTGTCTCATACATCAGCTTTTTACCACTATGCTATTACAAATTTAACGAAAAAATAAAATTCCATACATTTTCCACCCTTACTCTATACGTCTCACTCCTGAGAACAGGCTTCCACCCGTTTATCAGGGTAAGGAACTACGCAATCTGGGCGGATACGCAGCGCCAGTTGTACATAACTTCACTGTATTGGAAACGACCAAATCATGCCAGGTTTTAACAGTTTGGTCCATATTAAATCACAGTGTAAGTTATATTTTGGCAGAAAGCTTAGAAATTCCTAAAGTTATTTTTTTGTCTTCACCAGGTAACGCTGTGGTGTTTCGTGCTGTATCTGACGTGGCACGTGCCCTTTATCGAAATGAGGGTAGACGACTTGGAGCAGCCTGCACTCAAGTACAGAGAGGTATGATGAATACAACTCTACTTATAAAACTGAAAATGTCAGTGTGTCAAAATTCTTAGCAAGAAGTCGTTCTTCTTTCTTCTTTATCATCGGCCCATAAGAGTTGTGAAGAACGTCATGAGCCTCTCGCGCTGTAGGTGGGGTTTACCTTAATCACCAAGCTTGGCAGACGGATTTTAGGTGGTAGAGCCATGCTGCAGCCATATTATTGGAATAGTTGTAGCACGAATGGGTTGGCTCGACCGGAGAAGGACCACGCTCTCACAGAATACCAGCGTAAAATGGCAGCTTAACGCTGCTGTGTTTCATATGGTGAGTGGAGAGAACTGGAGGCTCTTTTTACTGGAAACGAGGCATTCCATCTTAGTTCTCACGGGTGGCAACGCATCTGCATTTTGATTCGCAATCAAGGATAGATATAGATGTCAATGGGCCGCAGCAACCACTTACCATCAGGTGGACTGTGTGCTCGTTTGTCACCCTTATCATATAAAGAATATGTATCGGCTTGACCAAGGAAGGACCACGCTCTCACAGAACATCAGCGTAAAATATGTATATGGGCCACAGCATCCACTTACCATTAGATGGACCGTGTGCTTGTTTGTCACCTTTATTTTATTAAAAAAATACATATTCTAGGACTGACTGCCTAAAATGAACCACGTAAGTAAAGAAAGGAATGATTTCTTACGTTTACGCAAACACAACACATTTAAACAAAACTGGTTTTTATGGATTTTATTGCGTATATTAACTCATTTTACGCGTATATTCTGCGTAGATCGAACCAAAATGACGTTGGAACGTCGAACACCTCAATCCCCCGTGTTCAGGGATGACTCGAAACGTCGGCAATGTAAAATCTATACATATACTAGCTGGCCAGGCAAACGTTGTTCTGCCCTTTCCGACGACCCTTCCTATAAAAATCCTTAAATTCGCAATAAAAATTTTGAGGGTCATTTAGCGGGATAAATACTATCCTATCTCTCAAGTTGGACCAAAATGCACACAGTGTGCAAAATTTCATTGAAATCAGTTCAGTAGTTTAGGAGTCCATCGCGGAGAAACAACGTGACACGTAATTTTTATATATAAAGATAGGTATATAATTGAAATACTACTGACTCAGTCACTCATCACGAGATCTCCAAAACCATACTGTTGATTGACTTTCTCGATCTAGACAACCTCTAAGGAAGGATTTTAGAAAATTCAACCCCTGACGGAATGTAATAGGGTACATTACAGCTTGTAATTGAGTATACGCAATAAAATCCGTAAAATGCTTATGTAAATAATGTAATATATTATCACCTAACAGCAGCCACCGGCGTCAACAGAGAAACCTGAGCCGCCGAAGCAGGAGCTGAAGCACGGCAAGTGTTTCCACATGCCGCGCTCCCGCTGTCCACCAGAGGGCGTCAAGTGCACACGCGTCGACCCAGTCTCCGTGTTCTGTTGCGATGTTGACAGCTTCCGGCTCAAGGAGGCGCTCGCGATTGTTAGTGAGTGGACTTTAAAGACGTTCAGTGTTTCTTTCTTTATCAAAAAAAAAAAAACGTTACGATTTCTTATATTAACTTTTTAATTCCTGACGTTCAATAAGAAAATTCGCGTAAAAGAACATATAGCTGACGTGAAGAACCGACGCTCCGGGTTGTCTGCAGTCTGTGAACATGTTCAGGATCGTCCCCGTCATTACATCAGATATGGTAGATCAAAAGATCATGTGGGCCTCTCTTGCTGTAAGGAGGTTTTTTTTTTCACGGTCCCGATCGCGGTACCAGATATCTCACAACTATGACGCTGCTATCCGTCACTAGTCTGGTAGTTTACATCTGGCGTAAAAATTACAGCCTATATATGTGTCCCACAGTTGGACAGAGGCCTCCTTTAATTTCATAGAGTTTTGAAAATATCCGCCACGATGCCTCAAAAGTACAATCGAACTAATATCTTTGCTTGTATGAGCTGGGCAAACGAGCATACGACTCACCTGATGGTAAGTGACTTCCGCCGCCCATGAGTGACTACCGCTGCTCATGAGTGACTACCGCCGCTCATGAGTAACTACCGCCGCCCATGAGTGACTATCGCCGCTCATAAGTGACAACCGCTACCTATGAGTTACTACCACTGCCCATGAGTGACTACTGCTGCCCATGAGTGACTACCGCCGCTCATGAGTGACTACCGCTGCTCATGAGTGACTACCGCAGCCCACGAGTAACTTCCGGCCTCCTATTAGCGACTACCGCCGCCCATGAGTGACTACCGCCGCCCATGAGTGACTACCACCGCCCATGAGTGACTACCGCCGCGCGTGAGTGACTACCGCCGCCCATGATTAACTACCGCCGCCCATGAATGACTACCACCGCCCATGAATAACTACCGCCGCTCATGAGTGACTACCGCCGCCCATGAGTAACTACCGCCGCCCAGAGTGACTACCGCCGCTCATAAGTGACTACCGCCACCCATGAGTTACTACCACCGCCCATGATTAACTATCGCCGCTCATGAGTGACTACCGCCACCCATGAGTAACTACCGCCGCCCAGAGTGACTACCGCCGCTCATAAGTGACTACCGCCACCCATGAGTTACTACCACTGCCCATGAGTGACTACCGTCGCTCATGAGTGACTACCGCAGCCCACGAGTGATTTCCGGCCTCCGATGAGCGACTACCGCCGCCCATGAGAGACTACCGCCGCCCATGAGTGACTACCGCCGCCCATGAATAACTACCGCCGCCCTTGAGTGACTACCGCTGCCCATGAGTGACTAGAGTAATATTATTCGTTTAATCTATTAAACGTATTTTTTAGAGAAAAATTGCACAAAAATATTATTTACTATGGAATATTAAAAATTCTAATGTTAAGAATTTTTATAATAATACTAATTGAGATAAAAATTGAGTGACTCTCGCTAAACCTATCGTGATTATTGTTTTGCATCCAAATCTATATAAATAAAGAATCTGGTCTTGACCTTCAAATATGTGTCCATTGTGAATTGTTCCATAGAAATACAATAAATGTGTCCGGAATAACTTATTGTTCCTCAACTTGTCCAAAAGACAATGGATACTTTGTATGTAATAAATTACGTTCACAAACAAGGATAACTTTAAACCTTAATACTTACAAGAAAATTAATGTACCCATATTATTATTTTTTGGTCGTTTTGACGGCTCTTTAGGCATTTAGATGTAGCCCTGCAGACTGCAGACTTAAATCTCGCACGAAACAAGTACCTAATATCACCTAAAATAGTTGATACGCGCCTAAGGTATTTCTTTTAAAAAATCTAAAAGAAAAAGTCCTTATTCTATCTGGGATACATTTTAATGTTTCCAAGAGAAATTCCTAGTGTGGAAGATAACATTTCCTGCACGAGTTTATTGTTTTTGAACAATTAAACATTTTGTACAACCCACTTCAATATAAATTATTAAGAATAACTCAAACACTACTGGTCAGACCTTGATCAAATTTATATGGGACCACTTGAGAAGCACCAGCTTTCAAATAGAAAAAGAATCATCTAGAAAAAAGTTATAAACACATAACAAAATAATACAGTCGAATTGAGTATCGTCACCTTTTCGAAGTCGGTAGAAAAAAGAACGTTATCTCCATACTAGGATTTTCTCCTGTATCGTGGAGGCAGTTTGCATATATAAATTTCACAACGACAAACAACTAGACCCGGAACAATAATTTGTAGAACATACAAGTACTTTCTCCGTGCGGGATTCAACAACTCATTGCTAAGCCACTGTGGAACGAAGCCGTCAACATGGAGTGTGTGCAAGCACAGATGCACTCTCTACGTCTTTTATCTCACTGTCATAGTCCGATGGGACGGCAATACGCCACGACCGGAGAGAGATCACGCGTAGGACCGACGACTTTACTTGTTTTCCCAGACACGGGGGTTAAACACCGCCAACTTGAATTTCTTGGCAGAGAAAATCAATAAATAATTTTAGCTCGCTCCGGAATCGAATCCGGCTGCAAACAAGTAAAAAAGTTACAAGTTTTATACATGATAGAGTCACACTGCAACTATATTATGGTGGTAGCACGAATAGGTCGGCTCGAACGGGGAAGTACCACGCTCTCACAGTATACAAGCATAAAATAGCAGCTTAATGCTGCTGTGTTTCGTATGGTGAGTATGGAGAACCGCAGACGCATTTCACGGGAAACAAGGCATTCCATCTTAGTGCTCAGGGGTAACAACGCATCTCATTCTCTCACCATTTTGATTCTTAATTGAGTATAAATTATCTATGAGCCAGAACATCCACTTACCATCAGGTGGACTATGCAGTCGTTTGTCACCCTTATTCTATAGAAAAGTTGCGCTATGTCGGTTACTCTGGTTCTACCGTGGATATCTTCATTACAAATAGTATCACGCATATTATGTGATCGTAATATAAACTGATAAAGAATGATTTTATTTTATTCTTCTGTCCAGTGACTCAGAACACCACGAACCTTCACGTGTTGAACGCGAACATCGAGGAGCTGGACGTCTCGCAGGCGGTGTTCCGGCGGCTCTCCTCCATGGCTTTCACCGATGGCAACATTGGAAAGATTGTCGGTAAGCAATACAATACAACTTTGTACAGTTAAATGCATAAAAGAAAGATCCCTACGTAATTGATAATTTCAAATTACTTATTTATTAAGAATTAATAACCGACATAGCCCAACGGATTAGTAAGCTGAAGTGACAATGGGCCGACCATATAGCTCGAAAAAACGACAACCGATGTGGAAGAAATTTTCCCGAGTGGCAGCCTCGTATCGGTAGTCGAAGTGTAAGGCGTCCCCCCACTAGATGGAGTGATGACTTAAAAGAGAGCCAGTATAATATCATAGTGTGAGGGATTTCATCTTAGTTTTCAGGGTGACTGCATAGCTGTACTCTTTTTTATTTAAACCGGCTTGACCGTTAAGGACCTCGCTCTCACGGAATTCCACCGTAATATTAGTAGCTTAATGCTGGAAATAAGGCATTCCATTTTAGTCCACACACAACAAATAGGGGTTAAAACACATCTACATTTTGATTCTTAATTCAAGATAGATTGATGTGTTTGGGCCACAGCATCCACTTAAGATAAGGTGTACTATAAGTTTTTTTACTGCAGTATCATCAACAAAACGCAAGAAATTAATTAGTCCAAATGACCTCATTGAAGATTGATTAGAATTAATAATTATAATGCTTTTTGCTCTGTCATGCTCAAGCCGAGGATGTAGTTCTAGAAGAGAAGAGAAACAATGCTAGCAGTAAGTAAGCAGTTATATTGCATTTTATATTTTAGCTACGTTATGTAAAATATTTTGTAGGAACAAGACTGTATATTGTGTATGAACCGATTTATTTTTAGCAGTCTGCAAATAAACCTAAAAGGTATTATAATATAATTTTAAAGCAAACTTCTTAGGTCTAGAAGACAGGGATAGACAGAGAGAGAGAGGAAAGAAGGAAAGGAGAAAGAACAAGAAGGACAAGGAAAGTGAGTGTCTTGCTGGACCTAGACATGAGCCTCTTGTTTTGTAGGGATGATGAATTGGTACGACTCATTTTCTACTAATGGAATCAGTCTGGGTAGATACGATGTAGAGTTGCATGGGCAGCAGTAACCGCTTACCATTCGTTTTCAATACTTTTTTTGTACCTTATTATGTAAAGAGTGAGTGAAATTGAAAATTTTACTAAAATCTGTAATTTTTCGAAGGGCATGGAAGGATAACAGTTAAAAAGGAACGAAAGTTAACGTGAAAGGTAAAGGAAGTATCGTAATAATGTAGGTACGAAAGAGAAAGATAGAATGAAGTAATTAAAAGTGTATACAAGCGAGATAGATTGTTGTATAATGTAAGTAAGTTGAAAAGAGAGAAAAGATTATTAGGTGTAATGGCGAAAAGTGTTTTATTTTGATTCTACAATTGTTTCCTTTCATTGAATGAGAGAAAATGAAAAAAAAATGATCTTTTAGTTCTTCGGTATCTTTGTACTCATTCTTCATGAATCACGTTCGTTCTCCAGGTCAGTTCCCGAAGCACTCCCCGATCGCGTGCCTCAACATCTCTAACAACAACCTAACAAGCGCTAAGCTGCAGCCTCCAATACAACGTCCGTACGCCTACCTGTTCAACCTCACGATGCTGGACGCCTCCGCTAACAACCTTACCGAGTTCCCGCTCAGCCTCGTGCACAGCAACCGCAAGATCTCCGTTGACTTCTCTGGTGAGTGGTGCCTATTTTCTTTCACCAAGGTGTAGTTAGTGCAGGAGAAGAGAAGAAACCGAGATAACTCAATAGATCAGTAAGAAGTGGAAATGGGCCTGCTATATACTCGTAGCTCGAAGAATCGCTATCGCAAGGAAGAAAGGTTCTTGAGTGGTAGCCTCGTACCCGTAAGATCTCTAGATGAAGTGACGTCTTGGTAAAACACGTAGGAAGTAGATGGATGCAAGTGGCATCCTATGTGGAGACCTGTGTACAGCAGTGGACCTGTGAAGGGAATAATAATGATGATGATAAAGATGCAATCACTATGTTATTGACATCGACCTTGGGTCATTGTAACTTCTTGATGGAATATCTATGAAAACGTACCGGGCGCAGGGCACTCGTCGTAAAATTTTACAGTAAGCCAGCGCACCCAGCTTAATCTACGTCTAAGTTTACGTCTAAGTTTACTGTACCCTGCTGCAGCTATATTAGTAGTATAGTTGTAGCACGAATGGGTCGGCTCGATCGGGGAAGGACCACGCTCTCACAGAATACCAGCGTAAAATAGTTAATGCTGCTGAGTTTCGTATGGTGAGTGTAGAGAACCGGAGACCCTTTTTACTGGAAAAGAGGCATTCCATCTCAGTCCCCACTGGTGACAACGCATCTGCAGTTTGATTCTTTATTCAGGATAAATCTAGATGTCTATGGGCCACAGCAACCACTTACCATCAGGTGGACTGTGTGCTCGTTTGTCACTCTATCCTATAAAAAAAATCACTGACGGCGCCACTAAAATTGTTTGTCGTATCTCTAATTTACAGCATGTCAGCATTAATAAATGTCAATCAAACAACCTTTATACGTCACACAACTGGGCACAGGATTCATTTTAGGACAATTAAATATTCACCGCGCTCCCCCAACTATGATTGTTACACCTACAAAAAAGGTTCATATGGCCGCCCGTTGCGGCGCTAATAGTACGAGTATATACTCACATACGCGTTTCATTTTCCTTTGTATGGAGATACCATTCCTCTCTCGGTAGAGATTAATTGTGTTCTGTGACCCTGACCCTGGGTATGTGCTTGATTTTTTTTATAGGATAAGGTGACAAACGAGCATACAGTCCACCTGATGGTAAGTGGTTGCTGTGACCCACAGACATCTACATCTATCTTCAATAAAGAATTAAAATGCAGATGGGTAGTTCTTAAAAATATGCGTTATTGTCAGTGCCATCTTAATTTAAGGTATAAAAAGAAAGAAAAATTAAAAAAAAAATTGGTCCTACGATCAATAATATAGTTATCCAGATTTCTTTTAGATAATTAACTTTTTTAATTTTCTCATATTACTGGTAATAAACTAGGCTTATACGGAAATAAAAAGTATAGAGACGGTAATGAACAAATACGAAATATTTTTATTTTTACAGATTTGTGAAATTAATAATAATCAAATACAAGTAAAAAATATATATGCCAGTAAAAGAAGCCAAGTCTCGCAACTCAGTTCTTCTACCGTAAAAAGTTATGAGATCCATGTAATACCAAGTCGGTTAATTTATTCAGTCCATAGATTGATACATAGATTGACTTGGCAACCGCATGAAAACACAATATATCTCACAAGTAATACATTTTATTTTAAATTAGACTGTTATGTGCGATTGCCAAGTCAATCTATGTATCAATCTATGGACTGAATAAATTAACCGACTTGGTATTACATGGATCTCACAACTTTTTACGCTAGAAGAACTGAGTTGCGAGACTTGGCTTCTTTTACAAGTTATGTTTTTGATGGCATCTCATTTCTTTTTGTAGATAGTTATATCTAGGTAGCTATTTACACCTATTATTCCATTATACATTATAGGTACACTGATTCATTCACTGCAAATGTAATTTTGTAATACTATATGTTTATATGGGATTACAAAGTTATTTATGCAGTTGGTGTATCTCGAAAACTGGACCGAAATTGTAAAATATTTTAATTTTTCCTTGATTTATATATTAAACAATAATTGTATTCCAAATTTGAAGTTTCTATGTCTGCTAGAAGTGCCTTAGAGTTTTGATGATGGGTCAGTCAGTGAGTGACAAAATTGAGAAACCTTGACTAGTTATATTTCTTAAACTACTAATTCAAATTCAATTTTTATTTTAATTTTTTTTAAATTCAATTAAATTTGAAATATACCGAGTTTGTACATTGCCTACTTGGTTAGTAAAAATTCAGGCTTCTAGTTTTATCCATAACGAAATTATAGGGTTTCGGAAATGGCCTGAACTGTTTCTAGAAAAGGATGGTACGGCCGTGCCGCTTTTTTGCTCGACTTGGCGGGGGCACTACCGTGCTCCCAAAAAATAGCTCAAAATATTATTATTTATAAAAAACCGATTAAAATATGAAAAATAATTTCCTAATCAACATCCATTTGAGTATTAGTTAAAACAAGAGAACAATGAATAATATAGAGTATTAGAACAGTAATTTTAACATTAATAATTTTAAGATTAGAAACTTTTGAAATCGTATTTTGGTAAAATTTTAAACAATAATGAGTACTAATAATTTTCTGCTCACCAAATGTCGCTAGTTGACATTTAGTTAAAGTTTTTTTGTTAAATAATGTAATTTAATTTTAATAAAAGTTTATCAGTTTTTAGAGTACACAAAACAATCCGTCAGTGGTTTGCTTTTTAATTTTTTTCACATAATTTTTTTTTATTTTTTTACTTTTATGAATATCTGTGGTTTGGTTTATTTATGTTTAATCTTATTAATATAAAATATAGCCAAGAAATATAGTTCAGAAAAAGATAATAACTTTTACATTTTCCGAACAAATTTACTTCCCCGCTATGAAATCTGTCAAATATTATACCACACTTTCTAGTGGCGCCGCCCAGGTGGCAGAAAATGTCGTGGATGCCCTCATTAATATTCCTTACCATAAGTATACTGCTACACTTTACTTTCGTAAGTATCGGTCTCTATGTAACAAACATATATTATTTTTATAATAGTTATCTATTAATCTAAATCACAAATGCTTAACTTACTGACTAAATAACAACTTAAGGAATTAAATATCCATTATGATTATATTAATCACACTTTCAGATATAATTATGTTAGAAGTTAGGACTGTGGTTAAAGAAATCAAAATAATGTAATTTAATTAACAAAGGATCCGCTCTCATAATTTTTGAAACCCTGAAACTATTATTTGGAATAAAATGTAGCTACAGTCTTCACTATTACATTTTTTTGTAACGAACATTCAATGGCAGTGCGTGGCCGTTACTATACTCAGGATCACTCATTATGGGGACGAAATCTATACATTCGTGTAAATCTAAATCGCCACGGAATAATTTAATGATATAATCAATTTGGGGTTATCAATTCGAATGGTTCTCTTCAGATACTCTTTTTAACTCGAACGCAATCAATCGAGCTAAATTTTCTTTTCTTACATCTGATGAGCGCTAATTATGGAACCATTATATCCGTTTGAAAAGATATTTTGGTTTTGTCGCGACTTCTAAAGTAAATATCAGCATCTATCAGCTCTCCAAACGTTGTCTGTGTGCCAATTTCTTTTGTAACTTTGTAAACATCTAGTTTTGCATTGCTTTTATGTAGCTTTGTGAAAGTAAACCCAGTAAGAATTGATGGTGATTTTGGTCGTTTTTAGCCATGCATTTCTCTTACCTGTTAAAAATAAAAACGAAACATACTATCACATACAAAATAGTGTTAGTAAATATACAATAATTATATCAGACAGTATAATTTTCTTACCAAATTTTGACAATATTATCATTTAACAAAGCGTTCAAAAATGAATTTATTGGTGTTTCCATAAAACTAGTACTCTCCCAATTAAATTTATTAATAGTTTGTAATGTTTTCACTTCTACTATTTTGATATCATCGTAAACGTTCTTCATTTTACTAGTTGACGACTGATCATTCTTTTTTTTCTCAGTATTATACTGCTGGGAGTTCTTATCACAATATATTTTTTACTTAATTTCTGTTTTAAGTTTCTCCTATTTATCATATCGCTCTAATTTTCTGCCGACTTCCAAAAAGGAGACGGTACTCAATTCGACTGTATTTTTTTTGTTTTTTTTTGTGTGTTAAGCTGATATATCTAATTACTACTACTCTAATTTAAATTCTATTTCGTCGTGTAAAATTCGGTCTGACCTTGATGAAATTAGAATTTGATCAAGGTCAGACCAATAGTTTTTGAGTTATTCTTAATAACTTATATTGGATTTTGATGGAGTTGTAAACATAATAATTAAAAATTAAAAATTTTGTACAGCCGACTTCAATATAAGCGACTTCAATATAGGTTATTTAAGAATAACTCAATAACCATTGGTCCGACCTTGATCAAATTCATATGGGACCACACGAGAACTATCAGCTTTCATATAAAAAAGAATCATCGAAATCGGTTTGCCCAGTACAAAGTTATGAGGCAACACACATAAAAAAAAACATACACTCGAATTGAGTACCGTCTCATTTTTGGAAGTCGGCAGAAAAATAGAAAGTTTAAAGTGAAAGTTGAAATGAAAATAATATTAGTTGTCCGTAATTTTTACAATGAAGGCAGAAATAGTAAATTAGCAGCTAGCATTAAAGAATATAAGTATAACAAAAAATAAAATTAACAGTGGTAGAGCCACGCGGCAACTTTTGCTGCCGCACGGATGGGCCGGCTCGAACCGGGGTGGTACCACGACCTCACAGAATACCAGCGTGAAGTAGAGGCTTACCTCTGCGTTTTGCTTGGTGAGTACAGGTGGCCGGAGGCCCTTTTTACTGGAAATGAGGCATTCTATCTTAGTCCTCACGGGTGACAACGCATTTTGATTCGCAAACGAGGATAGGTGTAGATGTCTATGGGCCACAGCATCCCTTTATCACCAGGTGGACTGTTTGCGCGTTTATCACTCATATTCTATATAAAAATATCATACCAGTATTCCATGTCGTTCCTCTGTTAGGTAACAACTACCTGCCGTGCAAGCACTTCCAGAAGGCGATGGAGACGAACAACAGTTCGCTGGTGACGTTCGTGAACTACGAGCGCACTTTCTGCGCTCTCGACCTGCGCTTCAACTGGTTCAAGGATGTGCAGATCGTGCAGATCGACCACCTGCGGGTGCAGAAGGAGGTAGGATATTTTTATCTATTCATTCATTTTTTATTTATTTTTTTCTCGCGACTGCGCCCGCGCGTAGTTTAGGGTTTTAGTTGTGTTGTGCGGAACCTTAACTCTTTTTCTAAAATATGAGTAGCCTAAGTTACTCCTTATAACATCAGCTATCTGCCAGTGAAAGTTCCGTCGAAATCGGTCCAGTCGTTTCTGAGATGAGCCGGAACAAACAGACAGACAGACAGACAAAACTTTAAAATTTGTATTTTCGTTATAAGTACCGTATATACTTATATATACATTGAGTAAAAAATTGTTATTTTGACATTACAAACAGACACTTCAATTTTATTTATTTGTTTTTATGTATTATATGTTAGTGGCGGTGTAAGAATATCCACTACGAGTATCCTATATCATCCCATGGGTGTACCAACCTTTTTTCTATTTCTACCGCTAAATGTTCCGGTCTAATGGGTTTTGAGAGCAAGTGTAATTACAACTGTGAGACATTCACATTCTCAGAGCTGACACCGCATCTGTAGCCTATATTGTTTGAAGCTGGCTACAGGTGTCTGTGGCCTGTGGTACCCATTTACCTGATGATGGACTATAAGTTTTTAAAAAAAATTGTTTCACGGGTTTTTAGAAGGGTACTTTACCACGAATGGAATCCTAACATCTATACATATTGTTACGAGCTTGGGGTTCGAGACAATTAAAACCGCCGATTGAATTACCAAACTTGACACTTTAATTACATAACACTAATTACAATCTAAAACCACACTAATAATAAAACACAATCACTTTAGTTCGCAGTTATTTCGTTTCGAAGTATTCTCTTGTATCGCCAATTCAATACTGCCTTGGTCGTGGTCTATACCGGCCTTATATAGGGCCTCAGATAATTTCCAGAACCTTCCACTGTAGCGACATCTAGAATGTTCGAGTACTTATCGGTCCAGAAATTTCTGGAAGGATCTTGACTCTCCTAGTTCTGCTACTCGACACTAGAGGGCGCTAGTGTAACTAGTGTTGCCATGTACAAGACATTAATAGTGGCGCGCAGCACTGCCCCCTACTAAGACATGCTCGTCCCGAGCATTATTGGCCCCATAATAACGCGCCAGTCGATCCACTATATCAGCCACGATGACATTATGCAGGTAGATCATGTTGCCTAGCTTCAACTCCATCTCCTTCTCTCCACGGACGGGTATGCGCTGAGCGGTGGCTGTCACCAAATTAATGCGTTCTCGGTTGTATTCGGAGTCCCCAAGGAACTGACTTATAAGTTGGGAACTGCCAACCGTGCGAGAGGCTCCAGTGTCTATGGTCAGTTTACACGGCGTTCCGTTGACCTCGCCCTTGATGATTAGGCAGTTCCCATCACGGGTTTGTGAGATCGAAATCCTTGGGGCTCTTTTAACATCAGACAGCACCCGCCAGTTACCCTGCTGCTGCTGGGCGGTGCTGTTAGCCGCACTACCCCCTCGAGATCGATCACCTTCCCTTTCTACAGTTCGCTTAGGGCAGCTGGATCGAAGATGGCCCCTTTCCCCACAACCGTAGCACCTAGGGCTGTAGCCGTTATTGCGGTCCCGAACTGTAGCTGCTGCAACCTCCCTGACGCGGTGGGAACGATGATCCAGCCGCACGGCTTCCACCTCCAGTGCATGGGTCAAGGCGTCGTTAAACGTATCGTTTATTGTACATAAGTGACCCGCTCCGGCTTCGCCTGGATAAGATCTACTAATGTGACGTTATTGAGATGTAAGTTAATCAACGACCATTTATTTTATAAATTTTTCGGTTTTTCTAAAAACGTAGCCCAGATGCTGCCTGGCGTTGCTCTCTATCTGTTCGTAAAGTTTGATCACAATCGGATTTACTATTCCGATTAGTCCGCACAGACAAACAAACAAAAACTTTAAAATTGATTATTTATGACTTAATAGTGTGCAAATAACCCCCTGAGCCGAATAGAAGCCAGTTACTTCATATTACAGACGGATCGTTACCGTTACAGTTACCGTTTCAGCCTATTAAAGTCCACTGCTGAACTTAGGCCTCCCCATATATTGCCTCATAGGGGGATATTTGGCATAGTTGTCACGCTTGGCAAGCGGGCCGTGGAGTAGCGTGCATTAGAGAGGCCTTGTATCAAAATTTGTAGGGGGGCCCAAATGAAGGGTAAATATTTTTCACAAAAGGAACAAAAACTCTCGCGTTGAATTTAAATAATTATATATTGATTATAAGTTATTACTTACAATTAATACTCCTAGGAACTAAGCTAGCCAAACAATTCAAACCAACATCCTGTCCCATAGAAGTCCTTAGAATATTTGCTTACATACGTTCGGGGTCCCTGTAGCCCGGGGGCCCCGTATCATTGATACGGCTGATACGCCGGTAGCTACGCCCCTGCAAGCGGTTTGGCTACCGGTTTTTTTATTTTTAGTCGTTATTAGGAAGACGCTGCTGACCATCTCCTGATTTGAATAAAACTGTTTTTTACGGATTTTATCGCGTTTATTTTATTATTTTTATTCCCGACGTTTCGAGTGCTTTTCAGCAACCCATGGTCACGGGGGGGACTGAGATGTTTGACGTCCCAATGTCACAGTTAGCCCGGCTACCTTCAGTTTTTTAATATTAATTTTTGGTTCGATTTACGCAGAATGAACTTACAGTATCCGGAAGTCTTGCAGTGTTATGCTTGGGTTTGGATTTAATTTTGTTAATTATAGGATCCCAAGCAGATGGCAGCATCCATCCATCTTCTCTATTGAAATTAGGATGTTTTTTAATTTCAATAGCCTCGCGTATCATCCTTGGTAGGAATCGGTGTTCTTTTGCAAGGATTTGTGGTCTATCAAATCTGATGTAATGGCGGGGACGATCTTGAACATGTTCACAGACTGCAGACTTCCCAGAGCGTCGGTGCTTCACGTCAGCTATATGTTCTTTCACGCGGGTTTTAATGGATCTTTTTGTTTGTCCTATGTAAGAGAGACCACATTCGCAATCAAGCTTGTACACTCCTGCATCTTGTAGAGGGATATTACACTTGACGGACGGTAAAAATTGACTAATCTTCTTCGGCGGCTTGAAGTATGTTTTAATAGAAGCTCGCTTCAAGATGTAGCCAACCTTGTCTGTGACTCCTCTGACATAGGGTAGTACAGCAGGCACACGCTCGACTGTGGTCGGCTTCACTCGGTCACTGTGACGTAGGCGCGGGACCCGAAGCTTGTTGTCTTGCAATACTTGCTCGACGTACTGAAGTTCGGCGGCCAGATATTTTCTGTCACAGAATCCTCGTGCTCTCTGAAACAAAGATTTTCCCACGGTAGCTAACTGTGATGGATGATGGTGCGATTCACCATTTAAATATCGGTTAGTATGGGTCTTTTTTCTATACACAGTATGACCAATAGTGTTATCAGGATTTCGGATGACTAAAACATCTAGGAAAGCTAAAGAATTGTTGGCCTCTAACTCCATTGTGAATTGTATTTTAGAGTTTATGGAATTAAGGTGGTCTAAAAATGCAGTTACTTTGTCAGATGGTAAAATTGTGAAAGTGTCGTCTACATACCGCTTGTAGAATCTTGGATTTACAGGAGCAGTAAGAAGGGCTTTCTCCTCAAAGTCCTCCATGAATATGTCGGCGACTATGGGAGATACAGGTGAGCCCATCGCCACTCCATCTACTTGCTTGTAAAACTCCTCCTTCCACAATAGATAGCCAGATGTAAGGCAGTGTTTGAGTAATACTGCATATTCTGTAGGCATGTTGTATTCTTCTAGCTTCCTGGTTACAATTGAGATGCAGTCTTCAATAGGTAAGCATGTAAATAGTGACTGAACATCAAAACTGACCATAGTTTCATTGTCAGCAAGATGTAGGTCTTTTATCTCACTAACAAAATGGTACGAATCCTTTGTGTGTGCTCTAGTTTGTCCTCTCAGTGGTGACAGAATTTTTGCCAGGTGTTGAGCAACTTTATAAGTTGGTGAATCGATTTGGCTCACTATGGGACGTAGTGGAGCGTTTGGTTTGTGTATTTTCGGTAACCCATATAACCTCGGTGCTTTAGTACACGGTGGTATTATCGAGTTTACGCCGAGATTTAATTTTTCGGAGTAATTCTTTATTAGATCGCTAGTTGTTTTAAGCACATCGGTTGTAGGGTCTGTTTTACCTTTTTGTACGTACTTTCGTCCGATAAAAGTTGTTGTATTTTCAAATTATAATCTGACGTATCCATTATTACCGTAGCATTTCCTTTATCTGCACGGAGAATCGTGAGCTCTGGTCTGTTGCGTAAGTTGTACAACGCTTTAAACTTGTCTTTGGGGAGATTTAGTTTCGGCACAGAACTTCGACGTAGCAAGGACGAAATGTCTTGACGTATGGCCTCAACATCTTCCTTTCCCACATTGTTTTTAAACAGACAATCCTCAACGTTGCATATAATTTCCTCATACGGAATTTCTTTCGGTGTTATTGCGAAATTCAGGCCCTTCGATAATACTTTTAATGTAGGTTCGTCCAGTGTTTGTTGTGACAGATTATAGACCAAAGAGTATAGTAATATATAAGGAATACATACCGCTTGTAGAATCTTGGATTTACAGGAGCAGTAAGAAGGGCTTTCTCCTCAAAGTCCTCCATGAATATGACGGCGACTATGGGAGATACAGGTGAGCCCATCGCCACTCCATCTACTTGCTTGTAAAACACCTCCTTCCACAATAGATAGCCAGATGTAAGGCAGTTTGAGTAATACTGCATATTCTGTAGGCATGTTGTATTCTTCTAGCTTCCTGGTTACAATTGAGATGCAGTCTTCAATAGGTAAGCATTTAAATAGTGACTGAACATCAAAACTGACCATAGTTTCATTGTCAGCAAGATGTAGATCTCCTGATTTGTTTCCCTCTATCGCCTCTTACGACACCCACGGGATGATATGTGGTAGTGGATATTCTTACACCGTCACTATACGGTATAAAGATCTTATTTGCTATTAGTGCAACCTTACATTCAACCAAGACAATGACGTGCAATAGCTTTACTTATATATACTAAATTATTCTAATCATTTCCAGCTGAACGCCAGCTGTCGCAACATAAAACCAGCGAACATCAACTGCACTTGTGTTCCCGAACGTCTGGAACTGCTGGGCGACGAGGTCACCAACTTGGTGGCTGTGGACTGCTCGCAGCGACATCTCAAGGAAATGCCCACTGATCTACCCCCCAACACCGTTAAACTCAATGTTTCATACAACAACGTGAGTACAATTTTTTTTTATATAGAAGTAGCTGTTCCCCGCGACTTCGCTCGCGTGTTACGGTTTTTAGTTTTTTCGCGGAACCCTGATTCTTTTTCTAAAATAAAAGTAGCTTAAGTTACTCCTTATGATATCAGCTATCTGCCAGTGAAAGTCCCGTCGAAATCGGTCCAACCGTTTCGGAGATTAGCCTGAACAGACAAACAGAAATGTAAAAACTTGTATTTTAGTTATAAAAGTACCGTATTTACCATCATGTGCATTTAGTAAAGAAGCTGTAATTTTGACATTACAAACAGACACGTCAATTTTATTTATATGTATAGATAATGGTGACATGCGAGCACATAGTCCACCTGATGGTAAGTGGATGGTGTGTTTAGACACATCTACCCTCGATTAAGAATCAAAATGTAGATACTTTGTCACCCGTGAGGACTAAGGTGGAATGCCTCGCTTCCAGTAAAAAGGGTCTCCGGTTCTCTGCACTCACCATACGAAACACAGAAGCATTTAGCTGCTATTGTACGCTGGTATTCTGTGAGAGCGTGGTCGTACCCCGGTCGAGGCGACACATTCGTGCTACAACCATAATATAGCTGCAGTACGGCTCTACCGTGTAAAAATAATATCATAGTCGCTATCATAACAAGGCATCACTACCACCACTCAACCCCCAATACAAGACACCACATACCACCATCGACAACGTGAACAGAATTTAGAAATTGTGATAATATATCTTACAACTGAATGTCAGTATAAGCTACTTGGTACACCACAGGCTGTTCAATCTATATTGTTGAGTGTGATAATGGAGTAGGCTTCTATCCAAAGAGGGGTCTTCAATGAGGGCATCCAGCCAGGGCGGCGCCACGGTAAAAATATTTGACTAATTACGTGACGGAGAAGTTAATTTACATTATTATTTTATTATTAATAACAAAAACACAATTTTTAAAATTTTTGTGTCTGTTTGTTCCGGCTAATCTCGGAAACGGCTGGACCCATTTTGACGGGACTTTCACTGGCAGGTAGCTGATGTTCTAAGGAGTAACTTAGGCTACTTATATTTGAAAAAAAGAATTAGGGTTCTGAGCAATATAATTAAAACCCTAAATTACACACGAAGTCGCGGGGAACAGCTAATTTCAAATAAAAGTAGAAGAAGCCTTATTTACTTGTATTTTCAAAAACTGCAATAACGGTATATCATTAATTATATATTTTAACTTAAGATTAAAATTTGGCTACTGTTTGAAAAATAAGCCTATATAATACCCTAGAAACGGATAAACTTATTATCATTTTAATAATCTATATGCATAAGAATTTCTAATTTTCTAATGTATAAGAATTTCTTCCATTGTTAAATAAACTGATTATGTCGTGAGGCGAAAACGGTTGTTTTTTGTAGTTAGTAGGTATATGAAATCACAAAATGGAAGGTGAAGTTTCACCAAGTGACAACAATCGCAAGCATAATTTTCTACCGACTTCAAAAAGTAGCCGGTACTCAATGAGGGCATCCACGACTTTTACTGCCACCAGGGCGGCGCCACTTAAAAGTGAGGTATAATATTTGACAGTTTTCATAGCGGGGAAGTTAATTTGTTCGGAAAATGTCAAGGTTAATGTTTCTTTCTGTAATATAACCTATATTTTATATTAATAAGATTAAAAATAAATAAAGTAAAACCACAGATGTTCATAAAAGAAGACGAATAAAAAAAGTTAAAAATGTTTTAAACGATAAAGTTTTATTAAAAACTAACTACTCAATTAAGTGACATTGTGTAACAAAAAACTTTACCTCAGTGTCAACTAGCGCCATCTGGTGAGCAGAAAATTATTAGCCCTCATTCGACTGTATGTTTTTTATGTGTGTTACCTCATAACTTTTTACTGGGTGAACCGATTTCGATGATTCTTTTTTTATTTGAAAGCTGGTGCTTCACATGTAGTCCCTTATGCATTTGATCACGGTCTGACCAATATTTTTGAGTTATTCTTAATAATTTATATTGAAGTCGGTAGTACAAAATTTTTAATTTTTAATTATCTATTATTTAAACTTATTCTAGGGATGACAACGGGTCACATCATTCACCTACTATCATCTCGTTTGTCACTTTGTCATCTCTTTCCTATAAAAAAGCTTATGAGGAATATTCTCCCTCAGATAACATCACTGCAACCGGTGAGTGACGATCCGTCGTACGAACATTTGAGGCAATTGATCGTGGACTACAATGATATAGTCAATATTGTGGAACTGGAGGGCACCAAGTTCATCGACAACTTCATGTACTTCTCCATCAGCCACAACAAACTTAAAACCGTAAGTGAATATTATGTAATCTCTCTTCACTCCTCCGTCTTTTATGTCATTAACCATTAGTAAGAGACGTAGGAAGTTGATGGACGCAGGTGGCTTAGAACCATGCTTTGTGGCATTCTTTGTGGGAGGTCAATATGAGCAGTAGACTCATGATGGGCTGTAATCATGATTTATTTTTAATCAATTTGTAACCAATTCAGGTTTTGCTAAAATATTGTCAATGTTATCTTTAACTACTGTTTAATATAGTATAACTTATTTTATATCGTTACATGGGTCCAGTCGAGCAGAGTTAGCCAAGTGAACTTTTTACATTCATTAATTTAAGTAGAAAACCATAAAAATGTAATTTCTCAACGTCATATGAATTAAGGTAGACTTAATTTATTTGTCGATGGATGCAGGTGGCTCAGGGCCGTGCTTTGTGGCATTCCTTGGGGGAGGCCTATGTTCAGCAGTGGACTTATGAAAGGCTGTAATGATGATGATGATTTATTTTAATAGTTTTCAATTACCATTAACGATTGTAGATACCGTGAAAGACCGAGTAGTGGCGGTGTAAGAATATCCACTACCCCATATCATGCCGTGGGTCTCGTAAGAGGCGACAGAGGGAAACAAATCAAGAGAGAGGCAGCAGCGTCTTCCTATAGTCTTTGCGTTATAACATGGTGCGGGTGACAGCTTATAGTTTGGCGTGTCTAGAGATGGAACAATGTTAAATCGATTTTAAAATACGATTAACCGATACACAAAGCAAAGAAAAAATTATCGGTTAACTATCGGTATAAAAATTAAAACCGAAACATATATTTCTTTATAAACTACAATGCATGTAAAATTAAATTAAAGGTTAATACAAATTATGACATAATAGTTATATAATAGCTGTTCTCGAACCTCGCCCGCTTGGTATTTCGATTGGATTTCATGGGTTTTAATATTTTGCGGGGAATCCTAATTCTTTATCTAAAATCAAATTAGCCTGTGTTACTCCTTGTAACATCAGCTATCTGCCAGTGCCAGCTATAAGCCGGAACAAATATACAGACAGACAAACATTTTAAAAACAGTTTTTGTCTTTTTGTTATAAATACCGTATATACTTTCATATGTATTTAGAAAAAGCTGTTATTTTGATTTTACAAACAGACACTTCAATGTATATATTGTACTATCTTTTAATTTGAAAATAAAAACCATCTTCTATTTCATGTTGATTGCAACATTTATATTGACATTTAAACAAATAAAATGGCTGTCAGCATGTGTAATTTTCAGTACGGCAGCTTTTCAAGGTACCAGTGCTAGCGCCTTTTGCTATATGTGTATTGGTGTTGCCAGGTCAAGTGGGCCAAATATCGGGATGGAAAGTAAAAATTGCGTAAATCAGAATTTTTGTTGAACGATTAGTTCCAATTCCAATATATAATTACGTGATTTTTATATATTCGATTTATTTCAAAACCGATTTTTGATAGTCTGTGGTTGTTCGTTATGGTATGACATAGTTTAACGTGGCCCATCACTATCGTAAGTGGACGGACGGACCATGAAGTACAACAATATCTGTATGACAGTTTATGTAAAAAATACGAAACTTGATAGGTGTGAACTGTCATTCGCATCATACAACACAAAGACTATTAACGACTAAAAATAAAAAACTGCGGTTGCGTACCCGCCTGCCAAACGTGGCTTCAATGCCAAATATCCCCTCATAAAGCAATCTGTGGCTATGTTAATATATGGCTGTAACTAGATTGTAGTCTCTTTATCGGTAGGTACGAATCTCGTGCCTGTTTTTCAGGCATTCCATATCAGTCGTCAGTGGTGACATCTAAGTCCTCGTTGGTCAAGTGGCCATTAAGGCGACTACTGATCAAGATCGCTAAATTATCAGTATCTGCCCGGAGTCAGGAAGTTGGCGGTGTTTCACCCCCGTGTCTCTGAAAGCACGTAAAGCCGTTGGTCCTGCACCTGATCTCTCTCCGGTCGTGTCAATTTACCGTCCCATCAGAAATCTATGAAAGTGAGGTTATAGAGTGCAGTACACCTGTGCTTGCGCATACACTTGGGCACTATAATCCTGTCCTGCGCAGATGGCTAGTCTTTGTTGAGGCTGGCCGCCGTGACCGATATTCGTTCTGGAGGACATTATTATTAAGACTATGGCTTTCTTTTCTTGGATGTTGGCTTTAGGTGTCCATGAGCTGTAGCCAATTACCACCATGTCTGGTAGTCTGTTTCATCTCCTCATTTGTCAATTTACTTATATGCCTAACCTAATTCTATTAATATTGAAAATATTTTTAATATTGAGGTGTCGTTCAATATGTAGATACATACATACGTGCTATCGAACAAGTTCGATATGACGGGCATTTACACCACGTTCTCGATCGGCGGCAACTACATACACTGTGACTGCAATACGGAGAAGGTGCTTAAGGTAAATATTCGTGTATCCGTAATTCTGGAATTTTACAGGAATGCGGGAGATAAATAAAGGGAGACAGAGAAGAGCTAAAAGAGAGAGCGATAAGGATAGGGTGTGTGTGAAAAAGAGAAAGAGAAGAACAAGAAAAGACGTTTACGTGGTATTACAGAGAGAAACAGAGGCAAAAGATTGGTGGCACCGTCTTTTTAATAACAGAAAAATTATAATAAATACTTCAGTTGCCAACCCGTTTGCCAAGCGTGGCAACTACGGCATGAGCAACGGCATTCCTTGGAGGAGGCCTATATTCAGCAGCAGACTTGTAAGGGAGTGACTTTTACGTGGTAGAGCCACGCTGCAGCTATATTGTGGTTGCAGCACGAATGGGTCGGCTCGACCGGGTAGTACTGCGCTCTCACAGAATACCAGTGTAAAATAGTAACTCAATGCTGCTGTGTTCCGTATAGTGAGTGTAGAGAACCGGAGACCCCATTTTACTGGAAACGAGGCATTTTATCTCAGTCTCAGTCCTCAGGTCTAACAACGCATCTGCATCCTAATTTGTTTGAAGTTAGCTGATGTCAATGGCCACAGGCTGCAGTAGCTACAATCACGTGGACTGTAAATTCGTTGGTCACTTCAATTTTACAACAAATGGTAAAATTAAAGATTTTGTACAACCCACTTCAATAAAAAATAATTAAGGATAACTCAAAAACTACTGGTCACACCTTGATCTATTTATATAGGACCACATGCGAAGTACCAGCTTTCAAATAAAAAAAATAATCATCGAAATCGGTTCACCTAGAAAAAAGTTATGTGGTGACACAAACACATAAAATACATACAGTCGAATTGAGTACCTCCTCCTTTTTGAAGTCGGTTAAAAAGTGAACACTACAGTCCATGAACAGTACACGCACTGATGTTTGCCGGTAGAAATAGGTGAAGGAGGGGTATCTCATAATGATTTCTGATGTTTACGCGAATTCTTTCATACTGTCTCGTATCATCCCGTGGGTGTCGTAAGAGGCGACAGATCAGACGGAAACGAATCAGGAGATGGGCAGCAGCGTCTTCCTAATAACGACTAAAAATGAAAAAAAGAAACTGGTTTTCAACCCGCTTGCCAAGCGTGGCAACTATTCCCCCTATGAGGCAATCTATGGGGAGGCCTATACTCAGCGGTGGACTACAAACACATGGAATGAAAGTAATTTTGATTAATTAATTTTAAAATTAAACGCGATACAATCCGTAAAGTCAGTTTTATGCCACCAAGCAAACTTACCATCAGGTCCATTGTTCTGATGTGGTGACATCGATGTCGCCACTATCAGCTGAACCTATACTTCTATTGTTGCAGCCATGGTTGCTGGAGAACTTCAAGAACATCCCGGACTACAAGAGTCTGGAGTGCGAAGGTGGGGGGGCGGTGGCAGAGCTCCTGGAAGCCGACGTGTGCCACTCCCCGAGGGACTGGACGGACTACATCTACTACGTAATCGGGCTGGAGGTTCTGGTGCTAGTCCTTCTGGTGGCCAAGGTCTCGTACGACTACTGGGTGTTCAAGAGCGCAGGTTACTTACCCTGGCCCGCAAATAAAATGCCGCGGCTACCTTGTGACTGGCTCTGCGAGTGACAGAGACAAAAATATGCTTCTGACCTCTTCGCTCGGGTACGTGCAATCTACGTTTATTGCGACATTCATTTATGCTAACATTAAAAAACACCTCTATCGTGCTAGCAGATTAGGAATGTGAACTTTGGTGCTTTTGACGTCCAATTATATTTGAGACATTATTTTTTTATAATTATTATAAATGTAAATTAAAGGAAATTATAAATGGGAGGGAGAGATTATATACAATACGAGTAAATAATAAAATTATACACAGAGATGTTCCATAATTATTCCTGTCTTTATTACAAAATATATCTGCCTATATAGTGTTCGCCTGCGCGGGAACACACACCTTTTTCTCATTGTCTAACTGTGTATTAAATTATAATAAATAAATAACATATTAACTGTTTGTTTATGTACATCTTAAAGAATGTATATGTAATTATATGGAAAGGATTTCTTGTAGTATACAGGGTTATTTTGCAATAACCGGCCAAATTTAGAGAAGTTTCAGAATAAGTAATATAGGCAAATTGTGAAAAAAAAAATTAATTAAACTAATCTCAAACATTCTGGATTTTTATCTTATGAATACAAAATGCGTTGTAATACATTATTTTAACTGATTTTTATTCATAAATCTCTAACGCCGCTAATGTTAATACGCACGCACACATTCGTAAGGATCGATCGGTGGCAACGACGTTGTGAATTGAATTGCACACAAAACAGCGCGTACACTTAGTTGTTTCCCATAAATCACATTCAATTTGGAATATTTTCAAATATATATATTAGTACCTATATATTTGAACTTAACTTCAAAATTTGGCTACTCTTTGTAAAATAACCCTGTATACGGAAACATTGTTTGGAGTACTTGGGCGAGGAGAAAAAACGAGGAATAGAATATTTTAGGAAATTAAAAAAAAAAAGAAATTTGACAGAACCAGAGCACCCTTATAATTATAGAAATAGATCCTATTTCTTAATTATTGATGAGTAAATGTCGCGTTTAATTTATTTCAATAAATATTTTATGCCAATCACGTCGCCATAGAAGTAAATATTTAGGATTTTTTTCTCTATACTTATTAGCTTAGTCATATTGTTTAAAATAATTCATATTTGGATTAAGTTTATATTCATTTGTATGCCAAATAACTGGCCAGGAGTTGAATCAGGGAATTTACTTATGATGGATATTTGTTAGACAACTTATTATTTTAAATCAAATGTTTGTTATTTTTGATATGATTTTTACTGAAAAAATTATTAAATAGCTTTTGTTATTAATCAATATTAATTGTTTGTTATCAATTTACTGTTGGTAGGACTTCTTATGTATTATATTACTATATTATATTACTTCTTATGGAGGACTAAGGTTTGTAAAGGCAGCATTGTAACAACTGCTGACCAATTTTCAACAGTGGTAGAGCCACGCGGCAGCTTTTGCTGTCGCACGGATGGGCCGGCTCGAACCGGGGTGGTACCACGACCTCACAGGAAACCAGCGTGAAGTAGAGGTTTACCTCTGCGTGTCGCTTGGTGAGTGCAGGTGGCCGGAGGCCATTTTTACTGGAAATGAGGCATTCCATCTTAGTCCTCACGGGTGACAACGCATCTGCATTTTGATTCGCAAACGAGGATAAATGTAGATGTCTATGGGCCACAGCAACCACTTACCATCAGGTGGACGGTGTGCTCGTTTGTCACCCTTATGCTATAAAAAAAATACAAATATTTCTGCCTTTTGGCAGTGGGTATGAAGAACCAGTATAATTCATTCCATCTTAGTCCTCCGGGATGACAACAATATCAGCCTTCTTTGTTTGAAATTGGCTTCATGTGTCCAAGGTCATCTGTAAGTTCGTTTGTCACTTCAGTCGTAATAAAAAAATTATTTATTCATGTAACGTCGTTTTGGGTAACTTTGAATTGCGGTTTAACTTTGAACAAAGTTGTGAAAAAGATTTATTAATTTATAATAAGGAATATTTTTGTTGTTTCAATATCGTAACTGCGTAAAGTGGATCGCCAAAATGTTTTGTATCAAACGAAGAGTAAAAAAATAAACTGTCAAATACACAAATTTGAAAATTTCCCGCCTTTTCCGTAGTGAAGTTATTAGAAGTGTTTTTTGCTCTGATTAGAAATTGTAATTAAATATACTAAACTTAGTGTACACAGGTATGTTTTGGTGTTTATCTTTAAAATGTAGTTTATATTTTATTTTTTTCAAATCATTACTCGATTTTGATGTTAAATATTATGTAAAACTGATGAAGTTTTGAAAACGATCAAAATCGAAGTAATTTGGGTAACATTGAACGGTTCAAAGTTACCCGTATTATAAAAAACATTATTTGGATAACTTTGAATAAGTACATACATAATGTTGCTCAATTATGATTAAAATTTTCGCCTTTTACAGCTAAAATATGCCCCGCAAAACTCAAAAAGCGAACCCCGGGGTTAGGAGATATGGACTAAAGAGTAATTATACCTCTGAAACGCTCGAAGAAGCCCTCTGTAAAATACGTTCAGGTGCCATGTCTAGACTTGCCGCTTCAAAGTTTTACAGAATACCCGCGGTGACCCTTTTTTACAAATTGAAAAGTAAACATATTAAACCAGTTGGTAAACCTGTTACTTTTAGTAAAGACGAAGAAACTAGCTTCAAGGCTCATTTGTTGCTGCTAAGCGATCTCGGCATACCTATTAGTATGATGGATTTCAGATTTGTAGTAAAAAACTACTTAGATAGCAACAATATAACAAAGCCACAATTTAAAAACAACCTTCCAGGTTACGAATGGGGTGTATTGTTCTTAGAAAGAAACCCAGAATTAAAAGCAAAAATAGCTCATAACATATCCCGCAAGAGGGCTCAAGTCACACGTGAAATGGTCGAGGAATTCTTTGAACATATTAAAAAGGAAATAGAAGGAGTCCCACCAGAAAATATATATAACATGGATGAGTCGGGTTTTCATGACGACCCTGGAAAAAAAAGTTGCTTTTCCGTAGGGACTCTCGACATCCTGAAGTAATAAAAAATACCAGTAAATCGTGTTACACTGTGGTCTTTTGTGCAAATGCTGGTGGCAAAGTTTTGCCTCCTTTTTTTATATTTAAAGGAAAGAGACTGTGGTCAGATTGGCTTTTTCAAGCTCCTTCAGGTTCAAGAATGGCTGTGTCTGAATCTGGATGGATAGATTCTTCAATCTTTGAGGAGTGGTTGGAAAGACATTTTATTCCACACGTTGATAAGCAAGATGGCAAGAAGGTATTGTTATGCGATAATCTTAGCGCCCACATATCACCAAAAGCATTACGTCTTTGCAATGAACATAACATTACGTTTATTTGTTTACTACCAAATTCAACCCACCTGTTGCAGCCACTAGATGTGGGTTATTTTTCTGGTTTAAAAACTTCATGGAGGAAAGTTCTCAATGATTATCGACAGATTAATAAAGGAAAAAAGGTACAAGCACTGCCAAAGCCCCTCTTTGCCCAGTTGCTCAAAAAGTCTCTAAATAATATTGAAGGTACGTCATCTGATAATGTGAAAGCCGGATTTCAGAGCTGTGGCTTGCAACCAATTTCACCTTCTACCGTTTTGAACAAATTACCAAGGTACACGTCTCAGGCAGATGTTTGCGATTCTATTAGTACAAGTTTCATGAACTACATAGAAGAAATAAGGCAAAGAGATTTGTATGTGAAGAAAGGAAGAAAATTTCAATTACCTGTTACGGCTGG
The DNA here is from genome assembly GCA_033319125.1 of Parnassius glacialis. NCBI lineage: Eukaryota > Metazoa > Arthropoda > Insecta > Lepidoptera > Papilionidae > Parnassius > Parnassius glacialis. Next base: position 46,527,190 of record JAVANC010000027.1, on the reverse strand, counting down.
GAAAAGCGTTTCGGCTGAGGAGGTCGAAAAATATTATGAAGAAAGAGACAATACAAACAAAAGTATAGGACCAAAGGGAGCTGAAAACGGCGCGCTATCCAAGAAAAAAGGACGACCCCTGGGTTCTAAGAACAAAAAGAAAAAGAAGATTAATAATGATACAGAAGAAGAAAAAAATAAAGATTTTCACAGTGACCAGAAAAATGGAGAAACAGAAGATACAATTACTAAAAAAAATAAGTCTGAAAAAATTGAAAGAGAAGTAATAGTAGTAGAAGCTTTAGTGCACCAACCTCCTAAGCTTTCCAAGACATCCGCTGGTGACGTAAGCAATGCTTTTAAAAAGCAAGTCGTGGCAGAAGATATGGTCCAGGAAGAAAGCCCTGACTTAGACATAGATAGTGAAGGGATTTCAATAGATGACGAAATTATAGAAGAATATATATTAGATGAGATAAGTGGTGAATTAAAGGGCGTGACGACTGAGAAGTGTGCAGGCAAGGGAGACGTTAAAGTCCCGAAAATAAAAGAGGGTACATATTGTGTCTTTAGAGAAGAGGGTAGTTTGTTCCCAGGAAGGATACAAAAGGTTAGACCCTTGCAAGTCTCTGTGCTCCAAAAACACTTTTTAGGAGGTTGGTCTTGGCCCTCTAAAGCTGACGTCTTACAAATCGATGAGACCAATATAATAGTGTTTTAAAAGAGCAACAGTTATTCAAAATAGGCGGCCAACTTTTTATTGAAGATGAAATTTTGTTAATGCAATGGGGTGAATGATTTTGTTTAAAAAAAATTGTTTAAGAAAATGTTACTTTGAATTACGATTTTGATCTCATTCAACAGCCAAATAAATGTATAATTTGTTATGTTACACACAGCTTTCTTTTTTTATCTTGAAGTAATAAATAATTACAAAAAAAACACGACCTTTCTACCTTCAAAATTGGTCCACCTTGATTCATATGGCAAGACCAAGGTATCTCTTATATTTGAACGTCACCGTAGATGCCATTTTGATAGATAAGGCTATTTTAAATAAAAAATACGTCGTTTAACTTTACCCAAACCTTAAAATATTGGGTTCATATAGGTTTTTACATCCTAAAAAATTTAGATTCAAAGTTACCCAAAACTCGTGATAACTTTGAATTTGACTATTAAAGGAATTTCTATGTAGTTCTGTTGTTTTTTCCGTAAATTTATTGTGTTGGAAGTATAAACCAATTCAAAAGAACACTATTTTTTTAATAAAACAAAAGTGTATAAATATAAATCAGATTGTTATATCACAATTACTTTAAAAAATGTTCAAAGTTACCCAAATCGACTGTATAATTTGTGTTAAATTATTTTAGGAATCTCTTCATTTGACGCGATATATAATGTAATTAAATTCTATTTTCATAATTGTATATTTTTTGTAATATTTTTAAATAGTTTTAATTTTGAAATAACGTGCTATTAGAGAACCCATAAGAATTCATAATGTTTTAGTTTATTTTACATAAGTAGAAAAGAACTGTTGTAGTCTTTAAGATAAAAAACATAAAGAGGCTTAAATTGAAATAAATTATGTATGTCAAGGCTACTGCCTCGTTTGTTGCAAGTTGCAATGCCAAGCTGTGCCATAGTTCATTTTGGCTAAAAAGAATTTTATTTTGTCTGTTAGTCGGTGGGCTTGTTTAAAAGTGGAAACATTTTTTGTATATAATTGCAATGAAGACTGTATATTTTGTATGTTTCATAAATTTGATTTTGAATAACTAAATAAACGTTTAAATTATCCGTTTTTATTTTCCTAGTCCTAAGTCATATAATTCTATTTCCAACACACCTTAATTTTTACCTTTTCTACCCAATAGCTGTCTGGGTTTGTATCACACTACTATCTTTTTCTGCTACCAAGCAGCAATGTATCAACTTCTGTGTTCTTGTTTTAATATTATGAAGAGAAGAGAAAAGAGCTTTAGTGTGAAGTTGGTTGTAGGCGTTCATAATGAATGAGATATCCAAAAATAGGCCACATGTTATTGGCACTGTGTTCAAGTAGCATTGCAGCCACTGATGTTTCGAATGACCAATGTAATTATAAGGCTGTGAGGCAATTTAATTGATGATAATGAGACATTATAATTACAGGATGTGAGGCGATTAAAGGCTGTGAGACATATAAACACAGTTTGTGAGACAGTGTGATAATCATAGGCTATTCGACAATATTAATTACAAGTTGTGATGCAGTGTAATTACAGGCTGTGAGATATTGTACTCGTAATGGCAGGTTGTCAGGCAATGTAAATTAGAGGATGTGAGACAATGTAATTACACGTTGTACAGCAGTGTAATTATAACCTGAGAATTTAATTACAAGTTGTATAGCAGTGTAATTATAGCCTGAGACAATTTAATTACACGTTGTATAACAGTGTAAATATAGGATGTGAGACAATGTAATTACACGTTGTATAGCAGTGTAATTAGAGGATGTGAGACAATGTAATTACACGTTGTACAGCAGTGTAATTATAGCCTGAGACAATTTAATTACACATTGTATAGCAGTGTAATTATAGCCTGAGACAATTTAATTACACGTTGTATAGCAGTGTAAATATAGGATGTGAGACAATGTAATTACACGTTGTATAGCAGTGTAATTATAGGACGAGAGACATTGTAATTAACACGTTGTATAGCAGTGTAATTATAGGATGTGAGACAATGTAATTACACGATGTATAGCAGTGTAATTATAGGATGTGAGCCAATGTAATTACACGTTGAATAGCAGTGTAATTATAGGATGAGACAATGTAATTACACGATGTATAGCAGTGTAATTATAGGATGTGAGACAATGTAATTACACGTTAAATAGCAGTGTAATTATAGGATGTGAGACAATGTAATTACACGTTGTATAACAGTGTAATTATAGGATGTGAGACAATGTAATTACACGTTGTATAGCAGTGTAATTATAGGATGTGAGACAATGTAATTACACGTTGTATATCAGTGTAATTATAGGATGTGAGACAATGTAATTACACGTTATATAGCAGTGTAATTATAGTCTGAGACAATTTAATTATACGTTGTATAGCAGTGTAATTATAGGATGTGAGACAATGTAATTACACGTTGTAGAGCAGTGTAATTATAGGATGTGAGACAATGTAATTACAGATTGTGAGGCAATATAATTACATGCTGTTACCGTTACAGCCTATCAAAAGTACACTACCGAACACAAGCCTTCCTATATATTGCCTCATAGGCAACCGGAGTTTTTAATTATTTTGTTGTTATTAGAAAGACGCTGCAGCCCATTTCCTTGTTTCAGTTTTTCTTTTTCGCCTCTTACGACACCCATGTGACAATATAGGGTAGTGGATATTCTTACACCGCCACTACACGATCAAATACAGGTTGTGAGTCAACATAATTACAGGCTTAGGACGCGATGCCATTAAAGGCTGTGGAAGATATGCGCCTTGTATTCCGGGCGCTTTCTCTGAGTAACAACAGGGGATGTTGTCCTGTCCCAAGTAGGGGAGGCTGGCATTGGTGGGGCACCGAATCTGTGCGAGTGTATAACGTTCATATAAGCATTCCCGTGGCCATGCGGCAAAGGCAAAACACCATGGTTTTTTAGCCGGGGCAAGTCCGACGTAATTCGTACTTATCTCCGCGGCTATAATAGAATCAACTTACATATTAGGTTGTCACCCACACTTATAATAAAATAACAAGGTTCTCAAGTATACGCCGGTCCCCCTTTATGGGATAATGTGGATAAAACATGCAGGGAGTAGACATAGGTGGATTAGAACTGAGCCATATGTTCAGTACAGCTGTCTTATAGTGGGCTGAGATGATATTAGAATAAAAGGATTTAATATTATAAGTTTTATAATAAATTAATCAACTAGACGCCGCCGGCTTTACAAACGCTTTTTTATTTCTCTTCTTATTAATCTTCTTTCCTTTTTTATTCTCTTTCTTGTCTGTGCCTTTCTTCTGCTTTACGAACTTCTGCTCTTGGCCGGACACCTTTCTTTGCTTCTTATTTCTTGCGTCGTTTACAGTTTGCGTGTCTTTCGCCTTGTTTTCTTTATTTAAATCCTTTTCACTTTCCAATTTCCTCCTATCGAAAAATATGTATGAATTCTAAAGTATTTCTTATTCTAAATATGTTACATTTAATATTTGTGTGTATATATAATGTGTAATATAATAGATAATTGAATGTCTAATATATAACGGAATTGGGTAGTTAAATATAAACAGTAAAAGAAATAGAAATCGAGAGAAAATATTTCGAATATTGAAATATAAATATTTGAAAATCCATTTGGTCAGTAAAAATAATGCAATCTGAATCAATTCACTTACATTAATAAAACAAAATAACGCTATAAGAAATTTCATAAAAACCTGTACCAGATTCATTAAAATTGAAATATTTATGGTAACAGTATGCCCAACAACTGGTTTGCTTGTTTCCCGGTTTGTTTCCTTCTGTTGCCCCATTTTTTTTTATAGAAGAGGGGAGGCAAACTAGCATGCGGCTCGCCTGGTGGCACGGCAACCTGTACGCAGAAGTAAAACTTCTAATTCACGCTGGTGTACTGTGAGGCTGTGGTACTCCGGTTCGAGTCGACCCAACTGTGAAACAGCAAAAGCGATCCTCTTACGACACCCACGAGTTGTAGAGCAGTTGATATTCTTACACCGCCACTTCACGGTAATTAAAATAATAACTCATGTATAATTACCGTGTAATAGCGGTGTAAGAATATCCAATATTTCATCCCCATCCCTTTGGTGTCGTAAAAGGCACTGAGAGGAAACAAAACTAGAGATGGACAGCAGCGTTTTCTTAATAACGACTATATAAAAAACTGCGGTTGCCAACCCGCTTGCCAAGCGTGGCTGGGGCAAATATCCCCCTATGAGGCAATCTATGGGGGAGGCTTACGTTCAGCAGTGGACTATAATAGGCTGTAACGGTAACTCATGATGAATTACTTACTTGTCAGGGCGTTTCTCCAATATAGTGGATATCTTGTCTCGATGCGGTGCCTTCTTCATTAGTTTCTTCCTTTTGTTAGGGTTCTGCTTCAACTTCAGCATGTACTCCGGTACGTCGCAGCCTGATTGCTTCATCACGGACGCGATGCTGAAATCAACAAAAGTTACCGTTTTAGCTGACTTTATAAAAAAAAACATGTAATTAAAGGCTATGAGACAATGTAATTACAGGCTGTGATTCAATGTAATTACTGACTATGAGATAATGTAATTACAGGCTATGAAACAATGTAATTACAGGCTGTGATACAAAGTAATTACTGGCTATGAAACAATGTAATTACAGGCTGTGATACAAAGTAATTACTGACTATGAGATAATGTAATTACAGGCTATGAGACAATGTAATTACAGGCTGTGATACAAAGCAATTACTGACTATGAGACAATGTAATTACAGGCTATGAGACAATGTAATTACAGGCTGTGATTTAATGTAATTACTGGCTATGAAACAATGTAATTATAGGTTATAATTACTGGCTATAAGACAATGTAATTACATGCTGTGTTTTAATGTAATTACAGGCTGTGATTTTATGTAATTCCTGGCTATGAGACAATATAATTCCTGGCTATGAGACAATGTAATTATAGGCTGTAATACAATGTAATTACTAGCTATGAGACAATATAATTACAGGCTGTGAATCAACGTAATTACGGGCTTTGAGGCGATGCAATTACAGGATATGAGTAAACGTAATAAGATAATGAATGCAGGCGAGGTGGGGGTCGCGAAATTGTGCGAAATCGTTGCCGAGGGCCTGCCTATATGTAGAAGGAACAGTTACCTCCTTAAATTGACGACGTCGTCTTGAGTGAAGAAAGTGATGGCGCGTCCCGACTGTCCCGCACGTCCCGCCCGACCAATCCTGCAGAACAGAGGAAAGGATTTAGTTTTTCTTTTACAATTACGACTATAGTCTCCTTGTATCTCTTGGTGAATTACTGTGCACGGCGGTGAAGGTATCTTTACCTTCCAAGAAAACCTGCATAGAACATATCATGGAGCTGATCTGATAATGGAATCGAATGCTGGCTCTTGCGGCACCTATAAACGTTTTTTCTAAATAGATTTTAAATAAGTTTATTCCAATAAAATAAAGGTAAATAATTTCGTCACATAAATGAAATTAAATTTCAGATTTTACATAAATTTTACTGTTTATTAAAATTTAGTGGTGCATAGAGTTGTAAGGCGTCCACCCACTAGATGGAGTGACGACCTGGTAAAACATGCAGGAAGTCAATGGATGCAGGTAGCTCGGGACCGTGCGTTGTGGCATTCCTTGGGGGAGGTCTATGTTTAGCAATGGACTTGTGAAGGGCTGTAATGATGATGATGATGAATAGAGTTGTATAGAGGGAAAACAAACCCTATCATGAAATGCATATAAATAAATGATGACATTACCTGTGTATATATGAGATGGCGGAAGGCGGGAAGTCGTAGTTGATGACGAGGTTGACCCCGCGGAAGTCCATCCCGCGGCCCATCAGCTCCGTGCAGATCAGCACCCAGATGCGACCCACGCGGAAGCTGCGCACTACGTTATCACGCTGCAACAACATGGTTTGATTAGTAGTTTTTTTATTGAAGAGGGGGCAAACGAGCATGCAGCTTACCTGATGGTATGTACAACTGGAACACCATACGAACCATCAAATACGAAATGAAATTACATACTTATGTAAAGTAAACTTCAAATCACGTTGACAAAGTGCGCTCATAAATAATGATATCGTTTTCTTAGTGTCATTATACAAAATACAATTACAATTAGTAATTCATTTATGGGGCAATGAATACGCTTTTACAACAAAATCCAAAAAAATGTACAAAATAAAAAAGTTGAAATGTTTTACTTATGAATTTTTTTTACATAAAGGGTTATTATAATATCAAAAAAAGAATACACAAGTGAACATAACCCCTGGGAATGAAGTGATCGCCAACATGCTGGTTCTATTAACTCATTTAAAATTTGTACATACAAAAAACAAAATTATTGTAAAGAGAAATATGTTACAAAAATTCCCGCTGGGTTTCTTGCTGGTTCTTCTCAGCACCCTCTGTGCTATTTTCTTATTTTCCGATCAGCGGTAAATAAAAAATTACTTTCAATAAATTTCTATATTGATTAAAAATTATTCTATTCCATTGTATTCTAAATGCAGTGTTAAATTGTCGAAAACAACGTTCGCGGTTTACAAAACAAAGAATTAGTCATCTCGGCTGCTCTCAGTCGTTAGTCGAGGAGTTACGGAGGAATGACCATAACTTAGTGTGTAATGTATCAAGTATTGAGCTCGTCTACTAGTGTACATAAAAGTGTTTGGATTTCTCTTGTGGAACTATCGCCCGTTACTGTTGTAATGTAAAAAATTAACCAAGTTTAGTAGCTGTTTTATAGGATACATTTGAGTGTGTGTAGGGATTACCGTAACAGTCATAGATTGCCTCATAGGGGGGGATTTTTGCCATAGTTACCACACTTTGGAAGCGGGTTGGCACCCGCGTTTTTTAGTTTAAGTCGTCATTAGTACGACACTGCTGCCCATCTCCTGATTTGATTCCCTCTGTCGCCTCTGACGACCCCCACGGGATGATACGGGGTAGTAGTGGCTATTCTTACACCGCCACTACATTGTGCGAGAATTGCATGACTGATTTCCTATCTCTCCGTTCCATCATCGAGCCACCAGACGTTCGACTGGTCCCCACCTCTTCGTTGTAACATACAACGTATACAAACCAAACGGTTTGCTTCCTCGTTCATAACGCGTGCAACAAAGGAGTGGATTGAGTAGCTGGCATATGTCTTTCCATCCGTTCACAATGTGGGTGTCTATAAACTAACAGTGAATAGGCATTTGTTTAGTCAATGCGTTTTACTATCTTTGGCTGCATCACCACTTAGTGGATGGGATAGTTGTTTTTTCTTTTCTATGTAATGTCTTCCACACCGAATCTCAAAGAGAGTGGAGAGTTTGAACAATGCATCTACGCAGGACAGGACTATAGTACCCAAGTGTATGGGCAAGCACAGGTGCACTCTCTATCCTCTCATTCTCATAAACCGATAGGACAACTTCCTGATTCCGGTATGCTACTGAGAATTGTGTGTACAAGTAATCGCCAGATACTCAAACGCTACTCAGTTTTAAGATATCGTTAAATATCGTGGTGTCACAGTCACTTTAGCTTAAAGTGATAGAGACAGCACGAGACTTAACGACATCTTAAATTTAAGTAGGGTTAGAGTGTTTGGGCATTAGAATAATTAAAATGAGTGTCCTACCTGCGCCTGAGTTCTGTCCGCGTGTATGACGTCGACGTTGATTCCATCGTATATCAGCTCCTTGAACAGCTGCTTGGCGCGGTCTTTGCTCTGCACGAACACTGCACATGGAACATTCACACGTGCTAGAGCTATGGTGCAGCTATTTTGAATTAGTTTTTCTCCTATATCGTGGGTACAGTTTACATACACAAATTTCACAAGGAGAAATTATTGTTGTCCAGACCCGGAACAAATATTTGTAGGCCATACAAATACTTGTTACGTGCGGGATTCGAATCCGCGATCCTTACTTAACGCTACAACTCATTACTAAGTTCACTCCGCCACGGAGCCGTCCAACAGCTATATTATAGTTGTAGCAAGAATGGGTTGATTCGATCGGGGAAGGGAAAAAAATTGGCCAAACCCGGGACAACATGTATGTCGCGTTTATAACCACATAAATAACGATGCTGATCAATTTTAATTTACTTTAAAAAATAAAGTGCTTACCTAGCACCGGAGGCTTGAGTCCCTTTTGCACTAGCTGCCTGAAGGCCACCAGCTTACCATTCTCATTGCCGCAGTACAGGAGCTCTTGTTCCACTAAATGTGTTGCCGCGTTCCTACACAGGTTATAGATAAAAGTAACATTAGAGTTTAAAGTAAAAGTTAAATATTTTCATTCAAAATTGGGCTATACAAAGTGCTTTCTGAAAGCCAAATACTCGTTATCACTTTAATAAAACTCTACAACGGGGACACCTTGTGAGAAGATGCGGCACGAGACTCACAGCTAGATTATTGATCTCCCAACAGTTATAACTTAACCTAAAGTAAATACATAAGTAAAATAATAAACGGGACTGTCCTAGTGAGACTAAGTCATATTTACTAAATAGGTATATTTCTGTATGCCACAGCTTTGTGGCATTAATTGGGGGAGGTCTATGTTCAGCAGTGGACTTATGAAAGGCTGTAATGATGATGATGATGATATTTCTGTACGTCATAGAGCCACGTTTCAGCTATATTACAGTTGTAGCAAGAAATCCCCGACCGGGGAAGAGCAGCATACAAGCACAGAATACCGGCGCAAAATAGCAGCTCAATGCTGCTGTGTTATATGCGGTAGTGTAGAGAACAGAAGACCCTTTTTACTGGAAAGGAAGAATTCTAAAAAAAAAGAAAAAACATTCTATCTTAGTCCTTAGAAATGACAATACATCTGCATTTTGATTCTCAATCGAGGATAAATATGGTATATGGGCCACAGCATCCACTTACCATCAACTAGACTGTGTGCTTGTTTGTCACCCTTATTCTATAAATGTCCTATGGTATGGCACAGGCAACACATTCTTGCTGCAGCTAGCATACAACAGATTGCCTCTAACTAGTTGCGAGTAAAATTGCTTTGTAATAGCGCCATCTTTTATACATACGTAAAATCATTTTATCAAATAAAATTGATTGACACAAGGTGGTACGCAAAACAGTCGCTAGATGGTTTAAATACGACAAATTAAATATAAATTGGTAAATGAACAAAACGTGTATTCTTATGAATGGATTAGATACGATAATTTTATTCAATATGGTTAATTTTATTTATTTTTAAAATAAGTTATATTAAACATTTTAAGGCACCGCACAAAGAGAAAACCGAGATAATTGGAAACACTGTATACTATCTCATTGTCTCGCAGGGTAAATCCTATAGATGTATGTGTTTGTCTTTTTGATTCTAAACAAGTTTTCACTTCAATAAATAAGATGTCCACTCACCATCAAGCAGACTCAGCTCGGAATCTATTTCAGTGATATAAACCCAAATAGTTTGGAAAATCAAAAAGTGCACCCCTCATGAGCGTTTCATTTAATTTTAAAAATAGAAACAGTGAAGATAATTTTAACAATAAAAAAACAGAGAATCTGATAGACTTACATTAATAACTTTTAAACAGTGTTGAGTTCAATAACAAAAATCAATAGAGATCCTCCTTAGAATATATGGAATCTTATTTAATACTATATAATATCTCAATCTATTCCTTACATTTCTATTAAGCGCGAAGACCCACCGACGTACAGACCAACGGACGGCAGTCCATATATTTTTGCAATTACATTTTTTGTTATGTAATCTAAAGTGAATCAATTAGGAAAAAAAGTAATCTTATAATTCCATGTCTGTAGTTATTGTAACGTTAATAATAATATGGATTTGATGTCTAGCTAAAAGTATAAGAACGATTTTATGTAGCGAAATTAAGGTATGACCACATATCGACAGTAGAGCACTCCCTCGCGTTGTGAGGCGTGCAAAAGTATAGGATACTTACCGTTGTCCAACAGTGATAGCAATAAGACCCCTTAAGTTATGTCTGCACCATTTGGCGACTGCGGGTGTGTGGGTGGCACTGAACATGGCAACTCTCCGCTGTTTGCTTCCACATGCTGTCAGCACTTGTTCCAACTGTTGACGGAAGTCCGACGTCTGATCAGCGGAACCCTCGAACAGTTTGTCAGCTTCATCAATGATAAGCCATCGGACCCTTGAACAATTACAGTATTTTGTGAAAAAATTATAAATTCTAGTGGTCGCCCAGTGACCGAAATTAAACCTTAATTCGTTCAATGATCTCAACATTTTTATGAGATGAAATATTTTATAGATTTCATTGCGTGGAAGTTAATTTGTTGGAAAATGTAAGGGTTAATGTTTCTTTCTGTAATATTAATTATATTTTATATTAATTAGATTAGAAATTAATATAACCACTATGGATTTTCCTAAAAGTAGAGAAATTTATAATAATTAATAATGTATATGTGGTAGAGCCATGCTGCAGCTATATCAGTAGTATAGTTGTAGCACGAATGGGTCGGCTCGACCGGGGAAGGACCACGCTCTCACAGAATAGCAGCGTAAAATAACAGCTTAACGCTGCTGTGTTTCGTATGGTGAGTGTAGAGAAATGGAGACTCCTTTTACTGGAAACGAGGCATTCCAATCTTAGTCCTCATGGGTGTCAACGCATCTACATTTTGATTCGTAGTTGAGGATGGATGTAGATGTCTATAGGGACACGACAAAATCACTGTGGCATTATTTTGTCTATTTATATAGTACTCTAAATACCGATACACTTTAATTTAAAACTAACTTCTCAATTATATGATTTTGTGTAACAAAAACTTCACCTCAGTCCCAACTGGCGACGTCTGGTGAATGTAAGATTAGTTATTAGCCCTCACTTTTAAGTTTGTGTATTAATCTGTATTTAACTTTCAACTGCACATTCATATTTAGAAAACAGAATATCTAATATACAAAATATATACAAAAAGTTTTTTTGCCATGAAATACACTTTTTTTTATAGAATATGGATGACAAACAAGCACACAGTCCATCTGATGTAAGTGGATGCTGTGTCCCATAGACATCTACATTTATCCTCCAATAAGGAATCAAAATGGAGATGCGTTGTCATCCTTGAGGACTGAGATGAAAAGTTTTGTTACCAGATAAAAAATATTATCCTCATCACCCACAAAAGGAAAACAGTTTTGTGAAATCTTTATCTGTATACTATCACCTATGTTTAACAAATAAATGAATTGAATTGAACTGAATTGAATTGAATGGACACAATTACGAAAAATTAAAAAAAACATAATGACTGCTGGTATTTTTTACATTTTAATTTGTCTGACAATCCTGTTTAGAAAACAGGAGCAATTTGGTATCAGGAGAGTAGCTTTTGATATCATGAAAAGTGACCTGAGCGATTGCTAACAAATTATTAAAAGTGAAAATTATAGTAGCAACTCTGAATACGGCGTTCCCCAAGGCAGTGTTCTCGGACCTACTATTTTATTTATATACTTGACTCGTACGTAAATGAACTATATTATAATATACTATTACGATGACAAACATTGGACGGCCTCCCCTATAGGTTGCTTTATTTTTGATGATTTTGCAATAGTTACTAAGCTTGGCAGGCGAGTTGGCAACAAGTTTTATTTTTATTTTTTTACTAATTAGGAAGACGCTACTGCCCATTTCCTGGCTTGTTTCCCTCTGTCGCCTCTTACAACGTCCAAGTGACGCTATGGGGTAGTGGATATTTTACACCACCACTGTTATTATTAATAGGTCTATCTGTGTATGAGTATGGATTGCAATGTCACTTAACATTAGGTCAACTGGGAGTTTATTTTGTCACCCTACTGTTAAGTAAATTGGTTTCTTTTAGTATTTTCACAGGCAATACTTACTTATCCAAGGATATATTTACATTATCTTGATTCAGCAAGTAGCAAAGACGGTTTGGAGTGCTTATTACAATATCTGAAAAAAATTAAAAGATGTATAATTCCCCACATTTTTAAACCCTAAAAGCCATCGAGGCTCTGGTGACCAAAAACCAGCAGTATATTCTTTAAAAAAGAAAAAACAAATCACACATACAGGTGATAAGAAGCAGCTTAAAGTGCAAGGTAAATTTATACTCGGTTGAGCCATGCTGCATCTATATTAAGGTAGTCGTCCTTCCCTGCAGGGCTAGCATGGGCCGGAGACAATTTTATCCCCGGGGAAAGGAGAAAATATTTATCCCCTCGCTTTGTTTTATCCACCTTTCGAGCATGGACACACTGGTGGATATAATATCCACAGTAGATAAAATGGGAGATAGACTTAGACTTAGATATATTTTTTGTATGAATATAAACTTAAACCCACCTCCAATGATCTAAGATAGAATTGTCCCTTTCAAAAGTCAAAAAATCATAATTTTTTTGTCTTTAATTTGGCTCCATGCTACGGACGGGAGATATATGTCTACTCGTTATGTCAAACGGGGATATACTTCTCCTCGTTGCCGTGCTTTGGCATAGGGGCAAGATAATTTTATCTCTTGTCAGTGGATATAATAATAATAATAATAATAATAATAGCCTTTTATTCCTAAACATAGGGTTACAAGAGGTCCCTAAGTTCGGTGTGCCTTTTGGCATAGGCCTCCTCCAATTCCTTCCAATGGTTCCTGTCCCTTGCTACTCTCAACCAGAATGGTCCCGCTGTCTGTTTCAAGTCGTCTTCCCATCTCCTGACTTGACGACCCCTGCCTCTTTTGCCGTCTCTTGGTTGCCAGAGAGTGACTTGCTTGCTCCATTTGTTAATGGGGTGGCGTAGCAAATGTCCAGCCCATCTCCATTTTTGGACGTCTATCCGGGTAAGAATGTCTGTGAGTTTTGTTCTTGTTCTAATGTCTACGTTCCTGACTCTGTCTTTGATTTTTAACCCTAGCATGCTACTTTCCATGGCACGTTGGCATTTTGTTAGCCTTTCCCTATGGTGAAGTGTTGTTGACCAAGTTTCACAGCCATAAGTAAGAACTGGTAGAATACAGGTCTCGAATGCTTTCTTTTTTATGTGATTGCCTAGATCCTTACTTTTCATTATTTCCTTCAGTGACCAATATTTTCTCCATCCTTGGGCTATTCGCCTGTTTATTTCCTTTGTCATTTCATCTGAAGGGGATATTATCTGTCCTAAGTAAATATATTCTTTGACATATTCGATCTTGTTGCCATCTACCAAAACGTCTATTTCCCTTGAGTTTGACATTAATTTTGTTTTTCTGGCATTGATTTCCAGACCAACTTCTCTACTTATATTTGCTAGGCTCTGCATCATTTGTTCTATTGCTGCTGGATTCTCTTCAAGAAGCACCAGATCATCGGCAAATCTTAGATGGTTTAGGCGAGCTCCATTAATGTTCAGACCTAAGTGGTCCCAGTTTAGCTGTCTAAAGATGTGCTCGAGTACGGCGTTAAATAGTGCAGGGGAGAGAGGATCGCCTTGGCGTACGCCCTTTTTGATAGGAAATGGTTCTCCGGTTGATTCTAGTTTAATACTGGCCTTGCTAGATTTGTATATACTCTTAAGTATTTCTATATAGTTGCTCTGGACCCCTTGTTGTTCAAGGCTCCGCCATATGTATTGGTGCCTGAGGCTGTCGAATGCCTTTGAGTAATCTATAAACGCCAAGTAGATTTGTTTATTGTATTCATTATACTTCTGTATCAACTGTTTTATTGTGTGAATGTGATCTATTGTGCTGAAGTCTTTTCTGAATCCTGCCTGCTCTACGGGTTGGCTTTCGTTGAGTGTTAATGATATTCTTTCTAGGATCACTTTAGCAAATACTTTATATATATTTGATATAAGAGAAATCGGCCTATAGTTCCCAATCTCTTCTCTATGGCCTTTTTTATGTAGTAGAACTATGTGACACTCGGTCCATTCTTCTGGAATTTGCCTTGTTTGTAAGATTTCATTGAAAAGTTTTGCCAGCACGGGACTGTATTCCTCTAAGGATCCCTTGAGTATTTCATTAGGTATCTTGTCCGGCCCTGGGGCTTTCTCGAGTTTTTGAGATTTTATTGCCTTGATTACCTCTGATGTAAGGATTTCTGGCACTTCATCTACTTTGTTTTCTTTTACTTCGTTTACTTCCGGAATTGTGGCCATCCCTGAATCGAATTTATCAGAGTACAATAGGCGGTAATAGTCCGTAGCTAGTTTCTGTATTGAGAGTCGATTAGTTGAATAAGATTCGCGTTGCTTTAGTTTCGCTATCCATTCTTTCCCATGTTCGCTTAGTTGTTTCATAGCCTTTTTTGTTCCTCCTGTTCTTTTTATATTTTCTTCCAAAACTCTATTTCTTTTCTCTTTACGGTCTTTCCTCATATTCTCCTTAATTTCCTTGCTAAGGGTTGCAATTTTTTGCCGTCTTTCTTTGTCTTCTTTATTTGATATTAGTGTTCTTCTTTCATCTAATAGTTCTAGTGTCTTTTTACTTAAATAGCTTTCTTTGCTTCTGGGTTTGCTGACTAGCATCTCTTTCAATTTGTTTTGTAATCTCCTGTATTTAATCCCAGTTTCTGCGTCGGAGGTAATAATTTCATTGAGTGATTCTGTTGTGCGGGAATTTGTGGAATGATTGCATTCTGATATTTGATACAGCTTATTATTGTTTACTAGGTTTTTCCTGGATATTTTGGGTTGGTTTAGGTTTAGGCAGCTTCTTACCATACGGTGGTCAGTGTTAAAGTTGAGGTTTTTAACTATGTTGGTATCTGTGAACGCTTTTGCTTTGTTAGTTATAATAAAGTCAATTTCAGTTTTGAATTTTGCACCTGGGGAGGACCACGTCCATTTGCTTTTAGTTTTTTTGTTAAAACATGAGTTCATTAAAATAAGGTTATTTTCCATCATGAATTCTACTAATTTCTGTCCATTTTGGCTTCTTTTGCCATGCCCAAACTTCCCAATTGAGGATTCTTCTCCAGTTTGCCTTTCTCCAACCTGTGCGTTAAAGTAGCCCATGATTATTATGTTGTTGTTGTAATGTGGTTTTATTGCTTCTGAGATACTCTCATAGAAATATTCTATTTCTGATTTCCCCGCTTGTTCTGTTGGGGCATATATTTGAAAGATGGCCCAGTTTTTCTTGTACCCCGGAAATTTTAAATGAACTACAGCAATTCTGTCAGAAACTCCTTCAAATCCCATAATGTTCTTCTTCAGTTTAGACTTGATGAGGAAACCTACTCCTTTTTGTCCGGTGTGTTCTCCTTTGTGAAACATGATATAGTCGTTCCTCTCTTCTATCCCTTCTCCTGACCTTCTCATCTCGCTGATGCCAATTATGTCCCATTTTATGTTAGATATGGCTATTTCTAGTTCTTTTAGGCTCTCTTCTGTTCTTAGTGTCCGAGTATTCAGTGTGCAGACATTTATATGTTCAGTGATCTTTTTACCTTGTTCTATCTGTATTGTTTTCTTATTAAATATGTTTGCTTTAGGGTGTTTCGAAATATAATGTTTTGATTTAGATGGAGGGTGTTTGTCTTCTTCCCCCACGGTGACAAGCCGGCTTGGGGTGCAATTTATGAATGTTGTATTTGGTAATGTGGTTGTTAGGGTTGTTTGGATCCGGGTGTCGCTTATTAGTTTTTTGAGAGATTTGATAATGAAGCTGATCTCCCACGCTCTACATAGTTCAGTATATTTGGTCTGATAATATCCTTTGTCGCAGTTTTAGAGGGGGCGTTGTTCAAGGTGGTCAATGTACTTTCGGTACTACCTGCATTGACTTTCTTTTGTGATGGTATTTTCGGTGATCTTGAAGTCTCTCTTTTCCTTTTTTCTCTGTTGCTTTCGTGTGTTTTCCTTATTATCAGTTTGTCGTATTTTATGAAGGCTATATTCCCTTTTTTCTTTTCCTCTTCAACTTGCAGCTGCAGTTGTTTACGTTTTTCTATTATTTCTTTAGGGTAATCCTCTTTGATATTTACACCTTTTTGCAGGTTAGATCTGTTTCGCAGAATCATATGTTTTTTCCATGTAGTTGTGAGTGAGACTACAACAGGGCGATTTTTATCTAGCTCTTTTTTACCGATTCTGTAAACATTATTAATTTCGAAGACTTCAAAATGTACTCCCATTTCTATTATAATGTCTTTTATGTAGTCTACTAGCTCTGGTTCTGTTCTTGCTTTTCCTTCCTCGATGCCAAAAAAGACAAGGTTATTTTTGCGCTTATCCTTATCAACGAATTTAAGTTTTAACTCTAGCTCGTTTATTTTATTTTTGAGTTGGGCGTTTTCTTCGGTGACCACTTTAAGCTTTTCGTCTAGTGCTGCCATGACATTTTGTGTTACTGAAGTTGTTATAAGTTTAGTTTGTTGGTCTAACTTTTCGTCTAATTTTGCCAATAGGATTTCCATACTTTTTTCCATCTTTGGTATTTTTTATATTGTTATGGCAACACTTGGTTCACTGTGGCAACACTTGTTTCTTTATGGCAACACTTGTTTTGCTGTGGCAACACTTGTTTTGCTATGGCAACACTTGTTATGTTGGTACTGTAGTTTCCACTCTATAGTCTATGTACAATTTGCATCAGCTGACACTTGACGGTATTTTTGTAGGTTAGAATGATTACAATTACGGTTGATTAGTACTCGCAATTTAACACTTTTTCTGTAATTTTTTCACTGATCACGTATTTTGTACTTTGTTGTAGTCAATAGTTCGTATGACACACTTTGTTGGCACTTTTTTACACTGTTTATTTTTTATTTTTCGCGGAGCTCTGTGACGTGCGTATTGACTGATCGACGACCGGAACCGGAAAGCTATATGTGTCTACTCGTTATGTCAAACGGGGATATACTTCTCCTCGTTGCCGTGCTTTGGCATAGGGGCAAGATAATTTTATCTCTTGTCAGTGGATATAATCGGTGGATAAAATTTTTGTCCCCAGCCCATGCTAGCCGTGCTTGTCAGCTTGACCAGGAAAGGGCTACTCTCTCACAAAATACCAGCGTGAAATAACAGCCTAATGTTCCTGTTTCGTATGGTGAGTGTAGTGAACCGGATACCCTTTTTACTGGAATCAAGGGATTCCATCTTAGTCCTCAGGGGTAATGACGCATCTGCATTTTGTTTCTTAATAGAGAGTAGATGAGGATGTCTATGAGCCACAACATACATTAACCATCAAGTGGACTGTGTGCTCGTTTGTCACCTTTATACTATAAAAAGGATGTTTGGTATTGATTAATAGAATCAGATGATACATAGAATAGATTAATTTGGTACCTTAGCCTTTCAAGGTATTTAAGCACAAGGTAACCTGCAAGATGAACAGGTTATAACCAGCAGTGGATATAAAGAAGTAAAAAGATTATAGGGATGGGTCTATGTGACAAATCAGGCATAAACTAAGATGCAGAGTCAATGTCAGATGTCTATGTCAATGCTACTCACTAGGGGTATGATATATAGGTAATGGGACCCATTTTCTGCCAAGGTATCCGTCGTCCTTGATACCACCCTCTCACCTATTTCCGCTGCCAAACAGCAGTGCTGTAATCCAGTCTGAGGGGTAAAGAGGGTCAGTATAATCACAGCCCGTGAGGCATTCCACCATGTCGTGTTGTCACCATCTATTAGAGTAACCTTCTTTGTTTGAAGTAGGTGTTAGGTGTCCATGGACTGCAATAGCCATTTACCATCAGGAAGACTTTGTTTGTCACTCCTGTTTTATAAAAAAAAACAGTTTTACATGGTAGAGCCATGCTGCAGTTATGTTATGGTTGTAGCACGAATGGGTCGGCTCGACCGGGGAAGGACCACGCTCTCACAGAATACCAGCGTAAAATAGCAGCTAAACGCTGCTGTGTTTCGTATGGTGAGTGTAGAGAACCAGAGACACTTTTTACTGGAAACGAGGCATTCCATCTCAGTCCTCACGGGTGACCACGCATCTGAATTTTGATTTGTAATAGAGAATAGATGTAGATGTCTATGGGCCGCGGCAACCACTTACTATCAGGTGGACTGTGTGCTCGTTTGTCACCCTTATCCTATAAAAAAAAAGTTAGATGGTATGATGCCTATATTCATATAATACTAGCGATCTGATTCAGCTTCAGATTTCTGCATCTCAACAGCAGCGCCACCATCGTATCTAAACTACCCAGGTACCCACTCAAACGCACAATTTTTTTTAATCAAAATCATTCAAGCCGCTTTCGAGTTTTAGCGTGACTGACGAATGTGGGGAACGAGTGGGGATTTTCTATCTCTCAATTTTGTGCTCATTGTGTCATAATAAGGCGACAATAGGAAATGCCAGAAACACCTCATGGCATAGAAGACAGTATAACCGCTTACACCAAATGTAAAGTACCCTGACGGGTGAATCAGTAGCGTCAATAGTGCGAAACAACTAGTAATAAGATCCTCGATTGACCTATCAAGTGTGACGATTAAAGCGCATTCTCCCTTAGCTGGGAGTACTCATGCCAACTGCAGACTTTTGCGGGTGATGAGGATGGATGCTCTGACAACTGGACCATTCATTCATTCATTACCTTACCATATACGGCCAGCGGTAAAGGACCATGTCTAAGATCTATATGCTATCACTGGCAACACGGGAAAACTGGGCCATAAGAAAATTTTGGTAAATGCTGGGATAGATCTAAGTTTAGCAGCAGACTTCTGTAGGGTAGTACACGTTGATGATGATGGTGGAGGTGGATGGTGGTAAATGTAATCTACTTACCGCTTTTCCTAATAGTAGCTTCTCGTTCCTTGACCTTGCTCTCCTTAACATTCCTGATAACAGAGCATCTGAGCTGTGTGGATGCACTTAACCGCAGAGCTTCACGGTATATTTGGTGAGCCAGTTCCCTTGTAGGACATAGTATAAGGGCTCGAGGTCCACCTTGAGCTCCTCCCAGTACATGTAACAGTGGCACCAGAAATGCTGCTGTCTTACCAGATCCTGTTGGAGCACAGGCTAGTATTTGTCGATCCTAAAATACAACAACACTATTGTTCGTTTGTAGCTTGCAATTTTATGTGCTGATTAACCACATGGTTTTATGCGTGTTAGAGCCATGCTGCAGTTATATTAGTAGTATAGTTGTAGCACGAATGGGTCGGCTCGACCAGGGAACGACCACACTCTCATAGAATTCCAGTGTAAAATAGTTGCTTAATGCTGCAGTGTTTCGTATGGTGAGTGTAGAGAACCGGAGACCCTTTTTACAGGAAACGAGGCATTCCACCTTAGTTCTCACGGGTGACAACACATCTGAAATTTGATTTGTATTCGAGGATAGTAGATGTCCATGGGCTACAGCAATCACTTACCATCAGGTGGACTATGTGCTCTTTTGTCACCCCATCCTGTAAAAAAAAATGCTTGGCGGTGGAAGAAAATATCTTGAGGATTCTTCCGTGATCGAGAAATAAAAAGAAAATCCTAAGATATATATTGGGGCAGTGCAGCAGACATTTCTTTGCACTGAAACCATCTCAAAAATTAGAGTAGGTCTGTGCCCAGGAGTAGGATGTATTTAGGCTCGAACTTTACTTTACATTGTGGCTTCCTGACCATGCTTGTTCTAAGAGTCAAGGCAATAAACCAAACAACAAAAATATTGATTTATCATATGCTCAACAGTACACAAAATAATTAGAAATAAACCTGCATATTGAAGAAATGAAGAATCCCTGCTCCATTAGAATAGAATAATTTTTTATTCAATATTGATTTACAAGTAATTCTTATTGAAAGCCATATTTTACTTTACCATTAGTTTGAAAAAAAATCCTCTGTCCTGGGAAGAACCAGCAAGAAACCAAGCGGGTTTTTTTTAAATAAAATTTACAATATAAATGATTACAAACTATTTACAAAATTTATTTTAGAAACAGCTTGGAAGCGACCAATTCATTCCCAGGGGTTATTATCAACCTTGTATTCATTTATATTATAATAACTATTTTTATACAGCTTTTATTTAATTAAATATTTAAGCTTGGTAATAGAGTTACCTTGTATATTTTCTGGGACTTTGTTGTAATAGCATATACATTGCCCCAATAATGAATTACTGACTCTGCGGAGTCGAGCGACCGGTATCACTAGCTTGTGTTTGTTCCTAGTGTTTACAGAGTGTATATCACTTTTTTTTCTAAAACTATTTTTGTTTTTGTGAACACACATAAAATTTTCGTAAATATGGTACTGATAGGCCAAAGTTAATATATTTATTACTTAAAAATTTTTTAGTTGGAAACATGTGTTTTGCAACACAGTACACAGAAGAGGGACTGTTGGTAAACACTGAATTGATACTATCACACTGTACCAGCAACAGTCGGCAGTCGGTCAGATTTAATTTGAAAAATATGAAATAGATGAAGGACCCTTTGTTCATCACCATAATCTCTTTTGTTAGTTATGAGAATGTGTCAATTGCGTGTCGTGGTAATAACCATCTTGTTTACACCAGACATAGGGTATTTTTACTGTGTAGTGACAATGTAAGAATATCCACTACCCCATATCATCCCGTGGGTGTTGGAAGAGGTGTCAGAGGAAAATGAACTAGGTTGTAGGCAACAGCATCTTTCTGATAACAGCTATATAAAAAAAATAAGTTGCCAATCTACATGCCAAACGTGGCAACTATGGCAAATATCCCCCCTTAGTGGCAATCTATAGGGTAGGCCTATGTTCTGCAGTGAACTTTTGATAAGCCTTAATGGTAATGTTTAGGCAATGTTGGTGGGCCACTGACAAGTGGTAGTTAGAAATATAATAGTGATAATAACAAAAATTTTGTAATGAAGGTTCTCACTTCCAACATGCATGGCAGTGCTTGTCTCTGAACAGGTGTAGGCTCTGTGTAACCACACTGTGTAATGGTTTCAACCAGGGCTCTGCTGACATTGTACCTTGTGGTCAATTCTGAAAAATCTTTCAATGCACTTGGCACATGTCGTCCAACTACCTTAATGCCATGCTCATTACGGAAACGGTTTTGCTGAAAACAGAAAAACGTAATTTAAAATAGAAAAAAATAATAATAAAAGCAAACATTGATGGCTTACTTATAAAAATCAATATTGATTTGAGTACCGTGTAGTGACGGTGTAAGACTATCCACCACCTCATATCGTTCTGTGGGTGTCGTAAGAGGCAACAGAGAGAAATAAACCAGAAGATGGGCAGCAGTGTTTTCCTATCCTAATAATAACCAAAAATAAAAAAGATGCAGTTTCCAACCTACCTGCCAAGCGTGTCAACTATATCAAATATTCCCCTATGAGACAGTCTATGAGGGATGCCTATGTTCAGCAGTGGACTTTGATGTAACTGTAGCTGTAACTGTAACGTTAAGGTTGTTTCTTTTCTCTTTCTACACTAAATGAAAAAATAGGTACAGAGATAATTAAAAGTTAAATGCTTAAGTTAAGCAAGCCATAATCAAAGATTATTACTAAGGCCATGAGTGTTTTGCAATGACAATAGAAAAAAATGGTACAGAGATAATTAAAAGTTAAATGCTTAAGTTAAGCAAACCATAATTAACAGTGGTAGAGCCACGCGGCTTTTGCTGTCGCACGGATGGGCCGGCTCGAACCGGGGTGGTACCACGACCTCACAGAAAACCAGCGGGAAGTAGAGGTTTACCTCTGAGTTTCGCTTGGTGAGTGCAGGTGGCCAGAGGCCCTTTTTACTGGGAATGAGGCATTCCATCTTAGTCCTCACGGGTGACAACACATCTACATTTTGATTTGTAATAGAGGATAGATGTAGATGTCTATGGGCCGCAGCAACCACTTACCATCAGGTGGAATGTGTGCTCGTTTGTCACCCTTATCTTATAAAAAAAAAATCAAAGATTATTACTAAGACCATGAGTGTTTTGCAATGACAATAGAAAAAAATTGGTGCAGAGATAATTAAAAGCTAAATGCTTAAGTTAAGCAAGCCATAATCAAAGATTATTAGTAAGGCCATGAGTGTTTTGCAATGACAATAGAAAAAAAATAGGTACAGAGATAATTAAAAGTTAAATGCTTAAGTTAAGCAAGCCATAATCAAAGATTATTAGTAAGGCCATGAGTGTTTTGCAATGACAATAGAAAAAAAATAGGTACAGAGATAATTAAAAGTTAAATGCTTAAGTTAAGCAAGCAATAATCAAAGATTATTAGTAAGACCATGAGTGTTTTGCAATGATATATGATAGTCTAGATGCATAATCAACTGTTTACCCACATCCAACAAAAAGTGTACAAACTGAGTTTCTGCACACATTATATTTAGTTTGGTTTCAAGCAGCAGATAGTTAACAATATATATAAATTATGACCAATTACAGTACTGTAGGTGTGTTTACTCATTTCACATATTTTGCAAACTTTCATTATTAGTTATTTATTATCATCATTATAGCCCATCAACATGATGCTACAAGTCCATGGCTGCCCATACAATATTCCCAAAGGCTGTGATAAGGTATGACTTAAGTTACCTGCAATCATTATCTCCCTGCATGCCTCATCAGGTACAATAATATCTATAGCAAAACAATTAGTTTTGCTATAGATATTATTTGTAAAGAAATTGATTTCAATAATATTTAACATAATGTATTATATATGTTATGTTAAACATCGCTGAAACCGAGAAAGAAATCATACTATGATCTTTTATACCTCTTCTAACTCCAATTTCTTTTTCAAATCTTCTGGCTTGTCTTTTATCTTCTTTTTCCTTTTTTCTCCTATTTTGACACCTTCTACTATCTGTAAATCGTCTTTTCCGCTTTCACACTCACTCTCACTATTAGACAAAACTGGCTCATCTTCTTCAATTTCCTCCTTAATTTCTGTAGATTTTTGACTGTCAACGTCTTTCTTTAGAGGAGTTTTAGTGCTTTGTGTCTGCAAGACAGAGTTGATTAAATATAATAAAGAACAGCGAGTAGATTTTTTTTTACAGAAAAAAGAAACATTATGTTGTTACTGGGGTTATAAAATACTTGCATCATTTTTAACACCTAATACTCTATATTTAAACTTCAAACCCTTGGTAAGTTTTTTAAAAATATCGTAGGCATCCATTATTACGACCCCTATACTCAAACAATTCAAATATCTCAAGCAAAACTATAAAATCAGATAATCAGTAGAAGAAATACACATTACACACGTGATAATAACATTGTTGACAAATTAATTGACATTTGACATTGACAATATACTTTTTAATTACTTAAAGACAAAGAGATCGATACCCATACAACCTATATTTTAACCTTTAATTTTTTCATAATAATTATGTTGATTACAGAAGATCTTAACAACAAATCTCTTATAATCGAACACATAAACCCTTAGTTTAATAATTAAATGTAAAGTAAGCCCAAAAGTAAAGTAAAACCATACTTTAATTATTATTTTAATAACAATGAAATAGTTTGATTGTTATTGAGATTTTCCCACAAATCCGAGCACAAAAGATGTCTACCTCAAAGATGCTATGCGGCTGGTTATGGAGTGTAGAGTACAAGGAGGACCATCTCTGTATATGAAAAGTATCCCTAAAACGCGTCCAATAAGGGTGGCGCATAGGATAAATTTAAAAAAAAGCGCCAAAAGTAATTAGAATAAGATGGAGAAATAAACAAGGACCGACCAATCTGCTTGGTTTTGTACTACGTAAATAGTTGAGGTTTTGTATACTTGCATTTTACTAGTCTAGTCATGAAATTTTTTAAATATTTGAATTCAGCTGACTTCACTCCATCTACAACAGCTATATTCATATCGTAGTTTTTCAGATTCCAGCGCCATTGTGGTAGGTTTTGGAACCTCTATTTTCAGTAAATAGAGTAAGACACTTTTTCAAGATGGTTCTCCTTCTACTCTACACTCCATACGGCTGGTACTGCAGTCGACAAGTATAAAATTTAGTTTACTCTGTGGTTGTCAATCAGGTCCACCTGCTAAGCTTCACTGACGATGCCAGACGAAGCTCATGTCCAGCAAAGGACTGTTACAAGCTAATGAAAAGGAAGATGCCAATATTTAAATATTATATTATATTACCAAGTAAAGAAACTTTTTTTCCTTGCTCTGAAAACTCTATCAGATATGTGAGGAGGCCTGTGCCAGGTAGTGAAACATATATAGGCTGTTACCAGTGACCGGATATTTCCAATAAAAATTTCGTAAAAGAAGCAATTTTTGCAATTTACGAAATATTATTTTTAAAAAATTTTTTAAAAATTAGTTAGACGTAACGAGATGGAGCCACCGGATGCACCATATTGCACCACCAGACGACATCTCTCTATTGAATTTTTATTTAATGCTGCCGTAAAATGGGGTGAATAGAAATCGCGGGGTGAATAGACACAAGTCTGGTTATTTGATAAAGTTGTCTCTAGGTTTTTCTACAGCTCGGGAACGTCTGTTTATTACTACTGTTTATTATTTGCCAACATTTTCCCTTTATTTTGGTAACCTTTAAATTAGTGTCAATTTCGATGACAGTAAAGAAAAGGGCGGTTATTATAAACGTGTGAGTACAAGTGGTTTTATGCTTTGTAAAACTTTTAGTTAAACATCAAGTTCAGTGTTTCCTTGTTGCAATTTTTTTTAAGGAGTGGAGTTTCTCATCTATTTTTAATACAAATATGAATATCGATATTCAACGATTTTATTATTTTAAATAGTAAAATCAGGATACTGGTATTTTTTCTCGAATTCGAGGTGAATAGATACGACTGAGGGGTGAATAAAAAGGCCTTTGGGGTTAATAGAAATGAAGAAAGGGGTGAATAGATACGAATGAGGGGTTATTAAAAACGTAAAAGGGGTTAATAGAAACATGATTTTTAGGGTTGCCAAAAACTAATTGCACCATTTACTTACTACATAAATTAATTTAAGTCTTCTATTATAAATGTTAAATTTTGATATTTGTTATACATTAAAATTCCAAATACTTGAGGTTTTACCATTACACCAGATAGAAGTTCCTGCAGTAAATATACTTAGTGTGCTCATTTGATTTTGTTCTATCTAGTAGGTAAATATACCATTCATAATATTTGTATTTTATTTTTTAACAGAGACGCTCGGTATACGAGTTAAAAAAGTATCTAAGCGGTGCGGAATAGGTGTGACGCCAGTTATCAGCTTCAAGTCCCTATATATGTAAATTTACGTTTATGTTTAGTACTTACATAATTTTATAAATAAGTAATAGTGATTTTTAATCTCGTCTTGTTACCTACAACTTAAAATAACCAAAGGTTATTAATCAAAACACGTAGTAGTATTATAATTAGTGTTATATAGTTTAACAAATTCGAAACATTTTTTTTATTTTTATTTTCATTACTTTAAAAAATATGTTCAAAACTATGTAAGCAGTGGCTTATTTATCTAATGTCTTTATGTCGGAAATGCTTACGCTGCAAAGCAGTTAAATAACATAACTCTAGTATTTTTAATTTATATAATATGGAATTGTATAAATATCAGATATATTAACTGTTCGCGCAAAAGCGCTAATTTCAAGCATCGACGTTAGATGGCACTCTGCTCGGCGCGATACGGGATGAAGTTCGTCCGAGCGTGTTGAACGGTTGGTGTCGAGAACGCGCTAGAAAATTTGAGAGTCCAAATTCAGCGCTGCGATCGGCGGCACGCTGTCTTTTTTTTGTCGGGAACTCGGAGGCGGAATACGACACGCGCATCTAGGAAATATAGGGTTTAGGATACGTAACGCGCATTCCTTTCTTGTTAGCTTCACCCGGGACTTATTGTGTCTAACTCAGAATCTGTATAAGTGCATTCGACAATAATAGCTAGTGCGGCATTTGATGTTCTAGAAATAACTGTTGCCACGCGGAACGGTAGTGACCATTGATCCGGTCGCGCGTGTTAAGCTTTATAACAAACAAGAGTTAGTGGCTTCGGTAAGGTAGTTAATCGTACGACAGAGTTACTGGACCGTCATCGTGACTAACGAAGAAAGACGTGAGGTGGAGAGGTGCTGAGGTCCGAACTTCTGCAGAGGGTAACGGTCTAATAAGGTCAATAACACTACCAGCCACACCCAGATACACATCACTGACCCTTACTTTCCTAGCACTATACATCCACATGCGACCTGACCGAATCCTGAGGGACCAGTCGCCTTGGATAGAAGTAAGTAAGCTCCCTTTATTAGAATAGAACGCTCCCCCCAGATTGTTTATTGTAATTAGAAACTTTCCACCTTTGGCCTGTAGCAGGCCCGACCAACACCTGCTTGTAGGTTCTTCGTCTATGGGCCACGGAGGACCCTACTCCTGGGATAAGCAGCTGCTGGCCGTAATATTAACTAATTATTTTTTATAATGATAATTTTGATGTGTTCATTTGATTCACAACGTCACAACCTACATACTACAACAAAAGTAAATTTGACAAACCTGGCATTTTTTTCCTATTCACCCCTATGTCGTATCTATTAACCCCGGATTCCCGGTATATAGAAACAGACTACTTTTTTCTAAAATACAACGAATTTCCATGTTTTTACTCGTTTGAAGCATTAGTATTCGATAAACTACGACAAGACTCACAACATTAAAGTGTTTTATTATCAGCTTATTTACAATATATGTAAGAAAAATAGTGTAAAAGTTGAAAGTTGTGTCTATTCACCCCATTTTACGGTGTTCTTTTATCAATTATCGAACTATAGATGGTACTTTTGTATCGATTCGTAAGACAGTAAATAACAATGGCCAAACTTCTATAGGAGCTGGACTTGACTTTTATTTTTCATGTCCCAAAACAAACTATAGCTAGATTGGTTTGTTTTTATGTTGTAAACACCATCCCGTTTGAAAAACATATCTAAATAGCCACAATTTTTTACAATAACGTCAACAATACTTTTGCGGTTAGCATCACATATGTAATATTTTTCAGTGATCTAAAATAATAATAACGCTCTGTAGATATATTGTAACAACTTTATACTTTATGACATGCAATAAATGAATTATGAATTAATTAGATTTGTATTATGATGTAAGTACGATTGTGTGTTTATGTTAGTGTAATAAAATAAGTAGGTATGTAAATATCTACTATAATTGAAGATTTCCACCCGCAGATCTTAGAAATTACTCTGGTATCATACTCAAAAACAAGAAGAAGAAGAGAAGAAGAAGTGTATCAATGCATATGTTACAATTAACACATAGAAATCACAGGGCTAGTTGTCATTGTTGTGTAGGTATAGCCTGCATGATGTCTCTCACAAATATTCAAGATGCAAAATCGGTGTCCAGAAATCAAAAGCATAGAATAATCGTTACAAGTGGTAGTTATCAGTTCGTAAAATAATGCCGAGGTCAAAACAACAGAAGGAAATCTAAAATAGTATAGTACGTATCACAATCCACAACAACTAGTGAAGCAAATAAGATCATACGAATGACTGTCGGGTGACAAGGGTGACAATCAATGGTGTCGATCGATGACGATAGATTATGTAACTTGTCGATGACAAATGATGTCCTGTTGTACGTAATTGAACAAAACGCTTAGCTTACTATGAAGCTACATAATTATTTTTATGACATGAATTCAGTACATAGTAAATCAGTATAGTAGTTGATTTGATGCCTACATAACATACATACTACATACTACATACATGTAAAACATTCGAATACCAATGTGCTATTAAATGGGGAGGAGTTGAGTCTTGTGGATACCACTGTTTTTCTCGGTATTACTATTGACGCAAAACTTCAATGGGGCCCCCATATATCTAAATTAGCAAGCAGACTTAGTTCTGCAGCATATGCTGTAAGAAAGGTTAGAAGTCTCACAGATGTTGAGACAGCTAAATTAGTGTATTTTAGTTACTTTCATAGCGTAATGTCTTATGGAATTTTGCTATGGGGTAATGCGACTGATATTGAAGCTATATTTGTTTTGCAAAAGAGAGCCGTTCGGGCGATTTATAACCTAAATTGTAAAGAGTCCCTCAGACAAAAATTTAAAGAAATAAACATATTAACTTTGGCATCGCAATATATTTATGAAAATCTAATGCATGTACATAAAAACATAAATAGCTTTAATAAGAATAAGAATGTGCATTCTTTAAACACTAGGAACAAACATAAGCTTGTAATACCAGTTACTAGACTCCACAGAATCAGTAATTCATTTATGGGGCAATGTATACGCTTTTACAACAAAATCCCAGAACATATTCAAAGTTTATCAATAAACAAGTTTAAAAGTTTTATTAAAGAAAAACTGTACAAAAAGGGTTATTATAATATCAAGGAATACATGAATGAAAATAACCCCTGGGAATAAGGTGATCGCCACCATGCTGGTTCTATTAAAAATCATTTAAAAATTGTATAAATGAAATTATTGTTAAGTGAAATATGTTTGAAAAAAAAAGTCCCGCTGGGTTTCTTGCTGGTTCTTCCCAGGACAGAGGTATTTTCCGAACCAGTGGTAAATAAAAAATGACTTTCAATAAGAATTATGTAATAATCAATATTGAATAAAAAATTATTCTATTCTATTCATACTAATGAGGACTAATAATTTTCTGCTCACCAGATGTCGCTAGTTGACACTGAGGTAAAGTTTTTTGTTACACAATGTAATTTAATTGAGAATGTGTTTTTTAATAAAAGTTTATCAGTTTCTAGAGTATTATATTAACACACAAAACAATGCGTCAATGGTTTGCTTTTTAATTGTTTGTACTTTTTTAACCTTTTTTTAAATTTTTCTCCTTTTATGTATATCTGTGGCTTGATTTATTTATTTTTAATGTTATTAATTTAAAATATAGCTAATAGTACAGAAAGAAACAATAACTTTTATATTTTCCGACCAAATTAACTTCCCCACTATGAAATCTGTCAAATATTATATCTCACTTTGTAGTGGCGTCGGCCTGGTGGCACAAAAAGTCGTGGATCCTCATTGAACAGCCCTCATTGAATTGAATTACAATTAACAACTATTCAGAAAAACGTGAATAATTATAGTCTTTGAATACAAAGTCTTTTCGTAGACCGGTATACAGTAATCTGTGGTCCTTTCATACGCGATATGGAGTGTAATGTACAAGGATAACCATCTTATAGGGGCGAAAGTTGAAAAAATGTCCTACTATTTACTAAAATAGAGGTCTGGCGTCTAAAAAACTACGATATGAAGATAGCTGCTGTGAACGGAGTGAAGTCAGCTGAATTCAAATATTTAAAAAATTCCGTGACTAGAGTAGTTAGTAAAATGCCAGTATATCTCAACTATTTACGTAGTACAAAACCAAGCGGATTGGTCGGTCCTTGTTTATTTCTCCATCTTATTCTAATTACTTTTGGCGCTTTTTTAATTTATCCTATTCTACTGCAGCGCCACCCTTATTGGACACGTTTTTAGGGACACTTTTCATATACAGGGTATTTTTGGAACGCTCCCGAAAACTAAGACAGGCGACAGCACCAAGTATACCTTTGATTAGACAACCATGTTAATAATATTTTTGTGTTTATGCCATCTAGAGTCTTTTCTACGTACCACATTGAGAGTTAATTAATTTTTGTTCGATAAAATGACTTTAACTATAGAATGTTACTACATTCATTTGATGATGGCGCTATTACTCAAATAGTGATCCTATTTGAGTAATAGCCTCCTCTATCTCAAAATTAATTATAAATTAACTAATAGCAAAAAACATAAAAAATATGGATTCTACTGGAGCATGTAAGGATCAATTAATTGGCATACAGTTTAATTTTAAAAATTAGATATTTTATATTTATAGCAAAATAAAATTATCGATACTTAAATTTTTTAAAAATTAATTTTAAATTAACTAATAACAATAGAGGTGGAGCAATTTCAGATTCTGCTGGAGCATTTGAGGAGCAATTAAATGGCATACAGTTTAATTTTAAAAAGTAGATATTTTATATTTTATAGCAAAATTAAATTTTCGATACCTAATTTTTTTTTTAAATTAATTATAAATTAACTAATAACAATAGAGGTGGAGCAATTTCGGATTCTGCTGGAGCATTTATGGAGCAATTAATTGGCATACAGTTTAGTTAAAAAAAGAATGTTCTACGCTAACTTCCATCTGGTTCAAAACCATCAATATTTTAGAAAATATCGTAAGAATTTTATACGTAACTGTTGATCTTAGATGACATTTTTTTAGTAGAAAAGACTTATACAAATTCAACATAAAAGAAAAGACTTATTTAACCAGTTACTTAAATTTTGATTATTCTTGTCTTATTATTCTATATCTTATTATTAAGAGCTTCTATCTTATTATTAAGAGCTGGTGTTTCACATGTGGTCCCATATAAATTTCATCGAGGTCAGACCAATAGTTTTTGAGTTATCCTTAATTATTATTTATATTGAAGTCGGTTGTACAAAATTTTTAATTATTATCGTAGTAAGTCTTGTATGATATCCCCTTTAAAATCATTACTCAAGTGTTGCGGGTTGTTATTTTTTGTGTCTCACTATTAATGCTTTTCTAATATTTACTAAGAAAAAAAGTAGTAAATTACTATTAGCGTCCTTTCAATTTCAAATGACCTTTCCAAAATATATAAAAATGTTAAATGAATGGGAGTTTTTTTATTTATTAGGTTGGAAAGACGCAAATGGTTACCATGCGTCTTTCCTTCGATGGTTTTGTGTTGCCAGGTGTATTTTTTAAGCTAAGATGAAAAGGAAAATTCGTTTTATTTAAATAAATAAACAAATTATCAAAAAAATAAGTTCGTCCTTAAAATCTTCATGACTCTACGTATATATTTCAATTTTCATATAGACCTTACCTTACTTACCTGTGTCTAAAGTATATAACTTTTAATATACTTTAGACACAGGGTCTGAAAGAAAAATTCATCTATTTATTTTTTATTTCCATTTTACGTTTTTGTTAGTTGCGTCCTTCTTTATTATGACGGCAGAATGCCTAAGCCGGCCGGCTGGTGTCGCCTCACGCTGTGACGCAGTAGGTTTCAATTTTGTCGGGGTTCGTTATTAATTTTAGTTTTTGAGACAGTTCCGTATTGATTTTGTATACGCGTGCGCGAGCGACAGTTCAATCGTTTTGTTTATTAAATTGTTATTGTTATTACTTGTGATTACGTGTTGGTATTATTCTTGTTGTTACGTTTTTTGTTTCTTTTTTGTTTTAATAATGCCTAACGCGAACGTTTATAGTGCTCGTGAATACGGCAACATGTTATGTATCCGAACCTAGGTACACCTAGGTAGGAAACACGAACGAACTAAATAAATTGTTAAGACGTCGGGATGGAACAAGTGTGTCATACTGTGCAGTGCACAAAGTGTTGAAGCGTAACCGAATGCGCCCATACAAATTGCACAAAGTGCAAGCTGTAGCAACCTTCTGACCCTAAATATTAATAAAACTAAATTCATACCTTTATCTATACGGAAAAATACACAACCTGATTCTAATTTTAATCTAACAGTTCATACCTGTCATAATCCCTATTTAAATAGCCATAGTAATTGCTCATGTGATAAAATCAACAGGACTAATACCGACAAGTATCTCGATGTAACTACTGATCAGCATCTTACATGGAGTCAGCACATTGAAAGCATCGCTGACAGAATAATAAAACTAACATGGATGTTCAAAAAACTCAGGTTTGTTGCAAATGAAACGACCCTCATTACCACCTACAAAGCTCTTGCGCAATCGGTACTCATTTATTGTATACCTGTTTGGGGTGGTGCAGCAAAAACACGTATAATAGCACTAGAAAGAGCTCAAAGATCCCTAATTAAGGTGATGTTCTTTAAACCGTTTCGATTTTCAACTTTTAAACTACATAAGTCTTATAAATTGCTTAGCACTCGCCAGATTTATATATTGAATTGCATCCTAAACACTCATCGACATTTACCTTATATACATCATCATACATCAAAACGTAGGAGCACCAATTTTTTTGCCATACACCACAAAATAAAACAAAATTTAAGCAAAAACAATACGCATTCCAATCTATATCTCTTTACAATAAATTTAAAAGCAGAATGCATATTAACCCCTTGACGTGGACTAAAGTCAAAAGTGTAGTAACACAATTTTTACTAACACTAAACTACGAGGAAACTGAACAATTTATTACTTGACTTTTATACTTGGAATAACCTCACCAACTGTTAAAGCACTGCTCACATACCCACAACACACACACACACACACACACACACACACACACACACACACACACACACACACACACACAAACACACACTTATTATATTACAAATTACATTAGTCCCTAATGCTAGTGCACACCTTGCCTTTTTTTTGTTATTTATTGATTAATATAGTATTGTCTTGGTGGATGAGCGGGGTACCCAGTAATACAGGTTACCCACCTAGTACAGGGGCCCTTGCGACTGCTTTAAATTGTATCTTTGTAAATCAATAAATCATTTTTCATTTTCATTTCATTTTCATTACTTCCCGGCGATCACGACCGCCGACGCGTTTTCTGCCTTTGGTTATTAGACCAGCAACAACGTGTGCCTGGTTCCATTGAGCACATTATCTGGACGGATGACATCGATGACATTGATGAAATGTCGATCATCGATGACATGATCGACATTTACCAGAAACGGCCTGTGGAACCGAAGAAATACACACGTGTATTCAGAGGTTAACCCGCACGCTGTTCGACAAACCGGGCACCAAACCCGATGGTCGGTTAACGTATGGGCAGGTTTATTTAAGGATCGCATACTGGGACCAGTGTTTCTGCCACAGCGACTGAACGGACAGCGATACCTAACCTTTATAAATGAACATTTGGTTGACATTTTAGACGACCTATCGTTGGCTGAATATCGCTGCACATGGTTCCGGCATGATGGTGCACCTCCACATGTCGTGAGGTTCGTCCGTGAGCGCCTCACCGAATTTTTTGATGATTGCTGGATTTGGTGGACTAGGACCACACGCTTGGCCACCTCGCTTACCAGATCTGACCCCGTTAGACTTCTTTCTGTGGTGTATGTGAAAGAAAGGGTTTTTAATCGTGAGTGTGATAGTGCTGACGAAATGCGCCAAAGGATCGTGTATGCTTTCGAGAAACTACGTATGGACTGTGTCGAAGACCACACGATGATGCCCCACCTGCATGAGGAGACGCAACACCGAGCCCAAATCTGCCTTGAAATGAATGGAGCACAATTTGAGCCGTATCTCATAAGACCACGGAGGATTTAGAGCGGTAAGCTGTTTCGTAACTATTTTTTTTAAATAACTTAGTACTGAACTAATCTGAATAGGTACATAACTGAATACATGAGAATAATAAACATACCTACACGATGAATAAAAACGCATGACTCTAATCTTGGTTACATTTCATTTAAGTATTTTTTCATTACCGGGAAATCGAACGAGTTATTTGGGTTATTTAACCTATAAATTCGGATTAAAGTGGCTACGTGGAGACAAGCACAGTGGCAAAATAGTAGGTTAAGTAGATAAGTTAGGTATTTAGACAAGTATTGTAAATTATTAGGTATTGTGGTATGGCCCGCTAGTTGCGGGCCGCGCGAATTTGTGTTCGCGCGTGCATTGACCTCTATTCAGGTGATATCAATTCAGTAATTCCACTGCTGGATTTATGTTTCAGTATTTTCATGATTTCTTTTATGAAATTGTCGTTTCATTTAGCTGTACTAACATGATAGAGAATGAATAAAGCTAATAAAACGTTGTGAAAAGATGATTTTTCTTTAATCAGGATCGATTTTATATTCCACCCATCATCAAAGGTGTACTTGGTACTGTCGTCTGTCTTAGTTTTCGGGAGCGTTCCAAAAATACCCTGTATAGAGATGGTCCTTCTTCTCTCTACACTCCATAATACACGAAATGAATCGTCTTTAGGTGCGATGCAGTGCGTTCTTAAACAATTATTTTAAATAATTTCGGAACAGTTTCAAAAACAAAAAGATAACTTTTTTTGTGACTACTTAGAGAGGTATTTTTTGCTTTTTTTAAGACCTTCAAAAATAAGGATATTTTTCATAAATATAGCATAATGTGACGACATCATTTCGTCGTCTGGTACGATTTGACCAACCTTCTTTAATAAATTGTTGTCGGGCCGTTGGTCCTGCCGACCTTCTCTCCAAAGAATACCTACTTGTACTTATTAGCTTATTAATATTATATAAATTATTATTATAAAAAATATAGAAGTTATTAAAACAGAAACCAGCGTGGACTTTTAATAGGCAGTAACGAATACAACGGATTATTGAGCCAAAAAAATGTTTAAGGGTCATTATACTACTAAAGGGTTGATGATTGATAACAACGCCTAGAAATGAGGTGATCGCTACCAGTTGTGTATCGCTAGCAACGCAAAGTCGGGAATTTGCATTTGGAAAAATCCAAAATTAGGGGCTTTTTAGGTGCTAATTAGGTGCCAAGTTTAAAAATTAGGTGCTCTAAAATTTTCACCCCAACGAACTGTTGAAATTTGCGTTGCTAGCAAAACGTCTCGCTAGCAACGCAATGAAGTTATTAGATATACGACAAATATTAATAGCAAGGAATTAAGTGCTAATTAGGTGCTGCAAGTATACGCAATAACAAGGCGCCCCTAATAAAAATAAGGTCGTTATTCAGAACATAGCAGATGCAAAATTCAGATTTTCTGAAAATCAAAATAGAATCAAAATTTCTTTCAGAAAAAGTCCAAATTAGGTGCTTTTTAGGGGCTAATTAAGAACCAAGTTTAAAAATTTGTTGCTCTAAAATTTTCAACGCAACGAACTGTTGAAATTTGCGTTGCTGACAAAACGTATCGCTGGCAACGCAATGAAGTTATTAGATATACGGTAAATATTAATAGCAAGGAATTAAGTGCTAATTAGGTGCTGCAAGTATACGCAATGACAAGGCGCCCTTAATAAAAATAAAGTCGTTATTTAGAACAAATCAGGTGCAAAATTCAGGTTTTCTGAATATCAGAAAAGAATCAAAAATGCTTTTAGGAAAAGCCCAAATTAGGGGCTTTTTAGGTGCTAATTAAGTACCAAGTTTCAAAATTAGGTGCTCTAAAATTTTCACTGCAACGGTTGATTAAAATTTTCGTTGCTGGCAAAACGTATCGCTAGCAACGCAATGAAGTTATTAGATTTACGATAAATATTAATAGCAAGGAATTAAGCGCTAATTAAGTGCTGAACAATTATTGAAACCCGATACAGATTAAGATATTATTCTGGGAATTATGGGGTCCACGACCACCATTACCTTATCATAAAGTATGAACGGTATTTTTTCTTCTTTATCTATATAAAAATTAAGTGCTAATTAGATGCTGAAAGATTATTGAGGTTGCGTGTAGATGACGGTAATATTCTGGAAATTATCGGATTTAAAACCACCAATACCTTACTATATGGTATGAACGGCATTTTTTGTTTTTCAGATTTAATATGATTATATTTGAAAATGGCTGAAAATTGGTTGAAAGTTATATTAAATAATATTATAGATTTATAATATTATTTAATATAATTTTCAACCAAATAAATGTTACAATTCTTATTTTTTGACATGTGAAGCCTCTAAACTTTAGTGTAGGTACTAAATCGAAAGGATATTTTCTTTCCAGTAAATTGCTTTGTAATAAATATCGCCATCTACAAAGTTCTATAGTTCTAGTCATTTTATCGAATAAAAATCGATGGACTCTCAAGGTGGTAAGTACGATAGACGCTAGATGGCACAAACACAAAGACCTGATTTTTGCATTTGCTTTGCCGAATAATTTTCTGAATAACGACTTTATTTTTATCTGGGGCGCCTTGTCATTGCCTATACTTGCAGCACCTAATTAGCACTTAATTCCTTGCTATTAATATTTATCGTATATCTAATAAATCCATTGCGTTGCTAGCGATACGTTTTACCAGCAACGCAAATTTCAACAGTTCGTTGCG
Organism: Parnassius glacialis; assembly: GCA_033319125.1. NCBI lineage: Eukaryota > Metazoa > Arthropoda > Insecta > Lepidoptera > Papilionidae > Parnassius > Parnassius glacialis. The sequence continues at coordinate 46,490,306 of JAVANC010000027.1, read as the reverse complement.
GTGAAAATTTTATAGCACCTAATTTTTAAACTTGGCACCTAATTAGCACTTAATTTTTAGACACTGATAAAGAACATAAAATGCCGTTCATACCTTATGATAAAGTAATGCTGGTCATGGACCCTATAATTCCCAGAATAATATTTTAATCTGTATCGGGTTTCGATAATCGCTCAGCACTTAATTAGCACTTAATTCCTTGCTATTAATATTTATCGTATATGTAATAACTGCATTGCGTTGCTAGCGAGACATTTTGTCAGCAACGCAAATTTCAACAGTTCGTTGCGGTGAAAATTTTAGAACACCTAATTTTTAAACTTGGCACCTAATTAGCACCTAAAAAGCCCCTAATTTGGACTTTTTCTGAAAGCAATTTTGATTCTATTTTGATTTTCAGGAAATTTGAATTTTGCATCTGCTATGTTCTGAATAACGACCTTATTTTTATTAGGCGCGCCTTGTTATTGCGTATACTTGCAGCACCTAATTAGCACTTAATTCCTTGCTATTAATATCTATCGTATATCTTATAACATCATTGCGTTGCTAGCGAGACGTTTTGCTAGCAACGCAAATTTCAACAGTTCATTGTGGTGAAAATTTTAGAGCACCTAATTTTTAAACTTGGCACCTAATTAGCACCTAAAAAGCACCTAATTTTGGATTTTCCCAAATGCAAATTCCCGACTTTGCGTTGCTAGCGATACACAACTATCGCTACCATACTGTTCCTAAATGTTTTCATACTTAATTGTACAAAATATTATATTGTAAATTAATGTTAAAAAAAAGTCTCGTTGAACCTTACTGGTTCTTAGTAGTAAAACTTTAATGACTTTCAATATGTGTTCTTGTAATCTATATAATGAATAAAAATTATTATCTTCTAATGAATGAATAAATATATTTTTATGTAGTTGAGAGTTACTATGTAGGACTTCATCTCTGCCGGGGAGTCTGCCTGGGTAGTCCACATTCTTACCTATATTTGTCGCCAGACTGCACTGATGTGAGCCGGTCTAAAGGGTATACGTAGAGAGCCATTATGTATAATAATAATAGGCGGCAAGACATTCCCTCTTATGGTACAACGCATATGTAGCCTTCCTTGTTTGTAATTTGTTACAGGAATTCTTAGGCTGTGTAGAAGGTAGTATTTTATAATCAAGATTGAATGTAATTTTACTTGTGACTTCTATTTTACAAGCTTTTATTTAACTTGCAATATAACTATGTATCTTCGGGTGAAATCTTGCAAGTCAATTTTGAAGCAGATATATGCAATAGATATGAGTGTCGTGCCAGCGCGTCGCCGTCGCAGTGAGTTCATGTCGACGCGTCGTCACCGAGTGGAACACGCGGCGCGCCGTCGCGACGAGTCGCAACTTGCTTACCCGCTCGCACGCGCTGCCCGACCGCATTAGTTCGCCTAGTCGCCAGTCTTCTATCCGGGGTACAAATTGGAACACCCCATTTGTGCATCGGGCTGGAGTTTGCGTATACATCAGAGAGGACATCTGTTCTCAACGCCTCGGAAGTCTTGAAGGTTCGGACCTTTCCAGCCTTTGGCTACGCGTAGACAGCGACGATCATCGCGCGTCTACGGTTGCCTCTATAGGTTCCATAGCCGTAATTCCGAAACAGACCGACACATCGATCACGTCCAAATGGCAACAGATTCTTTGCTACAGCAGATCCCATCCGTAGAGATCGTGATCCTCGGTGATTTTAATGCCCACAACGCCAAATAGCTCGGTTCACGTTTAACCGATCATGCGGGAAGATTTGTGATCTGATCTGACACAACTGGTGACTTCGCTTACGCTTCGCTTATTCCAGATGTGGATGATGATGCGCCTTCCCTGTTGGACCTTCTGCTGACCTCTCATTCGGATAAATATCAGGTCTCCGCCGACGCCCCTCTTGGCTCGGTGGACCATTGTCTAGTCTGGAGTGTGGTGCCACTCACTAACATCGCAGTTGCATTCTGCAGGCTGTCGCCGTGTTTGGCACTATAGGTCGGCCGATTGGTATAGGATGCGGTCTTTCGTTGCATCTTACCATTGGGGACGGGTTTTCTTCTCGCCGGACGATCCCAACGTTGTTGCTAATTCTATCGCTGATGTGGTACTTCTGACTATGGAATTTTTTATTCCTTCCTCTGTGGTGCCCATCGAAGGCAGATCTCAGCCATGATTTGGTCGCTCCTGTAAAATAAGATCACGCTATAAGCAGGAGTGCTACCGCGCCTGGGCTGGCGCAGCGACGTCCCGGGATGTAACCACTAGCGCCCTTAAAATGAATTATAATTCAGATTCCAGGTCCATCAAAAGAGTCATTGCCAAAGCACACAACAGAATTGTCGAGAAACTAGTTCGCCTTCCTTCGAGAACTCGTGTATTCTGGTCTCTCACCAAGGCTGTCCAAGGAAACTTCTCTCAGCCATCTCTTCCGTCTCTGCACAGGGAGGACGACTCATTGGCCCATGCCGGAAAGGAGAAAGCCGATCTGCTAGGCTCTTTCTTTGCGTCCAACTCAACTCACGATGACGGAGGGATCACACCGCCGACCATCCCGTGGTGTGAATGCTCCATACCGGATGTGCAGTTCACACAGCCCTCATTTAAAAAATCATTCCTCTCCCTGGACATCCACAAGTTGAGTGGGCCTGAAAACCCCTCCAATTGAGCTGATAACGTGTGATCCAGAGTTAGAACCGGTTCTAACGCGTCTTCTCCGGTACTCCTACTCCCTAGGCGTAGTCCCGAATTCACGGAAGACGGCTTTCGTCCACCCGATCCCTAAAAAAGGCGACCGTCAAAGACCCGTTTAAGTACAAGCCTATGCGGTACCTTGAGAACCACCAGCTGATAAGTGACCGCCAATACGGTTTTCGTTGGGATCGATCAATTGGTAATCTTGTGGTTTACTTGAATCATAGATAGGCGGAGGTAGTAGAGTCCAAGGGAGAGGCATTGGCCGTTCGTTTGGATATTGTGAAGGTCTGCGATCGGGTTTGGCACAAAGCGCTTCTTTCGAAGCTCCCTTCCTATGAGCTTCCCGAGGAATTGTACAATTGGATCACCAGCTTTCTTGCAGACCGGAGCCTCAGCCAGTATCGGAATCCTCGGCGTTGACATATCGAGTGATGTGCAATTTCGTGTTCACTTAGAAGCGAAGGCCAAATTGGAATCTAAAAAGCTTGGCGCGTTCAGCAGAGCGGGAGAGTATTTCATGCCGACACTCCGCCTGCAACTTTACAAGGCGCAGGTTCGGCCTCACATGGTATTCCATCTATGGGCTTAATCTTTTTCCTTTTAAAAAAATATCTAAGGCCCAGGGTCAGCCACGCCACGCCGTCGCGACGCCGCCACTGCCGAAGAAATTTTCAGGTCACGCCACCGCCGTGGAATTGGCCTTCGGCGCTCATATCTAATCTGCAATCAATTGATCTGAAATTTTGTATACACGTTAAGTTTGGATGACAATGCATGGTTGACAACGAATTGCTCGATTATGTAGCATTGGTTGGTAAACTTTGACTTTCTAAAGGTCTGGTGAATGGTGCCATTTGACATATTACAGAAATCATATGGCCCTGCTTCTAGAGAGCACAAATGTATGATACTGACATACCATCCGTCCGCATAGACTTCGGTAAAGACGGTATTCAACTCATTAAACCCAAGAATGTACAATTTCCAGCACGGCACTGCGTAACGAAGAATGCTGCCAATTATATTATGTTGGGCTTGCACAGTACACAAAATGCATGGTAGTACTGTCAACCATGCCGTTGTATACTTAGGTTCGAAGCTATTCGCTGCTGGTCAAACATACGTGGCCTTAAGTAGGGTAAAATCATTAGGTCTCCTTATTAAAGAAATGTTCGAAATTACCCGACAAACGACCTTGCAACAATGATGAGTTGAATGAGATGATCAGACTGAGAAACCTGTCTAGCGATAACTAAAAAGTAAAAAATAAATTAAAAGTAAAAAAAAACTTTTTTAAAATAATTTATAACGTCATTACACAATTTATATGATATAAAAGCTTGTCGTGTGATTTACCTGTGTAGATAAACAGGATCTGATTTATTTTAATTTTTAAAATTTTCCAACTAAGTAAATAAGAGTACGAGTAACTAGAAATGAATAGGTAGAAACTTCAATCTCGCGACAAGCTTTTATATCATATAAATTGTATAATGACGTTATAAGTTGATAGTAAAAGTTTTAAAAGAAAAGTTTATTATATTCTTTTTAGCGCATTTAAATAAAAACTTGTTTTCATAAAGTTTTTTTTAACTTTTAATTTATTATAAAAGAAAAATATTTGATGAAATTCATTACATTTGTGATGAGAAAATAATTAGCTTAGATCTTCAACCAAAATGTATATATATTAGCTACAATTAATTTTCTCAGTTTATTTTCGCCCATCAATCTATCATGTCTTGTACGTTAGTTGCACTGTGTGTATGGAGTGTAGAATACAAGGAGAACCATCTTATAAGGGGCGAAAGTTGAAAAAGTGATTTTTTTATAGGATAAGGGTGACAAACGAGCACACAGTCCACCTGATGGTAAGTGGTTGCTGCGGCCCATAGACATCTACATCTATCCTCTATTACAAATCAAAATGTAGTTGCGTTGTCACCCGTGAGGACTAAGATGGAATGCCTCATTTCCAGTAAAAAGTGTCCTACTATTTACTGAAAATAGAGGTTCCAAAACCTACCACAATAGCGCTGGCGTCTGAAAAACTACGATATGAAGATAGCTGAAGTGAAATATTTAAAAAATTTCATGACTAGAGTAGTTAGTAAAATGCCAGTATACAAAATCTCAACCATTTACGTAGTACAAAACCAAGCGGATTGATCGGTCCTTGTTTATTTCTCCATCTTATTCTAATTACTTTTGACGTTTTTTTAAATTTATCCTATGCTACTGCAGCGCCGCCCTTATTGGACACGTGGGACACTTTTCACATATAGAGATGGTCCTCCTTCTACTCTACACTCCATAACTGGTTGTGTGCGGGGATCATATACATACGCACATCAACGTAGTTATTATACACTCCTTGGGTATAGCCTATTTTCTGTTATTCTCTTAGAATTAAGTCTACAGGCGTCCAGGATCCAGCTGCATTCCTTATAGACTGTTATTTTCGAGTCTAAAGATTTGTAAATACTATTCTATTGCCGTTACAGCCTATTAACGTCCACAAGGCCTCCCCCATAGATTGCCGCTTAAGGGGCATATTTTCCATAGCTGCCACGCTCATCAACAGTTTGTAAACCGCAGTTTTCTATTTTTGTCGTTATTAGAATTATTAGAAAGACGTTGATACCGCTCTCCTAATTTGTTTCAGTCTAATTAATAGGATCAGGCGTTACTTTGCGGAAATCCATTATAATGGGGTGGGTATAAACTAATTTGCTTAATTCCGCGTAAAGAAAGAAAATGATGTGTCGTGCCTAGGGCTGGATTAACTTTTAGGCAGAGTAGGCAACCGCCTAGGGGCCCCGCGTCGGGTAGGGGCCCCGTTTGCGCACAAATATAATGGAAAACGTTTCATACAGAGAAAATTTTATAGGAAAATTTGTAACCTCAGTGACAATAGGTATTATTACGTTTTAGCGACGCATACTGTCAGTTGATGAAATACTTCATACTTACAGAACAAAACCATCTATTATCGAGTAGTAGTACTAATAATATGGATACGTTACATCCCTTTATGCTGGCTGCAAAGGGGCCCCAAGCTTTCTATTGTCTAAGGGCCCCGATATGGTTAATCCGGCCCTGGTCCTGCCCAGTTTTAAGGGCAGGACACATTATTTCCTTTCTTTCATTACGAGGAATTAAGCAAATTAGTTTATAACAACCCCATTGTTTCAATCTGATATATGGGGTAGTGGATATTCTTACACCGCCACTACACGGTAAATACTGTTCAAGGGAATGGGGTAGTTTGTTAACAATGAAAATGCGTGACGTCAATGGAATCACTGCGAGTTTATTAAATTTTATACTTTTATTACATCCAACTGTTATTCCGCATGAGACTTCAAAACGCAGATTTCACTTTAAAACCGAGAGGACTACTTTTAAACAAACCAATTGCAATCGAATATCCCCCGATGTCAGACCCGAAGATACTTACAGTACTAAGTTCATCCGACATTTGATATGTACTGCGCAGCCCGGTTTGATTCCTTTCACATATATCAACAACATCAAACAGGTAGAGACACATTTGCTTAACAATTACAGATAAAAAGAAAATACACATGAACAGTTCAGGCATTAAAATGTACTACGTGTGTAGTCGTTTTGTTAGACAAATATAAATAATATCTTTAATACTAAAAAAAATTGACGGTAAAACCAAGCATTCTAAAAATACAAATTTTTACACTGTATAAATATTGTCTGTCAAATTACTTAGATTTTATTTCCAAGGCATTTATTGACGGTTGCCTTGAAGGTTGTTTCTTTTTCGATTATTCTGTAAATTAATATTTACACTTTCAATATTATCCATTCTTTAAATCATTATAGCACATAAGGGTAATAATATGGCCATCCGGTTAATATGGTCACTTTCTCATAACTCAAAAAATACACCCTTGTTTGCATAGATGGCTCTGTGATACGATAGCTCTACATCAGCCAATCAAATAATAAAGGGTCAAAAGGGCGCTGCTTTATCTACGCCATTTTGACAGTTGACTTTATATTTAATATTTTAGTCGATTTTAGTATTGTGCAGTGTAGTTAGTTATTTGAGTTGATTTTTTGAAGTGTACCTAATTATTGCCAAAGCTTGTTTGCTATTATTTTCTTAATAAATTAGTTATAGTATACGACTTTGAGTTTTTGTCGCTGTTTTCCTTCTAGTTGTGGTTTAGTAGGGCGGCAAAGCTGATGGTGGCCATATTACCCTCACGTACCATAATATCATTTTGCACAACTGAAACCGTTTTCCCCTTCTACCTGTAATTGTTAAGCATCAGTTTCTACTTACAACAATAGTACTTCAAGTGTCTCGACTGAAATGGCTGTTTCAACTTACAACAATTCTCAATGGAGATCTACCTCTCTACGGGTCCGCAATACACGGTCCCACCATAACTAAACCTTATCGACCAATACACAATACTATGAAACATTTTTGTACAACCCTCTCCCTCTGATACTTCCCGAACATCAAAAGTATAACAAAACTCATTAACTAAATGTATTTAAACATATTTCTTCCTCTTTGATCAACGATGGCAAACTATAACTTTTACATAATAGTAACACAATATTAGTTTAGGCATATTTAATCGGCGCAAGTGTTACTTACACTCAGTCATAACGTCTGATTTGAATAAAAATACAATAAATTAATATGTGATCGTTACTATAATTGACCGAGTGTAAGCATCACTTGAGGCTGAAAACTTCTTAAAATAAAGAAAAAAAATCGATGCTAATAAAAACGCAGATCGTGCATACATTAAATTACGAAAAAAGACAAAAACCTAAACCTAAGTGTGTCAGCAAAATATAGTGCAGTTAAAATTAGAATTGCCACTTAATTAACATTGACATATAAATTGTTCTTCATAAAAAAATATTTCTGTGTATAAAATGTGTCACCAAAGCGTAACAAATTAGTGGCGGGATTCTGTTAAAATTTAATAACGTCTTTATATAAGATTTAACATGATATAATTATTTAAAAAAAAAACTTTTTTGACTTTAGCGCAAAAATACTATTTTGAGGTCGCTTGGAAACTTATTGATACAAAAATAGCAACGCTATTTTTACAACGCTTATTTTCAACTATTTTAGCAAAATCGCGCCACCGTTTTTCATTATCTGTAGATAAAAAAGTTACTTTCTAGTAATATAACTGTATATTGTATGTCGTAAGTGAATAAATTGTAAATACTTTTATTTTGTCGCTGCAAGACTGGCTATCAACAAGTGCTCAACCGAAGAAGCGACTACTTATAGTTTATAATACTTATTTTTATTTAAGAGATTGTAAGTGCACTTCGAGTTACGGAACTATGTTTTATGTAACTAGTTACTGTGGTAGAAAAATAATGACGAACACTAATGTTCACATGATTTTATAATAAAATTAGCAATCAATGTCATCACTAACAACAACCATATTATTTCTATCAAAAGAAAACTCTTTTTATTATAAAGAGAATAATATTTTTGCTTATGTTAGAACGAATGGAAATTTAAAAGCTTATAAAGATAATTTAAAAGGCGCTGTAAATCAGAGAGGTCGTTATATGTTAATCTAAAATGTTCACTCTTGTTGTGGTGAAAGAGTTCGAGGCGTTTTAGTGAGCCTCGAGTAAACTATCGTAGAATGATAACAACAATAACTGTTAACAACTAAAATACTGCAAATAACATTGCTCTTATAAGTTGGATAACCATGAAGCGATCTTGTGCTAATCATTATAGTTAAATACGTATAAGTGTTTATAATTACTGAGGTACTGTGGCAGACTGAAAACTATTGCTACAATTGGTACATATATAATAAATATATTAGACTGGAAGATACTGTATATATTAAAGCTATTGACTTAAGAATAAAACGACTTATTAAAAGCCATTTTGGACTGTTAGAAAATGAGCGCAAAAAACTGAATTAGCCTTAATTATATTTGTTTTGCTATTTTATATAATATTTATTTTATTCAGTCATTATCGCCATAAATAACAGAAAAAAAACGAAAATCGGTTATTCTCCAGAAGCCCGTACCCAACGCATTTAAAATGTTGATGATTTATGTAGAAAAAAAAAACTAGATATAATGAGAAATAGTTATCTTTTAACAGTCGATTTATCCTTAAAAATGGCTTTCGCTTCTTCGGTCGAGGATTCAAATTATCTATATAATTAACTATTGTATGATCTGGTTGGATCTCGTTTTTTACTTCTGCCAGCAGAATTCGTTGACAGAAGTAAAAATAGAGACAATAAATACTATTGCATTTTAAATATGGAAATGGTTTAACAAAAATAATGTGTGTATGGGAAAAAACTATTAACATTTGCTATAGCTTTGTTTGACAATATCTATAATAATCCTTTTACATAAATATAAGCGATCACGTATATTGACTTGTCCATGTTAAAGTAATTGAAAGCATGCCTTTATCTCCGACCAGTGTTAGAAAAAATTGTTTTCAAATATTCATATTCCCTTAAAACTTATTCTACCCCGTATACATTATATTTATCGAAATAAATATCTTAAATTTATTTCTAACAGTGGTTTGATAGAAAGGCAGTTTCGCTTGCTACATTAAGTATATTTAAAAATTAATCGATTAAATTGGAGGTAATACTTAATATTATTGGAGGTAATACTTAGATATAAAAGAGCAAGATTGATTTGTGAAACAGTTTGTGAACTTGTGAAGTAATTCGACGGTTTATTATCAACTATTTACAAACTATCAAAATTTGTTATTAATTTTTAAAGACGTTTATTTTCGACGTGACATTTAAAAAAATATCGAGTTTGAAATAGCGACTGTTATTAAAAATTGGCAGTTTATTAGCATTTCGCGGTAAAGTGGTTAGAAACATTTTGACGTGTTTACTTAATTATATATTATATTATTGTTTTAAATTATTTATTTAATACGGACTTATGACTTTTTTTACATTTAGAAAAATATCTATAAAACAAGTTTTAGAAATCACCGCTGTTGCTTATTGTTACTTTAGCGCTTTGGGGTTGCCCGATACCGGCAATTTTATCTCCGTAATGTGAGTTTTGCGATATTCCTTATATATTTACTTACTGTAGGCTATTGTTATAGTTGTACTGTTACGAAGGCATCCCGTTGTTGATTATATTGTGCATTACCTTACTTAGTACCACAGTCGGTTATTTAAGTGTGAATAAGTGTGAAAAGTAACATAAACGTTAATCGGGCGAACAAGCGAAAGTAATAATTATCACAAAGTAAAACCTCAGTGAATTACACAATTTACTTCTTTAAAAAAGTTACTCCGACTTATCTACTTAGTATTTAAAAATGCAGTATTTTGGTATACATTGCAAAATATAAAATATTTGTATTGTTTCGCCGTATTTTGCGGTTTGTGAGATTTAGTGCTGTTTTTTTCTTTCGTTTTGAATTTAATAGCTGCGATTGGTTTCCTTTTGCCGACACATTATCCAAACTTAACACAATAAGACCTAATAACAATCACCAACGGCTGTCTCCGAAATCTGATGTAGTTCGCAGCTGTTCTCTGAGATCAAAAATTTTGAATCACGAAATTTTAACAAACAAAAATGGTGGGAAAGACAAACCAAACATTTACCATCAACGAAGCAACCAACAACAAGCTTACAAACAGCCGAACGAATAAAATAATTGCACAGCGAAAACAATAAACGCAAACACTAAGAACGTTAAGGAAAGACTAAGTCTAAGTTTTACTATTAATAATCCATTAGTAGAATATATAAAAATCCTTTCCATTAATGATTTTATCTATTTACTATATAGTTAATAATATCACGAGGCGTTTATTCCAAAATGATGCCACGATACTTTAATTATGTATTAATTACTAACTTATAACATATTTACAATTCATACTACCCGCTTGCTTTTTCACTTCTAAGCTCCCTAAAATGATACTATGTTTATTTCCGAACTGATATTTGCATTCTCTATATATCGGAATTTAAATAGACAATCAGTAAGTATCAACAGTGAAATAAAAAATCAAAAACAAAATAATATACTTGAGGTATTGAAAAATTAGAGGTATGCACGCTTTATCTGAGGATAACCTCTCTTTTTTTAAAAAAAAGCTCAAACCCCACGTGTTAGCTGAGGATAAACTGAAAATATATCTTAACCGTTAAACTATTTGGAAATCTACCAAATAACGTTAAAAATGTAAAATGATATCACAAAGTACGAATAATATGTAACATTCCGAAAAAGAAATTGCAAACATCTTAAATTAAATTCTTATATTAGCTTACCTTTGAAAAAAATAAATGCAAAAAAATGTATATATGTTTTCGAAAACTGAATTAAAATGCATTGAAACGGTGCATTTACATTGTATGTATCCGGCTCACTTAAGAAGTTTTTGTTTATTTTGATTTATTTTCACTTTGAGTGATCAATTTCGATATGTTTTAACAGTGCATATGTCGCAGGAAGATAGTTAAAGCTGTGATATTGTTATACCCATAGGGATATAGCTATATATCGGTTTATAACTACCTTACTAGACTAATCTAGTGAAATGATTATAATTGTAAACTGAATGTACAGGAGGAACAAATTTCGCAACATTGACGTTCTTGTTGTGTTGTTGCTCGTGTTTCTTTTCTGACAGTAGGTTAAGGTGCGCCTGGGGTGGCCCTTGGGCTACCCTAAAGCTGCGTACATTATAACGATATAAAATGTAGTATTGAAAGAATTTAACTTTTTAATTTCAAAAATTCAAATAGTATAAGTCAAAAGTAGTTTTGACTAACAAATTACAATTATAATTAATTCACTAGATTAGTCTAGTAAGATAGTTATGAACCGCTTTCATATAACTATATTACGGTATATAGCTATATCCCTAGGGATATAACTATATCGTAGCCTTAACTATTCTACTGCGACAGATATAATTCATAAAGATATGGCACAATACAATTTTAGCTTATTTCTTTGTTCAGAATGTTTTTATTCTACTAGAAATAAATGCATATTGGCAAAATATTATCCCCATTTCTTTTTCTTTGGCTTTGTGAAATATCACGATGTTAAAAATACTTTTTCTTCCTGTGTAGGATTCCTATAGATATCATATTTATGTGATATGTAGGTATTTTTAAACATTTTCTTCTTTATCGTTCTCAATGTATTTCTATTGTTAGTGTAAACCCTGAATAGATATGTATATCTTATTCTGTATGCCGAATGCGGTACCCAAGCAATTTCCTATATTATAAGTAAATAAAAATATTTTATACAATCTGTAGCCATCTTATGGTCGATCTTAAGAATTTTGAGAATCATAATAATAATAATAATCTAATAAATTTTCAATAACGTGACGTCCGCTACGTTGGTCGACATTAATTTAAATAAGAACCACTATACACTCATAGAGAGAAATCCGACAATGGATACAGATTAAATATAATTATATTAATTAATACCTAATGTCTACGTAATTTTATACAGAAGAAACGATTACTTTATATTCAAATTCATGATTTGAAATCATGCACACGTATACGATCGTCGAATTAATTACCGCTTTTCGAAGACCTACGCACTTTTAGGCTCTCCAGCCTCTTTCTACTTCCCTTTCCTTACTCTTAACCCTGTATTCTAGGTAATGTCAGGCGACTGGCAATCCCGTAGAATTTTTTTTTCGTTTAGTCACTTTCGACAGATGGTGTCACATTTGCCAACTGTAAGCGCATTCCTTCACAGTTCGGAAATTCCTTTCAAACCAATATTGATGGCATGAAGTTGAACGAAGGCACAGCTACTTACATATATCTACACTGATGATAACCCTAATAGCCCTATAGCGTATATTAATGATTTTTAGTACGAAGAAAGTCCATGAAGCTGTTATCTCTTTTTAGCGTAATCAATTAAATTACTCGACTAGCATTTGGACGTTTTCTGCGCGTGATTCAATCATTAATATATGCTATAAGTTAATAATAGAAGCCAAAACAGACATAGAATACAAATAGCGTTCAATCAGACGTTTAATTTTGTACTTTCAAAATCAGATTCTAAGAAGTCTTTAATTTTTACTCAACATCAACACTTTTTTTACTTTTTAATTTTTTTATCTAAAAAATTTTGGTTATTAATCTCTAAATAATCTGTATTTAAAATTTAGATTTGGCGATCCGAAAAAAGTTTCCTTAAAAAATATTTTCTTTGAATTTCCTCTTTTAAAAATTACTGTTTAAAATTTGTACGTTCCTTTTTGTACAGTTACCGAATCTAATTTGACACTAGATATTTGTCGAAAATTTTGTTTAAAATTGTATTTTTTTTATTTAAGAATACAGTTGGCATTATTTTGGCATTACTAGAAATATTAATACCTTAGTATTGCTCTGAATTACATTGTCATTTTGAACACTGAACATTTCCACTAGAAAATGCTCGAGGCCACTGTGTCGTTTAGTCACAAGCGAAGTCCGATCGTCGAAGCGTACACTAAGCGGCCTCTAGCGGCCGAGTGTGAATACTGTTAACGTAACTTTAAAACTAACGTCAATATTTTACTACTTTTATAATACACAATTAATCATTATAATGCGGCATAATCCTGCATAGTTTTGGCATTGTCCGTATATTGCACATATATGCTATCCCTTTCTTGTCCGAGTCCAGTGCCATATTTCAAATACACCTGGCAACGTTCAAGTCTATTTGAAACAGGAAGCGTTACCACTGATTCAAGCCATGGTCTGTGGTCATTGCAGGCCAGGCGGGAGTTGCGGGCCGTGCTCGCTGGCGCCCAGGTCGAAGAGGTGGTGCGGGGACGGGGCCAGCGCGCTGTGAAGAGCCGAAGTTTTGAGGAGCCTTTTCAGCATGCCGCTGGAGCCCCTGTGCTGGAGACTCTTGTGAGTGGTGAGCGAGTTCTTTGTCCTATACCTTCGGTGGCAGAACTCACAGACGTACAATGTGTCGGACTGCTCGTGCTTGTCTTGGAAATGTCGTTTCAAGGAATAGTAACAAGAGAATGTCCTGCGGCAGTACGGACACTCTTGCGGCTCGTTGATACCGCCAGCTGTTGGCGGAGGCATACGGAGGGGCGGTACAGCTGAAAATTAAAAAAACAACCCTCCTTTGAACATCTACACAGTTGGATAGAGCAACGGGAATATTAACATGTTAATAGGCAACACTTGCAATAATTTAGAGACAGTTTAAATTTCGAAGGCATACTTCAATAACTATACTTTTATAATACGTAGAATGTATGAGGTTAATAATGATTATTATAAAATTAAGATACTAATATGCACTGTACACATTGACTAACTACACAATAATCACGATTTTGTATATATTTAAAAGTCTTAAGGAAATTCTTTCAACCACAATGACACAGAACACGTGATAACAAAAATGATAGAAGCATGCTCCAAGCAACACAACAACGTCAAAACTGCGACACCCGATGGGAAGGGGGCCTTTGGCTTGGGATTCAAATTAAGAAAAAAATATTTTCGTAAAAAATAAAAAATAAAAAAAACGGAAACTAAAACAGAAAAGGACCCTTAAATTTTGATCTTGGATCAAAAATTGTTCTTTCGTTAATGATTCCTACCCTATGTTGGTCTATAAACATGTTCTAACCTTTGTGAGTGATGTTATGTACGGCGGTTGAGTGTAGGTTGACGTCGTGATGGTTTTCTTTGCTAGATGAATTCTGCCGCATGCCGCACCAACTCCGCCCAAGTAGTCACTAAAAAAATCGGATTTGATCCGTCTCCCCCGGCCTGGACTTGTGGTAGGTGTATATATGGGTCATCAGGGAGTTTCTCGAACAATACACTCGCTCGCATATCGTGCACCTGTACTCTTCCTGCCTCTCGGCGTGCTTGTCTGCAATATGCCGTTTCAGAGATGCCTTTGAGCACAATACTTTCCCGCATAGTGAGCACGAGAATAACTTTTTACCTGCAAGCAAATCGAAAAAACAAAACAAATATGGGGTTGCTCCCCGGACGCGGTAAAACAAAATACGTCATGTGGACCTATTATTCTCTTAGTGGTTTTTAAATTTCAAACTCAATCGATAAAATAATAAAAAAGTGTTTCAAAGTATAATAAAATAAATAAAAAAAACAAATAAATATAAATGATGGCGAAGCTACAGTGGCCGATGATGTGTTAGAACAAAAAAACATGCAGAATTTGCCAAAAATAATACTTTGGCATAATACCAGGTATGTAAAGCGCTGAGAAAATATAAAAAAAACAATGCACTATGGTTCAAACTACAAGAAGCTCATTAAAAAAAACTACATTAAGCCTGAAAGTTGCTACTTTACATGATATTATATAGTATATAATTAGGGTAGTTATTAATGAAACTAGCGACATTGTATATTTGTTTTTATTAAAAACGCCATTATCATCAATATTAGGATTTATGAAGTTCCGTTTAACGATTACAATTACATTTTATGAGTAGTTACGTCAAGTGTTTATTTTTAAAATTATATAAAAGAAAGAGAATGTATTTATATAATAATAATATGCAGCAGGATATAAACATGTCATTACATGAATTTGCAGCCCCTTACTTATTGATGTCAGTTGTAACACAATTCAAATATTAAAATTTTAAGGATCTTAAAATAATTCACTTTATCGGTTTAATTCTTTGAAAATACCGCTACGAATGGAAGACAAAATATAAAATATTTTTAGCACGTTTCTGAACGCAAGTATCAATCTAATGGACTGCATTACGTAATATGGGCCAATTATCAACAAAAACAAATCGAAGGACTTTAATAATTTAAGAAGAAAAAAAATAAAATTTCAATACAACAACCAATAAATTAATTTAGATTTCTTATAAAATAGGTAAAATAGCCAACAAGAAGTATTAGAACACATTGGATTAAGGCTCTTCGCTTCACTTGTGGTATGAAACGAATACCATGACACGATAGAAAGATTAAAAAAAAACTTAAACAGGTCACAGGAACAGTCTTAAACTTGCTAAGATCCTAACTAATGTAGTTTCGACAGGGATGTGTTCTGCTCCTTAGAACACGGTGTAGTTATCGCCCATTAAAACCCATAAAGACCGTGACGGCCTTTTGAGATCCCGTAAAACTTAGCAGCTACGAAATTAATAATTTAAAGATCCAAAAATCACCAACAAAATTTTGATATAATACCGAAACAGTACGCTTTTGACTTTACGACTTTTTCATTATATAAAATTACTAAGTAGTTAATTTAGTAAATAATTGTACAATTTTTAATCTAGAGAATACGCCTAATAGTGTACGATTCAAACGGGGACTTAGTCTAATCAGTCTATAGCGTTTATTACTTTTGGCAAAACGACTTTTGATTAGAAAAAACCAATTTAACATTATAAGATCTTTAGCTACAAAGAAATAAGCCAAATTATTACCGTACTGCCACTCATAGCAGCACATCCCTGTAATCGTAAATTAAACGTAGATGCTATTATCTATGAATTCAGATAAATCTTACGCCTAAATAGTCAACTAACTTAATTCCCAAACCCAAATTAACAGTAAAAACTATGATCTAAATTACAAAAAAAAAACAACAATTCTACGTCTTACAAAATTTGCAATTGATTGCAATAAACTTAACATTCTCTTTAAGCGCGGAATGTTGCGAAATATTTAAAAAAAAAAATTTGATTCCTTTTTCACTTTTTTTTCCTTTAGCTTAAGAATTTTTCTAACTCGAACGACGCGACGTTCCATTTTAGCACCAAATCACTAGTCTTTCCAATTAGTTAAAAGTATAATAATATAAAGCTTATCAATTAACTAAACAAACGAGTAATAGCTAAGCGTTTATGCATCTAGTAATAACAACATAAATCTTATAACACATAGCATTAAATTTTATTTTAGGAAGCCTCTCATTAAAAGTATATTAGCATTGATCCGTTACCTTCTAGGTAAAGTGTTTCGAACACTACTTCTAAATTTTTAGAAGATTACGCAACATATGTCTTTTTTGAATAAAAACACGTAATCATAATAATATAAAGCAGGCACTAATAATTACTTAAAGTGTATATCGTTACAATAAATTATGTTTTACATTTACACTTATATAAGAATTTCTTAACGCTATAAAAGGAAAAATAACAATAGTTTTACCGACAATACGAGTCGTGTGAAATATAGTGATGTGTAAATTGAACTATATAATTGTTGAGTATAGTCGTATAACGAAAACATATATATATGTATGAATAACCAAACCTACACATGGATTAACGTTAACGCGAAAGTCTAGACCCAAAAGAAAGTCCAAAAGCAAATTTCAGTAGCGAAGCAATTGAAAATATTTTGTTGCCCGTGTAAAAAAAGTAAAAAGGTATTACAATCGAAAAGGACTGACAGTAAAGTGTAAATCCGATGCAAAATATTTTTGGAAGAATTTAACATCTACATATTACATATTACTTGTGAGCTTTCTGAATCTAGACTACTATATAAAATGCGTCAAATGCTCATTTTGCAATATTGATAAGACTATATGGCAAGCAAGACGTAATAAATGAAAAATATTCACTGTTCAAATTTAGGAACATTTAACACAGAGTTTTTTTATTACAGTTTAATAGTATTATCACCTACATGTAATTATTTTTATTATTAGTGCGGTATTTAATTACAGTTTTATAACGAAACAGCAACAAATTTGTAAGTCAATATACAAAAAGAGTACAAAGTAAAATAATTTAAAATATAGAAACGTGAAAAGAAATGTCAACGAATAAAAAATTATAATAAAAATATTAGAAACGAACACAAGACAGCGATAAAACTAACACTTGAAAAGTAACTTAACATATTATTTACTATATAAAAAAATATGTAAAAAATAGCCATATTTCATTCGCTTAAATGGCACCTTGCGATTCACTTAGCTAAGTAATGCTTAATGTTTTGAATAACATTAAAAATTGTAAGAAAGATAGCAAATGACAAAAATGAGTCGACTAGAATCAGAAGCCATAAATAAAAGAAAATTAGAAAAGTTGTCGACTTTGAAAAAAAAATTGAAATTCAGTAGTGTGTGTGATGTATTGATGTAGTTTTACTTTTGGTTTAAAATCGGTTTTTTTATTGGTTGTGTGTGCTGAATGTCAGTGCCCCTGCGGATTAGGTACATTAAAAATAAAACTTGTTAATGTTTGTTCCATTGGTGCTATTTTTTTCTCGGATTGTTTCAGTCTTCTAATAAAAAAAAACAAAAAGAAATCACCTAAATAAAAAAAACAATTTGAAAGCCTCATTAGCCAATTATATATCTGTGTATATAATTTTTATTTACTTTAAATAGATTTTTAGTAATCTCGTATAAATATCTAAGTGTGAGATCATGAAGGTAAAATACAGAATAAATAAAATTGCGAAACTTCGAAAATGAACACAATGTTTCAAACAATATGCCTCTTTTGTTTCTAATAACGAACACTGTTTCCTTTTTTATAAATTTAAGCCTAATATATAAATTTACAGCACCAAGATTTTTCTCTTTTCTCAAAATATTTTTTATCTTCGCCTTATTGTCACACATTAACATAGTGTAAAAATCAGGAATATTTCACATACCGCAGTATTGCGTCTTGCGGGCGTGAAAGTGGCACGATATTTTCTATAACATCTCTCTTTTTCATAATTAAAAATAAAAAATCGTCCATTTGTTCCAACGATTGGAATGTCGTATTTTTAAAATTGTGATGATTCGTAAACCACTGCCGTGCAGCCAATTGGAAAACAAGATCGACTTTTAAAAGTTCAAAGATAGAAAAACATTAAAAATAAAAGTAAACTAAACGCGTAGAGAACCTCCTTCTTTATCGAAGTCAATCGTAATAATAGGCAATCTCGGCGACCGAGATGAAAAATATAAATCATCTATAATATATTAATAATGCTCTAATGTGGATAAGAAAGTATTGCTCAGAAAGGGGGTGCGATGGCGGGGATGCGCGCGGATTAAACGTTGAACTGATCTTTGAACTTGTAGAAGTCGAGGCTGTGCGGGTGCGGCAGGGGCAGCGGGGCGGGGGCGAGCTTGGCGTCGGCCGTGGTGAGGTTCTGCGGCTGCGCCTGCGGCGGCGCGCCGCGCTGGCGCCGGTGGTAGATGGACTTGTGGTTGTTGAGCGAGTTGAGCGTGCGGAACACCTTGTGGCACAGGCTGCAGCGCGCCGAGTGCAGCGGCTGCAGGTGCTGCTGCTCCGTGTGCCGCTTGAGCGTCAGCCGCGTCGACAGCAACTTGCCGCACACCTCGCATCGGTGGCCCGCGCCCAATGGCCCCACTGCGCCACACATAACAACCAACATTAGCGCATTAGTCAACAGAGACCCCCACGGTAAGGGCATACCAACACCACTGCGACCGCTCGCATCCAACGGGTCCCATTTTCAAGGAACCAATTGGCACAGTTTAGTGCCACGCGAAAATTATAATTTTTTTTTATGTGGCAATTTTGCGAACCTGGGTTGTAGAGGCAATTTAACGTGATTCGATTGTCGAATTTGACTAATGCGCTCATTTTTTAATTTCGTTTAAAAAATTAACGTTGGTGGTTATGCGTGTACCGATCACAGATGTTCCAATTGGTTCCAGAGGCGGGCGTGCGTATAAGCGAAGCCGAACCGGCGCCTTTTGAGATAGATAGGTGCCGCAACTGCTGCGCTTACACGCCACTACGGCGTTTTAATAACAATTAAGGAATAGATTATATACGATAGATTCTGGCTATGCGCATGCAAAGTACACGTAAAACTATGCTATGTACAAATGTTAGGAACATATCGCTTTACAAATCTGTTTTCATAAACTTAACAAATTTCTAAGGGCAAGACTATGGCGTTTTAGGTGGAAAAGGATGGCAGCTTTTGTTCTTCGAATGGCAACGTTTTCGGCGACGGATTTCACGGGCGTCAATTGACCGGGTAGAAGGGGCCCTGGGCGGCCGTGGTGGGCGGTTGCTGCTTTCGGTGGTAGATCGACTTGTGGTTTCTGAGGCTATTCAGGCTGGAGTATACGCGCCGGCAAATATTACAGACGGGCTCCCTCGAGGGTCTCATGTGAACGTTCTGAATATGCCGTTTGAGCCGCGTCAGGGAAGACAAGCTCTTGTTACACGGCTCGCATCTGTAATCTTCCTGGGGGGTGCGGGCGCCACCTGGTCACAACACAAGCAGTTAGCCCCTTGGAAGCTTCGGAACGCACTTTTAATGCACTTTCTTTATCGTAGCCTCTCAATTATTACTGTTTTTTAAGCACCGCCACCCCCCTTTACAGTTTGATGATAGCCATCCGTCGCGCCGTATATAGCGAAGCGATATTAGTAACGCATACATGTTTTTTTTTGTGTCCTAGCTCGACCTACATGCGGCTTAGTTAAGCTCAGCGGTGTTTGAATGATGAATTAAATCAGCTGTTTTCATAACATTCCGCGCGACGCGGAGTCGGCGATGCCGATTCTCGAGTTTCTCGAACAAAAGCGTTAGTATTCTTCAATGAATGTCTGTTTTTTTTTAAATATAATTCGACACCGATTGACCATTACTAAAATTCCATTGTCCAATCTTGGATGTCCCGAACGTTATATTTCCCAAGACAATTATGATTAAGGGTAATACGAAACTGTTTTTAGAAACATGAATGACTCATGGGATCCGTTGTGCGATAAAAGTAAATAATTCATAATCGGAAATAAGCTAACTCGATGCTTGTTGGTGAATTTTTCGCATGCTACTATCGAAATCGTCTTCTCGCATTTTTGTTTTTCTTTCTAGTACTTTGCAGCCAATTGAACAGTATACAAGTGCATTTGCTGTTTTCGTTAAAACAATAAAAGGAATTTCAAATAATTTACACGGTATCATGAAAACAAATGCAAACAGAAATAAAAATGAAACTTAAAATTGGAAACACGGGAACGGGGGTTGTCCTATCTTATATACTTTAAGACACATCTATAAAACAAGCTAGCGTATTATTTTCTTGTATAGTATACATTAAACTAGTTAACAATACAAACATGCACGCCACGTTGAGTTTTGGTTCAATGATCAATTCTCATTTTGTAAAACAGAAACGTCACGTGTCTGCTAAATGAAAACAGATAATACCTAATACGCGCACATCGAACCAAAACACAAAAAAGCTAACATTAAATACTTAATACAGAACACAGAGCACAAAATGAAGACATATATATTATATACATATAGGGTTAATAGGATGTGTATATATAAATAATAAATAGATTAATATATATATATGTATATAGGTCACGTGATAATTGCCTCATACATTTAAAAAAATATAAAACCTAATAATGATATATAAACCTAATAATGACAGAGCAGAGAGGAAGCGGTGATGGTGGCATACGACAGACAGTGCATTAAAAATATCGTTTGTTTCAATATATGTAGGTAATGCATAAAGTAAATTTGCTGCTAGACAAGCCGCGACTCACCTTGGGATGTGCCCGCCATTCCATCCGGGGCCAGTGGACTCGGCAGACCTGCGAAAATGTACAGTCCTTATGGTATCTCGATAGGAAAACAAAGTTAGAGTAATATATCATACAAGCCAATTTGCAAGGCGCATTCTGTGTTACTATAATAATTTGATTTAGTTATTTCGTATTAATTTAAACAACATATCTAGTTAACAAAATATAATCAATTACCTGCCAAAGATGAGTGTTCAGTTAGAGCTGCCATGCTGAAGTTGTAAGTGTTAGACGGAGCAAATAGTTTTGTGTCAGCTGGTGGTATGAACGGCGAAGGTGGCAGCTGTGGCGGTGGTGTACGGTCGTCAGCTTCGGCAGAACTGCCGCGAGATGGTGGGCCTCCTCCCTGAGATAGAAAATAATATGTATTGAAGTTGTTCTTCATTACTTGCGTTTCTATATTATATCGTACCCTAGAATCTATATTGTTACCGTTACAGATTAAAGTCCACTGCTGAACATAGGCCTCCCCCATATATTGCCTCATAGGGGGATATTTGGTATAGTTGCCACGCTTGGCAAGCGGGTTGGCTATCGCATTTTTTATTTTTAGTCGTTATCAGGAAGACGCTGCTGCCCATCTACTGATTTGTTTCCCTCTGTCGCTTCTTACGACACCCACGGGATTATATGGGGTGAAGGAAAAATTGATGTCCGTCTGTAATATTAAGATAATTACCTATTAAGGGGGGGGGGGGGGGGTATGTATTATGACGTTAACAACCATTTCGGGACGTTTCGGGTGCCTTATAGCACCCATGGTCATTGGGGGGGGGGGGGGGGGGGGGGGCTGAGGTGTTTGACGTCTCGATGTCATAGTTAGCCCGGCTACCTTCAGTTTTTGAATATTAATTTACAAAATTCGTAAAAGTTAGTTTCATTTAATGTGTAGTCTTCGCGTACATATAAGAAATCATTTTGTCTGTATGTTTGTCTGCACGGGCTAATCTATGGAATGGCTGAACCGATTATAACGGAACTTCATGAAAAGTTAGAGATCAATATTAGGAGTCCTACCTAGTCTATTTTTCAACTGACTACACAAAAGGAGGAGGTTCTCAATTGGACTGTGTTTTTTATGTGTGTTGTCTCCTAACTTTTTTCTAGGTGAACCGATTTTGATTATTCTTTTTTATTTGAAAGCTGCTGGTGCTTCCCGTGTGGTGCCATATAAATTTGATCAAGATCTGACCAGTAGTTTTTGAGTTATCCTTAATAATGCGTATTTAATTGACTTCGACTACATTGATGATGTCCTCATTTTATTTATATGTTCATCATTGCATTATATGTTCAGCTATGCACTTGCCCAAAAATACTATCACATTTATATATATTATAGATCTGCAGATTTTTTGTTCAATTTCTCGCGCACAAAGTCTAAGGCAATTATTTAAAAAAAAAGTAAGGCATTTATTTGTGTATTATGTTGCTTAAAATTTTGGATATTACATTTTTTTAATCCATTTTTATTATTAACTTAATTCTCGGCATTAGAGCCTCAGAGCATTGGGTATCGTAGGTGTCGTGAGAGGCGACTTGGGATATAGCAAATGGCTTCTGATAAATTGTGGGACCATCTCTCTTACTCCGAGTGTAAACTACTCAGATCGGTATCGGGAAGCACCGTCAAAGTCGCGATACTTAATCCGCCTGCAATGAAGGCTAATAATTTTTTGCTCACCAGATGTCGCTAGTTGACCTTGAGGTAAAGTTTTTTGTTACATAATATCATTTAATTGAGAAGTTAGTTTTAAATAAAAGTTTATCAGTTTCTAGAGTATTATATTAATACACAAAATAATTCCTCAATTTTTTGCACATATTAACTCTTTTTTTTTAATTTTTCTACTGTTATCAATATCTGTGGTTTGGTTTATTTATTTTTAAATTAATTAATATAAAATATAACAAATAGTACAGAAAGAAGCACGTCATTTTTCGAAAAAAATAACTTCTCCACTATGCAATCTGTCAAATATTACACCTCATTTTTATGTGGCGCCGACCTGGTGGCAGACGACGTCGTGGATGCCTTCATTACCGCAAATCTCTATTATGGGAGAAGTCTTCATGTATGTAGGACTTTTACGTGTTGATATTATGATGATGTAAGTTTCCTCACGATGTTATTTATAGCGGAGCAGGTGAGAAACAGTTTCAATTTTGTTCAGTTCTGCCGCCGGAGAGCGAACTCTACACACGTATTAACGAACTAAAGATTAGCACCTAGCTTCAGAGTTGCTGTACCTAAATTTGAATATCGATTGTCTATTTTGTATTAAACCGAAAGGATTTTATACAGTCACTTGATTGGCAGTAGAAATTAAAACGAAAGTTACCGTTAAAAAGTTTTCGTTAAATAAAACTCGGCAATTTCTCATTTAAACGTAATAAATGAATTATGAAACAAACTTCGGCCTGCTCAAATAGAAGTTATTAATCCAATCAAAGTTTGAAATTACGCATTTTTATTTACTTTTATGTTTCTATTATAGACCGGGCTTAGTATTGATGCAAGATTCATTACGAAGTTTTCGGCACGTGGTCTGCAGGCGTGTGGTGACTGGTGAAACATTTAAAATTGCAGTTGACAATTTTACTGGACACGGCGGGGATCAACTCGTTTTACTCGCGCGCTATGAAATTTTAAGTGTTTATGAGCTACATGTCTGATATTATATGAGAAATTTAAATACACTAGTATCCTGTAGTCAAAGAGATTTAAAATATTTACTACTATTTTTTTTTATAGGATAAGGGTGAAAAACGAGCACACAGTCCTCCTGATGGTAAGTGGTTGCTGCGGCCCATAGACATCTACATCTATCAAATGCAGATGCGTTTTCAACCGTGAGGACTAGGATGGAATGCCTCATTTCCAGTAAAAAGGGCCTCCGGCCACCTGCACTCACCAAGCGAAACGCAGAGGTAAACCTCTACTTCACGCTGGTTTTCTGTGAGGTCGTGGTACCACCCCGGTTCGAGCCGGCCCATCCGTGCGACAGCAAAAGCTGCCGCGTGGCTCTACCACTGTTAAAAAATACTTAAATGTCTTTGCCTGTAGTCGAAATTATGTTGATACCTACGTACTTTTAATTAGTTTCTAGCGGAAATAGGACCAATTGTGTGAAAACAAAACTAAGTTCATTGACTCATGTATTACGAAATCAATGGCTAAATACCTACATCTATACAAATAAATAAAATTGAAGTTTAGTGTCTGTTTGCAATTTCAAAATAACAGCATTTTACTTAAATAATGCTTATGAAAGTATATATGGTCCTTATAACAAAAAAATATTAAAATTTTTGACTGTCTGTCTGTCTGTTTGTTCCGGACCGATTTTGACGGGACTTTCACTGGTAGATAGGTGATGTTATAAGAGTAAATTAGTGCTCTGCGTAAAAAAGTTTAAACCCTAAATTACAACCGCGGGTGAAGTCGCGGGGAACAGCTAGTATTAATTATAAGTCAAAGAACAGTTGGTGTACTACCTATTCGCTTGCGTAATTTTTTGACCATGACCGCTACGCTAGAAGTTGTTGACGAGTATGTTTATCTAGGCAACATTGTTCGACTAGGTAAGTCCAACTTACCGAGAGGTTAATCGACAGATCCAACTAGACTGGGCAGCTTTAGAAAGATTGTACTGCTGGTGGAAATTGTATTGCGGTGTCAGAAATTGGTCCCCGCTCAGCAGGGCTAGCATGGGCAAATGATTATTCCCTCGCTTAGTTTTATCCACCCTTCGACCATGAGCACACCGGTGCCCGACTAGGGGAGCCCTCTTTAACTTTTAATTTATTTTAATTTTAATTATTTATTGTTATAGCGACAACAGAATTTTTAATTTTTTTTATTAAAAAGGAACCACACTAGAATTTTCTCCTGTATCATGGGGACAGTTTACATATACGAATTTCACATTCTGCGAAAACTTCAACTGTTAGACAGTTGTTTATTACGGATCATGAGATACAGCCCGTTGACAGACAGACGGGCTGACGGATGGACGGAGAGCGGAGGCTTAGTAATAGGGTCCCGTTGGTTACCCTACGGGGTACGGAACCCTAAAAAAACGAAAATTAAAAGATAAATAGTCTTTATCCTAAATCTAAATAACACCAGAGCCGTGGTAGCTCAGATGGTTAGCGCTCGCTTTAATTTCACAGCACTCGAGCAACCCGGGTTTGATCCCCGCTGGCACCGATGAAATTGTTAATTGCAATTTTAAGTGCTGATTTACCACGTGCTCCGCGGTGAAGGAAAACATCGTGAGGAAACCTGCATGTCTGAGAAATAAGAAAAAAAATCGGAGACATGTGAACTTCGCCAACACGCATTGGGGCAGCGTGGTGGACATTTCCTTGCCCCAAATCCTCTCAGAAATGGCGGGAGACCTGTGCCCAGCAGTGAGACGTAAATAGGCTGTAACTTTAACTTTTTACTTTTAAATAACGCCACGTTAATAGACCCTATCCAGGCAAAGCCGGGGCGGGTCGCCAGTTTTACTGAAAATTGGTATGTGTTATATCCCCGAAGTTTCTGGTCGTTTTTTCTTTGCAGTCTAACTTGAAGTTGCAGCTTATTACGATAGTCTTTTTTAAAAAATCCGATGTTTACTTAATGTATTTTTTTATAGAATAGGGTGACAATCGGGAACACAGTTCACCTGATGGTAAGTGGATGATGTGACCCAAGAAGAAGAATCAAAATGCAGATGCGTTGTCATCCCTGGGGACTAAGATGGAATGTCTCATTTCCAGTAAGAGGGTTTCCGGTTCTCTACACTCACCATGCGAAACACAGCAGCATTAAGCTATTATTTTACGCTAGTATTCTGTGAGAACGTGGTCCTACCCCGGTGGAGCCGGCCCATTCCTGCTGCTACCATAATATAGCAGCAGCGTGGCTCTACCACATATAAATGTAGAAGACGTGTTATGCATTTATTTGATATATTTTATAATATTGATTTAAATTAAATTACATATTATATTTGGTTTATTTCAGCGAACCGTTGAGGTAATATATTATAATAAATATTAAAACTACCAGTAAAATAAGTACCAGTTCTAAATTTCGTATAAAAACTGGAAGAAGCCTAATTTTTTAAAAAAAAATACCTGTAACCCTATTCACATTACTAATTCTCCCGTTAATCACTCTAAGTGAGCTTAAAAATGTTTGGTTTTTGATTGGTTCACCACAGTAGTCGAATAGCGGATTCGAACTTACGCCTTTCTGAGTTTGTAGACCGCACCCTACCACTAAGGCTACTGTCGCTTCTTTGAAATTTAAATTGAACATTTTTGGCATTAGCTAGTTTATTTATCGCACGGCGTAAGAACTATAAGTGTAAACTTCACTTCAGCACCTTATGGTATCTAATAATAACATAATGCCAGTTGATAATAGCGGGTAATATGGCGTATAACAATCGTCGCTGTCATCAGACACTCGCCCAGTTCCGGGTACGGTATCTAGTTCGCTAGACCTCTTTCTAATACCAGGTAACGTCAATGTCAAGGTAATAAGCCGTCGACAGACATGTTATTGTTTTGACAGGTTGCGTATCAAATGTTTCGGCTGCACGCTACGTGTGGGCTAAACGAATGCTAAGTAGTTTTCTTTACGATTTTTTTAGTGACGTAACGATTAACAATTAGCGATCGTGATCGTGTTACGGTTACGATTTTTCTGTTTTAAAATAAACATCGATAACTCGCCGTGTATGGCGGTGTAAGAATATCCGCTAATCGTCCCGTGGGAGTCGTAAGAGGACGAGCAGCAGCATCTTCATATATATAACTCAAAATAATTAAAAATTCAAAATTTTGTACAGCCGACTTTAATACGAGTTATTAAGAATAACTCAAAAACTATTGGTCTGACCTTGATCAATTCACATGGGACCACACGAGAAATACCTTTCAAATAAAAAAAGAATCATCGAAATCGGTCCACCCAGTAAAAAGTTATGAGGTAACACACATAAAAAAAACATACAGTCGAATTGAGTACCGTCTCCTTTTTGGAAGTCGGCAGAAAAAGCGGTTGCCAACACAATTGATAGCGTGGCAACTATGGTACTAAGGGGGATATTGCAATAGTTGTCACGCGCGGCAGATGTATTGACAACTGCAGTTTTTTATAATTTGGAGATGTTATCAGGAAGCTGCTGCCCATCTCCTGGTTTGTTTTCCTTTATGGCCTCTTACGACACCCACGGGGAGATACATGGTTATTTTTCAAAGAGTAGACAAATTTTAAACTTATGTTCAAATACATAAGTAATGACATACCGATATTAAAAATACGAGTAAATAAGGCTTCTATGTTTATTTGAAATTATCCCAAATTGAATGTGATTTATGCGCATCCTTGCGCAACAACTACGCGTACGCGCGCTCCTCTGTGTGCGAATCAATTCACAACGTTTTTGTCGTACCGATCGACCCTTACGAATGTGTGCGTGCGCAGTAAAATCAGTTGAAAAAATGAATTACCACACATTTTGAGTTTAAAAGATAAAACGGCGGAATGTTTAAGATTTTTTTTAATCAATTTTTCTTCACAATTTGCCTATATTACTTATTCTGTCCCTGCTCTGCTAATTTGGCCGGTTATTGCAAAATAACCCTGTACATATAATATGGTGTTATTACAAAACATTGTTTATTACTCGTAACAGATAGAGTGTTTGTATCTAAAGAAATCTCTTAGCCGCGACGTCAGTGTTTGTGAAATATGAGATTTGCTGTTAAATTCTATACTTCAAGTTTTAGTTTACATATTTTCCAATGGACTTCTTTAATGAAGCAAACTCTAGTAACTTAAGACTTGCACTCACACACTTATTGACACTTCACACCAAATTAAACAACTTATAATTTCTGCAACATTGTATACATTCTTTTTATATCAATAGCTTTTATTGGTTTTAATTATGCCACTAATTCTGTCCGTGGGTTGGGGGCTCTGGTGACCTGTAACACAGGATTTTTTACAAAAACCTACTTCAGGCACCAGTCTCTCACAAAGCTGAAACTAATTATGGCAAATTGTTAATCTAAAAGTACTATTTGTGAAGAGAGAATAAATGGTTTATGGTTTATTAAGACTAATTATAAACCACTTTGCAGTAAGACGAATAGGCCTAAAATTACTTTTTAAGGCGTCACAATGTCTGTATCGACATATACCTATAAAGGCTTTTCATATCTTCGATCAAATAAAATCAGACAGATTTCTTTCTTAGCACTCGAACACAATGTAAGCATTGAAAATTGTTAATAATAATAACTGGTCCCGATATATCTGTTCGTTTAATATTTCAAATGAATTGGTTTTTGAAGGTAGTGACACGAAAAATAGTTACCTAACCCTGTTCCATAGAATATTTAAATCATTTTATCACTATAATCTACTGATTTCATAGAAATGAAGACGTGGTACAACATTAAGTGGCAGGATAAATTTTCTGCGTAGGAGTTAGTCTTGATAGGTACGATTTGCATACAATAAGCACCTGCAATTCCCCTGGTGTTGCAGTTGTTCATGGATCAGACAAGTCGCAAGCTCGCTTGACCCCTCTTATATAAAAAAAAAAACACTGTTATAAACTATTTCTACCGTCAAATAGCAATACGTACACTGTTGTGTTCCCGTCCGAAGGATCTATATCCTTTACTGACTCTATGTCACTATAATTACAGATTTTCCATGTAAGTTTTCAGAGGTGACAACGCATCTGTAGCCGTTTTTATTTGAAGTCGGTCTCGACTGTCTATGGACTCCAGTAATCATATATCATTAGGTGTACTCTAAATGCGTTTGTCAGTTCAATTTTATATAAAAAACAGCCTTACGATGTATTATTTACATGAATTGCACATGGATAAAGTTCTAGACTAAACATATGACGTTCCTATGATAGATCCGAGACGGAATTGAATTCGTAGCATTCAAACGTTTAGCCAGTGGGCTGCTCAGTCGTATTTTTTTAAATTATTTTTAAGTTATTTTAGTATGTGCAGGTATCTATTTTTCAACACCACATATTTTTGAATCAAAACTAATCAGTAAGAGTTAATATTTTTTAGTAAGGTATTTACCGCCATCTTTTCTTTTTCAAAATATTGCCTCCTAGTGTCGATTGCCCTGGGGGTTACACTGTACTTGGTTGAGTAAAGTGGCATAGCCGAGGGGTCCACTATTATACGCTACTGTACTATACCAAGAGAAATTAAAAATTATGTACTCACCATTGATCGGTGATGAGAATGCGGCGGCGTGTCATCAATACTCCTGTCGATGTCCGCGTTCGAGCTGCATATCATATCCACCGGCTCGTTCTTCACGTCCTCCAGCCTCGGGGACGGTGACGAGCTGCAGTTGGAGATCCCGTTCCCGTTCCCTTGTTCGTGCGCCCTGGCGTTGTTTACCAGCGAGTGATTCTTGGTGGAGAAGTCGGCCGCGTGGATCTGGGGCTGGTCGTTGTTGTTGTCGTGGCGGGTGCGCTTGATGACGTCGGGCGAGTTGTCGGCCGAGCGGCTCAGGCGGCGCGGGGGCAGCGGCATGCGGCGCATCATCTGCTGCACGGACGGCGGCGGGTGCGACAGCAGCGCCTCCTCCAGCTTGTCGGAGTAGCTGGGCGTGTGCGGGGTGTGCGGCGTGTGCGGGGCGTGCGGGGCGTGCGGGGTGTGCGGGGCGTGCGGCGTGTGCACGGGGTGCGGGGGAGTGTGCGGGGACGCGGCCGCCGCCGCCGCGGCGCGCGTCAGGTTCTGCAGAAGAGGCTGTAGAAGACATGTTATAGTTAGATTTTGGTGTTTAACTAATAACTTATCACTAGATGTCGTTGTACTAAAATGTTAAATAACTGAATCACGATGTTAAGATTAAGATTTTCATGGGTAAAACAAACATTTGGCACGCTTGATGTTTTTCATAAGAACCTATAACAGTCCACTGCTGAACTTAGGTCTCCCCCATAGATTGCCTCATAGGGGGCAGTTGCGAGTTGCTTCGCTTGGCAAGCGGGTTGGCAATCACAGCTTTTTATTATTTTGAGTTGTTATCAAGAAAACGCTGGCTGGCCAGCTGGCCATCTCCTACTTCAATTTACATTGGGATGCTTTAAAAAGATAAAATGTATTTAGTAGGATAACCCTATTTTGTTTAGTTGCGTGTGCATATAATATGTAAATATTTGTTTAAAACTCCAAACCGAATTACGGTCACGGCGGCCAACCTCAACGACTAGACATCTGCACAGGACAGGACTATAGTGTCCAAGTGTTTGCGCAAGCACAGTCGCGCTCTCTATTCCTTCATTGCCATAGTCCGATTGGACGGCAATCCGACACGACAGGAGAGATCAGTCGCAGAACCAACGCATTCCGAGACATGGTGGTGAAAGACCACCAAGAATATTGCAAAGAACGTTACACAAACCACCAACAATATTATTTATTATATCTTGCCTACGAAATTTCATTGATGATTGGTGTAGGATCAAACTTCATTAGTATAGAGCGCCCGGGTGTTTTTTTTTATAGCATAAGCGTGACAAACGAGCACACAGTCCATCTGATGGTAAGTGGTTGCTGCGGCCCATTGACATCTACATCTATCCTCTATTAAATATCAAAATGCATATGCGTTGTCACCCGTGAGGACTACGATGGAATGCCTCATTTCCAGTAAAAAGGGCCTCCGGTTCTGTAAACTCACCATACGAAACACAGCAGCGTTAAGCTGATATTTTACGCTGGTATTCTGTGAGAGCGTGATCCTTCCTCGGTCGAGCCGACCCATTCGTGCTACAACTATACTACTAATATAGCTGCAGCATGGCTCTACCACGTAAAGAGTAAACTATTTTTTTATTTACAAGGTTTGTTTAAAATATAATATATTAATATGTAGGATGCGTTTATACGTGTTTGCAAATGTGAAATATTAATTATTTAAAAAGAAGTACGTTACCTCCACACTAGGATTTTCTCATGTATCGAGGAGGCATTAAATGACAAACATCCAGACCCGGAACAATTACTTGTAGGTCATACAAATACTTGTTCCGTACGGCATACAAACCCGCGTTCCTGACGTCCCTAACCTAAACTAGGTTGGGGTGCGGTGGGTGAGGTGCGCCACGGACACGTAAATTTTTTGTATACAATTTTATATACAGCTAAAAAGTGTGTTCATATAAAACCGTGCTTACCCCCTGGGCATCATCGTTTTGTGTGAGGCCGGACACGCGCAGAACTTCCGCGGTCTTGAGGAACGATGACAGGCTCCGCTGGTGTACGTTGACTTCGCCGTGGTAGATGAACTCGACCAGCGCATTTAGGTCGGTAAAGGCCACATCTTGCAGCACGATCACTGGGTGCTTGCATGGGGTCGACTGTGAAAAAAGTTGGTAGCTCTTGACTATCGAAATTCTCTTCACAATTTTTTGATAAGCTGTCACATAGTTTTATACCGAGCAATAGTTTTTTTTTTTGGATAAATTACTGTATTTAGCATCCTGTGATCAGTCCTTTGCTAAACATGATTCCCTTACTTAATTTGCAAGATAGTTATTCTGAAGAAGAAAAAATGCTTTTACTCAGCTCTAGGATATAATATTTAGTTTTAAAAAATCCATTCAGACTTACTCCATAGAGATTGGTGTTATAATAACAAGTTTTTATAAACTAATGTTATTTAATGATAAAAACATTAAAAATCACACCGCAATAAATAAATAACACACCGCGTACACTGCATTTATCTGTTACATATAGATTTACCTAATTTCTCATAATTGCAGAATTCTACCTATCTGCAAGTGTGTTAAGAATGCTGTTAGGGTAGAGGTACGTTGTAGATTCAGTAAGGAAGCCGAATTTTTACGTAGAATGGGAAGAAAGCCTCGGCGAACTTGGCAGAGGCACTACATTAATGCGGTAACTTCTGAACGCATTATTATATTGGGCACGCAGGACGTTGTATGCCCGCTACGTATATCTAGAGCTACATTTGTAAAAGCACTGCTATTATGTATCAAGCTTAAACCTGAGACTAATATGTAAGGTATTAAACAGATGAATTGGACAATAGAATTGAAGCGGAGAAATTATTTTTAATTTGAATCCGCAATGGAGATTATCGGGGATAGCAAAATTGTCTTTCTACAATCTTTAACGCTAATAGAAACCATATTTCAATTTTAAATCCCACGATTTCATTTTTCTAATAGCTATAATCGTTTACGATTGTAGAAAATCAAGTTGGCTTAACTAATTCCGTAGGATCTCTGCCTACCATCATTTATGTACTTACTTTTAAAAGCTCCCTGAAGTAGGGGCTGCAGGCAGATAAAACCACTCTATGAGCTTTCAAGCTCCTCCCGTCGCAAGCTAACGTCACGTCCACAAAGTCCTCGTCATCCCTGAGGTTCTCGAAGGCGCTGGTGATGCTGCTCTGGTAGTTGTTCCACCGGAGGCAAAAATGTTGCGTGTCCACCATCTTGCTTGTTTGTTTGTGTTTCTTGTATAGATTACGGAGTCATGTGTCTGGGGATGGCGACCTGTGGATGAAATAAAGGATTAGTTGGGTAAGTGTGTTCAAGTTCATCATTAAATATTTTATTTATTTATTACATCATATTATAAGTCCTCTACAAAACATAGGCCACCCTTTCCTTTTTATAGAATAAGGGTCACTAAACGAACACACAGCTTACCTGACGGTAAGTGGATGCTGTGGCCATAGACATCTACATCCATCCTTGATTATGAATCCAAATACAGATGCGATGTCACTCCTGAGAACTACGATGGAATGTCTCGTTTCCAGTAAATAGCGTATCAGGTTCTCCACACTCACGATACGAATTAGCAGCATAGGAGCTGCTATTTTACGCTGATATTCAGTGAGAACGTGATCGTACCTGGTGCAACCGACCCATTCATGCTACAACCATAATATAGCTGCAGCCTGACTCTACCACGTGAAATGCCCGCTGTATGTTTCCCCATATTTTTTTATTTTATTAGGAGATAGCAAAAAGCTACATAACATATTAAAAATAGAACAATGTAACCGCCTACTACATTAACTACATATATTAAATAATAAGTAACATTATTCCAACAGAAGCCGCTAATTGTGTTAAATTAATATGTAAGAAAAATAGTTATAATTGAATTAAGTAACTTATAACAAAATCGTAACATTACATACATAGAAGAAGGATATTTGCAATAGTTGTTTTTTTTATAGGATAGGTTGATAAACGAGCACACAGTCCACCTGATGGTAAGTGGTTGCTGTGGCCCATAGACATCTACATATATATTCGTTTGCGACTTAAAATGCAGATGCGTTGTCAGCCGTGAGGACTAAGATGGAATGCCTCTTATTCAGTAAAAAGGGTCTCCGGTTCTCTACACTCACCAAACAAACACATCAGCGTTAAGCTGCTATTTTACGCTGATATTCAGTGAGAACGTGATCGTACCTGGTGCAACCGACCCATTCATGCTACAACCATAATATAGCTGCAGCCTGACTCTACCACGTGAAATGCCCGCTGTATGTTTCCCCATATTTTTTTATTTTATTAGGAGATAGCAAAAAGCTACATAACATATTAAAAATAGAACAATGTAACCGCCTACTACATTAACTACATATATTAAATAATAAGTAACAT
Source organism: Parnassius glacialis (assembly GCA_033319125.1). Classification (NCBI taxonomy): domain Eukaryota; kingdom Metazoa; phylum Arthropoda; class Insecta; order Lepidoptera; family Papilionidae; genus Parnassius; species Parnassius glacialis. Next base: position 46,456,253 of record JAVANC010000027.1, on the reverse strand, counting down.
TATTCCAACAGAAGCCGCTAATTGTGTTAAATTAATATGTAAGAAAAATAGTTATAATTGAATTAAGTAACTTATAACAAAATCGTAACATTACATACATAGAAGAAGGATATTTGCAATAGTTGTTTTTTTTATAGGATAGGTTGATAAACGAGCACACAGTCCACCTGATGGTAAGTGGTTGCTGTGGCCCATAGACATCTACATATATATTCGTTTGCGACTTAAAATGCAGATGCGTTGTCAGCCGTGAGGACTAAGATGGAATGCCTCTTATTCAGTAAAAAGGGTTTCCGGTTCTCTACACTCACCAAACAAACACATCAGCGTTAAGCTGCTAATTGACGCTGGTATTCTGTGAGAGCGTGGTCCTTCCCCGGTCGAGCCGACCCGTTTGTGCTACAACTATACTATTAATATAGCTTCAGCAGGGCTGTACCACGTAAAAAATTATTTCATTAGGGGATAACAAAAAGCTACAACATAACACATTACAAATAGAACAATGTTACCACCTACTACATTAACTACATATATTAATAAGTAACATTTTTGAGTTGTCATCTGGAAGATGCTGCTGTCTCCTGTTTGATTTCCCTCTGTCTTCTTTTACGACACCCACGGGATGATATGGATATGATGATATAAATACGAAATACAAATAGTCGGAATATTCGGTAGTTTTAGTAGTCGCCGTTTACGGCATCTATGGGTCGAAATAGTGTGACGGATTTTCATATAGTGCCACGAAACGGGTTTTTCCTAAAGTGTATTAACAACGTTGAAGCTCTATGGCGCAGTGTTGGGACGCAGGTTCGAATTCCGCATAGAACAATTATTTTTATGGTCTATAAATAATTGTTTCTTCAGCTCTACTTGTTTGTCCTTGTGAAATTTGTTTTTAAACTGCCTTCGCGATACAGAGCATAAAATCTTAGTGCAGGTATCTATATATAAATAAAATAGAAGTGTCTTTTTTTAATATTTGATTATTGATATACTGAGGGGTTTATTTACATGCTGTTAAGACATAAATAACAACTTTGAAAAAATTGTCTGTTTGTCTCTCTGTCCGGGCTAATTTTCGGAATGGCTCAACCGATTGCACGAAACCAATGAAACTTTACGAACAGATTAAGTCGAAAAAAATTTAAGATATTTATTTAAAAAAAAACGATAAATTGATAAAGTAAATTGTCTTTGATTACCTTCGATTTAATAACGCCACATTAATAGGTCTAAACCAGGCAGAGCCCGCTAGTAAAGTCATAAATATGAACGTCAATTTAACAACTAATTAGATTCAGTTTGTTTTGAAGAAATGTGTTGGTGTAGCCACTGATATATCCTTAAATAGAAAGTGATCCGTCACTTTATCATGACAATACCTAGTTGGTAATTATCAGAAAAATAGGACGAGATCACAATAACTTGACATGTAATAAACAAGTGTAGGATCGATGTTTTATTTTTATCGGGTTTGACCCGATTATTAATCTGTATTTTATGTTTTTTTTTTATAATTTATTGTTATAACAATAAATTATAATAGAAAACATATATAATTAGCTGTCGCAATGAATAGTTTCAAAAGTAAACTAATGATACAGTCTATATAACAATATCCACTATCCCATATTGTTCCGTGGGTGTCCATTGCTGAACGTAGCTCCCCGATATGGTGGCAGAAAGACTATCACCTATTTAGTAACATAAATTTAAAATCAACTAACGGATGTAAGTATCTGAATTATCCCATGGTCTCATACAAAGCAGTATGTTTATTTGTCTTGTATAGTAGATTATTAGCTGTGTAGCTTGACCGGTGGCGGTTTGCTGCTCCTGTATTATTGTTTAAATAATGGTTTGAAGTGGACTTTGATATGTAAAAGTGGAGCGATTTTGTGTATTAAGTGTATACGCATGTGAACTATTAGTGGAAACTGTGAAACAAGTGATCTGATGGTGATGTGATTCTCAAAATAAGGTGTCTGTCTGCTTAGGCGCCTTGAGATACCATCCAACCGTCAGCTGTCTGCTGGCTCAAGTTGCCGTCGAAATCTCTCAAGTTCTGTACAGTGTGACGCATCAACATATTGTGAAGCAGTGTACTATGAGGGATAATTATTATAATATATAGTAACTTCAGGCTCAGAAGGGCTAGATCCCAGAGCCGTAAAGGCAGTTATTAAGAAGAAAGAAGAAGAGAATCCATTAAACAATAATTATTACCTCGTAGCTGGGATAAGCTCGTAAGAGAGAGAGAGAGAGAGCGATTTGCGCACATTTTAGGTTTTTAACTTGAAGTGTACGCAAATAGTAGCAGTATTTAATCTTTCTTTCTTTCTTAGTCTTTTTTTATAGAATTACGGTGACAAATGAGCACACAGTCCACCTGATGGTAAGTGGTTGCTGTGTCCCACAGACATCTACATCTGTTTCGTTTGCGAATTAAATTGTAGATGCGTTGTCAGCCGTGAGGATTAAGATAGAATGCCTTTTTACCAGTAAAATAGGTCTCCGGTTCTCTACACTCACTATACGAAACACAGCAGCATTAAGCTGCTATTACGTTGGTATTCTGTGAGAGCGTGGTCCTGCCCCGGTCGAGCCGACCCATTCGCACTAAAACTATACTATTAATAATGCAGCATGGCTCTATCACGTAAAATAATTATCTGAGGATAAGCGTCAAAAATTACGCCAGTTTCTTACTGGTTTAAGACTGGACTGGTGGTAGACCTGTTTATATAAGGTTTAAACAAGTTTCAATCGAAAAAAGAAATGTGACTACGAAAAAAAAAATGAGCTCCAAATTTCGACGGACTCGGTACGGTAAAAAAAGTTAAATAATGTCAAATTCTTTGGAAAAGTTTCTTGTATGAGTTTATACGGTTTTCTCCTTTCACTTAAGTTCAGAGACCAGGGCTGGACTGTGATGACTGTAAATTATCGGAAACTTTGTTTCAATTAGTACTTTTCGGGTTACCTTTATGATATTTCACGTTATTGTGGAGTGCGTACAATGGCGGATTCGATTTCGTTTAACTTAAACTAAGTTGGTTAAGTAATGTTCAAATTTTCTTTTAAAACATCCCCATCGACAATATTAAAAGCGCGGATGTGATTGAAATAAAAATGAAATATAATTATATACTACGTAATACATACATACTTAAACACGTACACCTGTCATCCAGAGGGGCAGGCAGAAACTACGGACTACCATTTGGCACGATCCTAACACACCTCTCTTGTCTCTTTTACATCAACGTATTTACGCACACATGCTCGTCGGTTAAGGGCACTCCTAATCTGGCCCATTATCGCCAATTTGATCGATAAACTTTTTTCTAGGGCTTCCCTTCCCGAATCTCTTTCCTCGTTCATTTTTTCTACATGACCAAACCACCAAAGCGTTTCTATTTTAATTTTTTCTAAACAATTTCGCACACTGTCATTCAGCATCAGCCCTAAAATACTCCTTAATGACCGCAATTCTATAGCATTTATTCTACTCTCGTGCTTCGTCTGCTACACTCAACTTTCAATACTATACATTAAAATAATCACAGAACACCAGCGTATAATAGCAGCTTAACACTGCTGTGTTTCGTATAGTGAGTGTAGAGAACCGGAGACCTTTTTTACTGGAAAAGAGGTATTTAATCTTAGTCCTCACGGGTGACAACGCATCTGCATTTTGATTTTTTATTGAGGATAGATGTAGATGTCAATGGGTCACAGCAACCACTTACCATCAGGTGAACTGTGTGCTCGTTTGTCACCCTATCCTATATAAAAAGTAGGGACTAACACAACATAGTGAATTGCCATACGTGCCTTTTTTGACAGATTCTGACTTTCCACAAATAGAGTGTAGAGGCCCATACACACGATTTCCTTATTATATACTCTGGATTGCAATATTAAATAGGCTTTTTTTCGTAACCATTAAATTCATCGTTTGCTGGGATCGAAGGAGAACATGTCTACTCAACATGTTCCACTTCTACAGTCAAATAATAGTGCTTTCATTGCTGTATACGGACAGTACAGTTATAAGTTGGGAGGCATTTCACCTTAGTCCCTAAAATACAACTTCTGTAGCTGTCTTTGTTTGAAATTGTCTGAAGATCCATGAACTGACACTTACCATAAGGTGTACACTAAGTTCCTTTTTCACTTCACTTGTATAAAAAAAAGTCCGTACACTCGATTCTACAAAACACCACTTACGTAACAAAGCGTCGCATAGTTCTAATGTATTCCTGAAAATCCATTTTTGTACTAAACAACAACAACTGAAATCGATTTTAGTCTTTATTGCTTTGATATAAGGGTGCGGTGGTAGTTTTTTAGCGGTATCGATAGACTGGTTTATGGTTAAAGTTTTTCAACAAATCTTAGACAATAGGTCCCAGTGACCGAGTGGAGACAATGCTGATCAGGTTACTTGTTGGCACGCGGACTAAGTATCTTGCCTAGCAGAGTACTTTTTTTAGAATTAACATCCTTGCTGATTATACCCTTTCACTTTTGACTTAAGACATGAATTATTTTCATGTCTTAAGTTTGTATTATTCTACACTCTAATTTACAAATGCACAGATGAGGACCATGCCGTTTACCTTCTAGTGGCGGTGTAAGAATATCCACTACCCCATATCATCCCGTGGGTGTCGTAAGAGGCGACAGTCCGAACCAAACCAGGACGGGCAGCAGCGTTTTTCATAACAAGTAAAAATAAAAAACTGCGGTGGCCAATCCGCCTGCCACGCGTGGTTACTATGGCAAATATTCCCTCTATGAGGCTATCTATGGGGGATGCCTTTATTCAGGAGTGGACTCTTGATTTTTTTTATGGAATTAGTGTGACAAACGAGCACACAGTCCACCTGATGGTAAGTGGTTGCTGTGGCCCATAGACATCTACACCTATCCTCGATTACGTATCAAAATGTAGATGGGTTGTCACCCCTGAGGACTAACATGGAATGCATCGTTTCCAGTAAGATGGGTCTCCGGTTCTCTACACTCACCATACGAAACAGCAGCGTTAAGCTGCTATTTGACGCTGGTATTCTGTGAGAGCGTGGACTTTCCCCGGTCGAGTCGACCCGTTCGTGCTACAACTATATTATTAATATAGCTACAACGTGGCTCTACCATGTATAATAATAGGTTTTTTTTTATTTGAAAGCTGGTGCTTCTCATGTAGTCCCATATAAATTTGATCAAGTTTTCAACAGTTTTTGAGTTATTATTAATAATTTATATTGACGTCGGTAGTACAAAATTTTAAATTATTTCTGCAAACTACACTGAATACTACTGCAGCGTTGTTACTCTGTGGGCGCCACTGACTAAACCTTTTAGCCATTGGTAAATAATTTTCCGACTATTTTTTATCCTAAGAGGGAATGAGAGACTTAAGGGCTTAAATAAATAAATTATTCAGCCCATAAGACTTAAATAAACTTGAAATAAGGCTTATCTTATGAACTTTTAGCCGAGACGCGATGGCTGAGGGGATGAGAGCGCGTCTTAAAATTTCATAATACACGACAAAACAGAGTTCAATCTTTGAGTTTCGATTTTCGCTGGTAACACTGGAATTGCTGATCAATAAGTGGTCATCACGTTTTAAGTGTTTAAGGAATACATTTGAGGAAACCCGCGTGTTTGAAAAATTAAAAAAAGGAGGAGATAAGGAGAGAATTTTGAATGTGTTAAGCCTGTCAATAGTGAAGGCGAGAGAGGCAGGCTATTTCTTGCGTTAAAACTTTCAGGAATGGCAAAAGATCTGCGCCCAACACAATACCCGCGTAAAGTATCATCTTAATGCTGCTGTGTGTAGAACCGGTGACCCTTTTTACTCGAAATGAGGCATTCCATCTTAGTCGTCAGGGTTGACAACGCCAAACGCATCGGTATTTTTAATCTTCATCGAGGATAAATGTAAATGTCTATGGACAACAGCATCCAATTACCATCAGGTGGACTGTGGGCTTGCTTATTCTACAGAAAAACACAATACTATTTTTTTGTCTTCGTTACTTTTTAATCAAAATTATTAAGTAAAATATTCAGATTGTCACTGGTATCATTTAAAAAGTAAAAGCGGGAGTTGAACTGACAATTCTCTCCTAAAATGCCGCCCTTTAAAAACTGCCGCCTGTAGCAATGCCCCTCTCCTTGCTACGCCAGTGTCTTCGTTAACCCCGACTTCAGCTCTTAACTACTTATTTTTGGTTTGATCTGCGCAGAATCAACTTATAATATTTAACTTTGCAGCATAGCACTGCTTCTAAATAAATAAACGAGATAAAATTCGTAAAAATTAATTTAATTCCATTAGAGGCTAGAAAAATTCTCTACAAGTTTTTTTACTTCGAATTTTTAGACCCTTTTAGATCTCTGTATAATAAAAAAGATCTTCATGACCTCAAACTACTATCGTTAGGATACAAAACTTTTTATAAAAATATATTAGGGTGTCAAAAGTAAACACTATGTATACTTAATCTGTATTTACTTATTATTAAAACCCCAACAGCTACCATTTTTTACAAAGACATTAAAGCCTTGTATATGCCACATAACAAATTCTTTTGCTTTTCAAACGACATGAAAAGCCGGTCTCCCTTTGGGTGTTGGTGTAAGTTATAAGCAGACTTTTATTTTAACACCTGGATTTAAGAAATGAAATTAACTTAATACTATTTATTTAAATACTAAATATACTAATTACCACAGATTTTAATAGAATAAAATGTTGCTTAGACAATCATAATCGCAAAGTTTCATAGGCGGGTAGTCAATTGAATTTAAGGCGCCTCATAATATCTTAAAGGCAATCTACATTAGCATTTCAAAATTGGTCGTCGCTTATTAGATATTTTTGTAAGAATTATTTCGAAAAATATTTTTACTTTTTTTTTTAAATATAAATACACAGTCAGGTCATAAGTATTGTCACACAGTAAAAAACTTTTCTTTTAGAATGCTGGCGACAAAAAAGTTTATTGAATTCGAATTTCGAATTGTTCATGAAAATAAAACTGTACACTTTTTAGAATTTTACTCATTTTTAATTATGGAGTGGACGCTTAAAGAAGACCGTGTTGCAGTTATTGCGTTGCATCGTTGCGGTTACGCGCCAATTCATATTTTTGACATACTGAAAAATTTGAATATAACCAAAAGATTCGTTTATCGTACCATCAAACGATACAATGAAGACTCTAGTGTAGATGACAGGTCAAGAAGTGGTCGCCCTCGGTCTGTTAGGACTACAGCAGTGATAAAAGCTGTGAAGGCGCGAATTCAAAGAAATCCCAAACGTAAGCAGAAACTGTTGGCGCTTCAGATGGGGTTAAGCAGAACCACGGTGAAAAGGGTGTTAAATGAAGGGCTTCGGGCATATCGAAGAAAAACAGGACATCGTTTAAAAGCTCGTCTAATGGACCTGAGACTGAAGAGATGCCACGCTTTGTTGAAGCGGTACGCGGAAAAAAAATATCGGGAAATTATTTTTTCGGATGAAAACATTTTTACCGTAGAAGAGAGCTACAACAAACAAAATGATAAGGTGTACGCACACAGTAGTGAAGAAGTGAGCAACCATATTCCGCGTGTCCAACGAGGTCATTTTCCATCCTCGCTCATGGTATGGTTGGGAGTTTCTTATTGGGGCTTAACAGAGGTACATTTTTGTGAGAAAGGTGTAAAAACGAATGCAGTTGTGTATCAATATACAGTCCTGACGAACCTTGTGGAACCTGTTTCTCATACCATGTTCAATAACAGGCACTGGGTATTCCAACAAGATTCTGCGCCAGCTCATAGAGCGAAGAGCCCACAAGACTGGCTGGCGGCGCGTGAAATCGACTTCATACGGCACGAAGACTGGCCATCCTCCAGTCCAGATTTGAATCCGTTAGATTACAAGATATGGCAACACTTGGAGGAAAAGGCGTGCTCAAAGCTTCATACCAACTTGGAGTCACTCAAGACATCCTTGATTAAGGCAGCCGCCGATATTGACATGGACCTCGTTCGTACTGCGATAGACGACTGGCCGCGCAGATTGAAGGCCTGTATTCAAAATCACGGAGGTCATTTTGAATAAACTTTAGTGTCATAAGAATCTATGTGTTGTTAAGTTCAGTTTGGTATATAAATGGTTACATAATGAATAAACTTGTTTCAATTATTTTATATTAAACATGTGACAGAATTTATGACCTGACTAGGTAGGGTGACAAACGAGCACACAGTCCACCTGATGGTAACTGAATGCTGTGAAGCACAGTCCTCTACATTTATCCTCTGGATCCTGCAGTAAAGTAAAGTTGCAGCCTATATACGGCCCACTGCCGCGCTGCCCCAATGTGTGTTGGCGAACTTCACCAGTTTTCGAAATGTTTTTTTCTTATTTCTCAGACATGCAGGTTTCCTTACGATGTTTTCCTTCACCGCCGAGCACGTGGTAAATGGGCACTTAAAATTGCAATTAACAATTTCATTGGTATCGGCGGGGATCGAACCCGGGTTGTTCGAGTACTATGAAGCTTACAGCGAGCGCTAACCATCTGACCTACCACGGTTCCTCTCCTCCACGGATCCTGAAGACTGAGATAGAATGCCTTATTTCCAGTAAAAAGGGTCTACGGTTCTCTACACTCACCATACGAAACACGGATTAATCTGTTACTTTACGCTGGTAATCTGTTAGAGCGTGGTCTTACCCCGGTCGAGCCGGCCTATTCATGCTACACTTGTATACAGCGAGGCTCTACCACGTTAATAAACTTTCGTTGATTGTTACGCGTGGCAAGCGGATTATAGTATGAGATGTAAAACAGCTTTTAAACTGCCCATTGCCGGGTATTTAAGTCTTGTGTTAACGAAATGCAGTACCGTCATCAATCGGAAGACATATAAGATTGATCTGGCATTTCCTAGAGTCATCTCTTAAGACACCGACGGTATGATATGGGGTAGCGAATTCTCTAACGCTGTCACTACACAGCATTTTTATTTAAGCATTCAATATTATCCGACAACCGATGGAGAAGAAAAGTTCTAGAGTGGCAGCTTCGCAACGGTAGGCGAAGTATAGGATGGCCCCAACTAGATGTAGCCACGAACTTGCAAGAAGACATGGAGGAGGTCGATGGATGCATGTGGCGTAGGAACGTGCTTTGTGGCATTCTTGGTGAGGCCTATGTTCAGTTGTAGACTTGTGGACGGCTGTAATGATGATGATGATGAATCTTTACAGGCCAGCTTGAGTGTTACAAATCGTTGCAGAATGCTTCGAAAAGGCAACTTAATTCCCTGTATTATATATATATATATATATATATATATATATATATATATATATATATATATATATATATATATATATATATATAGTTTATTATCTATGTAACTTAAATAATGAAACACAGTCTTAACAACATGTTGAGTATGAATCATTACTTATTAACCGCTCGCCGCTTATTACTTAATACGCAACTCTTTCAAAACAGACTTCTATTTCAAAATGGCCGTTTTGTTCCCTTTTAGTTTTAAAGCTATCAATCTTTGTCGTGAATTCAATACGATTTTGTCTATTAAACGCCTCGATTCATATTTTGAAACAAATTTTACCTTATATATTTTGTTTCGCACTATTGCTTTGTCCTTGTTGTCCTATATACTCGTTGTTGGATAATGTTAAAGAAAATGAAACTTTAATAGAATACAAATTATGGATCAATTCGTGTACCCTTAGATATTGCAATAGAAATGATAAAATTATATAACGCATGCATTATCTTTTGCATTATAGAGCCGATAGTGAATATTTTTGGGGATCCATAATATTATTTTGAAAACCATTTTGTTATTAATGAAATTGGTTATCGACTGCAGAAATTGTAAGATTTAAGAATCATTAAATGTAACGACAAATCGATTACTCTGTAGTCCAAGATCTATAAGCGTTTAATCCCTTGGTTTACGACCGTGGGTTTAAATTCCGCGCGATGTAAAAAGTAGCAACAAATAATTGTTCCGAGTCTGGATGTTTGTCTTTGTGCAATTTATGTATGTATGTAAAAGTAACGTTACTACTTTAAAAAAAGAAAAATATTTCGACTATGATCCTACTAAATATATACTAAATATTTTGTATTATTGTATCCCCGCAAGTGGTAGGCAAACTGGTGATTTTAGTTACTATTTTGCCAGTCCGGATTACTATCTATAGTTAAGTGACTCCAAAAATGAGACTAAGGATAAGTTTGCAATTTTATTATGTCTATTCGGAAATATAATTGTATTTACAAAAAAAAAAACACTATCGTTTTCTTTTAAAATTGAATTTATTTGTATCGTAACATGTTACGATACTCTGTGTATTGAAAATTACAGACTAACAAAATATATCTTTATATTTTCCTGTAAAAGTACATCAACATTTATATTTGTTTGGATTATCATTTAAAAAGCTACCAGCTAAGTACTTTATTTTACTGCACACAAAAGCGTTTGAAAAAAAAAGTTAGCTAATGACAATGTAATTCATTACAAGTATTCTTTTTCTAAAACTGTGTCAAGTGACAAACGAACATACAGCCTACCTGATGATAGGTGGCTACTGCATTACAAGGACACTGCAGCCAACTGCAAACAAGGAAGTAACAGATTCGTTGTCACCTCTGACGACTTGGATGTCACATAGCCTGTATTTATACTGGCTATATACTCTTCAGACAGAAATACAGTAGTGCAGGTACTGGTATTTTGCGGTAGAAATAGTTAAGAGAATGGTACTTACTCACACAAACTCCTAGATGGAAAGGAAACCTTCTATCTAGTATATTAGTGTAAACACCTAAATATAAGAAAAATTAACCGTAAAAAATCTAACGTTGTGTACGGGACCTTGTTGTTAATTATCGTTCGCACTTGACGAATTCTTTTTTCGGTATTTTATCAGTATTTTTGTAACGATAACAATTTAGAATCTATGATAAAACGAATTAGTTTTATATTCAATAACAAAGTACGCGTTCACTTACGTTTACGTAAGTTTTGTCAGTTGTAAATTATTCGATCTTTACCCGACTCCCTCAGAAGTAGAGTGATGCTTTTCGAGAGTATATATTTATGTATGTATATATGTACGTATGTCTATTTCCTTATGAAGCCTAAATAAACGGCTTGATGGATTTAAACATATGGAGAATCGTTATATTCGTCTTAGTTATGGAAGTGACATAGGCTATAAAACTTTTCTGTTTTCAGTAAAGTTTTTACGCAGTCGAATTTTTTAAATTACTGTTTTTACCTTAAATTTTGTCAAAATAGAACATGAAATTTCAAAAGTGACTGATGTCGTTGCACGATGCACACGATGCAATTTTTTTAATATTCTTTTTGTCTTTTCCACAATAATTTCATCGGTAATACAAGGTCCGATTATCAGTTTTTTATATACCAATAACTGGCTGGCCAGACAGAAGGTGTATTGCTCTTTCCGACGACGGTTTATCCAATAAAAAATCTAGATTCACTTATCGGGATAAACCTATCCTATCTAGTTGGAGCAAGCAATACACATTTACAAAATTTCCTATTAAAATCGGTTGAGCGGTTTCGGAGATTAGCGTAGACAAACATTGTGACACGGAATTTTTATATATTAAGTAACATAGTACATAATAACTAATGACCACATATGGAGAGTGGATGCTGTGGCAGGCCCCAGGATAAAAATCCTCGATTAAGAATCGAAATGCAAATATAAAAAGCGTCTCTAGTTCTACACTCCATATGAAGCACACTAGCATTTTTTAAGGAATAAGGTTGTCAAACGAGCACACAGTCCAGATGGATGTAAGTGCATGCTGTGGCCCATAGACATCTACATCTATCCTCAATTAAGAATCAAAAAACAGTGGTAGAGCCACGCGGCAGCTTTCGCTGTCGCACGGATGGGCCGGCTCGAACAGGTGTGGTACCACGACCTCACAGAATACCAGCGTGAAGTAGAGGTTTACCTCTGCGTTTCGCTTGGTGAGTGCAGGTGGCCGGAGGCCCTTTTTACTGAAAATGAGGCATTCCATCTTAGTCCTCACGGGTGACAACGCATCTGCATTTTATTTGTAATAGAGGATAAATGTAGATGTCTATGGGCCGCAGCAACCACTTACCATCAGGTGGACTGTGTGCTCGTATCTCACCCTTATCCTATAAAAAAAAATGTAAATGCGTTGCTGACCCTGAAGACTAAGATGTAGTGCTTCGTTTCCAGTGAAAAGGGTCTTCGGTTATCTACACTCACTATACTTAACACATTATATGAAAGCGTGGTGCTACCCCGATCAAAACGACCCAATCGTGCTACAACGATAATATAGCTGCAGCATGACTCTACCATTTCATTTTGATGCTATTTCACGTCAATATTCTGTGGTCGCATGTTTTTTTTCGTTCGAATTAACCTATTCGTACACTGTAGCGTTTGTATTAAAAAATTGGATGTTGATATACCGTTTAGTTTACGAACCAATTTTACATTATTAAAAATATAAAAATCTTTAATCAATCCATTATATATTTGTCTATGAATCAATTACGCATTTATGATGTATCGGCCACGCGTTGCTGTGGCTCAAAAAGTTTTTTAAAAGTATATAAAACCCGCGTATTCGAATACAACATGTGTGAAAATTTCGAAGCAATCCAAGAAGAACTTTCAGAGTTTTAAGATTTTGACCAAGCGAATAGTTACATTTTTATTTAAATAGCAGATATAGATTAATCTACAAATTAGGAACCCCATCGTCCCGCTTCTCTGACAGACGATAGCCCCATTTTATCGCGGTTTTTGTAAATTTAGCCTGTTATCAAAGACCTAGGCAACGTGATATCTTATCATATAGTTTAGGTTTTTAGCGTTTCTAGTAGCTCTGTATTATACGTAATTGTAAGTTAGTTTTTGTATCATATAATGTTAAACGGGTATGTACGAAAATTTTATTCTTTCGCCGTTTAGTATGAAAGGAAACTGACGCTGAATTTTGATATAATTTTTGTAACTAAATATTAATACACGTAGACATGTAAAAAACTATATAGTGATGGTGTAAGAATATCCATTACCACACATCGTCCCATGAGTAACGTGAGACTCACATGGCGGTGACAGAGGAAATAAAAGCATGAGATGGGGAGCAGGGTCTTCCTAATAACTATTACAAAATAAAAAACTGCGTTTGCCAGTCCTGCCAAGTGTCTGGCAAATATCCACCTTATGAGCAATTCTACGGGCAGAATTAAAAAAAATCATTGGAAATTTGCTAAAAATGTCATAGTAGGAATGCGTGTTTCCGGGGCTGCGGGCTGCCCCGGGGCTGCGGGCTGTTCGAAAGAGATACCGCGGCTCCGGAACGTAAGGGCACTGAAGGAACGCGGATGGTTTTTAGTCAGTATAAGTCTGACACTCCCTTCCGCTCCACCCACAGCGAAAGGCGTCATTAGATGATTTTCCATCCGCAAAAAAAAAAAAAAAAGGAATGCGTGTTTGCTGATATCGATATATTATCTTACCAAATGTTTTCAAATAGTGACAGGCATCTTTTTATAATTATTCATCGTAGGATGGTTAGTCTTGGTTATTATTTGAAATATTAAAAAAGCAAACAGATTGATACAAAGTTCCAAACTATAAAAGTGTATTAGATGTGGAGTAGCCTTTAGATCTAGGCAAGATATAAAGTTAAATTAAGTAAAGTAAAAATTATTTATTTTCCACAAAAAAAAACAATATTAAAATATTTAGTCATTTGACTTCGACAAACTAGTTGTGACAAAACTGTCTGTGACTCAGTTATAACGGAAAACCGATTATTCCTGCTATTCTGAAACAGCCATTATTTAACCATACAGGGTCTTAGGCAAGTGATGAAACACGCGTATCTCAAAATTAATCTAGCTATAACTAATAATAAATTAAATGTCCACTAACTTGAGGGAATAAAGCAACACAGACGTAAAATATATAACGGTTAATAACGCATAGATTAACCCTTGTTTTTAATCCATTTCGATTAAGAATCAAAATGCAAACCTACATTTTGATTTGAAGAAAGAAGGTATGCAGACATAGACACCTATGGGCCATAGTATCCACTTGCCATTAGGTCATATGCGGTAGAGCCATGCTGCAGCTATAATAATAGTATAGTTGTAGCACGAATGGGTCAACTCAACCGGAGAAGGACCACGCTCCCACAGAATACCAGCGTAAAATAGCAGCTTAATGCTGCTGTGGTTCGTATGGTGAGTGTAGAGAACCAGATACCCTTTTTACTGGAAAAGAGGCATTCTATCATAGGCCTCACGGCTGACAACGCTTCTGAATTTTAATCCGCAAACGAAGATAGATGCAGATGTCTATGGGCCACAGCAACCACTTACCGTCAGGTGGACTGTGTGCTCTTTTTTCACCCTTATGCTATAAAAAAGAAGGTTGACTGTGTGTTTAATTATCACTTTTAATTCCATAAACAAGCATGGCCGCCTTGTCCTTCCATATCTGGAAAGAAGGTCTGTGTTTCTTCAACGAAAATCGAACTACGTATTTGTTATTTAAGTAAAGGACATCCTTTAAAACATAAGCCTTTTACGCATACTATAACAACGTGGAGCATCAAGAAAACAAACAAACATCACAATTGTCGAAGTAGTGTCGGGATAGGAACACGTGTGATCCAGTCGGTCGAAACTTCGTTAGATTTTCGTGACAACCATTATATTATAGAATAAGTAGTACCTTTGTACAAAGTGACTGTGTCATTGCTTCTGTGTCTTGTTGTGTGTAAAAGAATAACCGAAGAAAATAATTAAAAATTAAAAATTTTGTACAGCCGACTTCAATATAAGCGACTTTAATATAGGTTATTTAAGAATAACTCAATAACCATTGGTCTGACCTTGATCAATTCATATGGGACCACACGAGAACTAACAGCTTTCATATAAAAAAATAATCATCGAAATCGGTTCGCCCAGTACAAAGTTATGAGGTAACACACATAAAAAAAAAACATACACCCGAATTGAGTACCGTCTCCTTTTTGGAAGTCGGCAGATAATTTATATAATAAATAAACACTCCAACAAATGATAGGATTGTGCTCAGCCATGGGATATCTATAGGCTGGTATTTTAGCTTTCCTTTAGTACTCAATAAGTATTTATGGATACTAACCCTACTAATTTTCGCTTTGGCTGATAATGTCGGGTTCGAATCCCAGGTCACATCAAATTCAATTATTGGGATATTTCGCTTTAAATCTTCAAATATGTAAGCGAAATACCACTGACTCACTTACTCATCACGAGATCACCAAAACCAAACGCCCGATTGACTTGAAATATAATTTGCTTATATACTCATTCTCGACGTAGACACCCACTAAAATGAGGATTTTGATAAATTCAACCCCCGAGGGTGTGAAATAAGGTGTTAAAACTTGTATCTTATATTTTACCCTGTTTTCGTCATTTAAAAGATGTAAACACTTTGACAAATCAAACTAAACGTAGGTCGGAGTACAAATGACACAGTTATTTAAAATGTATCAAAATCTCAGAATTCGTTACCGTTATCAGCAAAAGAACTAAAAAGTTAGACTTTATCTAGCTTAGTGTCAGAGCTATCGGTTTGGCGAGTGACCTACCTACTCTTTATCAAAAATCGTTTTAATTACTGTATTGCCTGTGTATATCTATTGATTTGTGTAAAGAAGACCGTAACGATATTGTTTTTTTTTAAATCGCCTATTGGTTAGACGTAAGGTAACACTATTTATTTTTTTCATTGTGTAGTAGCTCAGAATATCCACTACCCCATATAATTCCGTGGGTGTAGTAAAGAGACGACAGAAGGAAACAAATTAGGAGATGGGCAGCAGCGTCTTCCTAATAACGAGTAAAAATTTAAAAAAAACTGCGGTGCCAACTGCAGTTTTTTTATTTGCAACCCAGTGCAATTATGGCAAATATCCTTCCCTATGAGTCAATCCACGGGGCAGGCCCAAGTTCAGCAGTGGACTTTTATAGGCTGTATTACAATAGAATAGAATAGAAGTTTAGACTGACATGATCACACGTGTTGCTACTTCGACGCGGGTACGACAATCGATTCGATGTTTGTGATAGGACGTCATTGACGCTCCACGCTGAGATAGTATGTGAGTAGAATTTAAGTTTGACGTGTTTCGTTTCCATAAATAACAAATATTCGTAGTTCGATTCCCGTGTAAAACAAATAACCTTATCTTAATTATAATTAGTTTTTGTACTCACTCGTAGCTCTTAACAAGATCTTCTTAACCGACTTCTTTTGATTTAAATCTGTAAAAAAAGGACGTGGATTAGTTAAAAGATTATATATCGCGTTCTTTAGTATCTATTTTAATAGGAGATATATAAAACTTATATCGTATATACTCGTCGGTCTAGTGTTCGTAAAAGCGGTTTTTAAGCATGAGGTCCCGGGTGGGGCCAAAAACAGTTATTGAATTTTTCTATCTAGAAGTTCTCAGAAATCCGGAGACAGGAAGTTGGCGGTGTTTCATGCCTCGGAAAGTACGTAAGACTATGTTGGTCCTGCGCCTGTGACTTGACGTGACAATAGAAAGAGATATGTATAGAGACAATACGGTTGAGTTGTCCTATATAGTTACAGAAGCTGTTGTCATTATCAGTTATTTAAGATGACATTGACGATTATCATCGCTAATATAAAATAATGATGGAAAATAAAAAAAAGACAATATTAAATTATGCACATATATTATATTATGTAAATTATATATAACGAAGTTACCTCCACACTGGGATATTCTCCTGTATCGAAGAGGCAATTTACATACATAAATTTCATAATGACAAACATCCAGACATGGAACAAGCCTTTGTAGGCCGTACAAATGTTTGTTCCGTACGGGATTTGAACCCACAGCCCTTCGTGCCTCAACTCATTGCCAAGTCACTGCGCCACGAAGCCGTCAATATAATAATTATTATAAATTGTTTATTATAACTATATACTCGTATATTGTGTTTGGATATATATATATTGTTTTTTTTATTTAATTATTGGTAAATAATGTTCTCATACATTAACATTCATATCGTAAGTGTTGCATAAAAGACGACTGAGAGAAAATTTCCAGGGGATAGACAGCAGCGTTTTACTAATAAGAAGTGCTTGGCAAGTGTAGCAACTATGGTAAATGTCCCTCTATTTGAGGCAATATACGGGAAGGTTCAGCTGTGGACTTTGACTGATAGTAATGAATGAATGGGTGAAAAATAAATTTGAATATTAAAGTTTTTACTACCAGCTGACCCGTATGACTTCGTTCGCACGATATTATATTTATTTTTATTTAATCTTTATTAAACCTTACAAACAGTATGGATCAAAAGGCGGACTTAATGCCAAAAGCATTCTTTGCCAGTCAGCCTTAAGGCATAACGATGGTGGTAACAGAGAAAAAATAAATGTATGTAGGTATATCTATATTAAAAATGAATACTTTTTTTCCCAAACATTACGAACGAAAACAATTGCCAACAAAAACCACGTAATAAAATTTTACCGTAAGTTCTGATCACAAGAAAACATTCAAACAAAGCTCTGTATGAATGAAAGAATTGTTAGAACCGGATTAGTAGTATTAGAGATTACCTTCCACAATTAACATACATAGAAACTATTTTATCTAGTTATAATAATAATGTAGAAGCGTTGATAAAGTAGTATATAATATCTATCTATTGAAATGTTTAAATACTGTAAGTAAGTAGTAATCTTCTATAAAATACGTCTAAACGTTCAATGATTACATAACACGAACGCGACACGTAGATATAGTGTGAGAATACCTAAAGGAAATAATCCGAAAGTGGGTTACGATCCGCCCGGAAATATACGAGCGGGGTACATTATATCCGTAAATATCGGATACATAGCCCGGGCCGATCCAATCGCGGCAAAGGTCAACCTTTTAGTGGCCAATACGTGGCGTTTCCTCGGTATGCGAACTATGTAGGCTCTATACGAAAATGAAAGTCGTCAAATGGATGTAGGCGTTTCAGCGTGGTAGTGTCGTGTGTGGACGTATGTAAATACACTTTGTATGTGTGCGTGGGTTGTGAATGAAGCGACGGAGGCTTTTGTTGGGATTAAATAACTTGAAGTTTCAGTTTGAACGCTACTAATCTATAGTGCTCTGTTGTGGGTAGCGATCTAGTATATATATATATATATATATATATATATATATATATATATATATATATATATATATAAGAGGTCTTAGATACAAAATTGATATATAATTTTTCAAATGATAGAGCCTTGACGGCTTCGTGGCGCAGAGGTTAGCAATGAGTTGCAGCGCTGGGGGCCGCGGGTTAGAATCCCGCATAGAACAAGTATTTGTATGGCCTACAAATGATTGTACCGAGTTTCGATGTTTATCCTTGGGCAATTATGTAATAATTAAAATTAAAATCGTGAAGCATCAGTAGCTGTGAAGGTAGGGTGCGGACCTCGAACTAGAAAGGTCGTGGGTTCGAATCCGCCTTTCGACTACTGTCGTGAACCACTTCTAATACATGCATTTTAAGTTTACCAGAAGTGGTTTAAAGATACATTAGTAATGTTTAATAGCATTACTAGTATTTAAAAAAATTGTGTTTGTAAACTGCCTCTACGATACAGGAGAAAATCCTAGTGTGGGGGTAACGTTATTAAAAGAAGAAGGAGAGCCATTTTGCAGCTATAATATGGTAGAAGCACGAATGAGTCGGCTCGATCGGGGAAGGACCACGCTCACACAGAATACTAGCGTAAAATGGCAGCTCAATGCTGCTGTGTTTCGTATGGTGAGTATAGACAATCGGAGATCCTTTTTACTGGAAGCGAGGCATTCCATCTTAGTCGTCAGGGGTAACAGCGAATCTGCATTTTGATTCTTAATTGATGATAAATGTAGATGTCTATGGGCCAAAGCATCCACTTACCATCAGGTGGTGTACCAAAAAATAGCATCATTGAGCTGCTGTAAATTAAAATTACATTAGCTCTGTATATTATGTACTGCATTTAAACAACGAATATTGAACACGTCGATTCGTAATGTAGTTTGTAAGTGCGGAACAAAACTAACTTTTTTCGGTATGCTGCTTCGACAGATAAGAAAGAAGAGACCTAGAACCTAAATCAATATCTAATTTTTTTTAAAGTTTCTCGGTCATATCATGTACGGAACTCTAATGGAGTTGAGGCCCGACACGCACTTGGCCGGTTTCTTTATATTATTTTTATTACTTTTCTACCGACTTCAAAAAGGAAACAGTACTCAATTCGACTGTAGGTTTTTTCTTTTTTTTAAGTGTGTTACCTCATAACTTTTTCTGGGTGAACCGATTTCGATGGACATTGTTTCATTTCAAAGCTGGTGCTTCTCATGTGGTTCCGTATTAATTTGATCAAGATCTGACCAATAGTTTTTGAGTTATTCTTAATAATTTATATTGAAGTCGGTTGTACAAAATATACTGGACTTAATGCATTTATGACTAGCCAATCGACATGTTAGTCGCTAAAAAGAAATACGTGAATACGAGATTATCTTCGTGTAATGTGTATGTAATATATTTTACCGTGTAGTGGCGGTGTAAGTATATCCTTCACCCATATAACAAGTCAGGAAATGGGCAGCAGAGTCTTGCTGATAACGACTAAAAATAAAAAACCGCGGTTGCCAACCCGCTTGCCAAGCGTGGCAACTATAGCAAATATCCCCCCTATGAGGCAATCTATTGCTATGTTCGGCAGCGGACTTTAATAGTCTGTACGGTAGAGGTATATTATAATATATTAACACCGGTTTAAAGTTTGAACTCACAAGTTACATCTAAAGCAATCGAGTACGTTGATCGCTGAACCACGCGTCCATTGTAATTTATCGTTACAAACTACAAAATAGTTAAAACACCGCTTAGCGAGTTAATTAATGGGGTCCGTTAATTTTCGCGTAGCGGGCAACCCTATTAGTTAACAGTTTAGTTGCCACGGTGTGGCCAGCCGTGATTAATTTTGAAGTTCAAAGGGCCCGCTTTGTCACCTTTAAAAACTTTAAAGCTATTATTATTATACGTGTGACGCATGAAAATATTATAGTTGATTTTTTAATAGTTTTCCATAGACCGTTAAAACCCTATTGCTATTTTTAATATAAAGTTTACTGAAATATACCTTCCAATTCGATTTTTGTATTTATAAATTTTATATAGCTGTCACGTGTTATATGGAGTGTAGAGTACAAAAAGGACCATCTCTATATAAGAAAAGTGTCCCTAAAAACGTGTCCAATAAGGGTGGCGCTGCAGTAGCATAGGATAAATTAAAAAAAAAAGTGCCAAAAGTAATTAGAATAAGATGGAGAAATAAACAAGGACCGACCAATCCGCTTGGTTTTGTACTACGTAAATGGTTGAGATTTTGTATACTGGCATTTTACTAACTACTCTAGTCATGAAATTTTTTAAATATTTGAATTCAGCTGACTTCACTCCGTTCAAAACAGCTATCTTCACATCGTAGTTTTTCAGACGCCAGCGCTATTGTGGTAGATTTTGGAACCTCTATTTTCAGTAAATAGTAGGACACTTTTTCAACTTTCGCCCCTTATAAGATGGTTCTCCTTGTACTCTACACGCCATACGTTTAAGCTAAAGAGCGTGTCAATGAAAAGGATATACATGCATACATAAATACATTCCCCTCCGTCGGGGCCAGTCGGGTAAAAAGAAACACTGATTTGAAATAACTTAAACTACACTGAGACATTGTGTATAGAAGAATTATTTTATTTTATTATTTTTAGTTAGTTCTCCCAAGTCGATTATTACTTTTTATTAAAAAAATTTCTTCACCTTTTGAGTGAACTTAGGAACATCACGATCTCACTGTCGTCTAAATAATTGCATGAAAAACTTCATCCCTATGTTATCATTCTTAAGGCTGGTTTTTTTTTCTAAATTTATATATGGTACTCCACCCCTGAAATTATATCTATTTAAAAAAATAATCATCAAGATCGATTTCCAATTAATTGACGCAGATATATCGTAACATATATGCAAACAACCACTTTTTTTGAAGTCGCCGAAAATGGGGGTATCTGTATACGTTACTATATTTTGGCTGTATTTCGTTTATGTATTTAAGTATTATGGAGGCATTTAAAATGTAAATTTAATTACTGATTATTATCGAGTTTACGTTTTAATATTATAATAAATGAAGAAGAAGAAATATACGTGAGCCTTAGAGAGAAATACGAGTATATACATGTGAACTGTTTCGTAGAGGAGCTACGGAATTTGCTCTCTGAGCCGACAGGTGTTATTAGCTTCCGTAATTGTTATATAGGAATGCCCATGCAGGAACATTGTGAGATATATCCACGGTGTTAAAATAAACTTGACTTATACAGTCACGTTGGTAAGATCTTTTTTTATAAGGTCAAGTCTATTACGGCAACTACAGAGGTGATTTTCATATGTCATGCGAATTTGTAAGCATCATTTGAAGGCATTCATTCACTCCTTACTATGAAGTAATCATCATCATCAAAACTCCACTGTTGAACATAGACCTACCCCATACATTATCTCAAAGGGATGATATTTGCCATAGATACCACGCTTTGTTTCAGTTTCCTTCTGTCACCTTACGCCGAATTGAATTGAATTCTCTTACGCCGTCATTATTGGACTCAGCAGCCTCGAGGGAAGCCAGCCGATCAAACTATTAAATGCTGGTATATTGCACGTCTACTAGTGGCACTGTATTACGTGGTAGAGCCATGCAGCTATATTAGTAGTATAGTTGTAGCACGAATGGATCGGCTCGACCGGGGAAGGACCACGCTCTCACAGAATACCAGCGTAAAATAGCAGCTTAACACTGCTGAGTTTCGTATGGTGAGTGTAGAGAACCGGAGACCCTCTTTACTGGAAAAGAGGCATTCCATCTTAGTCCTCACGGGGCATCTGCATTCTGATTCGTAATCGAGGATAGACCACTTACTATCAAGTGAACTGTGCTCGTTTGTCACCTTTATTCTATAAAAAAAATGATGCCACGATCGCATGGTCAACATATATATATAGATCAAGTATTATTTACTAAACAAATATATTTCTTCCATGTACATTTATTTAACGTTAAATAGTAGAGGGCCGACGATCTTTACTTCAAAGTGCGTTGCTCCGCGGCATTCTACGCTGCTCTGTAGTGATCTAGTAAACAAATAATTACTATATCTATGAAGTCTTATCTGTCATATGAAAAGAATTTTTCCTTCAGCTATTTATGAGAGTTTCTCTGATAATTTACTTAATGTATAAACTTATGTATGGAATGATCCGAAAATAGGCATTTTGGCTACTGTTTTCACCAAGTCCTGAACCTGAAAACTACAAGTCTGGTTCCATTTCGTTAAGGTTAAGTCATCAGAGGTTAAGAATTATTATAGTAGCGATTTGATAGAGCTATACGATAACATTAGTTTTACTAATAGTGATAGTACACAGATTTTTATGTTTTCCTGGTAAAGCATATTTTAGGACGTATCAAATTAGACATTTTCAGTATGGAACCACTTTTGACAAATACCATATTACGGTGTAATATGGTATTTGTCAAAATTTAATAAAATGCAATTTCGTTCACAAATAATCACGCAAAAAAAAGCCAAAAAAGCAAGATTTTGTTTTTTTACATAACTTGTATAATATGTAAAAATTTGTTAGATATTCGAGCATAGATGATTATTAAATATTTGACACTCTTTTATTAGCTTGATCTGTGTATGCACGTATGTATCAATATGTATGAGCATGTGTGTATGGATATGTATGAATATAATGGTATTTTCGTTCTCAGTTTTCACCTACTTCTATATATAATAA
Source organism: Parnassius glacialis (assembly GCA_033319125.1). NCBI lineage: Eukaryota > Metazoa > Arthropoda > Insecta > Lepidoptera > Papilionidae > Parnassius > Parnassius glacialis. Next base: position 46,433,189 of record JAVANC010000027.1, on the reverse strand, counting down.
GCAGAAATCTTGCAGATAACAGAAGTTTCATGACAATGACAACCTAGTATTCCCACCGGCATCATCTCCATACCAGCGTCAAATAGCAGTTTAACACCTACCAGTGTTTCGTATGGTGAGTGTAAAGAACCGGAGACCCTTTTTACTGGAAACGAGGCATTCCATCTTAGTCCTCACGGGTGGCAACGCATCTGCATTTTGATTCGCAAACGAGGATAAATGTAGATGTCTATGGGTAGCAACCACTTACCATCAGGTGGTTTGTGTGCTCGTTTGTCACCCTGTACTATAAAAAAAAATCTTACAGTTTATGATTAATGCGTGTTGTTTTAGATTTTTAAACTGTATTTTTTTCATTAACTGACTACACACAATCATAAATAACAATTTATTGATGTAATTTATTTCTCGGAACAGTGCGTAATGTAGAGTAATAGATAAAAAAACTATGCTCTTCCTTGTACTCAGGGTTTTGACCCGTTCATTGCCACCGCTTGTTTGGTTTATATATTCTGTTATTTTATTATAGTCAGTGCACTACTTTGTTTTATTTTATTTTCTTTAGCTATGGACACGTACGGTTATATTTTTGCCAGTATCAAGTAATAAGAAATTATCCTTTAAAAATCTTCATAATATGCTGATCTAACGGATCAGATCATTGTGAATTTTATTGAGATTTTAATGAATTTTTATTTTAATTATTAATCCACTGCAAGATGGAGGAGGTACTCAATTCGACTGTATTTTTTTATTTTTTATGTTGTTAGTTATCAGGGGTGACAACGCACAAGTGGATTCCTTTGTTTGAAGGTGCAGGGAGGAGCCCATGAGAGGACTCCTACATCAAATTTGTTGGGAATGTTATTTCGATTAGAATTCTACATATATTAATAAAATAAAAAACTAACACATCAATTATCTATACACTTTTAAATAAAGATAAAACGATTAGGGGTACAGAATGAGTGCGAAAGTAGACAGGCATACTAGTCTGTGTTTGCCAAGCAAATGTTTATGTAGAGTAGTAAAAATGCGATAAGAATGTGCATTAGGAATAGTGATGTGCCTATTGATATTTTCATCGATATACTATAAAAATAATAATACATTGTGAACGTATTTCAGACGTTATATATCACATCAGTTTTGCATAAGCATATTGATAAAAAAGATAACAGTCGCAAAGTTATAAATTTTACAATAATAACAATTGTCACTAAGATTTGGCTCACGTAAGCCGATAAGTGATCAAGCAATATAATGTCAAGGCCTTTTCCCCTTATCGATAACCGATGTATCTAATTCGCGTCACAACACTAACCTAGGACAGGGCCAGTTATCAATATTGCAGGAGATTGCGAATATGAAAATATCAGCGGCTGATAAGGCGTGCCGAATTATGCTAGATTAAATTTTACAGGATAAACTAGTTTATTATTTGTCTTTAGATCTAGGGCTAGAATATCACAATGTGCAAACACAATTGCTGTTAATTATCTTTGTACTTTAAGCTATTTCTAGATGTAATGGATGGTCTCTATCTATATCTATCTAACTAAGGTTTTTATTGTGTTATATTTTAGCTATTTTAGCTATAGTCAAAGCTAACCGGATGCAGCTAACGGGGTTGAGCACACAGCATTTGCATTATCTATTATAGTTTTGTGTAGATCAACAGTTTATTCACTATATGGAGCGACTTGGTAAGAGATGTAGGAAGTCGATGGACGCAGGTGGATCTTGAGCGTGAATAGTGGCATTCCTTGGGGGTGTCCTATGTTCAGCAGTGGCCTTGTAAAGGGTTGTAATGATGACGATGATTATAATTTATTATAAAGCAACCACAATTTCAGCTTCTTATCAAACATTTCCTTATTACTACATTCATCTTCCGAAAATATCTCATTGAAAATAAGTGACACTAGATATTCTCTTGGTCTCTTGCTGTAATAATTGTTAAACCTACGCTCAAAATATTTATTTTTAACTATCATTTGTGTACATAACATTCAAATATATGCAATATTTAAAAAACATAACTGGTAAATTCTAAAGGAACTGTATCCGAGACTGGTGGTGATAAGAGTACTAGTTCTTTTCTCGCTCAAAGGATAAGTATAGCCATTCAGCTAGGGAACGCAACCAGCGTTCTTGGCACGATACCACTGGGAGTAGGACTGTATGATAATTTAAATTTTTGGTTACTGATTTTTATTAAAGTTTTAAAATATTACATATTTATTTCGAGTAATATGTCTGATATGGCTTTCATGTTTGCTTAGCTTTATGCTGAAGTTTAAACCGTTTTAAATTCTTGAGAATTGCATTGTTCTACTACAATCAAATAGTTGAGTTTTAAAATTGGAGTTAGTTGATAGGACCACATATTATTAGGTAGATTATTATCTAGTTTGTCATTTAACTGTTATAAAAAAAAAACAATGCCGTTCGTATTATGAATAATATACAATCGCAAACTTTTTCGTAACGATCCATTGCACATTTCATTGATTAGATATTGTTATTTGTTCTTTGAGACACGTCCATGCATTGTAACACACAAAAAATCACGAGTAAGCAACCATATTGTTTCACTTCCAAAAACCATTGCATATTGAATTGTTCGATTGTGGGTACACAAGTTACTGGCATATAAAAATTAACCTTTACGCGCTTATATCACCTTATAGTTAGTAATAAAGGTGATAATCCGTTGTATCTTTCTCAAGCTTTGCATATATGCCGCCGACTGTACGACAAATATAATGGATTGTGCAAACGCAACATTCTGGTTATTTTATTAGTTAACTTTAACTATACGAGGAAATTGACGACCGACCCCGTAATGAACTGGTTAATTTTTTATCGATCTTCAATGAGTAATGTTTTGAATTTCTATATATATTTATTTCTATATATATTTTTGTACGTGGTAGAGCCATGCTGAAGCTATATTGTGGCTGCAGCACGAATGGGTCGGCTTTACCGAGGGAGAACCACGCGCTAACAGAATACCAGCGTAAAATAGCATATAATAGCAGCGTAAAATAGCATAGAACCGGAGACCCTTTTTACTGGAAACGAGGCACTCCATCTTAGATGACAACTCTCAGATGACAACGCATCTACGTTTTGATTCTTGATCGAGGATAAATGGACATAGACAAAAACGTTCCAACTCACAAGTCGTTCAAAAATGAGTTAAATATACAGATCTACTTATTTTGACATCTTCGCGAAGAAGTCAAAATAAGTAGATCTGTATACATATACATACATAAACACTCACGCCTGTCACCCAGAGGGGTAGGCATAGACTATGGAATTCCGTTGGGCACGATCCTGACACACCTTTCTCGCTTCCTCCACATCCATATACCTACGCTATACCATATACCTAACCTAGATCTGTATATTTAACTCATTTTTGATTGTCACTCCCATGACTGACTTGACATTGGCAGAATTCTTTTAAGAGTAGCCAAAAAGTAAAGAAGAAGAAGAACTCATTTTTGAATGACTTGCGGGTTGGAACGTTTTTGTATAACTACGTCCAAATGTAGATGTCTATGGGCCACAGCATCCACTTACCATCAGGTGGACTATGTGCTCGTTTGTCATCTTTATATATATATATATATATATATATATATATATATATATGCACCATGGGTACGGTTAACTACGGCTACATTACTGCCTAGGATTTTTTCAGAGTGCATTTTCTCTATTCGCTCACTCTCATAGTCCGATGGGCCGGTAATCAGAGAGGACCGTAGAGAGATCAGGCGCAGGACCAGCTTTACGTGTTTTCCTAGGTACGGGGGTGAATCACCACTAACTTCATGACTCCGGGATGTTACTGAGGATTTCTTGACAGCAAAATCCAATAACTGATTTTGAACTGCACTTGTTACAAAGATATGCAATACATCATGTAGAAATTGATAGAATTCTGATTCTCCTAGCTAGATTACTTAATAATCTGTATTTCTTTTATATTATTCTAAGCCAGCGCTTAATTACCACCCCACCTGATGCTAAGTGGTGATGTAGCCTAAATGGTGAAGCGAACTGTCTTATCAAAAGTCTTATTCACTCTTGCCTTGAAGACACGCACATTATACTCTGATGGAAACACAGATACTGGCAACTTAAGCAATTTGTATTTAGAAGATACAGCCCTATCCACCCCCTTTAGATTTGGGGCTACCATTTCTTTTCTTTACCCGAACCCAGTACATTCTGACAGTGCTACGTAAATATTACATTATTTGACGCTGACGTAGTTAACTTACTGTAATCCGTGTGAGAAACATAAATGGAACTTAGAACCGTGACGCGGGTGGTCAGTTTTGCGAAAGTTCCTTCCACATTTCCGACGGCATCATATTGCATTTCGCAATAAAATGCATATTATTCAAGGAAACTAATGTAATGGCGTTCGTTCAAATAATTGTTACACTGCCATTTGTAAATAATACATTAGACGAAGTTACTTATACTTGACATGGGGGGGGGGGGGGGAGGTATGGCTGAACCAATTGAGATGTAACTTTACGAACAGATAGAGAGCATATATTATACGAAAAACTAGATTTTATAAAAAGACCTTTGATTATCTTAAATGTAAATAACACTATATTAATAATCCTATGTAGGCGAAGCCGTTGCGGGTCGCTTGAATGAAATAAAAGCCACACTGTATGTTACAAGCAGCAGTTGTGCCACGTGGCAGTTTAGTAATGATGGCTGCAGCAGGAACGGGTCGGTTCGACCGAAGGAAGAACAACGGTCGCCGATTTAAATCCATTAATTCATTACAGCCTATAAAAGTCCACTGCTGAACGTGCCAATAGAGGGAAGTTCGCCATAGACGCCAAGCTTGGCAAACTTTTTAACCTTACCTTGTCACCTCTTACGACACCCACGGGACGATATCGGGTAGTGTATATTCTTACATCACTCAATTCAGATTATATTACGATGTAGTAATTTATCAACGATTGTGCCAACTATCCCGTTCCCACCGATTCAGTTTACGGGAATATTGGGATAAACAAAACAGTTTGTAAGCGACTCACTGCTAGGCTTTTCTATATTTATACGTTGCTAGGGCATTTCCTTAGTGGGCAACAGTAGGGCAACAATAGAGTCTACCAGCAGCACCAATGTTAGCAGGCTTCCCGTTTTAGAAACTTATATTTTTTTGACGGCAAACGATGAACTTTTTCAGAGCAATGCACGTGACAAAACAGAAATAGCATTATTTCACTATCGTACCAACTGTCTTTAAAAATTGAACAGGATATTTTTTATTGTGGGACACTTCTAACTGCCTTATGATATTTTCTGGTAGCCTATTACGGGGAAGGGAAACAAAGTTTCTTTTTTATAGGATAAGAGTGACAAACGAGCACACAGTCCACCTGATGGTAAGTGGTTGCTGCGGCCCATAGACATCTACATCTATCCTCTATTACAAATCAAAATGTAGATGCGTTGTCACCCGTGAGGACTAAGATGAAATGCCTCATTTCCAGTAAAAAGGGCCTCCAGCCGCCTGCACTCACCAAGCGAAACGCAGAGGTAAACCTCTACTTCACGCTGGTTTTCTGTGAGGTCGTGGTACCACCCCGGTTCGAGCCGGCCCATCCGTGCGATAGCAAAAGCTGCCGCGTGGCTCTACCACTCTACGAGTTGCGAGCGGTAAAGAATTATGTTGAAAATAATTAAGACACATTAAAAATTATAACGTAAAACGAATGACTATAAAATGACGGAGCGTTGTATGGGAAGAACGAATAAAGATTTAAATCCCAATCTAAAATTTAAGCACCAATAAAAAGAAATTAAGAAGTCATCATCATCATTACAGCCCTTCACAAGTCCACTGCTGAACATAGGCCTCCCCCAAGGAATGCCACAAAGCACGGTCCTGAGCCACCTGTATCCATCGACTTCCTGCATATCTTACCAGGTCTTCACTCCATCTAGTGGGGGAATGCCCAACACTTCGGCCGCCGATACGAGGCCGCCACTCGAGAACATTTTTTCCCCATCAGTTGTCGGTTCTTCGAGCTATATGGCCGGCCCATTGCCACTTCAGCTTACTAATCCGTTCGGCTATGTTGGTCACTCTGGTTCTACTGCGGATATCTTCATTTTTAAGTATATTACGCAGAGCAACTCCGAGCTTAGCCCTCTCCATAGCTCGCTGAGCGACCTTGACCTTCCTCATCCGGCCAGCAGTGAAGGACCACGTCTCAGTTCCATAGGTCATCACTGGCAACACGCACTGGTTGTACAATCACGTTTTTAGGTTTTGAGGTATACCAGACGAGAAGATGTGTCGTAGTTTCCCGAACGTTGCTTGAAATGATATATGTAATCAAAATCTAATAAGATTTTTATATTTATTTATATATCATATACGAGCAAATATCTTTCAAAATTGTTTACGTGATCGTGAAGTCCCTTCAAAGGTTGGCGCCTGCCGCCTTTAACTACCAAAATAGTAGTTTCGTTAGTAAATTGCATATTTAATTTTGTCTATCTGTTAAATTGATCATGGAATTCTGCATACATAGTATATTTATTCCGTACGCTATCGCAAGAAGCTGAAAACGCTAATACATCACAAGCGATAAATAAGTACATTCGTAGTGTTAAATGATTTGTGACTTCAGTTTTAATTATATCGCTGTATGGTAGAGCAACACTAGATAATCTGCTATTATATTTTTTTTATAGAATAAGGATGACAAACGAGCACACAGTCCACCTGATGGTAAGTGAATACTGTGGCCTATAGACATCTACATCTACCCTCGATTAAGAATCAAAATGCAGATGCGTTATTACCCCTGAGGACTAAGATGGAATGCCTCGTTTACAGTAAAAAGGGTCTACTGTACTTTACACTCACTATACGAAACACAGGAGCATTGAGTTGCTATTTTACGCTAGTATTCTAAGAGAGCATAGTCCTACCCCCATTCGAGCTATACTATAATATAGCTGCAGCATGGCTCTATCACGTAAAATATGTACTAAGGGAAATTAAAAAAAAGCAAACAAGCGCGTGTGAAACTCGTACCCTAAGCTAAAATTAGTACTAAACGTACCCACTGCCGTGTTCCAGTTTGAAGGTAACCGTCAGCCATTGCATGTACATCCACTGGGATGAAAACACATTTATTCACACACAAACACACCTTATTTGTACGAAGTTCGTTGCAGGTGTCCTTGGGCTGGAGCTTCCTATCAATTGGTGGATTACTGTTATAAGAAAAAGGTTGTCAAAGACCTCTTTTGTCCTAGAGATTACCAGTTCTTTATTTTCCATATTTTCTCCGATTAGTCGTAAATTGTTGGAAATAAAGTTTTCATATACAATATGAAAATCAAAACCAATAAAGCATCATCTGCAAAAAGTCAATGCTCTTGTTGTTGTAGCAAATATGACTGAACACTCTTAATTTTTAATGTAAAAAATATCATATTTTCATGTCTATTTTGCAGATTCAATTTGCGTATATGCTACCTGCTTTTAGTGCAGCTTTCAATAGGTTAACTTAGTTTAGTCTATCATAATCATCATAATCATTTATTACGGGGATCATAGGTATTACATAGATGTTAGATACATTTAGATATTATTTTGTGTAATTTTCTTATTAGATGTTACATATTATTTTCTACTAGACATTTTTATTTAATTTTTACGTTTTAATGGAGTTGGCTATTTATATAGTGTACATATGAACATAATGGTAAGTAATCCCCTTTTGAAGTAACCTATGGACGGTGATCGCTTCGGTAGAATAGGGGATTACGATTAAAAAGCTAAACTTAAATGGTAATAACAGTAATTTAAAAAAACGAATATGTTAATAAGTTTACTAAAAACAATCTTCTCCTCCCTTTTTTGTATTTGTAGATGCAATATATAATTAGTGTATAGCCTATTTTACTCCCACAATTAAGGTGAATCTAACGATATATCATTGTATGTTGAATTAGGTTAGGTTCGGTTTCAGAGCGTGCCAAAGAAATAGACACATACGAGTACATACATATTTTCGAAAAACATTACCCTCTTTCTGGGGCAGTCGGATAAAAAATACTGTCGTTTTATGAAATCAATATACTTTTCTATTAAATGAAATAAATTCATTTTTTCCTAATATATATTTTAATTCAATGCGCAAAAATTAGTTTCAATTAATGTGCTCAACATTTGAGTAAATATAATTTATTATTTATTAAGTCCTTATTCGTGTCAACTTTACGTTCAAAGGTTTGATGTGAATGATTTATGATATGAAGATATCCTGTTTTCGGTAAAATTAATTAACAACGGACAATAGAATATTAATTAATACTAGAATAGGTAATTTAATGTCATTCTTATTATTATCTATCAGTATTTGTTTGTTGCCATACCCAATTTTCCTTAAAATACTATTTACAACTAAATAAAAGGTATATTCGATAACAGAAATGTTTTGAAACAATTAGAAATCTTTTTTGTTCTTTTTTTACATATATGTCACAAATTAGAACAGTCATTTGTCATTCATTTCTCATCTAGAAAGAGTCTTGGAGACGTATTAACAGAGGGGAGCTCACGTTAAATATCAAAGTACGCGTGCAACCAAAGTTCAATTTCAGTCGATACATCTGAAATGTTTAATCGCATTGTTATCGTTGCATTAGCACATATTTGGCGGTGAAGGAAAACGTCGGAAACCGGGATGTCTGAGAAAGTATACATATTTCAGGCACATGTTGTAAAGCTCAAGAAAAAAACATTCTAAAAGAATGCCTCTCCCATAGATTGGCTAATTGGCAAGCGGGTTGGCAACCGCAGTTTTGAAGTGAAAACTTCTTTAGCGGCGTTGTGCACTTTTTTGTAATGGGTAAAAAATGTTAAACTCGCGTCAGGTCACGTGTCCTGATCGAAAATTCGTAAGACGGACGGAGAGTAGACAGCCGGCGCGGCGTAGGAGAGGAAGTAAGTTAGGTTTAATTAATTTTCATTTATTAATTAATATAATTTTATTATTAAGATTAGGTTTCGATCGAGTCTACTGTACTGCTTGACGAAATTATTAATATAGATACATATTATGTACTTACACATTATAGATGTAATATTTCTTTGTCTTTTGTTTTTTTTTAAAAAACGTTACCCCCCGCACTAGGAGTTTCTCCTGTATCGTGGAGGCAGTTTACAAACATATATTGCACAAGAGCAAACATCCAGACCCGGAACAATTATTCGTAGGCCATACAAATACTTGTTCCGTGCGGGATTCGAACCCGCGGCCCCAAGCGTTGCAACTCATTGCTAAGCCACTACGCCACGGAGCCGTCAAAATATTTGTAATATGTTTATACTTTATAGCATTAACCTATATTTTCATAACATCACATTAAGCACATGTGCGGTGTAGGTTTACCAAACAAATAATTTCGAATGAAAATAAATTAAATAAGATAATAATAAATAATCTCCGCCATTCCAAAATATCAAAAATGCACAACGTTAATATTCAAGTTTTCACTTCTGCCGGCACTCCCGGAGTGCAACCCGTCGTTTTTTTTATTATTTTTATTGTTTTGATGAAGATTCTGTTGCACATAATATCTTGTTTCAGTTTTCTTCTGTCTCCTCTGACGAGTATAAGGTAGTGGATAATCTTACACCGCTACTACACGGTCAATATAGATATAAAGTGCATAGATACATAGACATATAAGTAAATAAAATAACTTTATAAAAATAAAATCAAGTAGACAGTTTCGCGTTCGACTGTACTATCCCTATCGCTGCTAGACTAGACGAAACGTCACCCAACAGGATAGTCAGCGAATAAAGACCAACAATTGTTATGCGACTTCGAAAAAGGAGGAGGTGCCCAATTTGAGTTTATATTCATTTATTGTGTGTAACGCGATATCTTCGTCAATTGTGAACCGATTTTAATGTTTTTTTTTAACAAATTGATTATTAATATTTTATTATATACAATATTAAAAACAATAATAAAAAAAACTAAAATTGTAACTTAATTATCATACAGACCATTATTATTATTAATTAATTAATTTGTTAATAAATTGCCGTCAGGAGTGGTCCCATATAAATTTGGAGAAAAAAACTCCCAAAAGGAGTTTTCTTTAATATTGTAAACAATTACATAATCAAAAATCGCCCAAGTAAATGCTCATGTTACCAATTTCATGATAGTGTATCAGCCAAGTTCGGAAATGAAAAGGGCGACGCACCGGCAATACGATATTACACGTACAAAACTTCAAAATGATTAGATATACACACTTGTAATTATGTATACCTAAAAAAGAACCCCTTTAATACCTAGAATTCCAAATTTCATAAACAAATATGTTATAGTACGTGAGGGGTAATATGGTCATCCAATCCAGTCCATTCAGTATGCTCACTTTCTGAAAACTCAAAAACTACAGCCTTATTTGCATAGATGGCTTTGTAATACGATAGCTCTTCATCAGTCAATCAAACAATAAAAGTAATTAATAGAATCAGGCGTTACTTTGCGGAAGTCCATTATATTAAATTTGGCAACAAATTACTTCGCGTATATCCATCCGCTCGATAAAATAAAATGATGTGTCTTACCTAGTTTGAAGAGCACCTCCCGCCCTCTCTCAATTGCGTGCACTATCACCGTCACCACTAATCCCAGCAACACTACTCCTACTATAGTTTACTCCTGGAATTGTTTCCTATCTATTCGTGAAATTTCAATACTTACAATCGATTCAGTCATTTCGAAGATTAGCCCGGACAGACTGACAGGAATTTTAAAAGTGATTATACATGAGTTAATTTTTTTTAGGATAGGGTGACAAACGAGCACACAGTCCACCTGATGGTAAGTGGTTGCTGTGACCCATAGACATCTACATTTATCCTCAATAAAGAATCAAAATGCAGATGTGTTGTTGTCACCAGTGAGGACTAAGATGGAATGCCTCTTTTCCAGTAAAAGGGTCTCCGGTTCTCTACACTCCCCATACAAAACACAGCAGTGTTAAGCTGCTATTTTACGCTGGTATTCTGTGAGAGCGTGGTCCTTCCCCGGTCGAGCCGACCCATTCGTGCTATATCTATACTACTAATATTGCTGCAGCATGGCTCTACCACGTACAAAATGTTCTACAAAATTAATGTCATACAAATAACCATCTCAGCTATTTTATATTATATATTTTATTTATATGTACAGATTTAGAACATTTCGCGTTCAACTGAATGAAAACTTTTCCCGGAATACTGTATGAAAATTTTTCCTGGAATAACTTGGTATACCGAAAATATAACTTAAATAAACTAAGTATAAGTTAATTTAGTAGAGCACAATTCGCGACGCTTTCATAGCAATTACACCAGTCAGAGAATAGAAATAAATCTCCGACACGTCTGCTCAAGGATAACTCTTTATAGAGTTCATTTACTGTTATTTTCATTATTATAAAGTTTTCCTTTTTGCGCTTTAAATAGACTTGGTGGTCGAAATTCCAAAATCCGACCATTTACACAGCACCAAATGCGATACAAACATATTTTTTTGTTTTGTTTGTATGTATGGTACAGTATCATTCGATTGAATTATCAAATAGCAACTTTTGTATAATATGTTGTTTCTAATGTTTTAAAACTCTCAGAAATGAGGGTATCCACGACTTTGACTGCCACCAGGGCGGCGCTATTTAGAAATGAGGAGAAATATTTGACAGATTTCGTAGCGGGGGAAGTTTATTTGTTAGAAATCTTTCGTTCTGAAATATTAGCTATGTTTATATTAATTAGATTGTAATCTAATTAATATAAACATAGCTATGGATAAACCAAACTACGATTATTCCTAAAAGTAGAATTAAAAAAGTAAAAAAATGTGTAAAATGTTAAAGTATACATCACTGAGGTAGTGTTTTTTTTACATACACTAGAAACTGAAGAACTCATATTTCTTTTTTGTAGAATAAGGGTGACAAATGAGCACACAGTCCACCTGATGGTAAGTGGTTGCTGTGGCCCATAGACATCTACATCTATCTTCGTTTGCGAATTAAAATGCAGATGCGTTGTCACCCGTGAGGACTATAATAGAATGCCTCTTTTCCAGTAAAAAGGGTATCCGGTTCTCAACACACACCATACGAAACATAGCAGCATTAAGCTGCTATTTCACGCTGGTATTCTGTGAGAGCGTGGTCCTTCCCCGGTCGAGCCGACCCATTCGTGCTACAACTATACTACTAATGTAGCTGCAGCATGGCTCTACCACGTATGAATTGAATAGGAACCGGAGACCCTTTTTACTAGAAACGAGGCATTCCATCTTAGTCCTCACGGGTGACAACGCATCTGCATTTTAATTCGCAAACGAAGATAGATGTAGATGTCTATGGGACACAGCTACCACTTACCCACAGGTGGACTGTGTGCTCGTTTGTTACCCTTATATCTTATTAAAAAAATATCACAATTTTTCAATGACGAAGAAGAAACTGTGTAACCATCTCCCTTACGTGATAGAGTTGTTGTATGCTGCAGCTATATTACCACGCTCTCCTACGAATACCAGCGTGAAATTGCAATTAAATGCTACTGTGTTTCGTATGGTGAGTGTAGAGAACCGGAGACCCTTTTCAAACGAAACGAGGCATTCCATCTTTGTTCTTAGGGGTGACAACGCATCTGTATTTTGATTCTTAACCCTTTCGATGTCCCGTATACTATATTTAGGTCATTGCAACTGTCTTACTATTGTGTCTGACAATCAGACAGTGATAGTGTTAATTGAGGGTAAAAGTGGATGTCTATGGGCCACAGCATCCACTTACCATCAGGTGGACTGTGTGCTCAATTTCTTTCTAATTTTATTAAAAAAAACTGCGTAGCAAATAAGATCACCTTAATCCCGAATATCTACATCTGTGAGCGTCAGATTATTAACCTTTATTAGAGATCTGTGTCCAGCTGTTGGTTGTATAGCGACAATATTATTTTCTTTTACTCTTGTATGTTATCTGAGTGGATGACACATGGACATAAGGCAATAACACCGATATTTAGTGTTACTAAGACCCAGTCCTTTCACACCCATTTAATTCCTACAACGTAAACAAATTTATAAACGCCTTTGTTAAGTTATACGCATTTGTGATATTAACCTTGATTCAAACTATCACAGCAGCTCTATTTTAGGTAGTGCAGTAAGAATACCAGCGTACAATAGCAGCTTAATGCTGCTGTGTTACGTATGGTATATGTAGAGAACCGGACACCCCTTTTACTGTAAACGATACACATTTTAGTGCTCATGGGTGACAACGCATCAGCATTTTGATTCTTAATTGAGAGATGGCTATAGGCCACAGCATCCACTTACCATTAGGTGGACTGTGCGCTCACTTGTCACTCTTTTCCTATAAAAACACACACACATATATACATGAAATACAAATACGCAAATGACATAGTTATAAAAATAAACGAGGAAATGAATTAATTGTTGTTTACAGGTATAAGGTTCACCTACCAATCTTTTAAGCAAAAGTTTATTATCGGTTATATAACATAATCTTTATTTTAAACAAATTGTTAATATCGCAAATATACATGTACTAAGTATCTGAATTATTCCTTTATAACACAAATAAAAAAGTGAATTTTATGTTAAATACTAACGCTCTTATCGCAGGAAGCGCCGCGTGACGAGCATAGACGCGCAAAAGTCCTAGGTATTGAACTTTGCAAGGACAAGGACAAATCTAGATGTTTATGAGCTTACTCAATTCTATTTCTGGCGGGGAAAATTATGCTGATTATTCAAATAGCTATCTTTTGACTTTTACTCTATTAATTAGGATTGGTTTCAGTTAAATCTTAAACAGCAATTATAAGAAAATTAGGCACATATGTATTATAATTGCCGTGTAGTAAGAGCATAGAGAATCAAATAACTGGTTATCCCATATCATCTCGGCTTTTTTTTAATAGAATAAGGGGGGGGGGGGGAAGAGCACACAGTCCACCTGATGGTAAGTGAATACTAAGGCTTATAGACATCTACATCTACCCTCCATTAAGAATCAAAATGCTGATGTCTTGTCATGAGGACTAAGATGGAATGCTTCGTTCCCAGTAAAAAGGGGTATCCCGTTCTCTACACTTACTATACGAAACTCAGCAGCATTAAGTTGCTATTTTAAGCTGGTATTCTTACTACACTACCTAAAATAGAGCTGCAGTGATAGTATGAATTAAGGCTAAAAGGGTCTTCTCTTCACTACACTCAACAGATGAAACACTCGAGGACACGAACTACCTACACACGAATGGAGAGCGTGGTCGTTCCCTGGCCGAGCTGACCCATACGTGCTACAAACTTTTGTAGCAGTAGCGTAGCCCTGCCACGAACAGTATGGTAGATCTTAAACAACTATTATAAAAAAAATAGTTACATAAAATAATTGGCGTGTAGTGAAGGCGAAGTTGTCCCGTGAGTGTAAGAGACAACAAAAGATAATTTAAAATTAAAAAAGGTGTACAATCGACTTCAATATAAATTATTAAGCATAACTCAAAAATTACTGGTCAGACTTTCATCAAATTTCAGCAAAGCACCAGCTTTCCAATACAAAAAGAATCATTGAAATAGGTTCATTGAGTAAAAAGTTATGAGGTAACACACATAAAAAAACATTCAGTCGAATTGAGTACGGTCTCCTTTTTGAAGTCGGTAGAGAACTGAAACCGGAGATGGACAGCATCAGCTTCCTGATAACAACGCAAGAATAATAATAACACACTACAGCTGCCAATCCACCTGGCAACCGTGGCAAATGTGGCAAACTTCCCCCTCCTCCCTATGAGGCAATCTAATAAAGGCTATGCTTAGCAGGGTACATTTTAATACTATATTTTTCAGAGCCGTGTTTAAAACCCTGCATGGTGCCGACAACACTAGACCTGTTGATCGAAATATCTAGTTATGATGTATTATAGAGATTTACCTATCACTATAAAGATAAACGTCGTGTGTATCCAGGAAATCAGATATATATCGAAGAAAACAGGAGAATATTTGGGAAATCCGGCAAGTTACACTAAATTTATGTGCCGAGTTATATCATACTTACATTTTATATTACATACTTATTTTTGGTAGGGAGACATAACAGGATTTTGGTTCAATATGATTTTTTTTGTAAATTATTTTTTTATAGGGTAAGGGTGACAAACGAGCACACAGTCCACCTGATGGTAAGTGGTTGCTGTGGCCCATAGACATCTGCATCAATCCTCGATTACGAATCAAAATGCAGATGCGTTGTCACCCGTGAGGACTAAGATGGAATGCCTCTTTTCCAGTAAAAACGGTTTCCGGTTCTCTACACACCATACGAAACACAGCAGCATTAAGCTGGTATTCTGTGAGAGCGTGTTCCTTCCCCGGTCGAGCCGACCCGTTCGTGCTACAACTATACCAGTAATATAGCTGCAGCATGGCTCTACCACGTAAAAAGTAAACATTTATATTGTTGGAAAAAACCCTATTAAATTTAGCGTAAAACATATTAGTGGGTTGGTTTATGGATTGAGTAAATATCTTGAGAGATATTTTGTACAATATTACAATAATTTTATAAATTAACTTAATGTAAATTGATTTATTTTAATTGCCGTAGTAGCTCAGGAGCTACGCTGGCTGTAAATCTCACAGTACGCGAGCAACCCGGGTTCGATCTCCGCCGACACCAATGAATTTGTCAATTGCAATTTTAAGTGTTGATTTGCCACGTGCTCGGTGGTGAAGGAAAAGATCGTGAGGAATCTTGCATGTCTGAGAAATAAGAGAAATAATATTTCGAGAACGTGTAGTTTGACTTGTAAGAAGTAAAAAATATTAACGAATAATTTACAATAATCGCAATAAACATGTCCTATGACAATAACACAGGAAATATAATTCCGAAAGGTTTGTATAGGTCAAGAGTAATGTTAATTGAGTTAAAAATACGTTATTAAAGTCAGTTAACGGGGTTAAGTTTTGAATATGTTCCTCTTAGTATAATAATATTTTAGTAATATGAGTGGGTTAGCTTAGTCGGTAACAGAAGCCGGGGTTCGTCATATTTAGAGAATAGGCGAGTAACTTGAGATTATTTACGCTTTTAGTAGACTTTAGGAGAAATAGAAATTGATTGGGAGTTTCTATGGGTGCGAGGTAAATTAATGAAAGATTTAAATTTACGCTAATTAATACGCCAGTTCAATTATAGTGCATTTCTCAGACAATTGAACAAATATTCCTCAGACAATGGAACTATATACATTTCAGTTACGGTCTGAAATTTAAGAAAACATCAGTAAAAAAATAACGGTTTTTAGTTTCAGAAAGTTTACTAAAGTTATTAAAACATGATTAAAGTGTAATGTGTTTAGTTTTTAATTAAATGCGATTATTTTAGTAATATGAGTGGGTTAGCTTAGTCGGTAACAGAAGCCGGGGTTCGTCATATTTAGAGAATAGGCGAGTAACTTGAGATTATTTACGCTTTTAGTAGACTTTAGGAGAAATAGAAATTGATTGGGAGTTTCTATGGGTGCGAGGTAAATTAATGAAAGATTTAAATTTACGCTAATTAATACGCCAGTTCAATTATAGTGCATTTCTCAGACAATTGAACAAATATTCCTCAGACAATGGAACTATATACATTTCAGTTACGGTCTGAAATTTAAGAAAACATCAGTAAAAAAATAACGGTTTTTAGTTTCAGAAAGTTTACTAAAGTTATTAAAACATGATTAAAGTGTAATGTGTTTAGTTTTTAATTAAATGCGATTTTAACCTTTGTTTATGTTATCTAAGCGTAGTTATCGAATAAACCGCTAAAATCAAGAGCGCAAGTTTATGAAAATTTGTGAGTAGGTACTCAAATAATTCAGTGACACTAGAATATATTATAAAATGTCTTAGCTTAAAACTGAAATTGATAGAAATTTTATAAAATAAATTAATGAATTTACGAGATTTATCCACGGTTTGTGTAGTTTTTATATTTAAAGTTTGATTTTCGCGCCAAACATTTTATTTAACGAAACGTGACTTATTGACGATCATTGGTCGAACGAAACTTCTATGTCGATTTGTCTATAAAAATGTTATCTTTTCTAAGAACAAGAATGTAACAAATACAATAATTCCCATTCATCAACAAATAATAAGAATGGCCGTAGAAAAACACAGAATAACGACGCACGTTGTCCTAAAACGAGGTTATCCGTGGCAGTCTAACACAATTTTTGTGCAAATAATATTATCATTTGGCACGACCTTGCTCCCAGCTATCACCGAATTTTGCTAGTTCTAACGTCATATATGATAACTGAGAAAAAGCGAAAAATGAAACACAAAACTCACCCGAATTCGCGCAATCCTGTCAACACTGCACTTCACATTAAAAAATAAATAAAAACGAGAAAAAAAAAATCAAAATTCGAATTTAAAACAGTTCGGTCATATCAGCCGCGTAAGTGCAACGTCTGTTGGCGTAGTGTTTCGAGCGTCGTGCTGCACATCGCGCGGTCGCCGGCAGTCGCCGACTGGCGGCGCGCACGCACGCATGTACCCCGCGCCCCGCCAAAAATGCGCCGCGTAAAAATATGGCGGGAGGGAACGCGTAAAATCTGAAGGGGTGCTTTTTCTCGCGCGAGGCTGTATGCTAATTAGGGCTGTAACGGATAAGTTTTCGCGTCCTCAGTGGGCGGATTTTTCGGTAACATCTTTTTTGTTTATGCACTCGTCATTGTTGATATGCGGTTTAATGCTCCCTGTATTTTATGAACTTAACAAATTGATAGTTGTATAATTTATGGCATTCATCATTATCTTAACTTAAATACGGCACACCGATACAGTATGAATAAACGATATTCCGAGTAATAGATATCTCTTGTAACAATTGATAAATAGCACTAGATATTTTGAGTCAAGTTTTTATCACAACTCACATTATTAAAACAAAAAATTAATTAATAATTAATATGAGGTAACGCGACCTCCTTCGCAACAGCGCTTTCCTTTCGCCTCCTAAACAAGTACTCGCGTAACAGCCCTATGCTAATCCATCGTATACTCGCCCTTTTTTCCGGGGTGGGAGCAGGGGATGCAATTAAAAAGCCGCGCGTGCGTGGGGGACGCGATTAGAACGGAGACGGCGAACGAAATGAGTCTGTCACCGTTTTTTACTTTTTCCTAGTCTGCTGTTCTATGTACGATTGCTCCCCTTGTAGATAGACGCGGAATCGATGATCGTCTGCACTCACAATGTGATTACCGCCTAATATTTTTTTTCTGTTTTGATTCTTTCGCTGCTACCTTTCAATGATTTAATCACTTATAAAGTACGATAACAAAACCAACAAAATTGACGCTTTATATTCGAATAATGAACAAAACAGAATTGCAAATAAGTTTTATTCATTTTGCATACTGCACAATAATAAAATTTATTTCAAACAACAAATAAACGTTGGAATCATTCTATTTAGAACCGTCGAATGTGTAGCTACTAGTTGGACCTAATACGCAAAAAGAAAACTCGATTAACGAAATGAATTCTGAGATACAAAAATACAAAAGCAAGATCAATCCGTCTTCGTACACAGGGGTCTTGCAGAGCTCCGTGCTTCGCGCGCTTTTAGCTACGAGCTGCAGAGTGCGTGCTTTTTCGCGCGCTTTGAATGCGTTTACAAGTGCGCAAATATTATCAATTGCTGGGATACTAAATATACGCTGGCTATAATATTGGTTACATTATTATGTAAATTAGTAATTTATTTTTAATCTTTAAGATAAATCGGTCTCTGCAAATGCTTTATAATAATATTTTAAGTATTTTTATCATCGTTTGAGACAACAGTGGATAGGCTGTTGTTTGTTAAGATAAGAGGTGGGATAATAGTTGGGCACTCTCTTTTAGGTATAAAAATAATGTAGAGTTTAAAACTCAAGTGGTAGAGTGAGTTGTAAAATAAAACCGAAGACTTCTATTTTTACTTCTATCTTAATCTACGTATATGTTAGTTCTGTATACTTAAATAGGCTTTAAATTTAATCTTCTTCCGTTTAAGAATACATTAATTGTGTTTCCAATGAAATGGAATTGCATATAATATTTTATTTGGCATGACTTATAATAAATGTAAAAGTATTTTAAGATTGTTTATTGGCCTTTATGAAATGCGTCCTGTTAACCACATAAGTTGATTTAAATAATAATAATATAATTTTTTAATTGATTCTTAAGTCATTATTCGAAAATTTTAATGATTTTGAAAGAGCCCATGAAATAAGTACTAGAGTTAAGGTAAATGCTTAAAAAATAATTTATATATTTTTGACAACTTTGTTTTTAATTTTACTCCTCTTGTTATGACTTCGCATTTCGCATTCGACCGCAAGGAACAAGCCTCATCTTATTTCTGGTATATTTTTTTTATAAGATAAGGGTGACAAACGAGCACACAGTCCACCTGATGGTAAGCGGTTGCTGTGGCCCATAGACATCTACATCTATCTTCGTTTGTGAATTAATATGCAGATGCGTTGTCAGTCGTCAGGACTAAAATAGAATGCCTTTTTTTCAGTAAAAAGGGTCTCCGGTTCTCTACACTCACCATACGAAACATAGCATCATTAAGCTGCTATTTTACACTGGTATTCTGTGAAAGCGTGGTCCTTCCCCGGTTGAGCCAACCCATTCGTGCTACAACTATACTATTAATATAGTTGCAGCATGGCTCTACCGCGTAAATGTATAATGAAGTAAAGAGTAAAATGATTGCCTCGTAACCGAAATCTCGACCCCCACTAGATGGAGTATCGACCTGGACATGCAGGAAGCCGATGTATGCGGGTGGCTCAGGACCGTGTTTAGTAGCATTTCTTGGGTTAGGCATAAGTTCAGAAGTGTTCTTCTGAAAGGCTGATGAATGGTGTGGAGAAGTATGCGTTGCTCTCTTCAAGGGCGGGTTGGAGAACTTCTCGTGTTATCGAAGTAATTTATAGTGTCATGCAGGTTTCTTCAAGAGATTTCTTACAAATAATTTTTTTTTATAGAACTTATGTTATAAAGGAACTTAAAGTCTATCTGAAGGTAAGCGACTGCAGTAGTCCATGGACACCTGCAGTCAACAGTGAACAAAGAAGACTACACATGTGTTGTTATCTATGAGGACTAAGATGGAATGCCTCACAGCCTATAACTGTAATGGCGGCATTTAGCGGCTTCTGGCCCGGCTCGGTATGGTTAGGCTAGTTCAAGATTTTATAAATATAACCAAACATTTAAAATTGATAGAATTAGAAATATTTCAAAATTCACTTTTCATTTAATATTTACTACTTAAAGAAACAAGTTAGATGTCCTTGAAACTGAATATTATTTCATATGCAACATTTAGATAGCAAACTATTAATTAGGTTTGTTTGAACAACTGGACGGAGGAAAGACCGTGAAGAGACCGCATGCGGCTACACCATTGAGTTTTGAAATAATAAAGTTAAATTGACAATGACGTTCTTCTAGGCGATTATAACGATGCCAAGAACTGAAGAGTTAGTCAATCAAATTGTTCGTATTTTATCCATACCGTTCATCAGATTGCGTTAAAACTTTGTCAACTTATTGCTTACACTTTCGCGAAGGTTATCTATCTGATAAGGCATAGTACAATTAACTTACAGTAGGTGGCGCGCGAATCGTACTGACAAATTTATTTCAAAGTTATAATATATCATTCAAATTTAATGAATGTATTATCATTCCCAATTAAACAATATAAATCTTCCAAATTTAAAACGATATTTCCACAATCATTTCTTCTGCGGTAGCAACATGCCGGATATCAGCTAGTTTAGTATATAAAAAGTGAAATAACAAGCTATCTAAATTTTTTACATGGTAGAGCCAGCTGTAATAAGAATGCAGCATGAATGAGTCGGCTCGACCGAGGAAGGGCCACGCCCCCAAAGAATATCAGCGTAAAACAGCAGCATTATAGTGTAGAGAACCGGAGACCGTTTTCACTGGTGCTGATGCTTCGGCCCATAGATACTGACATCTATCCTCGAATAAGAATCACAATGTGGATTTGTTATCACCCCTGTGGATTGAAGCACAGCAGCATTAAGCTGCTATTCTGTGAGAGCCTGGTCCCGGTTGAGCTTACCCATTCGTGCAATAGACGTAATTTAGCTGCAGTCTGACTCTACCGCGTAGAAAGGAACCTTATTTTTCAGACATGCTAGTCTCCTCACAATGTTTCATTTCACCGCCGAACACGTGGTAAATGTGCAATTAAAAATTTCATTGGTGCCGGCGGGGATCAAACTCGGATTACACGCGTACTATGATATTTACTAGACTACGACTTTAATTTAGATATACCTCGACGTAACTTCATATTCCGTTTATGGTTTGAGCAACATTTATGATGGATTTATAAATATATTAGGTAAGGTTTTGGTTTGTAATTTTGGTGCGGTAAATTCTTTAATCGTTTAGGTTTTAGAACGATTAAAATTATTATAATATATTAACTATTAAAATTATTAACAAAATTACTAAACTATTAAAAGTTGCTATGAATCTTAGTCACTGTAGTATAGAATCATAATTATATCAGAGTTAAATCCACTGTTGAACATATGTTATATATGCAGTGGTTACCGCGCTTGCCAAGCGGTTTAACAACCGTAGTTGGTTTTACATAATTTTGAGATATTTTACGTGGTTGGCTATGCTGCAGCTATATTAATAGTATATTTGTAGCACGAATGGGTCGGCTCGACCGGGGAAGGACCACGCTCTCACAGAATACCAGCGTAAAATAGCAGCTTAACACTGCTGTGTTTTTTGTATGGTGAGTGTAGAGAACCGGATACCCTTTTTACTGGAAACGGGGCATTCCATCTTAGTCCTCACAGGTGATAACGCATCTGCATTTTGATACGTAATCGAGGATAGATGTAGATGTCTATGGGCCGCAACAACCACTTACCATCAGGTGGACTGTGTGCTCGTCTGTCACCCTTATCTTATAAAAAACAATAGTCAACAAGATGCTGCTGGCAATCTCCTGTTTCATTTCCGCTCGTACACTTTAACACCCAGGGGTAGTGGATATTCTTACACCGCCATTATACGTACCTTCGCAAACATTGAATCTATTTATTAAATAGAATCAGGCGTTAATTTCCGGAAATCCATTATCTTTATAAAAATATTATGATTTAAATATAAATAATTACATTTAGCTAGATGATTTGGACACGTCTTCCGCCTAGAAGTTTGCCTGAGTGGGTACCACCCACCACCGTCTACTTCTGTCGTCTAGCAGCTTGGAATTTACTGCTGTTTCGGTTTAGAGGTATTTCATCTTAGTTCTCAAGGGTGACATTGTATCTGTTCATGGGTTACTGTAGCCACTTAACTTTAGGTTGTCAGCTGGCTCGTATATTTAAAAAGACGGCCTCATTGGTCTAGTGGTTGTAGTAGTGCGGCTGTTGATCATGAGGTCGCGGGTTCGAATATCGTGTTGGGCCGAAGTCAGTTATTGGGTTTTTGTGTCAAGAAATTCTCAGTAGCAATCCTGAGTTAGGAAGTTGGCGGTGTCTCCTCGGTCGTGTCGGATAACCTTCCGATTGGACTATGAGAATGAGCGAATAGATATTGCACCTGTGCCTGCGCAGATGGGTGGTCTCAGTTGAGACTGGCCGCCGTGTCCAAAATTCGGCCTGGAGGACATTATTTAAAAAAAAAAGGTTTCTGGTGACAACAATTACGGTGCTTCTTTTTTTATCAGACAAAAGACAGTCCACTGGTGCGCTCATTTAAAACACTTGAAACATGAAGTTACAGCATATATATATATATCCCACTGTTGGGCACAAACCAACTTTCATTTCTGAATGTTTAAAACACGTGCGAGCAATATGGGATCGATTCTAGGTGACAACAACGCTGTAATCTTTTTTCTTCGTCAGACCAAAGACAACCATCTGGTGCGCTCAAATATATGTTCAAAATATCATAAATGTTCAAAACACAAGCTACATAATATAAACTCTCCAACTCTAAATACCTATTAATTATATCTATACATAATATATTTATCTTTCAGCACGTTATATAAACAGTCAATAAATTAATTAGACGCATCCAACCTTAGTCCTTAGATGTGACAACTCATTGTAGCCTTCTATGTTTAAAGTTAGCTGTGTGTGTCAGTTTGTTCATCACTTCAGCTTTTATATAAAAACATATTTATGCTATTTCTTAGAGGAATACATACATTTAACTCGCATAAAGTTGCTTCCTCAAATACCAATTTTTACCTCAAATACCAGATTTTGGAGTCTAAATATTTAAGATAAAAATAAGTACCAAACACGCGTGTTCATAAAAACCTCGTTGTTAATGTTCATATGAAAAGTTAGAATTTAGACAATTTCATTTAATACCAATATTAATTTATCTACATAACATTTAAATATAATATATTATACAAATTTTTATTATCATATTAATAACTAAACACTACTTAGACAAAAAAGTCCCGCTGGGCTTCTTGATTCTTTACAGGACAGAGGTTTATTCGAAAACAGCGGTAAAAGTAAAAAATTACGTAAAATAAGAATTACTTGTAATCTCTGTATTGAATGAAAAGTGGTATAATAAAAAAAATACAACTGATTTTAATATAAATTATTATTAAAGATAACTCAAAAACTACTGGTCAGACCTACATCACTTCTTATGGAACCACATGAAAAGCACTAGCTTTCAAATAAAAAAAGAATCATCAAAATCGGTTCACCTAGAAAAAACTTATGAGGTAACACATAAAACAAAATTCAGTCGAATTGAGTACCTCCTCCTTTTTAAGTTGGTTAAAAAGTTAGTCTATTCTAACAAAAATCTTCATAATCATATACTTAACAAGTGTGACGAATGTTGTTACAAATTTTAACGGTTCAACAAAAATAGGTGCAAAATCTTTAGCTATTACAGTCGGGTAATTATTTATGCAAGACGGTCTAATGCCGAGCTCCGTGGATGCCTGCAACGCTGCTAGACCCTCGCGTCGGTCCATTGCGGCCACTTCGCGATTATCATTATAATAGTCACATTACAAAGGGTTGCTATAATTGTTAGCAGGACAAATTGAAATAGTAACTGGTCCCGAATTTGAGATGTATTTAACCCCGTAATTATTTTTGAGATATTTTAATGCACTTGTTTAACATTTCTTCTCAGGAACATTTTTCGATACAAATTTTTCGAGGACATAGTTGTTAAAATTTGAAAGAGTTGGATTAAGTCCCGTCAATATAATTTTATAAGTTTTTGTTGTTATGTAAGTAAAGTGTTTTGGGGTTGAAGAAATAAATAAAATATTTCATTTTCAAATTAATAAAAGATTATAATTATTAACCACGCTTATCAAGTACAATAAAGTTTTTTTTTCTAGCGATGTCATTCACTTACCTTGTTTACGGCCGCCTCGTTCAGCGTCAAAACGTAACAAAAACAATCAACAAAACATCAACATATTCACTACAAGTCAATGTCCGGTAACGCAACACCACGGCCGGATAAACAAACGGCTTGTGTCGGCGGAGTGCACTAATAGTAAACGAAAAAGAAACAAAAATCTGCGTGAAAAGTTCGTACGGGGCGAGAGCGACAGTCCGGCCAATCCGTCACGCGATCGGTCCGTCCACACACGCACGTGAGAAACTTTACAGAAGTTCGCCTGAAAACTTTTGCCGACACGCGTTCAAATAGTTCGACCGCGATCGCGGCAAGGAGTTCGAGCCTAATATTCGAAATTTAAATGTATAATATTTTTTATTTATTTTTTTTTCTATCCCCGTCGCCAGTATCCGAAGCGTCCACCCGTCCGGTCGGGTCCGGCGGGTCTGCAATATTAACGCGGGCAGCGTCCACCTTTTGTAATGAAACGTTCACACATGCTTCCGCATTACCGTTCCGATGCCATCAATAATGAAGCCGGGCGGGTAAAAAACAAAACTGGGCACCACTCCCGTCGAGGCGCCCGCCGACACTACAGCCTCCTCGTCAAAGATCAGAATTGCATATCTGGGTTGCGTTAATGAGAGGGGTGGGGGTGGTGGGGGGGTCGAAAAAGTGGCACCGCTCGCGCGCGAATATAAATTCATCGCCAAAAAATCATTACGCGGGGGGTGGTATTACGGGGTTCTCTGCGCGGAGGTTGGTTCGTATAGTTTTTAAATCGGGCGCTCACTCGCCAGCGCGCCGTGGCGGGCTAAAGCCGCGCCTTAACTGATGCAATGTCTCGAGACGTTCCTGCACCGGCACTATGCCTTACTATCACGCATGCGACCCCCACACGTCTCGGGAAACTTTTAAACTCCACTAACTGCCCTTGTACACGAGTCCTTCGCCAAGTACGTTCGCTGCGTATATGCAAATTCCTCTTTTCGTCGACGATCGTAATCAATTTGTACGTAGAAAGCGCGCACACTTCCGTACGCACACAAGCGTGTGTCACGTGTGTGCGAGTCAAATTAAATCTAATACAAAATTGCGTTTTATTATCACGCTAGTGCGTGTAGGTGTGTGGGGATATAAGGGAGCACAATGCGAATTCGCGCCGTGTACACTCAGGCTAAGCAATTAGGGGAAAAGATAATTATGAAATTATAACAGTAAAAATTCACGTAATTTTTTATAATACTTATTTGTTCTATATAGTTGTCGCCTAAGAGAGACTTGCTATGAACGGATAATACCTCGGAGCATTCTTTGCAAGTCAACCTTAAAACAGCAAAAAGTGCTGGCAGGTATATTCGATGAGAATGAAATAAAAAATAAGAATTAAATTCATTTAGCACTCAAGCATCTATATTATATTATATAATATAAATACATATTAGAGTCAATGTGATGTATTTTATTTATTTTGGCTACTCAGTATTTAATTTGAAATTTAGATTATGTTTTATATCCTGAGTGTGGCTATTGCGGAAATGTAACTGTAACTATCAACTGCTAAAGGCGAACGACTTCAGATCTCTGACCTCAGAGGTCTAAGATAACTCGCAGCCTATATAATCAAACTGGCTGTCTTACCATTCAAACCAAGATAGACTCCTAGGCAAAAAGTAGTGCTACTGCCACAGTATATTTGATGTAGTTTTAGCCTAACGTCTATTTAGACCTATTTAATGCTTCATTTTCACAAAGGTACACTTTATTAGATATGCCAAATTATTGAAATATAATATGTCAGATATGTCAATTATTTTAATAGATTTTCCATATCGTTAACGACCGTCGAAAGTCATCTTGGTTAACCCTGCTGGGCGGAAAATAATCATAACATTTTTGTAGTGTTAATATTTAGGATACGTTTAAATTTCTTATTATTATTAATATACCATCCACATTGTAATCCAAATAAACGAGCACACAGTCCACCTGATGGTAACTGGCTGCTATGACCCATAGACATCCACATCTATCCTCAATAAAGAATCAAAATGCAGATGCGTTGTCACCCGTGAGGACTAAGATGGAATGCCTCTTTTCCGGTAAAAAGGGTCTCCGGTTCACTACACTCACCATACAAAAATAGCAGTGTTAAGGTGCTATTTTACGCTGGTATTCTGTGAGAGCGTGGTCCTAACCCGGTTGAGCTGACCAATTCGTGCTAAAACTGTACTACTAATATAACTGCAGCATGGCTCTACCACGTAAAACGGGTTCATGGATATGTTAGATTTTGATTGGATATTAGTTTACTATTCATGGAAATTCCACGGGTGCATGGTTTAGGCAGGTTATATCGAAAATATTTAGATAGCTCGCAAATGCAAAAATGACATGAAAACCTCTACAGTTGAACATGGATCTATTCCGATGTAGGTAGAATTTGTCGTATCGTCATTCTAGACAGGCGGATAGACGATCATAGTACCAGACGTGAGAACCTTTGACGCTGCTTCTCTTCGCTGGACTAGCCTCAAGAACCTGCAGTAAGAACGTGGCTTCTTAGTCGTATGATCTTACTAATAATTCCCAAACTTAACTCCTTCGACACCCATAGTTCTCTATTCGATACACTTTATATATGTAGATATAAATATAGATAAATATATTGCTGTAATACGTTTTGTCGATATTACGTGAGAATTTAAAAAAAAAAACATAAATTACTGTAACAGTTACCAAACCTCAAATTCCCGCCATTTCATTCATAGGTTCTATTCAAAAAGTTCCTTTAACCGAATTCTATACAAGGCTGTAATATAAAAAAAAAAACTGTTGTATTCCTCCAAACTATACATTAAGGTAATGCGATCGACTGTACTTTAAACACTCACACAAGTATAATGTTAAAAATGAATTACCAACACAGGCTCCGCTGCCTCCCTGCTACACTCATTTTCATTTCGATGTTTTTGGGTTTTTGCGCAGATGGGGGGGTACCCACCCCACTCCGTGGAGGTACCACCCTCGCCCTATGAAAATAGGATATATTTTTATGTTTTATTTGCCGGAAGCCCGTAGCTTAGTTGCATGTTTATTAGAACTTTTTATTAGTAGGAACAATACGGTATGGTTTTTTTCGCATTTTACCTCTTACGGCAAAACGCTACGGTTGTGGATGATTTGTGATGACAGTTCGATCGGCTGCAGTCACGACATGTTTGTTTTTGATTGGATATTAGTTTACTATTCATGGACATTCCACGGGTGCATGGTTTAGGCAGCTTGTATCAAAAATATTTAAATAGCTCGCAAATGCAAAGATGACATGAAAACCTCTAAAGAATTAAGAATAATTACAGCTTTATACGTCCAGAAGCTGGGCCCAGGTACCCTATTTCTGTGAGAAATACGGAGCTATTAAACCACC
The DNA here is from genome assembly GCA_033319125.1 of Parnassius glacialis. NCBI lineage: Eukaryota > Metazoa > Arthropoda > Insecta > Lepidoptera > Papilionidae > Parnassius > Parnassius glacialis. The sequence continues at coordinate 46,405,147 of JAVANC010000027.1, read as the reverse complement.
ACGTTGCTTAAGTGGTGGACTGCACCTCATAATATCTTATTCCTTAAATGCAGGCTTCTTTACAATGGTATGCTTAGCCGCCGAGCATGTGGTGAATCATCACTTAAAATTGCAATTAACAATTTCATTGCTGTCAGCGGGAAACGAACTAAGTTGCCCGTGTAGTACGAAATTTACGGTAGGTCCCTGTCGGTAGTCCCTGAGCTATTTCGGCTTCTAAAAAGGTGTAGCAAAGTTGGTCTTTATATTAAACAAAATTTATAGAAATGTACATAAAAACCGAATATAGAATACGGGTAACCACAGCTATAATACAAAAAGAATAATAATGAAGAATGGTAGGAGTTTCTCTGTGTGGTAGACGTACCGACGTAGCCCCAGGGATCAGTAAGATGAAGTGACATAACCTATAACATAATTAAAACTGTAGACTTAAAATATAAATAAAATTAATATCATCATACAAACTAATAAACAGTGCACGGGCCTCTCTAGGTGAAATTGTATAATCTGGAAGCTTTGCAGGCGATTTGCCAACACAGCTCTAGTCGCCCCGCACTTAAGACGCTCCTCCCTGCTATGGGTATTTCTATCTGCATTTGAAAGAATGGAATAGAATATGATTATGCACGTGGTAGAGCCATGCTGCAGCTATATTAGTAGTATAGTTGTAGCACGAATGAGTCGGCTCGACCGGGGAAGGACCACGCTCTCACAGAATACCATCGTAAAATAGCAGCTTAATACTGCTGTGTTTCGTATGGTGAGTGTAGAGAACTGGAGACCTTTTTTACTGGAAAAGAGGCATTCCATCTTAGTCCTCACGGGTGACAACCTATCTGCATTTTGATTCTTTATTGAGAATAGATGTAGATGTCTATGGGTCACAGCAACCACATACCATCAGGTGGACTGTGTGCTCGTTTGTCACCCTATCCTATAAAAAAATAGAATATAATAGAATAGTTTTTATTCAATATAGATAACAAAAATACTTACCACTACAAAAAAAAATAAAAATAAAAAAATTAAATAATTTATTTTTCTTCACAAAACTTATTTAGATTGGGGTCTCCATTTAAGCAAGTAATGCTTGTGTTTGGAAACCCCGCTCTTCCTAATCTAAACATACATTTTTAATTCTAAAAAAAATATGAAAGTAATTATATCATTAAATGTCCAATTATCAACTCGCAACAGACCATGCTAAGAAACAACACTGCTCTGACAACATATAGTCATTTAAAAAAAGCTTTTTACCTTTCAAGAAATCATTTACGCAAATGTCACGAAAATACATTTTTTTTACATCGTATCATCATCATTATCATTGCAGCCCTCCACCAGTCCAATGTTAAACATAGTCCTCACTCAAGTCATGCCACAAAGATTATATATTATATAAAACAGAAAAAAGAAAAAGAAAAAATTGCGTTTGCCAACCTGCCTGACAAACGTGGCAAATATTCCTCTTGTGAGACAATCCATTACGGAAGCCTAAGTATAGAAGTGAACTTTGATGGACTGTATTGATTGATTGAAATTATTATTAAACATTTTAAATACATAAACATATAATATACATATTTGTTGAGTAACAAAAATGTTTTAATGCAGTCGTTCTTACAAAAAGTGAAAAACAAACGGATGGATATAAATCAGACAGAATTTACTTGAAATTTAATCTCAGGAGAGAATCGTAATTAGTCCCAAGTATGACGGTAAATGAAAAGATTTCCAGTGTTTTCGCACGACGTTCAACGTCACAGACGAGAAGAATAGACTACAAGCGCTGTGGAATCAAACACGTTCTGACGTGCGTTTTAAATACAGGGGAAGAATTTATGAACATTATATAGATATCTAGCGATCCGATATCTGCATCTCGATAAAAGCGCCACCTAACGGGTCTTATTGTGAATTAAAACCATACAGAGACCACTCAAACACATACATAAAAATTCATAAAGATTGGTCCAGCCGGAGGAGTTTTAGGAAGAGTTCAAAAGCGGAGGAGTGACTTTTAAGCTTTTACAACAAAGTTCCAGAACATATCTATCCCGGCCGGCCTTATCTATCAAAAATTTTTATTATACAAAAATTGTTTAATAAGGTTAATTATAACTAAAGTGTACATGATTGATAATAACCCCTGGGAATGAGGTGATCGCTACCATGCTGTTTCTAATGTCTTCATACCAATTGTAAAGTAACATATTGTAAATTGATTTTATTTAAAAAAAAAGTCCCGCTGGATTTCTTGATGGTTCTTCCCAGGACAGAAGTTTTCCCGAACCAGTGGTAAAACTTAAACATGACTTTCAATATTTTATTTTATTTAATAAAAAATTACAGAAAAAATTTGAATATTTCTATTTAAATTTTTTCTGTTCTATTGTATTCTGAACACACGTACTGAAGAATTATATAAATAAAGATAATTTAGAGATATTGGCCGGCCCATTGCTAGAATTATTGGACAACCCCCCCCCCCCCCCCCCACATGAAGCGACGACCTGATGAAATATGCAGGGCGTCGATATTTGCAGTATGGTATTTTGGTGCAATCTATAAGGGAAAACTGTGTTATGTATGATTTATCGCGAAGATAATAACAACAATAAGAATTTTTTAGGCAATATCTCAATCATTATTAATTTAACTTGTGAAGAGATCTAGGGAGCTAATTATCGATTACCAACCATACTGTTTTCGTTTTCTATAGTGAAACAAATTTCAATATTTCATTATCAATTGATTTTATTTATACTTCATTGCACGAAAATATTCTACAAAAGTGATCATACCACGATTGACGTAGATATGCTCCAAATCTATCTTTATTTATTAATAAAAATATAATCAGTAGTTACTTTGTTTGAGCCAAATAGTTGTCGAGTAAAATTTGTAAAAAAATTCGTAGCCGTAGCACCTCTACGCTACGTGTGGCGTAGCTTAAACGCGCTCTCTTGAAAGGAATTACTGTTAAAGTAGGCAGTCATTTTTATTAGCTTTAGAAAATGCATAACGGTGGTATAATTTATTGAACAGAATAGGTATTATTTTCTCGAAGATTCGTCATTGGAATTCTCCAAATCTTCGAGACCTCAAAATGAATGTCGGGGCCTAATGTATGTGTATGTCCCCAAGACCGAATTTCGGTTTCGGCGATTGGACCCGACGGAGAATGCTCATCTGGGCAGGACAGAAATATAGTGCACGAGTGTATGCGCAAGCAGAGATGTACTCTCTTTTCCCTGCCTCTCGTAGTTCGATATGACGGCAAACCGAAGCGACCGGAGAGAGATCAGGCGCAGGACCAACGGCTTAACGTGCTTTCCGAGGCACGGGGGTGAAGCACCGCCAACTTCCTGAGTTGGCTTCTACTGAGAATTTCTTTACTAGAAATACCCTATGACTGATCATATCTTGACCGCGGACTTGAACCCGGGAACACATGATAACAGTCGCGCTTACGACCACTATACGTACAAGGCAGATGGTCTAAAAGCATATTATATTACACTATAGACACTATAGTGTCTGTAATCCGAGGGATAGGTTATATATAGGAAAGATAGGAGAGTCCAAAGAGCAACTAACTACTCGGACAACGTTAGGCCAAGAAATAATGGACTTGGACTTGGATTTGGAAAATTGTACATAACCAATATAACATTAGTTGCCTTTTGTTAGGAACGTAACACATTCGGCACATTCTTTTTTTTAAAGTTCCACATAAACATGGGACCTACCCTAGACTAAAATGGGACCAAAGTTTGCGCAAAACAAAAATAAAAAAAAATGTTTTGGAGGCTTCTGTGAAGTGATTCTCCCAGTATTGTCAAAGGCTTTCTACAAAAAAGTTTCCTTTTTTTGTATCTTTTATGGAATAATGGTTAATTAATAGAATCAGGCGTTTTTCTTTTTTTTATAGGATAGGGTGAAAAACGGGCACACAGTCCACCTGATGGTAAGTAGTTGCTTTGGCCCATAGACATTTACATTAATCCTCGTTTGCGAATCAAAATGCAGATGCGTTGTCACCCATGAGGACCAAGATGGAATAAATTTTACAATTTAAATATAATGGTTACAAACTATTTACAAAATTTATTTTAGAAACAACCTGAAATCAACCACCTGATTCCCAGGGGTTATTATCAACCATGTATTCTTTTATATTATAATAACCCTTTTATACAGTTTTTGTTTAATTAAATATTTAAACTTGGTAATAGTAATGCATATTTTCTAGGACTTTGTTGTAATAGCGTGTATACATTGCCCCAAGTATGAATCACTGACTCTGTGGAGTCTAGGAACTGGTATCACTAGCTTGTGTTTGTTCCTAGTGTTTACAGAGTGTATATCACTTTTTAAAGACACCTACATCTAATTTTGATTAAGAATCAAATGGAGAAGTATTATCACTGGACTAAGCTGGGATGCCTAAAGTAAAGTAAAGTTGCAGCCTATTTACGTTCCACTGCTGGGCACAGGCCTCCTCTCATTTCTGATAGGGTTTTAGGGCAAGGAAATGTCCGCCGCGCTGCCCCAATGCGTGTTGGCGAACTTCACATGTCTTCGAAGTATTTTTTTTTATTTCTCAGACATGCAGGTTTCCTCACGATGTTTTCCTTCACCGCCGAGCACGTGGTAAATCAGCACTTAAAATTGCAATTAACAATTTCATTGGTGCCGGCGGGGATCGAACCCGGGTTGCTCGAGTACTGTGAAGCTTACAGCGAGCGCTAACCATCTGAGCTACCACGGCTCCTATGCCTATTTACCACTAAAAAGGGTCCTCGGTTCTCCTCAATCAACATGCGAAACACTGAAGTTTTATGTTGCTATTTTACGATGGTATTCTTTAAGAGCGTAGTCCATCTCTGTTTGAGCCGATCAAGTCGTTCTTCAGCAGTTACAGCGTGGGTCATAATTATTCATTCCTTACATCTAATCGTAAATCCACTGGTGAACATAATCCTTTCGCATAGATTAATTATTTATTAAATCTAGAACTTATTTTTCTCTATTAGAATAGGGGTGACCAACGAGCACACAGTCTACCTGATGGTAATTTGATGCTGAGACCCATAGACATCTACATCTATCCTCGATTAAGAATCAAAATGCAGATGAATCGTCACCCCTGAAGACTAAGATGAAATGCCTCGTTTCCAGAAATAAGGGTCTCCGGTTCTCTACACTTTCCATACGAAACACAGTAGAATTGATCAGCTATTTGACGCTGGTAAGCGTTGAGAGCGTTTTACTTCCCTGGTCGAGCCGACACATTCGTGCCTCAACTATATTAATGGCAGCATGGCTCTTCCACGGATAAATGTATTTACTTTATATTTTCAGTACTCGAGCGACATAGCTTCGTTTGGCTTTAATTAAAAAAATATTTACTGAGGGTTTACTTGAGGGTTATTAAGTATCAACTTATCTAAACAAACTTGGAAAGTAAATCATTATCTTAAAACAAAATTTTATACAAATCGTTAGAGCCATTTTCAAGAAACCAATTACATATATTATACAAGAATTACTCGTTTAAAGTAATAAGATTCGCAACGAACTCGTGTTTGGACACAGTTGCTAGCATCATAAAAACTTAATTGCAATTTGAAGATTTTATTCTTTCACGTATTTTCCGTAAAAAAAATCTGGAAACGTCTATTTGTAGCAAGATGAACTATTCGATATTTTCTTAAACATAAAAATCTTTAATTTTTAAACGATTAAAAAGCGTAAACGTACCGCATCAATGTCTTGAATCTTTTTATAGCTGGCTTAAAAAAAGAAAGGTTTACAATTTAAATTTTTACTATTTTACTACGTTTTTATTAACTCACTTTCGTGTATCTCTGCTGTCGTCTGTTCGGGTCAAATTTAGTAATTGAATTTAAACTAACTTCCCTATGAACTTGAGACTTGAAATTTTAAACATTTACCGAAAATGAAGCATTCCATCTGTCCTCGGGAATTTTGATTCTTAATCGAGAATAAATGTAGACGTCTATGGGCCACAGCATCCACTTACCATCGGATGGACTGTGTGTTTATCACCTTTATTATATAAAAAATAAAATCGAATGACAATGTCAGAATATGAAAAAAAAGACACGTGGTAAAAATCAAGTTAGTGTAGCATGTACGAGTAATATTATACGATATCTCCGTCAATTGTGTGAATCGACTTAGATGTTTTTTTTTAATAAATAGTTCTGATTTTAAATTCCAGTTCTAAAGGTGGAAAAATAGGGAATAAAGTTTTTAATGTAACTATTTATACGACGTTGAGATTAATATACTCCCTAGTCTACTTAAAAGGGTAAAAAATTTACTTTTAATGAAAATTAAAAACCGACTTTATCCATCCTTCCATTCATTACAACCTATAAAAGTTATAGGAACTTAGGCCTTTCACAAAAATTGCCTCATAGGGAAGATATTTGCCATAGCTGCTACGCTTGCCACATGTAAAACAGAAGCTTAACGCTTCTGTGTTTCATATGGTGAGTGTAGAGGACCGGAGACCCTTTTTACTGGAAAAGAGACATTCCTTCTTATTCCTAAAGGGGTAACAATGCATCTACATCTTGATTCTGAGCCGAGAATAAATGTAGATGTCTATGGGACACAGCATCCGATTACCATCAGGTGGACTGTATGCTGGTTTGTCACCATAATTCTATAAAAAATATATTTACTTATATAATTTTAATTCTCTACCTGTTGAGTGTTAACTTTAGAGTAGTGCAGCGATAACAAGAGGTAGGTTTAAAAAGAAGTGCTTTTCTATATATATACATATAACGATACCAAGTATATAGTTATATGTAATGGACATATAAACACTTGGTTAAATAAAATAAATATATGTATATAATATACATATATACAAGCCATAATTTATGATAGTAATGGCATTATGGGAAAAAGAAGTTAACTATGAAAGGCAGAGTCAATTTTGCTATTTTATTCACGAGAAGTTAGTGGAACTTTGAATTTGAACAAAAACGGTTTTCGGCCCTCCTGATTTCAGAAGGTAGAGCGTTCCAAAGAAGAACAGATAGGCTAAGTTAGTGCTATGAGTCACTGAAGCGTCTGCTTAACTTTAACCTACTGACTATAAGTAGTATATGATGGAAGATGGACGCGGGCCTCTCGCTGTGCGCGCTCAGTTTGTGAGGTATCTATTTATTAAGTTTATTCATTGTATAAATTTGCTGTAAGGTATCTAATAATGTTTCGACACTAAGATCAAAGCCAACGCTAGTTCGCCCGTAGTTTGAGATGGATCCGCTTCTACTGTTGCCTTTAATTTGTTATTATCAACTTTCTTCTGCGAGCAGCCACTAGGTTTATTTGTAAAGTCAAAATATAACACAGTTTCACAGAATTCAGTTACCTCGCCAGTAGTGCTAGGTCCGTATACGTCCTTAATATTGCGTGCCGTTTAAGATGTTTTATTTCTGTGGTAAGTCTGTGGTTACAAATGTGTCGATATTGCAGAAAAGTAAAATCTAATGAAAAAAATTAATTTGCTTAATTTTGAAAAAGAAATAATATGCCTTAAATATAAAATCTCAATGAATTTAAAATTTCAGGATTCAGTAAGTCGATGAATGCAGATAGATCGGGTGGCATTATTTGGAGGAGGCTTATGCTCTTCTAAGTCAAGCCATAATTTCATTTCAAAGTTGACATTTCAACAGGAACAGCATTTTAATTGGTAAGGACCTAATATATTGTATATTAACGGGAGTGCACGCAAAACCGTCGGCGGTAACTAGTGAACGATAAAAAGAGATAAATGCATAGGATATGAAGAGCAGTCATTTTTCCACCAATCGGGGAATTATTGGAAAAACTAGCAAATGAATTTATTATAGCGGCCGCGGGGTGCCACCCCATACCCCCACAATAGGGGTATTACCTTTATACTTATTATGTCGATATCATATGACGGTTTTGAGCCGATACATACAATAGCAAAAATTCAGTTTGATTAAAACGTAATCCAGCGCTAACCCTTGGCCTTTAATTGATTGCTCGTCCTATTGGAAAATTACACTGTGTTTTTAATATGTCGCCTTTTGCTGGGTACCAAATTTTTGTACGTATAAATTTCAAAAAATTTTATTTTACAGAATAAGGGTGACAAACGAGCACACAGTCCACTTGATGGTAAGTGGATGCTGTGGCCCATAGACATCTACATTTATCATCGATTACGAATCAAAATGCAGATGCGTTGTCACCCCTGAGGATTAAGATGGAATGCCTCACTCACAATACACTTAATACAATAACTCAATACACTCACCATACGAACCATTGCAGCATTAAGCTGCTGTTTACGCTAGTATTCGGTATGTATGTCCTTCCCTGGTCTAGCCAACCCATTCGTGCTATAATCCAAGTTTGTGCTACAAACAAACCAAGTGCTACAACCATAATATAGCCGCAGCATGCATCTCCCACGTATAAATAATGCATAATGTATTTGATTCTTAATCTAGGATAGATGTAGATGTCTACGGGCCACAGCATCCACTTACCATCAGGTGCACTGCGTGCTCGTTTGTCACTCTGATTCAATATAAAAAAACAATAATTAAGGTTTTATGTTACGTTAAGAATTTAGTTTATAAATAACTTACCTTGTAAAATATGACAAAGTCGGCGGAGAAATTAAATCTGTAAAAGAAAAAATAACAATTAGCCATTCTTCGTCTTTGTATTGAATGTAATAAAGGTTCTTTTGATTCTTTGTTTTGTATATTAGTGGTTTAATTATTATTTCAGAGACAGTGACAAGAACGTCAACAGACCTACGACGAAATAAACAGATTCCGCTATAATGCTAAATGGTCTCGCCTCTAAATATACATAAACTTATATTGTGACCTAAAGTTAATAAGGTTCGATGTAAATAGGGTTATAGTTAATAAGGTTCAATGGAACTGCCATATTTTTATAAAACAATAGTTCCGATATCAATAGTAAAAAGAACAAGTGAACATAGGATTCATTGAGTACAAGATTAGTAGATTGACTATAAATTGAGTGACAAGCAGGATGGCAACAGCATTTTTCATTTTTTAGTTGCTTCCCTCTGCCCCAATGGGTGTTGGCTAACTTCACATGTCTTCGAAATATTTTTTTTCTTATTTCTCAGTCATGCAGGTTTCCTCACGATGTTTTCTTTCGCCCCGAGAACGTGGTAAATCTGCACTTAAAATTGCAGTTAACAATTTCATTGGTGTCGGCGGGGAACGAAACCGGGTTGCTCGTGGACTGCGACATTTACAGCGAGCGCTAAATCTGAGCTACCACGGCTACTTTTACGGGTTGATGAGGATATTTTTTTTATAGTATAGGGTGTCAAACGAACACAGTCCACCTAGTGGTAAGTGGTTGCTGTGACCCATTGACATCTATCCTCAATGAAGAATCAAAATGCAGATGCGTTGTCACACGTGAGGACTAAGATGGAATGCCTCTTTTCCAGTAAAAATGCTCTCCGGTTCCCTAAACTCACCATACGTGTTCCGGATTCAGCATTAAGCTGCTATTTTACGCTGGTATTCTGTGAGAGCGTGGTCCTTCTCCGGTCGAGCAGACCCATTCAGACTACAACTATTCTACTAATATAGCTGCAGCATGAGCTCTACTACGTAAATAATTTGTATAATTGGATCATAGTACTTTATGGCTTTGTGACCCACTGAAAAATACTCGAAGAGTTCGTAAACGTATGCAACGAATCTGATTGGAAAGGAGAAGAGTCTGTTTGGATATGTATATGCAACGCAGAAGAAATTTTTTATTCATTCATTCATCACAGCCTACTAAATCGTAGATTGCCTCATAAGGGGGACATTTGCCATAGTTGCCACGCTTGCCAGGCGAGCTAGTAATCGTAGTTTTTATATATATAAATTATTGGTTTCTAATTTATTAAGAAGATGCTACTTCGCATCTTTTTTTTTATAGGATATGGGGGACAAGCGAGCACACAGTTCACCTGATGGTAAGTGGTTGGCCCATAGACATCTACATCAATCCTCGTTTGCAAATCAATGCAGATTGAGAGCTAAGATGGAATGCATCTTTTCCATTAAAAAGGGTCTCCGGTTCTCTACACTCACCATACGAAACATAGCAGTGTTAAGCTGCTATTTTACGCTGGTCTTCTGTGAGAACGTGGTCTTTCCCCGGTCGAGCCGATTCATTCGTGCTACAACTATACTACTAATATAGCTGCAGCATGGCCCTACCACGTAAAAATATTATTTATTGAGAAGACACTACTTCTCATCTTTTTTTATAGGATAGGATGACAAACGAGCACACAGTCCACCTGATGGTAAGTGGTTGCTGTGGCCCATAGACATCTACATGTATCCTCGTTTGCAAATCAATGCAGATGCAGTGTCAGCCGTGAGGACTAAGATGGAATGCCTCTTCCCAGTAAAAAGGGTCTCCGGTTCTCTACACTCACCATACGAATACGAATACGAACCTACTGGTTTGTTTCCTGCTGTTGCCTTTTTACGACACTCACTGTCTGAAGTAGCAGTGTAAAAATATCCACTAGTTATCCCATGTCGTCGTGTAAAAAACATTTACTACTTTCAAATGGAAAACGAATCGATGGTACACCTAAAAATGTACGTATGACGTCACACTCGAATATTTTTTCATCTAAATTGATACAGGTGTTGCCAGTTCTAATAGACTTGACATTGTGTTATTTGAACAGATGCATAATAATTCAGACATACTTTGAAAATAGTGTATGTACACATATTTGTCGTTTGGTAATAGACATGGGTAGTTCGCGAACTAAAAGCAAATGAACTAGATCACTTGAGATGTACTATCGTTCACCCGCTCTCAAAACGTATCGCATCACCGAATCATTCAATCACAAAGTCAGATAACTGTCAGAGCTATTCGCTCTCCATTTTAAATTTTTTAGTCAATGGCAGAGACATTTCATCAAATGAATTATTGTTGTGACCGAATAATTAGTAATTTATTAGTAAGTTGCATATACATTTTCAACAGTGGTAGAGCCACGCGGCAGCTTTTGCTGTCGCACGGATGGGCCGGCTCGAACCGGGGTGGTACCACGACCTCACAGAAAACCAGCGTGAAGTAGAGGTTTACCTCTGCGTTTCGCTTGGTGAGTGCAGGTGGCCGGAGGCCCTTTTTACTGGAAATGAGGCATTCCATCTTAGTCCTCACGGGTGACAACGCATCTACATTTTGATTTGTAATAGAGGATAGATGTAGATGTCTATGGGCCGCAGCAACCACTTACCATCAGGTGGACTGTGTGCTCGTTTGTCACCCTTTTCCTATAATAAAAAAATAAAAAAATAAAAAAATTACTGAATGAATATCGAACAAATCGAATATACGTGGTAGAGCCTAGCTGCAGCTATATTATGATTAGAGAACGAATACGGAATAAACGGAAACGGGTAGGCTCGACCGGGGTAGGACCGGTGTAGAAATAGCTGCTTAATGCTGCTGTTTTTCATATGGTGAGTGTAAAGAACCGGAGTTTTACTGGAAATGAGGCATTTCATTTTAGTCCTCAGGAGTGCATCTGCATTTTGCTTCTTAATTGAGGATAAATATAATGTTTATGGGCCACAGCATCCACTTACCATCAGGTGGACTGTGTGTTTGTTTGTATTTACCCATAAGCTTTAAAGCAATCAATATATTTCGCGAATTATCATACAACATACATAATACTATACTATAGCGTGGGAACTATAGAACATATGCTTCCTATGAGAAAATCTAGGAGGGAGGCCATGTTCGGGATTGGTCATTGATATGATGCAATGATTCTACTGTTGAGCACAGACATCTTATTCGTGAGAAGGCTTAAGGGCAAAGAAGTGCCCGCCGCGCTGTCCTAGTACGCGTTGGTGGACTTCATATGTCTTTAAAATTCCTCATGACATTTTCCTTCGCCGCGGAGCATATGGTAAACGTACTTACGCAAATACGAGTTGGTCATCCCGCCATCTGTCTTAGGCCATAAAATTTCTTGCATTTCTCATACTGGTATCGTATGATGATCGTGTGTAGATGATGACATAACTACTTGGGGGATTTATATTAGGTTCTTAATTTGAACCTATGATACGTAAAGATGGCTTTGATGGCTCCGTGGCGCAGTGACTTAGCAATGAGTAGTGGCGCTCTGGACCACGGGTTGGAATCCCGCACGGAACAAGTATTTGTAATTTGTATGCCCTGCAAATAATTATTCCGGTTTGGATGTTTGTCCTTGTGAAATTTATTTTTGTAAATTGCCTATACGATACAGGAGAAAATCTTAATGCGGGGTAATGGTTTTTTTTATTAAAACGAGAAAAAGAAAGAAGTCAGCAGATGAGTTACGTTACATATGAAGGTTCAAGACAAACAATAGAATATTTCTGTAGTTAAAGCTACGAATGGATTGGGTTTTTCTTTTGCTGAATCTGTAATTTAGATGAACTCATCTTGAAGAGGTAGCCTGAGTAAACGTTTAATCGACTGTTTACAGTCTTTTGTTAAAAAGATATTTCCATTACACTAGAATATTTAGTCTTAAGTCAGTTTTCTATAGATGACAATTTTTGCTCCTTATGTTTTGTTTAATTTTTTTTATAGGATAGGGTGACAAACGAGTACACAGTGCACCTGATGGTAAGTGGTTACTGTGACCTATAGACAACTACATCTATCCTCGATAAAGACTCAAAATGCAGATGCGTTGTCACCCGTGAGGACTAAGACGGAATGCCTCTTTTCCAGTAAAAGGGGTCTCCGGTTCTCTACACTCACCATACGAAACACAGCTTAAGCTGCTATTTTACGCTGGTATTCTGTGAGAGCGTGGCCCTTCCCCGGTCAAGCCGCAGTTAGTTTGGGTGAATTAAAAAAAAACGTTATCTAGGCCGAGTTTCATCAAAAACTAGCAATCTTCGCAGGATAGGATTATGATGTACAAGTTTTTGCGTAAGCACAAGTTACTCTCTATACTCTCACTCTCATAGTCCAATAGAACGGTAATCTGACACGACCGGAAATAGATTAGGCGACGGTCCAACGGCTTTACGTGTTTCTCGAGGCATGGGACAGCGTCAACTTCTTGATTCCGAGCTGCTATTAAAAATTTCTTGAGATAAATGTCTAATAATATTGATATTCGCCCGACCGATTCGAACCCGAGACCATGTGATCATCGTTGCGCTTACAACCACTAGACTAGCAAGGCAGTGATTAATTACATACTAATTATATAAAATATTATATTGTAAATTATTTTTTTAAAGTTTCGCTAGCTCTATTGCTTGTTCTTCCCAGGACAGGTATTTTAGAACCAGTGGTAAAGCTTAAATTACTTTCAATAAGTGTTCTTGTAATCTAGATTGAATAAAAATGGTTCTATTCATCATCATCATCATCATCACAGCCCTTCACAAGTCTGTTGCTGAACATAGGCCCGTATGATACTTCAGTTGCACGTGTGCTATAAAATTCAAGTCGATCATCCGATCTCTGAGGTACCATTCGTTTTAAATAACAATGTAGTAATTAAAATATTTTAAAAATATATTGCATTTCAACAAAAAGCAACGAAATAGAAAAATATGCGGAAACCCATACGGAGACAATATGAAGACTCCAACGAACGTTGAAAGTGGAATTTAAATATGTAAGGAATTAGGAGATGTGGGGTAGGGCGTTGGGGTATGTGGGGGGTGGGTGGTGGGGAGGGAAGGTTTTTCAAAACTAGAAAGAGATGAACACGCTTTAGTATCGCGATCTGAGCCGCGGTACGGCTTCTGTGTTCACATTGGCTTAGGTTAGAATGTACAAGTCTGAAGATTTATCCTTCCGAATTTTATATTTTTAAATAATAGAATATACAGATATAAAATGCTCTAAGTTAATATTTAATTGATATAAATCACCTCTTTATTTATTAGAATAAACTATAAAATACGTTTGTTATTAAAGAAATTAGTCAACTATTGAACTGTTTACTAATTTTTATGAATAACGCAGATTTTTCGTTTTTTTTTAGATAAGAATAATCTTAGAGATTGTGAAGATTGTGAAAATATCTCAAAAACTAGGGTGACATGCATGTCAGTCAAAATTCTTACTTTATGAACAAGGTGCATACGAATTGTTACGAATAAATGATGTCATAGTTTGTTAACAAAATAAAGTGTTAAGTTTAAAAAATTGAAAATTATTTCAAATTTGAACAGTAAGACCGAAATCCTATCAAGTTTCCAACTCCGATAAGTAGCGAATTCGAATAATATAATAAAACATTTTGTTTGTTAACAACTAACTAATGAACCACCAATCACCAAGCAGAATATAATAACGAAACGAATTAGAAAAAAAATACTTATAACATATGTTAAGAGCTATCGGTCTTCCTCTACATCGTGTGCGACCCACGCACGCGCTGTAATGAGTGCGCGCGGGGGGAGGGTAGTTAGACAATTTTACAACTGCGCCGCTCTGTTTTTTGGAAGACTCGCATTGCTAGGTGTGTTCACATAGACTATATACAAAACAGATAGACTTCACACTTTTTACCTTCATACAAGGGTTTTAAAAAATGACAAAGAAAATATTCTATAATGAATTTTGCTTTAGATGACAAAAAGGCTTAATGACCAGTGACAGTGTAGTGGCGGTGTAAGAATATCCAGTACCCCATATCGTCCTTAAAATATTTTGATAATTTTTAAATTCAGAATTTCCATTAGTAAATAGTTCGTTATTTTTTCAGATAATTTATTAACCACAACAGGTGCTGCACTGATTTTGATCGAATGAAAACAAGTCCGTGGTAAATATCATTATTTGATCTGGAGATATGCGAAAGTCAACCACGAATGTGTCCCGTGCGGAAACGAACCAGCGACGAACAATGAGGCCATCCACGACTTTTTCTGCCACCAGGGCGGCGCCACTTTAGAGTGAGGTAAAATATTTGACAGATTTCATAGCGGGGATGATAATTTCTTAGGAAAATGTAATCTTTAAGGTTTCTTTCTGTATTATTAGTTATATTTTATATTAATTACATTAGAAATGAATAAACCAAACTATAAATATAACTAAAAGACGACTTTTTAAAAAAAGAGTTATAATGTGCAAAAAATTAAAAATCAAACCACTGACGCACTGTGTTGTGTATTAATATAATACTCAAGATAATGATAAACTATTATTTAAAACTAATTTCTCAATTAACTGACATTGTGTAACAAAAATTTTTACCTCAGTCACAACTAGCGACATCTGGTGAGTGGAAGATTATTAGCCCTCATTAGACACTGTTCTACTGAATTAACCACCGAGATTAAGTCTTTATCGTTTCGAATGCTATTGATTTCGTTTGCAATGTAGGAAGAATACTAGGCGTTCTTAAATAAAAAGTACACCATCTATCCTGCATAATCTGTGTCAACATCTGTAGGTGAGTACAAATTTGCATATGTCGAAATAATTTAGGGGGTTACTCCACACAAGTACGCTTTAATGTGCGCATATATTGGTTACTTAGAATAAGAACATTTTGTAGATATTACAACGGAAGTCATTAGGCTAAAATAATATGGTGAGATATTGACAGTCTCATAAGGGAAACTTTTTTATATGAGGTCTTTAAAGCTATTTATTACATACAATTTTACATGTCTTCAACTTAACTGATTTTTGGTTGATTTAAAGACGATGCCGTGTCTTAGCTGACTGCATAATTTACTACTAGAGAACTATAGTTTACGTTATGATTTCTTTACGTGAACTCTACATATTCACAACTTTTGACAACTTTTGGATCTCAGACGTGGTCCTTCACTGCTGGCTGTATGAGGAAGTTCAAGGTCGCTTAGCGAGCTATAGAGAGGGCTGTCTTTTGGGTTTCTCTGCGTGATAGACTTAAAACGAGGATATCCACAGTAGAACAAGAGTAACCGACATAGCCTAACATATTAGTAAGCTGAAGTGACAGTGGGCCGGCCATATAGCTCGAAGAACCGACAATCGATGGGGAAGAAAGGTTCTCGAGTGGCAGCCTCGTGCCGGCAGGTGAAGTGTAGGGCGTCCCCCACTAGATGGAGTGACAACCTGGTAAGACATACAGAAGTGAATGGATGCAGGTGGCTCTGGACCGTGCTTTCACAAGTCCACTGCTGAACATAGGTTCAGCAGTTTAAATAAAAAAAGTTAAAAAGAACCGACTACCGACACAAAGTAATATAATAATTCTCATGTAATTTAGCTTTTTTATAGAATAAGGGTGACAAACAAGCACACAGTCCACCTGATGGTACGGTCCATAGACATCTACATCTATCCTCTATTACAAATCAAAATGCAGAAGCGTTGTCACTCGTGAGGACTAAGATAGAATGCCTCATTTACATTAAAAACGGTCTCCGGTTCTCAACACTCAACATACGAAACACAGCAGTGTTATGCTGCTATTTTACGCTGGTATTCTTTGAGAGCGTGGTCCTTCCCCGGTCAAGCTGACCCATTCATACTACAACTATACTACTAATATAGCTGCAGCATGGCTCTACCACGGAGCTCCGAAGCTGAAGCTTTAATTCTTCGGTAATACGAACTTCACATGCTATGAAACTATGTGGAAGTTATTTCATTCTTTTTAGTTGTTTGAAATCCGTTTTTATTTTAATATATTAATACCAGCCCTTCCCGGGGACATCGGCCACGTGTAAGTTAGTGTTTTAATTTTTTTGCGAGGAATCCTAATTTTTTTAAATAAAAGTAGCCTAAGTTACTCCTTATGACATCAGCTATCTACCAGTGAAATTCCCGTCAAAATCGATCCAGCCGTTTAGGAGAACAAACAGACAGACAGACAAAAAAAGTGTATTATTTTTATAAAGTAATAAGTACTGTTTATACTTTCATATACATTTAGTAAAACGCTGTAATTTTGACATTACAAACAGACACTTCAATTTTATTTATTTGTATATCTGTATGTATATGTGTACATGCAACCTATTTGAGCGGACGTTGCAATATCACATCCTTAAGGTAATAATGTGAATGTCGTATAAAAACTTACTTGGAATGGAATTGGATGGAAATTTTCCCTCAAATTTTAATGAACAAATCTAACCCTTCTGAAAAATACAATTAAAATCGACTGTTAGTTGACAAAGATATCACGTAACATACTAATGTCTTCCAGACCGAATTCCGGTCACGGCGGACAGTCTTCACGGAGATTACCCATCTGCGTTGGACAGGATTATAGTGAGCGAGTGTGTGCGCAAGCATAGGTGCGCTCTCCCTCACTCTAGTCCGATGGGACGGTAATCAGACACGACCAGTGAGATCAGGCACAGCACCTAATGACCAGGCATGTGGGTGAAACACCGCCAACTTCCTGACTCCGGACTATTACTGAGAATTCTTGACAGAAAAAACAAATAACTGATTTTGATCCGACCCCGAATTCGGTCTGGAAGACATTATAGGAGAATGTGTTTGTCACGCACGCTAAAAGCCCCGCTCCGCTGCCCACCCGTCAGTGTTGCTATGCTAACCAAAAACTGAGTAGACAAGCTGACTACGTGCTTTCGGATTTTCGCTCGAGTTGTCGAAACCTGTGTACTGTGTTCACGTTTCACAAGGCTTAAGTCACGATATTGTAAACAAAGGAGACTTATTCAAAAGTTTTGTAAAGAGACTTTATAAGTTAACTCGGTTTCGCTTAAATTTTTGTAAATGTAAACAAATTTAAAACTTTAATAGGCTTTTTAGAACGTTTTTTCTAATGGATTATTGCACTGAAAGTTGAAAAAGAATTCACG
The DNA here is from genome assembly GCA_033319125.1 of Parnassius glacialis. NCBI lineage: Eukaryota > Metazoa > Arthropoda > Insecta > Lepidoptera > Papilionidae > Parnassius > Parnassius glacialis. The sequence goes on along the minus strand of JAVANC010000027.1, from coordinate 46,387,229 downwards.
TTGCCTAACGTACGTAACGTGCTGTGTATCGGCGGCGTAATAGAATCCACTGCGCCATTTTATCTCGTCGGTGTCCAGAGGCAATGGGCAGGCATGAGGCAACAGCGGGAAATAGTTTTAACTTAACTGTTTTAACAGTGGTAGAGCCACGCGGCAGCTTTTGCAGTCGCACGGATGGGCCGGTTCGAACCGGGGCGGTACCACAACCTCACAGAATACCAGCGCGAAGTAGAGGTTTACCTCTGCGTTTCACTTGGTGAGTGCAGGTGGCCGGAGGTTTTTACTGGAAATGAGGCATTCCATTTTAGTCCTCACGAGTGACAACGCATCTGCATTTTGATTTGTAATAGAGGATAGATGTAGATGTCTATGGACCACAGCAACCACTTACCATCAGGTGGACTGTGTGCTCGTTTATTACCCTTATAAAGGATGGGCAGCAACATCTTCCTGATAACATCCAAAATAATAAAAAAACTGCTGTTGCGAATCCAGTTGCCAAGCGTGGCAACTATAACTGAAATTTTGCTTTCTTCTCCTGACCCTGGACAATGTGAACATTGTGGCTCTACCATGTATAAGATACGCCGCATTTACACGGAAAACAAATACCATATTCATTTACATTTTTTTACTATTGTATTATTTTTGAATATTATGTGAGTTTCATAACCTATGTTATGAAACTAGGTTAACCTAGGTTATTGTACCGTTTAATAGAGGTGTAAGAATATCTCTATCTAAGGGTAGTCCTCAAATCGTCCAAGGGGTAACGCAAGAGGCGACAGAGGGAAACAGAAACAGGAGATGGCCAGCAACATCTTTTGTTTTATGAATAAGGTTGAAAAACGCGAACGCTGTACACCTGATGGTAAGTGGACGCCGTGACCCACAGACGATCTATCAAGACATTTATCCCGATCAAGAATCAAAATGCAGATTCGTTGTCACACCTGAGGAATAAGATAGAATGCCTCATTACCAGCAAAAAGGGTCTACGTAAGGGCAAGGCACGAAACACAGCAGTGTTAAGCTGCTGTTTTTTGCTTGTATTCTGTGAGAGCGTGGTCCTTCCCCGGTCAAGCCGACCCATTCGTGCAACAACCATAATTATAGCTGCAGCGTGGCTCTACCACATCTTCCTGATATCAACTCAAAATAATAAAAAATCTGTGTTTGCCAACCCCCCTGCCAAGCTTGGCAAGTATGGAAAAATTCTTCCAATGAGGCAAGCTTTAAGGGGAGGCCTAAGTTCTGCAGTGGAGTTATATAGGCTGTTAAGAAGAGAAAAACGAAGAGAGAAACGTTATTCTTAAAAACTTCCCTGTGTAATACTGTTTTTCTCTTACTATCGTTCCGGAACAACGATAAAAACGAGCAGTTTCGCTCCATGGTGTTTTTAGTTTTATTTTTAAACGAACGGCCTTGAAAACCTATTTCACATGCCCTATGTCGGAGCGGATTTAAAAAATGGACGTATTTTTATTTTAACGACACGAAAAGTGAGAGTGTGAGGAATTTTAGTGTACTTTTTTCACGTACAAACAAATGAATGAAAAATATATTTTGGCCGCCGCTGGTTCGCTCGCAAATTTTAGAGATCGCGGTCTGTGTGAAAAAAAAGAAAACAAATAAAAATACACAAAAAATGACTACCGCGATCGACGATCGGGTTTTTCATCCGGCCTCTCTATTTCGTGTTGAAAGTGAAATAGATTTCGTTTTCGGACTCATGTGTATAGTTTATTGAGTCAATAAAAGTTTTTTTGTTTTAGTGGATATCCATCGTGTCTACAGTAACAAAATCATACCAACCAAGAATGAAAATTCAATTATTTTAAAAAAGGAAGAGGTACTCAATTCGACTGTATGTTCTATTTTTTGACTGTATGTTCTATTTTTTATGTTTGTTACTTCATAATTTTTTTCTACGTGAACCGATTTCGATGATTCTTTTTTTATTTGAAAGCTGGTACTTTTCGTGTGGTCCCATATCAATTTTATCAAGGTCTGACCAATAGTTTTTGAGTTATCATTAGTTGGTTATTGAAGTCTAGAACAAAATTTAAAATTTTTAATAAATTTTTAAAAATTTTTAAAGTTATAACCATTTTACGTCCTACTGCTGGGCACATGGTTCCTCTCGTTTCTGTAAGTGTTATGGAGTAATTAGTCTACCGCACTGCTTTGAAATGAAGATATCCGTAGCAGAACCCGAGTAACCGTCACAGCCCCAACTGATTAGTAAGTTGTAGCGACAATGGGCCGGTCATTTAGCTCGAAGTACCGAAAACTGATGGGGAAGAAAGGTTCTAGACTGACAGCCTCGAAGTGTCGGCGAAATGTAAGGCGTCAAGATATGCAGGAAGTCGATGGGTGCAGGTGGCTCAGGACCGTGCTTTGTGGCGTTCCTTGGGGGAGGCCTATGTTCAGCAATGGACTTGTGAAGGGCTGTAATGATGATGATGATTAAATAATTACAAGTTTATGACGAATTTCATCATTATTTTATAAAACTGAATTGAAAAACGAACGTACAGTCCACTTGATGGTAGGTAGTACCTACTACAGTCCATGAGACACCTGCAGCTAACTTCGAACAAAGAGGGCTACAGATGCGTTGTCACTCCTGTGTTGATGAAATGATAAAGATTATTACTTATCACTATACCGACTCTCTATACTCGTACCCTACAGACCGGAAGACAAGCAATGCAAGCACTGTCATTGGGCAGCAAAAATAGATAAGAGGGTGGTATTACTGAACTCTTAGGCGGAAATGGGGTCCAAACACCTATCGTTTGAGCCATCAGATATCACAATGCAATTTTGTAGTTATGCGAATTTTTTCTATGTTTAAGCTGCGATAAAAGAAAATTAAAATATTTATATAATAATAATTTATTCACTTTGTTTACATGCAGGGTATCTTAAACTATTACTCGTTTTTTTGGCAACATACTAATAAGATATGTTTGATTGTTAGCGGCTGTACTAGTTTTATGGTAAAAACAGTATTACAGACGCTAGCGCCTTCCACTGGACAATATAGGAAACAATTAGATAAATGCCCTGTTTATTACTACATAATATTGAATCAGCTACATGTGGACACATTACTAAAAGCAAGTATAAAAGTGAAGGATGGAATTACGAGTGCAAATAATTATACAATGGATTTAAATTGTGTAGTATAATACGAAATATGACGAAGGAGTTAGTGATCTAAAAATGGAATGTGGTGTAGTGCGAGAAAAACAAAACAGGGATGCTGCAGCATCATCTTGATAACAACTTAAAAAAAAATAAAAACTGGTTGCGAAACTGCTAGTCAAGCGTCGCAACTTAGCTCCCCCCCCTCCTCACCCTATGTTCAGTAGTGGACTTTTGATAGACTGCTGTAAGCTTACAGCATAATTGCCGCTGTTATTCTGCCAGTACCTTGCGGACAAATAAATCACGGAAAGGTAGCAGTTAAAATAAAAACTGGCTTATCAAACAGCCGTGCCGTGGTAGCTCAGATGGTAAGCGCTCGCTGTAAGCTTCACAGTACTCGAGCAACCCGGGTTCGATCCCCGCCAGCACCAATGAAATTGTTAATTACTATTTTAAGTGCTGATTTACCACGTGCTCGGCGGTGAAGGAAAACATCGTGAGGAAACCTGCATGTCTGAGAAATAAGAAAAAAAATATTTCGAAGACGTCAAGTTCGAGAACACGCATTAGGGCAGCGCGGTGGACAATTCCTTGCCCTAAAACCCTCTCAGAAATGAAAGGAGGCCTGTGCCCAGCAGTGGGACGTAAATAGGCTGCAACTGTACTTTTATCAAACAGAAAAACAAACAGTAAATATTATGTTACAATCTTATTTTATATATTAATGGCATTGAGAATCTTTACCTTGAGTAAATGAAAATATTAATAAAGTAATTAAACAGAAAGTGATTTTAGATATTTTAAATCTAATGTGTGGTAGGTTAGATTTTAACCATATTATAGAAGCGTTTTTCGTTTTTACGTGACGGTCTGCCGTCTATTTTAGGTCTATTGGTTTAATTTTTTTTAGTTTGCACGCGATCCGCGTGCGATTTCACCGCTGAGTGTTTACTAATTCGGTGATTCCAGACTAAAGTGCGATCGAATTTGATAGCTTCGGAGGGTTGTGTTACAAGAGGCAACCTCCAAAGAGATCCAACTACCCGGCGGTACATTTTGACAACTCTAATGCGAGGGAGCTCACACGACAGGTCCGTAATAAAAATTATATGCTCCAATTTACGATGGTATGGGGGGAGGGGTAGGCCAAAAATTCCCCCCTGAAACAAACCCCCCCTGATTGCGGGATCGAATCTCGCTAAACGAACGCCGCGGCCGAAGGGTGAGCGAAAAATTTCGCGAGAGAGGGGGGGTGCCCCCGCGAAAAGCGCGATACAGTTTTTTCGCCATTATACTGAGTCGCGCCAACTATGTGCCGGGTGGATTTGCGAGTAATTATTAAATTTTATTCGAGCGCCGCTCCTGTCGGCGAGTAGGTGCATTATCGTAATGCCCTCGGCTGCATTATTGCGCTCCCGCTGGGGATAGAAGTTGGCAGAAGCTGCAAATTTTTTGTCCTTAACTACACTTGGAAATAAAATGTTTTTCAAATTAACGCACGGCTCTCACCGGCGCCCTTTGTGTTTCCGTTTCATTTCATAATTTCACCTCTTTCCCATTTTAAATTGGAAATTATTTTTACAGTTATCTAATAAATTAAAAATGTTGCCTATTGAACTCCACTGCTGAACATAGGCCTCCCCCATAGATTGCCTCATAGGGGGACATTTGCCATAGTTGGGACGCTTGGCAAGCGGGTTGGCAACGGTAGATTTTTATTTTTTGTCGTAATTAGGAAGACGATGCCGATCATCTCCTGATTTGTTTCCTTCTGTCGAATCTTACGATACCCACGGGAATGGGGAAGTGGAATTTCTTACACCGCCATTACACGGTGAAGTAAATTATTTTTAAAGGTACCTATTTATTTGTTATCATATATTTTTTATACAGTAAGGGTGACAAACGAACACACAGTCCACATGATTGTAAGTGGGTTCAGTGGTCCATAGAAATATACATTTATCCTGCTCGTAGCGTTTGGTATATTATAGTAATAATAATTTAAAATTAAACATTTTGTACAGCCGACTTCAATATAAGTTATTAAGAATAACTCAAAAACTATTGGTCTGACCTTGATCATTCATATGGGACCACGCGAGAAGTATCAGCTTTCAAATAAAACAAGAATCTTCGAAATCGGTTCACCCAGTAAAAAGTTATGAGGTAACACACATAAAAAACATATAGTCGAATTGAGTACCGTCTCCTTTTTGGAAGTCGGCAGAAAAATAGTAAAATTTAAGAAAGGCGTTTGAACCGCTAATATAAACAGGTAATTTTTTTATAGGATAAGGGTGACAAATGAGCACACAGTCCACCTGATGGTAAGTGATTGCTGCGTCCCATAGACATCTACATCTATTCTCTATTACAAATCAAAATGCAGATGCTTTGTCACTTGTGAGGAATAAGATGGAATGCCTCATTTCCAGTAAAAAGGGTGTCCGGTTCTCTACACTCACCATATGAAACACAGCAACGTTCAGCTGCTATTTTACGCTGGCATTCTGTGAGAGCGTGGTCCTTCCCCGGTCGAGCCGACCCATTCGTGCTGCAACTATACTACTAATATAGCTGCAACATGCCTCTACCACATATAAAAGTAACGTAATTGTATTACGTTAAAAATGATAGTGTATTAATTTTTTTTTATTCTAAAATAAATAATCTTTATTTACATAATACTTATTTTATCTACAATACTAAAAACTATAATAATAATTAAAAAAAAAAAAACTAAAACTAGAAACTTAAATATATTATATATATATATATTATATATGTATTAATTAGTATTAATAGTCTGAATTTGATTTTGTTTTCATGTTTAGTCACTTATTGCCTTAGCTTTCTAAGTTGCTTATGATGCATATGCTGTTGAAGTTCAAGTCATACTTGTTGTTGTATTATGAGTGAACGATTACTGCCAAATACTTAGATTAAATCTTGATAATGATAATTTTCTTTTTAAACCGGAGACATTTTTCCTGCTAATGAGGCATTCAGTCTTAGTCCTCAGGGATGAAAACGCATCTGCATTTATATCCTTAATTGAAGATGTTGAAATTATAGGCTACAGCATCCACTATGAAATCGTTTGTCAATTATAAGTCTGTAAAAATGTTATTGATTATGATACCTCTATGACTGAGGTCCGTATCACCAACAAGGAGGTTCTTAAAACCTTGCGAAGTCTAGACGTGAATAAAGCTAGTGGACCAGATGGTATACCAGCTATAGTCCTAAAGGCTTGTGCACCTGAGTTGTCTCCTGTGTTGACACGCTTGTTCCGCCTCTCATTCAGGACTGGAATAGTGCCTAAATCTTGGAAGCTGGCCAATGTGCAGCCTGTTCCTAAAAAAGGTAGCCGTACCGACCCTGCCAACTATCGGCCAATTTCAATTACCTCCATACTCTGCAAGATTATGGAGCGTATATTGAACGCCCACCTTATGGCATACCTAGAGCAAAATGATCTCCTCAGTGATCGCCAGTACGGGTTTCGCCGAAATCGATCAACTGGGGACCTTCTAGCGTATGCCACTCACATATGGGGCGAAGCCCTCGAGAACAGTGGTGAAGCACTTGCTGTTTCCCTAGATGATGTTTCGAAGGCTTTTGACAGGGTTTGGCACGCTAGTCTATTAGGCAAGCTTTCAGGGTACGGCTTATCCCCTGGCCTAATTGTCTGGGTGAAGGACTTTCTGCGTGAACGGTCTCTCCGGGTCGTCGTTGATGGCTGCTCATCCAATACTGTGACGACTAACGCCGGTGTTCCTCAGGGGTCCGTTCTCTCCGCAACTCTCTTTCTGCTGCATATAAATGATCTGCTCATTCCCGGTGTCTATGGGTATGCAGACGACAGCACAGTTGTGGAGAGATACCAACCTAACCAAGCGCCCGGGCCAGTCGGGATCAAATCCAGTCAGAAAGAGAGGCTATGGTTGAGCGTGTGAGTCTCACACTACAGGCAGTCTCCGAATGGGGCAATGCCAATCTCGTGAGATTTAACGCCTCCAAAACACAAGCGTGTCTTTTTACCGCTAAAAGGAGCCCGCTCACCTTGGCTCCTACTTTCCGGAATGTATCCTTGGAGTACACTGACCGCCTTCAGTTGTTAGGGATTGAATTTTCTCCGAACCTAAACTTTGGGCGGTTCATTGAGTCCAGAGCCAAAGCAGCCGCAAGGAAACTTGGTATCCTTCCAAGGGTGCGGCGGTACTTCACGCCGGGGCAGCTTCTTACCCTATATAAAGCCCAAGTCCGGTCGTGCATGGAGTACTGCTGTCACATATGGGCTGGTGCTGCAAAATGCCACCTGGCAGCATTGGAGTCAGTGGAGAGACGTGCTAAGAGGCTCATTGGTGACCTTGATTTGGTTGAAACCAATCTTGTCAGCCTTGAGCACAGGCGCAGAGTAGCCAGTCTCTCGGTATTCTATAGGATGCATTTCGGTGAGTGTGCGCAGGAATTACACGCCTTAATTCCTCCCTCTCCTTTCCACCATCGGACAACTAGACGGTCGGCGGGTCTTCATCCCTTTGTTGTCGATATTCCACGCATTAGAACCAAACGGTTTGCTTCGTCTTTTGTAATGCGTACAGCAAAGGAGTGGAATAATTTGCCGGCGTCTATCTTTCCATCCGAATACAATCTAGGCGTCTTCAAGGCAAGAGTGAATAGGCTTTTGTTACGATAAGACAGTGCGATTTACCATCTAAGGCTGCATCACCACTTACCACCAGGTGGGATTGTGGTCAAGCACTGGCTTATAATAAGTAAAAAAAAAAATCCCATGGACGATGTCAACCACGGCTTTATTTCGAAATATGCTACAAGCTATCTATTGCGGGGAAGATAATATAGTGTCACATGTCTAAGCATAGGCACTCACTCCTTCTAGTGATCGTATATATTCAGGATCGACTGTTAATTGCTTTTCCAAATCTTATAAAGTTTATACAAAAATACTGTAAATTGGTAAATACGGCGTAATATGAAAGAATATTAGGTCTGAGGCCTATGTTTAGCAGTGGACCTTTGATAGGCTGTAAAAATAACGCTAACGGAGTAATATTTGTCAAAAATCAAAGTCTTAGTCTAGATATATATATATACACAGGTCATAAGTATTGTCACACAGTAAAAACTTTTCTTTTGGAATGCTGGCCACAAAAAAGTTTATTGAATTCTAATTTCGTATTATTCATGAAAATAAAACTGTATACTTTTTAGAATTTTACTCATTTTTAAATATGGAGTGAACGCTTAAAGAAGACCGTGTTGCAGTTATTGCGTTGCATCGTTGCGGTTACGCGCCAATTCAAATTTTTGACATACTGAAAAATTTTAATATAACCAAAAGATTCGTTTATCGTACCATCAAACGGTACAATGAAGACTCTAGTGTAGATGATAGGTCAAGAAGTGGTCGCCCTCGGTCTGTTAGTACTCCAGCAGTGATAAAAGCTGTGAAGGCGAAGGAAGAATTCAAAGAAATCCCAAACGTAAGCAGAAACTGTTGGCCCTTCAGATGGGGTTAAGCAGAACCACGGTGAAAAGGGTGTTAAATGAAGACTTAGGGCTTCGGGCATATCGAAAAAAAGCAGGTCATCGTTTGAATGCTCGTCTAATGGACCTGAGACTGAAGAGATGCCGCGCTTGGTTGAAGCGGTACGCGGGAAAAAAATATCGGGAAATTCTTTTTTCGGATAAAAAAATTTTTACCGTAGAAGAGAGCTACAACATACAAAATGATAAGGTGTACGCACATAGTAATGAAGAAGCGAGCAACCGTATTCCGCGTGTCCAACGAGGTCATTTTCCATCCTCCCTACCATACCATGGTTGAGAGTTTCTTATTGGGGCTTAACAGAGGTACATTTTTGTGAGAAAGGTGTAAAAACGAATGCAGTTGTGTATCAAAATACAGTCCTGACGAACCTTGTGGAACCTGTTTCTCATACCATGTTCAATAACAGGCACTGGGTATTCCAACAAGATTCTGCGCCAGCTCATAGAGCGAAGAGCACACAAGACTGGCTGGCGGCGCGTGAAATCCACTTCATCCGGCACGAAGACTGGCCCTCCTCCAGTCCAGATTTGAATCCGTTAGATTACAAGATATGGCAACACTTGGAGGAAAAGGCGTGCTCAAAGCCTCATCCCAATTTGGAGTCACTCAAGACATCCTTGATTAAGGCAGCCGCCGATATTGACATGGACCTCGTTCGTGCTGCGATAGACGACTGGCCGCGCAGATTGAAGGCCTGTATTCAAAATCACGGGGGTCATTTTGAAAAAACTTTAGTGTCATAAGAATCTATGTTTTGTTAAGTTCATTTTGGTATATAAATGGTTACATAATGAATAAACTTGTTTCAATTATTTTATTTTAAACATGTGACAGAATTTATGACCTGACTAGGTATATATATAAATAAATAAAATTGAAGTGTTTTTTGTAATGTCAAAAGAACAACTTTTACTAAATGCATATGAAAGTATATGTTTTCGGTAATTATAACAAAACACAATTTTTAAAATTTTTGTCTGTCTGACTGTTTGCTTGTTTGGACCGATTTTGACGGAACTTTTACGGGCAGATAGCTGATTTTATAAGGAGTAACTTAGGTTATTTTTGTTTTTGACGAAGAATTAGTGTTACGCGCAAAAAAATTAAAACACATGAAATCCAATCGTAATAAACTAAAATAAGCGATCATGCAAGCGAAATCGCGTGAAACAACTAGTTTGGATATATGAATAGTAATCGGTTATATCAATATCACTATTTCTAACCTACGCGTGCCCGATGTATCGCTTGCACGATATAGGATCGAAGGTAAGGAATGCAATGTCACAGACAAGCATACAATGAGGGCTAATAATCTTCCACTCACCAGATGTCGCTAGTTACGACTGAGGTAAAGTTTTTTGTTACACAGTGTTAGTTAATTGAGAAATTAGTTTTAAATAATAGTTTACCATTATCTAGAGTATTATATTAATACACAACACAATGCATCAGTGGTTTGATTTTTAGTTTTTTGCACTTTATAAAAAAAATTTTTAAATAATCGGCTTGTAGTTATATTTATAGTTTGGTTTATTTATTTCTAATGTAATTAATATAAAATATTACTAATAATACAGAAAGAAACCTTAAAGATTACATTTTCCTAAGAAATTATCGTCTCCGCTATGAAAGATAATAAATATAAAAAGAATAGAAATATTTGACATATTTTACCTCACTGTAAAGTGGCGCCGCCCTGGTGGCAGAAAAAGTTGTGGATGCCCTCATTATAACGCAACCATATTCAATAAATAATAGTATTTGTTTTTGTACACACTAAAATGGTGTTTTTTGGCTAGTCGAACTTAATATCCATGACGTTCCGTTACAGCATATTAGCCGAACATAGCCCCCCCCCCCCCATAGATAGCATCACAGGGGGGATACTTGCCATAGCTGCCACGCTTTGCAAGCGGGTTGGCAACCGCAGTTTTTTATTTTAAGTTGTTATCAGGAAGACGCTGCTGCCCGTCTCCTGATTTGTTTCCCTCTGTCGTCTCTTACGACACCCTCGGGATGATATGGAGTAGTAGATATTCTTAAACCATCACTACATGGTAACCATTACACAGTCGAAACCAATAAAGCACTGGCATATAATAGTAGCAAAAATATATAGAAGAAGAAAATAAGAGTTGTGTTAGTAAAGATTTAAAATTTAGAACCCGGTTTTAGCCAAGTTTCCACAATATCAACAGTTACATGGCGTTACACCAAGGCGTTATGAAAATAGAGATTCATGATCGTTAATCATATAGTTTTTTATTCAATTCGCTATGAATAGTTTCAAAATCCGCCATATTTGAAACAGAAATGAAAATGTGAAAAGTATGCACGTATAGTATCAGTTCTGGGAACCTTAATTGAATAAAACGAAAACGTAGTAGTAATAATAACGTAGAAACGCTACGACGTAGTACTACGCTACGACGTAGGCGGCATGGCAGCATGTTTTGTTGACCCCTTACTTAGCGTTGTCAAGGCGAAATAAGCACCTTATTTTGTGAAACTGAATAAATAAAGTAATTTGAAATTGGCTTGTTTTCCTTGTTTTAAGATTTTCAGATAAACAGAATGTTGCTAAGGAAAATAACTATACGCTGCTCGTCAACTTTTCCAGGAAGACATTGTAATTACATGATTATTATACTTATTACAGGACTAATCTCTTTACGATGAATGTTGATGATTTATAGCCAATATCTAGGCGACCTGATAAGTCATGCGGCAAGTAGAATCTAGCTGGTGGCTCAAGACTTTTGTGGCATTCCTTGGGGCGACCTATATTCAGCCATAGACTGTGGCATGATGATGATGATTATCGTCAGTGTACTTTTGTTATTTTAGTGAAAGTTTATTGATGCTTTTGTTATAGCTCCTAGGGACGGATTGTTTTCGGGTTCATTTTGCTTTTTTTATAGGATCGGGTGACAAACGAGCACACAGTCCACCTGATGGTAAGTGGAGACCATTTTTACTGGAAAAAGACATTCCATCTGTCTTTGTTTGCGAATCAAAATGCAGATGCATTGTCATCCGTGAGGACTAAGATGGAATGCCTCTTTTCCAGTAAAAAGGGTCTCCGGTAAATGCTCCATCGCTGCTGGTGAAACTAATTTAAACTTGGTGACTATGGCAATTATTATTCTCCCTATGAGGCAATCTATGGGAGTGGCGTACGTTCAGCAGTGGATGTTGATTGACTGTAATGGTAACGCTAGTGGATGGAAGGATGGTAACATAAGTATGGTGGCTTTTCTACGATTAAAAAAAAGGGAAACATCGACAAAACTACCCGCAGTTAAGGCCAACATACTGTACTAAAATTATTACAGTTATTATAAAATGTAGCGTAAAAACAAGAAAATAACTTACAAGATCATAAGAAAATGATTCGTGTTTTCCTTGGTCGTGCTATTTTTGACCCAGTTTCATTTCCTTAAAATTGTAACGATCTTTCTTGGATAGGGGTCATTAAACTCTCTAGAAATAATTTGGCATAAATAAATTCTGTTTTTATTTTCCATTTCACCTGATTTGTGAATGAAAATATTAACAGTTACATTTTTATTCAAAACAAGGTTCCTACGTTACCATATTTTTTTATAGAATAAGGTGACAAACTAGTACAGAGTCCACCTGGTGATAAGTGGACACTGTGGCCCATAAACATTATCATTTATCCTCCACTAAAAATCAAAATGCAGATACATTGTCACCCTTGAGGACTTCAATGAATGCCTCATGTATAGGTATGTATAGATGCAGCGTGAACCACGTAAAAATCATTGACTAAATACTCATTAAATTGTCTACATTTTTTTTTATAGGATAAGGGTGACAAACGAGCACACAGTCCACCTGATGGTAAGTGGTTGCTGTGGCCCATAGACATCTACATCTATCTTCGATTACGAATCAAAATGTATATGCGTTGTCACCCGTGAGGACTAAGATGAATGAGGACCTCGTTTCTAGTAAAAAGGGTCTCCGGTTCTCTACAGTCACCATACGAAACACAGCAGCGTTAAGCTGCTATTTTACGCTGGTACTCTGTGAGAGCGTGTTCCTTCCCCGGTCGAGCCGACCCATTCGTGCTACAACCATAATATAGCTGCAGCATGGCTCTACCACGTAACGTACATCTTCCTTATGAGCCGCTAGAAGTTCACTGCTGGACATTTGAATCACTTGTTATAGGGAATATTTACAGTAATAGTCTCTATTGGCAGGTGAAATGACATTCGCAGCATCAGACGCCATGAACCTTTGATTTGGAGTAGCTTAAACGAGTGGTTAATCTAAAAATCTTGAGGCTTCCGACAGATGGTGACACCATCAGCCTTAACATTTTTTTTAAATACAATATTCTTTTACATGCGGTTGTCAAGTAGAAATCGCTTAACGATATTACCACCGTTTGTAGTTCATAAGTTTTCCGTTATTGTAACAACTTTATGTTTAAATGCAATAAAGAGCGTCCATCTATCTATTTTTGACATACCTTTTGAGCGAGGTGGACGCGCCCAACAATCGTGCCTTGCATGTTATTGGGTACATACTTTCTAAATAAACTTGTTTCCTTATTGTTTAGAACTCTTTTGATAAATTTCGAAGTATTATAAATGAAATGTTTGAAAAAAGTACTTTGATATTGACATTAAATGAATTTTAATTGTAAGTAGGTAGAATAAATATATAGATATAAAAGATACAATGACATTTATTAGTGAATTTATTTTGCTTTCTATATGAATATTTTATTTATTTATTTTGTTCAACATTATTTTCAGATCTTTTTGACATTGATATGATTATTATTTTATTAGATATATATTTATTTGATTGGCCTATAATTGGCTGTTATGTACCTACATATAACCATTTATGAATTATTGTCACTAATAATTCCTAAATGGTTATATAAATAATGTATAAAATAAAACAAAAATAAGGAGTAGTTTAGTAAGGCTTAGCAGTATAATAAGGAAATTACATTATATAATTTGTACATAATTTATTGTTAATGAATAAAGAGATTGATTGATTGATTGAATGATGAAAAATTTTATAAGTCTTTTTAATTAATTTAATTGCAGCAATCGATTAGGCATGGTGAGGCCGTGTAGTGGCGGTGTAGGAATATCCGCTACCCCATATCGTCCCGTAGGAGTTGTATGAGGCGACAGAGGGAAACTGAGACAGGGGACTGGCAGCAACATCTTCCTGATAACACTCAAAACAATAAAAAACTGCGGTGGCCAATTACTCGCCTACCAAGTGTGGCAACTATGGCAAAATCCTTCCTATAAGGCAATCAATGCGAGAGCCTATATTCAGCAGTGGACTTTTATAGGCTGTAATGGTTTTTTTGTATATTATAGAATAAGGGTGAAAAACGAGCACACTCCACCTGATAGTAAGTGGTTGCTGTGGCCCATAGACATCTACATCTATCTTCGTAATGTTAATCGATTTATAATTTGACTCTCATAACTTTGATAACAGGCTATGTATCATTTTTATTAGTTTTTGTAATTTTCTGAATTATTAATCACCAGGGCGGCGCGGCGCCATTTTATAATGAGGTGTAATATTTGACAGATTTCATAGCGGGGATGTTAATTTGTTCAAAAAACGTAAAGGTCAATTTCTTTTTGTACCATAAGTTATATTTATTTATATTAATTAGATTTAAAATAAATTAATCAAACCACATATATTCATAAAAGTAGAAAAATTAAAAAAAGTTAAAAGTGTGCAAAAACTTAAAGAACAAACCACTGAGGCATTTTTTTGTGTGTTACTATATATGTATACTATATACTATAGAAACTGATAAACTTTTATTTCAAACTAACTTCTCAATTAAATGACTTCAAAAAACTTCACCTCAGTGTCAACTAGCGACATCTAATGAGTGGAAGATTATTTGCCTTCACTGACTGCTACAATTATACTACTAATATAGCTGCAGCGTGGCTCTACCATGTGTGAATGTATGTACTTATCTAATCTTATAAACTTTTTGGATGGATACTTCTTTAAGCTTTTAAAATGTTTGTGAGGAAATAAATAAATCTTAAAGTCGCTTCTTTCGACACACGCGGGAAGTAATGAGCTGAGGATGTTCTAAAGCCACCACCACGTGACACTACATTATCTGTACTGGTACAAATATTATATACTCCTAATTTAAAATTAAAAATGTTGTACAACCGGCTTTATTTATTTATTATTTTATTTTTATTTATCGTCACGCACAATCCCTGACGGGGTAGCCAGAGAGAACAGATCGCCAAGTGTCACGATCCTTACATACCTCTTTCGCTTCTTTCAGATTCATTATCTTCTTCATACATGCACGTCTAGGTATCCGAGTACTCTTGACCCTCCCCTCTTCGAGCAATTTGCTCACATGGTCTTCGAAAGTTAGTCTCGGTCTACCTCGACACCTTTTAATATTAACTTTCGCGCTATATATTTTCTTCACCATTCGGTCTTCACTCATTCTCTCAACGTGCCCAAACCATCGAAGCACGCCCTTATCAATTTTTGTGATAAGGTCATCTTTCAAACCTGCCATATTGCGAATCTCTTCGTTTCGCTTTTGGTCAGCCATGGTGACGCCGCACATTTTTCGAAGAGATCGCATCTCCACTGCATTCAACTTGCTTTTATGCTTCTTCTGGCATACCCAGGTTTCGCTGCCATATAACAAAGTCGGTACCAACACTGCGTTATGTATTGCAAGGCGTGCACTCTTCACTACGCCTTGCCTTTTGACTAACGCAGTCAAGGCACCATTGACTTTTTCCCGGCAGCGACACGCCTGTCCACATCTAAATCACATCTTCCATCCCGGCTAAAAGCACTCCCCAAGTATACAATTTCATTTACCTGTTCTAGACATTCCTGATTTACCCATATTTCACACTTCGTTCTCTCTTCGTCCCTTTCAAATACCAGAACCTTAGTTTTATTAGCATTCAAGCGGAGACCTTTAATACAACCGGCTTTAATATAGTTATTAACGATAACTCAAAAACTACTGGTCAGACCTTGATCAAACTTATTTAGGACCACATGATTCTTTTTTCTTTCAAATTCACATGATGATTCTTAATAATTTATATTAAAGTCGGTTTTACAACATTTTTAATTTTAAATCATTTGGGATGGTTTTGGATAAGGAACGATTCTTTGTACTGACATGATTTCCATTACTCATAACGTTTTCACATACTGTGACATTAAAGCAGACGTCCAGCTATGAGTTGACAATCTAAAACTTCAAATTTTATTGTGTATATTTTAGTGTTATGTAAATAAATGTGTTATACGTTGACGTTAATCTTACATTGGCATTTTCTCTGACACTGTTACATTATTAATTATAAACTTCAAAGCTTTTATTACTTAATTGTATTCCTGACTTTTAAAATATATTATTTACGTGTTTTAAATTATTTTTACAGGTACTGTCACCTACAGGGAAAACATAAATAATATTTAACAAAATAAAGCGATTACACAAAATATGAAATATATGTGAGCTGTATGATACATTTGTCCTTTGTCTATCTTTCTTATCTTCTGAAAAAAATATGAAAGCGCATTTAAATTCTCAATAATAATAAAACTTATAAAAGTTGAAAATCATTTTATTAACAAACTAGGCGCACTAGGCTATTGATATGAAATAGGGAATCAGTTGATGTAATTCTGAACATAATAAAAAAAACGGTTTCGATACGTCAATTTTATCGGGAGTTATCGTGACCACATGCAAAATCAACATCCGGACGTCGACTTAAATTTTTTTTCAAACCGTTTTTTTTAAAAGTAGTAATATGAAATGATTGTTTAGAAAATATCAGATGGATTAATTAGAGTGTTTTCATGATATACGGCTAGTCATATTATCGTATAAGTGCAATATTGGTGTATGATAGAGGCATTATAAGAACACAAATTGCTTGACTTTGACGTGTCGAGAGTCAAGCACTACCTAATAACTATTCGCGTTATGAGGCGTGCAATATATTAGCGTTCAATCTAATGTGTTTAACAAGATTTTTTTTATTACGTGGTAGAACCATGCTGCAGCTATATTAGTAGTATAGTTGTAGCACGAATGGGTCGACTCGACCACGGAAGGACCACGCTCTCACAGAATACCAGCGTAAAATAGCAGCTTAACACTGCTGTGTTTCGTATGGTGAGTGTAGAGAACCGGAGGCCCTTTTTACTGGAAATGAGGCATTCCATCTTAGTCCTCACGGGTGACAACGCATCTACATTTTGATTCGCAAACGAGGATAGATGTAGATGTCTATGGGCCGCAGCAACCACTTACCATCAGGTGGACTGTGTGCTCGTTTGTCACCCTTATCCTATAAAAAAAAAGCAAAGCAGAGATAATGTTAGTATTTCTAGGAAGGCGAATCGGGATCCATTTGAGGCTTTATGATGTGACTATGAATTTATCTTTATTTTGAATGCGCTCAAGCTTATTAAGCTACTCCTCAGGATTGTCAAGATAGAAAATAATATCAGCATAGTCAAGGATATGTTGAAGTATAGAAAATTTCGTAATATACGTAAAGCTCATAATGCTGCAAACATTTTTCTGCCAACCTCATCAACCTGTGAGGTTCAAAATCGGGAGTCGATATATAATCTATATTTAAGTTTCATAGTGTAAGGAATTGCAGTTGAATATTATAGGTGGTAAGCACAACCATATAGCAAATAGATATAGAACTATGGATAACAATTTATTTTGACTACGTCGTTAGTGTAGTGTTCGTTAGCGCGACGGCCAATCAAGAGGGTTCGAATCCTATATTGGGCCAAAAAAAAAATCAGTTATTGTGATTTCCTGTTAAAAAATTCTCGGTAGCAGCCCGGTGTCAGAAATTTGGCTGTGTACCGTCCCATCAGAATATGATGGTGAGGGAATAAGTACACCTGTGCTTGGGCATACACTTAGGCACTATAATCCTGTCCTGCGCAGATTAATGCTGACCTCCCTGACCGAAATTCGGTCTATAGAACATTATGAATGACAATAGCTTTAGTTTTCTTAGGATCATTAAACCATAATACTTCCTCCAGTTAAATGTAATTATTTTCTTCAGTTATTCAAAACAGGTTATTTTATTAGTCGTAGACCCTTTTCGAGGATAGCGATTTCATGAGGTTGTGACCGTTTTCGAGTGGATTCTAAATACAAACAAAAACTGACTCTCTTATTTTGTTCTTAAGAACGCAAATCTTAAAGCGTAGTCGCTCTTTGGCCATCGGAACCACATCGCAACTAAGACAGCACAAACGTATAGAGCGTTTCCAGTATAAAGTGTAACGGCAAAGCCCGATATCCGATCGCGCCGACATATGTAAAGACAATTCTATATTGTGCTCATTTCAACATAATGCATAAACATATATGTTGGAATGTAGGCGTCACATCAGCCCCCCTGATTAAAAATCATGACATGCGCAGAGTAATTTAAAAACTAGCGGAGGCTGGGTTAATTTTTAAGTATTGATCAAAAATTGCGTATATGCACACACTGGTGTTGTGTCGGTAGGGTGGTGGGTGGAGAGGGTTGGCAGCCCTTCTCCGTGCGTGAATTAGAATTTTTTGTTGGAAATTTGTCATTAGAAAGTTTCTTTGTTAATGTACGGGTTGGTTTTCATTTTTCGCTCATGTTTTAGCTTTTTTCTTTGTTGATTGCGTTTGCGTTCGGTGGGCTGCGGTTTGCTAAATTTGTTACTTAAGCTTTTGATTATATTTATCTTTTTTAAATACAAATTCAAACCCTTCACCGTATTCAGTTCGAAAACAATTCTCTTAAAGTTTTTGTAAGGTATAATTAAGATATTAAATTAGTCATACCTTTATGAACGATTTTTTTTACTATTCAAACTGAATCACACCATTTTTTTTAGTATTTTAATTGTGAATGTGAGGAATAGGGTGAGAAATTATGTGTGTGTATGCAAGGCGATGTTGTTACCGGTATCAAGAACGAATGCTTTGGTACATGTAAAAATAATGAATGACGAAAGAATGACAAGGAAAATTTATACTGCAGAAGACAGAGTCCGCAAGAGACGCCTTAAACGAAATTTAAATGACCAAGTTTGCGATATATTGAAGATGGGACCAATTAAGAGTACCCCTAACTGGCGTGCATATATGCGTAGATATATGAAAGTAAAAGAAACGAATGTGCGTTAGGATAAAATATGCTGTTGTGGTGTGGGTCACGGATTCGATCCCGCACCGAGGAAGCATTGGTATGGCCTGAAAATAATTGTATCGCGTCCGGGCGTCTATCCGTGTGTAATTTATGTTAAAGTTAATGTTACAGCCTATTTACACGTCCCACTGCTGGGCACAGGCCTCCTTTCATTTCTGAGAGGGTTTTAGGGCAAGGAAAGGACCGCCACGCTGCCCCAATGCGTGTTGGCGAACTTCACATGACTTCGAAATATATATTTCTTTTCTTATTTGTCACACATGCAGGTTTCCTCACGATGTTTTCCTTCACCGAGCACGTGGTAAATCAGCACTAAAAATTGCAATTAACAATTTCATTGGTGCCGGTGGGGATTGAACCCGTGTTTCTCGCGTACTGTGAAATTTACAGCGAGCGCTAACCATCTGGGCTACCACGGCTTTGCAGCTACCATCATTTTCACTTATGTATATAAAATGAATCCTCAAAGATGTGTAATAAACAAGTCACCAATACTTATGTACGTCATTATCATTATGCTCATCATCATCTTCTTTATAACGTCCTGCTAGAAGCCCAATTCTGAATATTATCTATACTAATATAAAGTACAAATATGAACATATATTTCTTTAAGTTAATTCTTGATATTTATTCAATTTATTATTTACTACGATCTAATTTTATAAAATAAAATCATTTGATTATATCAAAACCATTTATTGCAGGCGGTCTTTAAGCCTGGCATTCAGCTTAACACTAAGTTTGTAGGTCGTTTGTTAAAAAATCAACCCTCCACAGATAAGTGGGTGGGAAAGGGAACTGACGTGCGCCTTATTTTCTCATGACATTTGCAGTGCGTGTCTTCTTAACAACCTTCTCAGGGTGCCGGAGATGAGGTGACATGTAGAGTTGATGTAATACAATTTAAAAAGTATATTATAGTATATTGTTTAAAATAAAAATACATTTTTTTAATTATTAGGCGATATTTTAGAAGACTTGTTTATTTCTCGATTTATTATGGCATTGGCTACAAATATTTTCGCCAAAAATGTACATCAAACGATGTCTAACGGGAGTGTAAATAAAAAAAAAAACATAAATATATAATATAGATATTATTTTATTTAGAAATAAGTGTCCAGATGTTGATATAAACCTAAAGTTATTTTGTCTGTATAGTCGCTTTGAGATACTGCCCAATTCAATCGTCTGCTGGCTTCAGCTGCCATCCAACACTCCTTAAAATATGGCAAGGTGACACATCCACATATTGTGAAGATATTTGTTAACAAATATCATATAGCATGTATTACATCATTTGAAGTGTTATTTTGGACTTAAGGGCTTGCATTTAAGAAAATAAATATACCCGTTCGCTGTCGTTCTCTTTTTTTTTTTCAAAGTTTTGATATTTAGTTTTGCCAGCTATATTTTAATGCCTAATACTTTTTGCAAAAAAAGTTTTAGTTTTTATTTTAATTTGTTTTTTTTTTAAATACTTCTATATTGTTTCTTATAAAACGTGCAACGGCTTAATTCATCGAAACTCCCAAAAATCTGTTTCTAAAGCAAAATTATTAAAAACTTGATATTAATATTACAATTTTGTTACTACAAGTTTTAAATATATCTTCATACAGTGTATACTATATTATGTTGTAATTGAAAATCAAAACGGATTTCTTTAATTTTATACCTATCGCTTTCAAAATAAAATACAATTTTCAATAAATGATTTTACTTCTTAACAAAATGTAAAGTTACTCCGTTTAAATACAGAACGATTTTGAGTACTTTAGTGAAGCTAGATGCCAGCAGTTTAACTCTAACTTTGCCTAAGAGATACATTCATGTACCCCAGACTTTAATCAAAATACTAGGTAGTATAAGAATCGCTAAAAGTTTTCAACCTCGACGCTTGTGCATATTTACAATAGCTTATAAAATTTTATAGAGGATGTTTATAATTTTGCAATACATAAACAAAGACAACTGTTTAGCATCACGAATCTAAGAGTTAATAGAATTCCACAATCATACTGTGTTAATAGAAAAATAATGAAAATAGAGACTACTATTGAAAAATGGAAATTTTAACAGCGTTCTAGTATTTGATCTACATGGTACGTTTGGAGAATGAACAAAAGTAAAACGATTTTTAGATGGATTTAAGATTTCGTACGTGGTAGAGCCGACTTGTAGCTATATTATGCTTATAGCATGAATGGGTCGGTTCGACCGGGGAAAGACCAGGCTCTTACAGAATACCATCGTAAAATAACAGGTAGATGCTACTGTGTTTCGTACGGTGAATGCAGAGTACCGTAGAGCTTTTCCTACCGACTTCAGAAAGGAGGAGGTACTCAATTCGACTGTATGTTTTTTTTTGTGTGTGTTACCTCATAACTTTTTTCTAAGTGAATCGATTTCGATCATTCTTTTTTATTTGAAATCTGGTGCTTCTCATGTGGTCCCATATACATTTGATCAAGGTCTGACCGATAGTTTTTGAGTTATTCTTAATAATATATTGAAGTCGGTTCTACAATTTTTTTTATTTTAAATTATTTACTGGAACAGAGGCATTCCATCTTAATCCGCAGATGTGACAACGCATCTGCATTTTGATTTTCAATCCAGTATAGATGAAGATGTCTATATATCGGCCACAGCATCCACTTACCATCAGGTGGTCTGAATGTTCGTTTCATCATCATCATCATTACAGCCTTTCATAAGTCCACTGCTGAACATAGGCCTCCCCCAAGAAATGCCACAAAGCACGGTCCTGAGCCACGTGCATCCATCGACTCCCTGCATGTCTTACCAGGTTGTCACACCATCTAGTGAGGGGTCGCCCTACACTTCGCCTACCGGTACGAGGCTGCCACTCGAGAACCTTTCTTCCCCATCGGTTGTCGGTCCTTCGAGCTATATGGCCGGCCCACTGCCACATCAGCTTACTAATCCGTTGGGCTATGTCGGTTACTCTGGTTCTACTGCGTATATCCTCATTTCTAAGTTTATCACGCAGAGAAACCCCGAGCATAGCCCTCTCCATAGCTCGCTGAGCGACCTTGAACTTCCTCATAATGTTCGTTTGTTACCCTTATTCTATAAATAAATGATAGAATTTGAGATTATATAAAAGTTTAATTTAAATGTGGTACACACACTGCCTTTACCTGCCGTAGTTTAGTTGGGTGCAATAGCTTCTTAAATGTCAGCCTAGTATTGCCGATACTAGGCTGACATAACACAGTGTAGAATGGAGTGACTTCAACTCAATGGTTTCTTTCTTTGAAATATATATTTTGTTTTCTTCATTGTTAATAATGTCGTAATTATACCAACAGTGCACATGAAAGTGACATTTATATCAAAAGTATTTAGGGCTGATTTTCCGTTCATCATATTAAAGTTATCCATCAATAAATTATAACCTGACTGAATATAAAAGTGAAACAAAATAACTATTTTATTTAAACATCTGTAGTTTTTAATTTGTTCATGTTTAATCTTAACTTTTGAATATTTGAAAATTTGAAATGACTACTTTCAAGCTTAATAGTAACTACTAGCCGAAATATCACTTATATTTTTATATTATGTATAGTATCTATGTGAGGGTAATATGGTTATCCGGTTAATATTGTCACTTTCTTATAACTCATACACTACAGCCGTGTCTGCATAGTTGGTTCTGTGATACGAATAGTTCTTCATCAATCAAATAATAAAAGATCAAAAGGGTGCTATCGATGCCATTATGACAGTTGACATTATGGTAAATATTTTAATCGATTTTAGTATTGTGTAGTGCATTAGTTTTTTTTAAGTTGATATTTCGGAATATTCCTAATTATTGCCAATGCTTGTTTGCTATTTTTTATTTAAAATATTAGTTATAGTATACAGCTTTGTGTTTTTGTTTCTATCCTCTTCCTAGTTTTGGTTTTATAGGGCGGCAAAGCTTAAGGTGACCATATTACCCTCACGTACCTTATAATATATATTATGCTTCGATAACCGTCCGGAACTTTCAAACTGGTCGTCAGATACCGATGAATAGGTCTTAGTTGATTTGCACAGGCATCAAAAATTATACGACATGACGTCACCATGCCGTTACAGACTAATAGAGTCCACTACTGAATTTAGGTCTCCCTTAGGGTTGGATACCGCAGATTTTAGAATTTTAGTCGTTATTGGGAAGACGCCGTTTCCCTCTGACAACTTCTCTGGGTAGTGGATATTCTTACACCGCCACTACACGCTGATACAGGGTAAATATGAAACACATAACAATACATGGTATAACAGGGTAATTAAGAAAATTAATAAGTAATATGTTACATATATTTGTAAATAAAATATATAATATTATACTATATTTATGGTAAATAATAATAGATCATCTAGACATGTTGTTTTAATAATAGTTGACTTATTTATACGTTATTTTGAAATGAACATTACTCTGAAATTCCGCATCGTAGACAAAATTGCATTGGCTTCTAAACTGCACATATTTCCGCTAAATGTGGCTATTGTGGAGGCTTGACCTGATTTAAAGGAATCCTGTAACGAGATTGCTTCTAATTTGGCACAGCTTTGACAGATTAAAAATATATGTAAGTATTTCGTGCCAGGGAAGTTAGCGAGATGTAATTTTTTTAGAGTAGATAAAAAAATATGTTAAAGATTCCATCATTATCATATCTAACATTTTTACCCCTACTATCATATTATTTTACTAGGTGGTAAGACTCGTTTTCTGTTTAGAAGTCGTTTGGGTAGGTACCACTCCCATAAGCGATTCTGCCGCCAACTGACAGTACGTACAATCTCGTGTTTCGGTCTAAAGGGTAAAGAGAGCCAGTAATCATGAGCTGTGAGACATACGGACATACTATCATAGTTCCCAGAGATGACGACGCATCTGTAGCTACAATATCCACTTACTACTGCTACAAGTCGCGGCATGTAAGTCTAGCGCTGAACGAAACGTGGAGGGGACGCGCACGAATTTAATTATCTGAATGCGGTTGGAGAGCCAATCAGCGCGTGCGAATGATACGCACGAGCCAATCAGCGCGACTTATGCGCAATAACGGTCACCGCTAGACTTTCGTGCCGCTACTCATACTGTACTACTACTGTAATTTATCAGCTAATTTTAATTACATTATAACTTGTTTTTTTTTTATTGATTTGTTATGATTTTTTTGGGTTGTAGAATTAATTTCTGTTTTGCGTAGTGTTGTTCATTCATTTACTTTAGTCACAGCGTTTTGGTTAGTTTGGTTTTGGTTATAAAATTCTAGCGATCCGCCCCGGCTTCGCACAGGTGATTTCTAGATATTTATAACAGCGCCACCTACCGGGACCAAATATGAATCTAAACAATCTAGAGACCCATTCACACACACACAAACAATTTCACCAAAATCGGTCGGCTAACGGACAGCAATTGATTTTTATATATAGAAATATCACATATCATTACTAGCCTTTTTATGTCCATTGCGCGAATTGCGAACGTATGCTATTTAAATCTTGAAAAGACTATCGCTGTGTGAATAACATTGCCACGTAATCAGAACGTTTTCCTGCTTCTAAAATTATGTCTGTTGTCTGTTATTACTAGCTTTATTTAACTTTGACAAGTCAATTATACGAAATACAATTCATTATTAAAAATATATAATTCATAAATTAATTAATCACATGTCTTTTTCAACCTGCGACGATAATTATCATTAACTACTAGAAGGCTACTAGAACGTCGGGAAGGCCAATTTCTAATCAAGAATCTGACCTTGAAATTATCACCAAAAACACTGACGCTCTAAGTGATTTATTCCGCATACATTTCATAAAACATGCTGCACATAAAAGTGGCCGTGTGTATATCCAATACCAACAGGTGGGCTGTGCGCCGTATTATCTCACTAAATTATAAAAATATTGCCCATATTAAACACACTGGCAATGCTGCCCATCATCAGTCTATGTGACTTACGTTTGGCATTTTTGGACATATTTTTTTGTAACATATTCCTTATTTAAATAATTACGCAAAAATTGATTTAGTGATTAGGAATATGATTTTGAAATATACGCAGATTTGTTTCAATTAATAATTTATATTTCCTATTGACATTTCATTTTTCAATTTCAATTTAAAACTAAATATGTACTAATGGTATTAATTAAAATATTCTGTGCTCAGATTAAGTCATCGGGGTTGTAATTCGCTTTCAAAGTTTGGACTGAATAAATTTAGAAATGTTTTTATTTTCAAAAGCCCGTGCCGTTAAGAAAACCGAACCGATTCCATTTAGAGCAGATAACACAATAGGCAACGGGAGGGTAGCACAAAATCGCACTAAACATCGCACAAACACCAGCATGTGAGGAATAATTTAAAAATACGCAAAATACGGCCACTTCTAACCGTGGGGACGCGGCGTACCCCACACCGCCTGTTTTACGTATTTTTCGGTATGCGTGGCAGGTGGCGACCCCCCTCGGGTGGTTCGTTAAAAAGCTCCCGAGTACGTAGTATTATAAAAGTTGCGCCTACCGCGTGTAAGTAGTGATGGTGTGAGGTAGTGGGGGTAGGGGGGTCCCACCTAGTTAGACAGTTAAAAGTATGCGGTATTAACGGAACGGAAATGAATATACGAGTAGGTAGATACGAGTTTTCGGGAGGCTGTGATGTGACGCCGCGGGTTAGGTTATGAGAATACTCCTGCCCGGTTTTATTTTGTTGGTTTTTATTTTTGATGTCGCAGTCGTTTTTGTTAGTCGCCCGCTGAGGGTCTCGCCTGCTTCTAACTTGGTATTTATGGTGTGATGAATCTTTAGATGACGTTTTGGCATTTGTTCTAGCTTATTCCTTATTTTATTTCACAGTCTGCAGAAAAATTAAGCAGTAAAACTTAAGTTGTTCTGTACAATTATACTTATGTACAACATAGTAATACAACATTAATTAGGAAACTTAAAATATGAATTCGCTTATTTAAGTAGTGTTTTAAATCTTGACAGATTTTCGATTGTTAGCTAAATTACACTTTTAAAATTTAGAAATATACTATTAGGATGGTCATTTGATTATAAATACAAAATATCATTACACTGGTATTGCAAAAATAAAAAATAAAAACTGTATCCAACTCCAACTGTATGTTTATACATGAATATATTTTTTATGGCAAACAATTATTATAGTAATCTTAATTTAAATTATTAATAAAAAGGTATGTAGTAAAATTAAAAATTTTGTACAGCCGACTTCTATATAAGTTATTTAAGAATAACTCAAAAACTATTGTTCTGACCTTGATCAAATTCATATGGGACCACACGAGAACTATCAGCTTCCATATAAAAAAAGAATCATCGAAATCGGTTCACCCAGTACAAAGTTATGAGGTAACACACATAAAAAAACATACAGTCGAATTGAGTACCGTCTCCTTTTTGGAAGTCGGCAGAAAAGGGTGTTTCGCCAAACTGAAATCCAAAGACATTAACATATAAAATGGCATACATACCGTGTAGTGACCATATAAGAGTATCGCTTATCGTGAATGTCGTAAGAGGTGACAGAGGGAAGTTGAACAAGAGATAGGCAGCAGCATCTCCTTGATAATAACTCAAAATAATAAAAAAACCGCGGTTGCCAACTCACCTGCCAAGCATGGCAACTATGGCAAAATCCCCACTCCACAATCATTCCCATTTTCAGCAGCGGACTTTTATAGGCTATAATAGTACCAGAGCATTCTTAGATACTTTTAAAATTTAGTTGTCATTACTTTTAAAAATGTAATTAAAAGTAAAAAAAAACTAATTAAACTGCCTCCACAGTGCAGAAGAAAATCATAGTGTAACGTTATAAAACGTAACGTTTTATAAGAAATAATAACAAATAACTAAAACGTCTGCACTGGATCAAATTTTAACTAAACAGTTAGACATGCAAAACATTAAAACAGACATAATGTTGAAATCCGATAGAAAAATATAAATAAGATTTTATTTCACTAACGTTAAATACTGAACAAAATCAGCACCATTATACAATACATTAAAGTGTACGGTTAAGTCGAATCCACTAAATTTAATGTTCTCTGCAGCTATTAATTCCCTAACTGTGGACCGAACATAAAACAAAGCGCCTGATATTTTACAATAGCAACAGTAATTGTTGCATTGTATGAAAAAGTGCTATTAAGTTTTATTAGGCGCTAAAGCCAACTGTTATGATTCGATCTTACACGTTTAGTTTGGAATATTAAGAAAATAGACCATTTTCTTTTTCTAAATAATAAAAACATAGTAGTATAAAAGTATTGCATATTTTTTTTAAACTTTTTTTCTTAACTTTACTTAGAATACAATATATTTTAATACTCTATAGTTCCGTGAGCTGGCGATTTAAAAGAATCCATCACTTTATTTCCTCCTCCTTGAAGGAAGGTAACGGAGTAATCTTGTTTTTTTTTTTAAGATATAAGGTGACGAGCAAGTAAACAGCCCACCTGATGGTAAGTAGATACTGTGGCCCAGAATCATCTACATTTATCCTCGATCAAGAATCCAAATGCAGATACGTTGTCAACCCTGAGGACTAAGATGGAATTCCTATTCAGTAAAAAAGGTTTACGGTTCTTCACAGTCACCATACGAAACACAGCAGCATTGATCTGTTATTTTACGCTGGTGTACTTTCAGAGCGTGGTCTTACCCCGTAGGCGTATTACGTATCTTGCAGATGGTTAGCGATAGCGAAATTAGAAGAATAATTGCTAATATATCGCAGACTCATATTATGTATCAGAGACCCCGACCGAAAGCATCATAGGTTCACAATTATTGATGAAGATATCGCGTCTTCTCTTTGAAGTCGGCTAAAAAGAAAAAAGAGGAAGTAGATTGTTAAATACCAGTATGGTTGTTATGTTTATTTGTATTAGTGTTTAATGCTAATTTAGTAAGGCATATTATCGAAATAAAAACTAATCAGTGATTTTTCAATATAGAAACGATATTTTAAGCGACAGATGCCAAATCATTAAGGGGTGAATTTGTACACACTTTGCTGACAGTTTGGCAACTAGAGTTTTCTTTTCAATAGGTTTACGTGGTAGAGCCGAGCTTCAACTACATTATGGTAACAACTATAAAAATAATTAAAAAAAAACTAACACTAGAAACTTAAATATCATATAGTCCTACTTCCCGCGGTATCGTGCCAAGAACGCTGGCTGC
The DNA here is from genome assembly GCA_033319125.1 of Parnassius glacialis. Classification (NCBI taxonomy): domain Eukaryota; kingdom Metazoa; phylum Arthropoda; class Insecta; order Lepidoptera; family Papilionidae; genus Parnassius; species Parnassius glacialis. Next base: position 46,358,948 of record JAVANC010000027.1, on the reverse strand, counting down.
GTTTCCCCGCTGAATGGCTATACTTAGCCTTTGAACGAGAAAAGAACGAGCCCTCTTATCACCAGCAGTAACGACCAGTCGCGGATGGAGTTACTTTAGGAACTTCACCGCACGTGGACCCCACGGACCGATAGTCTCTACAGCAAATGACACAAATATGTAGTCATCTCTCAGAGACTCATATTTGCGCCACTTACTCAGTTCAGCTGCTTCTGATGCCGCCCCGGCTCTAAACGAGGTACTCCTGAGATGAGAGACCGCCAGAGTGTCTACGCAAGTAGCATCCCACACTAGGGCTTTATCTCTCTCCCAAGGGACCAACGTCATACCGTCGGGTCTCCTGCCATCGTCTCTAAACATTCCACAAGGCTCTAAAACCGAGGGAACATTTATAGAGACAAGAGCCCTTCGGATGACATCATTATGATTGTAGCACGAATGGGTCGGCTCGATCGGGGAAGGGCCACGCTCTCACAGAATACCAGCGTAAAATAGCAGCTTAATGCTGCTGTTTCGTATGGTGAGTGGAGAGAACTGGAGACCTTTTTTACTGGAAACGAGGCATTTCATCTAATTCCTCAGGGGTAACAACGCATTGGCATTTTGATTCTTAATCAAGGATAAATGTAGATGTTTATGGGCCACAGCATACACTTACCATCAGGTGGATTGTGTGCTCGTTTGTCACCTATATTCTATAAAAAAACAAATCAGGAAGATGCTGCTTATCTACTGTTTCTACTTTCCTCTGTCGCTTCTTACGAAACCTACGGGATGATATGGGGTAGTGGCTATTCATACGGCTCTACTATACAGGTTAAGGGTGATGACTACTAACTTGGAAAGTCGTTCCTAGTACTAAACATTAGTCGAATTCGCCATTCGACTAAGTACTGTCGTATACCACTTCTAACACAAGCATTTGAAACTTCTTGGAGTGGTTAAAGAGTAAACAGCGTTATTAATATTGTTTGAAAAATAGAATATAACAAAAATGGCATGATGACAAATGACATTTAAAAAAATATGTTACAAAGTTGGTTATGGATAAAATAACTTAAGTTATTTCTTTTTAAAGTTTTTATACCTCCGTACCATAAATTAATCATTAAAAATATAGGTGTCATTTGCAATAATTCAATTTAATTTATTGTTTTACATAATAAATATTAAAAGTGGGTATTTACAATTTAATTTAATTTTCTGTTTTATTTATATCTTATTATTATTAACAAATGGGAATTTGTGGCCAGGTTTAGTTCGAATAAAAAAGCTAGGTAAAATAATTTCGGAATAATTTTAAATGTTGAGTTATGTTTTATAAATGTTTAGGCTGTTGGTATATATAAACAAAATAAAATTTAAATTTACAATATTAAACAGTAACATAATTAATATAATAATTATAACTCAATATTTAGTTTACTTCCATATATATTACTAACGTGTTAAATCCGTCTCTTTGTTTCATATCTACTACTGCCTACAATAGACGTATTAGGATAGCAGAGCCGTGTAGAGCAAGGAACATAATACAATACGGGGGACGTGTTCTGTGCAGTCGTTGCGTGAGGGATCGGGGCAGTGTGTCAGTAAGACGAGCATCAGTCCCTACGCTTAATACGTTGTAATAGTGCTTTTGTTTGTTTTATTGCGCTCGTATAAGGTAACTAATAAAATGTATTTGTGACCTGAATAAGCTACGTTAGTTTATTTTAAAGATTACTTTCCTATATTACGGATCATTTAAAATTCACTAAATCAGTATAAAATTAAATACAACGCGCTTATATAATGGTTGTTTAAACAAAAGGTTTAGCGAAGCAGTTTTGTGAAGATAATAATTTTGGGCCGTGCAATTGTAATGTGCTTCTATTTAAGTTTCGAAACAAGATGCGAGGACGTAAAAACGTCGCCTCCACTCGTCCCCGAGATTCAAATAATAAATTCGACATCTCCCGACGCACAAACATCGGAGTAAAACAATTTATTACAAAATGTAAACAGGAAGAGCCCGTATTTTCATTAAGAATACGAATTCTCGATACCCTCTCCCCACCCACAGCCTCCTCAGCGGGACATGGACCGAAAATACCCGGTTATGATTAATTCCAAATGCGGCGCGCATTGATCAAGGAACCAAGGCTTTTTACTTCAAACTACCCATCTCTTGCCACCCTCTCCTTGGAGGAAGCGAGACTAAGCATGCAACGTTGTCCGTCTCACTCTAAAACAAAGATGCTAAAACTTCTTTCGCTAGTATGAAGATTTTAATTTCATATTTTTGATGAAACGGTTATATTTTTCATCCACTCTACGAATAATAACCGACTCTACAGCCTTAATACTAAATACATTTTCGTTCGAGATTGTCGAGCACTTGCTTCCATTTTCTAATTCGGAATTAGTTTTCGAAGTGAAAAGATACAGTCCCAAGACTGTGTGCATGTTTGGACCAAAAATAGACCCTTGAGCATCGACTTTCAGCTGTAATTCCACTGGCGGGGTGATCGCAAGAAATAATTCTCCAGTTGTACCCCGAAATTAGTCGAATGAGGGGAAAGGGGTTCATACGATGGGTGGTTTTAAAAGAAGAAGGCAAAAAGGTGGGGATAGAAAGATGCGCAAAGACTTAGTTTGCGCGGGAAGAGGGTGGGGAGGCGTTATAAAATATATAATTCTATACTTACAATACTTGTAAATACGCCACGCGGAAGTACTTCGTTTCAAGCGTTTTGACACTTGATTTGATTAGACAAAATCCAATCTTGGTCACGATTTCTAGGTTTCAAGTTAAATAAAATGTCTTTACCGTGTTTCTTATAAAATGATCGAGAACAAAAAGTTTTTTTAATAAGGTACATAGCGTATAATTTTATATAAAACTTTATTTAAAGATTTTAAAATATTAGATAGTCGTGTTTTATCATTGCAAGAAGTGACTATATCGATTTCAATAATGATGTAAATTAAAACTGTGCGTAAATATGTAATATATATATAGAAATACATGTTTTCATTAATCATTTGGTTAATAATACACTATTTTGCCGTGTAGTGGCAACGTCTGAAATTCATATCTATGGTTTCCAACAGATGGCGGTATAACCATTTATTTTTCGCCAAATGCTAAATATCCAGACTAGCGACGGGAGAGGCCCATGTTTAGCAGTAGACTCTAATGTGCACAAGAAGAAATTTATTTGTAACGTACGTTTATATGCTCCTACGTTTTATAATTTTTTATCTATCATGAATTTATACAAGAATCTTACTTTTTTATTTACTTTTCTTATTCGTATGATTGTTAACCTTAATTTTTCAATTATTATTTTAAGATTTTCACAATTAATGTTCTATACTATAATATAATTAAAAACCACAAACATCACAGAATATTTTAAAACATAAAACTTCTTTCTCTCACGGCTCATTGTAAATAATACGAATTATTAGTTTCGTTTTTAGACTGTGTACAAATTTCAAGTTAACTTGCGCTTGCTGACCCCTAGATACAGGAATATCCTAGTTTGGGGTCCAACGAAAAATATTTGATCTTTTATTGAACATTGTTTAGATATTTAGCTACATTGTTCTTGATAACATTTGTTAAATCTATATGTTAATAAAAAATATAATTATGATTTTAAATTTTCATAAAAGATCAAGACTGTGTGGACGCCATACGCCGCTACATTCGCTGATATTTAGTCGCGAAACGGGATGTATTATAAGACGGTAGTTGTTTAAAATAAGAACGGGCGCGGGCCCTTCGGTGCAGTTGTTGGAGTCAGGTTTCGTATAGGTTCGATTCCTGTAGGTACTGAATTCGCACAATGAATGAATAGTAATTTATTTTCGTTTATACAATTACAACAGTACTCTTTTTAATAGTATTATATTTGTATATTTATAAAAATATTTTTATTTGTTTCAAGACGAGAGTTAAATAGAGAAAATTTCTAGGAAATCACTTTTTTGAAATTTATTAAAAATAATATTACGTGGTTGTAATAATACACATATTAAATACAATATTATGTTTTGGGTAAAAATAATGGACTAGTTTCTATAGATATAATAATAAATACACAAATATAAATAATTTGGTTGAGTGAAGCTACCTATGTTTTATCCACTCATTTCGCGTGGTTCTTAGTAAAAAGTTGTACAGGGGGGCGCACTAGCGCCTACGATGTGGCCGCTACGAGCGTAGGCCTCGTAGCAGGGTTGTTGCTACGTCGATTGCCATCGTAATATTTAATTGTCGTCTGCAAGGGGACTATTTTCTTAAGAAGTGTTTCAACTGTTAAGTCATTTTTAGTATTAATTTACGTAAAATAATGTTAACCTATATTCTATTAAAGGTTTAACTTAAATGTAATAATGTATAAAATTTATTATTAACTAATTAGTCTTTAATTAATTTTTATCAAGTGATAAATTTATATAATACACTTTTAAATAAGTGTGTACAATTAAAATTATATTTACTTTTAACTTCATTTTTATAACGTGATAAATTTTTATAATACACTTTTAGATAAATGACTATAAATGAAACTATAATAACTTTTGACTTCATTTCAAAAGTGACAAATTTATATAATACACTTTTAAATAAATTAGTATAATTAAAATTATAATAAATTTTGACTTCATTTTTATAAAATGACAAATTTTTATAATACACTTTTAGATAAATGAGTATAATTAAAATTATAATAACTTTTGACTTCATTTCAAAAGTGATAAATTTATATAATACACTTATAAATAAATGAGTATATTTAAAATTATAATAACTTCATTCTTTATTATTCTTCATTTTTGTAAAGTAATAAATTTATATAATACACTTTTTATAATACACTTAAATTTGACTCCATTTTTATAAAGTAATACATTTATATAATACACTTTTAAATAAGTGCGTGTGATATAAAATTATAATAACTTTTGACTACAGGCTTATTACATTTGAAAAAAAGTGACTAAAGAAACGGGCTCGAGTAAATTGGGTATGCAGGATTTTATCTCTGGATTTTAGTCGCGAACTACACTTAAGACCCTTACAAGAAACACCCTAAAAAGCGAAAAGTTCATTAGCCCCAGCCCTGTTGCTTACTATCTTGCACGTTCCTAAGACGCCCCTACCCTGGGAGTCTTTAAAGCACCCCCCCAAGAAGGAGGGGGCAAACGCGGAAATATGAAGGGAGTGCTCATTTATCAATACACCGAGACTGTTTCTTTCTCTCTAAGAATTGATTATATTCTACTAAGAATATTGACGGGGGAAACTTGCGGGGGCTCCGGGTGGCTGGCGTCGTTATGTTTTGATTAGAGTTTTTGATGTTTCCGCGAAACGTGCCCCATACACGTACGTATGTTAATTTCAAATAAGGCAACGGGAGGGAATAACTTAGTTTTTACGTATTACTGCTACAGCAGTGGAAACGTTTTAGAGATAATCGTTATGGTGCTTCCAGTTTTAGGAGTTTACTATAGAAATTTTACGTGGCAGTACTATGCTGCTACCTTATGCTAGCTTAGCTATATTATAGATGTAACGCGAATGAGTCGGCTCTATCAGGGGAGGTCCTCACAGAATACCAGCGTAAAATACTAGCTTCAGGTGAAAGCGTTAGGGTAGCCCGCGAAATTCAATTTTTCTTACGTTTTTTGGGATTTGCAGGTTAGGGTCAGAAAGATTTTTTTTTATAGGATAAGTGTGACAAACGAGCACACAGCCCACCTGATGGTAAATGGTTGCTGCGGCCCATAGACATCTACATCTATCCTCGTTTGCGAATCAAAATGCAGATGCGTTGTCACCCGTGAGGACTAAGATGGAATGCCTCATTTCCAGTAAAAAGGGCCTCCGGCCACCTGCACTCACCAAGCGAAACGCAGAGGTAAACCTCTACTTCACGCTGGTTTTCTGTGAGGTCGTGGTACCACCCCGGTTCGAGCCGGCCCATCCGTGCGACAGCAAAAGCCGCCACGTGGCTCTACCACTGTTGATGATTATACGAACTTAGAGGGTTGTGTTGATGATATAGATATATAGTCAAATACCGAACGCAAAAGGTGTTTGTTTGGCCTACAGTAGAATCGATGACTGGGTAATATACATAATTCGAATATGTAAAAGTATTGTGCCGCATGGTAAATACGACAATATAAATGACAATTGTTATTCATTCATTGGGTGTCTACCCAATTGTTTATCATTACAGCCCTTCACAAGTCCACTGCTGCACATAGGCCTCCCCCAAGGAATACCACAAAGCACGGTTCTGAGACACCTGCATCCATCGACGGACGCAGACTTGTTTAACGAGGCTAGGTTTCTGTTTTTAGGGTTCCGTACCTCAAAAGGAAAAAACGGAACCCTTATAGGATCACTTTGTTGTCCGTCTGTCTGTCTGTCTGTCTGTCTGTCAAGACCCTTTTTCTCAGGAACGCGTAGAGGTATCAAGCTGAAATTTATATCAAATACTCAAGTCAACTGTCCCTTGGGGCTGTGAAAAAATCAAACTTCTAAGCCAACGCAATCAAAAGATACAGCCGTTTATGCCGCAAATTTTCGATATTCGCAAGGGAATCAAAAGTCAAAACCTACAGGGTACTTCCCGTGAACTGAGAATTTTAAAATTTGGCATGAAGCAACATATTATAGCACAGATAAAGGAAAAATTGCGAAAAGCATAAATTTTTAGTTACATCATATAATAAAAATATTTTTAATAATTTTAAACTCATATACCTACGGATTTGTTCGGAACCCTCGGTGCGCGAGTTCGACTCGCACTTGGCCGGTTTTTTTAAGTATATTTAGTTACTAGGACTCATTCTCTGCCTAGAAATCTGGAAGGTACAACCATCTTACTGTGTTTACTGCTGGCACTGTCTCACAGGCTGAGAGGGATTCCATCATGGACCAACACATTTGCAGTCCCCTTTGATACAGTCCATAAGGTACAGTAGTCACTTACCATCAGGTTGGCTGTAACTACGTTTACCACTTCAGTTTATTTAAAAAAAAACAATTTTGACAATTCAATCACACTTCCTTCAGCTATTTTATTATTATAATAAAGGCCAGCAGAGAACTTAAAAAAGGTTGTTGTAAAGAAGGTTTAGTGTACAGCAATAAATAAAATTGTAAGATCCATGCGTTTCGCGCCACGCCATAAAATTTAGAAGTGGCTTACTGACCAGTTCACAAGAGCCGCAGTCGAACTAGAATTTCACGACCAACATTACAGCCGGCAGAAATCACTGACGGTGTTACCTAACCCTCGGAATAACGACAGCAGTTAAAGCACATCTATAAAGGGAGGCATGGACCCGCTGGAAGACGTTTTATAAAACCCATCTGCATAGGCGGAAACTTGCCCGAGTCACGCAGTCCACACACATCCAAGCAGCGCACACACCAATACAACTAAGTAATAAAGCACACCAGTAATATAAAACTAAGAAACATCAACATCTTACCCCCATACCCCCTACACCCACGCCCCCGGGGGTAATTTCCCCCTGAACTTACTAAAATACTAAAAACGGAGATACGAAGGGGCCGCCCACCCCTCAACGTTTTCTTATGCAAGATGGTTATATTTTAACCTAAATGTTAGAGTTACAGAATCAGCGCCACGACGTTTGGGTATTTGATTTTTATTTCCGTAAACTTTAATTCCGCAACGTGCGCGATTTAGCTGTCTATGCTTAGTGGGGTATAGATGTGGTCAATGGTCATATCCTTCATTAGGATAATTTAAATAATAACTTTTTTTTATAGGGAATCTAAGGATTTTAAATAGCAACCTTGTGCCGTCAAGCGCAGTGCGAAAACCACTACAAAGATTGTCGACTGACCCCTAAAACGCTGTTAAATCTTTGAGGTTGTTGAGCCATGTCTATTCGTAATTTAGAAACAAACTTGGTAACACGTGCTTGATTAATTTAGACATTTTTCAAATTAAATCTTGTGTTTAACTTAGACGTTGTTGATTAATTTTATTAAAACTAATTCTATATTTTTAGAAATATATTCAACTTTAAAATACTATCATAATAGAAATGTTATGAAAATTTTAAGAAATACTCAAACGACATATATATAGTGACAATCAAAAGTACAGATTTTTTGTAAAATGCATTACTCAACTAATTAATCCTAACATCGCCTTCAAACTCTCTTATGGACTAAAATGAAATAAGTCGTTCCCTTGGCGCAATAAATATTTTTTTAAACTATGGTGACAAATAAGCACACAGTCCACCTGACGGTGAGTGGATGCTATGGCCCATAGACATCTACATCTATCCTCGATTAAGAATCAAAATGCAGATGCGTTGTCACTCCTGAGGACGAAGATGAAGTGTCGCGTTTCTAGTAAAAAGGCTCTACGGTTCTCTACACTCACCATACGAAACACAGCAGCGTTAAGCTGCTATTTTACGCTGGTATTCTGTGAGAGCGTGGCTCTACCTCGGTCGAGAAGATCCATTCGTGCTACAACCATAATATAGCTGAAGCAAGGCTCTACCACGTAAAAAATAACAACAATTACTAAATAGTATTTGTTGTTGTTTTCACAGGTTTGTAACCTTCTCAATTTATACAAGTAATAAACGGACATTCAATAGTTTTATGTATAAATATAATATTTATTTAAAGTTATATTATTATTGTATTGTAAAAAGCGACAGATAGCGGTATAAGCGTAACTTTACGCCAGGCGTAAAATACCAGGCTGGCGATAATTAGCAGCGTTAAAAGTGCGAGATGTCTGATGCTGCGATTGTCATTCCATCTGCTAAGCATGACACTTAAGCGAAATAAGGCAAATGCTTCCTAAAATTGGAGAGATCCCTGTCCTGCAGTGGCCTTTGAAGAGTTGATGAATCTGAAGAACAAGATGTTAATTTAAGAAACAGTTAAGTGAGATAGTTTAATTTTGTCGGTTTAAAGTTATATGATCTATCTCCACAAATAGTTATAAACCTTGTAAAGTTAACTCAGACATTGATAGATAATATCCATCAAATACACTGCCCTGCCAGCCCTGTAAGCAATGCATTAGCAAAGTTATAATTCTTCGAAGATTTTATGGTAAATACATGATCTGTCCAAACTTTTATGATTGATAAGCTTATAGTTTTTGCATAATTTATAGAATTACATTGATATTTTCATAAAATAACACGAGTATAATAAATAGGCGTTTACAGATTTAACACTGGCAATAATATTTAACTGGACGTATAAAAAAATAAAAGAAATAAAAATTCAAAGCACAGATCCGTAATAGGCGTAACAAAAATGGTCTGGATTATACTAGAGCATGTGCGAAGTTACAATAAAAAAAAAAACAAATCAATAAGCATGAAAACGCGGGGGAAAAATTCAACCGAGTTTAACCGATCTTTATTTGCTTTTGCGAGGAACTAGTGAAAGCGAGTGGCTGAAAAAAATACGTCACTATTTCTATCGTGCGGGTTGTGGATAAAAATAGAAAAAAATGGGGGATGTCCGTTGAAAGCGAGAGTACTATTTTCAAATTGCCCGCGCGCCGCCGTCAATGTGTTGATTTTTATAGCATTTTTTTTTCGAAATTCACTGGATAAAGTTACTTGCAAAGTTTATAAATAAATTACGATATTCTTCTGTTTTGATTTAAAACATATAATATATTTAAGACTGTGCTATGTATCGATGGGTATTTTGCAATTGAATGTTAAAATTTTATTATTAAATAATAATAAAAATTTGAACAGAAAAAAAATTAGAAATAAGTAAATAAAAAAGTGCTTTTTATTATTTACTCATATTTATTACTTCATAAAGCCTTTGGCTCGTAGAAGCCAGATTATATATACTAGATATAGATAACACACAGAGTATTAGAACGAGAGCTCGTAAGAGATCAGTAAGCCAAAGCGGCAATGAGCTTGCCATGTAGCATCAAAAACAAAGAAGCGATGGTCATGAAAGGTTCTCGAGTAGCAGTTCAACGCTGAAATCAGTGTGTAAGGTGGCCCGCAATAACTAATAACAATAATATTTTTTTTTTCATCAAACGACTAAAATTCATTGTTTTTTTAGTATAAGTTGACCTATGTTAGTAACAAAGTGTGCGGCTTAAGCAAATTATATGTATTTATTTAATTATACGTGACCCGACCCATCCATGCTACAGCTATGAATGGCTCCACCATGTATGAACTTTTGTTAAAAATAACTAATTTAATAGTATGTTATACGCACATACACATAATGTAAAAAATAACATACATTACTGGACGTGTTATGTGTGTAATTTGATAGGTTAAGAAAGGCTAAGGAGGTTAAATGTGCACAGTAATTTATTTAACAGTTCGACGGCCCATTTCTTTCCGCTTTCGCCTTCTGACGCTGCATTTTTTCTTGCAAGCCTTTTCACCATATCAAAATAAATGGCGGACTTACATTTGAGATTTTGCAGCGTGGTAATAACAATTTGGCGATTCTGTTCGCAGTTTTGCTCTGTCATTAATGTGTGATTGAATATAATAACCATCTTACAAGCATCCATTGGTTGGCCTACTTTTTAATCTTTTTTAAATTTCTTTAAAAATGAACCGATTCAAAAGAAATCCAAAAACCGGCCAAGTGTGAGTCTAACTCGAGCTTGAAGGGTTCCGTACATCGTACAAGATTTAATACTAAGTATATGCAAAAAGGCGAATCATGAGATACAACAGCCCGCTGACAAACAGATGAACGGACGGACAGCGGAGGCTTAGTAATAGGGTCCCGTTAGTTACCCTTCGGGTACGGAACCCTAAAAAGTAAGAATCCCTAATATATTTTTACTACCTCTACATAAATATAAAGATTACGTCTTTATAAGTACCATAAAAATCGTTTTCGTCTACTTGATGGTAAGTGGATGCTGTGGCCCATAGACATCTACATCTATCCTAGATTAAGAATTAAAATGCAGATGCGTTGTCACCCCTGAGGACTAAGGTGGAATGCCTCGCTGCCAGTAAAAAGGATCTTCGGTTGTCTACACTCACCATACGAAACAGCAGCATTGAGACAACTATAATATAGGTGCAGCGTAGCTCTAGGTGAGAATATATAGTGTGTGAATGAATATGTGTGCATGATTGCGTGTTCTTACAATACTAAGCTGAGCGTGAAATTTGTATCACTTGAAATTAACTGTCACTGTTAACTGTCACTGTCTTTCTTTGTAGGTCTTAGTATGACAAATGTGACTAGACCATCCCCATTTGGTCCCCATGTTCAAAAGATTAATAGATCGGATTTTTTATCTAAACAGAATCTTCTGAGATACCTAGTTATTTTTAAACGACATCAAAAGAGGAGGAAGTTTTACAATTCGTTTGTATGTTTCTTTCTTTTTCCTTTTTTGTATGTATATTAAGGGATAACTTCGTTAATTGTAAACCGATTTTGAAGTTTCTTTACTTATTAAAGTTTCTATTTCAGGGGTAGTCCCATATAATTTTTTAGAAAAAAGGAATGAAGTTGTTGATGTAACCATTTAGACCACATGGAGGTTGTAATACTTAGTTCACTCAAAAGGGAGAGTAATTTAATTCCAGAATTCAGCCGTGCGAAACTGGATAAAATAATTTTACATTTTGAAGTCGGTGCTAACACATAGTATAAATATATAGAAAAATCAAAGGCCGACCTCAGATTGAGAAATATTATATTCTTTTTTGTCCTTTAATGGCGGTTTTGAATTTTTATTAAAATTAACGTTGGTGAAAATTCCCGTTACCACTAATCCCAGCACCACTACTCCTAACACCACTAGTAACCGGCTATGGTAGATTAGTGGTGACGGGGATAGTGCACGCAATTGAGGGGCGACGGGAGGTGCTCCTCAAAAGTAGGTAAGTCGCATAATTTTATTTTATTGAGAGGATGTAGGTTACATAATTTTACCAAATTTAATAATATAATGGATTTCCTGAAAAATAACACCTGATTCTATTACTTATTCTTCTTCTTCGCACGGGTGATTTCCGGATGTAAACAACGGCGCCACCTACCGGGTCTAATTGTAAATTTAAACCATCTAGGGACCTATACACAAAAAAATTAATCATAATTAAAAATTAAAAATGTTGTACAACCGACTTCAATATACTTACTTACTTACTTACTTATCGTCACGCACAATCCCTGACGGGGTAGCCAGAGAGAACAGATCGCCAAGTGTCACGATCCTTACATACCTCTTTCGCTTCTTTCAGATTCATCATCTTCTTCATACATGCACGTCTAGGTATCCGAGTACTCTTGACCCTCCCCTCTTCGAGCAATTTGCTCACATGGTCTTCGAAAGTTAGTCTCGGTCTACCTCGACACCTTTTAATATTAACTTTCGCGCTATATATTTTCTTCACCATTCGGTCTTCACTCATTCGCTCAACGTGCCCAAACCATCGAAGCACGCCCTTATCAATTTTTGTGATAAGGTCATCTTTCAAACCTGCCATATTGCGAATCTCTTCGTTTCGCTTTCGGTCAGCCATGGTGACGCCGCACATTTTACGAAGAGATCGCATCTCCACTGCATTCAACTTGCTTTTATGCTTCTTCTGGCATACCCAGGTTTCGCTGCCATATAACAAAGTCGGTACCAATACAAATACTTCAATATAAACTATTAAAAATAACTCAAAACCTATTGGTCAGACCTTGATCAATTTTATATGGGATCACATGTGAAGCACCAGCTTTCAAATAAAAAAAGGAATCATTGAAATCGGTTCACCCAGTAAAAAGTTATGAGGTAACACAGATAAAAAACATACAGTCGAATTGAGTACCGTCTCCTTTTTGGAGTCGCTAGAAAATAGGTCGAGCCGTTTTTGAGTTTTAGCGAGACAGCAATTGATTTGTATAAATAGAGATTAATTTTCATTGTATTCCTGTCATGGAGTAGTTATGCACTAAGGAAGTTGACTTAATGCACTAAAGACTTTTGCCTTCATATTGTTATTTAAAAAAAAAACGTTACACAGTATTCTATATTTGTATCGTCATATAATTTTATATCATTAACATAAACGGAAGTGCGAATACCAGTCAATTTAACTAGCAGTAAATATTTCGTTGCTAAAATGAACTTAGTCGTATTAATTATGCGTTTTAATCAATCAGACTGGTAAAAATAAAAGAGACGGCATCGCATCAGCGATGCAAATTAGCGCTCGGTATAGAACAAATATATGTCGAAACAAAGTGCGGCCGCAAACGAATATAAATATATAATGGCGACCGAATTTAAAATGGCCGAACAAAAAACATCACACTCAATGATTGAGCGGTTTCGTAGCTAGCTAGCTAGTTTTGCCGTATTGGTTCGCTTCCAATTTTTTTTTTCAAATTGGGCTGAGTAGTGGCGGTGTAAGAATATCCACAATCCTATATCGTCCGGTGGGTGTCGTAAGAGGTGACAGAGGTAAACAAACCAGGAGATGGGCAGCAGCGTCTTCCTGATAAGAATTCAAAATTATAAAAAAACAACGGTAGCCAACCCGCTTGCCAAGCGTGGCAACTATGACAAAATCCCCCCCAATGAGGGAGTCCTATGTTCAGCAGTGGACTTTTATAGGCTGTTATGGATTAATGGATCGATATTTTGTATGAATTTGTCAATATTTACTAAAGAGGCTTAGAAACTACAAAGTTTATTCTTTTTTTTATTTAATACAATGTTATGAGATATAACCACAAAATAATATGATGCCCCTGACGCACCAATAATATTAACAAGTGCTAAAAATTAAAAAAAAATTGTACAACCGACTTCAATATAAATTATTCAGGATAACTCAAAAATTACTGATCAGACCTTGATCAAATTTATATGAAACCACTTGAGAAGCACCAGCTATCAAGTAAAAAAAAAGAATCATTAAAATCGGAAAAAAGTTATGTCAAGTTGAGTAACTCCTTCTTTTTGAAATCGGTTAAAAATTAGAACTAACTATTTAAAACTAAATAGTGCCCCAGTAAATGCACATATACTTCTGATACAATCAATAATAAGTAATTATAATTTATTGATACATGTTTATGTATGAAAAATAGTTTTCATTTTTTGTAATAAAATGTTTTGTTAATTATTTCGCAGAATTCTCGATAGTCGTGTGGACAAACGGAAGTCCAACTCATCGTAGTTAAACACGCCAATACGAGACGAGCCATGTACATAGTAAATACAGATTAAAGCTGTACATAGAAAAAAGTAAATAGTGATAAAAAAGCCACATTTTATTATGAGCAGATCAGATGAGAGAGGAAATTTCGTGATTGTGTGTACGAAGCCCGCCCATTGTACAGGTTGTTCGAAAAACAATTCATAAATTACAATTTTATAATTTCATATAACAAAAAAACCGAAGATTATTTAGTTGTCTTTAAACTAATTATATAATATTATCAACAAAACAGCCATTAAGTTTTTGCAAAAATCTTAATATCTCACGAATAATAATTTAAAATTAAAAATTTTGTACAACCGACTTCAATATAAACTATTAAGAATAACTCAAAAACTATTGGTCAGACCTTGATCACATCTATATGGGACCACGAGAGAAGTACCAGCATTCAAATAAAAAAGAATTATCGAAATCGGTTCACTTAAAAAAAAGTTATGAGGTAACACACATAAAAAAAAACATACAGTCGAATTGAGTACCGTCTCCTTATTGAAGTCGGTAGAAAAATCACTTAATTCGTGAAAGAGATAGTGCAGTGGTGCAAAACATCTCTATTTTCTCTATTACTATAGTTTTAAATATAATTTTAATTAAAAAGTATTCAGGAAAATAAATACTATTCGTCAATATTAATGAATTAAATTGCTTCAAATTGTTAATGGAACGCCATTAATATTTTAAAGGGTTATCTTCTAATGATGACTGATAGACAACCGTGAAGTGACGGTGTAAGAATATCCAGTACTACATATCGTCCCGTCGGTTTAATAATAGCCGACAGAGGGAAACTGAAACAGGAAATGGATGGCAGTATCTTCTTGATAACAATATAAAGTAAGAAAAAGCAAACCACCTGCCAAGCATGACAGCTACGGCAAAATTCCCTCTATGTGGCAATCTATGGGGGCGGCATATGTTTAGAAGTGGACTTTTATAGGAATGGTGGGATGGATGGATTAGTGGTACTCCACTTGATATTAAAAGTAAATGCACATATTGTATTATAACGACATATTACAATCCAAAATTTTCATCTCACACCTTCAAAAACACTTAAGTTATAGGACAGAGAAAGAAGAAATAAATTATTTATTTATAATTCATGTCTCCCGCATTCTTTCTTTTCAAAAACATTCTGTATCTCGTTTTACATATTTGAGTTGCATATGGAAAAATTCCCAGAACTGGAGCAATTGTTTGAAGGCCTTACAAGTACTTGTCTCTTTTGGGAAAACGAAACCGCATCACGCAGCGTTGCATCCATATGCTTAGCCACTACGTTACCTACCCCGTTTGTATGAAACAGAAACAGAAACTTTTTTTATTCAATATAGATTATAAATAATACTTATTGAAAGTCACTCTTTTGTTTGATTTCCACTGGTTCGAAAAAAAAACGGTTATAGAACCCTCTAAAATATCTATAAGAAGAACAAAATATTGCTTATTTTATGTTAAATATCTTAAACAAAATGTTTAATTCCTTTTAAAATTATAACTTCCGTACTTCGTACGAAATTGTTCTTTAATGACATGGCTATTATTTAATGATTGAATATGTTGCAGGTTCTCAGCTCTTCATAAATATTTTTTTACATCTTACAAAATCGAACAGCCTTTTTATAATTGCACATGTATAGGTGAATCCGTACGCATCATTTACGCACACAAATGAACGAGATAATTGTACGCGGGTGCAGTGGTGTGCGTATCGAGGTCACACTGCAACGGCGGCTTGTGATGCAATCACGAAAGAGAGAAAAAATATGTAAATTACCCACTGCGACTTTGGAAAGTTGCGTTTTATTATTTCTTCATTCAATCGTAGGTTCACTGAGGGATAATATTTTGGCGGATCACGATTATTCAGTGTTAATTTAACTTTAAAAAGAAGTGGTAAAATTAAAAATGTTGTACAACCGACTTCAATATATAAATAAAATGAGAACATCATCAAAGTATTCGAAGTCAATTAAATACGCATTATTAAGGATTACTCAAAAACTACCGGTCAGATCTTGTTCATATGGGACCACATGAGAAGCACCAGCTTTCAAATAAAAAAAGAGTCATCAAAATCGGTTTATCTAGATTAACGTTCTGAGGTAACACACATAAAAAATACAGTCGAATTAGGAACCTCCTCCTTTTTTGAAGTTGGTTGAAATATAAACGCCGACTTCGAAAGAACTAACAAAAATTAAATAATTTCACATTTTAAGTTTATTACTATAATTTCACATTGTAAGTTGAAGTTGGGGATTTAATTCTGTACACTGTCTTAGCACATTTCAGAATGAGCAATTTAATCTTTTAAGTTGTTTAGTCTGCTTTTGCCTTTTACTAAACTTTTTCTTTCTAGTCGAAATTTACTTTTTACTAAAAGTTATTCCTTAACTTCACATTTTGTAGATTTTATTGATGATTGTGATCAACTTTGTGGCTTCATTGGGAGAGCACTGGTTTCTCCTCTAAAATAAATAAGTTCGCGGTAAGACAGTGTATAGAAGAACGATTACATCCCCGACTTTTTGACGAAAGTATTTTTTTTTCTTTGAATTCGGTTTTTATCTTATTTTGTTACCCTTAGGCGTAGAATTTTGTCTCCAAATTTATATGGTACCACTCCTTTATGTATAACCTATTTCCTAAAAAAGGAATCATCAAAATCGATTTACTCGCTATCGCATTACATAAATGCGAAACAAAACATACACTCGGTTGGAAAACTCCTCTTTTCTAATTTCTAATCCCCGTGAAGATTAAAAAATTGCTGAGGGGTCTTCGAAATAATTCGGAAACCACTCCTTTCATTCTATCATCATCATTTCAGCACATCATAGGTCCACTACTAAACATAGGCCTCCCAAAGTAACCTACAAAAGGCAGTCTAAAGCCACCTGCAGGTGATGGGCACCTGCATCCCTTACCAGGCCGTCACTCTAGTGGGCGCCGCACTACTTTTTGCTTACAGGTTACGAGGCTGCCAAAGCAATACATATCGATAAAAAGACATAAGCCTCAATATTATCTACCGACTTCAAAAAAGACACGGTACTCAATTCGACTGTATTTTTTTTATGTATGTTACCTCATAACTTTTTTCTGGGTGAACCGATTTCAATGATTCTTCTTTTATTTAAAAGCTGGTGCTTCACATCTGGTCTCATATAAATTTGATCAAGGTCTGATAAATAGTTTTTGAGTTATTGTTAATAATTTATATTGAAATCGGTTGTACAAACTTTTTAATTTTAAATTATTCCCATCGAGTTCAAGAAACCTAACAGTACACCAAATGATAAGTATCTATTGGACAATCAACTACACTAACTAACACTAAGGACTAAGATGGCCTCCCAGCCTGTTATTATGACTGACTCTAACCTTTCAGGCCGAAACACTTTGAATTTTTAGTTAGAAAAGTAGTTCAACCACCTTGGAAGATCACAAAACACTCAGAGTAAGTCCATTTTCTAATTACGTAGTCAGTGTCTTGAAAAATGCTCGGCTCGAGTAGGGAAGTACCAGGCTCTCATAGAATAGTAGTGAAACATAGTATAGGCTTATGGTTATGTGTTTCGAAAGGAGGAATGTATGTCGCAGCGCATTTGATCACTCACCACCAGTCTTTTTGGTAAGTGCACTATGGCTTTATCTGAAAAATACCTTTACGTGTTTTTAAGTGTTACAACGGCTATTATATCACAAATTATTACACACATTGTTGAAATAATATCTTCCAATGGCCAAAAAAGCTTGCAGACATGTCTTGAATTGCGATTTACAAAGATTATTATCTTTCACATTTTCTTAAATGACAGGTAATCAAAACGCAAGCGAAACCACTGAAGGTTTACGTACCGTTGTTTACGCACCTTTGATTTTCTTTGGGGGAATATATTCAGTTTTTTAGTACTCTCGTCTTGATTTAGAAAAAGGTAATACGTTCTACGACTTTAAGATCTAAAGCACCGCTTTGTGAGGAGGGTAATTAAGTCCTAGGGAAACGGGTATAAGTAGGTATTTTTTTTTTATAAATTTTACCCAAAATTAATTGTTATTTTCTGAATATAAAAAGAAATATTAATACTTTTTACTCGACTGCCCTAGTAGGAGTTTTTCGAATGTATGTATATATTATATATGTCTATTTGTTTGGTAGCATCTGTAGTCTAAACAGCTACGTTCGCAATAATTGTAGGAAATGACATAGGCTACATAATCTTTAATACATAAAAATCATCTTATTTTTACTTATTTTAAGCCAGTGCTTGACCACAATCCTACCTGCAAATATAAAAGGCAGGGGAAGGTTTATTTCAGTAAACTTTTAATGCAGTCGGGGTTTTTTTTAATTTACTGTTCAACCATTAAGCTTGTTATTGTTGATTACTTGAAATTTCAAACTATGAAATAGTTTTGGTCGAGTTATGATGCAGCTATATTATGGTTGTAGCAAGAATGAAAAATAAAATAGCAGATTAACGATGCTGTGCTTCGTATGGTGAGTGTAGAGAACCGAAGACCCTTTTTGCTAGAAGCGAGACATTCTATCTTAGTCCTCACGGGTGACAACGCATCTGCATTTTGATTCGCAAACAAAGATAGATGTAGATGTCTATGGGCCACAGCAACCACTTACCATCAGGTGGACTGTGTGCTCGTTTGTCACACTATCCTATAAAAAAAATCTAAAAATAAGTATTGGTGACACTTTTCTGAGCGCTATAATTTGTCTATAGTTTGAGGTATTTCATCTGCCGTCGAGACGTCTACAGCTGAATTCATTGTGGCGCGGACGCCTATAATTCAATATAAGGACCGTCCAGCATCCCTGCTCGCTACGTAACGTCTATACGTTTTCAATTTATCTTGTTTAAAGCCCACAAGTCATGTTTGCGTGTCCCAGTTTCGGGTGCATTTGAAATTTGGGTCAGAGACTTTAAAGTGTTTATTGTTTGAGAGTTTGTTAGGTATCGCGCGTGCATGTGTCGCTTCGTCATGAGAGAACGCATCGATTTAAAAATGGGTCAATGCAAAAATAAAGCACACGACTATCTAAAACGAACGGATGTTTCTGCGCCATTTCGAATTTGATGTCACTTTGATTTTTTTTGCCAGTGCCAAACATGTAAAAAAAATGAAAAGGCTTTTGGAAATAGTATTTTGGGTTAATGAGGGCTAATAATTTTTTGCTCACCAGATGTCGCTAGTTGACACTGAGATAAAGTTTTTTCTTACACAATGTAATTTAATTGAGAACTTGGTTTTTAATAAAACTTTATCAGTTTCTAGAGTATTATATTAATACACAAAACAATGCCTGTGGTTTGCTCCTTAATTTTTGCTCAGTTTTGACTTTTATTTTAATTTGTCTACTTTTATGAATATATGTGGTTTGGTTTATTTATTTTTAATGTTATTATTATAAAATATAGCTATTAGTACAGAAAGAAACAATATCCTTTACATTTTCCGAACAAAATTAACTTCCCCGCTATGAAATCTGTCAAATATTATACCTCACTCTCTAGTGGCGCCGCTCTGGTGGCAGAAAATGTCGTGGATGCCCACATTAATTCTTCTTTCGTGAATCTATAATAAAGTATAATAATTATATATTTTATATTTTCCTACTCATCCCCAATTTCCAAAATTGCAGACTTGTCGCAACATACATTAAAAATCAACAGTCAAGTGTGCGTCTTACTGACAGTGTTACCTATTAATTGTATTAGTTTAAAGAAATATTGAATCTCCTCGATTATTTAAATATTATGTTGTTTAATTTTGTTTGAAATTATAAAAGATATAGAATATGAAACTGCGTACTTGTACACTAAAATATAAACATCGTAATCATTAACGACGAGTTTCATTTAAATTTAAACCAATAGATATTAGTTTATCCATTATAATAAATATATTGGTTAATATAACCAAAACCCAGGCTAAAAGAAAGTGAAAAGGCTACAAAGCAACTTACAGGCACATGTGTATAACATTAAAAATAAAAAGACTTAATTTAATGATGCCATTTGCACGAAAATTTCACCAATAATGGCGGTAATATATCCACATAAGTTACATAAAATCGATTGCGAGTGACTCAAAAAACCTGTCCCGCCGACCTTTGTCTTTTATGTGCCGCTGCGTGTGGATAAACAAACTTTATGTATAGCTTGAAGATATGTGAGAGGTCATATCTTAGAGTAAATACTACTGCAGGTTATTTCCTGTGACAAAGTTGCAAAACTGTAAAAAAAGGATTGCAATTAGGGTTGCCATATCCTAAAATGAAAAAGCCGGACTCGGCGCTCCAAAAAGCCGGACTCGGCGCTTCAAAAAGCCGGACTCTTGGCCCTAAAAGCCGGACAGTATTTTTTTAGCCAAACATTCCTTTCTGAGGCCATGCAGCCAAAAATATCACCAACTCCAACCCCCCGAGGAAAAACACTAAAATACTCCGTTACGTACGCTAATTGTTTATTAATCAATCACAGCACAGTTTCAAGTGTATACGTTACTTATTTATTTATTCTGCAAGCGATGCGTGGAACGCGTTACACTAACAAAAAGCCTAAGAAAAGCCGGACAGGCCAGATGGCAACCCTAATAGCAATATAAATTTTCTCTCTAATACAAGCATATGTTTTACTT
Source organism: Parnassius glacialis (assembly GCA_033319125.1). Classification (NCBI taxonomy): domain Eukaryota; kingdom Metazoa; phylum Arthropoda; class Insecta; order Lepidoptera; family Papilionidae; genus Parnassius; species Parnassius glacialis. Next base: position 46,338,017 of record JAVANC010000027.1, on the reverse strand, counting down.
TTCTTCTCTTTAACTGAGCTTTATTTCAATGGGTTTCTACTCTTTACTTTACTTTCTACTCTTAACTTCACAGAACAATTATATTTTTGAAACTACTTTTCCATTTCGTAGTTTCTTAGAGGGACAAAAAACCTATAATAGACGAGTACTTTTTTTGTGAAAATGTAAATTTTCAAGCATATTATGGCCAACATATGCTTTTGTATATACTAACAGGATATTTAAATAACGGTATTTCGAAAAGGAACTGGTGTTGTTAACAAAATTATTTCTTATATAGCTTAATTACAGAGTTGATTCAATAAAGTTTCGATTATTTTCACATTTAAGTTCGAATATCGAAAAGATGGGGTCACCACTTGAAACAATTTACTCTTTGTGAGACATTTAAGACATTATCAGCGATTATTATATGTAGAGGCAATGTGCGTGTTAAATGCATCAAAGGTTGAGAAGGGATAAAATATTTCATTTCACAAATTTTATAATTTTACGCAAAAATTGCTCCTGATTTTATAAAACTGGTATTTAGCGCAAGAAAAAGGTAAGTGGGTGGTACCTATCCAGATGATTTCCCCGGAAGAAAGGGAATTCTACAACCAAGTTGCTATTACTAGGTGGTAGAAGGCTAATAAATATTTCTGATATTAATATGCATTAATATATTTTTATCATGATTAAAGTATAATAATAATGATGACTTCCAGAGTTACGTGGTAGAGCCATGCTGCAGCTATATTAGTAGTAGGTATAGTTGTAACACGAATGGGTCGGCTCGACCGGGGAAGGACCACGCTCTCTCAATATCAACGTAAAATAGCAGCTTAACGCTGTTGTGTTTCGTATGGTTTGTGTAGAGAACCAGGGACCCTTTTTACTGGAAACGAGGCATTACATCTTAGTCCTCACGGGTGACAACGGATCTGCATTTTGATTCGTAATCGAGAATAGATGTAGATGTCTATGAGTCGCAGCAACCACTTACCATCAGGTGGACTGTGTGCTCGTTTGTTGTGTCACTTATCCTAAAAAAAGCGAACTTTGATCACGGCAGCCAGTCGTAACGGTGACTAGCTATCTGCGCACAGGTGTACTCTGTATGTCTTCACTCTCATAGCCCGATGGGATGACAATCTAACACGACTGTAGAGATATTGGCGCAGGATCAACGGCTTTACATGTTTTTCCGAGACACGGGGGTGAAACACTTAAACTTCATGACGCCAAGTTGCTACTAAGAATTTCTGGCCAAAAAAACAATAATTGATTTTTGGCTCAACCTGGAGATCAAAGTCGCAACCATGTGACCATCAGTCATGCTTACGATTTTAAAGTCAAAGCGCGTAAGTAATCAGATATTTAATAATAATTTTTAGTTTATATTAATAAGAATAATGCTCATAATATTGTTTCATTTATGTTACTTATTTGTGTTATACAGTTACATACATTTAGGTAAGCGCATTAAATAACTCAAGATTTAATATTATAATTATAAAATTTTGATAATAATATTACTTATTTTGTTTAACGAAAATCAAAACGTATGAGGGCTGATTAATATTATAAAACATGATGCTACCACCTTAACGCACATGATGTTAAATTTGTGTACAACTTTGTGGTAGTATGTTTGTGTGCGTGTAGTTGTGACAGTGTGTACAATACAGGTTGTATTGTCAAGTACGGTCAATAAATAAATTTTGAATTTAACACAAGTGTTGTTTTATTTTATTTTAAATCGTATTCTTAAGGAAATTTGATGATCATTTTAGATCATTATTTTTAATTTAGTTTTTATTATATTTAAACTTGCATGACAGTTATTTTTGTTACAATAGTTATTTATAATTGGACACATGATGTTACTTTAGTCGCTTAAGGTAGTAGTTTGTTTTAGAAATACTCCGAGGCAAATATTGTCCCTTTTTACTTATTACATATACATATATCAGTTTAATATTATTCGTTTTTTTTTGTAAAATGTACTACCAATGCTATTAAAATTACTAATATTTACACAGTTACACTCCTAATAAGTTTAAAATGATTTTGTTAGGATTGGTTCATGACAGTAATCGAATGGCGGATTCAAAATCACGACCTTTTGAGTTCGCGGTCCGCTCCCTACTATTAGGCTAGTGTTGCTTCATAAAGAAAAATATTTAAATACATAAAATACGGTTTATAACGCTTTATCTCCATTTTGTGCGTTTAAACGCTTTGTAAGATATAACTGTATATAAATAAAACTGTATATAGGAGTGTTTGTTAATAACGAAGATATATTTTTTCTGCTATCGTTACGCCCAATGACAAGCAATATTATTGAATTGTGGCGATGCGACTGTGTGCGTGTCATTCTTTCACACATTTTTGATCACAACATTTTTATTCGCGACCTTTCGTCGTGTGCGTAAATGTGTACACGTGTCTCAGAAAGCGTGTGTGCGCACTAATTGCGATAGCTACTTCATTTAAATTTCGAATGTCAGCCGCTCCACTGTCGAAACTGCATAAGTAGTTTTTAATCAAATGTGTCTTTGTGAGCTGAAAAACACTTCGCTAGAAAATAAACAGGAAGGACATTTCTTTGTCTGTATTTAACTTGCGTAATATTACATTTTTAACATTAAAGAATCCCAATTGCTTATTACATTGAGTTAATCGAAATATTCTTTACAAGTTCTGTACAAGTCTTTTCAAACTGATGAAGTAGTGATGACTTATTTTAAGAAAGAGTTCCTTGCTAAACATCAGTATTTTACTTTTAGTTTTAGGGTGTAAATTATCAAGAAATGAAAATAATTGCAAAATACTAAACCATATCTATAGTGTAACTCGTGTACTAACGGCGTAAGACAATCCACTAACCTATATCATTCCGTGGATGTCGTAAAAGACGAAAGGGAAAAATGAAAGAGAAGATGGACGGTAGAATTTTTCTGATTACAATTCTTTTTTTTATTTCTTTTTTAAAATTCAAAACAATGAAAACTTCAGTTACCAACCCTTTTACCAAGCGTGGCAATTATAGCAAATAAGGTAACTTATGGAGAGCCGCATGTTCAGCAGTGATCTTTTGATAGTCTGAAGGTCGTTAAGTACGTAGGTAAAGCGTATCTTGCATTTTTATTACAATTTAAGTACCTAACATGCTTAATTTGAATAAGAAACTATTTAATTTTGAATATCTTAATTTGCAAAGACTAATTAATTGATAACGCATGGCATTAATTTATCCCTCTGACTTTTTACGTCCGTAAAACACTCAATAAAAAGGGCTTGTCAAAACCGGCGAATTTCAACAAACTTTCACTTACAAATTCAATTCGTGTATAGAATTTTAATATCAATAACTACATATTTATTTTTGCAGATGTATCGCATATCACAAGTAAATGAATGAGTATTGTACGACGCTAAAGTATTGGTATTATGTCCATGATAATATCTAAACTTGTTTTTAAAGTGAAAGTTAGCTTTTGAATTGATTTCATATGAGCGTGGGTAGAGTAGAATATAAATAGCTGTGATAAATGAGACAACAAATGCCTTTAAAATACTTAAATTCAACTCTTCTGGCTAAACTAAAGCCATAAATGGGTTCTACTTTATTAATCTATGCATCCAATTATTGTTAAAATGATTACTTTTCATGGTGACTTAAAACTTCCGTCGTTTTAAGACTTACGTAAAATTGGAGGGACAAACTTAAATAATATTATTGGAACGAAGTTCTTTATCGGACGGTATGGATTTGGCAGATGGGGGCTAGGCGAGAAAAAGAAGATTTTTCCGTCACGACCCCTTCTGACGTAGTGTAGACGGCTTTGGCGGCTATAAGGAAGCGAGATGGAATAATATCCATCTCCCTCGCACTTTTTCTTATCTTGCCATGAAAGAAATATTATTTTATTTTAAATGATACTTCATTTTAATAGACGCTAGTAATTCATTTATTTGTATTTGTAAATCAATAATATAATACGTTTATCAGTAATAATATACTACGAAAGGAACTTCGTTGCAACCGAGTATTCCACGACACTCATGCATGTTTTTTTTATATTTTAAAAATCTTCTCGATCAAGTTTTTAACCGTTATTTTAAAGATGCGAAATACGGAATATAATGAAGGTCCGAGTAGCATAAAAAATTTAAGTCAATTTGAATTTCAGCATGATACTGTAAATTATCATATTTTTAGTTCTAAACATTTCATACGGAAAAATACATTATTTGTAACATACAACATTGACCTCGTCCTTACTTAATACACGTAATGACGCATTAAAACACAGATTAGATGCAATGAGTCATGCCCAAGCTAGAATAATCTCGAAGCAAGTGCATAATAAATAAATAAATAAGTGAACCACGTATTGCAGAGAGATGAGGTTGCACTGTAACTATAGGCATTAAATATTCAACTGGAAACAATGTTAATATTTTTTTATCGTTGATGATATACCGAATTCCTGTAACATAATTGGAACTTATCAGATTAAGATTTCCAATTGAATAGTGAAATTTTGTTACGATATGGGTATAAATCGTTTAGTGGTAGCTATGTAGGAATTAATAAAACGAATGGAATTGATGTTATATTACTTGATTTCAACTTCTGATTTGTTAAAAAATATTTAGTATTCACAATAAAACTTTAGTTATTTATTCCGTCACCTACAGGGATTGTAAAGTAAGATTAACAAACACATTAAAGATACTCAACTATAAAGACACTAAGTTCCTCCTGAATTTTGTGATATAAAATAGATACTGGATACTTAAATTTAAAACATAACGTCAAAACATAAGAAATTAAATTTATCAAACATATTTTTTTTAAATCAACTACATACAGTTTTGAAATGAGGTACGTCTAACCGAAAACGAAACTGCTAAAGTACTCTGCAGTTATACTGATTTTTGTAATTGTTTAACATCGAAGGGTATATTAGAATAGTATAATAAAAAATAAAAGGCGAAGGTGTAACCGCAGCATTTTATATTGAGCCTAGCAATAGTCTTAAATTTTAATGAATGAAAAACGTCTGTAATACACGAGTTCAACATTTTCTAATAGATATTTCACCATATGTCGGTCGTTAGGCTTTGCTTGTTAATTAGAAGAGTATACTACGTCTAGGGAAGATTGGTAGTCAGAGAAGTTAATACACCATCTATACGCACACGTCTTAATGTAACCACATACTAAACGTATAAATAAATTAAAAATAATGGTTATTCATATTTACGTTTGTTTTTATGATATCGGTAAAATGTATAAATAAAATATATAATTAAAGATGCATAACTAATATTTTAACCTTATCGCATTTTCCCAATGGACCGACACACGATAAACGGCCCATGCAACCGGACATTACGCCCTCATTTTTATTTGGCACATAGACAAAAACACCCTTTTTATTTTATATAACATATACGCACACTCCGACCAAATACAAAAAGAAATTATGTAAAACATTTATACATAACCCGGATAGTACATGAACCGGCTGCGTTCAATAATTAGCGAATGTTTTTAAGCAGAATTCGAAATTTGAAATGAAGTTTTATTTCGCCTGATTGCGTTTTTTCAATTCGTAATTTTGATCAGAAGTTTTTTTTTAACTGCACTACATGTGGCTTGACTCTTACGTTTATTGCGATCGTTAATTAAGGGTTTAACATTTTAAAATTTGGAGTTTAATAACAAGAATATGTACATTATATTGATTACAGTATTTCAAATCAAATTGGATTGTATCTCGAGTATCACAAGGTTTTTTTTAAATTCTTTATAACTACTTGTCTGTTTCTTGTTTTCGAAAAATTAAGTTTTTTTATAGATCTGCATTCTTACCGTTTGGTGGTGGTATAAGAATATTCAAATCCCCATTGGATCTCGTAAGAGGTGACAGAGGGAAACAAACCTGGAGATGAATGGTCCATCGTCTTTGGTCGTACCTACGTCTTCCTAATAACCAATCCGCCAAACCGCCTGTTAAGCGTCGTAATCGTACATATGGGCAATATCCACCTATCTTCCTCATAGATTACTACATAATAAAAAAAGAATATATGCTACGGAGTGCTGATACAGCAGTCATAAACTGTAACGATATTTTTTTATTAAGATTTTGGGCATGGATGCTTGTCCTTTAAGCCATGTCTTCATTTCACTCGGGATCTACTTTTTTATAGATTTTCCATTGTGGATTTAATGTATATGTAAATAGGCAGAAAATATTTCATATTCTTCAAAAACACAGTCAAGCGACGGTGTCATTATTTGCGATGGGTTAACTTTAACTGTCAGGCTATAACGATGAGATCTACCACCATCAATACAATAAAACATTATTCTGCAATCTTCACTTCCTAGTTTGCTAAAACAAAATAATAAGATTAAATGCAATCTTGTACTAATATACCGTAGTTAGGTAACATTTAATAATAATACCTGACGAATGTTATTGCGGATGCATATATTTAATTTATCGTGTTTTATGTTATGAATTATATATAACAGTATCGATAATCAAATTTCTGCTAATTTGGTTGTAAACCGTATTTGTATCATATTTACTTACATAGATTATACTCCACTTAGATTTTACGAAAGTTTTATTAAAAGCAAATTATTTTAAAGGCGCTAGTTGAACATACTTACTTTGCGCTTAAGGCATGTAATAAAAATGATATAATTAAGCTTACATAAATCAATCTAACATATATACAATCCACAAAAATAAGTTGCTAAGTTCCGAATCGACTAACAAAAGTCGGGTAAGAGAGCGTCTCGGCCCTTACAAAGTATACACTTCCAGACCATTTTAATAGTGAACTACCCTTTACGTTTTCAACTTCAAACTGTAGAATAAATAGGGACCTTATTCCCAATTTCACAGTTCTTCTAAACTGGTCAATTCGATAAAGAACTAAGGGCTCTTGTGGAGTTGTTGAGCTAGCTGGGAAGGACATAAGGTCGAACAAACTGGATTCCGACGCGTATATAGACGGTGGCTATGGCTGAATTTAAACAATCAAGGTGAACTTCGGGGTAATGATTTTTTATATTGCCGCGTAGTCTGTCATACAGATTTTTAACTAAAATTATTTTACGTTATAGAATAATTTATACAATCTCACATTAGGTACTTATCTTTATAGAATAAGTTCCCAGAATTTGTCTCACCGTCCGGTTACTTTTGGTAAGTCAGTGCGCTTCACCATCTTCGGCATCACCACTTACCATCATGTGAGATAGTAAGCAAGCGCTGGCTTAGAACAGTAAATAATAAACAATACATAGTACTGAATAGTTTGTATAAAATCAGTACATTAATTCTAAATGGTAATAATATTAATAGATTACAACTGAAAGAGTTACATAACAGTTTTTGTAAATTTATATTACGCGGAGCAACCTGCAATGCAATATGGTTACAGAACAAATGGATCGCCTCGAACGGAGAAGAATCACGCTGATAAAATAGCAGGATAATGGCTACGTTTATGGTGAGAGACGAGAACCGAAGACACTTTTTGAACAAACCTACCAACCAACGGGTGCCAACGCATCTGCATTTCGAATCCTAATCGAAGTTAGATAAAGGTGTCTGACATCACACACTACCACCACTGAAAAAAATACTTTGACTTAAATTACCGCTTACTGCAAAAATTTTAATTAACTATCGATAAATTTATATTACGTCATGAACAAGCTAAACAACAAACATAACTTATTGTAACTAAACCCGCAACAAATTAGAAATTTAAACCTCTGACCCGAAGCATTTGAAATTCCAACCGCCATTACCGAGATTGCGTGAACCGTCTACAACTCGTCTAGTCGTTTCACACGTCCACAAGGGTTAGAACTGAGTTATTCCATTGAAATTTCCCGCTCTGCTCAACAACTCGTATGTGGGAGGAGAGCGGGATGGATCATCTAAAACTGGACGTAGTGTATAGTGGTCCTGACCTAGAGACGATAGTCGCCGTTCTAGGTCAAGGAAGGATAGACGCACACATATGTGTAGTTTATAGCACGCACGGCACATGCAACTCTATTGTATTAGTGTTCGCACACATACACGTTAGGATAGAGTTCGATTTGAGTTATGGCTGTGGTGCGGTTGGCTTTATTTGTGCGTTTGTTATCTGTGGGAGTGACGCATGGTTTATATTAGTCTGCGATTCGTTTTATTAGCTATTAGTTTAAACTTTTATATTATATTGTGGTGTATTTAAACGGAAATATTTTATGTGTTCTTTGCTACGTTGAAATACACACTTTCTACGTAGTAAATTTAAACAAATATTATGAGTTAGTTTTAAATAAAACATATTGGAAAAATACTATGGAAATAATATTCTTATAAAACCTAAACGTCTTATATAACCATCATTATAGCCCTTCACAAGTCCACTGCTGAACATAGGCCCCCAAGGAATGTCACAAAGCACGGTTCTGAGCCACCTGCATCCATCCACTTCTTGCATGGGTATCTTACCAGGTCGTCACTCCATCTAGTGGGGGGCCGCCCGACACTTTGCCTACCGAGGCTGCCAATCGTAAAATTACGTAGGTATTAAGCTGAAGTGGCTATGGGTCGACCATATTTTTTTTTATAGGATAAGGGTGAAAAACGAGCACACAGTCCACCTGATGGTAAGTGGTTGCTGCGGCCCATAGACATCTACATCTATCCTCTGTTACAGATCAAAATGCAGATGCGTTTTCACCCGTGAGGACTAGGATGGAATGCCTCATTTCCAGTAAAAAGGGCCTCCGGCCACCTGCACTCACCAAGCGAAACGCAGAGGTAAACCTCTACTTCACGCGGGTATTCTGTGAGGTCGTTGTACCACCCTGGTTCGAGCCGGCCCATCCATGCGACAGCAAAAGCTGCCGCCTGGCTCTACCACTGTTAAAAATATATAGCTCGAAAAACCGCCAACCGATGGGAAGAAAGGTCCTCGCTATACTTATAATTTCTGTTACACATGTATAGATAGAAGACGTAGTTCCTTCGACTAATTGCGGCTTCAAATCCTTGACTTTTCGGTCTCGAGTCTACCATATACGTCGCGAGGCCAACATTACATTGGTTCAAGAAGATTTCCTTATATGCGATCAATAATTGGCCATAGGCATCAGAAGCTGTGTCCTTGTCTGCTTGCATTGTGGTAAATTACATAAGTGCAATACAAACAAGACAAAAATACTGACGCGAATTATGATTACCTAACGGTACTTGTGTAATTTTTTTTTAATTCTAAGCTTGTGTCCGATACGGAAATATTTTTAGAACGTCATTAACATTATTATTTAAGTACTAGGTACAAAACTTATTCTTTATCATTATAAAACTAACTATCCATTTTCATATTATTTACAACAAACTACATTTTTTTTTAATTTAGATATGATATTAATATGATAATTTTTAATAACAGAAGTCTCTCAAAATTGTTTAATAGTAAAGCATACATTGTTAATAGCAATAATTGCTTTGTGGCATTCCTTGGGGGAGGCCTATGTTCAGCAGTGGACTTGTGAAGGGCTGTAATGATGATGATGATGATGATGAAAGCATAAATTACTGTTAAAACTATGTAATTGTAAACCGAAAATAATTACGATAAGAAAGGAGTAATAATTTGAAAATGTATAAGTTTTCGCATTGGATATGGTGATGTATTTACGTGATAGAGCCATCCAGCAGCTGTATCATCGCTACAGCACGAACGGGTCGGCTCGACCAAGAAGGACAGCGCTCTCACAGAATACCAGCCTGAAATAGCAGCATAATTCTGCTGTGTTTCGTATGGTGAGTGTAGAGAATCAGAGACCCTTTTTACTGTAAATAGGGGTTTCCATCTTTTAATTTTGAATCTTGCTAACCGATGCTTGATGTAGGTGTTTATGGGCCACAGCATCCACTTACCATCAGGTAGACTGTGAGTTCGTTTGTCCCTTTACTTATAAATAGAGAAGTGTCCCAAGCTGATTATGTTATAACCGATGAAGATGACATTGCTACTTGGTAGCCTGATACAAAGAAAGATATAACTAAAAATGGTTTTGAAATTAGTACTATAGTAATAATAATTTAGCCGAATTTAAAAAAGGAGCAAGTTCACAATTCAATTAAATTTTTTTGCAAGTTTAATACGTGACTTTTCGCCAATGAATCAAATGTGAACTTTTCAATGATGTCACTGTGTGGCCGGCCGAGTAACAATTAAGTTCACCGTAATCCCAACCAGTAACATCTGGTGAACGTAAGAAACCCCTTATTGTAAAACGGTTTTTCAAAAATTCAATAATTATTTTATAATTAAATAGGCTATACCTCAAGGGTCCCATTTAAATATGAAGAAAAATTCCAGACAAATAAAATAAAACAATAACTACCTCAAGGTAAAGTTACCTTGTCGTGATATTGCTTACTTCACAAAAAAAAGTTTTAAGTTAAAAATTATTAAATTTAAAAAACTAGCTGATACACGCTACTTCGTCCGCGTTGCTTGATATGTTAACAAAGTTTTTGATCTTCTCCGCGGCAAGAAAACACACATTACTGAACACGTAGTGCTTATAAATATCGTTGTTTCTTAAAACTTTAATAACTTTAAGTATGTATAATAAATGAAGATATCGCAATATTTTTTTTTTTAGATAACGGCCAAGTGTCTAAGAAATAAAACTTAGAAAACGTAATTGAAATCTATCCAGTAGTTTTTCCGTGATGCGCGCACAACTGGAAACCTCTATAATTTTATTTAAATCGATAATTATTAATTATTAAACATTAAAAAGTAAAAATCAAACATTTGAAATCGGTTTTACTTTTTGTTAATGTTAATAACATTTTTTTAAATACACTACTGTAACACTATACCTAATATTAACTTAGCCGTCGTTAATATTCAAAATATGATGTCAATTTTTTATACGTGGTAGAGCCATGCTTCAGCTATATTATGATTGTCGCCCGTGACGCGTTGTCACCCGTGAGGACTAAGATGGAATCCCTCATTTCCAGTAAAAAGGGCCTCCGGCCATCTGCACTCACCAAGTGAAACGCAGAGGTAAACCTCTACTTCACGCTGGTATTCTGTGAGGTCGTGGTACCACCCCGGTTCGAGCCGGCCCATCCATGCGACAGCAATTCTGCCGCGCGGCTCTACCACTGTTAAATATATATAGTTAATATGTTAAATACATAAATGTATATATATATATATATATATATATAGTCTTTATATATAAGAATTACGTGTCACATGGTCACATGGTTTGTCCACGATGAACTTCTAAACTACTGAACTGATTTCAATGAAATTTTCACACTCTGTTCAATGTGGTCCAACTTGAGAGATAAGATAGTTTTTATCCCTATAAAGTTTGTCAACGTTTCTATTAAACAACCTTGTAGTGGCGGGTAAGAATATCCACTTCCCCATCACGTGGGTGTCGTAAGAGATGCCAGATGTAAATAAACCAGAGGATGGGCAGCAGTGTCTTCCTATAAATTAAAAAAATTGCGGTTGCCAATCCGCCTGCCAAGCGTGGCAACTATGGCTAGTATCCCCACTATAAGACAATCTATGGGGGAGGCTTATGTTCAGCGGTGGATTTTAATTGGCGTAACGTAATCGTACGCTCATCATCAGCCTGCGGCAGTCCAATGCTAATATTCTTAGGTGTTTGGAAGTAGGGTGTCCTCAATAGCTTTTTAATTTGACCTCACAAGCCTTTTGCGATGGTACGAAAGTTTTTAGATAACTATAATAGCAAATAGATAAGGGAGCCATTCCTGACACGCCTCTGCATAGAGCAGAACAATGGTCGACAGTTCGACATCATTTCGTAGATATACCAAGGCGCGCCACTTAAACCGATCTTCGGCTACACGCATCCAGTTTCTACCAGCCACCTCGCGCAGATCGTCGCTCCATCTAGTCAGGGGGCGTCCCACACTACGTTTGTCTAGATGCGGTCTCCACTCCACACGTCAGATATGACCTTCAGTTTACAAACAGAAGGTTATGTCAGTAATCGTGTGTTACCATAACTTAACTCATTGTGCGTTTCTAGATAGAGCACTACTGTAAATATTTCTGGTAGCGTCATCAATTTTAACCTCCGACAACAATAATCTTAAAGCATTGAAATTACACGTTATTGTTTATCAAGCGGCTAGCTTTGTGTTGGTAGTTGTTGTTAATGATTAATATGCGCAATACTCCTAATTATGTACAAATGTATGTATCAGCATTCTTCGTTTAGGTATAAACATATTTCCACAATGCTTATAGATAAGTCTGTATAGTGTATTATGTACATATACCTACGGTGCCAAAGTCAGGGATGGGAATGCATTGGGTTGAACGACCGCCGAAACGCATTGCGCGGCAAGGTCACGCACACTAGCGCACCAACACACATAGACACGTCGACCGTGAAATTAGAAATAGTAGTGATGTGCCCTGATCGATAATTAACGACTATCGACTTATTGAGGTGTTGTAAAATTTAAAGCGGGGTGTATACTGTTGTACATTTGTTTTGATTAAGTATTGCATGGCTAAATTCTAATATAAATAATTATTTTTAGTTTTTGTTTAATAGAGAATTTATATTTTAGTGAAAAATTACAAGTTCTTTTCAGATCGCCATGCAATCAAACTTTGTAGAGATATAGGAAAAATGACAAATAAAAAGGTAAAAAGTAAGATAGATATTATGTTATCGCATTAAAAATAATGCTTAAATTGACAAGGAGTCATTATTCACATGCAAAGTGCATGTAAATGAACTGAATACTAATGCACAATTAAAATAATCAATTGTATATAATCTATATAAAACATTTTAAGTAGAAATATAAGCGTCACGTCATATTAAAATATTGAAATGTGTTATCCACATATCGCAGGATGTTACAATTCACAAACAATGCATTTTAATTCATATTGTACTGTGCCTAAGTCATAAGGTTATTATCAATTTAAATCGTCGTACTACTTTTGAATAACGCATTTTGGCGGTGCATTGAACCTTTAAAATATACGAGACAAGTACTATGTAAATACCGAATTTTGTTGCTTTCAAATAGCGCTCAGTCAGTCGAATCCAGGGCTCTTGAATTAGCCTGCCGGTGTTCGGTTGCATGCTAATGAATGCAATAATATGAATTTACAACGATGGCCAGCTTTAAAAAAAGATCGTTATCTGGCCAAATACACTATGTTATGCATGCTAATATCAGTAGGAGCGACTGTATGATAATGCTTATAAAAGATGAGTATTTATGATGTGGTATATGATTCTTCAAATTTGAGTTTGCTACTGCTACGCAATTTTAGTGTTTATGTGAATACTTTACGATTGATAGTCCCTTTTATCAAAGTGCAAGTAGGAGTATCTCCCACTTATATGACAATGAATGTAATGACTTATAAGAAGGACGGGCACTTTAAATTTTTTCGTTTATTGCATCGTTGTCTGGTTATAATTTTCACACTTAAAATTTAGCAAAGTTTAATTATACTATGTGATGTAGCAAATAAATAATATTTATATATTTTTATAAAATAATATAAAATCTCAGATTTACATATTAGAAGGGTTTAATAAAATTAAATAGTTTGTTTCAATTTCTTTACGCTATTTTGATTGTTAATCGATTAATATCTGATAAATAGTAATAAGATTCATTTTTAGATATTTTTATTATATTATAATAACCCTTTTTATACAGTTTTTGTTTAATTAAATATTTAAACTTGGTAATAGAGATACCTTGTATATTTTCTGGGACTTTGTTGTAATAGCATATACATTGCCCCAAGAATGAATTACTGACTCTGTGGAGTCGAGAGACTGGTATCACTAGCTTATGTTTGTTCCTAGTGTTTACAGAATGTATATCACTTTTTTACTAAAACTATCTTTGTTTCTGTGAAAATACATTAATTTCTGTAAATGTAATGAGAGGCCCAAGTTAATATATTTATTTCTTTAAATTTTTCTCTAAGAGAATAGTAGTTTAAGTGCCATTATGGGGCACAGACGTTCATTCCTTGTAAAAAGGTTTTAAGGCAATAAAGAGTTCGTCCACTATTTACTTTATTGCCTATTTATGTAATTTAGTTTAAATCCATTAAAGTATATCTTCTTTTCAATTAGCCCATAAACGACAACTGCTGGATATTGGCGTCTCTATTAGCCCAAATCCTTACGCTGGTCAGGTCGACTGATGATCGCAACACCAAACGTTTTGCACTTTTGATGCTGCTAATGCTCTTGTCTGTGTATGTTAGGTATAACTGTCGCCTTTTACAATTCCAACAGAACTAAATAGGCTGATGGATTGAGTTGCACCTTCACCATATGGTAAGTTATTTTAAAACGTTGGTCTGACGGTAAATTAATTTTATATTTGTTTCTATGAGATTCTTTTTTTAAATATAGCATTAAAATGTAATGTTAAAAAGATCTTAAAATTGTATGACACACTGATTCGTTCTGGTATTCATGTATATCTACTTATTTCAAGTAAATAACCTTCAAAAATTACTGTTATATTTTCCAGTATATGAAATAATTAGCTTTGTATTTACATCGATAAATAGAGCAGCTCTCTTCACTATTTGAGTTGTTGCACTAAAGCCCGAGTGACTAATTTCAGTTTCACTACTGGCTTGTTTGCTTTGAAAGCTACTCTTGGTTTATTTTCGTAATGTAAGGCTCAAATGCCTGCCCATTTGAGATGCTAACACACTACGTGTTGTTATTCATTTTATTACAATATAGCTGCTTAAAGTTAACAGTAGGTTTGTGATTAGATTATTGCATTTTAATATTTTTACATACCTATGTTATACCTTCCTACATTTTTTATGACTCTATTGTTGGATATAGGCCTCTCTCACAAGGAGGGAGGGGTCTTGGTAGACGAGTTGAGGATTAATCTTGCTGCTCCTAATGGTGATTTGTTTAAAAAATATATTCTAAGATAATGTTGTGTTGAGAGGCATATTTCATTTTTAATTTAGTTAACTTTACTTATGTTTTCGTTATTACATTAAATGCTTGATCATTTTTCACCAAAGTGTAATTTTTGTATGTTATAAACAACTCTAATGTGCTCGCACCCTAACGATTGACGTAGAGTTCCTGTTTTAACGCTGACAAGTTATTTGAAGTTTGTTTTTCTAGAAGATCTACCAACCTAACAACATTACAATTGCCTAGGTCATGGCACTATTCTAGACGGCATTACTAATCAGAGTCAGGTTGACGTAGATACAATGCTAACCAGTTATTATTTTTTATTTTATTATCGTTGGTTATTTTTACGCTCCGTTGAGCGTTAGTGGTATTTCCGCGGCAAATATATAGCGTGGTAATTTATAAATGTTTGTTATTTGTCGCTTTTGGTATCTTTTTATATGCAGTTGATAATATGTTTTTTCATATTTAAACGTATAATGTGATTAAATTCTATAAGTTATTGCTGTTGTTTTGTAACTTTTTTTTTTATTTCATGGATTAAATGCTATGAGTAATTTGTTTATAATGACTTAAAAACAATTAAGTGATAAAAGCATTTTGTGTGTTATGAGGTGTTGGTAGTATCGGAGCAGGAGTATAACACTAAAAACTTTTCTTGTCCGTACATATATAACTCTCACGCCTGTCTCCTACAGGGGTAGGCAGGAACTAAAGACTTGCAATCCATTGCTGGACTTTATACCTTTTCAAGAATAGGCAAACAATCGATACTCAACACGCTCGGCGGGAAGGCTATGTGTGTGTGGGTCACTTGCCATCACTAGTATGTGAGAATTCAATGTTTGAAATAGTTTCCCGCCATTTTTAGTTTTCATCGAGTGGGCTAACATTTAAATAACAAATTGCTACACATCTCTCTCGCACATAACGCTACCTAATGAGAAGGAAATAATAATATGAACAATTGAAATCATTTTCACTCTGTAGGTATACCTATTTGTAGTTTGGAGGCGATGGTTCATGCCTATGATAGAAATAGATTTTGTATTTACACTGTTAACAGTGTACATCAGGTGTATTGTAAGAGGTGACAGCGGGAAGCTGAACTAGGAGATAGGTAGCTGAGCATCTTTCTGACAACAGCTGAATAATCATGGGGGATGTCATGGGGAAGAAGATTCTCCTATGCGGTCCCTACAGAATTTTTAATTTAATTTGATTATAATTTAATTTGTAGCTCTCATCTAGGGAAGGGGTCCGACTAGGTTAGTCCAACTTCGACCGAGAGGTCAATCGACGGATTTAACTCGGCAGCGTTCGGCTACGGCATATCTTCTCGTCAGGTATACTTCAAAATTTAAAAACTAGACTGTACAACCAGTGCGTGTTGCCAGTGATGACCTATGGAATTGAAACGTGGTCCTTCATTGCTGGACGTATGAGGAAGCTGAAGGTCGCCCAGCGAGCTATGGAGAGGGCTATGCTTGGGGTTTCTCTGAGTGATAAACTTAGAATATCCGCAGTAGAACCAGAGTAACCGACACAGCCCAAAGGATTAGTAAGCTGAAATGGCAATGGGCCGGCCATATAGCTCGAAGAACCGACAACCGATGGGGAAAAAAGGTTCTCGAGTGGCAGCCTCGCAGCGGTAGGCGAAGTGTAGGGCCCACTAGATGCGAGTGACGACGAAGTCGATGGATGCGGGTGGTTCGGGACCGTGATTTGTGGCATTCTCTGGGGGAGGCCTATGTTCAGCAGTGGACTTGTGAAGGGCTGTAATGATGAATGATGAATTTGTATAGAACTTGGCGACTTTCAAAGGATCTCTCAAATTTAAATGTTAACTCTATCACTGATTTTAGATAAACAAAGATGTTTGTTGTACAGTAAACAAGCTTAATGTACCTATATCAGATTTTGAAGCAATAGAAATAAATGTTTGGGCCTTGTCAGGGTTATGCGATAAAATTGTAATAATACACTAAAATATAGCAATTAAAATCGGTGCATACACATTTTCTTTTATATGATATGATTTTTTTTATATGATAAGGGTGACAAACGAGCACACAGTCCACCTGATGGTAAGTGGTTGCTGCGGCCCATAGACATCTACATCTATCCTCTATTACAAATCAAAATGTAGATGCGTTGACAACGCATCTACATTTTGATTTTGAGATGCGTTGTCACCCGTGAGGACTAAGATGGAATGCCTCATTTCCAGTAAAAAGGGCCTCTGGCCACCTGCACTCACCAAGCGAAACGCAGAGGTAAACCTCTACTTCACGCTGGTTTTCTGTGAGGTCGTGGTACCACCCTGGTTCGAGCCGGCCCATCCGTGCGACAGCAAAAGCTGCCGCGTGGCTCTAGCACTGTTAATAAACTAGTCATTTCGCTCAGAATGGGTGAAAATGTTGATAGCTGAGCAACTCGTTCAATTCACTGAAGATATACAGGGCCTAGCAGTGGACTTAAGCCATAGCAGAGAGTACAATAGATCATACTGGCTGGTCTTGTCAGACCTGCATACCTGCTCGTAAAAAAATTAAAAACATAAAACCTAACACTTTACTAACTCTTGATATTATATCGCTCACAAACTTGTGCGTCAAAAAACAAACTAAATTGCATGAAAATTAAATACCTTCAAGGCTACGTAAGTATTAAAGGCTTTGCCCCCCAAAAATGCAAAAAAGACCTCTCTGTCTAGCTCACCTTTAGTGAGTATAATAAGTCTTCATTCGCTATTACAAGGGTGAGCAAAGCATTCTTATCTTTCGGTTTAAAAGTACAAGATCGAAAATAAAACACTATAAACTAAATTTGCATTTGTAGCTGATTTGCGAAATAGAGCTTATTTATGTAGCTTTAAAGTTTATATTTGTAAAAATAAATTAAACCAATTCACTTCACCGCTAGTTCAATGAAAATCTACCTCATATCAAAGAGGCAAGAACATAAAACTCATTTACAACACTGCTTGGCGCTTACGACTATTTGATATTGCAGCGAAACTGCCGAAATGCATCGGAAGGTCAACGAACCTTGCTTGCCAAGGACAGTGCATTTCGTTTTTAAATTTAAAGCTAGCGCACCAATAGAAGGCAGGATCTAAATAGGGCGGCCATCTTGCGTCGTCATTTTTCGCGGGAATACTTTTTTTTAATTGCGCCATTTGCATTTTTCGAGTTTGGTTAAAACATTTTTTCGGACAAACAATGGTTGAGGTTTCGTGTATTATTTCGGCATAATTAGGGAGCGGTAACGAGATCGCAATTTTCTGATTGTTCGTTTGGTACGTATTTATTAACAAAATACCGCTCTTTGGAAAGACTGACATTTATCAAATATTGGTAATAACTAAACCTAAACGGACTTCATATTACATGAAATATCTTGTTTCTTAGTTTTTGGCGTTAGTTCATAAATCAAAATCGCTTCAAAATAAATGACAAGGTATCGTATGAGGGACTTAAATTTTTGTTCTTTTTAAGATGCAATCAAAGCAGAGCGTCGCGTCGCGTTGTTCAAAAAGTACTCGATATATCTATCTCGCAAGAGCAATGTTGTTTAATATCATACGATAAACAATTACAAAGAATTGAATACAAATATTACTCAATAAAACTAAGTATAATACGGATATAATAATAAAAAAGAAATAAAGAAAAAAATACAAACAATATTATATTATAGTTTTTAAGTAGTTAAATATTTTTAAGTGGTTATCTTGATTTTACCATTACTTTCTTACTGTAAGGTTTCTCAATTTCTATATATTAATGATAGTTTTAATTGAATGTAATTAAGACTCAAGTTTATTAGTCACTTATTCGGTCATGTATGTTTTAGTATTTCAATATAGATATCGCACTAAGCGATACAATCTGCTTGAAGGACAGACGGACGACGCTACGCTCCGTGACTGCGTAGTTTATTGCATCAATGTCTCTTCCATGAACTTATTAGCATTTAGTCACGTTACTAAGTCGTTTTAGTTTATACATGAAATGTCTCCTACCGAACATAGATAAAACAATTATTATATTTTTAAACAAATACCTTTTCTTTCTTTGGTCAGGGACTCGTACCTACTATCGTGTTTTATTATACATTTGCAAATGTCAATTATTTAAGCAAAAAAAATATCCAAAATATTACTATGTTATTGCGAAGTTTTTGGGAGATTTGAGCGACAGCTCAATCCAAGACAACAATTTGATAAGTCGATGACGACAGTAACTCAAGTTCTTAACGTGCCTGAGCGAACAAAATAACTTGAGGTTTATATTAACACGGAAGCACTTATTTCGTCGTTTCAACTAATATATGTAGTTCAAATGGGCAAGAAATTAGCATGACTTTACGAATCAATATTCACTTTAAACCATTATTTAAACGATGAAACATTAGCTGTTGCTAATGTTAAATCTGTAGACGGTTAAGTTTCCGCCAAAACTGTTAAACAAATATCGTATTAAGACCAAGAGGTCTTAAAGACCACATGATATTGACTACGGTCTATAGATATCGTTATTGTTTGTTCACGATGAAAAATCACGATATTGGTACGTAGTCACTCCAGAAGTACATAGTACTATTATTTATTCTTTGTCAGAAGGCAAGAAATATATTAGCATTAGGATATATCGGACTCCAAACACGATACAATGAGTATACGAGACTCAGCAATATTAATTATATATTATGTTAGCTCTGCAAAACATAGTCTAATTTGTGGTCGTGCTGATCCATTTTTTTTATTTTTTTTTCACTTTTTTCCACTAGGATTCTGGTTGAAATACGATAGTGAATCATCATTGCAGAAATACATTCAAAGCAACAGAACCAAAATACACTTTACCCCCTTTGCGTTTGCACATTTATTTAAAAAGTAAAGTAAGCATTAGAAACGCTATAAACTTGATAATTGTACCAACGCTTGTATTTTTCCATGTAACAAACAACCTACAAAATTTGAAGCAAGACTTTCAAAGCAACGTTACGAGTGAAACAAGGTTAAGAAACACATATGGAGTTAACAAGAATTAGTTCGCAATCGCGGCCAACAGTTACTAGATCTACATTGGGAGTAATAAAACGAAACTCGGTTTGAAACACCTCTTTTTAATTCACATTTGCTTTTCAAGGTAAGCTCCTTTGCCTCAATCATATTAAAAAAAAACAACACATTTTAAGGTGAGTTATAAGCTTCTAGAAAAATAATATGCGATAGAGTTGTTTTTTAACTTTAAGTGAATATCTACTTATTGTATTATTTATGCATTAATCTGCATCTCTCGACTCCCTCGTTGGTTTTGTAGTCGTAAGCGCGATTGTTGACCATGTAATCTCTGGCTCTAACTCCTGTTCGGGCTAAAATCAGTTATTAGGTTTTCTGTAATATTCGCAGTAGCAGAACGGAGTCAGGAAGTTGGCGGTGTTTCACCCCCGTGCCTCGAAAAGCAAAGACATTAGTCCTGCGCCTAATCGTTCTCCGGTAGTGTTGGATTTCCGTTTCATCGGACTATGAGAGTGACGGAATAGGGAGTGCATCTATGCTTTCGCACATATTCGTGCATTATAACCCTGTTCTGTGCAGATGGCTAGTCTCCGTTGAGAATGGTGACCGTGACCGAAATATAGGTCTGTAGGGACATTGCATTATTACCTTATCATTTCCTAAAGATTATATAGTACTAATACTAAGAGGTAGAAGTTCTTATACCATCAAAGGTCTGAGTCTATGTTTTATTGATAATTTATCTTACTTACTACTTAATAACCTACCCGACGCACTTATTCGACTATAGCAACGGTGAAATGGAGGAGATGAAACAAATATATTATAAAACAAACGTTAGAGCAAGACAAACTATTTATATTTATTTTAATTAGGTATTTCAAAAAAATTAAACCCTGTATGCCCAGCGATTGCTATCTTTCCAATATGGTAGTTATCTTTTCTTGAAGTTGATTTTTAGTACCTGCATATTTTCATAAACAAAACCATTTAAATACTCATATTTGCGTCATCTTAATATAACGAGTAACAACTGTCAAGTTATGGAATGTGCAAGTGCAACTAAATTTACGTTAGCAGACTGCATTATTTACATGTAAAACGATGAGAAAGTGGGTTTACGTAATTACTATTCATTAGGACATAGCCTAAACACGTATAGATGTCACCACAGATGCATTATAATCGAACTTTGCCGCCATTTTCTCAGTCAAACATGATTCGAAAACCAACACGATATTCAACATGAGTAGCTAGTTCGATAGGGAATGATTTTGAAGATGTAAAGTTAAAAGTAAAGTTACAGTCTATATACGTCCCACTGCTGGGCACAGGCCTCCTCTCATTTCTGAGAGGGTTTTAGTTTTAGGGCAAGGTCGTGTCCGCCGCGCTGCCCCAATGCGTGTTGGCGAACTTCACAAGTCTTCGAAATATTTTTTTCTTATTTCTCTGACAGGCATGTTTCCTCACGATGTTTTCCTTCACCGCCGAGCACATGGTAAATTAATATTGATGACGATAAGGTTTCAAATTAGTATTTGGACTCCTAATATAGTAGGCTATTATTTTCTACCAACTTCAAAAAGAAGCTACTCAATTCGACTGTATGTTTTTTATGTTACCTCATAACTTTTTTCTGGATGTACCGATTTCAAATTTTGAAAGCTGGTGCTTCTCCTGTGGTCCCATAGAAATTTGATTAAGGTCTGATCAATAGTTTTTGAGTTATTCTTAATAATTTATATTGAAGTCTGTTGTACAAATCTTTTAATTTTGAATTATATATATTTGGGCTGGCAACCCTTGTCAGGCATAAACCAAAGTTACCTGCAAGAGGCGGATAATGCGTGCTTTATTTCCTCATGAAAAACCGACAAACTGACCGGCTGTACAGGCCACTTACAACCTTAGCTCGTTTGCGTCTAAAAAGATATAATGATGACGTCATTATGAAACACTCATAGATAAGTGCCATCGAGAATAGATATGAGTGGGTGTTGCTACAACAATACAATGGAGCACGTGTTGAGCTCCACAACTGATCAAAATAGCAAACTTCGAAAACTTAAGATGGATGAAATATGGAGTGTAGGTTGGGGATGGTTTAATCACTACTACCTACGACGTACTAGCTCTAACTACATAAATATTTCTTTTTTTAATAACAAGAAAGACAAATCACAAAGTCCACCTGATGGTAAGTGGATGCTGTGGCTCATAGATACCTAGTCGATATCGATTTAGAAACAAAATGTAGATACGTTGTCACCCATGAGGTAGACCTTTTTTTTGTTTGTATTGTACGTTTTACTGGTACACTTATTCAGGGCATTCTTCTAAGAATGCCTTGTTACAAGTAAAAAGTACAATTGATTGCATTGTGTAAATGTTGCATTGTACCCACAAAAATATTACTGTGTAGTGGCGGTGTAAAAAGATGTAGGCGTCCCGTGGGTGTCGTAAGAGGCGCCAGAGGGAAACAAACCTGGAGATGGGCAGCAGCGTTCCTAATAACGACTAAAATAAAAAACTACGGTTGCCAACCCGCTTGCCAAGCGTGGCAACTATGGTAAATACCCCCCCCCCCCCCCCCATGAGGCGATCTATGGGGGAGGACTATGTTCAATAGTGGACTTTAATAGGCTGTAACCGTATTAGAATGAATGTTAAGTGACAAGGAACAATGCGTAGAGATTATTTTCATAGAGTCGCGTGCTTTTCCCGCCTACGCGCACTGAAATGCGAAACAGATTCTTGAAGCATTTTCAACGTATAAGGAGACATACAAAGTAAGTCGCGAATAGCATAGATTAATGATAAGTCATCGCGCGGTCAGAGCGCGCGATGACCTATCATTAATCTATGGCGAATAGTTTGTTTTTTAACAATGGTAAGTAACATCGCCATGCATATTTTTTTTTAATAACGCAGCCGGGTGATACGTTATTATAATATAGGTATTAATAAAAATAAAATGCGTAGGTGTGGTTTTATGACTGGCATATAATACAATATATAAATGTCACATACATTTTCATTTTGTGGCATTTAAATGAAATATTTGTTTTACTTGTTTTTGATATTTGTTTACTTTGTAACGCTGTATACGTTTTAAAATTCACATGATCTAACTGTAAACAAATGTTGCTTTCAGATTTATTAAAAATAGTATCCCAACCTTGCACATTTTTTCCAGAATTTCAGTAGCACATTGGTATCAGGGAATATAATATATATTCCCTGATACCGATTAGGGGAATATATAATATAATATTATAATTTTCAGTTTTATTTAATTAAATTATAATTTAATTATATTAATAAATAAATAAAGAAAAAAAAATATTACCTGAAAATCAAAATTTAATTCCCTGTAAAATTCATTTTCCTAATTTAATTAAAATTAAAAAACTAATTTCATTTTTAGTTTATACCAAGGATCGCATTCGAGGGTAAATTATTTAGTTTTAATTAAGTAACAAAAGTTTTTAACTATTATTTTTAATTTTAAATAAATTAAATGTAAAGAAAAGAGCCTTAGAAAAGAGCCTACTCCTTTTTAAAAAGCTGGCAACGCATCTGCAATTCCCCTGGTTCCCCTGGTGTTGCAGTTGTTCATGGGCGGCGGTAGTCACTTACCATCAGGTGAGCCGCATGCTCGTTTGCCCCCTCTCCTATAAAAAAAAATCGAATACAATATTTCTATAAAATTCTAATTCAATTGTTTCCCACGTAAACTGTCGCCCGGGGCCATGTCCCTCTCATAGCTCCCCCTTGTTACGCCTCTGTAAATTATGGCCTGTGAGGTCGCGATTTTGTGAATAATTAAGACTCGGTTTTTGTACCATGCGCAGCTGATAACTTTCATCTGTTGACGGAAGTTACTGACGAAAACGGCGAAGAGGACGTTTACAATTATTAAAAGTGCAAACGTATTGCTGACCTAAAGAAGCGACGAGTTCCGCGTACTTCACCTTCCGTTCTCGATCTCACGGGCCTCGCGATCAAGAGATTTAAACATCTATAGAGGCCAAGGTTTTGATTCATTTAAGATATAAATTGTGAAATGAAGTATTGAACAGATGAGTGTCCGATATCAATTCAAGTTGATATATCAATTTACATCTGTGGAATAATTTGTCAGCATCTTTACATCCGACTATACGCGTGTCTTCAAAGCAAGAGCGAATAGACTTCTATTCGGTTTAGTGCGCCTTACTATCTTCGACTACATCACAACAATGGTAGAGTGCGGACCGCGACCTCAGAAGGTCGTGGGTTCGAATTCGCCATTTGACTACTGTCTAACAACATTTTAAGCTTACCACGAGTGGTTGAAGGGGATATTAGTAATGTTCAAAACATTCCTAGATTTGTTTAGTAAAAAATAAACAAACCAACATACCGTCAGGCGGAACTTAAAAAAATACATCTGACTGATTTATTATATTTATTTACTTGCTTCGTGTTTAGAGAAAGGAAAATAATGTTCTTGTATAATTTAAAATTAAAAATTTTGTACAGCTGACTTCAATATAAGCGACTTCAATATAAGTTATTTAAGAATAACTCAATAACCATTGGTCTGACCTTGATCAAATTCATATGGGACCACACGAGAACTATCAGCTTTCATATAAAAAATGAATCATCGAAATCGGTTCACCCAGTACAAAGTTATGAGGTAACACACATAAAAAAACATACAGTCGAATTGAGTACCGCCTCCTTTTTGGAAGTCGGCAGAAAAAAGAAGAAAATATTTAAAAATCTGTGAGCCCTTTTGAAACTTTAGGCTTAAATTTAAATTAAAAGATCTAGGCCGTCGTCTTCAACTATCGTTGGTTTGTTTTATAGGGTAGGGTGACAAACGAGCACACAGTCCACCTGATGGTAAGTGGTTGCTGTGACCCATAGACATCAACATTCATCCTCAAACGGTACTCAATTCGACTGCATTTTTTTTTAATGTGTGTCACCTCATAACTTTTTACTGGGTGAATCGATTTCGATGATTCTTTTTTTTATATAAAAGCTGATACATCTCGTGTGGTACCAAATGAATTTGATCAAGGTCAGACCAATAGTTTTTGAGTTATTCTTAATAACTTATTCTTAATACTTGTTCTTGAAGTCGGCTGTACAAAATTTTTAATTTTAAATTATATTATTAAAACATACATTTTAAATAAATTGTCCGGGAAACGGTGACATCATACTCACCCTTAACTTATTTAGGAGTTCGCAGTAGTCTTTAACAATACGAAAGGAAAGGACTCTAAATTCTATAGTCATCTACATCCTTGCCAAATGACCATCAGATCATGAAGAGAAGAAAAGAAACGCACTAATAATAGTGTACACAGATCGATGCAGATGGGGATCGAGGTCAAGGCGACGCATTTGGTGCAACTTTCGAAATGTACCTCCCCTTCATGAGAGTTACCCACTCGCCGCCGCGCCGCCAGCCACCGAGCTGTAGGGTCGCCCGCTGTCCGCATTTCCCCGGAATCGTCCCGCATGCATCCGAATATACAAATTTAACGGGATGGCATTAACATAAGTTTTTTTAATTAAAAAAATTAATTTGTTTTATTCACATAAAAATTTTTGATTACAAAGACAAATAGTTTTGGTGTATACATAAACTCATTTGAGTTGTTCCGTACACCATTTCTGATATTAGATACACAATATTCTAATCTTCACATTACGCTAAATAACCGAAGTTACATTTAATACTATTACTAACTAAATTAGGTATATTAAATATTATATATCTATTTTACAAACTAAATATGGATACCTAGATAAAGAATGATTGTTTGCGATGAGCGTAAAATCACATCTTACTCAATTTCGTGAATAACGTAATACAGGTGATTAAACTTCAAGTATTTTACACGTGTACATGAGAATTTTATATATTATTATATATATAAACTTTGCTCTTAAATTATTATATCTATTGATGAAAACCGCATTAAAATTTCTTGCGTAGATTAAAAGACCTAAGAGTACAGACGGCCGCAAGCGACTTTGTTTATACCAGGTAAGAGTTAATTGATAAAAAAATAAATGATAATAAAGCAATAATGTAGAACGAGTAGGTTGTTTTATGCATTCCAAGGATTTAGTAAGTCCATTCCATTTCAGTAAGGATAAGTTTAAAAAGGATGTCTTGAAACTTCTGATGTAGTGAGGTTAGGTACCTTATTAACTCATACACACACACACACACACGCGCACACACACACACACACACACACACACACACACACACACACACACACACACACACACACACATGCCCGCGTGCGAGGGAGGCGCATACGAGCATTATGTATGTTGAAAATCTTTTCATTTTTCTTGTAATGTTTTCTAGATGTTTAAAAATATGTATTTTTAGTCCCAACTACTTTGTCTTCAACATGTCCGTTATAAATTGAAAATACTATTTAAATAATGTAAATCCGTTTTTGGCTATAATTTAAGATCATAAGATGTACGTACGATGTAACAAAGAGCTGTGGATTTTGTTTGAAAAAAAAAGTTGTTAAAAAAATATTTTAGGGAGAGAATATTTGAGAGAGATAGAACTTTATATTTTACGTGTAATTACGTCTTTCGAAGACTTAGATAACTGATTGATTAGATTAGGTATAACATAGTTTAAAGTTCTTTTTCCGTATAAGTTATTATTTTTGGGTAATTGTAGTATTAGATTATCAATTTTGAGAAATAGCCGTCCTGCACAATATTAAACACATTAACTTTAATTTTAAAACTCTATACAAATGCAAAACATACAACACTACGTACAATATATTTTTATTAAATGAACTTCATTTACCTGCGGTGACTTTTACGATTGCCTCATTGTGTTGTGTTTAATTCGTTTATTGTTAACAAAAATGTCAATGAAATAACAATACAAGTTTTCTTTTGATTTAATTGTTATAATAAAAAAGAACTCTTAAAATAATTATATGGATTTGAATTTATTACGATATTAATACATGGCTGCATACAATGGCTGCTGAATATTCATTTCTGTGAACGTTTTTTTTAGTTTTATTGGCTTTCTAATTGAGGAGCTGAGGAGAGTAGGAAAAAAGGACTATTTACTTGATACACACATTTAAAACAAATAATACGCATGGAGTAAAAATATGCACGTGTCAGTCTTAGACTGCTGATGCATTTTCGATTAAGAAGCAGTGCATGCACAACATTAATCATAGTAATTAGTCATTTTTTTTGTTACACAATGTAATTTAATTGAGAAGTTGTTTTTTAGTAAAACTTTATCCCTTTCTAGAGTATTATATTAATACACAAAACAATGAGTATTATTTTTAATTTTTTGCACATTTTTAACATTTTTTTTCATTTTTCTACTTCTATGAATATCTGTGGTTTGGTTTATTTATTTTTAATGTTATTAATATAAAATATAGCTAATAGTATAAAAAAACAATAAGTTTTACATCTTCCGAACAAATTAACTTCCCCGCTATGAAATCTGTGAAATATTATACCTTTTATTTATGGAGTGTAGAGAGGAGGACCATCTCTATATATGAAAAGTGTCCTTAAAAACGTGTCCAATAAGGGTGGCGCTGCAGTAGCATAGAATAAATTAAAAAAAAGCGCCAAAAGTAATTAGAATAAGATGGTGAAATATACAAGGACCGACCAATCCGCTTGGTTTTGTACTACGTAAATAGTTGAGATTTTGTATACTGGCATTTTACTAACTACTCTAATCATTAAATTTTTTAAATATTTGAATTCAGCTGACTTCACTCCGTTCACAACAGCTATCTTCATATCGTAGTTTTTCAGACGCCAGCGCTATTGTGGTAGGTTTTGGAACCTCTATTTTCAGTAAATAGTAGGACACTTTTTCAACTTTCGCCCCTTATAAGATGGTTCTCCTTGTACTCACTCCATACTTTTATCATACCACTACCACTTTCTAGTGGCGCCGCCCTGGTGGCAGAAAAAGTCGTGGATTCCCTCATTAAGTACCTCCTTATTTTTGAAGTAGGTTAAAAACGAATAATAAATAAAGTTGGTGAGACCCTCCAATTACGAGTACTTATGTTCATCATTTTCACCATCATCAACAACCCGTAAACGTTCACTACTAGACATGGGACACTCCAACTTTGGGAATATTTGTCTTAACCGCCACGCTTGGCGATAGCTGTACCAGACGTCTTGCTCTAGTAGCGATGCTTCACCACGTCACCCGTCTGGATATTTTCCGTCAAGCGAAAGTGTATATCATTATAAAACCATCTATCAGCTGTAATGAAATCTTTTTGGCATTTTCCACTATTGCCTTTTATGACACCTCCATAAGAAACCTATATACGTGGTAGATCCATGCTGCGGCTATATGACTGGTATAGTTGTAGCACGAATGGGTCGGCTCGACCGGGGTAGGACCACGCTCTCACCGAATACCAGCGTAAAATAGCAGCCTAACGCTGCTGTGTTTTGTATGGTTAGTGTATAGAACCGGAGACCCTTTTTACTGGAAACAAGACATTCCATCTGAGTACTCACGGGTGACAACGCATCTGCATTTTGATTCGTAATCGAGGATAAGTGTCTATGGGCACAGCATCCACTTACCATCAAGTGGACTGTGTGTTCGTTTGTCGCCCTTATCCTATATAAGAAAAAGAAAATGTGGTAATAGATTCCGGGCTCTTACGTCCCGCCACACGGCTAAGTACAAACGCTACTAGTTTTGAATATTTAAGGTCTTTCTATTCTATGTCAATTTGGTTACATCACAGAGTATTTTCCATTAATTAAAAGCAAATAAGTTGAAATAACAATCACATGAATTGTAAGAAATTTTAGAACGTGGTGAAACTACGCTATAGCTATATTATAGTTGAAGCTCTAATGTGTTAGTTCGACCGGGGAAGGACCACGCTCTTACAAAATATGAGCGTAAAAACAGGACGAGACATTCTTATTTCGTCTTAGTCCTCAGATACAAAAATGTATCTACATTTTGATTCTTAATTAAGGGTATATATAGGCGTCTATGGGCTACAGCATTCACTGAACATCAGGTGAATAGTGTGCACGTTTGTCACCGTTATTAAATAAAGAAAATATTTTTTTAAAACACTAGGGTTCGCAGCTAATTTGTGCTTACAAACATAAATTGTTGTTATAACAAAAATTTGTAGGCCATACTTGCTTTGTGCATGATTAACTGCTTTTTCTTATTTTATATTGAAATAAGTTTATTATTTTGTAATAAGTTATGTGGCTTAAATTGTATTAAATGATTTGAATAATATATGCGTGTGCTATAATAATTTGAAAACCTGAATTGCAATGTTGCAAGACTGGGAATCATCCTCATCAAACACCTTTCTCATAGCCCTCCTACACAAATGCAGTATCCTTGTGACGCTCCGGCTTTGTTATTTATAGCGGCTAGGTATAACGCAAACATGTAGGCTTTTAATGATCGCGGAAGGCTAGCGGCTTTGAAATATGTTACACAAATGTACATCTTAAGTTCAGTTGTATAGGGTGTAAAATCATGGGTGATTTAATCCTACTTAATCCTTTGTAACTACAATAGGTGCTATTTAGCAGAATGTATGTTTTTTTAATTATTATGATTTATATTTCAATACAAATGTCGTTTAATTTTAACGATATTTAACAGTATTTTTGGAAAAAAATTCAATATTTAAGCTTTGTTACAAGAATCTGTAGCCACTAGTGATTCTCTTTTAAGCTGTCGACATTTTATTCATTTGTTTTTTTTTTGTTTATTTATATAAGCTAATTTGTAAGCATTTTGGAATAGTCTTAATTGTCAGAAAATACAATAAGGAATTACAATTTATACCATATTTATCATACTATATAACAATAATAATATTTATATATATAAATACCATAACAATTACATGTCAAAAACTAAAATTTGATTAAACTAATTTGTATAGAACTTGGCGACTTTCAAGGGATCTTTGCATGTTATTTACTTGACAAATTTAAATGTTAACTCTATCACTGATTTTAGACAAACAAAGATGTTTGTTGTACAGTAAACAAGCTTAATGTACCTACTATATCAGATTTTGAAGCAATAAAAATAAATGTTTGGGCCTTGTCAGGTTTATGCGATAAAATTGTAATAATACACTAAAATATAGCAATTCAAATCGGTGCATACACATTTTCTAGGTGGTAGGGTTACTTTATTGTCTAGAAATCTGTCGGGATTGCTACAGCTATGTTCCGGTTTGAAAGGTAAAGGTGGATGAGTCTAGACGTAATGATTCCTTTTTTCTGCCAAGTATCCGCCCGGGCAGGTATCACTCTACCTATTTTTGCCGCCAGAAAGTTGAAGGTGCAGGTTTCCTTGGGCTGCAGTAACAATTTACAATCTTCATTTAAAATGTACAACATCCTGGACATATTTAGGGTATAATCTGTGAGAGCGTGGTCCTTCCCCAGTCGAGCTGACCCATTCGTGCTACAACTATATTTGCAGCATTGCTCTACCATGTAAAATTTGTTCATTACAAAATCGTGGCATGTGATTACTAATTTTCCAAGATTTTCCATACTATATTAAATATTCTAGAATAAAATAAGCTTCGAATGTTTGTTTGGAAGAATAGGTTTATGTCGCATGTTCCGCATCCCCAAATTAGCAAGTAGACATCAGATAAGCCGCAAGGTTCGGGTTGACAAACTCAAACAATATAACAGACTAGTCGGTTCGATCGGAACGCCGATATTTATCACGAATGTTCAAGGAGAGTATCATTGAATGTCGCATGGAGGTGGGTGGAAGTTGATTTTCCCTTTGAGAAAATACAGCGTGAAAAAGGTGGATGAGAAATGATAATCCTCCTTCAATCTTACAGCGTTAATGTGACAAAATAGACATGCTGCGTTTTAGTCAATATTGACGTAGACGTACCTAGGTGACTTGTGTTATATGCATAGATTATACACTTAAATAGCGAATAGACACTTATTGATAATTATGTGCGATAATTTTTTTTCGGCAGCTGCAATTTTGAAATAAAACTTGCACGCAGTAATCAGGCTAGGAACCTGTAACGATCATACGATAGTTATTACGTTATGCGATACTCCCGTATAAAATGTTTGACACGTAACGAAAATAATTGTAAAGAGGAAATCTTGTTTGTTTTCCAGGTAAGCATCTTGTTAACGTGAACCTCTGTGATTATTTCCGTTAAAATAATTTCCTAACGGGAATATAAAATTGGGTTTTAATGTCACTTTATTATTAACTTCGTGGATAAAGCAGGTGCAGTTTCGCGCGCTTTGTTATCGATATAGTTTTTATGGCAACTTTCGCAGAATGTTTTCACTTCATCTGTTCTCTGTTCAATTAAATAACACGAACTGTCCGCCATTTTGGTTTAGTTGTTTTTAATCGTCTGATGCATTTTTCATTCGTCAACTTCATATGCAAAATACCAAAAGCGATTCATTATTTTTGAATTTGTCTTGTTATATTATGCACGTTATCTTACTTTAAGAATTACTTAAAACAACTTTATTATTTAAATCCTTAATTTTTCAATTATAAATTGGCGCGAATATCAACTTTTTTTTAGACAACGGACAATGGAACAACACTATAAAGGTCGGTAGGTAAATTGAATTCTATCGGTTTGTACACGCCCACCTAGCGTGCGGCGAATGCAACAAGTCGCTAGACGAGCGCAAGGCTACAAACAGGCAATGCACCGGTCGTCCTCGAACGCTGGGCGAGATTGAGGAAGTGATTGAGTACTTAGATTTGAGTGGCTTTAGTACTTATACGTCTTTGTTTGGTCTTTTTTTTAAATTCTAGACCATTAATAATGTTTATTTTTAATCGCGAAAGCCAATCCAAGCTTATGGTATAAGAATCCGAGTCCTAGTATAAACGTAGAAAGGTAAGGTTAATAAAAAAAAACCGGCCAAGTGCGAGTCGGACTCGCGCACCGAGGGTTCCGAACAAATCCGTAGGTTAAAATTATTAAAAATATTTTTATTATATGATGTAATTAAAAATTTATGCGTTTCGCAATTTTTCCTTTATTTGTGCTATAATACGTTGCTTTGTACCAAATTTTAAGATTCTGAGTTCACGGGAAGTACCCTGTAGGTTTTGATTCCCTTGCGTAATATTTGCGGCATAAACGGCTGTATCTTTTGATTGCGTTGGCTTAGAAGTTTGATTTTTCACAGCTCCAAAAGACAGTAGACTTGAGTATTTGATATGAATTTCAGCTTGATACCTCCACGCGTTCCTGAGAAAAAGGGTCTTGACAGACAGACAGACAGACAGACGGACAACAAAGTGATCCTATAAGGGTTCCGTTTTTTCCTTTTGAGGTACGGAACCCTAATGATGTTGAGTGTTGTTACAGGCGCAAGACAGCGTTCCGCGTGGCATATTACTAATCAGTAAAAAAAAACCTTAAACAGTTTAGTATTTTTTATAATTTTTATTTGAAGTAGAAAACTTGATAGTTAATTTTTAGATTATTCGAAAAGTTTATTAGATTATAAAAAGTTAAGGTTATTACAGGTTACATTGAAGCTTGTTATTTCGTAATCTTTGCCTAATTTCTAAAAATGGTTTAAGGAACCTTATTGTATAACTACGTGGAGTACAAAACAATTACATATTTACAGCATTTTATTAACTTAAAATTGACGTAGATTTTATAATTTTTGTAAGCGCACGATATACATAACTATGCGTATAAAATATTATACCCCTCCATTCATCCCATTACACCATTTAAAAGTCCATTGCTGAACTCCTTAATAGGCCTCCCCTACAGATTGCCTCGTTTGGGGGAACTATGCCGTAGTTGTCACGCTTGGCACGCGGGTTGGCAACCGCAGTTTCTTTATTGTTTTGAGTTGTTATCAGGAAGATCCTGCTGCCCACCACCCGTTTCAAATTCCCCCTGTCGCCTCTTGGGACACCTACGGGACGATATGACATTGTAGATATTCTTATTCTTACACCACCACTGCGCGCTATTATACCTCTATTTTAACTAATTCAGTAAGAAATCAGAAATGTATAGAATAGAAAGAAATGATAAGGGTTCAGGTTGTATGAAAACGGAACCCTGAAAATGCAGGTTTATTGAAAAATATGTTTACGAATAATTATCTGATTTTAGCTCACAATATAATTAGCCTACGTGAATATTTAAAGAAACATAAACCAACTTTTTATTCCACTTTATATTATTTAAAAAAAATGAAACGTTATAAATTTAATCAATCCATGTATTTTTCAATGTGGATGAGGCTGTAAATGAACACGTGAGTATATTATTATAAAAGAATCTAATACTTTGATTATGTTGTTTAAAAAGAAAATGTAAAATACCATCATCATGTTGTTGTTGTTTTGTATGGCGAGTGATGCGATACAGTTTCCCTTTTTACATGCAACGAGACATTCCATCTAAGTCCACAGGATCATCTGCATTTTGATTCTTAATCAAAGTTAAAAATTTAGGTGTCTATGAGCGTCAGAATTCACTTAAGATCACGTGGCAAATGTGCTTGTGCTTGTCATCTTTACTTCTATAAAAAAAATATCGTATGGGTCGGAAGTAGCTAAACCAGCATATTAGGGAATGTTATTTGAGCTCGACCTCGAGAAATAAAAATATCGTTAGAGCAGCTGGTGATTTCGATCGCCAATCGGATCAAAGAACCATAAATAAAAATCGACCATTAAGAAATTTATTGATAGCTAGTAATTTACTCGGGTTATATTCAGTTTAATGTTCTTTTTGTGTACACAGTGATATCCTTAAGAGTATCGGATTATTAATAATGTCATTAATCAATAATGGGGCATACATTTTATAAACTATAAAGAAAAACATTGGAATATATAATTTTTTTTATAGGATAAGGGTGACAAACGAGCACACAGTCCTCCTGATGATAAGTGGTTGCCGTGGCCCATAGACATCTACATCTGTCTTCGATTACGAATCAAAATGCAGATGCGTTGTCACCCGTGAGGACTAAGATGGTAAGCCTCGTTTCCAGTAAAAAGGGTCTCCGGTTCTCTACACTCACCATACGAAACACAGCAGCGTTACGCTGCTATTTTACGCTGGTATTCTGTGAGAGCGTGGTCCTTCCCCGGTCGAGCCGACCCGTTCGTGCTACAACCATAATATAGCTGCAGCATGGCTCTACCACGTTAAAAATAATAGAATTATTTGTACTTAAATTTAATAAAACTAGTTTTACGGATTTGATTGCGTTTAATTTTAATTTCTTTTAATTAATATAATTTTTTTTTAATTTCGACGATTCGATGACTTTATTGTACCTTATCACACACTCAAATTTAATTCAATAAACTTACTTATCTAAATTAAATTAAGTAAATAAAATAAAGGTTTAATGTTTTTTTTAATACAATTACTACTATTATATACTCTTGACTACCTATCAAATGTTCAATGTTGAACATAGGCCTCCTCCATAGACCAGAGATTGCCTCGTATGGAGACTTGGCATAGTTTCTACGCTTAGCGAGCTGGTTGGCATTTGACAACCGCAGTTTTTTTATATTTGTATTTAAGAAGACACTGCTGCTTATCTTCTGGTTTGCTTCCTTCTGTCTCCTAAGATACCCATGGGATGATATGGTAGCGGATATTCTTTACACAGCTACTATCTAATACATAAAAAATAATTTTTGTTTGTTCGTATTTTATACCCTGCCATACCGTTCATCAGATTGCGGTAGAACTTTGTTAACTTATTGCTTGCACTTGCGCGAAGGTTTATAGGCATAATACCATTAACTACAATACACTAATAGACTAATAGTAGGTTGCATGCATATCGTACTGACAAATTTATTTGAAAGTTATCTAAAATAATTATCATTTCGAATTAAACAATATAACTCTTTCAAATTTAAAACGATATTTCAACAATTATTTTTTTCTACGGCAGAGGTAACAGTGGTAGAGCCACGCGGCTTTTGCTGTCGCACGGATGGGCCGGCTCGAACCGGGGTGGTACCACGACCTCACAGAAAACCAGCGTGAAGTAGAGGTTTACCTCTGCGTTTCGCTTGGTGAGTTCAGGTGGCCGGAGGCCCTTTTTACTGGGAATGAGGCATTCCATCTTAGTCCTCACGGGTGACAACGCATCTACATTTTGATTTGTAATAGAGGATAGATGTAGATGTCTATGGGCCGAAGCAAATACTTACCATCAGGTGGAATGTGTGCTCGTTTGTCACCCTTATCCTATAAAAAAAAGCAACGCGCCGGGTACCAGATAGTTATATAATAAAATATTACAAATTAATGTTTATTGCTAATAATTAGTAATAACATTACTTTGGATCGGATGGTCAAATAATTTGAAGAACTGACAAACGATGGAATTGAAAGGCTTTTTTAAATTCTTTATTAATGAGCTTAATCACAATGAGAGTATCCCGCTACGATAGTTCAACACCATAAGAAAGTTTTCTAGAAGTAGCGAAGCACAGGATTGGAACCTTGGGCGGGAACGCAATATTCTTCTAACATAGTTTAAAATCTGACCTGTGAAATTATCCTCCTAATGCATGTACAAAATAGGCTTTATGAATTACACTCTTAACAATTTTAATTTAAAAAACATAGCATGCTCTTTAAAGGTACGGAAGGAATGCGGCACCTGCGTTTAATTCACGCATGTACACAATGACTAAATTCTGGGCTCTACGCGTAGTCTTTGAATACGTATCACATCCGTATTGATAGATTATGTTAGGTTGTATATTATGTACGAGTATGTAGTTATTATGCATATTGTTGTAATTACCAATATATAATAATAATTGAATTAGTACTACTCGTGAAGAGCCTACTCCTTTCTAAAAGGCCGGCAACGCACGTGCAACTCCGCTGGTGTGCAGATGTCCATAGGTTACGGTGATCACTTACCATCAGGTGAGCCGTATGCTCGTTTGCTTCTTTTTCTGCCGACTTCCAAAAAGGAGACGGTACTCAATTCGAGTGCATGTTTTTTTTTATGTGTGTTACCTCATAACTTTGTACTGGGCGAACCGATTTCGATGATTCTTTTTTTATATGAAAGCTGATAGTTCTCGTGTGGTCCCATATGACTTTGATCGAGGTCAGACCAATGGTTATTGAGTTTTTCTTAAATAATCTATATTGAAGTCGCTTATATTGAAGTCGGCTGTACAAAATTTTTAATTTTAAATTATTCATAACAAAATAGAAAAAATATAAAATGATTTTCTCTATTTTTAAACGCTTCGCAGCCCCCGCGGTCGCGGACTGGACTGATGTGCTTGACATCGTGGTGTCATAGTTAACCCAGACTTAGTGTTAGATTTCATATTGATGACATCCGCCCATCGCATGATATTGACCGTTAGCTGAATCAGCTATGGAACGGCCGTCTAGCTTAACGAACTAACTTTTATAAGTGATAGAGCGACGCTGAAGCTATTTTATAGTTGTAGCACGAATGGGTCGGCTCGACCTGGAAAGGACCACGCTGTCACAGAATACCAGAGTACAA
This sequence comes from Parnassius glacialis, assembly GCA_033319125.1. NCBI lineage: Eukaryota > Metazoa > Arthropoda > Insecta > Lepidoptera > Papilionidae > Parnassius > Parnassius glacialis. The sequence continues at coordinate 46,301,316 of JAVANC010000027.1, read as the reverse complement.
TAGCAGGTTAATGCTGCTGTATTTTTTATGGTGAGTGTAGAGAACTGAAGACCGTTTTTACTGAAAATGAGGCATACCATCTTAGTCCTCATGGGTGACAACGCATCTGCTTTTGATTCTTTGAGTCTATGGACCATAGCACCCACTTACCATCAGGTACAGTGGTAGAGCCACGCGACAGCTTTTGCTGTCGCACGGATAGGCCGGCTCGAACCGGGGTGGTACCACGACCTCACAGAATACCAGCGTGAAGTAGAGGTTTACCTCTGCGTTTCGCTTGGTGAGTGCAGGTGGCTGGAGGCCCTTTTTACTGGAAATTAGGCATTCCATCTTAGTCCTCACGGGTGACAACGCATCTGCATTTTGATTCGCAAACGAGGATAGATGTAGATGTCTATGGGCCGCAGCAACCACTTACCATCAGGTGGACTGTGTGCTCGTTTGTCACCCTTATCCCATAAAAAAAAACAAAAAAAAAGGTGAACCGTGTGTTCGTCACCATTATTCTATTTAAAAAAAAACGATAAGAAAAAGGTTCTTAAGTGGCTCTGACCACAAACCTACAGCAAGGTAGATATTGCACTGTCTATGATGTTCAGAACTTTTCTTACATTTCAATGGGTTTTAAGGCAGACAGACAGGAGTCCGCTTCGCTGCTCCAGTGCGTAATGGCGGACTTCATATGTCCTCAAATCATTTTAGTTACTTAGACATGCAGATCAAGCTAATATTGTTTTTTTTTTCACCCCCAAACACGTGGTAAATCACTACTTTAAACAATTTAAGTTGTGCTGGCTAGGATCGAAGTTATTGGTGTACTGAAATCTAAAAGCTGAACCTAGCTTAACAGTGGTAGAGCCATGCGGCAGCTTTTACTGTCGCACGGATGGGCCGGCTCGAACCGGGGTGGTACCACGACCTCACAGAATACCAGCGTGAAGTAGAGGTTTACCTCTGCGTTTCGCTTGGTGAGTGCAGGTGGCCGGAGGCCCTTTTTACTGTAAATGAGGCATTCCATCTTAGTCCTCACGGGTGACAACGCATCTGCATTTTGATTTGCAAACGAGGATAGATGTAGATGTCTATGGGCCGCAGCATCCACTTACCATCAGGTGGACTGTGTGCTCGTTTGTCACCCTAATAAAAAAAAATATATAAAAAAAAAGCTTAGACTACCACGGCTCCTTAATTTAGTATCTCTTAGTTTGAAGATTAAATATAGGTTTTTACTGACCCCAGAATGGATTCCAGATGCTATCGTTACACCGTTACAGTTTATTAAAGTCCACTGCTGAACTTAGGGTTCCCCCATAGATTGCCACATACGGAGGATATTTGCCATAGTTGTCACGCTTGGCAAGCGGGTTGGCAACGGCAGTTTTTATTTTATTTTTAGTCGTTATTAGGAAGACGCTGCTTATCTCCTTATTTGCTTCCCTTTGTCGCCTCTTACGACACGCGCGGTATGATATGATATATATTTCGTAACAAAAAGATTCCAGGTGTATAGACGCGGAAAGCCGGCTTGCAGCAAAGTTGATATGTATATTGTGCAGGTGTAAATTAGTCGCGTGTTGGTCCGCCTGCACCTCAAGGTTGTTTCGATGAGTAAGTTGCTTACTCACACACACACACTACGCACACACTAGTGCCGGCTGCGTACCTTTCCTTATAGCACGTTTATGTTCGAGCTTGTAGTTTGGTGTGTAGGTATGAAAACGTTTCTTAGCTTCCCGCAATTGCCGTGAGAATTAGTACTAAAGTGAGAAAAAAAATAGAAAAAACAACGTACGACGTCTAACTTCAAAGATATCTCGGTGGGCAATGGCTGAGGCGGATGCGAATGCTTGAACTATTCAATTCTGTTTATATCTTTTTTTTTTCATTTCTGTTTTTTTTTATTAAGTCATGTTTTTTACGATTTCTTTATGAAATCTCTGCAAGGTACACGTTTAAGTAGCGATTTAGTGTCATGTTTATGTTTTTTTTTTACCGAAGCAAATGATTCGCGGTTCTGTCTTCATACAACCCTGGTTCGTATATTCAATTTTTATAAAATTATTTGTTTTTGGGCATTAATTACATTTAAGTAGATTTACTGAAGTTCAAAAAAGTTAAAAATACTGCAACGTAGCCTTAACGCTTTGTTAAATTATTAGAAATAAATGTGAATAATTTATCCAATTTGACGTGTAGTTTTAGCAGTACAGCTTCTGAATCAAAAAAGATATAACTAGAGTCGAGGAGTATTAACAATAAGTATTAATAATTTTAAGAGAGCTTAGCCCTTGAGCCTTACTTCTCTTACAGTTGATAACATTCGACAATATTCGTAAGAGCATGTTAAAACGTCCGTTCATAGTCCCAACTCAGCCAGAAAAACAAAAACAACATTCCTTTGTCATTATTCTTATATTTATTTAAAATTTAATAACGTAGTTCTACATTGAACAGATGAGTAATATATTTTTAGCTTACAGTCGTACAGTCGTAAATTTGCAATATTTAAAAAAAACGTAACATTTCTGAAGTAAAACGAAACCAAACCACCATTACAAATTGGCGCGAAAGAGAACGTCCATTTAAAAAAGAACCTCCACTTTTATGTGCAAAAGACACTACGAGGTATAGAGTTAGATTTACTCTCCTAATAAGTACATAGCAATGTAAATGACAGAGATTCTTGACTATTTGTAGTCCTGTACACATCATGTATAACTTGCTCATCTTAAAACCAGTTTTATGAACGCAATGGCTTCATTAAGCTTCCGTCAATGATATGCGGGCGTGAATACGATACCGAGTGGTTCTTTTAAAAAGATTAAGTGCGAATCAGAGAGCGATTTTAATATATTTTACACGAAGATTACTTCTTAATAGTGCATCGTGTTTGCTTTAAAACTGAGAATTTAAAGCCTTTATAGATATGAAGATACCTTTTTTTAAAATAATAAATGACGGAGGGTTCTAAGTCTAAATCTATACTAAAGACATATTTTAACATGATTATTATTAACATTTTATAAGTTATATCGTGTATATTAAATTAAACACATAGAAATTTTCTAGAAGGAATAGGTACAATCAATCGATGACTCAAACACAACAGCTACCCTTTAAAGTACGAGGGTGGATCGAAAAGTACTCGGCCTAATCAAGAAAATAAACACATACTAAATCAGTTATATTTTTATTTTTCTACATAATCACCATCAAGTTCAATACACTTTTGCCACCTCCCCTTCCAAGCATTTAGACCGTTGAAAAAAAATGATTCTTCCTTTGAGTCAAAATATGCGTCTACAGCTGCTTTGACCTCGTCGTTTGTCGAAAATCTTTGACCTCCCAAGTGCTTTTTTAGGTTAGGGAACAGAAAGAAGTCTGATGGTACCAGATCAGGTGAATACGGCGGATGCGGTAACAGTTCAAAGCCACAGTTGTGAATTTCAGCCATTGACTGTACTGACGTGTGAACACGGGCGTTATCTTGATGAAACAGGACTTTTCTTCTGAGCATTCCTCGACATTTTTCTTTTATTTCCTCTCGTAAATGACGAAGTAAGGTGCAGTAGTAATCAGAGTTTACAGTCTGACCCCTTTCAAGATAATCAATCATAATCACACCTTTCGAGTCCCAGAATACTGAAGCCATCATATTTGCCGACAAAATCGACTTAGCCTTTTTAGGGGGTGGTGAACTAGGTGTTCTCCACTGTTTTGATTGTTGTTTTGTTTTCGGTGTACAGTAATGAACCCATGTTTCGTCTATAGTAACAAAACGATTCAAAAAATCATCTGCATCGGCTTCAAATAACTCCAAACAGTCGCGTGAAATAGTCAATCGCGTCCTTTTTTGTTCAACTGAAAGCAGTCGCGGAACCCACCTCGCAGACACCTTGTGGAAACCCAACTCGTTGACAATGATGTTTTGAGTTCGTTCATAAGAGATGCCTATAATCTCTGCTATCTCTCTAATTTTTAATCTGCGGTGTCCCATTATTAAATCAAGTACTTTTTTAATATTTTCGTCAGTAGTTGACGTCGAAGGCCTTCCAGAGCGGGGTTCATCTTTCACACTCTCTCTACCACGCTTGAATTCTGCTATCCATTTTTTGACGGATGAATATGACAGAGCACAATCGCCTAATGTACTGACCATGTCATCATGGATGGCTTTTGATGATAGCCCCTTCTTATGGAGGTACTTAATGACGGCACGCTGCTCGATTTGCTCCATTCGTGGAAATTTGTCCGATTACTTTGTTAATAAATTTATAAAATCACAACTAATTATCGCACACGTTTCGAACTTCACACAATGAACTAGTCTGAACTGAACTAAATAATGTGGGTAGATTTGATTTTTAGAATTGAATGGATCTGTGTTAGGCCGAGTACTTTTCAATCCACCCTCGTATTAACATTTTTACCATTTCAACTGCCTTTTTTAATATGAAACGTAAATAATCGTATATATACATTAAAAGACGTTTAACTAAATATTTTATCTGTTTAACTTTATGCTTCTGTGTAAACAATTGTAAGAAAGTTACGAGCCATTTCCGTCATGGACGCAAATATGTGGACAAACTAAATAAGTAAGTTGACCTTGAATGGTAGTTGTAATTGTATAATTACGCTTTTGCATTGTTGAAGCTGCTATCATGGAGTTTTATTTACTTATTGAACCATTTCAAAGCTTAGGTTTTACGGTTCTAATAGTATAAAAAATCCTTGTTTTTGTTGGCGTACAAATAGCACCAGCACAGAAAGAAACCAATGCTAAAAACACTACAATACAAATTATTCAAGCACGTGGATCAAAATAAAACGAACCATAATCAGACAGGTTACGCGCTGCAACGCGTGCCAACTATAACTGGTTGTTTGTTATGCCTATCACTTTATATTAAGCAGTTTTTCAACTAGCAAGTACACAGTATTATTGTATGAACCGTATTGCAAAATGACACAGTGCCTCCGAATACGTCGTGTTTGAATGCGTGATAAAGACAGAAGAACATTTACTCATATGTGTGAAACGGCTTTGTGTTCGTGTGGAGTTGTTTTTAACTGGCTGCATGTAGGTTACGATCTTTGTAAATTTTATGAAAAAAAAAAACATGGTAATTTTGGCGGGACATTTTTTTATAATTACTGATCGAGTATAGCCAACTTTTATTACAGAGTTATGTATAATTTCGTGACCGTTTTTACATGAGATAGGTAATTGGATTATTTAAAAAATTACAAGCCCACTTCAATTATCTTCGATATGGTTGAAGTTTATATTGAACAACTGTGAAAGAGTAAATTAAAAGAGTTTTGACCATTATAAGTTTACGAGAACTACCAAACAATTACTGTTTTTTATAAGGCAACTCCCATGAAATCTGAAGGATTGCTTAAAATTTGTTTCAAATGTTCTTCCTTCTGAATTATCCTTTACCAGTAGTAGGACCTATTTTGCCTAGGCGTCTTTTCAGGTATAGCATGAATATGATTTAGTGATGATGTTGGAGTATGGCCATTTATATAGCTCTTTTAAGTGCATAAAATATTAAAGTTTAAAGCATTATTCGTCCACACCACGTGCTACGGTGGTTTACGTGGTATAGCAAGTGGTAGCTATATGGTTGTAGCACGAATGGGTCGGCTCGTCCGGGGAAGGACCACGCTCTCACAACACCAGCGCCAAATATCAGCTGCATACTTTCGTATGGTGTGTGTAGAGAACCGGAGATCCTTTTTACTCGAAACAAGGCCTTCCACCTTAGGCCTCAGAGGATAAATGTTGATGTTTATGGGCAGCAGCATCCGCTTACCATTAGGTGGCCTGTGTGCTCGTTTGTCACCCCCATTCTATAAAAAAACATTTCCATATACAATGTAACGCCTCTTGTATAATGTAAAACGTATTATATATCTACATATGTATGGCGGTGCAAAAATATATATTATCCCATAGCATTCCGTCAGTGTCGTTTCAAACGACAGAGGGAAATTGCAACAGGAGATAGGCAGCGGCATCTTCCTAATAACAACAAAAAATAATACAAAAACTGCGGTTGCCAACCCGCCTGCCAAGCGGTGCAACTATGGCAAAATCCTCTTGATGAGGTAATTTATGGGAGAGATCTAGGTTCAAAAGCGCATTTTATAGCGACTTTTATAGGTTACAATGGATGGATGGAATAGTCATATATAATTTATATGGCTGTTCACTTTGTGAAAAATACGATAAGATGAGCTTCATTGGTCCTTGGGCCACCTCAAAGCCGTGGACACTTAACTAATCTTTATTTTTCAAACATTACCTAAAAATCCGGGTAAACCTAGGGCTACTAGTTCTTCAGGCACTACTTTCTTCTGGCATTACCGGAACATAACATGAATAAATCGAATATACATAAGTCTCACACATAAGTTTTAATGATGATGATGATGATGATAGTGATGATGATGAAACAGTTTACACTATTCTGGAATCATAAGCATTAGTAGTAAATACTATATTTATTTTAAAAGAATACGATATAGCGCGTAAACATTAAGTTTTGGTATTTTGCCAACGGACACTTACTGTTTAAAAGGATCGTTATTCTATTATTGGAGAATCAAAGGTCCAAATATAAATTTCTAGAAGTAGTTTTAATGAACATACTAAATATTTTTCATAAAAAGAACATGGTATTGTGGTAAAACAACACCGACTCGTACTACGACCGTTAATCCGTCTGCAAGATCAAATCTTCTGTAGAACGGGAGAGGGCTAATACAGCAGAAGAAGATGGCAGTGTTAACCATTTCCACGTATTCGATATGAAATCCCAAAGATCAGCGGCAGGAAGTAGCGTCAATGGTACGAAACGTTTGCCTGAGACGATTGCCAGTTCAAAAACTTAAGGCGTTTCCCTGACCAAATAACCTTGAGCATTCGTTCCCTCTTTAGACGAACGCCGCTTTATCATAAAATTTACACAATTTTTTAAATTATTTTAATTAAAAAAGAAAAACGAACTTTGGATATTTAAATAAAACGTGAATAATATAGATTTTTAAATTATCTATCCATTAGTGTAATCCTCAAATGATTAGAGCGTTGCCTTTAGCAACAGATGCATGTAATCAATAATTTTAGTCATTTTTTAAAAGTAGATTTTAAATGTATTTATAACAAAAAACAAATTAAAACGTGGAATGTGATGATAGGATATCGAACATTAATAATGTGCTTTTAGATGTAGTTTATTTCTCATAACTAATGAGATAATAGGCTCTGAAAAACTCACTATCTCAAGGTTTTGGTCGGGGTATCACCTTAAAAGACGTGTGTATAACCAGTGCTCACGTTGTATAACTCTTAGCTACGTAAAAATTTATATATCGAATATGGTATTTTTCCAGTAATTACTAGAACAAATCTTGTTTTTGAAATTGAGCGGGAAGGCAACATAACGACATCAATTGGATGACATAGTAAGCCTAATATATATCTGACCGTTAGGTTGGCAGGATAAATTGATAATTGGATATTTTAATGACTGTCCTATTATGGTTACGATATCTTTATTGCAACTATATTTTTAAAGGATTTGTTAATGTCGATAGGACTAAAATAATTTTCATAGATGAAACGGTGACAAACGAGAACACAGTCCTCCTAGGGGTTAGCGCATATTGCGATTCACATACACCTACATCTAATATCGAATAAGAAACGAAATACAGATGCGTAATCATCCCTGAGGATAAAAAAGCAGTGCGTCGTTATCAGTATCAGTAAAAAGGGTCTCCGATTCTCTATACTCACCATACGAAACACAGCAGCTTTATCTGGTTTTTTTACATCAGCATATAACAGCATAACTGAATTGGTAACGTATTAACTAATTTAATGAAAGCATTTTTGATCATGGCTGTATGGCTGTATGAGCTAAATCACTTTGCCTTTCCTGCGCGGGATAATATTACAAAAAAAAAAAGTTTATGTAAAAGCCTAAACCGAATAAAAATTATTCCACTCTATTCTATACAAGCGATACTAGTACTAGTTTAAATAGAGATTTTAAACAGATTTAATATATTTATTTCATAAACTAAAGCGTGAATGCACAAACACACTTGACTAATAAAAACAGAATGAACTTTAGCTTTGCAAAAATAAAAATATATGTTGAAATTCAAGAGCTGTGGATTCAGGTACATATAAGTTAGTCTTGGATAGTAAAAGGTATTTGAATGTATACTTAACCTACGTTATTATTACTGTAAAAAATATATGTATGCAGTAATATACAGTCGCAAGGCGTAGCAGTATCCATAATCCCATTTCCATCCACAATCCTATGTGAAGTGCCAGAAACGTTCTAGTAGATGGCGTTATAATCAATTTCTTAACGCTGGACATAGCGCATTCGCTTGGCAAATATCCCCCCATGAGACAATCTACAGGGGAGGGGGGGGGGGCTGTTCGTTCGTGGGTTTTTGATAGACTATAATGAATTAATAAAGGAATGAATAATGACAGACGTAACCTAGATCGAGACAGCAGCATCAAAGGTGTGAGGCATCTATCTGCAATTAGTAATAGTCTAGTCTAGAGTCTATCCGAATACCGAGGAAATCCTTTTTATAATGGGAGTAGAGGCATTACAATGGATACTGCCGCCCAGGGCCGTAGAGTTCTAGAGAGCTAGAGTTCCTGTTTTAATAGTGTCTAAAAAGATTTAAAAATGTTATACTTATTCCTGTGGAAAATGCATGTGCAGTGTATTCCCTATTCGTAATGTTTAATCAAAAATTTTTACTGGTATCACTGAAAAAGAATAAGGCTACATGGCCCCCTTCCTTCCCAACCTCCCTCTATTGCTACGCCACTGAAAGGAAGGGACCCATGTTCAGCAGTGGACTTTTAATTAATCTACTGCTGGTACATAGGCTCTTTCAAGAATGCGAAAGACTGCATATTATCTTGAAAGATTTCTATATACACTATGTGTCAGCACCGACTTCAGAATGGGCAATTATTTTATTCTTTTTAATTATTTGAAGTCGGCTTTCACATTTTACTATAATTTTAAAGTTATTTTTTAATTTTAAAAGTATTTTTTTAACTTCACATTTTGTAATTTTATTGATGATTAGGATCAACTCTGTGTCTTTATTGAAGGCGCACTGATTTCGCTTCTAAAATTAAAAAAAAAATCAATAACTAAAGAATTTTTTGACTTGTTATATTGAATAAGGTTAAATTGTAACTGTATGGGAAAAATAATCTACCCGTGAGCTTCTTGTCGCTTCTCACAAGGGATCACGCAGTAGGGAACTTGTTAAATCGATGGCGCAGCTTTATTGACTGTCAAAAAGTGCCAAGTTTCAATTATTTTTTTTATTTTTAACTTTGGATAGATATTTTTTTTATTTTTAACTTTGAGAAAATTAAGCATGTCTTTATAGATCATTAGGCTATTTGTTATTCTATGGTAATATGTTGCAAGTAGATTATAGGAATTTATTTATTTATTTTAAAGATCCCTTAACTTTATCTATGGCAAGACAGGGGCTGAACGCTCCTCATCAATTTTAGACACGCGAGCAATCCTGGTTCGATCACTGGCAGCAGCAATAAAATTCTTAATTGCGAATTCAGTTGGTGATTTACCACGTGCTCGACGATGGAGCAAAAACATCGTAGCGAAATCTGAACGTCTGCGAAACAAAATATTTCAAGTACGAGTATATACGAAGTTCACCAACAAGCACTGTAGCAGCGCGGCGGACTTACTCTATAACCCTCTTAGCAATGAGAGACGGCCTGTGCTCTGGCGTGGGACGTATATGGCCTGTAACTTTTACAATATATTTTGCTCAGCATCAGATGTAATAATTGTTTTTTTTTTTAGATTAAGGGTGACGAACGCGCACACAGTCCACCTGATGGTAAGTGGATGCTGTGGCCCATAGACATCTACATTTATACTCGGAATCAAAATGCAGACGTGGTCACCCCCGAGGAATAAGATGGAATGCCTCGTTTCCAGAAAAAATGGTTTCCGGTTGTCTTCACTCACCATACGAAACAGCAGCATTAAACTGTTATTTCACGCTCATATTCTGTTAGAGCGTGGTCCGTCCCCGGTCGAGCCGACCCATTCGTGCTACAACAATAATATATGTACGTGTAGCTGCAGCGTGGCTCTGCCGCGTGATAAAAATTAAAATTTATTTTTTATAGATTATAGAATCTCAGGATAAAGATAAAATATTGTATAATTCATAACATTAATGCAGCAATTGTAATCATTATAATCTATCTGTGGTAAATGCATTACAAAGGTACACTGATAGCCATTGAAAAACTGTCGTTGGTGTATTGTGTTGTTAGTTACAAAAAGAAGTTTTGATTTTTTAATGTATACTTATCTTTATTTCTTTCTTTGGGGATTTATTTCAAACAAATTTGTCAGCTCCATCATAGTAATCATCACCTCACTGACACACGATTTAAAAAAATATTGGCAAAAAAATCTGTAGCACTGTAGAGGCCTTGCAGATCTAATTTCGGAAAATATTCCAAAACATTTTTATTTCTTCTTGTACAAATAATTTACAAATATGTCGTTTAATGTGTAAATTATCAATAAATATATAATTTCAACGTTCGCATATTTGTTTTTACTATAAACAACTAAGTGTAATCATTTATAAGAAAATAAATTAATGGCCTTAATACGTAGAAATATCAATGAATTTTCTACAGGAAATATATCGTTTAGTGTCACTAAATGAAGTCTAGGGAAGCCTTTTTAACAGAGTGGTAAATATAGATAATCAATATTGCTATAGATACATAAATTATTAATACTTAGTTAAAAACGTCCACAACAATAAAACACAATAAAAAAAACCGAACTTATACATTATATAAGTTAGATATTTTTTTTTATTGTTTGTTCTAATTTTTGTTATTTTTTGTAGTGATAGTTTTATAGGTTACTGTTCTCCTTAAAGGAAGTCTTTTATTATATGTTGTGTTTACCTTTAATTTAAATGCATATATACAATTTTTTTTAAGTGCACCTCATAATAATTGTTTCTATATGTATTTAGTTGGTAAGCCTTATTAAATAAAAAAACAAAACTGATGTAAGTTGTAGTTCCCGGAGCCTATTCATCAATAATAAAAGAATTAGTTTTTTGAAACTCTTCAATTTATGATAAAATTAACCATTTAAACTAAATAAAAATAGCGATTAATATATTTATTTTGTTAATCAAAAAATAGATAATATTGAGTTATGTGACAGAATCAAACACAATATTTACATGACTGGAAAACCTGCAACCACATAAGATTGGCTAAGTTTGACTTCTTGTTCTTATAATATTTAAAAAAGTTATGTTATATAATAAGTCCTTACTGATGCTGAAAAATCATTGTGTATTTTAGATACTTATATAATTTCTAAAGCTATATGTACACCAATATGGCGGTTGCGCCCGCGCACTTTGTAGGCTTCGAAAAAAGAGCACAGAATCAAGATGGCCGACTTTCTCGCCAGTGCCTAGTGATGCTGACGTCACTGGACGACGTGTCCTTGTGCCTAGTCTAGCCCATTTTTTATTAGAAATACAATTATTTGTTATGATATAGTGTTTTTTATACATTTTAGTATTCAACCGTTTACAAACGTAATGCGTTATCTATGTACGTGGGAACAGTGACGTTTTAATGTGTTTATCGGATTATTAATAAATAAATAATATTTTTAACACAACGGGGTATTTAAAATTCTTAAGTTTAGGAATAAAAATAAAAGGTCCAAAAAATTAAATAAATAAAATAGAAATATAAACAAAATAAAAAACGAAATAAAACGTACTTACCAAATAAAATCGATAAAACACCAGTGTCCAAACAAAAAATTCTAAATAAAGAATAAAATAAATCACAACACGTCACAAGTCACAACAGTCTTTTGTTGTATAAAAAGAAAAAAATCTTGATTTCATTGGATTAAAATAATTTATGTCATCGTCTGATTCTGAAAAAGATATTATGACTAAATAATACTGCGCTCGCCGCTCAGTTTGGTACAAAACGCCCGAAAATCTAAGAAATATAGATAAAGGCTTAATTAGAAAAATTGAATACGAAATTCACGAATTCAAATTGGAGTCCGACTAGACGGAGCCGACACGTACTCCGATTCAAAAATTGCGACGTACTGTCGTTAATAAAGCTGCAGGAAGAACTCCTTTTCCTAGCGGTGAAGACATAAATACTCAAAAAATCCCAACGAGCGTTTTGAGCCAAAAAATCTAACCTAACCTAACCCTGTCGGGCGGGCGACTGGCGGGCGCGTAGGGGCCGCATTGCCAAATATTTTTTTTTGCATCTCGGCCGAATTATGCACTTGTATGCGACTTACGTCGTCCCTTCATTGTAGTAGTGCGACATGTACCGATTGGGCATTTTTATGTCTTCTCCGTGTGTGTGTCACTCGCACACTCAGAATTTTTATTTGTGTGCGCCTGTAGCCCTTTGGCGTGAAATTTCTTTAAAATTTCGCCGTGTTATGTAAACATGTGAATTGTTTTTAATACTAAAATATTTAGGTGTTGCCCTGAGGGGTCGACGGCCGTGTTTTTCGGGAACTCTGACTAATTTCGCTAAAAGGATCCGTTTTGACGTGCCTACTTCGGTAACAGAAGCCTGTGTTTGGTTTAGGAACGTTGTTTGGAGTTTTCGGCGCGAACGCATTTTAAAATGTTTTTGGATTTGGAAATTTTTTATTTGCCTCAAAAGTTCCCGTTCCAGTCGATTTATGGAAAATAAGTGCAACAATATTTCATCCTGATCTTTAAATTATTATACTGCCATTTTGTTAACATCTGCATATTTTTATTTTAGGAAGGAGTTCTGCATATGGAAGTCGCTAACGTTTAACTACAGTGGCATGATAGCAGCAAGATTAAATACTGGTGCTAAATATTCGTGCATGAACCATATGATGAACACGTTGCATCTGATGCGTACCGAAGCTTAAGAAACCATAAACTGAATTTCAATATACACCTAACGAAGAGACTATACCAAATCATACATACATACATACATATAATCACGCCTCTTTCCCGTAGGGGTAGGCAGAGACCACTTCTTTCCACTTGCTACGATCCTTACATACTTGTTTCGCTTCGTCCACTTTCATTATTCCCTTCATACATGCTCTACGGTTTAGGGTACTCTTAACCTGGCCTTTTTTCAAGACGTCCCCAATTTGGTCTAGAAATGTCCGCCTAGGTCTACCCCTTCCAACACTTTCATTCACACTCGCCTTATACACTTTTTTCGTCAATCGTTCTTCATTCATTCTCTCGACGTGGCCAAACCATCTCAGCATACCTTTCTCAATTTTTGTCACTACATCTTCTTTCAGACCACAACTTTTCCTTATCTCACTATTTCTTATCCTGTCACTCAGTTTAACTCCTATCATACTTCTTAATGCTCTCATCTCAACTGCATTTATTCTGCTTTCATGTTTCTTCTGCCATACCCAACTTTCACTTCCGTACATGAGTGTTGGAACCAACACCCCCTCATGCACAGCCAAACGAGCCTTGTTAGACACCTTCCGACTGCTCATAAAGGAGTGCAAAGCTCCATTCACCATGTTTCCTGCATTCACTCTTCTTTCGATATCACTCTCACACTTTCCATCTCTTGTAAACTTTGACCCCAGATACACAAACTCCAAATCCCAAATCAGTAACAACATTTTAAGTTGTCGTCTTATTTTATTACTTCAAACACTATAAGACAAAACAAAAATGCAGTTTTTATACACTGTTTGAAATATAAAGAAAAGCGTTAACAATTTCAACAATTTATTATGGAGTACCTAGGCATCTCAAGAAGCCGGATCGCATGAGTGCCATATTTCAAAAATAAACCACGGAAAAAGAGGAGAGAAAATGAAATATCCTTTGCTTTTTTGCTTTAACTTTGTGATACGTCAATTCCTATTAAGAATTGTTTTGTACTTTGAATAAAATTGTAAAATTCATCGAAATTTTAGTATAGGTAAAATTCGCGAACCACGAACAATTTTGTATTTTTATTATATCATAAAATTGTTAGCGGAAATAAGATTAACGAAAAACATATACTTATGTATTTATTAAACGAAAATCATTGTCCAATTCATCATTTAAGTATATCTGTCAACAATTCAACTGTTTGTGTTGGTATGTAGATAAGAGTAACATAATATGTTTTCTACTTTAAAATATTTGCACTATTTGAAGAAACGCGTACAAAAAAATTATATATTTTTATACATTTGAGTGAAACAAAATATGTAAATTCATCATAACCATTATACCCTTTCACAAGCATATCCTGAATATACATCTCTAAGGAATGTCACAAAGTACAGTCCAGAGCCATTTGCATGTCTTGACTTCCTATTCCTATTTAAGTTGTTATGTATAAGATAATATTTAAAAAATCAACATAAATTTTTAGATTTTGTTCGGGCAGTTTTCTCTCCATTAGATAATCTACAACTCTTTCGCATTATAACCTCTTTCAAATTTTAAAAAGCTTTTAAGAAATATAAAACGAGTTGAAAAATAAAACCAATTGGAGATTTAGAGCAACAATCCGGCTAAGGTCACTGGGACTTCACAGGTGCCCTAAAAATAGTGCAAAATGAACCTTTTGAAACTATTCAATGCGCCTGACCGGGGGCCACAGTAAGTTAGTGGGTTAGGACGAGATATACAGAAGGTTTAATAATATTTTTGAAGTGATTTTAAAAAATACATCGGAAAAAACCATTCTCCTTTTTCTTTTTGTATTCTTTATTATGTTTTCCTTCTTTTTAGGAAAAACATGGAAACTTGTTTTAAATATCATTTTTTGCGGATGTGTTATAAGATTTAACAGATTTTAATTAAGTTTTATACTGATTTAATAAAAATATGATGATGTTATTGATAACGTTCTTCTAACGTTTTTCGTTATTTTTTTATTGTTATAAGTCGGTAATGATTTTCATTAGTCGATTACATTAATTAAATCAATTATTTAATCGAGAATTTCACTACGATTAAAAACCACATTCTGTTTATATGAATACGAAATTGCATCGCTTCAATTACGTTTAACGATGATAACTAGATTCCGTTGAAACTAAAAGTCACCCTGTACAATCAACGAGTCCCACACACAAACACACAGGCATGCGTGTGCGCATTAGATCGATAGCGCAGGGTTGTCGGCCGCACGCCCTTGTTAGAAAAAGGACGAACCGTCATATAACTACAGAATTGTGGCCGAAGAGTTGATTATTTTTATGCAGACTGGGCACTTTAATTTTTTGTGGAGATAATGCCCATTTAGTTGAATTATACGTAATACTTTTTTTATATACTTTTTCAATAATCTTTTTGATATTTGGCTTGTGTTGACATAACATAGGACCACAAAATATTACTGTCCTGGTTGTTTTAGAAAGAGAACGTCAGGTAAAGTATTTTTAAAGGAAACATATTAGTAATAAATATTTAGTGAAACGAATTGTTATAATTAATTTAGTTTCATTATCATGCATAAATCAGTTTTAATAATATGCTATGTATGAATCAATTTATAACAGCAAAATGGCGTGTCTACGTAAGTTTCCGAACTGATCTAAGCCGAGCGTTTCGTGCGACACTCACACATGCGCGTCTTGCGTCGGCTCAGGTTCGTAGACACCTTTTGTTTTGGAACATTTGGGCTAAGGGAACATGCCTTTTTGCAGCTTAACGTATTAATTTAAAATGATGAGATGTTATTTTGTTTATTTATGGCTGCAATTAAGCAGTAATTTTTTCACCTTGTTATCATATATTCTGACTAAGTGGTCACAGCGCGTGAATATAATTATATATTTTTATTTTGCTTTACGATATGAAACTGAAATAATTAGTAATATCTTTTCTACATATAAAAATCAATTGTTGTCCGTTACTCTCGCTAAAACTTGAAAACGGATCGAACGATTGTGATGAAATGTTTTGTGTGCGTTTGAGGGGGTCCCTGGATGGTTTAGATTCACAATTGGAACCGGTACGTGACGACATGAAGAAAACACCCGAGCGAAGCCGGCGCGGATCGCTATGTCTTAACCTGTACTCGCCTAATAAACCTTTAAGCTAAAAAGCGAAAAAAAAGTAAAGTTGTATTAAGCATACAAAATATACACATTTAATATATTTTAACGATAAACACCGACCATGTAGTGGCGATGTGAGAATATCCACTACTCCATATCTTCCCGTGGGTGTCGTAAGAGGTTACTGAGGGAGACAAACAAGGAGATGAGAAGCAGCGTGTTCTTAATAACAATTAAGGTTCAATTCCGTAGCTGACCGCAGACAGCAGCAGCAGACGACGTGTAGTCACGACATGTCGCTGCGACATGTCGTCGCGTCATGTCGCTGCAGTCATGATTCCGAACCCGACTGCAGACGGCAGCAGCCCGTGTTCTAATCTGTTCCGAATGTTCTGTGGTGTACTCTATTTATGTAAAAAATAGGTACTATATATATATATATATATATATATATATATATATATATATGTATAGTATCTATTTACCACTTTTATTTAACTCCTTTCCTATATTTTTTCAAATATTATCTATTGTCACACTGTTTAAATAATTATTGTGAGATGCATCGTACAGTTCGGGATATTGGGCCACCTGGTTTATCAGTTTCTCTTTCACGGAATCGGTGAAACTCATTTTTTGAGAAAAATTCAACGTGTCGCTCTGGCGTTGGCGGCACTACTGATCTGCGGTCGGGCAACATGTCGTCTGCCACTCCGGCAAACGACGTGTCGCTAGCTACGGAAAGGTATTTCATAGAACTACATAGAAACCAGTAGTGTCGCGACGACACGTCGCCTGCTGCTGCTGTCTGCGGTCGGCTACGGAATGGTACCTTTAGGATATAGAACACTGTGGTTGCCAACCCGACTGCCAAACGTGGCAAATATCCCTACGAGGTACTACGAGGGGCAGTGAACTTTTGACAGGCTGTAAAGGTAATGATAAGACATATGTATTTTAATATTAATAAACATAAATTTAATGTACTCAAATATCTAGACCCGGAACAATTAATGGTAGGCCATAAAATGCCTACAATTCTGCCTAGGAGTCTGTCTTTTTTATATAGGATAACGGTGCCAAACGAGCAGACAGTCTACCTGATGGTAAGTGGTTGCTGTGGCCCATAGACATCCACAACTATCCCAGATTACGAATCAAAATGCAGATGCGTTGTCACCCGTAAGGACTAAAGGAATACCCCGTTTTAAGTAAAAAGGGTGTCCGGTTCTCTACACTTCGCATACAAAACAGCGGCGTTCAGCTGCTATTTTACGCTGGTATTCTGTGAGAGCGTGGTCCTTCCCCGGTCGAACCGACCCTTTCGTGCTACAACTATACCACTAATATAGCTGCAGCACATACACTGTTTGGGTAGGTATTACCCTCTTACCTTTTATACGTGGTAGAGCCATGCTGACACAGAAATACCAGCTTTAAATAGCAGCTTAACGCTGCTGTGTTTCGTATGGTGAGTGTGAACCGGATACGCTTTTTACTGGAAACGAGGCATTCAATCTTAGTCCTCACGGTTGACAACGCATCTGCATTTTGATTCGCAAACGAGGAGAGATATAGATATCTATGTGCCACAGCAACCACTTACCATCAGGTGTACTGTGTACTCGTTTGCCACCCTATCCTATAAACAAAAACCTATTTCTGCCGCGAAACAGCAGCGCTTGTTGTTTTCCGGTCAGAAGAAAGCCAAAATAATAATAGGATCTAAGGAATGCCATCTTAGTCCTCAGGGGTGATAACACAACTGTAGCCTTCTTTGTATGAAGTTGGCTGTAAGTTCGATTGCAACTTCAGTTTTATAAAAAAAAAAACTTTATGCGGAATTCGAACTCGCAGCTCCACAGCTCTATGAACAAACGATTAAGCTCAGGTATCTCAAACACAGAACAGAAGGTATACAATTTCAAAAAAACGCTTATCGCTTTGTCACTGGATTGCTATGTATAGTTAGTATGCAAATAAGCAAGTCATTCGCAGCAACCTAAAAATTCGTCGGCTCATTTAAGACATGCAAAATGCACGTCTAAAATACACTTGTATATGTGTGCTATACACGTGTCCGCGTGGTGAGTTCAATCACTTCTGGCCTGAGGATTGCGCAGCAAAAGTTGGTTTTTCATAAGGATATTGATCCCGACACGAGTGATTCTGTTCAACTCACGCTCACATAGATCAAGGTCCTTAAAAGCTGTTTAGAGCGAAGTGCTCTGAGGCTTATCTGATGTGATCTTTACAAGTCTAGCGATCCACCCCAGATTCGCACGGGCGATTTCTAGATCTCGATAACAGCGTCACCTACCAGGTCCGATTGTGAATCTAAACCATTCAGGAACACACTGAAATAGACAAAAATTCCATCAAACGGTCGAACGATATTCGAGGTTTTGTGAGATTGCGACTGCGAATGCACGACGTAGATGCCGAAGCTCTTTAAACTTATCACTTTTATAGCCGTAATAATTGTTTACATTGCTTTTAAGTGATGGTACCAATAAGGGCTAGTAATTTTCTGCTCACCAGATGGCGCTAGTTGACACTGAGATAAAGTTTTTTGTTACACAATGTAATTTAATTGAAAAGTTGTTTTTTACTAAAAATTTATCAGTTTCTAGAGTATTACATTATCACACAAAACAATGCGTCAGTGGTTTGCTCTTTAATTGTTTGCACATGTTTAACTTTTTTTTTAAATTCTTCTACTTTTATGAATATCTGTGATTTGGTTTATTTATTTTTAATGTTATTAATATAAAAAGAACAAAGTACAAAAAGAAACAATAACTTTTACATTTTCTGAACAAATTAACTTCCCCACTATGAAATCTGTTAAATATTATACCTCACTTTCTAGTGGCGCCGCACTGGTGGCAGAAAAGTCGGGGATGCTCTCATTGCAAGTTATCATGATGTTTGACTGTGTTAATCACGGCAGTTACCAAAGGCGCAAGGATAGGCGATGGCACTCGCAAATTCGAATCCCGTGGGGGATAAATGTTGGTATAATCAAATTTTCTTTTTTATAGATTTAGGGTGACAAGCGAGCACTAAGCAGTAAGACGACGCTGCGTCTCACAGACTTTTATATTTATCCTCAATTAAGAATCAAAATACAGATGCGTTGTCACCCTTGAGAACTAAGATGGAATGCCTCGTTTCCAGTGAAAACGGTCTCCGGTTCTTTACAAACACCATACGAATTGCAGCAGCATTAACCTGCTATTTTACGCTGGTATTATGTGAGAGTATGGTCATTTCCCCGATACATTCGTGCTACAAACATAATATAGGTCCAGCGTAGCTCTTCCACGTTTCTATATTTAAATATCTAAAATAATAAGAACTTCTAATTTTTTTGTTAATATTTAAAGTTAAAATTACATTGATTAATGTACTCCAGACTAAATTTTGGTCATGGCAGTCTTGACTTCACGGAGACTAGCCATCTGCGCAGGTGTACAGTGCACGCTTTTTTCTCACTTTCATAATCTAAACCTAGCTAACGTCTTTAGGTGCTAACCGAGGCACGGTGGTGTAAACCGCGAATTTCCTGATTCCGGAGTGCTACTAATATTTTCTTCAGAAAAACGTAATAACTGATTTAAGCCTGACCCGAGCGTCAAATCCGGGACGACATGATTATCAGGTGCGCTTACGATGATCACTAGACCAACGAATCAGTAAAAGTATATTGGAACGAAGTTCCTTATCGGACGGTACGAATTTGGCGGATGGGGGCTAGGCGAGAAAAAGTGTAAGATTTTTCCGTCACAATCCCTTCTGACGTAGTATTAGCTAGCTATAAGGAAGCGAGTTGCAATAATATTCATCTCCCTCGCACTTTTTCTTATCTTGCCATAAAATATATATTATTTTATTTTAAATGACGCTTAATTTTAATAGACGCTAGTACATAATTCATTTATTTGTATTTTTAATCAATAATATAATACGTTTATCAATAATAATATACTACAACGGAGTGTTCCACGACACTCACGCATATTATTATTTATTATTTATTATTATTAAGTATTTTAATGATAAATATATAGAGATACGTTCGTTAAGAAATATATTAGGGTAGACCGAATGTCGGTGTCGTTTGCAAAATGTTTTGACCGGGATTAAGAAAGGAATGCTTCTGTTGTTTGGTCATTTTGAAAGAATGAATGAGCAAAGAGTGATAGAGTAAATATAGGCTGCTGAAGTTAGCGGCAAAGTCGGCAACGAACGGAAGTTCATGACTAAATTGGGTAATATTGTAGCACGTATGGGTTGGCTCTCACAGAATTCCAGCGTAAAATAGCAGTGTCCGTGAACCGGAGACCTTTTCTACTGATATCTAGGCATTCCATCTTAGTCTTCAGGGGTGACAACGCATCTGCATTTTGATTTTTTATTGAGGATAGATATGGATGTTTATGGGCCACAGCATCTCTGTTATCCCTGTCGCCTTTTACAGCACCCACGGGTTGATATGGGGTAGTCGATATTCTTACGCCGCTTCAACAATATTTTTTTATTGTTTTCAAGTAAAGTATAAATAGGAGGGGATTAAAAAAGAGGGTAGTTTTTTACACGCACGAAGACTAAATACAGTTATTTAATGAGAAAACGCAACCAACGTTAACGCAACAAGTGGTCAAATTAAAATTATTGTACAACCGACTTCAATATGAATATTTTATTGTTGATTTTTTTTAAAACTGCTCGACCATTTTCGAAAAAATTTAAATGGGACCACTTTGGAAGTATAACCCTTTGAAACAAAAAAGTGGGACCCCTTGTAACCAAAAAAAAAAAGAATTTTCCAAAACGGTTCAGGCGTTTTCGAGTAATCGGTGAACATACATAAAAAAAAGATTTCGACGAATTTTAAACCTCCTCCTTTTTGAAGTCAGATGACAACATTAATGTAGTAGGCATGTAATTTTAGTTCTTTTTTTAAATTATATTAATAAATATTGTAGCTGTAAAAGAATTAGCGCGCAAATGTTCACGGTTAAGATCCATCGTTTTAAATGAAAAGCGCAGGAAGCGTTGCAGGAAAATTAATAGAACTTTGTTTTTTTTAATATTGACCAATGAGGGCATCAACGACTTTTTCTGCCACCAGGGCGGCGCCACTTTAGAGTGAGGTAAATTATTTGACCGATTTCATAGCGGGGACAATAATTTCTTAGGAAAATGTAATATGTAATTTTTCTTTCTGTATTATTAGTCATATTTTATATTAATTACGTTGGAAATGAATTAACCAAACTATAAATATAACTAAAAGACGACATTTTAAATAAAAGAGTTATAATGTGCAAAAAATTAAAAATCAAGCCACTGACGCATTGTGTTGTGTATTAATATAATACTGTAGATAATGATAAACTATTATTTAAAACTAATTTCTCAATTAACTGACACTGTGTAAAAAAAACTTTACCTCAGTCACACCTAGCGACATCTGGTGAGTGGAAAATTATTAGCCCTTATTGGCTTATGGAATTCTATTTTTAAATAAATTTGCTTTTTAGAGACATATAACACGGGTGCGTTCCATTTTGAAATTTCGAGCATCTCAAAACTTATTGAGTGATCTACGTATAACCAAAACATAATTTTTAAAATTTTGTCTCTCTGTCTGTCTTGTTTGTTCCTACTAATCGCCGAAAAGGCTGGACCGATTTTGACGGGACTTTCACTGGCAGATAGCTAATTTTATAAGGAATAAGTTATTATACTTTTATTTTAAAAATAATTAGTGTTCCGCGCAAAAAAATTACAACCCATAAAACCCAATCGCAATAAATTCCACACGGGCGATGTCGCGTGGACCACCTAGTATATATATTAAATATGTATCTGTGTACTAGGTTTGAAGAAATATTCATATTCTATCAATACTCATACGTCATCTACACTATTCGATAGAAGTTTTTTTTTAATATTCGTCCTCCTAGACTGTAAATGACGCGAAGGTTAATACACATATTACGCTAGAATAAATTTGAGGCGAGGTATAATTAAATAAGACATGCGGACGCGGGAAGGACGTCTGCGTTTGTTGATTAATTCTATCTATCTATTATATTCTAAATTGTAACAAAAATGGCGTATATAAACAGTGGTAGAGCCACGCGGCAGAGTTTTGCTGTCGCACGGATGGGCCGGCTCGAACCGGGGTGGTACCACGACCTCACAGAAAACCAGCGTGAAGTAGAGGTTTACCTCTGCGTTTCGCTTGGTGAGTGCAGGTGGCCGGAGGCCCTTTTTACTGGAAATGAGGCATTCCATCTTAGTCCTCACGGGTGACAACGCATCTACATTTTGATTTGTAATAGAGGATAGATGTAGATGTCTATGGGCCGCAGCAACCACTTACCATCAGATGGACTGTGTGCTCGTTTGTCACCCTTATTCTATAAAAAAAAATATATATTAGTTTAAACAAGAGGGCAAGTTCTTTGCTCGCACAAAGACGTATCGTTATTCAACGAGGAAACGCAGTCAACGTTCTTCGCAATATAAGTACCTCGGGAAATACAGTCTTAATTTGATAATTTAAGTTTTTCGTTTTTTCTTTTGTTGCTGTATATATTATATTAGATAGGATATACTTTTTAATCTATTTTATGAAATTGATAATACAATTTTTTGTGCTAATAATTTTTTTACATATGCAATTATTGTTTCTTTATCGTGATTATTTAATGGTTGTACAAGATAACTGTCATCATCATCATCATCATCATTACAGCCCGTCACAAGTTCACTGCTGAACATAGGCCTCCCACAAGGAATGCCACAAAGCACGGTCCCGAGCCACCTGCATCCATTGACTTTCCACATGTCTTACCAGGTCGTCACTCCATTTAGTGGGGGGACGCCCTACACTCCGCCTGCGGCTACGAGGCTGCCACTTGAAAAGATTTGTTACCCATCGGCTGTCAGTTTTTCGAGCTATATGACCAGCCTATTGCCACTTCAGATTATTAATCCGTAGATCACTGTAAGGCCGCGTTCCGACGACACGCAGCCGCTACGCGCACGCCACGCGCGTCAGCACCCGCGTCTAATAGTAGTAATATGATTAGTCATAATAAGACTCAAATTATATGCGACAAATTTCAAAGCGAGTTAGACGCGGGTGCTGACGCGCGTGGCGTGCGCGTAGCGGGTGCGTGTCGTCTGAACGCGGCCTAATAGTTTTTTAATAATTTTATGAAATAATAAGTGAGCACACAGTCCACCTTTTTTATAGCAGAGGGGGCAAATGAGCATGCGGCTCACCTGATGGTAAGTGACTACAGCCACCCATAGACAACTGCAACACCAAGGGAATCGCAGACACGTGGCCGGCCTTAAAAAAGAGTAGGCTCTTTTCTTGAAGATTCCTAAGTCGTATCAGTCCGGAAAAATGTCATGTGGTAGTCGATTCCACAAAGAAGTTGTGCGAGGAAGAAAACTTCTTCTAAATCGCACAGTGGTGGACCGCCAATTATCCAGATGGTATCGTGAGTTTTGTCGCGATGTGCAATGGCGAAATTAAGCGGCTGGAATTAGTCTGGACAATTCCTAAGAGCACTCCCCGTGGTAAATGCGATAAAAACCACCTCCACCTGATGGTAAGCGGCTGCTATAGCCATAAACATCTCCATTTGTCATCTATCCTCGATTTAGAATCAAAATGCAGACGCGGTGTCACTCCTTAAGACTAAGATGGCATGTCTCGTTTCCAGTAAAAACCTTGTAATATCATCGTCATACTAGACTTTTAACAGTTTTGCAATATCAATATGTATTAATGTACTATGACTGAAAAACACGCACATTTTATCAACATTTCATACGTCATCAACACTATTCGGTAGAAGTTATTTTTTATATATTCGTCCTCCTAGACTGTAAATGTCGCGAAGGTTAATATATTACGGTAGAATGAATTTGAGGCGAGGTATACTTAATTAAATAAGACACGCGGACGCGGGAAGGACGTCTGCGTTTGTTAATTAATTCTATAGTCTATCTATTATATTGTAAATTGTAACAAAAAATGCTGTTTATTAGTTTCAAGCAAGTTCTTTACTCGCATAAAGACGTATAGTTATTCAACGAGGAAACCCAGCCAACGTTCTTGGCAATATACTTCGTGGAATACAGTCGATAATTTTAATTTTCCGTTTTATTTTGTTATGATATATATGTTATACTAGCTGGCCAGGCAGACGTTGTTCTACCCTTTCCGACGACCCTTCCTATGAAAAAATCCTTAAATTCGCAATAAAAAATTATTAGAGGGTTACTATCGGGAAAAAAAGAAAAGAAAAAAGAGCCGTGGCAGCTCAGACAACAACCAGATAAAAGTACTCGAACAACCCGGGTTCGATCCCCGCCGGCACCAATGAAATTGTTAACTGCAATTTTAAGTGCTGATTTACCACGTGCTCGGCGGTGAAGGAAAACATCATGAGGAAACCTGCATGTCTGAGAAATAAGAAAAAAAATATATTTCGAAGACATGTGAAGTTCGCCAACACGTATTGGGGCAGCGTGGTGGACATTTCCTTGCCCTAACACCCTCAGAAATGAGAGGAGGCCTGTGTCCAGCAATGGGACGTAAATAGGTTGCAACTTTACTATCGGGATAAAAATTATCCTATCTCTCAAGTTGGACCAAACTGCACACAGTGTACAAAATTTCATTGAAATCAGTTCAACAGTTTAGGAGGTCATCGCGGACAAACAATGTGACACGTAATTTTTATATATATCAAGATAAAGATATTGTATAGTATTTTGTTTTTAATCTATTTATGAAAATAAATATAAAAAAATGACAAAATGAACTGTTTGTCAAAAAATTGTCAATATTATTTTTTGTGCAAATATTTTTTACTTGAGCATTTATTGTTTCTTTATCGTCTGCATTATTTATTAATTGATTAAATCTGTTATATTCTAAATTAACGTATATTAGTTAGTAGCAATTAACAATCTTCATAGGTCCCATTGCTGGAAACAAGCCTTCTTACTTTCTTTCCTACGATGACTTAGGAGGCTTTAGACTTTTACGAATTGGTGATGAAAAGATGAAGAAAAGTTATATTCGTAAGAGCTGTACTACTGATTATCACAATTACTTACTTACTATTGTTACCCGACTGCCCCAGAAAGAGGGTACCGTTTTTTGAGAGTATTTATGTATGTATGTATGTCTATTTACTTGGCAGGCTCGGTAGCTTGGTGGACTTGAACAAATGAGATGTCTCTAGATTCGTCTTCATTGTGGGAGTGACATAGGCTATAATTTTTTTTCTCTTTTCAGTAAACTTTTTTACGCAGTTGGATTTTTCCGAATAACTATTTTAACCATTGGGCTTGTATTTATTGTGGAATGCTAAGTGCGTAGACGCTCTTAGAAATTATTATTTGTATATTCGTACCGTTTGCTGTAGAGACTATCGGTCAGTGGGGTCCACAAGCTGTGAAGTTTGTTAAGGAACTGTATCCGCGATTGGTTGTCACCGCCGGAAAAAAGGTGAAATAAATATACAAATAACTTGACAAATTATAAATTCAATATCAAAAAACGTAACAAGTTTTATTACAATCAATTGAAGAACGTTAGCTATGATTTAAGAAACTGATAGAACTTGACAAAACCGGAGCCAACAGCTCTGATAGTTATTTGTACCAAATTTAACCCCATTTTTACTTTTATGTTTTTGTTGGGATTATTTTACACCGTAACGGTGTGACACATCAGCACGGCAGAGAGATTCTGAGACTCCGGTTTGAATCGTGGTTTGCTTTCTTCGTTTGACGGTTGACGTTTTGTTTAGTTGCACTGTGTTAATGTATCTGTAGCGATTACAGGTTTATAAGCCAATGACGTTTTATGTAAATATTATATTTTAAGTCACAAAATGATACAATAACAAAGCAGACGGCTCCGTGGCGCAGTGGCTCAGTATTGAGTAGCCGCGCTGAGAGCCACACTAGAAAAGACATTTCTATAGCCCACATATAATTGTTCCAGGTCTGTATACTGTAAATTTAAAAAAAGACTAGAACGTGAGGATAATATGGTCGTCCGGTTAATATGGTCACTTCCTTATAACTCAATAACTACAGCATTGTTTGTATAGATGATGTTGTGATACGATAGCTCTTCATCAGTCAGTTAAATAATAAAGGCTCAAAAGGGCGCTTAAAGGACACCATTTTGACAGTTGACATTATAGTAAATATTTTAGTCGATTTTGGTATTGTGTAGTGAAGTTAGTTTTTCTTAAGTTGATTTTTCGAATTGTTCCCAATTATTGCCAAAGCTTGTTTGCTATTTTTTTCTTAATATATTAGTTACAGTATACGACTGTGTGTTTTTGTCTGTGTTCTCCTCCTAGTTTTGGTTTTATAGGGCGGCAACCATATTACTCTTAGGTACCTTATATTAAAAACAAAGTTATCGCATCTTCATCATCATTCATCATTACAGCCCTTCACAAGTCCACTGCTGAACATAGGCTTCCGCCTATGTTCAGCAGTGGACTAAATAATTTTAATTTAAAAAAAAAAACTTATCGCAGTTTGCAGAGTAATTCTCAGATGTAAGCGATTCCGACTAGGTAGTTACTGTGCGATTTAGAAGATGTTTTCTTCCTCACACAACTTCCTTGTGGAATCGATTACCATCAGCGATTTTTCCGGTTTGATACGACTTAGGGGCCTTCAGGAAAAGGGCCTACTCCTTTTTAAAAGGCCGGCAACGCATCCGCAATTCCCCTGGTTCCCCTGTTGCTGCAGTTGTTCATGAGCGGCGGTAGTCACTTACCATCAGGTGAGCCGCATGCTCGCTTGTCCCCTCTCCTATAAAGAAAAAGTTACACTACCAGTTACACAATTGCAAAATGATCTGCTTATCGTAATAACTGTTCCGAATGAATTTAAATAGATCCTCAAGCGTTTAGTATCGACTTGATATTTAAGATTTTAAATTTTTATGTATTGTTTTGTCTACCCATTTAAGTGACATAATTATGTAGAAATAAATGCGCATAATTAACTTCACCATTTGAACATAGAGTTCGTACATGCATAATAGACGAGGTGGGTGGAGTGACCGTGGTTAGTCAAGGTGATGGATCCAAGGTCGAACCGGCGACCGACGCCCCATTGTTTGTCATTCGAAATATATTGACATAGGTTAGTGTTACTAGTTTATGACTGCTATATCTACCTTGGAAACCTTTTTGTTTTTCTAAACACCTTTTTTGCCTGGGATTAGATAGGTCCATCTTACCTATTTCTGTCGCGAAATACCAGTGCTTGTGTCTGAAGGCTATAGGCAACCCGCAATCAGTATAATAACAGGCTGTGATGCATTCCATATTAGTCCTCAGAGGTGATATGTAACGAATCTGTAGCTTTCTTTCTTCGATGGTAGTTCGCTTATCACCTCAGTTATATATTAAAATAAGTTTACTGTCAACTTCTGTTTGTAATCGTCAATTTTATGACACCGTCATGAGTCATTACACGCCATGTTTTAATATTTTAGCACATTTATTGGTTTTATAATAAAACCATAATGTGTGTAAATTGTTAGGGTTCCGTACCTCAAAAGGAAAATCGGAACCCTTATAGGATCACTTTGTTGTCCGTCTGTCTGTCATATCATATACTCTGTCCCTTGAATCTGTGAAAAAATCAAACTACTTAGCCAACGAAATTAAAAGATACAGCCGTTTATTCCGCAAATTTTCGACACTCGCAAGGGAATCAAAACCTACAGGGTACTTCCCGTGTATTCAGAATCTTGAAGTTTGGTACGAAGCAACGTTTAATAGCACAGATAAAGGAAACAGACAGCACAGAAAAAATTGCGAAAAGCGTAAATTTTTAGTTACATCATATAATAAAAATATTTCTAAGAATTTTAAACTTATATACCTACGGATTTGTTCGGAATCCTAGGTGCGCGATTCCGACACGCACTTGGCCGGTTTTTTTTTAATTTGATTTTTTTTCCATAAGCCACAAAACGCACTTCAAGTTAATGGACGATAGTACGGAGTGAAGGGTAAGTTTGACTTTTAGGCTTAAAAATATTTTAGTTATTACTTTTTGTTCCCCGTATAAAATATTCTTATTTACATAATACAAACACATTTATGCACTTTTAATAAATTATATGATTTTAAGGAAACAAAATATTATTTGTTAGTATTTATCTCCTCAGGAACGCGAAGGCAAAGATCGACGCATCATCAAGCCAACTATTAGAATTAAAATAGGTACAAACTACATAATTTACATATTATTAATCAGTGTAACATTATAAAATTAAAAAAAATTCGGCAATTTAAAATAGTCGCAGAGTTTTATTTATGTTCTTGACTTGTATCATTCTTAAATAGTTTCGTGTCCCGCATGACACACTAGCAAAATTTGTAACCTACCGCAACGTCCGCTCTAGCCATGACTAACAATGACCTTCAAACTAGCGGGCGTTGACTCTGACGAAATAGATCGCTTGCGGAGGCGGGATGCTACTTCATTAGATATCTTTTTTTATTTGGGCTACTAGCAGATGTAATACAGTGATAGAAGTATACATAGATATATAAGTTTGCCATTTTATATTACAAAATATGATACAAACTAAGAAATAAGAATAGACCTGCTGGAGTGTGACGCAATAGATTATATAGGCTATTACCTATTCTACTTTCTTTTAAAATGTATTACCAGCACCTACAGCATACAGTAGTGTAAGGTACACATAAGTACTTTCCTCTTATCAAGACAGAAAAAGAGGTTCTACCACGTAGTAAAATACAAAGTTTTTTAAACATAAAAATTTATTATTCATTTTTAATTTGCTTTAAAACAGTTATCGATTATTTACAGTGCGACAATTCTTTCTAATTTATAATTAATCTGTTCACTTTGCACAAAGTTATTAATATGTCTTTAGTTTCTCACGTTATGTTCATCAATTAAACTTATCTAATTAATTACTTAATACTATTAATTTACAAGCGTGGAAGTTTTTGGCGGGAACTTGAGTGAAAGTGGACTGCTGCTTACTACAACATAATTAGATCTCATGAACTCTATTTACTACTTATGTATTATTGTTCAAATATTTGAGTCGTGAGTGTATTATATATTTGATATATTTATTATGTGGTTTAAGGGCTGAGTGCTTGTATAAATTTCATAGTAGGTACCTACATAACGAGCAACCCGAGTTCGATTCCTGCCAACACTACAGAGAGTTCATTACATGGTGAGAAATCTGACTGTTTGAAACTAAATATTTCTAGTCATCGATATATATATGTACTACGCACTAGATTTCGCATTCCGAACATTGACTGTTCAACTGAACTGTACTGCAATCCGTACACTAAATTAAATATTGCGTAAATTGTAGATTTGTAAATTCCATAACATAATTATTATTTCATTTTATTTAGAAGTATGCTTGTATAGATTAAAATAAGAGTATTTTATATTAAATTCTTATATTTATTTTATATTAATATTTTATTTTATATTAAATTAAAGTCTTCGCGCATACGCAACTCTACTATCTCCCGCGCATGCGCGAAGACAGAGTAGCGCACAATTTTTGTTTGGAATAGCTTCTCTAGTACGTAGTACATATAACTCAATATTTCTAGTGCATATGAAGTCCATCAATATTCATTGGAGCAGCAAAGCGGATTATCCACTCTATTACCCATATAGAAATGAGGAGCCACATACCCAGCACTGGGACGTAGGATATAGTCTAGGATTAGTAGTATTAGGCTGTATTATGACTGAAACACTGGGTCTTACAGAATACCAGCGCAAAGTAGCGGCATAATGCACCTGTGGTAAATAAACACTTATATATTTTTTTTTAATTCAATAAGGGTAACAAACGAGCACACAGCCCACCAGATGGTAAGTGGATACTGTGGCCAATATACATCTACATTTATCCTCAATTAAGTATCAAATTGGAGTGCCACGCCTGAGAACTAAGATGGAATATGCTTCCAGTAAAAATGGTCTCCGGTTCTCTTCACTCACCATAACGAAACAGCAGCATTAAGCTACCATTTTACGTTGGTATTCTGTGAGAGCGTGGTCCTACCCCGGTTGAGCCGGCCCATTCGTGCTACAACCATAATATAGCTGTATAAATGACGAATACCGAATAACCTTTTTATTGGTAACGCAAAAAAAAAGTTATTTGCGCCTAACCTAAATATTATAAAAATGTATTGTGCACTTTATTTGATATGCATTATGCAGTAGCAGCACAGTTTAGACCTTAGTAGCACGGAACAAAAACACGCCGAATAAGTAGATAGTGTCGTTGACCGGTAGACCAAGGTTACGGGGGTCGTACCACGTATAACAATATTGTTTCCAACTTATAGGCACATAAAAATGAGACTTCGTTTTCCAAAAAATTCAAAAATATTTGTTATACAATTGAAATGACAAACAAACTTACAGTTCACCTGATGGTATGTGACTACTGCAGCCGATGGACATCTGCCATCATCAACCAACTTCAAATAAAGAATTCAAGAGATCCAGTGTTGTCACTTATAACGACGACGGCAACTTGTTGTAATTACGATGGTGACGATGAAATAAAGCCTCAATACCGTCTATAATAAATTATACCTTAATAAAAATTAAGCACTGCATTGCACAAATCACTCGAATTATAATTCTGTGTGATCTGTTGTTATCGACCCAATTTTCTTTTAAGAATTTGGCGGAATACGCGGTAGAGCCACGCTGCAGCTATATTATTGTTGTAGCACGAATGGGTCGGATCGACCGAGGAAGGACCACGCTCTCAAATAATACCAGCGTAAAATAGCAGCATAATGGTTCTGTGTTTCGTATGGTGAGTGTAGAGGCAAACGAGGCATTCCCTCTTAGTTCTCAGAGATGACAACGCATTTACATTTTGATTCTAAATTAGGGAAAAATGTAGATGGCTATAAGCCACAGCATCCACTTACCACCAGGAGCACGGTGTGCTTGTTTGTCACTTTTATTCTTTAAAAAATATACACTATGAAATGTACAGCCTCGACTCCACGTTTGAAACTTTCGGACCCATTTGAAGATTATTAATAAAATAAACCTAGCAAGCTAATAGCATAGCAAAGTGGCGAAGCAATCAGCTTTGTAGCGATTTCTAACGGTTGCCGTTGAGCAATCAGTTTCAAATAGGAGGTTCAGATGCCTGGGTGATCAGTAATCGATTGCTGAAAACAGAATTTGAAAATTCGAAACCGTTCTCGAGATAATCGTGGGACAGACGGACAGACGGACAGACATCGTGAAATCAATAAACCTAGCAAGCTAACAGCATAGCAAAGTGGCGAAGCAATCAGCTTTGTAGCGGTTTCTAACGGTTGCCGTTGAGCAATTAGTTTCAAAATAGGAGATTCAGATGCCTGGGTGATCAGTAATCGATTGCTGAAAATAGAATTTGAAAATTCGAAACCGTTCTTGAGATAATCGTGGGACAGACGGACAGACGGACAGACGGACAGACATCGTGAAATCAATAAGTGTCTTCGCAAGCTTCGCCACTTAATAAGTGTCTTCGCAAACTTCGCCACTTAATAAGTGTCTTCGCGAGCTTCGCCACTTAATAAGTGTCTTCAAAGCTTCGCCACTTAATAAGTGTGTTCGCAAGCTTCGCCACTTAATAATACTGCAAATTATTATATCTTCTAATCCATCCCTACAAAAACTGGTAAGAAACTTTGGGTTCTTGGCTTTTTATTATGTTTTTTTAAAGATAGTTGTTAAGTTATTGTTAAAAGTCAAAGAAAGAAAATCTAAAGTTGATTACAGTCAGGCTTTATATTATGACTAGCGATTCGTCCCGGCTTTGCACGGGTGATTTCTGGATCTTGACAAGTGCCACCTACCGGGTCCAATTGTGAATTTAAACCAGCCAGGGACCTACACAAACACACGTCAAAATTTCACCAAAATCGGTCCAGCCGTTTAGGAGGAGTTCAGTCACACACACGGACAGAAGAATTATACATACATATAAAGATATATTTGTCATAAAAATTACATATATTAGGTCCTTATATATAAAATTACCGTCCTGCAGTACTGGCCATTTCAAATTAAAATAATGTTTGTATGGCTAAGAATTCTAATTTCAAATTAATTTTATTTTAAAAACATGGAATTCTTTTTCAAAATTAGTCATTTGTTTATTTATTAGCGTTATGTTTTCATCGCATTTGAATCTTTTCCGTCATCATGGATACGTTAAAAATTCGAGTAATTATGGAATATGAGTAGCGTCGTGGCAGCAAAGCGGCACAAGCGGCACGCAACATCAACGTCGTTTATGGAGCGAATACTACAAACGAACGCACCACGTGTTATGGGTTTGCCCGCTTCGTTCTGGAAATTTCGACCTGAAAAATGAACCCCGTGGTCGTCCGAAAACTTTGGTCGATAATGACGAATTAAAAGCGATTGTGGAAGTTGATGATACGCAATTTATGGCTGCATTAGCAGTAGCTTTCGACGTTAGCATCAAAATAATATTGGTCCATTTGCGTCGAATCGGCAAGGTAAAAAATCTTGACAAACGGATGCCCCACGAACTTAATGATTGCCAACCCGATCGAGACGTGCCTTACAGCTCAATAGGCACACAAACGAAGGAGTTTTGAACCGCATTTATTTTTAATAAAAAGAGGGTGGCAAACGAGCTCACACTTAACATCAGGTGGACATCTGATGTTAAGTGGTTGCTGAGGCCCATGACATCTACATCTCTCCTCGCCTGCAAATCAAAATGCAGATGCGCTGTCAGCCTTGAGGACTAAGATGGAAGCCTCTTTTCCAGTAAAAAGTGTCTCCGGTTCTCTACACTCACCATACGAAACACAGCAGCATTAAGCTGCTATTTTACGTTGGTATTCTGTGAGAGCGTGGTTCTTCCCCAGTCGAGCCGACCCATTCGTGCTACAACTATACTATATGCAGCTATATTTACCATTGTTACTTGGGACGAAAAATGAATTCTCTTTGACAATTGCAAGCGCACAGTACTAACGAAAACTTCAGGTTACTAACGAAAAATTACCCCTAGAAAAGTGATGGTCACTGTTTGGTGGTCTAGCGCCTGTGTGATTCATCACAGCTTCTTACCAAACGGGATGAGCATTACTGTAGTGTACTGTGAAGAACTGAGCACAATGATGGAGAAGCTCGCACGTCTTCAATCAGCTTTGACCAATAGCTCGTCCCCGCTGCTCCTTCCTGACAATGCGCGACATCATGCTACACAACAAACGGTTTCCAAGTTACAAGAGCTGGGACTGGAAGTTCACCGTCATCCATTGTACGCACCAGACCTTGTACCTACGGACTACTACTTTTTCAGAATTTGGATGATTTTTTGGCGGCAAAAAAATTGAATACCCGAGAGGCAGTACATTTTGTAGCCTTTGATGAATTTGTTGCCTCCCGTCCAGCTAATTTCTTCGAGAAGGGCATAAATAAACTGCCACTGCGCTGGCAAAGGTACATCGATTGCATGGGTGATTACTTTTATTGATAGAAATAAAAAAATATAGAAAAAAAACATGCGTGGTTCTTGTGGAACACTCTTTCGTAGTATATTATTATTGATAAACGTATTATATTATTGATTAACAAATACAAATAAATGAATTACTAGCGTCTATTAAAATTAAGCGTCATTTTAAATAAAATAATATTTCTTTCATGGCAAGATAAGAAAAAGTGTGAGGGAGATATTATTGCAACTCACTTCCTTTTAGCCGCCAAGGCCGTCTACACTACGTCAGAAGGGGTCGTGACGGAAAAATCTTACACTTTTTCTCACCTATCCCCCATCTGCCAAATTCGTACTGTCCGATAAGGAAGTTCGTTCGAAAATTACGTTAACTTATTTCATAAAAAACGGCAATTTCATAGCTAAATACCTTATTTGGAATATCATCAATATTCTTCATGTGATGCCTAGACGATGAAACATTTGCTTACCAAACACTTACTTTATTTGGGTTTATTTTGTCAGTTCTTGCCCACTTTAATTTATTTATGATGGCAATTTTGAGAAATCAATTGAGATATTATGACTAGTTTTTTTATAGCATATGGTAATGGATTAAGAGTAACAAGCGGACATATCACCGAACATATTATACGTCGTTTATTTCGCCCGAATTTATTGTGGTTATACATCAAAATGTGTGTTCCACTAAAAGGGGAAGACATTGGTTTCTAAAATACAGTTTTTAAAGTAGTTTAGAAGCTGGAGTTCTACTTATTTGTTGAAAGATTTGTGCCAAATAAAGAACGTATTTATTTACATACATGCGTTTTATATATTTATTTACATGCCTTCACCTGTGTAAACAAAAGCAAAATATATATCCCTCCTTTTTTAATTCAGTAGAGTAAAAAGTAATAATTACATTTTACGTCGCTTATAAAAACTGTCTCATTAAACTAAGGCAGTGTGGTGTACATACAATAGATGTGCGGCAGGTCACGAATCTAATCTATGCGGGAACAATGCGTAATATCCAGAATTGCCAGCGAGGTCGTTCCCAAATGACGTTGATGATTACAACTTCAAAATACCTTATTTATTTTGTGACATGTCTACACTAAAACACAATTAATTTTGACAATGTAAATAATGCTCGATTGAAATTAGTACATTGGATTAACGCCAACAATTTGCTCTTAAACGGCAATAAGACATGTTTTTATATATCAGAGCCATGCTGCAGCTATATTAGTAGTATAGTTGTAGCACGAATGGGTCGGCACGACCGGGATAGGACCACGATCTCACAGAATACCAGCGTAAAATAGCAGCTTAATGCTGCTGTGTTTCGAATGGTGAGTGTTGAGAACCAGAGACCATTTTAATCTCAGTCCTCACGGGTGACAACGCATCTGCATTTTGATTCGTAATCGAGGATAAGATGTAGATGTCAATGGGCCACAGCAACCACTTACCATGAGGTGGACTGTGTGCCCGTTTGTCACCCTTATTCTATGGAAAAAAATTATGTGAAATTGACGAGGACTAGTAAAAAAATATTGAAATTAAAAAAAAAATGAAGTATTTGTTTGTCTTAATCATCACGCTTAGCATGCGGATGGTCGATTGCAGTACCTACCTACCAGACGTGAGCGCCTTTGGCGTTGTTGCTTGTATTACCACAGATTATAAAATGGAGATAATTCCATTTACTTATATATTTATTTAAACTTCATACATACAATATAATGTATATGCGGACTTAATGCCTGAGGCATTTTCTACCAGTCAAACTTTGGGTGATGCAGAGATAAAAATATGAAGTAGGTGTGTGAAACTTTAAAGGACGGCAATGTAAATTATAGTATATAAATATAAAACAAAATAATACCATACATAACCCCTTACATAAACTTACATATCTAAATTATTTAATACATGCATTATATATAAATAATATACATATGACTTAAGTAAATAACATACATTTTATAACTATATCTTTATATATAAAAAATAAGTGTCACGTTGTTTGTCCGCGATGGACTCTTAAACTACTGAACTGATTTCAATGAAATTTTTGGTCAATGTGGTCCAACTTAATAGATAGGATAGCTTATATCTCAATTTATAGTCGCAATACAATATTATTTTATTGAAAATTATTTGTCTATTATTTGACAGTCACAATTATCTGTTAGCTCCAAACGATTCTGTCAGATGACGATATCTGTTGAATGGATTGAGTAAATATTTAATAGATGGCGCTATGTTAAAAATACAAACGTTTTTGTAGTATAAACGTTTATTTAGTAGTATAACCACCACGTGTTGCTGTAAGTATTCAACAAATAGAACCGATTTCAAAAAAAATTTGCAGACTGTGTGCAGTTTGGTCCAACTTGAGAGATAGGATAGTTTTTATCCCGATAAGTGACGCTCAATTTTTTTATTGCTAATTTCAGGAGTTTTTTTGGGAAAGCAAACGGTCGTTCGGAAATGGCAGAACAACGTCTGCCTGGTCAGCGAGTATTTATATAAATACATAAATAAACACTACTAATGAGATTATTCGGCCGGTTTATTTAAATTATATTCGCGAACTTTCTTTTTGAATGCTTAACGATTGTTAGCCGTTCTAATTTCAAAAAGGAGTGCGTTCCAGAGGAGAACAGACTGTACAGTGAATGAAGAATGCAAGAAGCCAGATTTATGGGAGGGACACTTTAGTAAAAGGTTATTCGAAGAACCCAGGTTTCTGTCATGGTTAGAACAAAGGAACTGAAAGCTATTATTTATTCTGTGCTGAAAGTGAGAAGTTAAGTAAGAGTGGGGAGTAGGAGACATGAGAATGGTGTACCTATAGGGTTGTGAGTGCGCGCAAACTACGTCGCTGAGGAATGGGTGGCTACCCATAACGTACCCACTTAAGTTGGGAACGATAAGTAGACAGGTCATACTTACGAAAATTGAAAATGAATCGAATGCAGTTTTAAGAAGACGATCATATTTGTTATATTGATTAGTTAGTGTTGTAAGTGCTGTCATCAAATCACTGTAAATGCCACAGAATAAATAACAGTACAATAAGTAATACTGTAATGTTCTGAATGCAGGGTAACATGGATGGTACCGTATTCAACATTCACAGAAAACCAGCGTGAAGTAGAGGTTTACCTCTGCGTTTCGCTTGGTGAGTGCAGGTGGCCGGAGGCCCTTTTTACTGGAAATGAGGCATTCCATCCTAGTCCTCACGGGTGACAACGCATCTACATTTTGATTTGTAATAGAGGATAGATGCAGATGTCTATGGGCTGCAGCAACCATTTACCATCAGGTGGACTGTGTGCTCGTTTGTCACCCTTGTCCTATAAAAAAAATTCAAACGTTTCTTTCAGTGTAGAATTAATGACGATCAACGTCATAAAAAGTGTAAAAATCTAAGTATTGTGCATTATCTCTTACTGTAGGTTTAATTTTATTAATTATAACTACGATTCAAACGAGGAAAATAGAACTGGGTATTTCCAGTGATTATAATATGTCCCATTCTAGTTAGTCCTAAACAAATATGCTTATTGCACTTAAAGCGACGCAAATAAAATACCTTTAAGGTGAAGGTTAGATAATGTTTACTCCGTACATTCGGTAGAATCTACTAGTTAGTCTGTGCTCTGTACCCCGTACGATTGAATTTTATATTGACAAATTGTACGTTCGTTTTATTCTGCGATGCAGTAATCATTTTACCGAGTTTTCAATGAGGGCATCCACGACTTTTTCTGTCACCAGGGCGGCGCCACTTTACAGTGAGGTAAAATATTTGACAGATTTCATAGCGGGGACGATAATTTCTTAGGAAAATGTAATCTTTAAGGTTTCTTTCTGTATTATTAGTTATATTTTATATTAATTACATTAGAAATGAATAAACTAAACTATAAATATAACTGAAAACAGATTTAAAAAAAAAAGAGTTATAAAATGCAAAAAAAATAAAATTAAAATTACTGACGCATTGTGTTGTTCATTAGTATAATACTCTAGATAATGATAAACTATTATTTAAAACGAATTTCTCAATTAACTGACACTGTGTAACAATAAACTTTACCTCAGTCACAACTAGCGACATCTGGTGAGTGGAAGACTATTAGCCCTCATTGTCTTGTTTCTGGTATTGGAATTGTACGGTCGTTCTTTCGCCAGTGTCAAGGAAGCAGACCGTCGCTGACGATAGATCTCAGGGTGCCAAGCAATAAACTGAGATTTCCATCACCATCGGAACCCTTGTTTCAACGTTTTTACTAAAAGTTCACATGCGCAGACATTTAACACATAAAATTGGACCACTTAATACGGTCAAAAGCTATTTCAAACAATAATACAGAAGCAGTAATCCGTCATCCCGAGCTCCTGCCAAAATATATTATATATACATAAATTATTTGATTTTATAATATAGAAAAATATAAACAGGCGCCGGAAATATTATAAAATGTAACAGATATCTGTTATTGTATTTTTTATATTTTGAAGTGTTACAAATGCACGGGTTTTTGTACGTGCGTACAAAGGCTAAATTTTTATTGTCTTTCCTATGAAAATAAAAATATTTTTTGCAAATACCTACCGTGAACTTTGGAAAATGTATTTTACATAATAAATGTTTATTAATTATTGTAATTTGGGAAATTTTATATTTAAATTTGAAAATGTGAATTATAATGTAAGTATAACACAACATACATTATTTGAGTCTTTGATTTGAACAAAACGACCTTAGATGTACCTTAGGATATTTTACGCTACTTGTTATAAAAAACATATCACATTTATGGAAACTACTTTGTTGTGAACATTAAGATATACGGTGGTCTTAAAAGACCACTAACTACAAAAAGTTCATAAATTCAAGAATATATACTAAACATAATATGTAGATACAGTTTTTAGGAGATAACTTTAAGAGCCCGCCATAAAACTGCCTTGTAGTGATAGCATATGAAAATATTTTCTACAATTTATTTAAATTATACAAGTAATGTGGTGACGAAAAAATGGATCGCCGTATTTCGGCGCGTGAATTACAGGATATGCCAAAAATATCTAATAGCTATCGATAAATGGCATTATAAGCATTTCGTTAATTCCAGGTGTAAAATTACAAGACAGGCGACGAAAAGCAACGTCTAAAATGCGAAACTTCTAGACTGCGATTGTTAATCCGTCTACCAAGAGTGAAGATGAAGGAAAACCTCTTATTTTTATAGGATTAAGGGTGACAAGCGAGCACACAGTCCACCTGATGGTCAATGGTTGCTGTGGCCCATAGACATCTACATCTATACTCGTTTGCGACTTAAAATGCAGATGCGTTGTCAGCCGCGAGGACTAAGATGGAATGCCTCTTTTCCAGTAAAAAGGGTTTCCGGTTCTTTACACTCACCGTATGAAACACAGCAGAGATAAGCTGCTATTTTACGCTGGTATTCTGTGAGAGCGTGGTCTTTCCCCGGTCGAGCCGACCCATTCTTGCTACAACTATACAAATAATATAGCTGCAGCATGGCTCTACCACTTAAAAAATCTCTGCAACAAGCCTATGTCCAACTGTGGATTTTTATGGGCTAATGAAGAAGAAGAAGAATACAAGAGTTACAAAAGAGATTGCAATCCATGTGTAACTGACAATTTCGGTAAATATATTTTACAATATACTATACCATATGGCTGAGATGCGCTGATTACCCTCAATATTAAGATGGAATACCTCAGAGCCTGTGACTATAACAAATTTCTTACCCCTCAAACCAGCATAATGGATGCATTTCTACTTCACGGCAGGAATAAACTCGTCTGTGTCATTAATGATACCAGAGGAAAGTGCCAGATATTCGAGAGGGTTCTTGAATTATCTTGAATAAAAGGTTATGAAATTTAATGGGAAATGTCACAAACGAAAATATTTGTAGGTGGAAGTCGAATATTGGAATTTAAAAACTATAATAATAATAAATAAAACTAAAACTAGAAACTTAAATATCATATAGTCCTACTCCCCGCGGTATCGTGCCAAGAACGCTGGCTGCGTTTCCCTACTGAATGACTATACTTAGCCTTTGAGCGAGGAAAGAACCAGCCCTCTTTTTTAAAAATTAATTCTTTTAAAAACAATATAGTAGCGATCACCTCATCGCAAAATAACCCTGTATAACTGCGCTCAAACTAAACTTTTTTCGTTTATTGACCACACGTATCTACAGTCCATATCAGTGTTGTCATTTTTGTATAGTTTCAATTGCAATGTTAATATTGGAACATTAAAATTGTAACCAGGAAACTTATTCTAATGCCGAGATCATTGGGATGTCTCCCGCAAATTAATAAAAATAAGTACAATTTTGCTTGTAAGACAAGCTTGTATTCAGTACAAAGAATAGCGTGTGTAATATTTCAGCCTCAGAAACCCGCCAAGTTCAACTCTACATCCTGCCTGTATCTAATTCACGGTGAAGAAATCTCGTTTATGAGTTATGGTCACAACTTAAATAAGTTTAACATTGTCATAGGTCATAATATTTGGTAGTAATTTATGCATCAAATAAATATGTTGTCATTACTCGTATATTTCATATTAATTTATACGTACCGTCACTTCTTGGTCTTATGGCTAAGATCAAAGTGTAAAAATGTGTAGTGTAAAACAGTACGTAATACAGTATTTAATTTTATTCAATTCATCATTATAGATCCATGATGTATATTATTCATATAATTTATGTTTATC
Organism: Parnassius glacialis; assembly: GCA_033319125.1. Lineage (NCBI taxonomy): Eukaryota > Metazoa > Arthropoda > Insecta > Lepidoptera > Papilionidae > Parnassius > Parnassius glacialis. The sequence goes on along the minus strand of JAVANC010000027.1, from coordinate 46,260,749 downwards.
AAACATTCTCGAAGCGCTAGACTGTTCATTGCATGCGCAAAACAAAACACTTCCTTTGTAGCGCTCTCAAGGTCCACATCTGAAGCCCAGGTCACGGACGGTCGGTCGTTAGCGCTTCTAACATGCTCTCCAATACCTACTTGTCTCACTAGCTTCAATACACATTATACGTTTAGGTAGAGTTGTTTTTTTTTTGTTGTAACGTTTGGCAATGATCTTGGTGAAGAAAAGTTTTCCTCTTTTCGTGATTTTTTTTCATTGTGATTTTTTTTATTGATCTGAAACTCTGTAGCACAGTGGTTAATCGTTTGGCCGCAGCACCGAGTGCCGTGTTCGAATTCTGCATGGATAAATTATGTGTATGGCCTACAATTAATTTACTTAAGTACTGCTGCAATTAATTATAAGATTAGCACGTACCTAAAAAAACATTTGATTTCTATTAATCTCTATATATATAAACATTATTAAGTGGCGAAGCTTGCGAAGACACTTATTGATTTCACGATGTCTGTCTGTCTGTCTGTCCGTCTGTCCCACGATTATCTCGAGAACGGTTTCGAATTTTCAAATTCTGTTTTCAGCAATCGATTACTGATCACCCAGGCATCTGAACCTCCTATTTTCAAAACTGATTGCTCAACGCCAACCGTTAGAAACCGCTACAAAGCTGATTGCTTCGCCACTTTGCTATGCTGTTTGCTTGCTAGGTTTATTACATCTTTTACATGGGCATATTAACACAATATATATGCATATTTGCTAATTTATACTCTAAGGTTTTGCCGATGGTTTATGTCTGCTAGGAGAATATAGGTATTGAAATACTTGCATTATTAACAAATTCTATATTTATAGACGTAATGATTAATATTAACAAATATTAATAACATAATTAATATCTGACAAGGTTTCCTTTAAAATCTTTTTTACAGCAATTTTTCCTCCTTCTGAAGTTCGTTCGTATGGCGTAGTATTTAACTAATGCAATAACGTACAAGTAATTTCGAGAATACGGATAAAGCTAGGTTTACTCGGTGCTTTTTGGGTAGTCTCAATATTTTATGGACGACGGCTCGATGGCTCCTTAGCTTACCATCACTGATATTACTTAATATATGATATATATATATATATATATATATATATATATATATATATATATATATATATATACTTGTATATATTATACGTGGTAGAGCATCGTCTGCTTGGATACTACCCGTAACATATATACAATATGCGTTGCCTAAATAAGCCGTTTCAAAACATCTGGAATTTTAATTTGTTTTCATGATGCGTAATACCTATATGTACCAGGTATACAGGGTTATTTTGCAATAACCAACCATTTGCAAAGAAATTTGCAAAGAAGATTCAGAATAAGTAATAGGCAAATGGTGAAGAAAGATTAATTAAAAAGAATCTCAAATATTCAGTCCTTTTTATCTTTTAAATTCAAAATTCACGCACACATTCGTATGGGTCGATCGGTAGGCAAAATCACATGTTCAATTTCAATTTGGGATAATTTCAAATAATAAAAATATAAAATAGAAGCCTTATTTCCTCGTATTTTCAAAATCTGCAATAACGGTATATCATTATTTATTTATTTGAACTTAACTTTAAAATTTGGCTACACTTTGAAAAATAACCCTTTATATACAATTAGCATGGATAAAATTTGCCGTCTCAAAACATCTAGAGTTTTCATTTATTTTCTGGATGCGCAACACCTATATGTATCAAGCTATATTATAGTTGCAGTATGAATGGGTCGGCTTGACCTGGGCTTAATGCTCCTGGTTTTCGTATGGTGCGTGTCGAGAACCGGAGACCCTGTTTACTGGTAACGCGGTATTCTATTTTGGTCCTCAGGTGTAACAAAGCATTCTACACTTTAATCCTCAACGGAAGATAGATGTAGGTATCTACGGACCCCAGCATCCACTTACCACTGGTGGACTCGATGCTCGTTTGTCACACATAATCTATAAAAAATGGCCTGCAGTCATCATTTCCAATCAGTTAAACTGTAAGGTTGTTTATCACATTAGTTTAATAAAACAAAATTATTATCGATTTACCAAGACTAATGCATTGCATATCTTATTAAACTATAAACATTTAATGTGCGAACATTATCTTCAAATTAAAATTCTAACCAAGCTTTATAAACAACAAAAAAAAATACGACGCATCTGTCAAGATGGCCGGCGTCAGAAACAATGACGGCCCGTGACCGCACTACATGACCTAACACTATGTTAGTTATTAGGCGACGCACGCACCGAAGATCCTGTTTATGTCTTAATCCAATGTAGAAATTTAATACGTGTAAATCTACCAACACGATTTGCGAAATTAATTATAAGCTGCTGATGAATTTTAAGCGGCCTGATGGTACAGGGCCAATATAATTATATTCTTTGAGACATACCATTTCAGTCCTCAGAGGTGACAACGTATCTGTAGGATTCTTTGTTTGAAGTTGGCTGCAGCTGTCTATGCACTGCAGTGGCTACGTATCATGCGGTATAGTATATTGTAAGTTAATTTGTCAATTCAGTTTTATTAAATAATGCTTTTTTTTATAGGATAGGGTGACAAACGAGCACACAGTCCACCTGATGGTAAGTGATTGCTGTGACCCATAGACATCCACATCTATCCTCAATAAAGAATCAAATTGCAGATACGTTGTCACCCGTGAGGACTAAGATGGAATGCGTCTTTTCTAGTAAAAAGGGTCTCCGGTTCTCTACACTCACCATACCAACCACAGCAGTGTTAAGCTGCTATTTTACGCTGGTATTGTATGAGAGCATGGTCCTTCCCCGGTTGAGCCGACACATTCGTGCTACAATTATACTACTAATATAGCTGCAGCATGACTCTACCACGTAAATAGAAGCTCCCACAGAATACTAAAGATGATAGCATATACTTATTTTGCTGGTAACAAGGCAATCCATCTATGCTTTCTGACGTGATAACGTATCTCCATTTTGATTCTCAATCGAGGATAGATGAAATTATCCATGGGTGTGGGTTTACGAAAAAAAGTATGTGTGTACTTGTTGTACGCACGTAGGAGTTATACTTCTGTAGCGTAACAAAACAAAAAAAAATTGAGAGACAATTAACCACTGAAGTTGTCGCTTTTAGAGGTCGGTGTGCGAGCGTATCGTAAATATTCACTCTCAACATTTTTTCCAAACGCCCCAAAAGAACTATAACTTAAAAAAGGTTCTCAGAAGGTAGCCTCGTATCGGTAGGCGAAGTGTAGGGCGACCCCCTATTAGATGGAATGATGACCTGGTAAAACATGCAGGAGGTCGATGGATGCGAATGGCTTAGGACCGTGGTTTGTTGCATTTCTTGGGGAGGCCTAAGTTCAGCAGTGGACTTGTGTGGGGCTGTAATTTAGATAATGATGTGGGTTTACTATGCTTGGTTTTCTAATATTATTTGTTTTACTAATATTATAAAAAGTTGTTTATCTGTAAATTGTGTTTTAGGAGGTAATATCTGAAACTGCACCGCTGTGAAGTGGCGGCGTAATGGATGCAATACACGATCCAGTTTACCGTCAAATTTGCAGCGCGCTTGAAGCGGCGTCGAGTAAACTAGACTGTGATCAGTGTGCATGACAAGTCTACTTGAAGCAAAAATTGAATTTCGATTCTGCCGACTTGATCAAGCTTGCAGCGTATGCAAACTTGAACGTGTGTATGAGTGGTCAAGTATGCGTGACGGTAGTCGGAGCAAATAAGCTAGAGACGCCATGATTTTAACTGATGCGCCATCATGCAAATTTGACGGCGAACTTAAACGTGAGTGGTCTATATGGATACACTGCAAACTGGACGCCGCTTCAAGCGCGCTGCAAAGTTGACGGTAAACTGGATCGTGTATGGCATCCATAAGATAATCAACTCCGTCATATCATCTCGTAGGTGACTTAAACGGCGACAGGGGGAAATTTAAACAGGAGATTGTCAGCAGCAACATATCGATTACAATTCAAAATAATAAAAAACCTGCCGTTGCCAACCTGCCTGCAAAGCGTGGCAACTATGGCATATATTCTCGATATGAGGCAATCTTTCAATAAAACAGAAGAGTATTTTTTACCGACTTCAAAAAGGAGGAGGTACTCAACTCGAATGTATGTTAGTTTTTTTTGTGTTACCTCATAACTTCTTTCTGGGTTAACCAATTTCGATGATTCTTTTTTTATTTGAATTATCTAGTGCTTCTCATGTGGTCCCATATAAATTTGATCAAGGTCTGACCAAGGTTTTTGATTAATAATAATTTATATTGAAGTCGGTTGTATAAAATTTTTAATTTTTATTTATTATTTAACACCGTTTTCTAGTCATATTTGTTGAGAGTCATTTACGCTTTTACTACTGGATTGGAAAAATCCTCTGCCCTGGCCCTGTGAAGAACCAGTTAGATACCTGGCGGGACTCTTTTATAAAATTATAATAATTTACAATGTAGTACAATTGAATTATACATAAGAAACAGGATGGTAGCGATCACCTCATACCTAGGGATTGTTATCAGTCATGTATCCTTATAATTATAATAAATAATAAATGCAGCTTTTGTTTGCAAAATAATTTAACCTTTTTAATAAAAAGGTCCTCTATATTGTCTGGGACTTTGATGTAAAAGGTCTGAATAAATGATCATGAAGAAATTACTATTACTTGCTTAGCTTGTGTTTGCTGCTAGTATTTACAAAATGTACATAACATTTTTTTTAAATAAATATAAAAATGTTTTTAGATAAAACTATTTTTGTGTACATACACAAAAATTTTGTAAATATTCTGAGAGAAAGCTTGACACCATCGATGGCAGAAATGAATGTGTAGAAAGAACATGGCAGAACCTTAGGGATGGAATGGTAAGTGCCGCGGAAGAAGTGTGTGGAACAATAAAAAGAGGCAGTAGTAAAAGAAGAGATGCATGGTGGAATGATGAAGTGAAAGAAGCTGTAGAGAAGAAGAAGAAAGCATGGTTAGACTACTTGGCCTCTAGTAATGATAAGGATATGAGAGAGAAGATGAAAGAAAGATATAAGCTGCAGAAAGTTCACACGAAAGCATTGATTGAGGAAGTGCGTGAAAGGTGTAGAATGGAAGCGGACGAAAGGTTGTCGCACAACTTTAAGGAGAACTCCAAACTCTTCTGGAAAGAGGTTGGAAGGACCCGAAGTGGTGCGACGGTCTTAAGAATGAACAAAGTGCTTTCGAGAACTAATGAAGTCCTCACAGAAAAATTGGACGTCATGCAGCGATGGAGCGAATTTTATAGAGAAATGTATGCGTGTGATGATCTTAGTGAGGGATCCGGGGATGACGCCGTGACTGGTACGCCAGACCTGGACCTCGATGACACTGAGGTCATCAGTATGAAAGAGATTGAACGTGCGATTCGAAGTTTGAAATGTGGTAAGGCTGCGGGACTAGACAGAGTTACTGCTGAAATGGTCAAGTATGGTGGGCCTCGCGTCTGGGACAGCTTTTATCTGCTGTGCAATTTGTGCTGGCGGACGGGGGATGTCCCGGATGATTGGCGATCCGCAGTCATTGTGCCTTTATATAAAGGTAAAGGTTCACATTTTGACTGCGGGTGCTATCGGGCGATCAGCTTGACCAGTTTAGCAAGTAAAGTTTACTCGAAGGTTTTGACACGTAGGATGCAAGAGAAATCGGAAAGATTTCTATGGGAGGCCCAATGCGGATTTAGACCTGGAAGAGGATGCACGGATCAAATGTTTTCTCTACGCATGATCACGAAGAAGTTTCTGGCTGCTAACCAGAAGATTTTCTGTGCTTTTGTGGATCTTGAGAAAGCATTTGATAAGGTTGTAAGGAAGAAAATGTGGGAACTGTTGCCGGGGTACGGTGTGGATGGTCGATTGCTAAGGGCTGTGCAGTCACTTTACTGTGACTGTAAAGCCAGTGTGCGGGTAGGGCATGACCTGTCACCCATGTTTAGCGTACAAACGGGCGTAAAACAGGGTTGTGTCATGTCTTCCTGGCTGTTCATACTGTATCTCGACAGCTGTTTACAGAAGCTGAAAGATAGCTGTTTGGGTGTGAAATTGGGTGACATAAAAGTAAATTCTCTGCTTTATGCTGATGATGCAGTGCTTATTACACCATCAGAGGCAGAACTGCAGGCATTAGTCACGTGTATGAAAGAGGAATGTGAAATTAAAGGACTCCGTTTGAATGCTAATAAAACTAAGGTTCTGGTATTTGAAAGGGACGAAGAGAGAACGAAGTGTGAAATATGGGTAAATCAGGAATGTCTAGAACAGGTAAATGAAATTGTATACTTGGGGAGTGCTTTTAGCCGGGACGGAAGATGTGATTTAGATGTGGACAGGCGTGTCGCTGCCGGGAACAAAGTCAATGGCGCCCTGGCGCGTTAGTCAAAAGGCAAGGCGTAGTGAAGAGTGCACGCCTTGCAATACATAACGCAGTGTTGGTACAGACTTTCTTATATGGCAGCGAAACCTGGGTATGCCAGAAGAAGCATAAAAGCAAGTTGAATGCAGTGGAGATGCGATCTCTTCGTAAAATGTGCGGCGTTACCATGGCCGACCGAAAGCGAAACGAAGAGATTCGCAATATGGCAGGTTTGAAAGATGACCTTATCACAAAAATTGATAAGGGCATGCTTCGATGGTTTGGGCACTTTGAGCGAATGAGTGAAGACCGAATGGTGAAGAAAATATATAGCGCGAAAGTTAATATTAAAAGATGTCGAGGTAGACCGAGACTAACTTTCGAAGACCATGTGAGCAAACTGCTCGAAGAGGGGAGGGTCAAGATTACTCGGATACCTAGACGTGCATGTATGAAGAAGATAATGAATCTGAAAGAAGCGAAAGAGGTATGTAAGGATAGTGACACTTGGCGATCTGTTCTCTCTGGCTACCCCGTCAGGGATTGTGCGTGAAGATAAGTTATTCTGAGAGGTCAAAGTTATTATGTATAAATATATATTTCTATACATTTTTGACTAAGAGACTCCTTCATGTTAAGATATAGCTTTTATGGATCTTTTCTGCAAAACAAAGACAGTTTCAATGTCAGTCATGTTGCCGCATAGCATGGTTTTAACAATATTATGCTATGGAAATAACTAAAATAAACTAACCTAGTTGTTTTAACACAAGTAAGACTTCTAATCTTTTTTATAACATTTGCTGCAGGACTAATTCTGCTTACCGTTACCGTTACAGCCTACTAAGGTCCACTGTTAAAGATAAGCCTCCCCTATTGATTGCTTCATAGCGGGGATATTTGCCATAGTTGCTGCGGTTGGCAAGCGGGTTGGCAACCGAAGTTTTTATTTGTAGTCGTTATTAGGAAGACGCTGCTACCTATCTCCGGATTCGGCTTCCTAGTTTATAAAAAATTAATGTAAAAATGGTGGTTTCTTCTACCCTCCTATTTTTCTGCCCATTCACAATGATACAGGAAAGGTGAAGTTGTTTGTGTGTAATTTTGTTTTTTTGTTGTAATTCTATTATAAATCTATATTATTTCCAAGTGACAAAGGCTATGTTTTGAGCTTCCCCGAACAAATCCGCGCAGTTCAACTAGTGTTTATATAAAATAAAAAATCAATTAATTTTTACTTCATCTCTTCGTTTGTATCATCATCATCATCATCATCATTACAGCCCTTCACAAGTCCACTGCTGAACATAGGCCTCCACCAAGGAATGCCACAAAGCACAGTCCTGAGCCACCTGCATCCATCGACTTCCTGCATGTATTCCCAAGTCGTTACTCCATCTAGTGGGAGGACACCCTAGACTTCACCCGCCGGTACGAGGTCACAACGCGAGAACCTTTCTTCCCATCAGTTGTCGGTTCTTCGAGCTATATTGTCGACCCATTGCCACTTCAGCTTACTAATCCGTTGGGCTATGTCGGTCACTCTGCGGATATCCTCATTTTTAAGTTTATTACGCAGAGAAATTCCAAGCATAGCCCTCTCCATAGCTCGCTGAACGACCTTGAGTTTCCTCATCCGGCCATTAGTGAAGGACCACGTCTCAGTGCCATAGGTCATCACTGGCAACACGCACTGGTTGTACAGTCTCGTTTTCAAGTTTTGAGGTATACCTGACGAGAAGATGTGCTGAGAAGATTTACGGATCTGAGACGTGGTCCTTCACTGCTGGCCGTATGAGAACGCTCAAGGTCGCTCAGCGAGTTATGGAGAGGTCTATGCTCGGGGTTTCTCTGCGCGATAAACTTAGAAATGAGGATATCCGCAGTAGAACCAGAGAAACCGACATAGCCCATTGGATTAGTAAACTGAAGTGGCAGTGGGCTGGCCATATAGCTCGAAGAACCGACAACCGATGGGGAAGAAAGGTTCTCGAGTGGCAGCCTCCTACCGGTAGGCGAAGTGTAGGGCGACCCCCACTAGATGGAGTGACGACCTGGTAAGACATGCAGGAAGTCGATGGATGCAGCATGGATGGTGGCTTAGGACCGTGTTTTGTGGCATTCCTTGGGGGGGGAGAGAGGATCTATGTTCAGCAGTGGACTTATGAAATGCTGTAATGATGAATGATGATGATGAAGGACTTCCACAGGTTTTCCACCCGCTTTCAGAAGCTCCGCTGTAATTCCATCCTCACCTGCGGCCTTGCCGTTTTTAAGGTGCTGGAGAGCTATTCTAATCTCGTTCAGACTGACGTCCGGAATTACGCCGCTTCTAGAAAAAATAGTTCATCATAAAGAGTCCCTCTTTCTCCAAGAAGTCAGCCAGCTACTGGTACCTTGGATCCCGTTGCCCTATTCCAAATTTTCCTATCTTCAGCTCACCGTTCTCACTTGTGCTCAGTTTGCGTTGAATTCTCCCATCAACACCGTATAGTGGGTTTTGGAGGAATGCATGACTCTAGTTATATCCTCATACTTTTCCTTCACCTCCTCGTCGGGATGTGTCGAGGTTGGTGCGTAAACCTGTGTGCCCTTCAGCGAATACCTTTTGGTTATTCTGAGTATAAGGTACGCAATAGTCGTCGACACATTCTCAATCTTTACATCTTCGTTAACGAGAGACTTGTGGACGATAAATCCAGTGATAGAACAAGTTGCTAGATTCAAGGATTACCATGTCCTCCCCCTCTCTTCGGGCCTCAAATAATCTTATAATATTCTAGCGCAGCTAATCTATCTCTTCTTCTAGCTCCAGGATCTTCTCGTCAGTCCTCAGGGTGCGTGCGTTATATGTTGCCAGGTCGAGTTGCCTTAGGTGGCAACCGAACCTCCACCGGAGATTCTTAGCACCCCCTGCCCCGCCGTTACCATGGTCGCCACCAGGAATAGTGGGGCTGCCGGGGCTGGTGGCCGTCTCTTCGTAACTTTAATCATGGGGGTATAATGCCATAGTTGGCACGCTTGGCGAGCGGGTTGGCAACCGCAGTTTTTTATTGTTGTTTCGCTGTTATCAGAAAGATGCTGCTGCCCATCTTCTGCCTCAGTGTCCCTCTGTCGCCTCTTATAACACCCACGGGAAGATATGGGGTAGTGGGTTTTCTTACAACGCCACTACACGGGGACGTTTGTATATAACTGTGTAAATGTAAGAATGTCTGTATTTTACATTAGCATTTGCGTTATCTTTTCTACCGACTTCAAAAAGGAGACGGTACTTAATTCGAATGTGTGTTACATCATAACTTTTTATTTCGATGATTCTTTTTTATTAGAAAGCTAGTGATTCACACCTGGTCGCATATAAATTTGATTAATGTCTGACGTATAGTTTTTGAGTTATTCCTAATAATTTATATTGAAGTCGGTTGTACAAAGTTTTTATTTTTAAATTATATTGTTTCAAATACTACTGTTGACGAGATGTGTTACTTTATTATACCGGCATTTCATATATATAGAGAGTGCACCGTATGTGCACTCTCCATTCTCGGGCTTTTAAGTCCTGTTCTGCGCAAGAGTTTTGGCGGGAACTTGACCGGCGGTGGATTGCTTCTCTTGTATTATTGTTTAAATAATGGTTTGAAGTGGATATTGATATGTAAAAGTGGTGCGATTTTGTGTACTAAATGTCTGCGCATGTGAACTATTAGTAGAAACGGTGAAACAAGTGCTCTGATGGTGATGTGAATCTCAAGATAAGGTGACTATCTGCTTAGACGCCTTGAGATATCATCGCCAAGTGTCAGCTGTCTGCTGGCTCAAGTGGCCGTCAAAATCTCCCAAGGGTTGCACAATGTGACGCATTTATTAATTTTTTTACTTATTATAAGCCAGTACTTGACCACAATCCCACCTGGTGGTAAGTGGTGATGAAGCCGTAGATGGTAAATCCCACTGTCTTAGCGTAACAAAAGCCTATTCATTCTTGCTTTGAAGACGCCCAGATTGTATTCGGACGGAAAGATGGACGCCGGCAAATTATTCCACTCCTTTGCTGTACGCATTACAAAAGACGAACGAAACCGTTTGGTTCTAATGCGTGGAATATCGACAACAAAGAGATGAAGACCCGCCGACCGTCTGGTTGTCCGACGGTTGAAAGGAGAGGGAGGAATTAAAGCGTGTAATTCCTGCGCAGACTCACCGAAATGCATCCTATAGAATACCGAGAGACTGGCTACTCTGTGCCTGTGCTCGAGGCTGACAAGACTGGATTCAACCAAATCAAGGTCACCAATGAGCCTCTTAGCACGTCTCTCCACTGAGTCCAATGCTGCCAGGTGGCATTTTGCAGCACCAGCCCATATGTGACAGCAGTACTCCATGCACGACCGAACTTGCGCTTTATATAAGGTAAGAAGCTGCCCCGGCGTGAAGTACCGCGTCACTCTTGCAAGGACACCAAGTTAAACATCAACAAAAAAAGTTGTGCAAATTGTGAAGTAGTGTGGTATGAAGGATAATTATACACTGTAACTTCAGGCTCAGAAGGGCTAGAACCCAGCGCCGTAAAAACCAGTTATAAAAAAACACGATCGTTGAAATATTAACGTATCAAATGCCATCGCGAATTTTGACTCGGTACACACAATTCCCCTCGCTGCTAGGCAAGTACGGAGGATTGAAATACATCCTTCTTTGTTTGAAGTTGGAATCAAACGAAGAAAGCTGCAGATGTATTGTCACCTTTGACTAAGGTGGAATGCCTAACAGCCTGGCTTATACTGGCTCTCTTTAGCCTTTAGAGTGGAATTTAGCAGTGTGCGAAGTGCTGCTAGTCGGCAGAATTATTAGGTTTTTTTTTATAGTATAAGGGTGACAAACGAGCACACAGTCCACTTGATGGTAAGTGGTTACTGTGGCCCATAGACATCTACCTCGATCTTCGATTACGAATCAAAATGCAGATGCGTTGTCACCCGTGAGGACTAAGATGGAATGCCTCGTTTCCAGTAAAAAGGGTCTCCGGTTCTCTACACTCAGCATACGAAACACAGCAGCGGTAAGCTGATATTTTACGCTGGTATTCTGTGAGAGCGTGGTCCTTCCCGGCGAGCCGACCCATTCATGCTACAACCATAACATAGCTGCAGCATGACTCTACCACTTATAAAAGGTAAGGTAGGTGAATAAAAAAAGTAATAAGTAATTTTCATTGTCGTTTAGTCACTTCCCACTGTCACCACTGAAATTATTGATCTTAATTTCAAATAAAAATTTTCAATTTTCACTTACACAGCAAGTAGTATTATTTCCAACACTAAGAATGAAAGAGGAGTTTTTGGCGGGAACTTGACCGCCGGTGGATTGCTGCTCTTGTTTTATTTATCATTTGAATACAGAACAATGGTTTGAAATGGATTTGATACATCAAAGTGCCATTTCATATATTAAATGTCAACGTATGTGAACTATTGATCATCATCGACTATCTGTTGTCTCAGGTACCCGTCAAACTCTCCCAAAAACTTCGCAATGTAACGCATCAGCATAATAGAATAGAATAGAATAGAATGATTTTTTTATTCAATATTGATTATTACATAAAACTTATCGAAAGTAGTTTTAGTAAAAAAAGTGATATACACTCTGTAAATACTAGGAACAAATACGAGCTAGTGTAGTAGTAGATACCAGTTCCTCGACTCCACAGAGTCAGTAATTCATTATTGGGGCAATGTATACGCTATTACAACAATGTCCCAGAAAATAAACAAGGTCTCTATTACCAAGTTTAAATATTTTACTAAACAAAAACTGTTTAAAAAGGTTTACTGTAATATAAATGAATATATGGATGATAATAACCTTTGGGTGGTGGTCGCTTCCAAGCTGTTTCTAAAATAAATTTTGTAAATAGTTTGTACAACCATTGTTATATAAAATAATACAAATAATAATAATAAAATTTACTTTAAAAAAGTCATGCTGGGTTTCTTGCTGGTTCTTCCGAGGACGTAGGGTTTTCTCGAACCAGTTGTGGTAAAGTAAAAAATGACTTACAATAAGAATTACACATGTGATCTATATTGCACAAAAATATATTCTATTCTATTGTGAAGAAATTTTGAAAAAAATTAAAATAAAGGCTAATTTTATTTTTAAAGTTACTTTTAAATGTTTCTTTGTAGAAATCGCGACCCTATACTTATATAAAAGTAAAAAAAAAAATCTTTCAGGCTTCTTAAAGACTCCATTTATTAAAAAAAAAACAATTTCTAGACAAATATTAACACGCGGCATCAAATAATAACCTCCCCTACACCTTGACCTATCTAAATATTATTTGCATTGTTCATATTATATCTCATTCTATCTTTTCCATGCTCTTTTTATACCAAAATCTATCGTCAAAAGATCATTGTCCGCCACTCCACTGACCATCGAAATATATATAAACGCGCGTCAGATTGCCCGAAATACGCGGGAACTACGAAATTATCTAGAAGCATTGCACTAACGCGACGTAATTTGTTTGCATGCCTGCGTGGTGAAGGCTGCTGAACCGCATCTCTACGGGAGCATCGTTTGTGACGTTACACTTCAGGCGCAAAAAATTACCTAAACATTAACAAGTAGAAACTTTATATATACGAGATTATATACTCGTGTACGTGTTTTTGTCACTGAACTCCTAAACGGCTGGACCGATATTGACGAAATTTTTTCGTCTTTGAATCTATAGAATGTTTTGCTTGAATAATTATTATATTAGGGCAACTTCATAATCATTCCACTGTTTCCTTGTTTATAACAATAAAAAACCATGTTAATAATTAAAAAGGGTATCATTTGAGCACAATAGCTTGAACGAATTTAATTTCTTTATTGCTGCTGTATCATTCATCTTTTATGGCCAGCAGTGTAAAGTGCATCGCACTGAACATTTGCCAAAAATTTTTTTCTAAATATGTAACCAGCGGTCGTTTACCCCGTCCTCCATTATCGGTGCCGCCGGACGAGTGTTTTAGATCGGCGCCCGCGCATTGTTGTGTGTGTCAGTCGCACTTTAGGTTTGTGTGTGTGTGTGTGTGTGGGTTTTAATGTCTTCACTTGTATTTTCGAGGGTTAATGGCATCTTTTATACCAAGAGAATCTAGATGTACCTACTGAGCTGCACCGGGGCTACATCTTTAACGTACGTTGTACCCAGCTAAAACGTTTGTCGGATACACTCGCAAACTCGTCCCTAAAGCTTCTAATTGACGAAGCAGAATAATTTAGTTAATTATTGAGTGACTATTAAAGTTTTTACATACATGACACATTAATATTTTACTTTTATTCGAGTATGTTTTGGAGTATTATAATATACCATCGTGCAGTTTTATTTGCTGATTTATTATGTGCTCGGTGGTGAAGAAAACAGGAAGTTTTGCATGGCCGAGGAATGAAATATTTCGAGAACGTGCGATGCCTGAAAACACGCACTGAACCACGGTGGAACTTCTTGCTAAATAAGTTTCTCAGATATGATAGGCCCGTGTCCAGCTATGGGACATAATGTTGCCTTTCTATTAATTTATTGGAGTTATACTTTTTTTGTGCGTTTGGGAAAATGATGAGAGTGAATTTTTACGATGCGCGCGCACACCGACACTATGGCTAGTTAAAATATTTAAGTACTTTTTGTGCGTATATTAATAAGATAATTTAAACTGACCATTAGTGTTAAGAAAAACGATTTAGGAGAGTATATTAGTAGAATCGTGTAAACGGTAGACTTAAACGATTCTCTCTCTCGTCTTTCTACAATTGTTTTATAGGATAACGGTGACAAACGAGCACACAGTCCACCTGATGGTAAGTAAGGATGCTGTGGCCCATAGACATCTACATCTATCCTCGATTATGAATCAGTATGCAGATGCGTTGTCAGCCGTGAGGACTGAGATGGAATGCCTCGTTTCCAGTAAAAATGGGTCTCCGGTTCACTACGCTCACCATACGAAACACAGCAGCATTTAGCTGTTATTTTACGCTGGTATTCTGTGAAGGCGTGGTCCTTCCTCGGTTGAGCCGACCCATTCATGCTACAACTATACAATTGATATAGCTGCAGCACGGCTCTACCGCGTTTAATAATTCTAATGTCCTCTAGACCAAATTTCGGTCACGGCGTCCAGACAACGTCAAGGGAGATTAGCCATCTGCGCTTGAATGGATTATTTTTATTAGATGAAGCAGATTGCATATTAGATTACCTACATTACACATTTATACAATATAGTATACGAGTGTGTGAGCAAGCACACGTGCACTTTATTTATTTATATTATTACACACACATTTACTATTTATCTATAAAGTATGCACTTAAATTATAATACGAGTAACTTTTATCAATTAAGAATGACTTTAATTTTTTTATAAAAGACTTGGTGTTGTCAATATTTTTGAGGTTATTTTGAACATTATTATATATTTCAATTTAATGACCATCGTATGGGGACATGTTGTGAATAATTTTAATTTTGAGAATTGAATATTCAATTTATTTTGAGTTCGATTATTAACTGGCGAAGCTTGCGAAGACACTTATTGATTTCACGATGTCTGTCCGTCTGTCCCACGATTATCTCGAGAACCGTTTCGAATTTTCAAATTCTGTTTGCAGCAATCGATTACTGATCACCCAGGCATCTGAACCTCCTATTTTGAAACTGATTGCTCAACGGCAACCGTTAGAAACCGCTACAAAGCTGATTGCTTTGCCACTTGCACTGCCACTGCTATGCTGTTAGCTTGCTAGGTTTATTTCTTTTGACAATGTTTATAGGATCATATAGATTTGGATGTTTTCTAACGGACTTACAACATTCAATGATTTAAATAGATGTAAGTGTGAGTATACCAAGTTTTCTAAAATGTGGTTTGCATGATTCCGTTTTGTCTATGTTTGTCAAGATTCTGATACATTTTTTTTGCAATTTAAAAATATTATCAATGTACAGTTACTCAGTACAGTTGCCCCAGATGACTATTCTATAAGTTAGTATAGACTGAACATACGCATAATACACAGAAAGAGCTGTTTTTAATTCGGTAACTCTTTTCAAATTTATATTCCCTCCAACTAGAAATGGCCGCTAGAAATGGGTCTCTTCCGTTGTAGGGAAGACTTCGTGGTCGACATTCTTGGCGAGCTCTTTGCGGAACCTTAATGCAAAAACGTAACAACCATCTTGGAAAACTATGTACTTAGCTCAGAAGAATTGAAAATGCTCACAATTAAGCAATTCCGTCCATTCATTAAAGATATTAATGGAATAAATGTGCGTATGAGGAAGCTCAAAGTCGCTCAGCGAGCTATGGAGAGGCTACGTTCGGGGTTTCTATGCGTGATAGACTTAAAAACGAGAATATCCGCAGTAGAACCAGACTGCCGTAGCCCAACGGATTAGTAAGCTGAAGTGGCAATGGGCCGGCCACATAGCTCGAAGAACCGACAACCGATGGGGTGTGGAAGGTTCTCGAGTGGCAGCCTCGTATCGGCAGGTGAAGTGTAGGGCGTCCCCCCTCCCCTATTAGATGAAGTGACGACCTGGTAAAACATGTAGGAAATCAATGGATGCAGGTGGTTCTGTGCTTTGTAGCGTTACTTGGCCTTCCTTGGGGGAGGCCAAGGAACAAGGGCAAGGAAGGCCAACTTGGCCGACTTCAATATATATTATTTAGGATAACTCAAAAACTATTGGTCAAATTTATATGGGATCATATGAGAAGCACCAGCTTTCAAATAAAAAAAGAATCATCTAAATCGGTTCATGTAGAACAAAGTTATGTGGTAACACACATAAAAAATATCATACAGGCGAATTGAGTACCTATTCCTTTTTGAAGTTGGTAGAAAATAAATAGAATTAAACGCGATGAAATCTGTAAAAGCGGTTTTATTCAACATTTTAAATAACTTAACTAGTATTTTGGTTTGTAACAATTACGACAAATATTTCCTTCAGTTGCAACCTCGACCGAAGGGTCAAGGGGTGTCCAACAATAACGTCTAGACACCCCATGAATTTAAACCAGGAAATATTCACATTGTTAAAACTTTAACTAGTTTCCGACAGGCGGACAGTACAATGATTTTGTTATGTATATTTCGAAACTCTAGTTTATTCGTTGATTTAACAATGGTGTGTGATAACTTCCGTCAAAACAGGAACAGATCGCTTTGAAAATATAACTTATAATTATTCATGCTTCATGTTATTCCACTTTTCTCG
Organism: Parnassius glacialis; assembly: GCA_033319125.1. Lineage (NCBI taxonomy): Eukaryota > Metazoa > Arthropoda > Insecta > Lepidoptera > Papilionidae > Parnassius > Parnassius glacialis. Next base: position 46,244,020 of record JAVANC010000027.1, on the reverse strand, counting down.
TTTTTAATTAAAAAAAAACATGTAGAATAAGGGTGACTAACGAGCACACCGTCCACCTGATTGCAAATGGATGCATTGCCCCATAGATTTTTATCCTCGATTAAGAATCAAAAAAATTTCATGTCTCGTTTCCAGTAAAGAGGGTCTCCGGTTCACTACACTTACCAAACGAAACACAGCAGCATTAAGCTGGTATTCCACGGTGGTATACCATGAGAGCGTGGTCCCACCCCGGTCGAGCCAATCCTTTCGTGTCACAACCATGATATATCTGCAGCGTGTCTCTACCACATATATTTTAATTACTTACACGATATTTAATTAAAAACTTCCTACTTTTTTAAAGTTGTTGAACTTTAAAAAAGTAGGAAGTTTTTAATTCGTCTAAATATTTTTTATGTATATTCAGTGACAATTCTTTACCATGTTGCCCAACTCTAATGTATTTTTAGAGTTCCGTACCTCAAAAGGAAAAAACGGAACCCTTATAGGATCACTTTCTTGTCCGTCTGTCTGTCTGTCTGTCAAGACCCTTTTTCTCAAGAACACGTGGAGGTATCAAGCTGAAATTCATATCAAATACTCAAGTCTACTGTCCCTTAGAGCTGTGAAAAAATCAAACTTCTAAGCCAAAGCAATCAAAAGATGCAGCCGTTTATGCCGCAAATTTTCGACATTCGCAAGGGACTCAAAACCTACAGGGTACTTCTCGTGAACTCAGAATCTTAAAATTTGGTACGAAGCAATGTATTATAGCACAGATAAAGGAAAAATTGCGAAAAGCATAAATTTTTAGTTACATCATATAATAAAAATAATTTTAATAAATTTAAATTTATATACCTACGGATTTGTTCGGAACCCTCGGAGCGCGAGTCCGACTCGCACTTGGCCGGTTTTTTTGTTAGTGAGTGGGTACCACAATTGGGGGTATATTACCGTATTTGTGGCATTCCTTGGGACTGTAATGATGAAGTGGGTTTATGGGACCATCCCTGTGGTACAGGGATGGTCCCATAAAAATGTGGTCGGTAGAGAACAGAGGAGCGAGCTACTCATACCAAGTTAAGACAAATGAAAAAATGGGTTTCGATGGTAAATTGTGGTAAAGAACTCAAATACCCAATAGAATAGAATATTTTTTACTCAATATAGATTACATGTAATTATTATTAAAAAAAAAAAATTATTTTACCACTGGTTCGGAAAAACCCCTGTCCGGGTAAGAACCAGTAAGAAATCCAGCGGAACTATATTTTTTAAAGTAAATTATATAATAAGAAAGGTTTTACCAACTATTTATAGCATTTATTTTAAAACAGCTTGGAAGCGACCACTTCATTCCCAGTGGTAGTGGATCACCTTACGATAAGTCTTCGAGCCATTTTTGGAGGATTATTTTAGCAGTTACAATTGTAGGACTTAACCATCCAGGAGAGATATCAGCAAGAACTGCTCGTTTTTTTTATTTTGTGAATATTTGGTAAATTTGTTTTCAATTCAAATTTGCCTTGCAGGATATTCCATATCATACTAAGCACTATATTTTTTTTATATTATCTCCGATACAGTCTAAATTTTAGTAGTAGTTTTAGTCTATGGTTTCGCACGGGTGATTTCTAGATCTCGACAACAACTCCACATACCGGGTCTAATTGTAAATTTAAATCTTCCAGGGATACACTCAAAGACACACAAAAAACTTCATCAGAATCGATCGAGCCAGTTTTAAGTTTTAGCGGGATTAACGGTCAGCAATTGATTTTTATATATAGAGATTACCTCTGCTCTTTTTTTTTATAGAATAAGGGTGACAAACGAGCACACAGTCCACCTGATGGTAAGTAGTTGCTGTGGCCCATAGACATCTAAATCTATCTTTATTTAAGAATGAAAATGCAGATACGTTGTCACCCTTGAGGATTAAGATGAAGTAATTAAAATATACGTTTTATTTGCGTGGTAGAGCCATGCTGCAGCTATATTAGTAGTATAGTTGTAGCACGAATGGGTCGGCTCGACCGGGGAAGGACCACGCCCTCACAGAATACGAGCGTAAAATAGCAGCTCAACGCTGCTGTGTTTCGTATGGTGAGTGTAGAGAACTGGAGATCATTTTTACTGGAAATGAGGCATTCCACAGACAGAAAAACATTTTAAAAATTGTGTTTTTGTTCCGTATATACTTTCATATGCATTTAGTAAAAAGCTGTTATTTTGACGTCACAAAGAGACACTCCAATTTTATTTATTTGTATAGATGAATAGTAATATATATTATATATACTTGTATTTATATATCTATATTATATGGGAATTTGTATGATATATTATGTATAGTATATTTTTATACATATGTTTTGGTTTATCTATACTTTGTCAAATTGTTTTTTCATTATTAGTTTATTTTTGCTGCACTACCTCCCACATGTTTATCTCTGCTTAACCTAATGCACAGTATAAATAATATATTTACTGTGCCTAATGGCTGACTGGGAGAAAATGCCTTATGCAATTAAGTCTGTCAAATATACTATTTTTTGTTAATAAAAGTTATCTAAAACATAATGTTTGCCAATTTAACTCATCACGCTCTTACAGAACTTACATACTTACTCTTACTTACATAAAATAGTAGCTCAATGCTGCTGTGTTTCGTAGTGTGAGTGTAGAGAAACGGATACCTTTTTACTGGATACGAGTCAATCCATCTTTTTTATTATATTTTATGGCAATCAGGAGTCACACCGAATCTGCATTGTGTCATTATTCTAAAAGGGGATTAGACTATAATAAGAAAGCGGCATATTCAATAAATCCAGTATGATTTTTTAAAAAATCAAAATGCATTTATTTACAAGCAAACTAAAGTAAAAGATGTAGGTCATCGATATATTATATGTACTACGTACTAGATTTTGCACTCCGAACATTGACTATGTTCAACTGAACTGTACTGCAATCCGTAAACTAAACTAAATATTGCGTAAACTGAAGATTTGTGGATTCCACAAGATAATTATTATTACATTTTATTTAAAAATATCTTTGTTTAGATTAAAATAAGAGTATTTGATATTAAATTCTTATATTTATTTTATAATAATATGTTATCTATAATATAAAAATGAATCGCTGAATGTGTTGCTAAGCCCAAATCTCGAGAGCAGCTGAACCGATTTCGCTAATTCTTTTTTTATAATAATGCTTGAAGTACGAAGATGCTTTTAACGGAGAGAAAAATTTAAGATATTGCCTGAAAAAATCTAAAAACAACACTTTTTTATATTCCCATACAAAAGATTCGTAATAATACTTAAAAGACAATTTGAACTTTAATACCATACCATAAAATTTAAGTGTTAGTGGAGGGGTCCCGGGAAGGCAAAACAATTGAGTGACGTTATAGAAATATTAATGTCAATATTTATACGATGGTAACATTACTCAAAGTATTAACTATTAGGCGGTACGAAGTTCGCCGGGTCACCTAGTTTTATATTAAATTAAGATCTTCGCACATACGCGACTCTACTATCTCCCGCGCATGCGCGAAGACATAGAGTAGTGCACAATTTTTGTTTGGAATAGCTTCTCTAGTACGTAGTACATAATATAACTCAATGATGTAGGTTGTACGTATCACTATTGGGTACATCCTCTCCATTTCGAGAAGTTTCTAGGGCGATAAAGAGTCCGCCGTATTTGATATTTATTTTATTTATTAGTTATACAGATTTTCTTACCGCATTTTATTTATTTATTTATTGCATTTACATGTGGTCTTGTGTGACATATTATAGCACATACACCCAGCACGGATATAAACAACAATATCAATATTTATTTCAACGCCGAGCATTTAATATTGCAACTAACTTTTTTATTTTTTTATCCAGTATGAATACATTATGTAAGTACGAATACTAGCGTGAAATAACAACTTAATGCCGCTGTGATTCGTATGGTGTGTATGTATGGGATACAGCAAACACTTAACATCAGGTGGACTGTGTGCTCGTTCGTCACCCTTACTCTATAAAACATCCGTAAAATACACTCACAAGTGACGGGGAGCTGCATCATATCTGCTCACCTCTGGTGCTGCAATCGTCAATGCGCCTGTCAAGTGTGAAGATTAATACAAGTCTTCCCTAAAAAGGGGGAGGTCCTTTTCCAGCAGTCGAATTCTACAGGCCGATAAGAAAAGAAGAAGAGGAATTTTATTGACAATTGGCATCCTCGAAAATATGAACCGAAGACCTGTGATTCAGGAGTGAAGTATTCTAACAGCTAAACGCAAAGTTTTTTTATGAAATAAGGTGACAAACGAGCAAACAGTCCACCTGATGGTAAGTGGTTGCTGTGACCCATAGACTACATCTATCCTCCGTAAAGAATCAAAATGCAGATGCGTTGTCACCCGTGAGGACTAAGTGTAGTGGAATAATAAATAAATATGTATTTGTAAGTTGCAGTCAGTAATAAACAGGCCGTCACTCAAAGCTGATGGCCATGGAGATCGAAATAAATGGAATGCCTCTTTTCAAGTAAAAAGGGTCTCCGGTTCTCTACACTCACCATACGAAACATAGCAGTGTTTAGCTGCTATTTTACGCTGGTATTCTGTGAGAGCGTGGCCCTTCCTCGGTCGAGCCGACCCATTCGTGCTAGAACTATACTACTAATATAGCTGCAGCATGGCTCTACCACCTATAAAAGGTTAACAAGAATTAAACGTCGATAAAACAATTACAACACTACTTGTATAATGCTGCTAAATTTAAAAGGTTCTCAATAAAATGGTAGTCTCTAACGGTCAACAACCCAATTTTTCCGATCAACGGGTAATAACCCTAAATGATTCGTTTCCCTTATCAATCACCGAGAGAGGCGGGTATCCTGTTTTGGGATGAATAGTATTAAATAGTTTAAAAATGTAAATGTAACTATAGTACTGGTAAGCGAAGTGTAAGGAAGGCCCCCTAAAAGATGAAGTGACGACCCAAGGCACGCAAGAAGTCATCGGATGCAGGTGGCTCAGGACCGTGTTTTCTGACATTACTCGGGGAAGTACCTATGCTAAGCAATGACCTTATGAATTACTGTAATGATGATGATCATGATGAGAAAAATAAATATTTTTAAATTATGTCGGTAGTAATGGGACAACTTACGAATATAAAAGGGCTATCAACTACGAAGGAGACATATGATGTTAATTATACGGGGAGAGTCCCTCTGTCAAGCGTAACGATTGAGGCAAATTCATCCTGCTAAAGAAGGACTTGTTTGGGCTTTAGCTTGATGAAGGAGAATAGACGTAGACAGATGTTTACGTCTACTTCTTCGTACGTAGATACATTTATCCTAAATTAAAATCAAAATGCAGATGCGTTGTCACCCCTGAGGACTAAGATGGAATGCTTCGAAAAACGATCTCCGGTTCTCTACACTCACCATATAAAACCAGCAGCATTGAGATGCTATTTTAAACTGGCGTTTTTTTAATAGGATAAGGGTGACAAACGAGCACACAGTCCACTTGATGGTAAGTTGTTGCTGTGGGCCATAGACATCTACATATGTCCTCGATTTCGAATCAAAATGCAGATGCGTTGTCACCCGTGAGGACTAAGATGGTATGCCTCGTTTCCAGTAAAAGGATCTCCAGTTTTCTACACTCACCATACGAAACACAGCAGCGTTAAGCTGCTATTTTACGCTGGTATTCTGTGAGAGGGTGGTCCTTTCACGGTCGAGAATATCCATTTATGCTACTACCATAATATAGCTGCAGCATGGCTCCACCACATATAAAAAATAAAAAAGATATTACCCTCCCTTTGGGGTAATCGGATAACAAATGCTGTTTATGAAGAGGTAAGTGAGGACCTGGTGAGGTAAGGATATATACAGGCCCAGTATCCTGTTTTTGGTAATCCATGGAAAGGAATTAGTTCAGCAAAATCCAGACTTGTGATGGATTACAAGGATTGATGATTCCAATATGTGCAACACCAGAAATCGATTTATTATGTCGTCTTCTTGACTGAATCCAACGCTGGACCTACAATGTTAACAAGAGAGTTACTATGCCTACTAGAATCTTAACCACTTTTATAACTGTATTAAACCATTTGTTAATTACGGCCTGTAAAAATCCACTGCTGCTGCTGCTGCTGCATAGGCCGTCCCTGTAGACTGCAACAATGTATATTACCATAGTTGCCACGCTTTCCAAGCGAGTTGGCAACCGCAATTGTTTATTATTTCGAGTTGTTATGCGGAAGGTGCTGCTGCCCGACTCCTGTTCCAGTTTACCTCTGTCGCTTCTAACAACACCCACGATATGGGGTAATGGATGAAACCGCCACAACACCGTTTATTTAATAAAGTAAAATAAAAGTAAAGTTGCAGCCTATTTACGTCCCACTGCTGGGCACAGGCCTCCTCTCATTTCGGAGAGGGTTTCAGGACAAGGAAAGATCCGCCGCGCTGCCCCAATGCGTGTTGGCGAACTTCACATGTCTTCAAAATATTATCTTTTTCTCTTATTTCTCAGACATGCAGGTTTCCTCACGATGTTTTCCTTCACCGCTGAGCACGTGGTAAATCAGCACTTAAAATTGCAATTAACAATTTTATTGATGGCGGCGGGGATCGAACCCGGATTGCTCAAGTACTGTGAAGCTTACAGCGAGCGCTAACCATCTGAGCTACCACGGTTTTATTTATTTATTAGGTTTATTTATTAGTGTTAATTAAATATAATATCGAGTAGCAGAACTAGGAGAGTCCTTCTAGAAATTTCCATGGAAGAACTTTCTAGAACTATTATATATAGTCACTCGGGACAGGTATGTACTCGAATATTATAGATGTTTCTACAGTTCTGGAACTATCTGAAGCCCTATAAATAAGGCCGATATAGACCGCGACCCGGGGCTGTGTTTAATTGGCGATACAAGCGAATACTTCCTTTAATTTTGCCCTTTCTTAATTTTTTTAGAAGAATATATTTATAAATAACAGATAAATATTGTAAATACATGAATTTACGCAGGATATGCCTATTATAATATCTCATTTCTTTATCCATATAGATTACGTTATAATCACGAGAATGGTAAAGCTAAATATAAATTAATAAATTTATATTAGCAGGTATTTATTTACATATATCTTTTTAAATAAAGATAAGAGACAAACAAAATCAAATGCTATGCTTTATTTTTACAATAGTACATATTAAGATGGTTCAATAATTCAGAACATCAAAAATTGCTTCCAAAGGGTTATCGAAGGAAAGGTAAACTATTCTATCGCATCGTACAAATCACTAGGCGAACCCTAACAATGCAAGTAAGTGCCCTTCGTCCCACAATCCCATATAAAACCCGTCCGAGCGTGCCTTCCACGTGACCTTGGTCATATAACCGTCTTGACTATCAATAGACGCGAGCCTGACGAAGGGGACTACGCGAGTAACCGCTGTAGAGTGAGAGAGATGGAATAATAACATAAGAAAAGCAAGGTCGCCGGGCAGTGGGTCAGTACGTCTAGGCAGCGTCTAGTACACACACTAGCACGCTGTAGGGTTTGAATAAAAAAATCACATTATACTTATTTATTTTCTTGCCACAGTTCGTCATCGTCATAACTAAGTCAAACTAATTTATTGACTCTATAAATTATTTATATTATGTACTTATGTACTCCCACCAAAAGCTGGAGGAAGAATGTACCAACTGATTTTCCAAATACCAATACCACCTGCACGCTGTAATTATTTTGAATAATGGACAATACTCTGCTAGGATTCTGAAGACTAAAGGATATTAAAACAATGGAAATATTCAAAACCGCATCCAAACATTCATAACCAACATTGGTGACATTTATTATCACTTATTTTATATAACACAGGTACAAAAAGGTACACAGCCAACATCCACAGTCCAAGAAAACAGATAAACATAAATAAATATACTTATTTTCTATAGAATAAAGGTAACAAACGAACAAACGATTTTAAGCGGCTGCTGTGAACTATCGATACCTACATCTATTCTCGATTACGAATCAAAATACAGATACATCGTCACCCCTGAGGATTAAGATGGAATGCTTCGTTACCAGCAAAAATGGGTATTCGGTTCTCTACACTTACCATACGAAACATATCAGAATTATTCTGCAATTTTACGCTGGTTTTCTGTGAGAACGTGGCCTTTCTCAGTCGAGCCGACCCATTCGTGCTGCATTCAGAATACAGCTGCAGCTTGGCTATACTATATAACGTGATGAGAAGCAGCATTAAGAGTGCGAGAGTGACGATTCTGTTCTCACTAACACTATCACTAACATTATCTCTCCACTTTATTACTTGTTCAGAAATAGACGTTATTAGAGAACAATGGAGCGAAATGAGTTCGTCGCTACTCCACGACGATTTTCTTAGTCGCCGAGTAGATGATAATTCTTAAAAAGAAAAATGCTGAAAATATTCATACATACATATATATACACATATATATATATATATATATATATATATATATATATATTTGGCAAAATCACTTTCTGCATATTGAAAATCACTAACGTAATAAAAACTACAATATTAATAATGGAGAAATCAGTTAAAGTAACTTTTTTTATTTGTAACTATTCATTAATTCTACTTTATATAATTGAACTATGTAAACCATGAATAATATAATTCCACCTCGACTTCTTCGAAAGTTATTATTTTAATTTTTACATAGTAGTATAGAATAATAAGAATTTAACAAAACCAATTATCTGTTTTATAAACTAACTAACGCTAAAATAATTTATATGCCATTGTATAAATGTCAAATAAACAAGGCATTTCACTTATATTTCGAAATTAAAACACAACATTAACTATATTTTTAAGCGATCAAATATACTAAATATATCGACATTTCTCTGCTAACCTTACCTTCAACTACTGCGCTTTGTGACGTACGGAATAGTGGAGTATGTACGCACACATACAACACGCGTCAATAGGTGTAGACGTGACATGTGCGAGTTCCCATGTGTGTGTAGGGGGAAGAAAATTGTTCGAAACTATTGTGGCGGGACGGATTAAGGCCATTTTCTTGTTCATTGCGGATTTCGTAGCAAATTGACTACAAAGGTTGTAAGTGGATTGCGATGCGAGGATCCCGGTATATTTATAACGTATGTTTTCCCACGGGTTTAAGTTGTTTGTTAGAATACGCAACAGGTGTTGTACCGTTCGTATAATATAACGTATAGGACCGAATATATTAGTTAAGAGGTAAAGTGTAGACAATCTTTTTATATTACGTTAAGTTACCGTTACAGCTTAACAAAAGTCACTGCTGGACATAGGCTCCCCATTAATTGCCTTATAGAGGGATATTTGCCATAGTTGCCACCTCTGTATTGACCTATATATATACCTGACCTCAGTATTTTTATTTCTACGGTTCCGTAGCCAAATGGCAAAAAACTGAACCCTTATGGATTCGTCATGTCTGTCTGTCTGCCCGTCCGTCCGTATGTCACAGCCACTTTTTTCCGAAACTATAAGAACTATGCTGTTGAAACTTGGTAAGTAGATGTATTCTGTGAACCGCATTATGATTTTCACACAAAAATAAAAAATAAAAGAATTAATTTTGGGGGTTCCCCATACTTAGAACTGAAACTCAAAAATTGTTTTTTTCTTCAAACCTATATGTGTGGGATATCTTTTTTTTATTTTTTTTTATGATAAGTGATATCTATGGATAGGTCTTCAAAAATGATATTGAGGTTTCTAATATTTTTTTTTTCTAAACTGAATAGTTTGCGCGGGAGACTGATAAAACTATAAAGAATATATGATGTACATTACCATGTAAACTTCCACCGAAAATTGGTTTGAACGCAATATAGTAAGTAGCTTTTTTTTAATACCTCATAAATCGTAAACCGCAATTTACCATTCATTGAATCAACAAAAAACATTTAATTTCATAAACATAAACCTTAAGCATAAACCGTGAGCCATTATTTTCTAATAATAAATCTGTCAAAGGTGCCTAAATAATAATAATAATAATAATAATCATCTTTATTCAGGCAAATTACACCCATATCCAGTAAAATCAATAAATTTAAAATCAGTCTCCTAAATTTTAGCAATAATTAAATCAATGTCAATACAAAATAATAATTTTAAAATAAAAAATCCAGTCAATATAAATAGGCAGTAATGTCAGTATATAAATAAAATAATGAAAAAAAAATTAAAATTAATAAATAAGTAACAGAATTACACACATTTATTAGTCTAGAGACGAGATCAATAATTAAAACTTTCTCTCAGGCAACTGTGCTGCAATAAATTAAATTAAAATCAATCTACACAATTAAAGTAATACAATACATAAATCAATGTCAACAAGATAACAATTTTAAAATAATACATCCAGTCAATTTCAATAAGCATTAATGTCAGTATATAGAATAATCTAAGCAAATAAAATAAAATTAATACATAATTAACAAAAAAAATAAAATAAATAAAAACACGCTTTTATTAGACAGGAGACGAGATCAATCAATACTTTCTCAGAGGCGGCTGGTCTGCGACATGCCTTTCGCAACAATGCCGGATAATATAACAGTCTAAACTTCCTGAGATCATCGCTAAGACAGTGTTGGAGCTGGCCCGCACTCTGCGCACCAGGGACGCGGCCCGCTTGCGCATGGTGGCATTGAAGCAATCGGTGCGCGCATCCGCAAACATACCAGAGGCGCTACAAAATCGAGGCAACCCCATCACCGCCCTAAACGCATTATTGTATTGGACGCGGAGGACGCTGTAACTCTTCTTACTGTAATTAGCCCATAAGCTGCACGAGTAGAGCGATGTGCAGAACGCTCGGAAGAGCGTAACCTTGACCTCCTTTGAACACCGCGCAAACCTACGGGCGATCATGTTAGCTCTGACAGACAGCGCCCTCCGTTCCCGGTCCATATCAGCGTGATCTTTTAGGTCGACGGTGAGTAAATGCCCCAGATATTGAAACTGTTTAACCCTTTCCAGGGGTACACCATTTAATTTTATTTGAGGTATATTATCAGGACATTTCGCACCAGCGGCCTCAAAGATCATGTATTGACTCTTTCTGACATTATACAACAATCCGTGGCCACATGCATATTCCTCGCATTTCCGTATCAGCTTCCTCAGGCCGCAGACCGATGCACTCAGCAGTACCATGTCGTCTGCGTAACTCAGATTATTGACACAAACACCGTCAATGTGGCAGCCGACATGCTGACTGCTAAGCGCTACGATCAGCCCGTTGATATATAGATTAAACAGCGTTGGTGATGTTAAGCCACCTTGCCTGACTCCACACTCAAGCCGATACGGATCCGACATTACCCCCGCCCACCTGACACTATTGGCCTGGTTTGCGTACCAGTACCGGAACATGCTGATAAGTTCTTGTGGCAAGCCTATACTTTGCAGCTTGTCCCACAGCAGGTTATATGTCACCAGGTCAAAGGCCTTGGATAGGTCGAGAAAGCACGCGTACACAGGCGTCCTGCGATCAGTGTAGTATTTGACGGTTTGCTTTAGACACAATATGGCGCTTTCAGTGGATAAGCGAGGACGAAATCCAAACTGGTTATCGTGGAGCGTTACATGTTTATTCAACTGTGTGTTGAGCAAACCGTCAAACACCTTTGCAATTACGGTGGCAAGAGAAATGGGCCGATAGTTACACTTGTCACCACCACGGTTTTCATAAAATCCGCGGGCAGGTAGGAATGGCTCACACACAGAGAGTAGAACAAAGCCAAGACCCTAGGTAGGTGAGGTCCAGCATGTTGCAAGTGCTCAACACTAAGTCCGTCATGTCCCGGGAACTTGCCTCCTGACATATCTCCTATAGCTTTTGTTACGTTTTTTGCCAGGAAACTAGTCCCCACTGTTTGTGTGTCCAGGTCAGTGCTGAACACTTCCACTACCGGATCCAACAGAGACTTTACAGAAAAATGGCTCTTGAAAAGATTTGCGATGTCCTTGGGACTGTTCATGCCATTGACGCACACAGGAAGGCCAGATCGTACATTTATTTTACTGGTGGAGTTCCAGAAGCCGCGAAAATCTCCTTTGCTATGTTTCACAGCAAGAGCGTCTATCTTTATTTGGTCTTGATGATTTTGGCACCATTTTAATCGGGACTTGAACACTCTTCTGCTATCACACATTTCTTTGTAAAGAAAACCTGACCTGGGTCTACCACACAATACCCAGTCATTGAATTTAGATCTGGCCTCTCTGTGAGCCTCACTGACGTGTTTGTTTGTTAATGTTACTTGCTGCTACGGAACTCTTCATGGGCGAGTCCGACTCGCACTTGGCCGCTTTTTTTTATAAAGACGCTGCTGCCCACCTCGTCATTACGTAAAGTACTTTAGAATATTCTGTGATATTTTGAGACCAATTTTGGTTCAGAACCTATGCAATGGGCGCAATGAAATGAAATAATATAAAAATACAAGAAAACTTAAAAAACGCGCATTGATCACGAACTGTGATGATTTTAGAGAGAATTATACTGGCGATCCTGGCCAGGTTACTAGGATAAAGTTTTAAAGTTATTGTATCGATATTGGTCCTTGATACGAGTGCAAATTTTAAATTCATTCGGCCGTCTACAAGTTGGTGAAAATTACATTTAAATATATGTATAACATATTTATATACATGTAATATTCCTTTACATAGATAGATAGATAAATACATGCGAAGCTAATTATAGTTAAAATTATATATATATGTATATATATATATATATATATATATATATAATAGCTTCAAAGTCAATTCATCCGTGCCTTAAGACATAGCTAGTGTCTGTGCTTCTAATCGATTACACGCTGTGTAATCGGATAGAAAATCAACGCTGTTGAAGGTGTTCATATACAGGGTTATTTTGCAGTAACCGGCCAAATTTGCAGAAAAGGTTCAGAATAAGTAATTTAGGATGTTGTCCCATATAAATTGATCAAGGTCTGACCAATAGTTTTTGAGTTATTCTTAATAATTTATATAGAAGTCGATTGTACAATTTTTTTTATTTTAAATTAGAATTATATCTTTTAAATTCAATACGCGTGATAATGCATTATTTTAACTGGTTTTACTGCGCACGCACACTTTCTTAAGGGTCGATCGGTAGGCAAAAACGTTGTTGCCCATACATCACATTCAATTTGGGATAATTTCAAATAAAAGTAGAAGCCTTATCTACTCGTATTTTCAAAATCTGCAATAACGTTATATCATTATTTATACATTTGAACTTAACCTATGTTCATAAATAAACAGATTTGATTTCATTTCATTTGAAGAGAGCGGGAAAGTATTAGTCAAGGATTGTAAAAAATAGAAAGAAACAGAAATTAGGGGAGGCCTATGTACTAGAGGCGCCTATTACTGAGAGTATCATTTAATAATTTTTTATAATTTTAATAATTACATAATTTATACTGTGGCGGCGATGACGTCGCGCCGTGAGCGAAAACGCACCGAAGCTTAAATCGCACTATCAAAGTTTTAAAGTTAACACGCTATATATAGAACAGCTCCGAAATAACACTGCAGCTAAATTATTGATGCAGCGCGAATGGGTCGGCTCGACCGGGGAGGGACCACGCGCTCACAGAATATCAGTATGAAATAGCAGCTTCATGTTGTTGTCTTCGTATGGTGAGTGTAGAGAACCGGAGATCCTTTTTACTGAAAACGCGGCATTACATCGTAGTCCTCACGGGTGATAACGTATCTGCAATATGAATCTTAATCGAAGATATATGTAAACATCTATGGGCCACAGCATCCACCTACCATCAGGTGGACTGTGCAGGTTTAGGATACAACCACAACTGGGGAGTAAGATGTCCAGTGAAATGCCTATCCATTACAGCCTAGCCCACTGCTGAGCATAGGCCTCTCCCATAGATTACCTCATAGGAAGGATTTGCCATAGTTGCCACCCTTGGCAAGCGGGTTGATAATCACAGTTTTTTAATATTTTAAATTGTTATCAGGAAGATGCTGCTGGCAATCTCCTGTTTTAGTTTCCATCTGTCCTCTCTTACCGCAACCTAGGAAAGATATAGGGTAGTGGATATTCTTACACCGGCATTATACAATGTAAAATGATATTATCAATACCTGTTAAAGGCAATTGCAGTTTTTTATTATTATTTTGAGTTATTTGATAAGATCATCAGGGAGATGCTGCTGCCCCAATTCCTGTTTCAGTTTCCCTATGTCCCCTCTTACGGCACCCACGTCACGATATGGGGTAGTGGATATTCTTTCACCGTCCCTACACGATTACACATCTGCAACGTGCTTCTACCACGTAAATTTTTAGATATCATTTTCTGCTTAGGATTCTATATTGGTTTAGTAATTAGTAATTTATTTACATCTATTCTTCATTAGAAATAATGTTTTCTTCTTGATTTAATGTTGTTTGAAGATGTTCATGGGCTGTAGTAGCATCCCAAAATTAGATAGACGATCGATGGTGAGCTTGTTTGTTACCCATATTACTAAATTAATTACTTTAAAGGAAACTAAGTCTACGAACATTTCGTCATCATCATCATCATCATTACACCCTTTTACAAATCTCCACCCCCACAAGCAATGCCACAAAGCACTGTCCTGAGTCACCTGCATCAATCGACCATGAGGATATCAATAACCAGATAAATAGAAAATATCAAAAGGCCATGTAGCTAGAAGCACCGATAACCGATGCGGAAGAAAGATTCTCGAGTGGTTGTCTCGTACCGGTAAGCGAAGTGTAGCTCCCCCCCCCCCCCCCCCCGCACACATAGATGATTTGACGTTGATTCACGATATTTCAAATGCTTTACAGTAACTATAGTCCCAGAGAATTAATTCTATTCTCGTAAATATAACAAAACGCATTAAATATTAATTACCTGAACTACGTAGATCTAGACTCACGACAGAGGGTCAGCCAGAAAATGGGACGCACCATTAGTGTGTAAATTTACACAAACCGTTTCGAGTTACTTTCGTCCCGTTTCCTTTATTTTATTCTTTAACAGGCTGTATTAAAGTCTAAAGTAACAGTATCAGTAAGAACCTGAATCTCGTCGGAACAACCTTAATATAATTGTTTAATGACTTTCCATAATTTTTTTAAAAACTTTGTACGTGGTAGAGTCATGCTGCAGGTATTTTACTGGTATAGTTGTAGCGCGAATGGGTTGGCTCGACCGGGGAAGGACCACGCTCTCACGGAATACCAGCATAGAATAGAAGCTTATCGCTGCTTTGTTTCGTATGGTGTGTGTAGAGAACTGGACACCCTTTTTACTGGAAATGAGGCTTTCCATCTTAGTCCTTACGGGTGACAACGCATCTGCATTTTGATTCGTAATCGAAGATATATAGATGTCTATGGGCCACATTAACCCCTTACCATCTGGTGGACAGTGTGCTCTGTTACCCTTATCCCATTAAAATATATATTAATGTTTATACACATAAGTAAGCGCCCTGTCATGTCGTTGAAATTGTTATTATGGCAACCCTACACATCGGATATATGCGCCGGAATATATTATCGAATCCGTAGATGCGCCGGGACAGAGTAACGACCGTATGGGACAAGGTCAGGACACCTACGTGCACGCTGTTGCGTTTAGAAATAGCGTTAGTAAACAAACGCAATACATTTAATCAAAATAATTTTAAAACGTAAATATTTTAAAGCGGATGTATATCCGTGTAGTATATTATCCTGTGGTTGTCGTATGAGGTGACAGTAGGAAATAGAAGATGGCCAGCAGCATATTCCTAAAAAAAAACTGCGGTTGCCAACCCGCCTAATTAGCGTGGCAAGTTTGTGGCGGCGCTGTCGTCACGCCACAAGCGAAACACATTGAACCCTAAATCACGCTATCAAAAGTTCCGAAGTAAAAAGCAGTATGTTTAGACTAGTTTTTACTAATTTTATCGCGTATATTAACTTATATTCTCGACGTTTCGATGAGAAGCACCAGCTTTTAAATAAAGAAAGAATCAACAAAATCGGTTCACACTTAAATCTTCTCATCACAACATACATAAAAAAATACAGTCGAATTGAGAGCGTCCTCCTTTCTCCTCCTCGTTTTGATGGAAATAAGTTTTATTTACAGTATTACGGCAGTCTATCGAAAGCTATGAGATTTTCTTTTAATTTTCTTAAGTAGATTTTCTTGACACCTTTCGAACAACGTCTTAAACTCCATACAAATATGAGAATACGGATTCATTTGTCACCAAAAAAAAAGAAACCAGATACAAACAGCCTTACATATATATTGATATATAAATAAAATGCAACGGATTTGGTTAAAATTTATATAGAGCCATTTCAAAAGTAAAGTTGACCTTATAGTAGTGCTGTAAGCATATTTACCCCTCCATATCATTCCGTGGTTGTCGTAAGAGGTGACAGAGGGAAACTATAGGAAATGGGCAGCACTGTCTTCCAAATAACAACTAGAAAACAAAAAAAATTTAATTAATAATTTTGTACAACCGACTTCAATATAAACTATTAAGAATAACTCAAAAACTATCGGTCTGACCTTGATGAAATTTATATGGAACCATACACGAAACACCGGCTTTCAAATAAAAAAGAATCGTTGAAATCGGTTCGCGTAGAACAAAGTTATGAGGTAACACACATAAAAAAACATATAGTCGAATTGAGTACCTCCTCCTTTTTGAAGTCGGTAGAAGAGTATGACCATAACTACTATAGTACAAAAATATTGCGTACCATATTATATTAATTAATATACATTTGTAACTTTGTAACTTTTTTTAAGTATTTTTGTTAATTGTAACTTTTCTGCTGTCGCTATTTAACAGAAAAAAAACGCAATTCGTGAGATCATCTATGCAGATCTGTCCCACAGGTGAGGACGTTGATGCAGCATACCGAATCACGTCCCCGATGATAAAATTCAGCGAGTACCCGCGTCTTAAAACCGTTTGTTTTTTATATTTATTTACAGTACCATCGATTAGAAATGGTCCCGCCATTTGCAAGTTTTCAGGGCAAAGTCTCTTCGATGGATGCTTTTGAATTTTGGTTATAGAATAAAGGTGACAAACGAGCACTCAGTCCACCTGACGGTAAGCGGATACCGCGATTCATAGACATCTACAACTTTCGTCTATTACGAATCAAAATGCAAATGCGTTGTCACCGCAGAGGACTTTAATGGAATGCTCGTATCCAGCAAAAGGCTCTTCGGTTTTTCGTACTCACCATACGAAGCACAGCAGCATTGACCTGCAATTTAAAAGAAAAACGCTGGTATTCTTTTAGAGCGTGGTCCTTCCTCGTTTGAGCTGGACCATACGTTCTACAACTTTAATATACCTGCAGCATTACTCTATCACGTAATGCACAGTTACGAGATCAAAGACCGTAGCGTCTCTTTAACATTTTCTAAATCTTTGGACTATTTATGTAGAGGCTTTGCGGATGATTATAGTTTAAACATATATTTGTACATTATGAATAACTAAAATTTTTGAGAAGGTCACAAACGAGAACACAGTCCTTCAAGATAAGATGTTGTTGGCCTATAGACACATGCATAATATATCCTTGATTAGGAATCAAAATGACGGCTCCGTGACGCAGTGGCTTAGCAATGAGTTACAACACTAAGGCCCGCGGGTTCAAATCCCGCACGGAACAAGTATTTGCATGGCCTATAATAATTATTTCAGGTCTGTATGTTTTACCTTGTGAAATTTGTGTATGTAAAGACCCCAAGACACAGAAAAATCCTAGTATAGAGGTAACTTTTTTCAAAAAAAGAAGAATAAACACGCAAATGCGTTGTCACACCTGGAGCCTAGATGTAACAACACGTTACCAATAAAGACTCCGGTTATCATCACTTACTATATCAACCCTAGAACCACAATAGGTATTCTGTGAGACACGTTCGTGCTGCAGTCGTTATACAACTGCAGCGTGACTCTACTACATAAAACTTTATAAATATATGATTTGAAGTATCTTGACGGCCGCGGGTTCAAACATCGCTCAAAACAAGTATTAGATAAGATAGCAATAATAACATATATAGAATAGTATAGTGCAGTTCAGAATTTCACCTACTAGCTATCATAGTTCATCAAATCACAAACAAGGATATTTTGGTCAACCGTTCCTTATGACGAGAATATCACATAGTACATTTTCTTTTTGGAGTTGACTCATCTTCAAAACATCATAGAATCGCCTGTTTGTTTAGGAATATTATTTTTTTATAGAATTAGGGTAACAAACGAGCACATAGTCTACCTGATGGTAAGTGGTTGCTGTGGCCCATAGACATTTACATCTATCTTCGTTTGCGAATTAAAATAAAGATTCGTTGTCAGCCGTGAGGATTAAGATAGAATGCCTCTTTTCCGGTAAAATAGGTTTCCGGTTCTGTACACTCACCATATGAAACACAGTAGCGTTAAGCTGCTATTTTACGCTGGTATTTTAACAGTGGTAGAGCCACGCGGCAGCTTTTGCTGTCGCACGGATGGGCCGGCTCGAACCGGGGTGGTACCACGACCTCACAGAAAACCAGCGTGAAGTAGAGGTTTATCTCTGCGTTTCGCTTGGTCAGTGCAGGTAGCCGGAGGCCCTTTTTACTGGAAATGAGGCATTCCATCTTAGTCCTTACGGGTGACAACGCATCTGCATTTTGATTCGCAAACGAGGATAGATGTAGATGTCTATGGGCCGCAGCAACTACTTACCATCAGGTTGACTGTGTGCTCGTTTATCAATCTTATCCTATAAAAAAAAATCTGTGAGAGCGTAGTCCTTCCCCGGTCGAGCCGACCCATTCGTGCTACAACTATACTATTAATATAGCTGCAGCATGACTCTACCACGTAAAAATAATTATAATTATATTATAATTATGTATGCTCTTTCTGCATGAGCAATCCATGAGGGCGAGTTTGAGTGGCATCTATCTCGAACAACACTTACCGGAGATAAAGTCGTTAGTTCATGATGGTCCAAAGCGTCTCTTCTGATATTCGAATAATTATCCAATACCCAGTTCTCGCTTAAGTCGTACATAATATTATGTTGTAATTTGTCGGCTATCTTGAATAACCACGGTTGACAACCGTCTTCTCTTCGCTTCTTTTTTAAAAGTTTCTCGTCAGCTTTGTATTCAGCACACCAATAAAACAAATTGTTGATTGTGATACACTCATCAAAAATAGTAGCAAGAAGTTAAAAGTATTCATAGTGACTGAGTGACGTCGACTAAGCTCCACGGTGGCGACCGAATTTCCTTCGGATTCATAGAAAAACTATACGTCTTTCTGAGTCCAGAGGAGTCCCTCTTGTTAATAAATATTCGCAAATGATGGTTAGTGGTTATTGCAGGCCATCAACACAAATTGTTTTAACGTTCTTACTTATTTACCTGTCAAAGCAAAACTCAATAGTGTGAAGCTCCGGTTTTCGTCTCTAACCATACAAAACAGCAGTATTATGCCGCTATTTCACGCTGGTGTCCCGTAGGAGCGTGCTTCTTCCAAAATCAAGCAATTTGTACTGCCGTCTTTATACGCTGCAGTATTGATCTTTCCTGTTAATGTACTCGAAATGTATGCTGTTTCTTAAGCTTAAATGTTTTCCGATAAATTTTCCTTTTTTTTATAAAACTGAAGTGACAAACGAACCCGCTGTACACCGGACGGTAAGTAGCTACCGCCAATGGACACGTGCAACTTTAAACAACGAAGGCTACAAATAGTTTGCCATCTCTGTGAACTAAGAATGAATGCTTCACAATCTGTTATTAATAATCTCTACACAAATCAAGAAATAAAATGTGTAAATACTGGCTTTCTATTACTTCACTGTACCTATCATCTACCCTGTACCGGTACCTACCCTGACGGGCGCCCAGTCAGAGGTGTCCTAATGTATATTAAACGTGAAACATTCTTCAAGTATATGGTTAATGAAAGTCTTTTTTTAACTTTCTTTAAACTGCTTACGGTTTTAGGCCATTGTTTTGGAGTTTTATAGGAAGTAATATTTCCTGATACGTGATTGGTATCAGGAAATGTTACTTTCCAATCAATATATTCTTTATTGTTCACCAATACACAATAAAACTAAAACAATATGAAACAAAATATAGAAGGTACAATAGGCGGTCTTATCGCTCTGGAAGCGATTTCCTCTATACAACTTTTTTTGGACAAAGAACTGTTGTTTAATGAATGGCGAATTGGGAAACTGTACATAAATTAGACGTTAATAGAAATTAGAATTTTTACGTGGTAGAGCCATGCTGCAGCCATATTGTGGTTGCAGCAGGAATGTGTCGGCTCGTCCGGGACCACGCTCTGTCAGAATACCAGCGTAAAATAACAGCTTAATGCTGTTGTGTTTCATATGGTGAGTGTAGAGAACCGGAGACCCTATTTACTGAAAACGAGGCGTTCCATCTTAGTCCTCACGGGTGACAACGCATCTGCATTTTGATTCGTAATCGAGGATAGATGTAGATGTCTATAGGCCGCAACCACTTACCATCAGGTGGACTGTGTGCTCGTTTGTCACCGTTATTCTATAAAAAAAACAATGTAGAAATATAGTTTAATAGGAAACTATTTAGCTTTATATATATTTATATTGACAAAGTTGGTTTGAGTGATAAGTTACTAATTAACAGACTTAATACTATTGGACAAGTGGCCCTGAGTGGGTCTGAATGCCGGGCTGGTTCAAAATCAGTAATTGCCCAAGCAGCATGCAAGCTGTATACGAGCTGTATTGGAGTTCCTTTTCATACTGGAGGCTGCATTTACTGGCTGTACAAAGGCTGTATAAGCGCTTATACAGCTCTTGTAAGTAAAAAATTGGCACAAATTATACAGCTTTATGCGTTAGTAGCGCTGTACAGTAGCTATATAAGCATTAAAGGGGCTGTATAATAGCTGTATTATACAGCCCTGCCTTATTTGGTGTACAAGTAAACTATTACACTACAAATATTATCTTATAAGTATCTTTTAAAGATAAATGTTCTAAATTGGTGTATTTGAACGGTATCACAAATGAATTTAAGACAAACATAACTTAATAGATTTATTTATATACTTTATTGAATGATGGCGACATTAAGTAAGTGAAAGATTATATTACATATTAATATTACTTGGATTGGAGTTGAGATTTGACGGTGATAACTGGGGTAGAAAGTGCGAAATTAGATTTACGGTAAAATTGAAAAGAAAATTGCCGCGCCAGTAAAATAACGAAATAATATAAGGACAAAATACTAAATATAGTAAGTAAATATTGATTTTATAGGTTAGAATAATAAAATAGTTAAATTAGTGAATATGAATGCATATTGGGGCACAGTGATCATTAGTCAAACTAAAAATAATGGTTTAGGCTAAAACTAATGTCTCATATTCCTAAATTTACAATTTATATTTTGTTTTTATAGGTCCTAAAATGGCGACAATTTGCTAAACAGCCTAAACGATATTTCGAGGGTTTTATAGTCTTAGTAGCTGTAATATGTATATTATGGATTATATCATGCAGTCATTAGTTTTTAATCAGCTGTATAATAGAATATTTCTATTACTAACGCTGTATAGTAGTTTTTAAAACATCACAGATAATTGTCTTTAGAGATATGTATAAAATATGAAAAACCTTTGTCTTAGAAGCAACACTTTTATCCCTTCTTCACTTTATCTCATTTAAATAATAACTTTATAAGATGTAACCGTGTTTTAATAATTTTGTTGTTTTATTTTATGGACAAGGACAAAAAAGTGCTTACTTTTTTCACTTCTTTTAAGACAGAGACTATATAAAGCCACACAGACCAAGTTAATAAATTGGAAAAATATTTTTTCATTATGTACCAACCTAAAACCATCGATTTAATCGAAATGATTGTATTTATTGGCAATAAATTACTACCCCTTTGATTAAGTTAAATTCACAAACCAAACCAAAAAATATGACTACCTTTAGCAAATAAAGATTACCTGTACATCTTTTCTTTCTAATGTTAAAAAGTGGAGTAAAGATTTAAGCTAACTCTTTCTTTGCTAAACAATATTAAGGAAGGTACATTTTATGACAGAATATTTTATCTCGCTCAGCAGTACGGTACCGGTACCAGCATGCTGTTTATTTTGTTATTGTGTTTAGTTGATAGGTAACTCCTAGCAAGCGCATACGCATGTCGTTTTCTAGTCATACTCTTACGTCACGTAGGTACGGCAAAACCAAAAGAGTTAGCTATTTTATTTGATACATAATTTAACTTATTATGAAGTGATTTGACTGCGTTGTATATCTTATACTGGTTTTATTTTACTTTTTAGGACAATATGCCGTTTAAAATTTTGGAAACCATGAGTAAATGAAAAATTGCATTTTCATTGTACCAAGTTTGTGGGAATCAAAAGGCGTTTTAAGATGGCCGAAAAAGCGATTAGATGCTAATATATCTAGCTAATAAAATTGTAGCTAAATCATTTAAAGCTACTTAAGATATATTTCTTTCTGTGGCCCAATTCTTTATTTGCTGGCAAAATAAATAGATTTTTTGAAAATTCGCTTTTATCATCATTTGAACTACTTGTTCAGCTGCATGATAAATCATCATAATCAGGTGCCGAAAACTAAGTTACATTTGACATAACTGTGATCATGATTAACACTGTTTAATGTTTTTGTTACGGAACCCTCTTTGTTAGCCGTCGATGGGATTGACGTTTGACTGTAGCTTATCTGATTTATTAAAGTATTTCTATATTCTTCAGTATTACTATTATTTCATTGATAATTTGTAATATTTAAATATTCCCTTTTAATCCTTCTTCTAACTGCACCAAGTCTTTTTCTTTTTTTACACATATTGATAACAAATTAATTTTTTCACTATAGAACAATATATTAAACACGCAATAACGCATTCAAATTGGCGATATTCTATCATTTATACAGACTTAATCTGTACTATAGCTGTTATTTATTTTTTTAGTTTTATATCACTCTCATAGACAGAAGTTATTAAACTACTGTATTCACAAGAGTGTACAATTACGTCATAAGAATAAGTTTTAGAAGAGAGTTCACATACACCATTGTAAAGAAATAATATTTGAATGATAATATTAAAACACTTAAAGCTGTAATACGTCGCCAAGTACCGGGACAAATTTGTGTCTGAAGTCGAGTCTTTGCTTAACAAAGTCAACAACAAAGAAAATCAGATTGAAGTGTTACAAAATACTTAAAGTTGTATAGTGGAGTTTTCATATTCTGATTAAGAACCCTAAGCTTACTTATGTCCCATAATACAGACTTTATACAGCTTGAGCTGTAATTACTCATAAGCCACTCTTATAAGGGTACAATCTCTTTTTGACACTCTTATACGCTTCTAAAATAACTGTAAGTTCTATATGGGCTGGTATATTGATGTTCATAACGCTTGTGTGCTGCTTGGGTGGGGTTTTCTGTCAAGAAACTCTCAGTAGCAACCCAGCACACACTCGTGCACTATAATCCTGTCATGCATAGATGGCTAGTCTCCGTTGAGACAGGCCAGAATGAACGAAATTCGGTCTAGAGGACATTTTCTCATCAATATTCACAGCTAATTGTTCACAGCTAACTATTTTATAGTGAAATTTTGATTGTAATATTATCTTAATATATAAAATTCTCGTGTCGCGGTGTTAGTTACCAAACTCCTCCGAAACGGATGAACCGATTTGTTTGAAATTTGTGTGCATATCAGGGAGGTCTGAGAATCGGCCAACGTCTATTTTTCAAACCCCGATAAGGGTGGACCCCTAAATATTTTTTTTACTTTTTGGACATTTTTTTTATTTTTATTTTATTATGATTTGGCATTGAAATATACACTTCAAATTGTCGCACTTCTACGAACAACCCCTGTTTTTTAATCGCGATTTTTAAAACTAAAAAATATTTCCTAGAAATAATATAGGTTTATGGCAAAACAACGTTTGCCGGGTCAGCTAGATCATTAATAATAATCATTTTGTTTATCTGTGTCTTTACAATTTTCCTTCTCACCGGAAGTCGATCGCTGCAGACTCGGTAATATATACATCAATATTCAGTATATATACTATATAATATTATTAGACTTTTTTCGTACACGTTTAAAAAGGCAACAATTATACCTTAATGGTTAATAAAACTCAATTAAAATGGCCATAACTTCATGTACCTATCCGAATTTCGAACAAACAATGCTAATTAAAATAAGCAAATAAAAATGGATGTACAAAACCGTCGACATTCGTAATTTAAAAAAGTAATGACGTCCCATTTCGCGCGGGACAGAGAGCTCAAAAATTAAACGCGTTGCAGTGTGCCAGTTAAAATTATTTTTTACTCGTCCCTCTCTGTGTGCTGGCTTAAAAAAAGAAAAATGACACGAACACAAACGCGTGAATCCATCATGTGAACGACAAAAACATACAAACACGCGCGCAACACACCCAGTACACAAATGGACCCGGCTACTACAAACGTAAAAAGAATGCATTTATAACTCTATGCACACCAACGAGCAATGCACACATATTAAAATTTCGGTGTTCCTATAATCCAAATTTTTGCCAATGTTTGTGTAAGCCATCATTCCCACGCATGCATAATGTGTTAACATGCTAGTTCTACAAACACCACTTCATACTTCGAATTTCGACTTTATATCGTTGTAATCAAATCTGATTTTTGATTAGCGTTACGTAATTATTGGTCTGCATTTGTTTCGTTGTGTGCAGCAATGCCATTCGTTCGTTTTGTTCCTTTTTTAAATTTCACCGTTTAGTTCAATCTATTTATTGGTTGTGGGTGTGTGTGCGTTTGCGGTTACATCAGCATACGCGGTTTATTTTCATGTGTGAGCATCGCCAAAGTGCGTAGAAAAATTGGCGGATATAATTATATATTTATATTATCGACTATCTTTTTCTCGTGACTCTCCTCTTTCGTTAGTATAGCGATATCTACGATAGCACATTCGAAGTATTGTGTATATACTTGATTCCACTTCTTTCAATTGTCATAACCTGAGGATACATAAATAAAATCGTTGTTATACGAAAATATTACCAAATCAATTATCATAATATAATTAACATTTTTAAGTCATTAAATCTGTTATGCTATTTAGTGACGGCCTTAGACAATGAGAGCCATAGTAGCTAAGGAGTTAACGCTCGTTGTAAATTTCACAGTACGCGAGCAACCCGGATTCGATCCCCGCTGGCACCAATAAAATTGTTAATTGCTATTTGATGTGCTGATTTACCACGTGCTCGGCGGTGAAGGAAAATATCGTGAGGAATTCTACACGTCTGAGAAATAAAAAAAATCGAAGACATGTGAAGTCCGCTAACACGCATTGGGGCAGCGCGGCGGACACTTCCTTGCGCTAAAACCCTCTCAGAAGTGAGAGGGGGCCTGTGACATATATAGGCTGAAATTTACTTTACTTTAGACAATATAACCCATTAAGTGTAGCCAGTAGGAATATACTAAAAGAATGTCGTGGACTTCGAGAGCTAGTGGAATAAACACGTTTTATTTGTCATGTTAATTTCTCAACATGACTAATCCTAAATCGCGAGACTAATTTCTATATGTCTCTTTCTTGAAAAAAGCCATAATTCACGACAAATAATTTAAGTTCCGAAACCCCTTATAACGACTCTTGTAAATAGGGACTAACGCATTTGATAAGTTAAATCGCAGAAAGGATGTGCAAAAGTCTCCTTATTAACATTTCATCTTATTTTAATAAAATACATTGACATTTTTTTAACAATAAAGAAAATGTTATTTTAAAGGGGTCGTTCACTTCCCTTTAATATGGTCGAGTATTATATCGAGTAGGGCGATGGCTGCCACTACCGTCATACTTGAGAAGAGGTGCTGAATGTTCTTCCCTTGCTCGGATTTACTGTTTACTGATAAGTTGCTTTTTTAAACCGAATAGCAAACGAGCTTTTGTTTTATATGTACAAGCAGCTATGTAGGTCTAGAGAGACCAGTATCACTGCAACCTAAAAGATCTATTGTGATCGCGGCTATGTCCACAGTTCACTGCTAAGCCCTACGTCCTCAATGAATAGAAGGAGTTGCTTAGCTGTGAGTAAATTCACTTCTTCGGGGCGAAGTATATAGTTTCCCAGATGCGTGCTACGTTTGCGCATGAAGGTCCGCAATTTGTCAAGATGTGTAAAGGCGTTTCCTTTAAGCAAAACCGGCATATCCTTGAGTTACTTAGTCCCGGGATGGACATGTTCTTTTTAAGACAACAGTGTCCAGTCAGGGCTTTTACCAGAATGCGCAACTTATTTTTACCTAATCCCAGGGCTTTCGAAGCGAATTTATGATAGTAAGCACGGATAAGGTTTTGAAATGTTTTAAGCCTGGTGTATCAGACCAAATCATAAGTGATTTTTTTTGAAGCAAACGAACTTACAGTCACCTGATAAATACCTGGCTTCTGTTGTCAGTGGACACCTGCTTTAAACAAAGAAGACAAAGGCTAAAG
Source organism: Parnassius glacialis (assembly GCA_033319125.1). Classification (NCBI taxonomy): domain Eukaryota; kingdom Metazoa; phylum Arthropoda; class Insecta; order Lepidoptera; family Papilionidae; genus Parnassius; species Parnassius glacialis. Next base: position 46,217,278 of record JAVANC010000027.1, on the reverse strand, counting down.
ATGTTTCGTTACCTCCGAGAACTAAGATGAAATATCTCACAGTTGGTACTGGTTCTCTATATTCTTCAGAAAGGAACACAGTACTGCTATTTACCGGCAGAAAAGGTAACAGTGTTTTTTTATAGGATTAGAGTGACAAACGAACACACAGTCCACCTGATGGTAAGTGGTTGCTGTGGCCCACAGACATCTACCTTCTCTCATCATCTATCTTCGATTACGAATCAAAATGCAGATGCTTTGTCACCCGTGAGGACTAAGATGGAATGCCTCATTTCCAGGAAAAAGGGTCTCCGGTTCTCTACACTCACCATACGAAACACAGCAGCGTAAGCTGCTATTTGACGCTAGTATTCTGTGAGAGCGTGGTCCTTCCCCGGTCGAGCCGACCTATTCGTGCTACAACTATACTACTAATATAGCTGAAGCATGGCTCTACCACGTGTAAAAATATAGCTGCAGTGTGGCTCTACCACGTATGATTTATTTGAAAATACCTTTTTGTTCTTGATGATTGAGTGAGTGTTGTAGCGCAGCCCATATTATACACTTTCATTCAGAGGTTTTGGCGGGAACTTTGCCGCCGACGGTTTGTTGTTTGTTTTTGTTTAAATAATGGTGTGAGTTATTTTGTCCGCTTAGGTGCCTTGGGAACTTGTAATAATAAAGTCTTGGCAGTCGCCTCAGCTGTCATCAAAATATCTTAAAAACTATGTGCATCACATATTGTGAAGAATTTGGAGTTATATTAATAAATATTAATATTTATTTCATTAAAGCATTATTTATATATTTACTTCTTATAAGTTAATAATATTATTGCTCTTAAAAATAAAATAATAATAATTACTTAAAATAGAATATAAATAAATTTGTAATGTCTGAAAATTGTTTATAAGATTTTTTTTATATATTCTACTAAGCCAGTGCTTATCTATAATCACACCTGGTGATGTAGCCTAAGATGGTGAAGCGCACTGACTTAACAAAAGCCTATTCACTTTTGCCTTCAAGACACCCACATTGTAATCGGATGGAAAGACAGATGCTGGCAACTTATTCCACTCCTATGCTGTAAGCATAATGAACGACGTAGCGAACCGTTTGGTTCGAATGCGTGTTAAGTCAACAACGAAAGGGGGGAGACTGACCGATCGTCCGGCTGTCTGATGGTGGAAGGGAGAGGGAGGTATTATATTATGCAATTCCTACGCACACTCTCCGAAATGCATCCTGTAGAAAACTGAAAGGCTGGCTATTTTGCGTCTGTGTTCGAGGCTGGTAAGATTGGTTTTAACAAAATTCGGGTCACCAATAAGCCTCTTAGCACGCCGTTCCATTGAGTCCAAAGCTGCTAGGTGATATTTTGCAGCACCAGCCCATATATGGCAGCAATACTCCATGCACTACCGGAATTGCGCTTTATGTAAAGTAAGCAGCTGTCCCGGCGTAAAGTATCGCCGCACCTTTGCAAGGACTCCCAGCTTCCTTGCAGCTGTTTTGGCCTTGGACCCAATGAAGTGCCCGAAGTTCAGATTTGAGGATATCTAGAACCCTAACAACTGAAGGTGATCTATATATTCCAGTGATACATTCCGGAAAGAAGGAGCCAAGGTGAGCTGGCTCCTTTTTGCAGTGAAGAGACACGCTTGTGTTTTGGAGGCGTTGAATTTCACAAGATTGGCATCGCCCCATTTGGAGACTCCTTGTAGTGTGAGATTCTCACGCTCTACTATGGCTTCTCTTTCGGACTGGATTTGATCCCGACTGGCTCTAGGACTTGGTTGGTATCTCTCCACAACTGCGCTATCGTCTGCATACCCATAGATACCGAGCATAAGCAGATCATTAATATGCAGCAGGGAGAGAGTTGCGGAGAGAACGGACCCCTGAGGAACACCGGCGTTAGTCACCATAGGATCGAATGAGCAGCCATCGATGACAACCCGGAGAGACCGTTCACTCAGAAAGTCCTTTACTCATTCAATCAGACCAGGGGATAAGCCATACGCTGGAAGCTTACCCAAAAGGCTAGGGTGCTCTGTCAAAGGCCTTCCAGACATCAAGGGAAACAGCAAGTGCTTCCCCACTGTTATCGAGGCACTGTGTGCCATACGTGTGTGGTATACGCTAGAAGGTCCCCAGCTGACCGATTTCAGCGAAACTCGTATTGCCGGTGACTAAGGAGCTCATTTTATTCTAAGTATGCCATTATACGAGCGTTCAATATACGATCCATAATCTTGCAGAGTATGGAGGTAATTGAGATTGGCCAATAATTGGCAGGGACGGCACGGCTGCCTTTTTATGGAACACGCTGCACGTTGGCCAGCTTCCAGGATTTTAGCACTATTCCAGTCCGAAATGAGAGGCGAAACAAGCGTGTCAGAACAGGAGAGAACTCAGGTGCACAAGTCTTTAGAACTATAGCTGGTATACCATCTAGTCCACTAGCTTTATTCACGTCTGGACATCGCAATGTATTAAGAACCTCCTTATTCTTTATACGAACCTCCGACAGTGAGGTAATTTAGGTGGAATATAGTTGCTACCGTCCAGACGTGAATTGTAGGCAAAGAGAGACGCGAACAAGTCCGTTTTCTCTTTAGCCGTATGCGCCAGTGTGCCATCCGGTTATACCAGCGGAGGCAGACTAGGTTTAACGGTGCTAGAGCCACGCAGCAGCTATTGCTGTTGCACGTATGGGCCGGCTCGAGCCGGGTTAGTACCACGACCTCACAGAATACCGGCATGAAGTGGAAACTCTGCTTCCGCGTTTCGTCTGGTGAGTGCAGGTGACCCGGCCCCCCCCCCCCAGCAACATGGTAGCGGAATTACATCCTAGACTACCCCGGGAGGGTACCAGCACCCCTGGAGAATCCCCCGCTGAGCATCCACGACCACGTTATTCCACTCCTGAGCGTGGGTGCTCAGGCTGCTCCGCGTATTCTGAGGGGGGGGGGGGGGGGAATTCCGCTCAACACAATAACTAGGGCAAACTGCGCAACAAGACCAAGGAGACCACTGCCACGCTATCCGTGAATTTCTGCAACATCATGGGACTTCACTCGAACCTAAACGCCGTCCACTACCTCTCTCTCAGAGCACTCCTTTTTGCCTCGGGCTGGAGTTTGCGTATATGTCAGAGCGGACATCTGTTCTCGACGCTTCGGCAGTCTTGAAGGTTCGGACCTGTCCATCCTTTGGCTACGCGTAGACAGCGACGACCATCCGCGCGTCTACGGGTGCCTCTATAGGTCCCATAGCGGTAATGCCGAAACGGACCGACTCATCGACCACGTCCAAATGGCTACAGATTCCTTGCTACAACAGGTCCCATCCGCAGAGATCGTGATCCTTGGCGATTTTAACGTCCACTATGCCGAATGGCTCGGTTCACGTTTAACCAATCCTGCGGGGAGATCTGTTTATGCCTTGGCATATGGTCTGACACAACTGGTTATGGTCTGACACAACTTCGCGGATTCCAGATGTGGAGGATCATACACCTTCCCTGTTGGACCTTCTGCTGACCTCTCATCCAGACGGATATCAGGTTTCCGTCGATGCCCCTCTTGGCTCTTCGGACCATTGTCTGATCCGGAGTGTGGTGCCACTCACGCTCCCTTCGCGGTTGCGTTCTGCAAGTTGCCGCCGTGTTTGGCATTACAGGTCGGCGAATTGGGACGGAATGCGGTCTTTCTTTGCTTCCTACCCATGGGGGCGGATTTGCTTCTCGCCGGATGATACCAGCGCTGTTGCTGACTCTGTCAGTCTGTCCTGAAAGGAACTATTTATTCCATCATCTGTGGTACCCATCGGAGTCAGATCTCAGCCTTGGTTTGGTCGCTCCTGTAAGACTGCATTACGCAGTAAGCAGGAGTGTTATCAAGCCTGGGCTGCGGCTTCGGCGACTCGGGATGTAAGCACCAGCATACTTAAAAAGAACTTCGCCTCCAGGTTCTTCAAAAGAGTTATAGCCAAGGCAAAGTCAGAGCACATAGCACATATTTTACGTGGTAGAGCCATGCTGCAGCTATATTAGTAGTATAATTGTAGCATAAATTGGTCGGCTCGACCGGAGAAGGACGAAGCTCTCACAGAATACCAGCGTAAAATAGCAGCTTAACACTGCTGTGTTTCTTGAGTGTAGAGAACCGGAGACCCTTTTTACTGGAAAAGAGGCATTCCATCTTAGTCCTCACGGGTGACAACGCATTTGCATTTGAATTCGCAAACAAGGATAAATGTAGATGTTTATGGGCCACAGCAACCACTTACCATCAGGTGGACTGTGTGCTTGCTTGTCACCCTATCCTATAAAAAAAACATAGGCAGAATTGGCGAGAAACTAGTTCGCCTTCCTTCGGGAAAGTTCGTCTTCCTTCGGGAACCCGTGCATTCTGGTCTCTCGCTAAGGCTGTCCAAGGGAATTTCTGTAAGTCATCACTAACATCTCTGCATAGGGAGGACGACTCACTGGCCCACGCCGCAAAAGAGAAAGCTGACCTTTTAGGCTCCCTTTTTGCGTTCAACTCGACTGTTGATGAAGGGGGGAACACACCGCCGACCATCCCGCGGTGTGAGTGCTCCATGCCGGAAGTGCGTTTCTCACAGTGCTCGGTTCGCAGAGCACTCCTCTCCCTGGACATCCACAAGTCGTGTGGGGCTGACAGAATCCCCCCAATTGTGCTGAGGACGTGTGCTCTGGAGTTAACAAGTTTTGGAATAATGACCATTTAAGATGCCATATTACACAAAAAATAATAATTAGTCTCTCCACCATCTCTTTACCATCGTATAAATCGTATTCTTTTGATTATGCTAGAGTATTAAACTAAATTTGAACAAAGTTGTGGCTTGACTCTCTTCACCACCAAAGCGACGACGATATGTGATTTGATTGTTTCAAATTCCATTACTCAAACATTATTTTCGTTGTTTATTAAGCTTTTTTCTCAATGACAAAACTCATGAGTTGCCTCGTTTGAGGTCCTCGTGACGACAAAACGAAAGATTTACTCGAATTTTAACATTAGAACACCTCACTCAGTCGTTCACGACCTCGCTTATGACTGACAATATGAATCGTGCCCCGACTGAGTGAGCGAACGACTCAATTAAAAATAGTTTAAGTAGGTATCGAGATTATGTATTTTGCAGCAAAACTCAATAAGTGAGGTGTCGATATTGAGAAAAAAGCTTAATAAACAACGAAAATAATGTTTGAGTAATGGAATTTGAAACAATCAAATCACATATCGTCGTCGCTTTGGTGGTGAAGAGAGTCAAGCCACAACTTTGTTCAAATTTAGTTTAATACTCTAGCATAATCAAAAGAATACGATTTATACGATGGTGAAGAGATGGTGGAGAGACTAATTATTATTTTTTGTGTAATATGGCATCTTAAATGCTCATTATTCCAAAACTTGTTAACTCCAGAGCACTCATCACATTGTGCAGCCCTTGGGAGATTTTGACGGCAACTTGAAGCAGCAGACGGCTGACGGTTAGCGATGGTATCTCAAGGCGCCTAAGAAGACAGACACCTTATTTTGAGAATCACATCACCATCAGAGCACTTGTTTCACAGTTTCCACCAATAGTTCACATGCGCAGACACTTAATACACAAAATCGCACCACTTTTACATATCAAAGTCCACTTCAAAACATTATTTAAACAATAATACAGGAGGAGCAAACCGCCGCCGGTCAAGTTCCCGCCAAAACTCCCAGAAAAGCTATCGTATCGAAGAGTCATCTGTGCAAACAATGGTGTAGTTTTTGAATTATAAGACAGTGACCATATTAACTGAATAACCATGTTATCCTCACGTACGCTATAGTATCAGGTAGCTATAAACACGTGTTACCAATATTAAAAATTCTCCCGCCATCCCATTTGAATTAGCTCTTGACGGAACGCACATTCGTTGAATAACTCTTGGCCGTAATAGCCTATTTACTTTTTTAATTTCGCGGACAATTAATTCACCTTCAGTGAGATACGGACGCACTAATGAGTTTTAATAGACCTTAAATACGCGAATTCTAGTGTTAAACGTTACTGAAAATTACATGCCTTTTATAATGTCATATTATAATAATTATAACTATTTTATAAAAAGTAAAAACCTACAAAAAGTTTGACGGCTCCGTGGCACAGTGGCTTAGCAATGATTTGCAGCGCTAAGCCCTGGTTCGAATCCCGCACGAAACAAGTATATGTATGGCCTACAAATAATTGTCCTTGTAAAATTTATATACTGCCTCCACAATACAGAAGAAAATCCTAGTGTTGTAGTAACGTTTTTTAAAACACTTTAAAAGACATTAAAGCCGACAGCCGACTTCAAAGAATTTAAAAAAAAGTTTCTTTTACACCACCTTTAAGGGTGGAATTTTTTCTCCAAATTTAAATTTTTATTAAACAAGGGTTGTCCTTGTTTAATAAAAAAAATCTTCAAAATCTGGTTTCAATTTGTAAAGATATCGTATGCGATATCTCTTTTTTTTTAAACATACTCTTGATTTTTTTTGCCGACTTCCAAAAAGGAGACGGTACTCAATTCGAGTGTATGTTTTTTTTTTGCTTTTTTTTTATGTGTGTTACCTCATAACTTTGTACTGGGCAAACCGATTTCGATGATTCTTTTTTTATATGAAAGCTGATAGTTCTCGTGTGGTCCCATATGAATTTGATCAAGGTCAGACCAATGGTTATTGAGTTATTCTTAAATAACCTGTATTGAAGTCGCTTATATTGAAGTCGGCTGTACAAAATTTTTAATTTTAAATTATTAATAGACTAAGAGTGACAAGCGAGCACATAGCCGTCCTGATGGTAAGTGGATACTGTTGTCCATAGATATCTACATCTATCGTCGATTAAGAATTTAAATGCCGTTGTCACCTAAAGACTAAGATGGAATGTTTCCTATCTAGTAAAAATGTTATCCGGTTCTCTACACTCACCATACGAAACGCAACAGCATAAAGCTGCTATTTTACGCTGGTATCTGTCAGAGCGTGCAGCTATAATATAACTACAGCGTGGCTCCACCACGTAAAACATTTCTCTGTAACTTCTACACCTTCCCGCCCGCAAAAGGCCACGCTGGACACGGGCCTCTCCAGTTTAAGATTTCCCTTAATCACCATGCTTGGCGATTGCAATATCAGACGTCTCTCACCTTTGACTGCCCGGCCCGTCTGTATATTTTGTGTCTAGTATAAACGAGGTGGTTTACGCATATTCAAAGGAAGTCATGAGGTCTCTCTAGGGTTTCCGATAGTCACCTGTTTCGACTACCACGGGACAAAATGTCGTGATGCATTCTCATGCGCCGCCACCACGCCACATTTACGTGGTAGAGCCATGCTGCAGATATATTAATAGTATAGTTGTAGCACGAATGGCTCGGCCGGGGAAGAACCACGCTCTCACAGAATACCAGCGTGAAATAGCAGCTTAACGCTGCTGTGTTTAGTATGGTGAGTGTAGAGAACTGGAAACCCTATTTACTGGAAAAGAGGCATTCTATCTTAGCCCTCACGGCTGACAACGCATCTGCATTTTAATTCGCAAACGAAGATAGATGTCTATGGGCCACAGCAATCACTTACCATCAGGTGTACTGTGTGCTCCTTTGTCACCCTAATTCTATAAAAAAAACCCTATAACTTATTCCCTGCTTCGTAGATCTAGTAGTCGTAAACGAGATTGCTAATCGTGAGGTCCATTTTCGAAACCCGGGTCGAGCAAAAAGTAGTTATTGTGTTTTGCTGTCAATAAATTCTCAGTAGGAGATCGGAGTCAGAAAGTTGGCGGTGTCCTCACCCCCGTGCCTCGGAAACCACGTAAAGCCATTGAACCTGCCCCTAAACTCTCTCCGGTAGTGCCGGATTACCGTCTCATCGTTCTATGAGAGTGAGGGAATTGGGAGTGCACCTGTGTTCGTGCATACACTCAGGCACTTGAATCTTGTCCTGTACAAAATGGATAGTCTCGATTGAGACCGTCCGCCGTGACCGAAAATTCGATCTGGAAGACATTATAATATTCTTATTGCGCTGACATGTGGTCCAAATAAAAACGTGGAGGAAAAAAGAAAACTAGGCGGAATTTTACTATGTTAGCTGTAAAAGTAATGGTTTACGTACGCCATTACTGCAAAACTATATTATAAATTAGCAAAACAACGCGCTAGAAGTTTTTGGCGGGAACTTGACCGCCGGCCGATTGCAGCTTCTGTATTATTATTTAAGTGGTTTGAAGTGGATTTACCATGTAAACGTGTTGAAATTTAGTGTATTAAATCTGCACATGTAAATTATTAGTGGAAACGATGAAATAAGTGATCTTATGGTTACGTGTACCTCAAGTTAATGTGTCTACTTTGGCGCCTCGAGATAGTATCGACGGCCTGCTGGTCGTCAAAATCTCCCAAAAACTTCGCAATGTTATTGTGAAGAAGTGTTTATACAAACTATTCTTAATATATAATTTCATAATACTTGTGCACTGGCAAAAGTACCGTCGTAAGAGTCCCTCAGCAAATAAATAAAAACAACGCGCAACTTAAAGCGTGCAACATCCAATACTAAATTATAATGAACATCAATTTACACTCAGTGTTTTATAGCATCAACAGTTGTATTACTTAACAGGTTATAGCTATTTTAAAGTAAAATAAGTATGTCATTATATGATTATATGCTTTTGTTGTTTTTGGGAGATTTTGACGACCAGCAGACCGTCGATACTATCTCGAGGCGCCAAAGTAGAAACATTAACTTGAGGTACACGTAACCATAAGATCACTTATTTCATCGTTTCCACTAATAATTTACATGTGCAGATTTAATACACTAAATTTCAACACGTTTACATGTTAAATCCACTTCAAACCACTTAAATAATAATACAGAAGCTGCAATCGGCCGGCGGTCAAGTTCCCGCCAAAAACTTCTAGCGCGTTGTTTTGCTAATTTATTATATAGTTTTGCAGTAATGGCGTACGTAAACCATTACTTTTACAGCTAACATAGTAAAATTCCGCCTAGTTTTCTTTTTTCCTCTACGTTTTTATTTGGACCACATGTCAGCGCAATAAGAATATTATAATGTCTTCCAGATCGAATTTTCGGTCACGGCGGACGGTCTCAATCGAGACTATCCATTTTGTACAGGACAAGATTCAAGTGCCTGAGTGTATGCACGAACACAGGTGCACTCCCAATTCCCTCACTCTCATAGAACGATGAGACGGTAATCCGGCACTACCGGAGAGAGTTTAGGGGCAGCTTCAATGGCTTTACGTGGTTTCCAAGGCACGGGGGTGAGGACACCACCAACTTTCTGACTCCGATCTCCTACTGAGAATTTATTGACAGCAAAACACAATAACTGCTTTTTGCTCGACCCGGGTTTCGAAAATGGACCTCACGATTAGCAATCTCGTTTATGACTACTAGACCTACGAAGCAGGGAATAAATTATAGGGTTTTTTTTATAGAATTAGGGTGACAAACGAGCACACAGTACACCTGATGGTAAATGATTGCTGTGGCCCATAGACATCTACATTTATCTTCGTTTGCGAATTAAAATGCAGATGCGTTGTCAGCCGTGAGGACTAATATAGAATGCCTCTTTTCCAGTAAATAGGGTTTCCGGTTCTCTACACTCACCATACTAAACACAGCAGCGTTAAGCTGCTATTTCACGCTGGTATTCTGTGAGAGCGTGGTTCTTCCCCGGTCGAGCCACTCGTGCTACTACTATACTATTAATATATCTGCAGCATGGCTCTACCACGTAAATGTGGCGTGGTGGCGGCGCATGAGAATGCATCACGACATTTTGTCCCGTGGTAGTCGAAACAGGTGACTATCGGAAACCCTAGAGAGACCTCATGACTTCCTTTGAATATGCGTAAACCACCTCGTTTATACTAGACACAAAATATACAGACGGGCCGGGCAGTCAAAGGTGAGAGACGTCTGATATTGCAATCGCCAAGCATGGTGATTAAGGGAAATCTTAAACTGGAGAGGCCCGTGTCCAGCGTGGCCTTTTGCGGGCGGGAAGGTGTAGAAGTTACAGAGAAATGTTTTACGTGGTGGAGCCACGCTGTAGTTATATTATAGCTGCACGCTCTGACAGATACCAGCGTAAAATAGCAGCTTTATGCTGTTGCGTTTCGTATGGTGAGTGTAGAGAACCGGATAACATTTTTACTAGATAGGAAACATTCCATCTTAGTCTTTAGGTGACAACGGCATTTAAATTCTTAATCGACGAAAGATGTAGATATCTATGGACAACAGTATCCACTTAATATCAGGACGGCTATGTGCTCGCTTGTCACTCTTAGTCTATTAAAAAAATCAAGAGTATGTTTAAAAAAAAAGAGATATCGCATACGATATCTTTACAAATTGAAACCAGATTTTGAAGATTTTTTTTATTAAACAGGGGTTGTCCCATTTAAATTTGGAGAAAAAATTCCACCCTTAAAGGTGGTGTAAAAGAAACTTTTTTTTAAATTCATTGAAGTCGGCTGTCGGCTTTAATGTCTTTTAAAGTGTTTTAAAAAACGTTACTACAACACTAGGATTTTCTTCTGTATTGTGGAGGCAGTATATAAATTTTACAAGGACAATTATTTGTAGGCCATACATATACTTGTTTCGTGCGGGATTCGAACCAGGGCTTAGCGCTGCAAATCATTGCTAAGCCACTGTGCCACGGAGCCGTCAAACTTTTTGTAGGTTTTTACTTTTTATAAAATAGTTATAATTATTATAATATGACATTATAAAAGGCATGTAATTTTCAGTAACGTTTAACACTAGAATTCGCGTATTTAAGGTCTATTAAAACTCATTAGTGCGTCCGTATCTCACTGAAGGTGAATTAATTGTCCGCGAAATTAAAAAAGTAAATAGGCTATTACGGCCAAGAGTTATTCAACGAATGTGCGTTCCGTCAAGAGCTAATTCAAATGGGATGGCGGGAGAATTTTTAATATTGGTAACACGTGTTTATACCTACCTGATACTATAGCGTACGTGAGGATAACATGGTTATTCAGTTAATATGGTCACTGTCTTATAATTCAAAAACTACACCATTGTTTGCACAGATGACTCTTCGATACGATAGCTTTTCTGGGAGTTTTGGCGGGAACTTGACCGGCGGCGGTTTGCTCCTCCTGTATTTTTGTTTAAATAATGTTTTGAAGTGGACTTTGATATGTAAAAGTGGTGCGATTTTGTGTATTAAGTGTCTGCGCATGTGAAGTATTAGTGGAAACTGTGAAACAAGTGCTCTGATGGTGATGTGATTCTCAAAATAAGGTGTCTGTCTTCTTAGGCGCCTTGAGATACCATCGCTAACCATCAGCCGTCTGCTGCTTCAAGTTGCCGTCAAAATCTCCCAAGGGCTGCACAATGTGATGCATCATATTGTGAAGCAGTATACTATGAAGGATAATTATTATAATATATTGTAACTTCAGGCTCAGAAGGGCTAGATCCCAGAGCCGTAAAGCCAGTTATTAAGAAGAAGAAGATAGCTTTTCTTCAGTCAATCAAATAATAAAAGGTCAAAAGGGCGCTGCTTTATCGACGCAATTTGGACAGTTGACATTAGTTTTGCGCGACCACGTTACCAACATGGTTGATAAAACTAATTAATTCGGCCTGGATGAGCCGTTGAGAATTTACTATTTCACGATACCACATATGTCCCTAAATTCGGGCTACATAAAGGGTGTGAAGGAGAGGTGCGCTTTCCTGGACTTCTGCTAATCTACCTCGTATCTCCAGGGTTGCGGCCACGTTGGTTGGATGCAGGCTGCCTTCACATATAAACTTCACAGTTTATCTCGATTTTTCTCATTTTTTTCCCATATTACCATCACCTACCTTAGAATACATAATGTAACATAACATAAACACTCACGCCTCTCACCCAAAGATGTAGGCAGAGACTACGGCCTTCCATTTGACACGATCCTGACACACATATATATCCAATTTGGTCAGTAAAATTTCGTCTAGGGCATCCCTTGTCGAATCTGGCGTACACTTCTTTACGTGGTAAATCCACGTTGCAGCTATATTATGATAGTAGCACAAATGGGTCGGTTCAAGCATGGTAGGACTACACTCTGGTACTCGTAGGACTACTCTCACAAAATACCAGCGCAAAATAGCAGCTTAATGCTGCAGTTTTTCGTATGATGAGTGTAGAGAACCGGAGACTCTTTTTACTCGAAAACGCAGATGCATTGTTATCCCTGTCTTAGTCCTCTGGGGTGAAAACGCATCAGCATTTTGATTCTTAATATTGAGGATAAATGTATGTAGATGTTTATGGGCGACATCATCAACTTATTATCAGGTGGACTGTGGCCACCCACATTCTATAAAAACAATTCTTAAACAACTTTTGCTTGTTTTTTTTTTTTACTTTTATTAGATAGATCCTGCATATTTGCCCTTGCATAATCTGAATATCATATACTCGCACAAGCAGTTATTTTTTTTTATTTTAAATATCTCCGAATATTATTTTGTTAATTTTTGATTCAATAATGTTCTTCTTTGGGGAATTATTACTTGAACACAAATGTACACCACTAGGTATAAATAAAGGGATGCAGAATTTTAAAACGGAACCATTATGCACTCTTTAGTTGCATCCTAATATTATCCTACCACTTCAAGGTTTATAAAAATTAGAATATTTACCCCATAAATTTAAAACAAAATTAAGCCCCAGGAACTGCACATTCAGTCTACAGAAACGTTCTCAAGTGCATAAATATAATACACACTACACACTTTGTGTCTGTGTGTGTGTATTTGCAAGAGTGTGCAAGTGCCGGGTGAAATGCAACTTGTTCTAAGTAGTCGCGGCAGGGGTCCACAACTTTGTGAAAATTTATCGTCATTTAAATCTGGTTTAATTAAATTCTGTTATGTTAGTTAGTACAGCAAAAAATGAGTCAGAGTTTGCAAACCACAGATATAAAAGCTTTTTGATAAATTTTGATAGATAGGTAGCTGTACAAAAAATAAGGTGAGTTCTGTCACAAATTGACGGCTCGGTGACGCAGTGACCGACAGACCGCGACCGTCATATATAGTGTATTATCTATGGCGACCGTGTAGAACCTGGTGTAGAATACTAGCTACCAGGTGGTGCCAACATAAGAATTATTTATGTCAACATGACAACTATTTATGCTGTGAACGCAATAAAATGTTTGAGTTTGAGTCAATGCAAATATTCAGAGCCAGAAAGCACCGAAAAACGTGTAATATCGATAATATCTATGTGATTCACCTTCAGCATTCGCTTGACGACAAGATCGACAGATGTCGATGGTGCCATCCTTTAGGATGAATCTCCGATAGTGATTGGGCTTAATAACTTGATCTTGTATCGCACAGACAAAACCCTTAGTCTCCCGGAAGAGATCTGAAACACGTAGCTAGTGGTGGGAGGCAACTGTACCTACTAACGGCGATTTTAGACCCTTCCATGGAGCTCCTTCTCCTTCCACACGGTCTCCCGGTCGGAAATACCCTGTATAACCGGGCTCTGCTATTGCTCGTTGTTATTATGGGGTATTAAAATAGTATTTTTGTCTGGTTAAAATATACAAAATGAAATGATAAATATACATTAAATATAGTTAAATAATAAATAAATAAATTAAATACCAACCAGATAAAATAATAAAGTGTTTATATAACTGCTAGCACAATTTAAAAAGATAAAGCTCAAACTATCCCTTCCAAAGTTCGTAGATATTTAGATTGAACTTCTTTTCTTTTGGCCCTGAAAGTCTACTGTTGGACAGGGACCTCTCCCGATGTAAGCAGAATTTGTTACGCTTGGTAGGCGTATTGACGACGGCACTCTTTTTCTACCGACTTCAAACAGGAGGATGCACTCAATTCGACTGTATGTTTTTTTTATGTGTGATACCTCATAACTTTTTTCAGGGTGAACCGACTTCGAAGATTTTTTTATTTGTAAGCTGGTGCTTTACATTTGGTTCATATAAATTTGATCAACTTATATTGAAGACGGTTGTAAAAAAAATTAAATTATATTAACAACTTGTTATCAGGAAGATACTGCTGCCCCTCCCCTGGCTTAGCTTCTCTGGGTTTTTAACTAAGTTACAGCCAAAACAATTTGGTGACGACCTCATGTATATAACCATTATCATCATTATAGCAGCCAATCTCAAGTCCACTGCTAGGCATAGACCTCCCTCCAGGAATATCACAAGGCACGGTCTTGAGCTACCTGCATCTTTTATTTAAACCCTATATATCTGATAATATCATTAACATTTTACATTTCCACATATTTCTGATTAATAAATGTTATAAATATTAACAAAATTAACATGGTGGAAAATTGTAGAATACAATTCTAAATTGTAGAATTGTAGCTACAATTTTACATAATATTTCTGCTCAACAAATATTCTTGATTGGCAATAATTTATACATTTCGCAGAAAAACTGGTTTATTAAACGCAGAATAATAGAATTATAAATGTTTACATTATTAAGTGGCGAAGCTTGCGAAGACACTTATTGATTTCACGATGTCTGTCCGTCTGTCCGTCTGTCTCACGATTATCTCGAGAAAGGTTTTGAATTTTCAAATTCTGTTTTCAGCAATCGATTACTGATCACCCAGGCATCTGAATCTCCTATTTTGAAACTGATTGCTCAACGGCAACCGTTAGAAACCGCTACAAAGCTGATTGCTTCGCCACTTTGCTATGCTGTTAGCTTGCTAGGTTTATTGTTGACTTGTAATATTATTCTGATAGGAGAGTTGGCAATTATTATTCTTTGTAAAAATACACTTAATTGTAAAATACAATTGTCATAAAAAAAAGGTATTTTTGCCATTTTAAAGGTTAAATTTACTAATATTTAGCAGTGCTACTTTTACTACTTTGTAGCATTTTAAAACCTTGTTTACTTTACATATCAACCCAAGTTCCATTCCTACCAGGCCAATGAAACGGTTAATAATTTTTTTATTATAAAACTTAAGTCTTGTCTACGTGATTGGATTTGAAGCAAAAAAACGCGAGTAAATCTGCATGTGGGAGAAATTGAAAAAAAATTGGAAGACATGTGAAGTCCGCCACCACGAACTGGGGCAGCGCAGTGGATATTTCATGCCTCTCAAATCCTCTCAAAAACGAGAGGAGGCCCGTGCCCAGGAGTGAGACGGATATAGGTTGTAATTTACTTGGCATTTTAGTTTTGGCGGAGGAACTCTAGGACATACAATAAAACCATAACCATTACAGCCTATGATAATTTCACAGCCGTGGGCGCCACATGACCACATCATCAACGAGGCAGTCATAGGTTTCATTCGTGCTACAACCGAAGTATAGCTGCAGCGTGGGCTGCAGCTATATTTCGGTTGTAGCACGAATGGGTCAGCTCGATCGAGGAAGGACCACGCTTCAAGAATACCAACGTAAATTAGCAGCTGAGTTTCGTATAGCGAGTGTAGAGACAATATTACTGGAAACGAGACATTCCATCTTGGTCCTCGGGAGTGACAACATTTTGATTTTTAATAAAATATATGGGTCATAGCATCCAAAAACCATTCGGTGGACTGTATGCACGTGTGTTATTACTATTTTAAAAAAACTATTGTAAATACTGACAATTACAATAACGATGAAGATATAACTTAATTTATCAGCTTTGCAAGAAGGGCTTTTCCATGGATGTGGTTCAAAAAGGTATTCAATTTAATTAACGTTCCCTTGATTGTGAGGAATATCACTATCTTAGCCAAAATCTTTTTTAATTAAAAGTGACGGGATCTGTCCGATGGATATCTAATAGCTCTCTTGTACAGATTATAATAATCGCTCATGATCTGGCTGAATCAATTACATTTCCCTGACAACAAATTAAAAAAAATGTAATAAAAAAATTATACAACAAGAACACAGGTTGTACAATGTACAAACTAGTTACAAAACTTATTTAACAACTTATTTTTCCAAGGGGTTATTATCGGAGAAGAAAATCAAGATTACATTTTGTCCCGTGTGTATCGAAAGAGGTTATTTACATGGTAGCGACATGCTGCAGCTACATTGTGGTTGCAGCACGAATGGGTCAGCTTGTACGTGGTGGGACCACGCTCTTACAGAATACCAGTGTAAAATAGCAGATTAATGCTTCTGTTTCATATGGTAAGTGTAGAAAACCGGAGACCCTTTTTACTGGAAACGAGGCATTCCATCTCAGTCCTCAGGGGTGACAAAGTATCTGTGTTTTGATTCTTAATTTAGGATAAATGTAAATGTCTATGGCACAGCGTTCATTTACCATCAGGTGAACTGTGTGCTCGTTTGTCACCATTATTGTATAATGAAAAGGTGCCAAAAAGATCTTATAGATTCCGGTAGATGGCGGTATAACCACCTTGTTTACGCGAGACGTCAAATACCCGGCAACGGGAAGCAAAGTCGTGCGAAACTTCTGGAACTGCGATCGTCTATCCGTCAAGCGTGAATGTAAAGACACAAATCTTTTCTACAATAGGAGTGGCCTTTGTTCAGCAGTAGTTTATACGTGGTAGAACCACGCTGTAGCTATATTATGATTGTAGCACGAATAGGCTGGCTCGACCGGAGTAGGAGCACGTTCTCTCATAATACCAGCGCAAAATAACAGCTTATTGCTGCTCTGTTTTGTATAGTACCCACTACACACACCATTCTTTTACTGGAGCATTCCATTATAGACCTCAGTGGTGAGAACATATTTGCACTTTAATTCTTAATCGAGGATAAATGTATTTTTTTTCTTCTTTAAAAAACGTTACCACCACACTAGGATTTTCTCCCGTATCGTGGAGGCAATTTACAAACATAGATTGCACGAGGACAAACATCCAGACCCGGAACAATTATTTGTGGGCCATACAAATACTTGTTCCGTGCGGGATTCGAACCCGCGGCTCCCAGCGTAACAACCCATTGCTAAGCTATTGCGCCACGGAGCTGTCAATGGCAAATAAATGTAGTTGTCTATGTGCTTCAATCCATCGGATGTACTGTGTGCTACCCTTTTGTTACCCTTATTCTATAAGAAAAGACGTTAGTGGATTAATTTTGAAGAAAGGGATATATCAACAGGGGTGGATTAAGACACTCACATCTTATTTTATCATTGTCTTATTACTCAACTTTGGTTAGTAGCTAGTTCATAGTACGCGGGTTCGATACCCACCGGCACCAATTAAACTGCAATTAATAATTTTGGTGTTGATTTACAACGAAATCGGTGGTGAAGGGAAACACAGGGAGGAAACCTCAGATATGCTTGTAATATCCATACAACAGCAGCGTGGCTAATAGCTTACTCCATCCAAGAGGGATATCCTCTAATTTCTAAAAGAGTACATTTCAAAGTTCCTGTACTGGTTGCAAATTTAGCTAAAAAATTTGTTTTCCCTTGCCAGTAGTACTTGAATTATTTTATGTATTTTGATTAATCTTAACAAAAAATGTAACATTATATAAACACAGATAATCTAAATGCTCGTTTGTGATCCTTATTCTATAAAAAAAAATTGTATCTCAGGACCATGGCATTCGATATTACAAATTGTTTTGCTACCTGACCTCATTTATTTAATATTTATCTATTATTTATTTGTTATGTTAAATGTTAAAATATAAGATAATTTTAACATTTAACATAACAAATAAATAATAGACAAGATCATACATAAGACTGCCGTATAAATAATGAAGTATTCCAGAAACGTTCAAGCTATTAAAAAGTTAAATGTTCTCAACCCCTGCCATAGAGTAATGTTACATGGGTAACAGGTCCGCGGCGGCCATTTTGAAAAAAGTTTTTTAGTGCTTTCGAATTTCGGGTGCGCCTAGGCCGATGACCTCCGCATGGGCCCTGTAGGACCGAGCGTGCTCCGCCATTATGTCAGTTAAAAAGGGTGCCTAATCATTTATTCGTTACGAAGTATGTATTTTTATTATTACAGTGTTTATGACAGGAAATGTTTTATTTATAGATGTAAGAGTGACGAACAATCAGTTGAGGTAAATGAATGCTGTAGGCCATAGTCACTTATATTTTATCTTCGATTAACAATCATCAAAATGTCAGACCGAATCAATATCAGATACCTCAGGTGTAAGATTTAAATCCTCACCATCATTATTACAGCTTTATAAGTCTTTAGACTTCCTACATCTTGTTACTCTTCATATAAAACACAACAGCTGCTATTTTGAATTGAACTTCTGTGAGAGCGTGGTCCGTCGCCGGTCAGGCATCCTTATTTTCACCCACCGCCAAGCACTCAGCTATTACGTGGTAGAGCCATGCTGCAGCTATATTATTAGTATAGTTGTAGCACGAATGGGTCGGCTCAACCGAGGAAGGACCACGCTCTCACACAATACCAGCGTAAAATAGCAGCTTAATGCTGCTGTGTTTCGTATGGTTAGTGTAGAGAACCGGAGACCCTTTGTACTGGAAAAGAGGCATTCTATCTTAGTCCTCACGGTTGACAACGCATCTGCATTTTAATTTCGAAGCTAGATGTAGGTGTCTATGGGCCACAGTAACCACTTACCATCAGGTGGACTGTGTACTCGTTTGTCACCCACATTCTATATAAATAAACTTGATAAAACGGCACTTAAATTGCAGTTAAATATTTAATTTTAATTTATATATTTATCAACAAGTTACAAATAAGATCTTATAATAAAGCAAAAATTTAAATGTTACCACCTCACTATAACGTTATATATTTAATTGAAGAGCTAATGCAAATTCAAAGTTAAATGAGGTAAACAAAAATACATTGCGAGTTATGATAATATTTTTACAGAAAAGTCAATGTTCTACCCTCCGTACTAGTTTGCACTGTATTACGGCAGGCGTAGTCATCTTTCTCAAGGGCAACAACAATTATCACGTCACTCAGTGTATAGTGTAAGCAAAAACTATACAAAGTTTCATTTTATACTAATTTCCATTTTTTTAATGCCACTCATAATAAAATGAATAGAAAATATAACCAATCATGTTTGTTTAATTTCTAATATTGCATAATGTATGCGTAGTATAATATTTATTTTATCGATAATATTGTATATTAGATAAATACCTAAAAAAATATATATATATATATGTACTTTTTGGTTAAAATATTTCATTAATAACGAAAAATGAATAATTTGAAAGTCAAAGTTTTATTTAATAGAATAAGTGTGACAAAATCGCACAGATTCTACCTGATGGTAAGTAAGGTAAGGTAAGGATACTGTCTCCGATAGACATATACATCTATGCGAATGCAGACGCGTTGTTACTTTTGAGGACTAAGGTGGAATGCCTCGTTTCCAGTAAAAAGGGTCTCCAGTTCTCTACACTCACCATATGATTACTATTGCACGCTGGTGTGCTGTAAGTGCGTGGTCCTTCCTCGGTGGAGCCGACGCATTCGTGCTACAATCATAATAAAACTGCAGCATGGTTCTAACATGTACAAAAACTTGTCAAAGCTCCTAATTTAATTAATTTAGTTTAGGCTTGTTTAAAGCTGTTATGAACATCAACATCTTTACTTGTTACAGAAAGAACCGGAAATTTAATTTATCCAATTTTTTTTACTTAATCTAAGATTATGTCCTCGATTTGGTTGATTGACACCACCTATAATAACTACGTCACACAATTTGAATTTGCTACTTTTTTATAGGATAATGGTGACAAACGAGCACACAGTTCACCTGATTGTAAGTGGTTGCTGTGGCCCATAGACATCTATCTCGATCCTCGTTTACTAATCAAAATGAAGATGCGTTGTCACCCGTGAGGACTAAGAAGGAATGCCTTGTTTCCAGTAAAATGAGTCACCGGTTCTCTACACTCAACATACAAAATACAGCAGCGTTAAGCTGCTATTTTACGCTGGTATTCTGTGGGAGCGTGGTCCTTCTCCGGTCGAGCCGACCCATTCGTGCTACAATTACGTCAATAATATAGCTGTAGCATGGCTCTACAACGTAAAAAAATAATTTAAAAAAATTAGTAATTAGTGTCCTATATACATTTTTTAAAGAACAAGGGTAACAAACGAGCACACAGTCCACCTAATGGTAAGTGGTTGCTGTGGCCTATAGACATCTACATCTATCTCCGTTTGAGAATTAAAATGTAGATGCGTTGTCAGCTGTAAGGACTAAAATAGAATGCCTCTTTTCCAGTAAAATGGGTCTCCGATTCTCTACACTCACCATACGAAACACAGCAGCATTAAACTGCTATTTTACGCTGGTACTCTGTGAGAGCGTGTTCCTTATATCACTATCGGAGGTAATGTTTCATCGTTTTCCTTGATAGTTCATATGTTCTGTTCTGTTAATCTAATGTTTGCTTATTAGATTAACAAAATTCAATGCAAACTTTTATTTAAACGATAATACAGGAGAAACAATGCACCAGTGGTAAGATTCTAGGATTTCGTATTCCCATACAATTACTATAGAAATTGATAGAAATGTTTTTGACATCTCATAATTTTTTTTATAAAACTGAAATGACAAAGGAGCTTACAATCCACCTAATGGTGTCTACTGTAAACGATGGGCACCAAAGCGTTGGCATTATTAAGTTCTTATATGGAATGCTTCACATCCTTAATTATACTGTCACTGTTATTTGATGTTATTTGGTGGTACCAACGCAAATGGACCCTTAAGCAGAAAAGGAGTGCTAAGTTATAAAGTAAATAGTAATAAGTAAATAAGAGTTTTTAAGTATTTTACGGCCAAACACTTAAACAATACTCAATTTTGAGATGTTGTTAAGTCTCGTGGTGTCACAGTCACTTTGACTTAAAGCGATAGAGACAGCATGAGACGGCATTAAATACATTATATATTTATTATACGTGGTAGAGCCATGCTGCAGCTATATTAGTAGTTTAGTTGTAGCACGAACGGGTCGGCTCCACCGGGGAAGGACCACGCTCTCACAGAATACCAGCGTAAAATAGCAGAATAAAACTGCTGTTTTGTATGGTGAGTGTAGAGAACCGGAGACCCATTTTACTGGAAAAGAGGCATTCTATCTTAGTCCTCACGGCTGACAACGCATCTGCATTTTAATTTCGAAGATAGATGTAGATGTCTATGGGCCACAGCAACCACTCACCATCAGGTGGACTGTGCTCGCTTGTCACCCTATTCTATAAAAAAAAACAGCGTCGATACCCGATTGACTGTATATTGGAAATTTTCTAGATTCGTTTAAATAAAACCTCCTTACCTACAGTGGTTTTAATAAGTGCCCATATCCCATCTCAAAGGCCGGTTAATATAACCTGACCTTTCGCAAACGGCTCCAAATGAAACGCTTTGTACATGTTTACGGTAAATAGACCGCGATATATAAAATGTGTGAGAGGGTGGGGGTAAGCCACGGTCCTAACTTTTCACTTTAAAGGGTTTTTTCGATGGACCAGCGGGGGCCGAGGGGGAGGGACAGCGGTCGCCCGAACAAATACGTGAAAGTAGAGGACGTCGCTAATTTGATTCCGTTGTACGCAAATGTGTAATGATTTTAATTTTAGGCACAGAATTTAGGAATTGTCAGTGTTTTAATTTCGCTAACAAGTGTTCAGAATCTAAAGCAGGGTGTGGAAGCAATGTGCGTTACATTTTACGTTTTTGTAGAAATAAGAGTTAGGATTTTTTTTTATAGAATAAGAGTGACAATCGAGCACACAGTCCACCTGATGGTAAGTGTTTGCTGTGGCCCATAGACATCTACATCTATCCTCAACTAAGAATCAAAATGCAGATGCGTTGTCACCCGTGAGGACTAAGATGAAATGCCTCGTTTCCAGTAAATAGGGTCTCCGGTTCTCTACACTCACCACATGAAACATAGCAGCATTGAGCTGCTATATTACGCTGGTATTCTGTGAGTGTTATTTATTCTTACTCTCATTTTTTGATCTATATGTTACATTTTATCTTCGATTAATAATCACCTAAATCTCAGACCGAATCAAAATCAGATGATTAAGGTGTAAGATTGGATGCCTCACCATCATACAGCTTTACAAGTCCGTATATGGAAGGTAAAGTAAAAGTAAAATATACTTTATTGTACACCAAGAAACATATTACAGTATTTATATAGTTAAAGGGACATTGGTACAACAGGCGGCCTTATCGCTAAAACAGCGATCTCTTCCAGGCAACCTTAGGGCAGAGGATACTATTTTTAAAAGATAGCGGAAGGGGTGCACAGAATATAATATAGAAAGATAAATAGAAGAACATACGAGATTAAATGAAAAAAAAAAGAAAGAAAAAGAAGAAAAGAAGGAAGGTGTTGCTGGCTATCGAAATCACCCAGTAAAATCATTATCAACACTACGTCAGGCAGCCTCTCACTTATGAATATAAAATTATAATCATTATAGCCTATCAAATGTCCACTGCTGAACATAGGTCTTCTCCATAGATTGCTTCGTAGGACGAATATTTGCCACAGATGCCACGCTTTGCTTTGGAGTTGGCAACTGCAGTTATTATCAATTTAAGTTGTTATCAGGAAGATGCTGCTGCCCATCTCTTGTTTCTCTCTTTTACACCTCTTACGACACCCACGGGATGATATGCGGTGGTTGGTTATCTTACGCCGACACAATATGTTAGCTTGCTAATCAAATATACCGGCGTGAAGTAGAAGCTCTGCTTCTGCGTTTCGTCTGGTGAGTGCAGGTGGCCGGAGGCCCAATCCCCCCCCCCCCCATCAACATGGTAGCGGAATTACACAATAGACTACCCCAGGAGGGTACCAGTACCCCTGGAGAATCCCTCGCTGAGCATCCACGACCATGTTATTCCAATCCTGAGCGTGGGTGCTCAGGCTGCCCCGCGTATTCTGGGGGGGGCAAAATTCCGCTCAAAAACATAACTGCTCGGGGTAAACAGAGCAACAATACCAAGGCGACCCCTGCCACGCTATCCGTGAATTTCTGCAACATCAGGGGACTTAACTCTAACCTAAACGCCGTCCACTACCATCTCGAGACGGCGAAGCCGGCCTTGCTCTTCCTGACCGAGACGCAGGTTTCCTCTCCGGCTGATATTTCGTATCTCTCCTACCCTGGGTACAAATTGGAGCACTCCTTTGTGCCTCGGGCTGGAGTTTGCGTGTATGTCAGAGAGGACATCTGTTCTCGACGCCTCGGCAGTCTTGAAGGTTCGGACCTGTCCATCCTTTGGCTACGCGTAGACAGCGACGACCATCCGCGCGTCTACGGGTGCCTCTATAGGTCCCATAGCGGTAATGCCGAAACAGACCGACTCATCGACCACGTCCAAATGGCTACAGATTCCTTGCTACAACAGGTCCCATCCGCAGAGATCGTGATCCTTGGCGATTTTAACGCCCACCATGCCGAATGGCTCGGTTCACGTTTAACCGATCATGCGGGGAGATCTGTTTATGACTTTGCCTTGGCATATGGTCTGACACAACTGGTTACTTCGCCTACGCGGATTCCAGATGTGGACGATCATACACCTTCCCTGTTGGACCTTCTGCTGACCTCTCATCCGGACGGATATCAGGTTTCCGTCGATGCCCCTCTCGGCTCTTCGGACCACTGTTTGATCCGGAGTATGGTGCCACTCACGATCCCTTCGCGGTTGCGTTCTGCAGGTTGCCGCCGTGTTTGGCATTACAGGTCGGCGGATTGGGACGGAATGCGGTCTTTCTTTGCATCCTACCCATGGGGGCGGGTTTGCTTCTCGCCGGATGATCCCAGCGCTGTTGCTGACTCTGTCACTGATGTGGTGCTACAGGGAATGGAACTATTTATTCCATCATCTGTGGTACCCATCGGAGGCAGATCTCAGCCTTGGTTTGGTCGCTCCTGTAAAACTGCATTACGCAGTAAGCAGGAGTGTTATCAAGCCTGGGCTGCGGCTTCGGCGACTCGGGATGTAAACACCAGCACACTTAAAAAGAAGTATAACTTCGCCTCCAGGTCCTTCAAAAGAGTTATTGCCAAGGCAAAGTCAGAGCACATAGGCAGAATTGGCGAGAAACTAGTTCGCCTTCCTTCGGGAACCCGTGCATTCTGGTCTCTCGCCAAGGCTGTCCAAGGGAATTTCTGTAAGCCATCACTACCATCTCTGCACAGGGAGGACGACTCACTGGCCCATGACGCAAAAGACAAAGCCGACCTTTTAGGCTCCCTTTTTGCGTCCAACTCGACTCTTGATGACGGGGGGAAAACACCGCCGACCATCCCGCGGTGTGAGTGCTCTATGCCGGATGTGCTGTTCTCACAGCGCTCGGTTCGCAAAGCACTTCTCTCCCTGGACATCCAGAAGTCGAGTGGGCCTGACGGAATCCCCCCAATTGTGCTGAGGACGTGTGCTCCGGAGTTGGCACCGGTCCTAACGCGTCTTTTTCGGTACTCCTACTCCCAAGGCGTAGTCCCGAATTCATGGAAGACAGCTTTTGTCCACCCGATCCCTAAAAAAGGCGACCGCTCAGACCCGTCCAACTATAGGCCTATCGCGATCACCTCCTTGTTCTCCAAAATAATGGAAACCATTATCAACTGCCAGCTCATCCGGTACCTTGAGGATCACCAGCTGATTAGTGACCGCCAATACGGTTTTCGTGGGGGTCGATCAGCTGGTGATCTTCTGGTCTACCTGACCCATAGATGGGCGGAGGCAGTAGAGTCCAAGGGGGAGGCGTTGGCCGTTAGTCTGGACATTGCGAAGGCCTTCGATCGGGTTTGGCACAAAGCGCTTCTTTCGAAGCTCCCTTCCTATGGGCTTCCCGAGAAATTGTGCAATTGGATCACCAGCTTCCTTGCAGATCGGAGCATCAAGGTTGTTGTAGACGGTGCATGTTCTGACTACAAGCCTATTAACGCTGGTGTTCCACAAGGCTGTGTGCTATCACCAACGCTGTTTCTTCTGCATATCAATGATATGTTGCTAACTGGTAACATTCATTGCTATGCGGATGACAGCACTGGTGATGCTCTATACACCGGCCGTGCTAATATTTCTCGGGAAAACGTCTCCGAGTACCGGAACAAACTTGTGTCTGAAGTCGAGTCTTTGCTGGACAAAGTCTCGAACTGGGGGCGACTAAATCTAGTCCAGTTTAATCCTCAGAAGACACAAGTTTGCGCGTTTACCGCTAAAAAGAACCCCTTTGTCGTATCTCCTCAGTTTCAAGGCACTCCCCTGGTTGCCTCAGCCAGTATCGGAATCCTCGGCGTCGACATATCGAGTGACGTGCAGTTTCGTGGTCATTTGGAAGAGAAGGCCAAATTGGCCTCTAAAAAGCTTGGCGTGCTCAGCAGAGCGGGACAGTATTTCATGCCGGCACACCGCCTGCAACTTTACAAGGCGCAGGTTCGGCCTCACATGGAATACTGTTCCCATCTCTGGGCAGGGGCTCCCCAGTGCCAGCTCCTTCCACTTGACCGCATCCAGCGCAGAGCGGCTCGAATCGTCGACGACCGAGTTCTTTCCGATCGGCTCGACTCATTGGCGCTGCGAAGAGATGTTGCATCTCTTTGCATTTTCTTTCGCATCTACCATGGGGAGTGCTCTGAGGAATTGTTCGGATTAATCCCAGCCGCCAAATTTCACGAACGCACATCGCGGCAGAACTCCCGATACCATCCACACCATCTGGATGATTGGCGGTCCACCACTGTGCGATTTAGAAGATGTTTTCTTCCTCGCACGACTTCCTTGTGGAATCGATTACCATCAGCGATTTTTCCGGACCGATACAACTTAGGGACCTTCAAGAAAAGAGCGTACTCCTTTTTAAAAGGCCGGCAACGCATCTGCAATTCCCTCCCTGGTGTTGCAGTTGTTCATGGGCGGCGGTAGTCACTTACCATCAGGTGAGCCGCATGCTCGTTTGCCCCCTCTACTATAAAAAAATAAATAAAAAAAATGCCCTCTTTACTCCTGTCTACTATCAATTGCGCCATCTCGACTTGTAATTCACTTAAAATCGGCCATATATAAAATAATCCGGGAAAAAAACATTATTGGCGTATGTAACGACGCCTCCGGGCGACATCGACCTCTACGTTTTAGGCCACACGAGTTTGGTTCTAAGTTTTCGACGATAGCGGATTGTAAATAAATAAAAAATTACAGTGATTTAATAAGGAAACAGTACGATTGGGTCTTTTTACTTGTCAAACGTTCCATCTTTACGGTCCGTCTGACCTCATGGGTGCTATTTGAGAAAGAGAAGGATTTTGCCTTTCCCTAGGAGGGACGAAAGTATTCTTGTGGCCCAGCTAATATGCGAAATACCATGAGGTTGTCCTTGATGCAACATAACCCGTCCTTGCTTCGAGAAATGCTTAGGGATTTCCCCATGGAAACCCCATAAAATGGAATGATAACGCATCTCGTTCCAAACAAAGTCTAGATCAGCAATAGATCTATGTATTACCAAAATCTTCCTTGAGTTATACATCATTAAACTGCACTTTGAAAATTAGAAACTATTATTTAAAATTCTAGCCAGCGTTTGAGCATTTGTTAACCTTTTGTTGTCACTTGATGAAACTTATGTGTTGCCGTCTAAAGGGAATTTCATTATAGTCCTCAGAGGTGACAACACATGTGTAGGCTTCTTTAAACATGGACTGCAGCAGCCATTTATCGTTAGGTGGACTGCAAGTTAACTTGTCACTTTAGTTTTTAATAATAAATAATAATAATAAAAATAAAAATTGTTTATTTCTTTAACTTAGGTTTAAAAGCATTATTTTGTGGCCAGAGTCATATAGTAATGCTTGTGTTGGGTGACTCTGCTCTTCCATTGGACCAAGTATACAATATTTGTGTTTTTAATAACTAAACTATAGATTTTACAATATTTCAAGGGCTAGAATTCTAAATGAATGATAAATTTTAGATATTGTTGTGATTCCCTATTAATCATTTTCATCTTCATCTAGGCCTACGATAAAAATCTTGGGATTGGTTAATAACGACTAGATTTTATGTCAAACGTGTGTGTGTGTGTGAGTGTGTGCGATAATATATATATTAGTAATCAAATTAAATATAAGTGAAACAAGTTCATGTGGCAATCCAAATCACAAATAAACAATTGCATCTTACAATACTCAGTCGCTCACCGCTTGTGACTTGTAAACGCCTCCTCTCTCAACCGACCCCTATCTAAAATCGTTTTAGAAATAAAACGCGCATAGAAAGCTCCTGCTGGAATTACAGAGGGATTCTCACAACTAATAAATCGAAAAATAATAACGGACTTTTGGCCCTATGCTGATATACCGACCCGCATTGTTTTAAAAGGGTTGAATTACGAACTCCCCTGTGGAACAGATAGCGTATTTCAAACCTGGGCAGAAGTTATCGCTGATCTAGATAATTGGGAAATTTAGTTAATACAAATTAGGTTTACACTTTTATTTTTGAATTATTATTTAATTATTCTGGGTTTTGGAATTCGTTAGTTAAATAATGACTATTTAGTGTTAATAATATTTTTTTGGACTTTAGGGTGTTGCCACACCAATAAATCGATCGTCGAACGCTGCCATTGATTGACGTCGATAGATGGTAGCTTTAGCTGATTGGCGGATACTGGTCGATAAAACGTTGTTGTGTGATCGCTCGACAATTAATCGATTTGGTTGCGGACGCATCATCAGTATCTTTCAAAATATATTTGAATAATACAAGAGCTCGATCGACGTCGACTAATATATTTATTCTACCATCGATCGAAGACATCGAATAATCGTAGAATAAGAAACTATGGATCGACGTTGACTAGTCCATTCCACCATTGACAACTCCGTGGCGTAGTGGCTTAGCAATGAGTTGCAACGCATGGGGTTGCGGGTTCGAATCCCGCATGGAACAAGTATTTGTATAGCCTACAAATAATTGTTTCGGATCTGGATGTTTACCCTTGTGCAATATATGTTTGTAAACTATTTCCACGATACAGGAGAAAATCCTAGTGTGGAGGTAACGTTAAAAGAAAACAAAAAAAAACCATTGTTCAATGCCACCGATCGACGATCGATATCGATGGTAACACCCTTAAAATTTTAAATTTAGTTAACGGTAATATTAATAAGAAACTGCCATCTCATACGAGAAACTACCTGAAATTCTATATCCACTTGCGCTTAACCTATTTAATAGAAATAGTAAATTTTACGTAGTATAATAACTTTTCTGAGCTATAAAGAGTTCTAAGCTCGGTGTTTCTAAGCTCTAAGCCAAAGTGGCAATGGGCCTTTAATATAACTTGAAGAACCGACAACTGGTGGTGAAGAAAGGTTCTGGACTGGCAGCCTTAGTGTACCCCCTCACCCCACTAGATGACATTCAGGTAAGGAAACCAATAGATGCAGCTGGTTCAGAACTGTGTTTTATGTTGTTCTTTTGGGAGGCTGGGGGGGGGGGCTATGTTTGACAGTAGGATTGTAATGGCCATGATATTAATGATGATCTTGTGTTTTTAACTTGATGCTGTTAGCATCTATTCTCAAAACTTACGCATCAGTAGCTTAGTAACTTAAGTAGTAAATATAAGGTGTTTATATGACACTAACAAGTAAAATATCCGATAAAGCATTCGATATGATTTAACTCTTTTTTCGACCTAATAAAACTTGAAAACAAAATTGTATAACCAGTGCGTATTGCCAATGATAATTTATGGATCTGAGACGTGATCCCTCACTGCTGGCCGTATGAGGAAGCTCACGGTCGCTCAGCGAGCTATGGAGAGGGCTATGCTCGGGGTTGATCTGTGTGATAAACTTAGAAATGATGATATCCGCAATAGAACTGGAGTAACCGACATAGCCCAATGGATAAGTAAGCTGAAGTGACAACGGGTTGAGAATCGAAAAACCGACAACCGATGGGGTAGCAAGTTTCTTGAGTGGCAGCCTCGTACTGGTAGGCGACGTGTGGGCGGCCCCCCACTAGATGGAGTGACAACCTGGTGAAACATGTAGGCAGTCGATGAATGCAGGTGGCTCAGGACCGTGCTTTGTGGCATTATTTTCGAGAGGCCTATGTTCAGCAGTGGACTTGTGAAGGGCTGTAGTGATGATGTTGATGAAATTAAAATTTTGTTTACTGTTGTCGTTACAGCCTAATAAAGCCCACTGCTGAACATAGGCCTTCCCCACATGGGGGCCTCTTAAGGGAGGGGGGGGGGGGGTTGTAATATTTGCCACGCCTGGTATACGGATTGTCAATTGCGTTTTTTTGTCGTCATTAGGGAGACGTTGCTGTCCATCTTTTGGTTTGTTTCCCTCTGTCGCCTCTGACTCCCACGAAAGAATATAGGAAAGTGAATATTCTTTCACCACCACTGAACGCTTCAAGTTTTTCAACCTCTCTTTTAAAAAAGTTACTAAAATATATTAACTATTTTATGAAATGTAAAAATAAAAGTAAGTAAAATTAAATTTCGAAACTCATTATACTTGCAAATTTGTTTCCTCAAAACTTAATCTGTTTGTTAACTGCTGAAGTTGAAATAACTTTTTTTACGTTGAAGCGACGTTAGAGTGACAAACAAGCTCGCTATCTGATGATTGGTGGCGACGAAAGCCATTGGATTATTGCTTAAAATTCCATGTTTTATCGAAGCGACGAACGGGCAAACAGTCTCGCACAGCACGGTAGTTGGTCTAACCCATATACTTTTTGTTTTATAGAATAAGGGTGACAAACGAGCAAACCATAGACATCTACATCTCTCCTCGATTAAGAATCAAAACTCTGATGCATCGTCGACCCCTGAAAACTAAGATGAAAAGCCTCGTTTCCAGTAAAAGGACCTCTAAAGGTTCTCTACAGTCAACATAGAAAACACAGCAGCATTAAGCTGCTATTTCACTCTGGTATTCTGTGAGAGCGTGGTCTTTCGGTCGAGTCCAATCTATCCGTACTAAAGCCATATAAATACACTTATATCGAAATTCAAAAGATTAATTAAAATGCTAATACGTTGGTAGACCTCATGACTTTAATCAAATGCCTCGTTACCAGTAAAAGAGTCTCCGGTTCTTATCACTCACTATATAAATTACAGATGCATATTTCACGTTGTTATTATCACTAATGCACAATTCCTATATTCAAAGATCCGTTTTATTATACATGCGAGGTGCATGTAAAAACAGTTTATATTACAAATTATTCATTCAAAAACTTAGCATGACTTAAAATGAAAAATTATTTAATCAGTTCATAAATAGTTGAACTGGTATTTTACTTTAAAAAGAGAGTTTTCTACCGACTTCAAAAATGGTTTTTTTTAATGTGTGTTACCTCTTAACTTTTTACTGGATAGACCGATTTCGATGATTCTTTTTTTATCTGAAAGCTGGTGCTTTTCCTGTGGTTCCATATAAATTTAATTAAGGTCTGGCTAATAGTTTTTGAGTTATTCTTAATAATTTATATTGAAGTCGGTTGTACAAAACTTTTAATATTCAATTATCATGCACTTTATTTTCTTTGAAACGGCTTTTAAAAGAAATCGAAGAGTTTTTTGAATATGAAAATCTGACATAATAAGGAATTAATATGAGTTGTCATTCATAAAAACTGCGTTGTAAATCCTAAATAGTCCGTAAATATAATGTCCTTTAAACCTGTGCATACTGAGTGTTCATACTACTTAGAACCGGAAACAGAGAGATGGTTTCTACTTAACCGGCTTCCTAGGCAGAATAGAAGCCGTACAATTCGGTTGTATTTAGTAACTTTGAAACTATAACAAAGTGCTTCAGATCAAATTTCGGTCACGGCGGTCAGTCACAACGGAGACCAGCCATCTGTGCAATACAGGATTAAAGTGCACGAGTGTGTGCGCAAACACAGGTGCGTTCTCTATTGCTTTACTCTCATGGGCCCTATACACGATCGGCCATGATGGACGAATACTAGCTATCACGATCGTGTGGAGGGCATGATCGCCTATAATCGCCCATAATCGGTTATGATCGAGCGTAATCGCCGCTGTGTCCGTTTTTCAGACAATCATCAAAGAAAGTTCGGCCATGATCGTGCGCACGTCTACATGATCGCCGATGCTGTATAAACTTACCTTGTTTTATTTCAGTGTATAGTTAACATGCAACTTTTTTGCTTCTTTTTTGTTTTCACCACTCCTTTAAAGTGTACATTTAAATAATGTTTATACATATAAACTAATTAGGTAAATAAATAGCGGCAGCTGCAACCGTTTCAACGTCCGTCTCGGACAGATGACAATACAAATATGTAGGATGCACGATCGTGTGGGCAGCCGCACAATGTTTGTGACAATCATTGCCCATTCTTTGGTTGTCCATCATGGCCGATCGTGTATAGGCGGCGTCACAGTCTGTCAGGACGGCAATCTGACACGACCGGCGAGGAATCAGGCGCATTACCAACGGCCGATAACGACTCCAGGCTGCTAAAGAGAATTTGTTGATTGAAAAACCTAATAACTGATTTTGGCCGCCGCGGGTCCTTATGATCAGTCGCGCTGTATACAACTATACTAATGAGACAATTCTTTTAAAACTGTATGAGCACTTTATATATTACACAAATATTTAATAAGCAGACGTATATAAATACTTCGAAAAATAAATATTTATTACTAATCAAATCCAACAGAAAGCGTTGCAAAATATTGAGCGAGTCAGCGGGACGCGAAAAAAAGGGTTTTTTCACTAATGATTTGTATTTCGTAAACCATTTTAATGTGTGCCTTCGGACATATTTAAAACGCAAACTTTTCCGTGCCCTCCCACGCTCAGGGAGCCCACATTTCGGTAGTTAGCGAGGGAGGGTGAAACGGGAAAAAAGATCCCTCTGGAGTGGGGTAAAAAATGCGTAGTTTTAGCTAATCTGCATGAGCGGGCGGCGGGGGTTGTTTAAACTGGGCCGAGGGGTGGTTTTAGGGCTTTTTAGCGATGTACAAAAATGAGGGGTGCGGGGTTTGTGCCGCGAATGGAATCGGATGTATTATGCCCGGATCTATTGATGTGTTATATGAACCGATAACATGACCAATTCTGTCTTAATGAAGCGCGGGACAGTCTCGCAAGATTCCACCGATTGTAACTATTAACAAAGTACAATAAATATTGCAAGACATGTTTTTAAATTAATTGTCAAAAGAAGCCAACTTTAAACAAAGAAGGCTATATATAGAATGCCTTTGTATTAATTTAATTTATTTATTTGTAAACTTTTAATATAATCAAATTGATAAATAGAAGATCCCAGTTCCAGACTTCTTAAACTTTTGGTAAGGCTTCTCATCTTCTTATAAATCTTAGTTTCATAGAAGTCTGTGGCAGTAATAGATTTTATGTCTGGCATACCACCTGATAGTAAGTGGATGCTGTGGCCCATAGACATCTACATTTATCCTCGAATAAGAATAAAAATGCAAATGCTTTGTCACCCCCGAGGAAGTCAAAGATGGAATCCCTCGTTTTCAGTAAAAAGGTTCTTCAGCTCTGGAGAACTCTCCATACAATGAGTGTGGAATTCATCATAC
Organism: Parnassius glacialis; assembly: GCA_033319125.1. Classification (NCBI taxonomy): domain Eukaryota; kingdom Metazoa; phylum Arthropoda; class Insecta; order Lepidoptera; family Papilionidae; genus Parnassius; species Parnassius glacialis. The sequence goes on along the minus strand of JAVANC010000027.1, from coordinate 46,184,549 downwards.
GAAATACAGCAGCATTTGGCTGCTATTTTTACGCCTCTAAACTGTGAGAGCGTGGTTCTTTCGCACCCGTGCCGACTCATTCGTGCCACAACGATAACATAGCTGCAGCATCGATCTACCAAGTATAAAATAACCCAGGTAGAAAATATAAAATAATCTAATGATTATCGCTAGTTTTTTCGTTCCGTAACTAATATTAAGAAAAATAAGCCGCCAATAATTTTCAGTAACCTCCGATAGCTATTCTTCAGATTACTAGTGTAGGGGTGGCGTAAGAAAATTCGCTACCCCATATCATCCCCTGGGTGTAGTAACAGGCAACCGAAAAAAATAAAACAGGAGGTGGGCAACATCTTCCTGATAGCAGCAAATAAAAATGATAAAAAACTATGGTTGCAAATGCACTTGCTAAATGCAGCATCTATGACATATATTCCTCTATGAGGCAATCCTATGGGGGAGGCTGATGGATTAATAACATAAAAAAAAACATAACATAAACACTCACGCCTGGCACCCAGAGGGGTAGGCAGAGACTATGGAATTCCATTTGGCACGATCCTGACACACCTCTCTCGCTTCCTCCACATCCATATACCTACGCATACACGCTCGTCGGTTAAAGGTACTCTTAATTTGGCCCATTTTCAATATATCGCCTATTTGGTCGATAAACTTTCGCCTAGGGCGACCCTTCCCGACTCTGCCATTCACCTCTGCAACATAAATTTGCTTTGTCACTCTTTCCTCATTCATTCTTTCTACATCACCAAACCACCGAAGCATTCCTTTCTTAATCCTAGTCACAACATCATCTTGCAAACCACACATTTCTCTTATCACACTATTTCTCACCCTGTCATTCAGATTCAGCCATATGGATTAATAATGTATAATAGAATTATTAATTGACTCTTATATTAATGAAATCATTTCTGTTACTCATTAATCTATAAATTTGTTATTAATCGCACTGCTACGTATTTGTGTAGGCAAATATCTGCTACAATAAGCTACGACAGCAGTGCTACGGGATCTATTACCGCGTAGCATAGATTTTTGCTACGTCGTAGTAGACCGGTAGCTTATTAACGTCTACGATATTGCTTAGAAAATAATGTTAATGATGTTTATGCGAATATTTCTCATAAAATTATGTTACCGTATGTCGTTAAGTTTTATGGTGTCACGGTCACTTTGATTTAAAGTGATAGAGACAGCATGAAACTTAAAGGCATCTTATAATTGAACAGCGTTTGAGTATTTGGATATAAGAATGAAAAATTACGTGCATGATAAATGAATCTTTTTATCGATTTTCGGTAAAACATCAGTGGAGCTAAAATTATAGTCCAACACTGTAACAATTAATTATTGAATTTATAAATGATGGGCACAGGTCTCTCTTATTTCTAAGAGGAGGAGAGTAAGTATAGAGTATACGTATATATGCTGTAACTTTTATAAATGATGATTTTTTTCATTATCTATGAGTTAAAAAAGTAGGTATATTCACAATTAATTTATATGTAAGATTTTTCATAGTTTTTAAATTATTCAAAAATAATTATTATTTTATTTAAAGAAAGACCCTTTTCACTGAAAAAGAGGCATTCCATCTTAGTCCTCACGGGTGACAACGCATCTGCATTTTGATTCACAAACGAAGATAAATGTAGATGTCTACGGGCCACAGCAACGACTTGCCATCAGGTGGACTGTGTGCTCGGTTGTCACCCTATCCTATAAAAAAACGTGAGATTCTTAGTAGTTTTCAGATTATTCAAAAATAATTATTATTTTATTTAAAGAAAATCTACACACAACTATCAAGAAAATTGAAAAATTTGTGTGTATTTTTGAAATTCTTACAGTGTTATTATTTTTCCTGTGATTTTTATCGACTTTCAACATAAATTTAACGTTAAAACTTTTTATCATTTGTACTAACAGATTAAACTAAAAAAATAATGATTCTGTCATAAAATGTAATTGAAGCTTCCAAATATTTTTCTTTTGTTTTATATTTACGCGGACTAGGTCACCAGCATAGCTAGTCAAACTAAAATATTGTACAAGTGCCTTCCTCTTACAACTGTAAGGAATTTAATATTTGTTGTTCTATTAACTCTTCGTCTTCACCCTTTTGACGTTAGAGTGTGCTTTTATCTCAGCGCATTATATATCATCAGTAAAACACTATAAAAGTCAAGAAGCCCTAATTAAGAACAACCGTCTGCTCCGCATCGGGACGGTCCCGCTCCAACGTGCACCCTTGGCCACATTAACCCCCCTCGCGTTAATATTGGTAACCATGACAACCGGGCGATTACTGCATCTACTCGATTTTTCGCCGCTTTTTCCATTGTAATCAAATGAGGTGCGACGTGTGTGGGGGTGTATGTATGGAGATGGGGCGGGGGCGAGGGGGGTGTCACGCGTGTACTCAATTATCCGCAGTGAATCAATAGCGATGAGATGAGGGTAGTTCAGATCGTGACGCACGTAGAGGCTTTTTAAAATTAAGTTCGGCTGTATAATGTGCACTTAATTTTTTGATTGGACTGTACTCCATCTACTCACGAAATATCTGCCTATCGATATGAAGTTGACATTGTATTATTCTTCTATTTAAGAATTACATGAACGCAAACCAAGTAGTCGCGGTGTAAGAAGTTTCAAGTATCGCAACAAAACAAAACATAGGCTGCAACGTCTTCCTAATAAAATGATACTTTAAAAATTTATCATCAAGGAAATAAAAATTGATGATTACCAATCCACCCGCCAAGCTTTGCTAATGTATGGGGATACCTATATTCGGCAGAAGACCTTTTATAGGCTAACTAACTAATAATCAGAAATGCGCTACAGCAACTACTTATCATCAGGTGAACTGTGTGCTCGTTTGTCACCCAATCCTATAAAAAAAAACTCACCACGTACTCCGTAGTGAAGGAAATGTGAGAAAACCTGTTAAACTTAAAGCCTGTACAATATGTTACAAAAACCCTATGATTCCCGCAGTGGTTATCAGAATCAGTATTCCCACGTATAGAATTAGCTTTACACTAAAAAAATCTTACTTAAAAAAATTGCAATTTTTATGTGGCTTAATCAATGGTGTTAATAATAAATGTAGTCGAGGGGTAAGAATGTCAAAGATTATGTTTTACCGATGCGCGTGTCAGTTAGAAGTAAAATCACATATGTACAATCTGCAAATAATTTATTTAATAATAAAAAACATGTGTGAATGTCGTGGAACACTCGGTTGAAACCAAGTTCCTTATTATTGATAAACGTATTATATTATTGATTAACAAATACAAATAAATTACTAGCGTCTATTAAAATGAAGAGTAATTTAAAATAAAATACACTATTGACACAAGGGGTAGTGACGAAAAAATCTTACACTTTTTGTCGCCTAGCTCCCATCCGCCAAACCCGTACCGTCCGATAAGGAACTTCGTTCCAAAAATATGGTTAAGTTTTCTAAAGTATAGTCATTTCTATATGTATGAATACTGGTACTGATAATTCACTTAACGGGCATCACAGGGTTTTTGTTACATGTTGTTAATGTTCAAAAGCTGGCCACATACCTCCTCTCATTTCTAAGAAGGTTAGGGCAAGGATGTTTTTCTTTTTAGTATAGGCTGACAAACGAGCACACAGTCCACCTCATGGTAAGTGGATTCTGTGGTCCATAGACATCTACATAAATCCTCAATTAAAAATCAAAATGCAGATATGTTGCCACCCCTGAGGACTAAGATGGAATCCCTCATTTCTAGTAAAAAGGGTCTTAGGTTTGCTACACTATCACAGCAGTATTACGCTGCTATTTTACGCTGGTGTTCTATGAGAACGTGGTCTTACCCAGGACGAGTCGACCCATTCCTGCGACAATCATAATATAATTGCAATGTGGCTCTACCACGTAAAAAAATTTGGGAATGTGTGCCCGAATTAGAAATATTTTTATTTCCTGAACACGAATGTTATCTTACGATGTTTTCCGTCACCACCGAGCACGGGAAAAAACAGCGCTTAAAATTGCAACTAACAGTTTCAATGCTGTGGTGAAGATAGAAGATAGGTGCTCGAGTACTGTGAAATTTACCTACCTGAGCCTTGTGCTACCATGGCTTTTACTATGTCTACCATGTAACAAAAACCCTGTATAAACGTTAAAGTTAAAGTGAAAGTTACAACATATATATTCATCCCACTACAGGGCACAGGTCTCCTGTCATTTCTGAGACAATTTTAGTGCAAGGAAATGTGCACCACGCTTCCGCAATGCGTGTTGGCGAACTTCACGTCTTAGAAATATACTCGTATTTTTTTCTTATTTCTCAGACATGCAGGTTTCTTCATGATGTTTTCCTTCACCGCCGGGTAACACTTACCACGTAGGTAAGTCACCACTTAAAATTGCAACTAACGATTTCATTGATGCCGGCGGGGATCGATCCCGTGTTGCTCGCGTGCTTTGAAATTTACAGCAAGTGCTTAGAACCTGAGCTACCACGGCTCTGTGCGTATAGAAATAACTTTACAACAGAAAATTCAACTAAAAATCATTTTATTTGTAAATTTCGTGTGGTTTTATCGACCGAGGAGTAATAGTATTGTCATATGCCCCCCTTTATCATCGCTATTTAAGTTACAAGTACTTTCTAACATTGAATAATGGTGATGTAACCGAAGATGATAATGGCATGTATAGTTAAAATTAACTAGCGACCCGCCACGGCTTCGCAGGGTCGATTTCTGGATTGCGATACCAACGCTACCTACCAGGTTTAATTGCGAATCTATACCATTATCTAATCAACTTAATCACACACACAAAATTTCGTGAAAATTGGTCCAGCCGTTTAGTAAGAGTTCAGTCACATACACACGGACAGAAGAATTATATAATATATAATATGCATTTATTATACATATAAACTTTTACCTTAAATTATTCTGTCTACTGATAAAAACCCCATTAAAATCCCTAGCGTAACTTAAAAGATGTAAGCGTACAGACGGCGGGAAATGACTTTGTTTTATGCTATGTAGAGGTAGGCTTGGTACGAAAGCCAACAAGTCAGCCAACCGTGGCACAAATCACGTCCACAAATCCAAATATTTTTTATAATCAAAACAGTGTTGCATAATATTCTTAATCCAAGTATTTCAATTAAGCGACTCACGACTCTTGCAAATATCGTTACATCACCGTAACAAAAATGTTGCCAGATTCAAAACTTTGGTAAGAACGTAATATTAATTTGTTTTGAAAGTTGTTACACATTGTCACGTGATTAGGATTTTCGCAATTGCAAATGGCGTACCGGCCGACTGCTATTTTCTTGAAGTATATTGTGCAGAGTATGAAATTGTTACCTCGCTTCCTGCAATTGTCGAGCGTATTATTACTAAAGCGGAGATAATTTTAGAGAAAACTAAAAACGTCTAAACACAGCAATGTCTCGAAATTTTTATTTTTATAAGATAAAAATAAAACAATTTAGTAAAATATATTCTCAATATATGTAACTATGACTATGATGCTGACGCCTGGGGCGTAGTGACATCGAAGTGGCTCTTGGCATCCGAGAGCTCCAGAAGTGGCTCTTGGACACGGGAAAATGCCACTTCTTCCTGTCCTGCGCAAGTTTAATTATACGTGGTAGAGCCATGCTGCAGCTATATTAGTAATATAGTTGTAGCACGAATGGGTCGGCTCGACCGGGGAAGGACCACGCTGTCACAGAATACCAACGTGAAATACCAGCTTAATACTGCAGTGTTTCGTATGGTGAGTGTAGAGAACAGGAGGCCAATTTTACTGGAAAAGAGGCATTCCATCGTTGTCCTCACAGGTGACGTCGCATCTGAATTTAGATTTTTTATTGAGGATAAATGTAGATGTATATGGGTCACAGCAACCACTTACCATCAGGTGAACTGTGTCCTCGTTTGTCACCCTATCCTATAAAAAAGCTCTCAACTTCCACCAGGTCGCTTCAACGATATTTAGGTTGACCAATCGGATGTCTGCTAGTCCACCCAAATATGCTCTCTTTATAATTCGATCTTCTTCCATCCGTTCGACATGACCGAGCCACGGAAGACAATGAGCTTTTACTACTCCGATGATGTTTAGATCGGAACAAGTTTGTCTATTTCGGAGTTTTTCCTAACCTTTTAACAGTCATCTTCCCTTCTCAGGATCTTCCTTTGGCTACTAAGAGGTTGTTCTCTTCCTTCTGTATTAATGAAAAATCTTTACGTGGTAGAGCCATGGTGTAGCTGTATTAGTAGTATAGTTGTAGCACGCATGGGTCGGCTCGATCGGGGAAGGACCACGCTCTCACAGAATACCAGCGTAAAATAGCAGCTTAACACTGCTGTGTTTCGTATGGTGAATGCAGAGAACCGGAGACCCTTTTTACTGAAAATAAAGCATTCTACCTTAGTCCTCACGGCTGACAACGCATCTTCATTTTATTCACAAACGAGGATAGATGTAGATGTCTATGGGCCACAGCAATCACTTACCATCAGGTGAACTGTGTGCTCGTTTGTCACCCTTATCCTATAAAAAAAATCTTTACAACCGTATGCCAGAATAGGCCTTAACATGCTTTTGTAAATGCGGACTTTCGTTTTTCTACTGAGAACCCTGGGCCACTAGCATTTTATGCAGGGCTGCATAACATTTTCGTTCTCGACATGACCCTCAAATAATGAACCTTTTCATTTAATACTATTGTTTAAACCGGCGCTTAACTACTATCTCGCGTGAAGGTAAACGGTGATGTCACCAAAAATGGTAAAGGAATGTATATTCATAATAAGTAGACTTGGTACGAAAGTCAATAAGCTAGCCAAATGTGGCACAAATCCAAATCGTATTTTTTTTATAATATGGAAAAACATTGTTACATAATATCCTTAATCCAAGTATTTTGATTATGGTAATTATTTCATCGTAACAAAAAATGTTGCCAGGTGCAAAACTTTGGTAAGAACGTAATATTAATTAATTTTAAAAGTTGTTATGCACAGTCACGTGATTAGGATTTTCGCAACTGCAAATGGCGGAACGGCTGTTAAGACATTCTTATAGTACGGTGTATAGGTATGAAAACGTTATCTAGTTCCAATAACGGTTAATAATCTTACGCTCACCAGATGTCGCTAGTTGGGACTAAGGTGGACTTATTTTGTTACGCAGATCATTACACAATGTCATTATTAATGAAAATTTGCGTTTTAAATAAAAGTTTTTTGGCTTCTAGTGTATATATGTATTTACACAAAACAATGTCTCAGTGCTGTCTGTATTCTTTAACTTTTTAAACAGTTTTAACTTTTTTCCATTTCTTTAATTAATTTTAAATTTAACTAATATTTCCGAAAGAAACATTAATCTCTACACTCTTGTAAGAAAATAACTCCCCCGCTATGAAATCTGTCAAATATTTCACCTTATTTATAAGTGGCACCGCCGTGGTGGAAGAAAAAGCCCTCATTGTTTTTTGGGCTATTGTAAAGCGAATTAGTACTAAGGCGGGGAGAATATTTGAAAAGACACCGTACGTCCAACCACAAAGATGTTTTAACGGACACTGGCCGCGAGAAGCGTAAACAAACAAAATTTCGCTGAAATATGTACAATTTTGTTTATTTTTTTAACATTAAAATAAATTCGAATTTTTCAGATGTGATCTCAACATGACCTAAAAATAATAAGTCTTTTCATTTCATATAAGTTTTACACAGTCCAATTGTAGGGTGTCTACAAAGTACCAATTTTAAAGATTCGCGTTTTTCTTTACACAATTCTTGCCCTTATGTTCGATACTTATAAAATGATATTTGTTTTTGCGCAATAATAACATCTTATACGTGGTAGAGCCATGCTGCAGCTATATTAGTAGTATAGTTGTAGCACGAATGGGTCGGCTCGACCGGGGAAGGACCACTCTCTCACAGAATACCAGCGGAAAATAGCAGCTTAACACTGCTGTGTTTCGTATGGTGAGTACAGAGAACCGGAGACCCTTTTTACTGTAAAAGAGGCATTCCATATTCCTTTCCTCACGAGTGACAACACATCTGCATTTTGTTTCGCAAACGAGGTTAGATGTAGATGTCTATGGGACACAGCAACCACTTACCTACCATCAGGTGGACTGTGTGCTCGTTTGTCACCCATTCCTATAAAAATAAATTAAATAAATTTACAAAGGATCAAAAAATTATAAAGTACGACGTTATACGTCGCCTTAATAAATAAAACATGAAATCTTTACTAAACAACTTTGAATTATAAATACTGACCTTACAGTGAAATCACGTGATGAAATTAAAACTCGTGAAAATGATCGTTTTGAAAATAATAAGAGAATTTAATAAAACATGTAATGGTGGTTTAAGAATATCCACTGCCCCAAATTGTCCCGTGTTTGCCGTAGCGTTGACAGAGAAATACTGAAATACAGAGAGAACTCAAAATTATTAAAAACTTTCGTTGCCAACCCACCTGCCAAGCGGTGCGACTATGGCAAAATCTTCCCAATGAGCCAATCTTTGGAGGCCCATGTTCAACTGTGGACTTTTATGGCTGTTATATGTGTATGTTGTGTAACAAAATTTAACAAGTCTTATTAAAAATATCCTTAACCAACGAGTATACACACGTATATGTGATATATGAATGTAAAAGAGAGAAGTGTGTCAGGATCGTGTCAGATGAAAGTGAATTGCCACTGCCTATCTCTCAGTCGAAGTTGGACATACGTATTCGGACAATTTGTCCTAGCAGATTGTATGTGGTTTTACACATCAACAAGACAATGGACTTCACATATCGTCGAAAACTATGTTTTTCAACAATAGACGTCAATTAAAGACATTTTTAAAGTTGCTCTCTCTCTCTCTCTATCTCTCTCTCTCTCTTACTTTACTAAATGCCAATAGAAAGGGCTAATATTTTTTTTACAAAGATAAAATTAACAGCTAGTTACTGGAGTCTCCTCTTAAGAATGTAAATATGCCTGTGCCAGGAAACTCCGTTCTTCTATTATTTACTCTTTTAAAGAGTTTAAGAGTTATTGTTATTATGTACTAGAAAGATAGAATTAAAAACCTAAAGGTTTAATAGTATTTTTTTAATTTATTATTAATAATACATTGTAACTTAATTAAGGTAAATGCTAATCAATGATTATATTACAGGAAATACTTTTTATGGGTGATTTACATTTTTAACCGACTTAAAAAAGGAGGAGGTTCTCAATTCGAGTGCATGCTTTTTTATTTTTTTATATGTATATTACGCGATATCTTCGCAGATTGTTAATCAACTTTGTGGTCCCATAGAAATTTGAAAAAATACTTCATCCCTAAAGGTAGCAAATAAATTACTTCTTTTTTGGCAATTTGAAGTCGGTTTTACTTTTTGTTAAAAGTTATAATTATTATTATAGAATCAAGGGGAACAAGAAACCATGTGAACTATCTACTCAGTCCACATGATGGTTAGTGAATGCTATAGCCCATAGACACCTACACCAATCTTCAACTAAGAATCAAAATGCAGATGCGTAGTCACGCCTGAGGACTAAGAATTAGCTTCATAACTAGTATAATTTAAAATTAAAAATTTTGTATAACCGACTTGAAGAATCTACATATTTATATATTTATTTATATATTTTATAAATTAAATAACTCAAAAGCTATTGTTCAGATCTTGATGAAAATTATATCGAAATCGGTCCACCCAGTAAAAAGTTATGAGGTAACACACATAAAAAAAACATACAGTCGAATTGAGTACCGTCTCCTTTTTGAAGTCGATCGAAAAAGGGTCCCCAGTTTTCATTACAACTATATGAAACTCAACAGCAATATATTGCTAATATCAGAATAATATTCTGGTATTCTTTGCGAATAGGTCATTCCCTGATCGAGCCGACTCATACGTACTAGAGCCATTATGCACTGATCAGTCTACATACGCACTGCCGGTGTAAGTAATAAGTATATCCCCTAACCTAAGTGTACTATACTGCTGTCCATCTCCTGGTTTGTTTCCCTCCGAACTCTCTTACGATATTTACGTATGGGGTAATGGATATTCTTACACCGTCAATAGACGGTCAATCAAAACGTACCTAAGTTAGAAGGATGTGGATAGCGTGTCTCGTCGGAGTCGTAAGAGGTGACAGGGGAAATCAACCCAAGAAATGGGCAGCAGCGGCTTCCTAATAAGAGGTAAAAATAAAAAAAATGCGGTTGCCAACCCGCCTGCCAAGCGTGGCATCCATAGCAAATATCCTATGAGTCAATCTACGGGGGTTTGTGTTAAGCAGTGGACTTTTGATACACTGTAACGGTAACGGAAATCTAAAAAAAAACGCTACCTCTACGCTAGGATTTTCTCCTGTATCACGGGGGCAGTTTACATATACAGATTTCACAAAAGCAAACATCCAGACCCAGAACAATTATTTTTAGGCCATACAAATACTTGTTACTTGCGGGATTCGAACCCCCGGGCCTTAGCCCTGCAATTCATTGCTAAGCGACTGTGCCACGGAGCCGTCTAGTCTATAGCCGTATGTCACCCCTACTCAAATAAAAAATACTAATTATATGAAATGACAACACTGTCGAAGAAATTGATGAAATTAAGTATTGTTTTGTATACGTAATTCCTTTGAAACGTAAATTAATTGCAATTACCTCTAATTGCATCGAAAGGATAATTACAATGGGTCTCCAAACAATTAGGTTGTTGTTTCACCATGTTTCTAGAACAAACGTTTTTTTTTGACTTTTTAACTTTATAATAGTTTCTTATTTATATAAAATGTTTTTTGTTCGAATGTAGTCATATCATCACTATCTCTCATGTACAATCATCATTACAGTCCATCACAAGCCGATTGCAACATTTTCGTCAAATTTAAACGTAGTATTTCCAACACTTACCGGTATGTATGACATGGACGCAAATTCATCTTCCCTTTGGAAAAAATGTATACAGAGATAACTAAGCATAGTGCTGAAGCTAGTTTAGAATAGCTCGTCATTGATATAGTCCAATGTATTTGAACTTTTTAAGCACTAAGGCCCGTATTAATAAACGTTACTCAACGACGAACTCAAGTGCGTAATCATTTGATAAGCCCTCATTACAATATCAGCATCTCAAGATCGTTGCTAATTAATAAAAATATAAAAACAGTATCTCAAAACGCTGTACTTAGGAATACTGTCTTCTGACTTGCACTCAAGTACACACACTTGAGAGTCAGGTTTCGTTTATTAATCAGTGTGGCACTCAGCTGATATCGTAAACATAAACCGCATCTTGAGATATATTTATTAATAAGATCATAACCTCAAGATTGTACTCAAGTGCGGCTACTTGAGCTGAGATGTTTATTAATACGGATCTAAAATATATCCACATTAGAACCTGAGTAACCGACAAAGCCTAATGTATTAGTAGGCTAAAGTCGCAATGTGCCGGCCATATAGCTCTAACAACCGACCACCGATGGGGAAGAAAGGTTCTTGAGTGGCAACCTCGTACCGGTAAGGGAAGTGTAGGGTCGCACTAGATGGAGTGACGACCTGGTAAGTCATGCAGGAAGTCGATGGATGCAGGTGGCTCAGGAACGTGCTTTGTGGCATTCCTTGAGGGAGGCCTATGTTCAATAGTGAACTTGTGAAGGGCTCTAATGATGAATGATGAACACTAAAAGCGATTATACAAATTGAAAATACAATATTTTTATTCAATGTAGATTACAAGTGATACAAGATGAAAGTTATTTATTTATTTACCATGGGTTCGTAAAAGAATGCCGGAGGAAGTTTATTTAATTATAACCTACAATATATGTCTACAATATTTGTACGTCGTAGAGTCACGCTGCGGCTGTATCAGTGATATAGTTGTAGCATGAATGGGTCGGCTCGACCGGGGAAGGACCGTGCTCTCACAGAATACCAGCGTAAAATAGCAGCTTAACGCTGCTGTGTTTCGTATGGTGAGTGTAGAGAACCGGCGACCCTTTTTACTGGAAACGAGATATTCCATCTTAGTCCTCAAGAGTGACAACGTATCTGCATTTTGATTCGTAGTTGAGGACCACAGCAACTACTTTCTATCAGGTGGACTGTGTGCTCGTTTGTAACCCTTACGCTTTATAAAAAATATGTTGTACAATTCACCCCCACCACAATATTATGCAAAGCACACTTTTCTCTTAGCACACAATTTTTCGCCCTTCCAATTTGAAAACTAAGAAACCCAGTATACCTGAAATTTCGTCTTAGTTCGCAGGGGTAAAAAATCATATAGGACCTTCTTAGTTTTATTGTTAAAATAACATTACTCCACTCTGTACTATTTTACTCCATTAAACACATTTTTTTATAGGATAAGTGTGACAAACGAGCACACAGTCCACCAGATGTTAAGTGGTTGCTGTGGCCGATAGACATTAGGAATATCTTCGATTACTTGTTTATTTTGATTACTACGTTGTCACCCGTGAGGACTAAGATGGAATGCCTCGTTTCCAGTAAAAAGGGTCTCCGGTTCTCTACACTTACCATACGAAACACAGCGTTAAGCTGCTATTTTACGCTCGTATTCTGTGAGAGCGTGGTTCTTCCCCTGTCGAGCCGACACATTCGTGCTACAATCATAATATAAGCTATAATAGCTGCAGCGTGGCTCTACCACGTATAAAACATGGACAACTTGTTTCGCTCGGAAATTGAGCCTACGGCCAATCGCATAACTTCGCGAACTACCTATCAGTATATGGCGTAGAATTAATATTTAAATAGAAGAGAATAGAACATTTTATATTTAGTAATAATTACAAGTATTGTTCATTACAGTTCAGTATGACTTAGGGACCTTCAAGAAAAGAGCCTACTCCTTTTTAAAAGGCCGGCAACGCATCTGCAATTCCCCTGGTTCCCCTGGTTTTGCAGTTGTTCATGTGTGGTGGTAGTCACTTACCATCAGGTGAGCCGCATGCTCGTTTGCCCCCTCTCCTATAAAAAAAATACAACCCGTCACAAGTCCACCGTTGAACATAGTTTGCTTCATGTGAAGGATATTGATATAGTTGTTACGCTTGGTAGGCCGTATGGCAACTGCAGTTTTTGTTATTATTGACTTGTTTCTACGGTGTAGTGGATTGTTTTGCCTCTATGTGACACAAAGATTTCACAGTTAACAATCTCGCTCAAACAAAAACTGATTTTTTTTTCATTGAATATAGATTATAAATAATACTTATTGAAAGTCACTCTTTTGTTTAATTTACCACTGGTTCGGAAAAAGACCTCTGTCCTGAGAAGAACCAGCAGGAAACCCAGTGAGACTTTAAAAAAAATAACAACTTACAGTTGTTCACAATTCGCAAACCAAAACAAATTAGAAATAGCTTGGTAGCGATCACCTCACAGTTAGCAAAGTCTCTCAACTGAACAATACCTTTTGAAAGTTATTTATGCTTTTATCACTAATTTTAAGCATTACATCTGTCTTGGGAAGAACTACCAAAGAAGAATCGACAAGAAAATAAACCGAAACCTATCGAACACTTCAAGATTTTGCGAGAAATTAGTCAAAAATTATTCATACATATCTTTCAACTTCTTGAACGTTATATTTACACTCATGAATTTAGTTGACACTTTCTTATGTAATGCTTTTTCTGATTAAATTAATAAAATGTCGAATTTGCCATTTTCCAAATGTATCAAATAATTTGCACTATCACATTTGCCTGTGTAATTCTTTTTTTTAAATTAAAGTTATTAAATTTAGGATATGCATAGGATATTTTTCCTCGTATTTACCAGTATTTAACTATGTGTCATCTTTCGGCGTTTTTCCATACTAATCTTAAAGAATGTTTCATTCTATTTTTTAATAAGCGCTCGGGGGTTGCTTAAATATAATAATTAATGCTCCACCCAATAGATGTCGCTGTACAATATTTTTATAAATGGAAACAGATTTTCGGTTATATATTACCAAATATTACGGTACTACTGACGCCATCTATAAAGGAAATAGCGTAATATTTGGTATGGTTCAGATTCAGACCAGTCAGTTGAGTTTATTATTATTTAAAGTTGAATTTAAGGAAATTAATTAAACGAAATACTAGCGTGAAATAGCAGCATAATACTGCTGTTTCGTATGGCGAGTAACAAGAACTGAAAACCGTTTTACTGATAACGTGGTATTCCATAATAGTGTTCAAGAATTACAACGAATAAAATTGCATTTCGATTCTTAATTGAGGATAGATGTGGGTGCATTTACTCAGCATACTATTACTATTAGGTGGACTGTGTGCTCGTTTGTCACGATTATTTCTATATAAAATGACGATAGTATTAAATATGGTACAAACTCACAGAATACCAACGAAAAATAGCAGCACAATGCTGTTGAATGTCGTATGGTGAGTGTAGAGAACAGGATACCCGTGTTTACTGGAAACGAAGTATTCCATCTTAGTCTTCAGGGGTGACAAAGCATCTGTATTTTGATTCTTAATCGAGGTTAACTGTAGATGTCTATGGGCCTCAGCATCCACTTACTATCAGGTGAACTGTGTGCTCGTTTGTCACTCTTATATTATAAAAATAAAATAGAATAGAATTATTTGCAAAATTAATGTAGGTACAAAAAATCAGATGTTACATTATGTTATTGTGTCATATGTGGTAGAGCCATGTTGCAGCTGTTTAATAGTAGGAGCATTGTTTTTCTGCTAGCTTAACCGGCGCATGATCACGCTCTTACAGAATACCAACTTAAATAGCATGTTAATGCTGCTGTGTTTTGTATGGAGTGTAGAGTACCGGTGACCTTTTTTGCTAGTAACGAGGAATTCCATCTTAGTCCTCACGAATGAAAACGGATATGCATTTTTAATCGAGGATAGATGAGATGTCTGTATAATTCATTTCACATTCAGTCGGTATAACATACCGCGTTGCATAATGTTGACTTATGGATATATTTAGATAGCATCTATATTGCTTAGAGACGGTTGCTTTCATTACAGCTTTCATACATGGGGAAAGACCCGCACATACCGGCCTCGCGGGGTAGTAACGGGTTATATCGCACCGGAAAAACCATCTAGTGTTTCACCTTTGCTGCATATTGACAGTGCCACGGGAACCCACACTGTTACCACCAGCGCGAGCCTTCTCGGGAGAAGACTCCTCTCCATTCTCCTTCTCCATCCTGGCGCACCAGAACACAAGGGCATCTTCCTCCGCGGTCTCCAACGGGACCTGCGTAATGGCTGTATTCATAACAGCCTATCACAAGTCCACTGCAGAATATAGGCCTTCCCATAGATTGCCTCATAAGGGAGATTTTTGCCATAGTTGCCACCCGTGGCAGGCGATTTTGCAACAGCAGTTTTTTTCTAATAGTTATTAGAAAGACATCACTGCCCATCTCGTGGTTTGATTTCACTCTAGGGTTGCCAGATGTTCGAGATTCGTCTGGATTCTCCCGACATTTAAATTACTCACGACAGACCTCAGAATCTCCAGACAGACAGCTTCGCTTCACATCACAGCTGCCTCTGATTTAATAAAAGCTGAGTTAGCCATTAGACTGGACTTTGAAGTAAATTTTTTGAATTTTGAATCTTTTCTACCTACCAAAAAGGAGACGGACTACTTTTTGCTTAAGTTACGAGGCTGCCAAAGCAATACATATCGATAAAAAAAGACACAAGCCTCAATATTATCTACCGACTTCAAAAAAGACACGGTACTCAATTCGACTGCATGTTTTTTTAAATGTGTTACCTCATAACTTTTATCTGGGTGAACCGATTTCGTTATGATTATTTTTTATTTGAAAGCTGGTGCTTCACATGTCATCATCATCATTACAGCCCTTCCCAAGTCCACTGCTGAACATAGGCCTCCCCCAAAGAATGCCACAAAGCACGGTCCTGAGCCACCTGCATCCATCGACTTCCTGCATGTCTTACCAGGTCGTCACTCCATCTCGTGGGGGGACTACACTTCGCCTACCGGTAAGGGGTTGCCACTCGAGAACCTTTCTTCCCCATCGGTTGTCGGTTCTTCGAGCTATATGGCCGGCCTACTGCCACTTCAGCTTACTAATCCGTTGGGCTATGTCGGTTACTCTGGTTCTACTGCGGATATCCTTATTCCTAAGTTTATCACGCAGAGAAACTCCAAGCATAGCCCTCTCCATAGCTCGCTGAGCGATCTTGAGCTTCTTCATACGGCCAGCAGTGAAGGACCATTCTCATAGTACACATACGCTAGACATAGTGGCAAATTGCACTCTTCGGACTTCTGTACAATTTGCCGTAGGGTATGTATGTGGTCTATGGTGCTAAAGCCCTTTCGGAAACCGGCTTGTTCGGGAGGCTGGAAGTCGTCAAGTCTGCGCGCGCGACGATTCGTAATGACTCTCGAAAACAGTACGTAGATGCGGCTCAGAAGGGAAATCGGTCTGTAGTTCTTCAAGAGAGCGTTGTCACCTTTCTTGAAGAATAAGACCACCGCACTTCTGCGCCACGCCTCCGGTGTAATGCCACCATGGAGGACGGAATTAAAGAGCTTCTGAAGGACTTCAAGTACCGGTCTTCCACCCGCTTTCAGAAGCTCCGCTGTAATTCCATCCTCGCCTGGGGCCTTGCCGTTTTTAAGGTGCTGGAGAGCCATTCTAATCTCGCTCAGACTGACGTCCGGGATATCTTCGGAATAGTGTCGGATAAGACTCGCTCTTGGATCGTTACTCAGACTTGCGTGTGGCTCCAACGATGACGTGTACAGCTGCCCATAGAACCTCTCAATCTCACTCAAAATCTCAGGTGCCCCGGAAACGATGCTGCCACATTCGGTCTTCAGCTTTGACAGTTGGCTCTTTCTGGCAGACAGATCTCTGGCAAAGACTTTGGAGCCTTGGTTCCGCTCGATCGCTTCTTCAATACGAGCTGTATTGAAGTTCCGTAAGTCCCGCCGCATGCATTTGGAGATCTGTCTGTTCAGTTGCCTGTATGCTGTCAAATCTGTTGAAGAATGTAGCCTCATCTCCCGTCTAACAGACATGAGATTAAGAGTGTGATCGGAGAGTTTTTGTGTTCTTCTGCGGCGGGTCTTGCAGAACTTAGCTCCGACCGCATGGACAGTTTCCACGAGCTTGTCATTCACATGTGGTCCTATATAAATTTGATCAAGGTCTGACCAATAGTTGAGTTATTATTAATAATTTATATTGAAGTCGGTTGTACAAAATTTTTAATTTTAAATTATCTGAATACTACTAAAGGATCCAAATTGGTGGACTTGAAAAAGTCCAATGTCAAACACAGGTGTCAACCTAAAAATTAAGTGTACATACTTAAATTACTGTTATATTATACGAGTTACGTGTCAGTCTTTTTGTAGGCTATCAATTTAAAAAACAAACTTTTTTTTAATATTCTTATTTTTAATATTTATTTTTCCCGACATCAACCCCAAAATCCCGACATTTACAAATTTTGTCCAGGTATTTAGGTCTTCCGATCTGGCATTCCTCTTTCCTATTCCCTTCCAAAGTCTCTTATGACACTTATGTATGAGGTAGTGGATGTTCTTTCACCGCTAATACACGGCCAATCAAATGTATTTAAGGTAAAAGGATGTGGATAGCGTGTCAATGATGAATTTCACCCTAAGAAAATTATAAATAAAACAGTTTTTATTCCGCAAATACTTTAAATTTATTTATAAAAGTAAAACTATAGATAAAATATTGCACTGTCGACATCGCAAATGAAAACGTATCGATAAAATAATAATATAATATAGAATATCTCTATTGTTTCACAAATAAACATTACGTATTTTTACAATAAACTTCGTAATATCGTACTTGATACAATGATAATAGAATTTACATTCGCTTGGCACGTATTTCGTTATATTTAGGACGGCACTAACTACATAACGCAATTTAAAATAATTACAAGATTGAATAAAGATGTATTATACAAACTTATCGCTCTAATTTTTCGGACTTAATAATAAAATCATATAATTTAGTACGTGAAGGTAATATGGTCATTCGGTTAATATGGTCAGTTTCTTATAACTCAAAAAATACAGCTTTATTTGCATAGATGGCTTTGTGATACGATAGCTCTTCATCAGTCATTCTAATAATAAAGGGACTGAGTGCTGCTTTATCGACGCCATTTTGACAGTTGATGTTATAGAAAATATTTTAGTCGATTTTAGTATTGAGTAGTGTATTTAGTTTACTTTAGTTTTCGAGAGTTTTCGAAGTGTTCCAAATTATTGCTTTTTTTTCTTAATATATTAGTTATACTACACGACATTGTGTGTTTGTCTCTGTCTTCCTCTTAGTTTTGGTTTTATTGGGGGGCAAAGCTTAATGTGACCATATTACCCTCATGTATCTTATAAAACTAAAAAAAATCAAAAAATATAAAATATTGCTTATAATAATATAAAGTTGTCTTTTATTTACATATACATGGTCTTGCCGACACATGAAAACTTAATCTACTCGTAGTTGCAACGGTTTAAATTTGTTCAAAACGTCATCACATAAAGGATATAATTTAAAATTAGACCTAAAATACAAAAGGTTTTCCTTTTCTGCTGTTTCTTCGAGCCAAACTTCCTATACATTCATAAATGTCAAGGGATGGTAAGAAGACATTTGAAAAAATATGTCCATTTTATTTTAATTTAACAAAATAATTTTGTACTTTGATCTTTATGATCATTAAGCGAGTAATTTTAGAAGTTAAATAAAGCATTCTGTAAAAACAAATTACGGTGTAATTTCAGTATAATAGATTCATTATTTATTATGATCACATTGAATTCGATATTTAAAATTAAAAATGAAATTGTTTTCATAATATCTCGCATCTTAATTATTCCTTAAATAAAAAAGGCATTTTCAGGAATAGTACATCAAGAAAGAATCCTACCCAGTGATTCTTAATTCTACTTGTGACAATTGGTGTTGATAAGTAGTTCCACATACAACTTAAAAGTTTGATTGATTCCCGTGTCTATATAGTCGATATAACTTAACTCCTAACATTTTAAATGTTTACGAGTTTATTGTTAAAACTTTGAAACCTTCTGCTATACAGGGTTATCTTTCAAAGAGCAACCAATATACAAATAACGAAATATTGTTATTGCAGTTTTTGAAAATACAAGTAAATAAGGCTTCTACTTTTATTTAAAATCTTCCCAAATTGAATGTGATTTATGGGCAACAACTACGCATACGCGCGCTTCTCTGTGTGCGATTCAATTCACAAACGTTTTTGCCTAATAATCGACCCTTACGAATGTGTGCGTGCGCAGTATGTTCTTCAACTTTTGCCTATATTACTTATTCTCCACCTACTCAGCAAATATGGCCGGTTATTGCAAAATAACCCTGTATTATACGTCTGGTGCAGTTAACATATTAAAATCGTTACCGTATTTATCATTGATATAATACATTTAATTTTAAATTACAGCTCCTTAAGTCCCCTACTGAATAGTTTCCCCATAGATTGCTACATGACGGGGATATTCCATAATAGCCACGGTTGCTAGGTAGGATGGCACCTGCAGATGTTTAAAATATAACTGGATATTAGCAAGGCGCTGCTGCCCATTTCCTGCAATGTTTTCCACTGTCACCTCTTAAGACATCCATGGGACGATATGGGGTAATGGATATTCTTACATCATAATTTATTAATGAATCTAAACTAAGAAACTAATCTTCTTTCAAAGAAAATATATTTAAAAAAAACGGATATTAAGAAAAATTCCTTACGTTTTACTAACTATCTATAATACACTGTATAAATTAAAATTTAATTTGATGATAGTGTCTAGATCTTAAAAAGGTATATTATCTGTATTTGTAAACGTAGCCTTCAACCAAGCCGCGTGTTTCTTATCCTATTTACTTTCTAAGTTGGCCAAGGTGCTACAAAATAAATCTAAGTCTGACATTGATCTAAAGGCGTCTCTACAATTTACTTGATTCGGGAATGATTTTCAAATCGTCAGTTAAGTCCATCCATGGTAAAAATTATAACTAGCTAAATGTAAAATTGAAATATTTGAACTAATACAAATACATGCAAATGTAATATTTAGGTAATTGGTTTATTTCATATTTTATCCTAGGAAGTTTTTTTTTTATTGGATAGGATGACAAACGAGCACACAGTCCGCCTGATGGTAAGTGGTTGCTGTGGCCCATAGACATCTACATTTCTCCTCGTTTGCGAATCAAAATGAAGATATCAAGAAATTAATCGAAATTTCGTTTTTATTTGGTTTTATTTTCGTAGGCTTTAAAGCTTTAAGCTTAAAACCCTGTTAATATCGTCACAGCATTGAAAAATAATATATTATTGGGATATTCACAGTGACCATGGTTATACCTGCCGAGAGCATAGATGCTACAAAGTACATACAATGTAAAATTTTAAAATAAATAATATTTCGTTTACATTAACAGAAGTTACAAACGAACTTATAGTTCACTTGATGATGAATGACTACTGAAGTCTATGGCCATCTTTTTTTATAGAATGGAGAATGGGGCTGGCAAACGAGCACAGAGTTAACCTGATGATAAGTGGATGCTGTGGCCCATAGACATCTACATTTATCTTCGATTAAGAATCAAAATGCAGATGTGTTGTCACCCCTGAGGACGAAGATAGAATGCCTCGTATCCAGTAAAAAGTCTCCGGTTCTCAATTCTCACCATACGAAACACAGCAGCATCAAGCTTCTATTTTACACTGGTATTCTGTGAGGGCGTGGTTCTACCCCGTTCGAGTCGACCCTTCGTGCTACAACCATAATATAGGCGCAGCGTGGCTTTACCACGTAAAAAAAATCTGCAACCAACTTCACTCATACGTGAAAAAGATATTCTACCGTCATATGAATAAACAACATTTATTTTACCAAACATTTTTTTTATAGGATAAGGGTGACAAACGAGCACACAGTCCACCTGATGGTAAGTGGTTGCTGCGGCCCATAAACATCTACATCTATCCTCTATTACAAATCAAAATGCAGATGCGCTGTCACCCGTGAGGACTAAGATGGAATGCCTCATTTCCAGTAAAAAGGGCCTCCGGCCACCTGCACTCACCAAGCGAAACGCAGAGGTAAACCTCTACTTCACGCTGGTATTCTGTGAGGTCGTGGTACCACCCCGGATTGAGCCGGCCCATCCGTGCGACAGCAAAAGCTGCCGCATGGCTCTACCACTGTTAAAATAAAAGTAAAAATAAAGAGCTCAAACTTAGTTTGATCACAACACTGCCTGCCTTCTCTTCGAGATCTTACTGATTTGGCACCGCATATCACTCTTGACTATGATATCACTTTTTAATTACTTTTTACGATAACGTCGCCAAGTAATTAAAGAGTAATTTTTTACTTTAATTTGTTGTAAAGGCAGATAATTTAGTTGAAAGCAGGGGTTGAAAACCATTTCCAAATTTCGGTACAATTCTTTATTTAGGTAAAAAAATTGGTTCCACTTTCATATAATATGTCAAAATACTGAAAATTTTCAGGTTCTCAGTCGAGGTGGTAAACCTTTGTGGTGTAGCAGATTAGCTTTGTTTTTTATTATAAGTTCGATCTCACAAAGGAATTTATTCCCGCAATTTGTCTTTTTACTGAAAATAATATTATGTAATTGAGAAGAAAATAAGGAAGTTAGTATCTACTTGTTTCGCCCGTGTACCACAAAAATGGTTCCTAGCGAACTAAGCGACCTAAGAACGAGATCAAACATGCCCTTGAAATAATTTATTCCTTCAGATATGCAGGTTTCCTCGCGACATTTTTTTCACTGCCGAGCGCGTAGTAAATCAGCGCTTGAAATCGCAATAAACACTTACAAAGTACTTTTATTTTTATTTTATTTATTTAAAAGGACAACCAACAAGACGAACACTAATACATGGATTTTAAGGTAACATAAATATAAAACTAAAGCTAAGCGTCATCTTAATTATAGGCTGCCGCGGAATGCAAATGCACTATGCAAATAAAACTTAAATAGGTTAGTTAATACTAAGCAAATGAAAACTTAAACATTTTAATCATCATTTAACAATCATTATTTTTATATGTTAAAAAAAATCAAACAATAGATATAGATACTTGAATCAAACAGACACCATTGACTCGAGAAACTGACCGAGCTTGCGTCTAAATTTCAACGGCTTGTCAGAAAAGATGTCGATGTTGTAAGACTTAGATATAAGTTGTACTGTCTCTGTAAGCGATTCGTGGTGGCGTGGTGACCTAAGCTACTTTTGGCACCATTTGGTGAGAATAGAACGTAACCTACGCGACGCGGCAACTTGTATGAGATTTTAAAATTGACAGATCGCAATAACGCAGGGCAGTCAATGAGGACATTGATAATCTTATAAAAAAGTAATGATCCAAAAACAATCTCGCCCTAGCCTACGCTAGTCATTTTAAAATAGGCAAGATGCTCCTTATATGAGGGCAGCAGTTTGGCTTTGTTAGATTGGTAGGGTAGGTGCCAGAGAAATATCTTCTGTATTCGCTCGATTCGCTTAATATGGACCTCATAATGTGGGAACCAAACCTGACTACAATATTACTTGTTTAATATTGTTTGTATATAAGTACTTGTTTTAAGAGCTTGTTCGTTGGTGCCGGCAGGAATCGAACCGTGATAACAATTTATACTGTGAAGTTTACGGCGAGCATTTAGCACCTGAGCAACCAGCCATATCGCCTTATACAATGAAACAAACTTATCTCAGTAACTTTATAATATTTTTACGATTTGAATATTTTACGATTTTTTTATTTTTTTTTTCAACAACCAACTTTATTAAAAGGTTTTCGTATAAAGAAACAGATAAGCGTTTACGACCAGAACTTAGACTCATATCACACTCGTAAAAGATTCATAAAAGAAGAGAAAACGAAAGTCACCTCATAATGATGCAAAATTAAGTCTTAATGCTTTTCAAAAATTTATATTAAACAACCGAATGTTTAAACGTTTTACTGTTGATTGCCTGCATGAGGTTACCACTACCGAAAATATTACCTATCTACACATATCAATAAAGAATGAGATTCGGAAAGTCTGCAGTCTGTGAACACGTACAGGTTCGCCCCCGTCACTATATTAGATTTGATAGACCACAAATCCTCGCTAAAGAACACCGATTTCTTCCAAGGATGATACGCGATATAACAGTGGTAGAGCCACGCGGCAGCTTTTGCTGTCGCACGGATGGGCCGGCTCGAACCGGGGTGGTACCACGACCTCACAGAATACCAGCGTGAAGTAGAGGTTTACCTCTGCGTTTCGCTTGGTGAGTGCAGGTGGCCGGAGGCCCTATTTACTGGAAATGAGGCATTCCATCTTAGTCCTCACGGGTGGCAACGCATCTGCATTTTGATTCGCAAACGAGGATAGATGTAGATGTCTATGGGCCACAGCAACCACTTACCATCAGGTGGACTGTGTGCTCGTTCGTCACCCTTATCTTAAAAAAAACGCGAGGCTATTGAAATCAAAAAACATCGTAATTTCAATAGAGAAGATGGCTGGGTGCTACCATCTGCTTGGGATCCTATATTTAATAAAATTAAATCCCAACCCGAGCATACAACTGCAAGACTTCAAGATACTGTAAGTTCATACTGCGTAGATCGGAACAAAAATTAATAATTTTTAATCTGGCGTAGTGTTCTTCATTGTCTTTGGTTTTTGTTGGTTTGTGCATGTAGACTATCAAGATATTTTGCTGGCACGTTGCCACTTGTACATAGTTAGTAATAGCGTATAGGTTAGATCTCTTAGGTTGACAGTTAACGAAAGTCCGGTGATGGACAACTGTGTCAAAGGTTCAAGATCTCTGGAACTGTGATCATCAGTTCACCTGTCATGCATAACAATTAAGGCAAATGCACACCACAGAAGAAGAAGGCTATGTCTAGTAGCGGTCTTTTATGGACCGATAATTTATACGTGGTAGACTCACCGTGCAGCTGTATTATGGTTTTAACATAAATGTGTTGCATCGATCGGGGAATTACTACGCTCTCACATAACGAAAGAAAATAGTAGCTTAATGCTGCGTTTCATATGGTGAGTGTAGACAACCGAAGACCCTTTTTACTGGATACGAGGCATTCCATATTAGTCCTCAGGGATGACAACATCTGCATTCGATTCTTAATTGAGGATAAATGTAGGTGTCTATGGGCCATAACATCCACTTGCCATCAGGTGGGCTGGATGCATGTTTGTCACCTTTATTGTATAAAAAAAGAAGAAGTTGTTTTGAAAGATCCTATGAAAACTTAAATCTACAACCAATTCAAAATCAAGTCAATTAAAAAAATATATAATCATCACCGCCATCACCACAGCCAAGTTACTTAGGGATTAATTAGCCATAGTTGCGCAATGTACTATACAAAGTGTCTATCATTTTGATGTGAACGAAGTTAGTAATAGGCCTTCTGATATGATCGTTACGGAACAAAATATGACCTACGCCAAGTTCAAATCTTTTACTAAACAAAGATTGTATAGAAAGAGTTGATAATAGGATGGATGATAATAACAGCTGGGAATAAAGTGATCGCTACCAAGCTATTTATAATTTGTTTTTTGTTGTTAATTGTGCAACAAATTAAATTATTGTAAATCTTTTACAAAAAAAAAATATCTCTCTGGGATTCTCTCTCATTCTACCCAGGACAGAGATATTTTCCGAATCAATGGTAAATCAAACGTAAGAGTAACTTTCAATAAGTATAATTTATAATCTATATTGTTGTACCTCCATACCTTGGAACTCAACTATCTGTATATGCCCTTTTAATTTTTTTATAGCGAGTAATATTGTAGAGACGTTCCAAAATTAAAATATATGTAATTTCTAATTATATAACTACATACTTTGGCAACACCATTGATTTAGAACTACATTAGAATCTTAAAGTTTAGCAACATTAAACTTCAACGAAAACAAAACGGACCGCAACACTGAAGCTTATAGCGTAATTTTTTATTTCTACGATTTTGAATATCAAGATAATTTTACAAAATTACATCTAGTAGTATTACAATAGCGTAACGCCAATAGTCTATCATAAACTGCGTCAATTCAATCTTTATATAATATTACAAAAGAGGTTAAAAAACAATAGTAACAAAATTTAGATTTATCTCTCAGAAAAACAAGAAAGATGATGGAGCGCTGCGTGCATTTCAAGTGCTGCCGAAACCTTGCTAAACTTCTTGACACGCATTCACGCACACAACCTTCTTCTTTCTTTTCCTATCAGTCCATTAAAGTCCTCTGCTGATCGCACACATATGCACCTAAAACCATGTTGATTACACCGTTGATGAAATCATGCGGTTAAGACTTGGTTAAGGCGTCAATTGAAATGTACTCGGCGCTCCGTCGTTTTTTTTTGTTGGTCTAAAACTATCTAACTAATTTTAATGGTATTTAAACTAAGTAATGTAATTATGATGTCTTATATTAACGCGAATACCACAGATTGAATAAAACTAATATAACGGATTTTACCGCGTTCTATGTAATTTTTTTTAATTCCCGATATTTTGGCGCTTTATAGCATCAAACATTATGTCTTTGACGTTCTGATTTCCACAGTTAACAAGTTTTTCAACTTTCAAATATTAATTTTTGATCTGATCTACGCAAACAAGTTAAAATTAAACGCGATAAAATCCTTAAAATTAGTTTTATTTTACAAGTAATGGAATGAAAAATACTAAAAAATTTACGACTAAAATATTTTTCGGAGAATCAAAAAAATATTTTTATTGTATCTTTACTTACATTTATTTACAGAAAAAATAACCGCCTGCTTTAGCTGGTGGTATCAGACTTGCCAGACTCACTCTCCTCCGTGATAGTTATCATAGGTGGAGCATTATCAAAACTATTACCTACTGGAGACGCTTCGTTCTGTAACTTCTCAAACTTTGGTGATCCGGTTAATATAACTTCTTTAACTGATTCATAAACTTCGGCTCTAATAGTTGGAAGGGAGGCCCTTTTGATTTTTATCGCATCTTTTGCAGGTAAATCTTCTTTAATAGTTGCCAATGCTGCATCCGTTGATTCTGTATGTTTCTCCTCTATTTGAAAAGGCAGACTATCACCTCTGCTTAATTTATTTTCCGCACTTTTATTCCTTACAGTTGCTGGTACAGTGACACCGTTTTCAACTTTCTTCTCTTTTTGATCAAGTATATGTTGAATACTGTATTCTCTGGCTTGTACGTCAGAAAGGAGAGGTCCATCACTAGAACCCTCGATACAGTATCCAGGACCCTGCAAAACTTCATTACCAATAATAGAATCTTGCTTGAAAATCGCTGCTGTGACCACCGGTTTATCAGGATCTGTCGATAACTTACCAATCAATGGTTCTTGGGAACTATCATGAGTCATGCCATCCATGTCATCTTTAGATACCTCATACCCGGCATACACCGGATACCCGAAAGGACCTTGTTCATAGCCTATCTGGCTTCCATAAGAATAGCTGACGTTATGAGATCCTATTGAAGACATGCTCAGATCCGAGATGGAGAGTCCAGTACTCGACAAAGCTAAGGCTTGCCTCTCGAATTTTTCACTACTTTTCTCGCTGTCTTCTTCTAAAATCCTCCTTTCCAGCTCTTCAGGAACGCGGTGAATTAGAGCCTGGTTGGTAGATATTTGAGGGTCGTGAGGTGGAGAGCTCTGCACTGACTTGTTAGGTCTATATGCTGCTGACTGCTGCACCTCTACAACGAAAATGCCATCGTTGTCTGGCGAATACTTCATTTTCGTTTCACGGCCATTTCTCATTATATCCTGTAATTAAAAAAATATATTTCAGCAGATAATATGATAACGTAAAACCTAAAAAAGTTATATTAAAGCTTATACACATACGTATACTCCTTGACTGCTTCACTGCAGGGGGCAGGAGACATTTTAACCCCGGGGAAAGGAGAAAATGTTTACCCCCTCGCTTAGTTTTATCCACCATTCGAGCATGGACACACCGGTGGATGTAAAATCCACAGTAGATGAAATGTGAGATAGATTTAGAATTAGATAGATTTTTTGTATGAATATAAACTTAAACCCACGTCCAATGAACTAGGATAAAATTGTCCCTTGCAAGTGCCAAAAACTGACGGGGTATATATGTCTACTCGTTATGTCAAACGGTTATGTCCCTAGTGCCGTGCTTTGGCATAAGGACAAGATAAATTTATCTCTTGTCAGTGGATATAATCGTGGGTTAAATTTTTTGTCCCCAGCCCATGCTAGCCGTGCTGGTCTAGTAATTGTTAACGCAGTTGCTGATCATGAGGTACTGAGTTCGAATTCCGGGTCGGGACAAAATCAGTTATTAAGTTTGTCTTTCAAGAAATTCTCAGTAGCAGTTTTTACTACCGTGCCCAGTAATGTTTTCTACCCTACATTGTCCCGTGCGTGTCCATGTCGTCAGAGGTGACAGAGGGAAACATACTAGGGCAGAAACGTCTTCTTTATAATAACTAGAAAATAAAACTGTAGATACCAAGCCAAGCGTAGCAACTATGGCAAATAAAATATGGTAGATGTGTAATATTGAAAGAGTGTAATATGGTAGATAAAATTCCTCTTATCGGGCAATCTATGGGGAGGTTTCAACCGTGAACGTTGATGCTGTTGACTTTTTATGAAATAATGATAAATGCGTTCATTTAATACATAAGTTAACACAACTTATGAGAACTGAAGGCAGACGTGATGCTTAAAGCATTCTCTGTCAGTTAACCTGCTCTCGTAATTTGTAACTTACAGCGAACGCTTAGTACATGAGGTCATAACGTTCATCACTTTATTCTAATGATTGTTTTTTTTTTCAGGGAAAGGTGATGATGATGTTCTTTAGTCTGATATCCACCATTACGACATCGAATCGAATTACTCATCATCGGAACCTAACCATGGAAATTTATATGCTACAAACAAGATAATAGATTAAGCAACGATACTAAAACCCATTGCAAGCATCCTGCATAACACCAATAATAATTGTCAATGCCAGGTTTATTTAGATCACATTATCATAATGTCCTCCAGATCGACCGGTCACAGCGGCAAGCCTCAACAGAGACTAGCCATCTGCGCAGGACCGGATTATAGTGCTCAAGGTACAAGTACGGTGCACTCTCTATTCGCCCACTCTCATAGTCCGATGGAACGGTAATCCAACACGACCGGAGAGAGATCAGGCGCAAGACCAACTGCATTACGTACTTTCCGAGGTGTGGGGTGAAACACAGCCAACTTTCTGACTCCGAGCTGCTAATGACAATTTCTTACTGCATAATTTTTGGTCGAACCCGGGAATTGAACTCAGGACCACATGATCAGTAGTCGCAAATAAGATCACTAGATCAGTCACAACTGGCAATGGAGAGATAGCCAGTAGTACAACGGCTTAGCCCGCTCTAATTTCAAAGTATGTGAGCAAACCAAGTTCGATCTAGCCGACACTAAGTACCGCCGATAGTAAGTATTGATTCACAATGAAGGACAATATCGTGAAGAAATTTCCTTTTTTTTATAGGATAAGGGTGACAAACGAGCACACAGTCCACCTGATGGTAAGTGGTTGCTGTGGCCCATAGACATCTACATCTATCCTCGTTTGCGAATCAAAATGCAGATGCGTTGCCACCCGTGAAGACTAAGATGGAATGCCTCATTTCCAGTAAAAAGGGCCTCCGGCCACCTGCACTCACCAAGTGAAACGCAGAGGTAAACCTCTACTTCACGCTGGTATTCTGTGAGGTCGTGGTACCACCCCGGTTTGAGCCGGCCCATCCGTGCGACAGCAAAAGTGCCGCGTGGCTCTACCACTGTTAAAAAAACTGTTCTCTCTGATATATCTTAGAAATAAAAAAAAATCTTAGACATGCAAAGTCCGCTAACGATTCAATAATTAAAAAAAAACACTGTAATTGCTATATGAGGCATGATAAATGAGGCGTCTATGAGGCAATCTATGGGTTAGTGCGATGTTTAGCAGTGGGTTTTATAGATTGTAATGATGCTAAATTATGATTATGATGATGTGAGCTAAACTTCGCGGGGGAGCCTTATCCCTAGAGAACGCGTCCCCAGGTGGCGGATGGGGGAAAGCTCGCTGGACGCTCCGTTAGGGGTGTTTAGAGGGTTGGGGTGAAATAAAATAGCTCCCGCGGACCAACAGGCCGGAGATGGACACTCCGTATCAAACCCCTGCAGAGAGCTTCTTCGACATACTTGAAGGTGAGGTCTACGCAGTGCTGAGCGTTTAGGCTGGAATGCTACTGAGCATGGTGGCGGAAGAACCCATGAAAGGGTCAACGGCAGCGCCCACACCTTGCGAGTAAGGTACAGTCTTGGCGTCAGGTGACAACCGGCCGTAAAACTACAGTCAAACACTCTTCTCCTCGTTAACATGAAACAAGGTAATATAAAGAAAATGAATACAGCTAAGGCGTACCCCAGAAGCGACGTGAATGAGAAAAATGCGAAATAGGCGGATAATGAAGAATATGCTAGGGCGATCCCCGTAAGCGACGAATATGACAAGAACGAAAAGTCGCTTATTTTAATACAATCTAAAATAAGATTAGCTACGTGGAATTTGGGCACACTAACAGGAAGGGGTCAAGAGTTGGCGAAAGTATTACAGGCACGAAAAATTAACATATGCTGTCGAAGTCACGAGATCTGGGACTCAGATACCAGCTCTTGTACTGTGGCAATTCTAGCATGCGTAACGGAGTTGCCATCGTCTTGGATGAAATCCTCAAACAACGTATTATTAACATAGATAGAAGGAACGATCGGCTTATGGCAGTGAAATTGGCTATGGATAACCAACCCCCCTTGAACATAATCTCGGCATACGCAGCACAGACCGGGTGTGGCGAAAGTGAGAAAGAAGCTTTCTGGGACGAGTCCGATGACTTACTAATCTCAATAGCACCCGAGGAATTAAAATATATTGGAGGAGACCTGAACGGCCATGTTGGAGCCAGTAACACGACGTACAAGGAGATACAAGGAAAGTTTGGTTATGGCACACTTAACAAAGACGGAGAACAAATACTGGAATTCTGCGCGCGACATCACCTGGCAGTAGTTAATACCATCTTTAATAAAAAGTTGGAACACCTAGTCACATATAAAAGCGGGAACAAGCAATCTCAAATTAACTATATCCTCACAAACAGAGATTTACTAAGAACTTTCAGAGACTGCAAGGTAATACCGGGCGAATTTTCGACCGACCTCACAGCAGAGAATTTTGGTCGGCTGTATATCGCTAATCAAGCCTATAAAATACACCACGGTCTAAATCCCCAAAATTAAGTGGCACCTGTTAAACACAGAAAAAGGAGTCAAATTATTAGAGGAGATACGGGACATACTAATTGAAGATATGAAAAATGGTCCTACCATCTCTGCGGAGAATATGTGGTCTAAATTTGAAAAGCTGTGCAGAAATTCAGCTGAGAAAAACTTAGGAATATCGAGAGGAAAGCTGCATAATAACAAAGATCCTTCATGGTGGAATGAAGAAGTAAAGGGCGCATTAAGGAACAAAAAAGAGTGCTTCAAACAATGGCAGAGCTCAGGTTTAAACGACGACCGCATACTATATAAAACCGCTAAAAAGCTGGCGAAGTGTAAAGTGGCAAAACAAAGAAATGACTGCAGGGTTTTACCTGTTCTACAAACGCCTTGAAAATGCAAACAGTGATAAAGATATATTTAAGCTTGCCGAACAACGCCATAAAAACAGTCTGGATATTAAAATTATCAAATACATTAAAGACGAAAATGGCCATTTACTAACAGAAGATAACAAAATTAATGAGCGTTGGTGCCAATATTACCAAAAACTACTGAACAAAGAATTCCCGAGTCAACCATTGAATACAACCCCAAGCGTAGTTGGGTCATTGAACAAAATAGGTGAAGAGGAGGTCAAAAGAGCTCTTAAAAAGATAAAAGAACCACAAAAAAGTTGGACTGGATAGTATACCACTGATCTGTGGAAGCTGCTGGGGCTTGTTGCTGTACAGTGGCTAACGAAGCTCTTTAATCAAATCTTAACCTCCATGACGATCCCAAAGTCCTGGCGTCATAGCTATCTGGTACCTTTCTACAAGAACAAAGGAGATGTTAGTGACTGCGGCAATTATAGGGGTATCAAACTTACTTCTCATACTCTGAAACTATGGGAGCGCATACTCAACAATCGTATTTGTCAGTTGGTGTCCATATCTGATAATCAGTGTGGTTTCGCGCCAGGAAGATCAACGAATGATGCAATCCAAGCCATAAGGATTCTGATGGAAAAGCACCGAACTAACAGAGAAGACCTCCACCTTGTGTTCATAGACCTGGGAAAGGCTTTCGATAGAATACCACGTAAATTAGTTTGGGAAGCTATGAGAGCACAACAAATACCAGAACTCTGTATTCACCTGGTGCATGATACGAGGGTGGATTGAAAAGTACTCGGCCTAACCAAGAAAATAAACACATACTAAATCAGTTAATTTTTATTTTTCTACATAATCACCATCAAGTTCAATACACTTTTGCCACCTCCCCTTCCAAGCATTTAGACCGTTGAAAAAAAATGATTCTTCCTTAGAGTCAAAATATGCGTCTACAGCTGCTTTGACCTCGTCGTTTGTCGAAAATCTTTGACCTCCCAAGTGCTGTTTTAGGTAAGGGAACAGAAAGAAGTCTGATGGTGCCAGATCAGGTGAATACGGCGGATGCGGTAACAGTTCAAAGCCATAGTTGTGAATTTCAGCCATTGACTGTACTGACGTGTGAACACGGGCGTTATCTTGATGAAACAGGACTTTTCTTCTGAGCATTCCTCGACGTTTTTCTTTTATTTCCTCTCGTAAATGACGTAGTAAGGTGCAGTAGTAATCAGAGTTTATAGTCTGACCCCTTTCAAGATAATCAATCATAATCACACCTTTCGAGTCCCAGAATACTGAAGCCATCACCTTATTTGCCGACAAAATCGACTTAGCCTTTTTAGGGGGTGGTGAACCAGGTCTTCTCCACTGTTTTGATTGTTGTTTTGTTTCCGGTGTACAGTAATGAACCCATGTTTCGTCTATAGTAACAAAACGATTCAAAAAATCATCTACATCGGCTTCAAATAACTCCAAACAGTCGCGTGAAATAGTCAATCGCGTCCTTTTTTGTTCAACTGAAAGCAGTCGCGGAACCCATCTCGCAGACACCTTGTGGTGTGGAAACCCAACTCGTTGACAATGATGTTTTGAGTTCGTTCAAAAGAGATGCCTATAATCTCGGCTATCTCTCTAATTTTTAATCTGCGGTCTCCCATTATTAAATCAAGTACTTTTTTAATATTTTCGTCAGTAGTTGACGTCGAAGGCCTTCCAGACCGGGGTTCATCTTTCACACTCTCTCTACCACGCTTAAATTCTGCTATCCATTTTTTGACGGATGAATATGACAGAGCACAATCGCCTAATGTACAGACCATGTCATCATGGATGGCTTTTGATGATAGCCCCTTCTTATGGAGGTACTTAATGACGGCACGCTGCTCGATTTGCTCCATTCGCGGAAATTATGTCCGATTACTTTGTTAATAAATTTATAAAATCACAACTAATTATCGCACACGTTTCGAACTTCACACAATGAACTAGTCTGAACTGAACTAAATAATGTGGGTAGATTTGATTTTTAGAATTGAATGGATCTGTGTTAGGCCGAGTACTTTTCAATCCACCCTCGTATGTATCAAAACATAAGCACACAGGTGAGAAGCCTGGCAGGACTTAGCAAACCGTTCCAAGTTAAGGTTGGAGTGCATCAGGGATCGGCACTAAGCCCATTCCTATTTAACCTATCTCTGGATTATCTAACTAAAGACATCCAGTCCCCCGTCCCGTGGTGCATGCTATATGCGGACGATATTGTGCTCATCGACAAATGTGCGATTCAACTGCAAGCGACACTCGAGCAATGGAGACAGGCTCTCGAGAACAATGGCCTCCATATCAGCAGGAGCAAGACCGAGTTTCTGAGATGCAGTTTTAGTGAACAATATACGCCTAACATAAGAGTCTCCATCGACGGCCAGCCACTGCCCTGCGTCAATAAATTTAAATACCTCGGCTCAGTGCTAACAGCGGATGTCAACATTGACGAAGACGTCATTCATAGAATTAATGCAGCGTGGCTAAGGTGGAGAACCAAAAGAATACAACTGAAAGGCAAGATTTACAAAACTGCTGTAAGACCTGCCATGCTATATGGTGCCGAACGCTGGGCGGCCAAGAAGATCCACGAAAAAAAGATGCACACGAATGAAATGAAAACGCTACGATGGTCAGCAGGCGTAACGAGACTTGATAAAGTGCGCAATGAGTACATCAGAGGTTCCTTTAAAGTTGTGCCAATTGTAGACAAGATGGTCGAGAGTCGTATGCGATGGTATGGGCATGTAATGATGCGGGAAGAAGAACACCCAGTGAGGAAGGCCTTGGCAATTCCAGAGAAAAAGAAAGGCAGGGGACGCCCGTTAGCCACGTGGTGGACAACCGTATTCAAGGATCTGGAACGAGCACAGTTTGAAATACAGACAACCCAAGATAGGAAATCTTGGCGCATAAAAACGAGGAGAGCCGACCACAAATAAAGGGACAAGGCAAGGAAGAAGAAGAAGAAGATGATGTGAGCTAAACACATGTGTTATGTCTTTTATACGTGGTAGAACCTAGCTCTAGCCGCATAATATGCACAAATTAGTCAACCTAACAGAAGAAGAACTACTCAGATAGAAAACCAGCTTGAAATAGCAGCGTGATTCTTCTGTTTGTGTTTTATCTCTATACATAAACAACACTCTATCGTAGTCCTCATGGATGACAAAGCATCTGCATTTTGATTTTGAATCGAGGATAGTCAAGGGAATTAGGAAGTCTGATGGCTCACTGCATCACATCACCCTTATTCTATAAAAAAATCTATATCTCCCCAGTTATCCCTTCCATATTTTCGAAGATAATAAGAAATAAACTTCTAATAGTTTTCTAAGGTAACACTTCCAGTTTTGGAAGAGGAAACAGGAGAATAGCAGAAATACGAGAAGAAATGTCGATGCGCCGATTTTTCCTAGGTAATAATAAAACCGAGCTGTAGTTGTCTCTCTTAGTTGTTTAGCTCGATCGCTCGGATACAACGTAACAGAAATAGATGAATTATAAACTTATATTTTATATAACTTGCTGCCAGATATCTTATAAAATAATAACGCAAAATATACAGCATATAGCTACAAATTTACACGGAGGTATGAGAGGTGCGAGAGCATGCATATCAAAGCGAGTTTAAACAAAACTAGAATATACACGAGCCTTTCGTTTAACGCTCCTTTCTTAGAATAAGGAAGTGATCCCCCAGCGGATCGTTGACCCAGCTGCAGTGCGCACAACAGTTGTAACAATACGGCAAACAATAAACTGCATTTCGCTGCTGACAGTACACTGACCGCTGGCGGTTTTATGACGGACATAACACGAATGGTTAGACGAGAATTTTCTTGTTTAAATGGTGTTGTTTTTTGTACAAGTTTACCGCTATTTTATGCATTAACTTTTTTAATTCGATACTCCACGCATTCGAACCAAATATTCATAATACAGTTCATATTACAAGCCAGGTAACGACCACGCTCGCACAGAATACCAGCGTAAAATAGCAGCATAACCCTGCTGTATTTCGTATGGTAAGTGTAAAGAACCGGATACCCTTTTTTACTGGAAAAGAGGCAATCCATCTTAGTCCTTGCGGGTTACAACGCATCTGCATTATGATTCTTTATTGAGGATAGATATGTCTATGGGTCACAGCAACTACTTACCATCAGGTGAACTGTGCTTGTTTGTCACGCTAAGCTTAAAAAAACAGGTGTAAGTGATTAGTATACTTTTAGGTTTCCTATATTACTGAAAATTAAAGATTAAAAAAACTACTTTTACGGATTTTAATCGCGTTTAATTTTACTTGTTCCTCCCC
Organism: Parnassius glacialis; assembly: GCA_033319125.1. Lineage (NCBI taxonomy): Eukaryota > Metazoa > Arthropoda > Insecta > Lepidoptera > Papilionidae > Parnassius > Parnassius glacialis. The sequence goes on along the minus strand of JAVANC010000027.1, from coordinate 46,149,234 downwards.
CCTCTCCCGTCCCACGTGACCATAGGTTCTGCAAAGCACTCGAAACGTCGGGAGTTAAAAACGTGTAAAATGAAGCGCGATAACATCCGTGAAAGTGGTTTTATTCAATGATTAGTAAACTTTGCTCGAACAGCTAATAAGGAGGTCACCTTAGTTTGCATAACGATATGCTAACGAAGGCAGCTGCATAACTTTGCGTTCTAAAATTATATGCAAAAAGCAGTTTCTAATTTTCGAATTACCATTTTTATAAAAATGTTTTGTGTTGCGCGGTACAATCACCGGCTTTAAAGACAAAACTCGGCATATAGGCAAGCTGATGGCTAAATATTCAAGTGCTACTCAATTTTAAAATGTCATTAGGTCTCATGATAACTGTGACTGACTTAAAGTGATAGAGATGGGACAATACGAGACTTAACGGCATCTTAAAATTGTGCACAGTATTTGAGCATGATTCACGTATTTATCACCTTCCGTGAACAAGCTCAGCCACCGAAAGTTTCTTTAAAGAATAACAAATGAGCACACATTCCTCTTAATGGTAAGTGATTGATTTTTTTTATAGGATAAGGGTGACAAACGGGCACACAGTCCACCTGATGGTAAGTGGTTGCTGCGGCCCATAGACATCTACATTTGTCCTAATAAAATGCAGATGCGTTGTCACCCGTGAGGACTAAGATGGAATGCCTCATTTCCAGTAAAAAGGGCCTCCGGCCACCTGCACTCACCAAGCGAAACGCAGAGGTAAACCTCTACTTCACGCTGGTATTCTGTGAGGTCGTGGTACCACCCCGATTCGAGCCGGCCCATCCGTGCGACAACGAAAGCTGCCGCGTGGCTCTACCACTGTATATTTAGCCCATAAACACCTACATCTTTCCTGTATTAAGAATGTCAATGATGATAAGTTTTCACTCCTAAAGACAAAGGTAGAGTGCCTCGTTTCTAGTATAATGGATCTCTTGTTCTCTACACTCACCGCACAAAACGCAGCAGTATTAAACTGCTTTTAATTTTGATATTCTTTGAGAGCGTGGTCCTTCCCCAGTTCAGTCGATCTATTCGTGCTACAACCATAATATTGCTATATCTTCTGATTATAAATATTACGACTTCGCAAAAAAACCGCAAGTTTTTCGGATAAAATATAGCCCAGATTACTCTTGGTATTGTTCTCTAATTGTTCGTCAAGTTTAATTAAAATCGGTTCATTTATTCTGAATATTATTAGCCCGGATAGATAGATGGACAGACAGAAAGACAGACAAACATTTTTAAAATAGTTATTGATTTATTAACAGTGGTAGAGCCACGCGGCAGCTTTTGCTGTCGCACGGATGGGCAGGCTCGAACCGGGGTGGTACCACGACCTCACAGAAAACCAGCGTGAAGTAGAGGTTCAGCTCTGCGTTTCGCTTGGTGAATGCAGGTGGCCGGAGGCCCTTTTTACTGGAAATGAGGCATTCCATCTTAGTCCTCACGGGTGACAACGCATCTACATTTTAAATTGTAATAGAGGATAGATGTAGATGTCTATGGGCCGCAGCAACCACTTACCATCAGGTGGACTGTGTGCTCGTTTGTCACCCTTATCCTATAAAAAAAAATGTATTAATGGCAAGTAAATAACGGCCTCACCTCAATAAAAGGCAGTTATTTCGACATTACTCAGTACTTAATTCAATTTTATTTTATATGTATATACGAGTATGTACACCCAAAATGTGTTACTAGAGAGCTCTATATGAAAATAAACGTTATAATGACAAGTTCGTGAAACTATGCCGCCATGTTCTCGACGAGTGGATTAAACTTTTCCTTGAAACTATTCTCGCATATTTGGATTCAGTTTTCCTCAACTGTTTGCGAAGTATTTTGTACTGATGTGATAGTTTCTTTTGTTTGACTGAATTATATTAACTGTTACTTCAAATTTATCATCATCATCATCATTACAGCCCTTCACAAGTCCACGGTTCTGAGCCATTTCTTTCTGCATGTCTTACCAGGACATCATTCCATCTAGTGGAGCGATGCTCTGCACTTCGCCTACCGAGACGAGGCTGCCACACGAGAATACCTTTCTTCCTCATCGATTGTCGGTACTTCGAGCTATATGGCCGACCCATTGCCACTTCTAGGCTTCTACTTAGGCTATGTCGGTTATTCTGTTGTTGCTGCAGATATCCTCATTTTAAGTCTATCTCGCAGAGAAACTCCGAGCATAGCCCTCTCTGTAGCTCGCTGAGTGATCTTGAGCTTCCTTATACGGTCAGCAATGATGGACCACGTCTAAGATCCATAGGTCATCATTATTAAATTTAAATTTATAGCAATATATATTATAGCAGTTACTGATACGGCTGAACTGAGTAAGTTGCGCAAATATGAGTATCTGAGAGGTGACTACATTTTTGTGCCATTTGCTGTAGAAACTATCGGTGCGTGGGGCTCACGTGCGGTGAAGTTCGTAAAGGAACTCTACCCGCGACTGGTCGTTATTCGTCGTGGTGATAAAAGGGCTGATTCTTTTCTCGCTCAAAGGCTAAGTATAGCCATTCAGCGAGGAAACGCAGCCAGCGTTCTTGGCACGATACCACGGGGATTAGGACTGTATGATAATTAAGTTATTAGTTTTGGGGGTTTTTTTAATATAGTTTTTTAATATTGTATATATTTATAAATTTAAACATCATTATCATCATGTCGCATCATGGGATGCCTCTGTAATCAGTCAAAAATTGGATATGACGTCCCTTCAATGCACAGCATTTATCGTGAAGGCAATGTAAAGCAAATCTTCTAATTGACTGTGTAATCAAACATCGATTTTTCCAGCGATTTTTCTCGAATGATACGATTTAGACACCTTCAAAAAAAGAACCTACTCCTTTTTAAAAGCCAGAAACGCATCTGCGATTCCCCTAGTGTTTTAGTTGTTCGTGGGCGGCGGTAATCACTTATCATCAGGTGAGCCGTCATCGGCAAAAGACCGATGTCTTTTCATTTTGCTAAATCTGTCAGCTTCCGCTTTTCTGACAGTTCCCTTAGTCGGTCGTTAACTACAACAACATCCATGAAGTGATTATATGTGATAGACTTTTGTGGTTTAGTCCCGACGAGATGGTAACACATCTGTATAGTTATTTCTAATTAAGAATAGATGTAGATGTCTATGGGCCACAGGATCTGTTTTCTATTGGATGGATTTTGTTGGTATATTATCCTAATTCATATAAAAAGTATCCTACCAAAATGTTAAATGAATTCAGGGGCCAAGTTTGGTAAAAATACTACCGGGCTGAGAAGTAATTAAAGAAGTAGTAATTTTATAGTCGTAGCACGAATGGTTCGGTTCCACCGGGAAAGGACCACGCTCTCACAGAATACTAACGTAAAATAGCAGCTTAACGCTGCTGTGTTTCGTATAGTGACTCTAGAAAACCGGGGACCCCTTTCATTATAATCGAGACATTCCATCTTAGTCCTCAGGGGTGACGACTTATCTACAATTTGATTCTTTAACGAGGAAAGATGTAGCTGTCTATGGGCCACAGCAACCGCTTGCCATCAGGTGGACTGTGTGCTCGTTTATCACCCTTATGCTATAAAAAAATATGTTTCAAAAGTATTAGGTACATCTTTTCGTTTGACCACAGCTATAGGAATATACAACGTTCCCCAATTTACTTAGTATCAAATTTGTTGTGTACTTTAATAGTGATATTATAATTTGACACGTTTTTGTCTTGCTTATTACGCTTAATTTTATTTTTTTAATTCAACTGTAATAACTAAATGTTATTAAGTTATTGATAGGGACTTACAAGTACAGTAGTGCAAACTAACATCATATTAATTGTTCTAATCAATTGTTTGACAATTCATAGCTTTCAGATTTGTCCCTTTGTAAATGCCTATGATACAAATTAAAAAAAATATTAATAGTTTCTTAGTCACCTAGAAGTGGCTTAAGTTTTTGAAGTGTCAGTGAATTTGTGAGTTTGAAAATGGCTTTTTCAGACCTAAATAACTCAAGAACTATATCATAATATAGTTCTCATTGGATATATTTAATCATGAAACTGAGTACGAAATTCTAGGTATTCAAGGTCTTTTCACACATGTTATTATAAATATATTTACAGACACATACAACACACTGCCAGTGCGTCACCATTTTCTTTTTCTTTCATTTTATAAAACGTTACTCCACACTAGGATTTTCTCCTGTATCATGGAGGCATTTTACAAACAAATTGTACAAGGACAAACATCCAGACCGGAAACAATTATTTCTAGGCTTACTTGTCAGTATATCGAAGGGCTGAAGAGTGTCTGTGAAGTGTGAAAGTCTTAACATGAACATGGATAAAACAAAGATCACATGTAACGTCCATGTCACATTTCTAACGGTAGTTGTTGGGAGAACTAATCTCGAAGTTGTTGACGAGTATGTTTACCTGTGACAAATAGTCCGACTACGTAAGTCCAACTTCGGCGGAGAGGTCAATCGTAGCGTTCGGGAGATTACAATACATCTGCGTGTTGCCAGTGATGACCTATGAATCTGAGACGTGGCCCTCACTGCTGGCCGTATGAGGAAGCTCAAGTTCTCTCTGCGTGATAGACTTAAAAACGAGGATATATGCAGTAGTACCAAAGTAAAGAAAGGTTCTCGAATGGGGCAGCCTCTATCAGTATTCGAAGTGAGGCGTCCCCCCACTAGATGGAGTGATAACGTGGTTAGACATGCAGGAAACCAATGGATGCAGGTGGCTCGAGACCGTGTTTTGTGGCATTCCTTGGGAAAGGTCTATGTTCAACAGAGGGCTTGTTAATGACTGTAATGATGGTCATGACGATACAAATACTTGCTCCGTACGGGGTTTGAACCCGTAGCCCTCAGCGCCGCAACTCAATGCTTAACCACTGCGACATGGATCCATCAAATCAGGCTTTTCCGTACTAAGAAGTGGTAAAGTAAAAAATGACTTTCAATAAGAATTACACATGTGATCTATATTGAATAAAAAATTATTCTATTCTATTCTATTCTATTGTAAGATAACACACTGCCGAGTGTCTAGATTAGATTAGACTAGATAGATATCTAAAATATACCAAAGTAAATAACTGCACATACATTCCTCTCTTCAGTCTCCACAATAAGATGATTGTTTTTGAGAGTCATCGTGAAGACAGAGCCATTGGCCGCCTGCGAGTCTCCACGTTCAATTCCGTCCACTCCCCCGCTACCGACTTCCGCGGTGCCTTTTAACTGTAATGAGAAAAAAATTACATTATTATTCATTTTCTTTATTCCATTATTAACATTTCCCATACTTGCCATAGTTGCCAGACTTGGCAGGTGGGTTGGCAACCGCAGTTTTTAATTATAAAGTTAGATGCTGATACCCACGCCTTAAATTAGTTTGGTTGTCTCTTACGTAAGAGACAACCCTTAAAATGACATTGTGTAGTGGATTCGACTGCGTTCACCATGAGACATTAATCAGGAAACTACAGTACTATGATGTCAAGAACACAGCGCTTAAACTTATTATTTCATATTTATGTAATTGAAAGCAGGAAGTTATTATCAATGGTAAAATTTCTTCCGGGTCACCTGTACTAATGGGTGTCCCTCAGGACCTTCTCTTGTAGGGGATAATCATGACATAGTATTATTTGCTGATGATATTTCCTTGATTTTTAAACTTAAACGTCAATTATTTAAATCTAACGAAGTGAATAATGCTATATCAAAATTAGTGCATTGGTTTATCGTTAATGATCCACATTTAAACGGAAATAAAACTAAATATATTAAATTTACAACAACGAATGTTAAAAATCTGAGTACCAATGTGTTTTTAAATGGGAAAGAACTGAGCCCTAATGAATCCACTGTTTTTCTTGGCATCACTCTCGACGCAAAGCTTCAGTGGGGCCCCCATATGTCCAAACTAGCAAGCAGACTATGTTCTGCAGCCTATGCTGTAAAAAAGATTAGAGGTTTTACTAGTGTCGAGACAGCTAGATTAGTTTATTTCAGTTATTTCCATAGCCTAATTTCTTATGGGATTTTGCTATGGCGAAATGCGGCTGATTCAGAAACTATTTTTGTTTTACAGAAGAGGGCCATTAGAGCTATTTACAACCTAAAACCGAGAGAGTCTCTTAGAGATAAATTTAAAGAAATAATTATTTACGAAAATTTAATGTATGTTCACAAAAACAAAGGTAGTTTTAGTAAAAAAAGTGATTGTACATCACTTTTTTCTTTCTGTAAACACTAGGAACAAACACAAGCTAGTGATGATACCAGTTTCTCGACTCTACAGTGTCAGTAATTCATTCATGGGGCAATGTATACGCTATTACAACAGGGTCCGAGAAAGTGTACAGGCTCTCTCTATTACCAAGTTTAAATGTTTTGTTAAGTTGAAACTGTATAAAAAGGGTTATTATAGTATAAATGAATACATGGTTGATAATAACCCCTGGGAATGAGGTGATCGCTTCCAAGCTGTTTCTAAAATAAATTTTGTATCTACCAATCAGTAATGTAAAATTAGCTTTTTTAAAAAAAAGTCCCGCTGGGTTTTTTGCTGGTTCTTCCAAGGACAGAGGCTTTTTTTCGAACCAGTGGTAAAGTAAAAAATGACTTTCAATAAGAATTACACATGTGATATATATTGAATAAAAAATTATTCTATTCTATTCTATTTTCTTACGTTGCCCTTAAACGCTTGGATGTAGGTCTACTCCTCAGTAGATAGACCAACGGCCTAGTAAGATATGCAGGAGGTCGATGGATACAGATGGTTGATCGTCCGTTTTGGCATTACTAAGAGGAGGCTCATGTTCAGTTGTGGACTTGTGAAGGACTGTCTGTAATGATGATTCATTTTCTTAAACGTTTTCGTGTCATTTGTGTTTATATAATATTTACTCGTCAGCGCGACTTAGTGGACTGTTTACATGACTTTTGTGCTGCGGAATATTTGTGCAAAGACACAAATCATCATTTTCAACCGACTTCTAAAAGGAGGTTCTCAATGCGGCTGCATTTGTATTTCATTTTTTTTCGTGTTACCTCAGAACTTTCTCCTATGTGAAGCGATTTGATTTGATAGCTGGTACTTTTCATGTCGTTCCATATAAATTTGATTAAGATCCAAAAAGTAGTTTTTAAGTTATTCTTAATAATGTGTATTTAATTGACTTCAGCTACATTGATGCTGCCGCCGTGACGCCTTGCTTAGTTGCGTTCCTTGGGGGAGACATGTTCAGCAGTGTACTTTTAGGGGGCTGTAATGATGATTATCACGTTGACGTTGTTTTAATTTTATATATATTGAAGTCGGTTGTACAAAATTTTTAATTTTAACACTTGTTAAGGTCCAATTGCTTAATGTCACACAAATTACAGGTTACAAGGCACAAGTTCACACGAATCAGTACTAGCGCCATATTAGCGCATACAATTAGCATGTAAGTACTACGTGATAGTACTACTTACTTTCCTTGGAGTCTGTTTGCAGCCACTAAAAATCATACATGTTTTTCTTATAAATTATAATCTAGATAACTCCTGGAACTGCCCTCTATCTGTTCGTGCAGTTTTATTACAATCTGTTAAGCCATTCCCAAGATTGGTCCAGATAAACAGACCGACAAAAATGAGAAAAATTTATATTCATATCATCATTTCGATATTACAGCCAGACATTTCAATTTTATTTATTTGTATAAATACTTAAGGTTTTTGTTTATTCCGAAAAAATAAAAAGTGTACATCGTGTTTGAAATCAGAATTATATTTAAAAAAAAAGATTTAAATAGGTATCTATTAGGGTAATTGAAAAATACGAAATGGGATTTAATAATTTTTACTATTATTTTCTATTTTTTTTAAGAGAAAACTTCTTAAGCCACGTTGAGGGTTTTTGGTAGGGGAAAAACTTAAAAGTTCGCGTTAGCGATGACTTCGACATACGTCACAGGCATGTCTACTACGCGTCGCTAATATCGCATATTTTTTTCAATAATATATCACTGAGCTTCTGATTTAACCAATAACAGTGACAAATGAGCACACAGTCCACCTGATGGTAAGTCAATACTGTGGCCCATAGACATTAATATTTGTCCTCAATTAAGAATCAAAATGCAAATGCGTTGTCACACTTGAGGACTAAGATAGAATGCCTCGTTTCCAGTAAAAAGGGTATCTCATTCTCTACATTTATAATGCAAAACAGCAGCCTTAAGCTACTATTTTGCGCTGGTATTCCCATTCGTGCTACAGTCATAACATAACTGCAGCGTGGCTTTACAACGTAAACAATAACAACCTTTAGATTCTAGTGTAATCATAATAAATTGTACATCAAGAAAATCTATTGCGTTGTTTCGTCCCATGGGTTTCTCAAAGAAATCTAAAGGATAAAGGAACAGGATAAAGAAGCAGTAAGTCAATAGGACGGAAAAATATAATAAAAATAAATTAATGTTAGAAAAAGTAATGCTAATCCGGATATTATTTTCCCGATATTAGCTTCACAACTACAAATGACATTTTCTACCGACTTCAAAAATGAGACGGTACTCAATTCGACTGTGTGTTTTTTTATGTGTGCTACCTCATAGAATACCAGCTCAACCCTGCTGTGTTTCGTATGGTGAGTGTAAAAAACCGGAGACCCTTTTTACTGAAAACGAGGCACTCCATACTAGTCCTCAGGGGTGACAACGCATTTGCATTTTGATTCTTGATCGAGGATAAATGTAGATGTCTATGGGTCACAGCATTCACTTACCATCAGGTGGACTGTGTGCTCGTTTATCACCTTTATTCTATAAAAAAAGACTAATCAATTGAAGAAAGATGTCGTTATTATGTACCCGATGTAAAATATACACACCGACATTGAGTACTCCGGCCTTAAATCTTGTTGTGTGGTAACTCCACCTAACACCACGATTAAAAAACAGTTTTAAATAATCATTCCTGTTGAGCATAAATGTCTTTCAAACCGAACTATAAATTTTAACGTATTTAGGCAATATCGTATTCTTCACACAAGTTATTACTCGTAAACGTAACCTTTGCCCAACGGATAATACTCGCAGCTGAGATTTAAGGTGCTGATAAAACTTAAAATCTTTAGTACTGTCCTCGATCTCAAACCTCATGAAACCGCGGGCGGTTCACAAAAATCGAAAATGTTTCCTCCTCCACAACAATCCGTTAGTAGTCATATGAACAAGGGCCCCTTTTTACTGGAATTACATTTCATCTTAGTCCTCAGGGGTGACAAAGTATCTGCATTTTGCTTCTTAATCGAGAATAGACGTAGATGTCTATGGGACGCAGCATCCAATTACCATCAGATGGTCTGTGTGCTCGTTTGTCACCCTTATATTATTAAAAAAAAATCGGTTATATAAAAGTTAATGTGTTACTGTGATCATCACAGGTATATATTTTATGGGGGCAATTTGTAACTTGTTTTAAAACGTAGTAGAGCCAAGCTGCAGCTATATTATGGATGTAGCACGAATGGGTCGGCTTGACTAGGGTAGTCTCACAGAATACCAGCGTAAAATAGCAGCTGAATACTGCTGTGTTTCGTATGGTGAGGGTAGAGAACCGGAGACCCTTGTTACTGGAAAAGAGGCATTCCATCTTAGTCCTCAGGGGTGACAACGCATCTGCATTTTGATTCGTAATCGATGATAAACGTAGACGTCTATTGGCCACAGCATTAACTTACCATCAGGTGGACTGTGTGCTCGTTTGTCACACTCACTTCTATAACAAAAACAAGGGCGTTTTCCTTAGAAAAAAAATGCGATAACTATCACACTTGGTGAGGTGATTTTCGATCCAATCTGTTCGCTCATTACTGAGAAACAGAAACAGAAACAGAAACTTTTTTTTATTCAATATAGATTATAAATCATGCTTATTGAAAGTCACTCCTTTGTATAATTACCACTGGTTCGAAAAAAAAACCTCTGTCCTGGGAAGAACCAGCAAGAAACCCAGCGGGACTTTTTTTTTAAAAATAACAGCTTACAATCATGTATGTTACACAAATTAACAACACAACAAATTAGAAATAGCTTGGTAGCGATCACCTCATTTCCAGGGGTTATTATCATCTATAAATTCTTTAATACTATAATAACCCTTTTTATACAAACTTAGTTTAATAAAGTTTTTGAACTTTGAGCAGGTCAAATTTTGTATATTTTCTGGAATTTTGTTGTAAAAGCGTATACATCGCCCCAAGAATGAATTACTGACTCGATGGAGTCGAGTAACCGGTACTACTAGCTTGTGTCTGTTCCTAGTATTTACAGAATGAATATCACTTATTTTTGTAAAACTACTGTTATTTTTGTCTACGTACATTACATTTTCATAAATGTATTGAGAGGCCAAAGTTAATATATTAATTTCCTTAAATTTTTGTCGCAGCGACTCTTTAGGCTTTAAATCATAAATTGCTCTTATGGCCCTCTTCTGTAAAACAAATATAATTTCAGTGTCAGCTGCGTGTCCCCATAGCAAAATACCATACGACATTATGCTATGGAAATAGCTAAAGTAAACTAGTCTAGCTGTTTCAACACTAGTTTTTACACTATATCCTATATATCCTATCTATTATTACAATATAATAAAACTATAATTGGGAGATGGCTGATGTTATAAGGAGTTATTTAGGCTACTTTTATTTTAGAAAAAGAATTAGGGTACCGCGCAAAAAAAACCCCCCATTGAAATTAAATCGCAATAAATTCCACGCGGGCGAAGTCGCGGGGCTCAGCTAGTGCTATAATAAAACTCAAACACGACGGCTGTCTGAACACGCATCATGCAAAAACCTGTGGACCCATTTGAGTGTTACTTTCACTGACAGATAGCAGATGTTATAAGGAGTAACTTAGGCTACTTTTATTTTAGGAAAAGAATTAGGGTTCCGCGCAAAAAAATTAATACCAAGCGGGCGACGTTGCGGGGAACAGCTAGTCCTATAATATAAGAACCAAAAACATTAGAACTGCGAACCTCAGTTATCTTTCCTCAGCGCATAAAGAACTCTGCATTCCTCATTTACCTATACCATTTAATAATTATTGAGGTTAAAAAATTTAAATACCACGTTTTTTTATATTCTTACATTCTCATCCGATTCAGAGCCTTAAATTAGTTTTAAAATTAGTTTAAAATGAAATGAGGGAGGTAAAGCCCTAGTGTGGGATGCTACTTGCGCAGACACACTGGCGGCCTCTCATCTCAGGGGTACCTCCTTTAGGCGGCATCAGAGGCAGCTGAACTGAGTAAGTGGCGTAAATATGAGTCTCTAAGTGATGACTACATATTTGTGCCATTTGCTGTAGAGGCTATCGGTCCGTGGGGTCCATGTGCGGTGAAGTTCCTAAAGGAACGCCATCCGCGGCTGATCGTTGCTGCTGGTGATAAGAGGGCTGGTTCTCTTCTCGTTCAACGGATAAGTATACCCATTCAGCGGGGAAACGCAGCCAGCGTTCTCGGCACGATACCTCGGGGAGTAGGACTGTATGATAATTAAGTTACTAGTTTAAGTTTTTTTAATTATAGCTTTTCATACTGTATATAATAAAAGATAAGTTTAAAACAAATGACTAAATTCGATTCGAAGATATGTACACGAAAACGAGTTAATAAAAACGTGGTAACAAGTATCCCTCAACATTTCACAAATTTCGTTGATAAATCCTTCACCATTCAAGCTGCACTTCTCCGGAACTTCTTGCTCGAAAACGTTAGAAAAATACCTAAAAAAAATTAAAAGATTGGTACGTAATACTTTTTAAATAAATCTCATGTGTTAATGTGGTCAATGTTATAATCTTCATGGTCACCTTTGCTATAAGTTTATTTATAAGTTACATTTATTTTATTTTATTTATTAGGTTCTCCAACAGTTATACAAACACAATACATTTGAATAAAAAATACAAGTTCCAACATGTCTTAAACTAAGTGCATAACTACTTATAGGGGAATACATCATGTGCTTAATAATAATATGTAAAAGAAAAGAAAAATCATAAAAACCTATTTTAAGTTATTTTTTAACAAATTACAGAAGATATGTTTTTGTGATAAAGTCCCTGATCTGCGTACGAAAAAGTTTTAAAGAATCAAAATTAAGATCTACCGATGTGCTGCATTCATTGTAAAGTCTACTCAATCTAGGAACAGGAGAGAAATGACCAAGTTTAGTCCTAAGCAATGGTGGGTTCATAGATTGAACAGGCTTTCTCGGAAGCCGAGAAGGTATTCTGAAGGAAAAGGAATTTAGCAAAATATACATATCATACGTATACGTATAAGTTACATATATATTTGTATTTTAATATTATATATTTATTAGTATATGTCTGTATATATAAAAATTTGCGACCCGCCCCAGCTTCGCACGGGTGATTTTTGGATCCTGACAAAAGCGCCACCTACCGAGTCCGATTGCGAATCTAAACCATCCAGGGACCCCACTCAAAAACAAAAAAAATATACCTATAAGAGCTATAGTTTTAAAATGTGATTTTCTTTAATTAACGCCCCCGCAACCCCCGTTGCGGGTGGAATTTCGGAAAATCCGCGAAAGCTCTACTCGGCGAAAGGAATATTTCTACTAAATTTCAAGTTCCTAGGCCTTATGCCTAGTGATGCTCTAAAATTAATTATTTCATATTTAAGTAAGAGAACGCAAAAAGTTGTCATCAACAGTACGAGTTCTTCCGGGTCGATGGTACAGATGGGCGTGCCTCAAGGCTCAATTCTCGGCCCCTTTCTGTTTCTTGTATATATTAATGACTTACCTTACATATTAGGAGATAACCATGATATAGTATTATTTGCAGATGACACTTCTTTAATTTTCAAATTAAGTCGACATTTGCTAAAATATGACGAAGTAAATAATGCTATATCTAAATTAGTGAATTGGTTCAATGTCAATAATTTGCATTTAAATGGCACTAAAACGAAATGTATGAAATTTATGACTCCAAATGTCAAACAATTAAATACTAATGTAATTTTAAATGGGGAGAAACTGAGTCTTGTAGATACCACCATTTTTCTTGGAATCACACTAGACGCGAAGCTTCAATGGAGCCCCCATATATCAAAGCTAGCAAGCAGACTTAGTTCTGCAGCATATGCTGTAAAAAAGATTAGAAGTCTAACTAGTGTTGAAACAGCTAGACTAGTTTACTTTAGCTATTTCCACAGCATAATGTCGTATGGTATTTTACTATGGGGACACGCAGCTGACACTGAAATTATATTTGTTTTGCAGAAGAGGGCCATAAGAGCAATTTATGATTTAAAGCCTAAAGAGTCGCTGCGACAAAAATTTAAGGAAATTAATATATTAACTTTGGCCTCTCAATACATTTATGAAAATGTAATGTACGTACACAAAAATAAAAGTAGTTTTACAAAAATAAGTGATATTCATTCTGTAAATACTAGGAACAGATACAAGCTAGTAGTACCAGTTACCCGACTCCATCGAGTCAGTAATTCATTCTTGGGGCGATGTATACGCTTTTACAACAAAATTCCAGAAAATATACAAAATTTGACCTGCTCAAAGTTCAAAAACTTTATTAAACTAAGTTTGTATAAAAAGGGTTATTATAATATTAAAGAATTTATAGATGATAATAACCACTGGAAGTGAGGTGATCGCTCCCAAGCTATTTCTAATTTGTTGTGTTGTTAATTTGTGTAACATACATGATTGTAAGCTGTTATTTAAAAAAACAAGTCCCGCTGGGTTTCTTGCTGGTTCTTCCCAGGACAGAGGTTTTTTTCGAACCAGTGGTAATTATACAAAAGAGTGACTTTCAATAAGTATTATTTATAATCTATATTGAATAAAAAAGTTTCTGTTTCTGTTTCTGTTTCTGTTTATGGGTCCAGAGATATCGTGATGAGTCAGTACATAGGTGGAAATCTCTTATATATATTAATTATAGATACATAAATATAAACCATTGTATAATCGCACGAAGCACTGTTCTCCTAATAGAATACTGTGTACTTTAACCTGTAGTTAGGACGTGCAGTCCTGGTTTGTCAACTAATACGCATGTCTTCTAGTGTTTATAACGTATTAAATATGTTAAAATTAATTAATTAAGAACCGCGTGTAAATAAAAATGATGAAATGATTTTTCATCTATTAGAATTTCATAGATATTCATAGAACTTATTATAGCAATTTAAATATAATGAACTATCCAAAACGCTCGATCAAATTAATTATGTTAGTTACGTAATCTGCGAAACTTTTAGGATTAACCATGTATTTACTTATGTTGTTGTACAGTGATGGCATAAAAATACCCACTAACCCGTACCGTACCGTGGTTGTCGTGGGAGGCAGCAGAGGAAAACTGAAAAAAGAGATGGACACCAACATCTTCCTGTTAACAACTGAAAATAATAAAAACTGCTGTTGCCAACGCGTCTGCCAAGTGCGGCAGCTATGGCATAATCCTGCTATTTTTAGCAGTGAAATTTTGATAGGCTGTAACAAACAATGGATTTAATAATAATAAAAAGAATAGATTTTGGTTAATCTGTGTAAGCAAGTGTCACATGCACTTACCTACACGAGTGTTGGACCCAGAGCTAATATTCGAAATGATTTGTTTCGTATGAAACATCTATTGTCGCACCTTGGCAGTAAAACCGTCTTCTATCCCGTGACGGTAAACGGCGTGATGCTCTCTGCAAATGCAAGTGGGCTGGATATTGTAGTACCTGATTCCGCCTTCAACCCTGCTTCCCGTCATCTGTCTGGATATGTTTGCACGAAACAGTCATACCGTCTACCGGACATTTGTCAGAAGCTGAGAGACCTTTTTGGCATTCCCCATAATGGCCGCTTTTTAAACGAATAAGGGTGACAAGCACACAATCCAGCTGATGGTAAATAGATGCTGTGTTCCATAGACATCTATATCTATCCTCGATTAAGAATCAAACTGCTGATACGTTATCACTCCTGAGGACAAAAATGGAATCCCTCATATCCATTAAAAAGGGTCTCCGGTTCTCTACACTCACCATACGAAACTCAACACCATTAAGCTGCTATTTTACGCTGGTATTCACTGAGAGCGTGGTCCTAACCCGACCCGACCCATTGTTCCTGTTAAATATACATAAATGTAGCTGCATTGTGGCTCTACCACATATAATTATGCTCATAATCTGCGAGATATAGTACAAAGTAATAATCTATTTCTGCATGACGCACCTTTCAAAATGTTCGCCAACACACAAAGCATACAACTGGCGAATTTAATGTCCTTAGGGATTTTTTACCAGTCAACCACGAGCTTCGCAGAGAAACTCAAGCAGGTGTCATAACAATATGAAACATGAAAATATGTTTAATACACTCTATAATGTATAATATACTCTCTATAACTGATAAATAGCATACGCAATTTTAAGTTATACATTATACACACATTTTAAGCATACTTACATATGAACATATACAATATCAACATATATAATATATAATATCAACCAATACATAAGCATTAACATTTAAGGAAGTTTGCCACTGAAAGAAGAAAGGTAATGATCAGACACCTCTCTTCTCTTAAAGAGAATATACATACCGTTACAGCCTCTTAAATTCCACTGCTGAAAATACCCCCCCCCCCCCCCTTTGTTTGCCTCATAGGGGGTATAGTTACTTCTTTGCCATAGTTGCCACGTTTGGCAAGAAGGTTGGCAACCGCAGTTTTTAGTCCTTATCAGGTAGACGCAGCAGCGTCATCAAGAGATGGGCTGCTGCCCATCATTTTTGCATGATTTGTTTCCCTCTGAAGCCTTTTACGACACCCGCGGAACGATATGGGGTAGTGAATACTCTCCCACCGCCACTATACGGTAAATATACGTAGAATATATATGTACTTAATATACAAGAGAATATACTTATATATAGTACATTCATAAAATGACTCGTCATTGCAGAACCGCCGACATAAACTCCTCGTAATGACTAACGCGTCGAATGCGACACAAAGAGGCGCGGGGTCTATTTGCCTCGGTGCTTTTTGGAGGTCGCTAATGATCCGTGTATTGACGAATCGTTCACCTTCGCCCACGTAAATCCAACGCAAGTTATAAGCGGAAGCGGAATACAAATAATAGTTTTTGTGTTCCTTTCCCGTAAAGTCGGAAGAGTCGGAAGTGCGGCCGTGGTTTAGAGATGAGAGAATTAGAAGTAAGGCGTCCTGGTACGAGCAGAAAATACTTGCAAGTATGAAAGTATATGTGCTATAAGTTGGATGCGAGAAGAACTTGAAACACCATATATGAAAATACTTGCAAAGGAAACCGATCCACATCTCTATATATTTATATATTTCCTTATTTAAGGAACACAATCGTATTTGCGAATAGAAAGTGCTTTGAACTTTCAAGTATTTTTCTCAATTATACGATTGTGCATAGTACTACGGAATAAGGTTCGACTTCCTATGCAAGCAATTTTCAATTTTGGACACCGAGGACACGTCACGTGGAGGTAGGGTAAAAAGATTTATAATAACGGATCAGGCCCGTGTCCAAGTGTCGATTCTGTGGAATTTGTCTCACAAAATTCAATGAAATTAAGATTATTTTATTAATATCGCTTACTTTGTTGTTTATTTATTTATTTTTATACAATAAAGATGACAAACGAGCTTATAGTACACCTGAGGGTAAGTGGATGATGTGGCCCATAGACATTTTTACGATTAATCTTCAATTAAAAATCAAAATGCAGATGCGTCGTCACCCCTGAGGCGTCAGATAAAGAGTGTTTCCGATTAACATTTTACATACGAAAAAACTAAACATTAAGCTGCATTTCACGCTGGAATTCTGTGGGAGCTGAGCCTTCTCCGGTCGAGCGCACCTTTTCGTACTAAAACCATAATATAGCAATATTGTAATTGTAATTTCACCTGCAGCATGGCTCTACAAGTATACCTCTGACGGAAGTTACAAGATCTTTCTAGCAATTTTCACTGTAACTTTTGTTTACATCCACGGAACGAAATGGGGAAAAAGATATTCCTTAAACACCTCAAAATTTGCACTACTGGGCACAGGGCATATTTTCTATTGTGAGACATTCATGAACTCTCATATCAGTTACTCAAAGGGGTAGGCAGAGACTATGGACTTTCTTTTGGTATAATCCTTTGAAAAAAAAATTTACTTTTTTGGCAAAAAAAGAATTTTGAAAAAAAAAAGAATTTGATGAATGAATGATGAATTGAATGAATGAATTGAACGAAACCGGCTTGTTCGGGAGATTGGATGTCGTCGAGTCTGCGTGCAAGACAATTTGTAATGACTCTCGAAAACAGCACGTAGTAGCCGCTCAGAAGGGAAATCGGTCTGAAGTTCTTCAAGAGAGGGTTGTTGCCTTTCTTGAAGAATAAGACCACCGCACACTTCTTCTTCTGCTCCACGCCTAAAATGGAGGACGGAATTAAATAGCTTCTGAAAGACTTCAAGTACCGGTTTTCCTCCTGCTTTCAGAAGCTTCGTTGTAATTCCATCCTCGCCCGGGAACTTGCTGTTTTTAAGGTGCTGGAGAGCCCCTCTAATCTTGTTCAGACTTGACGTGCGGGATATATATATATATCAACATTAAGGATGGAGGATGCCTCGTGTAGAGGCGAAACACGTGTCGTATTTTCGAGAGTGGTGTGTCGTGCCTAGTGTGGTGGTGCTGTTGTTGGTAGTGCTGGGATTGACGGCGACGGGTATAGTGCGCGCGATTGAGGGAGGGTGGGCAGGTCCCCTTATAATTGGCTAGGACACATCATTTTCTTTCTTTACGCGGAATTAAGCAAATAAGTTTATAACAACCCCATTTTAATCGATTTCGCAAAGTAACGCCTGATTCTCTTAATTATCTTAATATTTTTGTTAAATTAATCTTAAAGCTAAATAACGCCTCATTATTTATCCTACCCAGGCAAAGCCGGGGCGGGTCATTAGGTTTTATTGCAGTCCATCTGACAGCAAGTGGCCCTGTAGTCCATGGACACCTGCAACCAACTCAAACAATAAAGACTACAGAAACAGAAACTTTTTTATTCAACGTAGATTATAAATAATACTAATTGAAATTCACTCTTATATTTATCTACCACTGGTTTGGAAAAAAAAAACTCTGGCCTGAAAGAACTAGCATGAAACCTAGCAGGTTTTTGAAAAAAAATAATAGCTTGCAACCATGTATGTTACATACATTTAACAGTGGTAGAGCCAGGCAGCAGCTTTTGCTGTCGCACGGATGGGCCGGCTCGAACCGGTGTACCACGACCTCACAGAAAACCAGCGTGAAGTAGAGGTTTACCTCTGCGTTTAGCTTGGTGAGTGCAGGTGGCCGGAGGCCCTTTTTACTGGAAATGAGGCATTCCATCTTAGTCCTCACGGGTAACAACGCATCTACATTTTGATTTCTAATAGAGGATAGATGTAGATGTCTATGGGCCGCAGCAACCACTTACCATCAGGTGGACTGTGTGCTCGTTTGTCACCCTTATCCTATAAAAAATAAATAAAAAAAACATAATTAACAACACAAAATTAATTAGAAATAGCTTGGTAGCTATCATCTAATTCCCAGGGGTTATTATCATCCATACATTCCTTAATTATAATAACCCTTTAAAAAATCGTTTAATAGAGTTTGTGAACTTTAAGCAGGTCAAATTTTATATGTTTTCTGGGATTTTGTTGCATAAGCGTATACATCGCCCCCAAGAATTAATTACTGACTCGATGGAGTCGAGTAACTGGTACTACTAGCTTGTGTCTTTTCCTAGTATTTACAGAATGAATATCACTTATTTTTGTAAAACTACTTTTGTTTTTGTGTACGTACATTACATTTTCATAAATGTATTGGGAGGCGAAAGTTAATAGAACGGAATAAAATAGAATAATTTTTTATTCAATATAAATTACATGTTTAATTCTTATTTTAAAAAAATTTTTCTTTACCACTGGTTCGAAAAAATAACCTTCTGTCCTGGGAAGAACCAGCAAGAAACCCAGTGGAACTTTTTTAATTTAAAATTAAAATTACAATTTAAATGATTACGAACTACGAACTATATATACTATTACATAATATATTAATTTCCCTAAACTTTTGTCGGAACGACTCTATAAGTTTTAAATCATAGATCGCTCTTCTGTAAAACAAATATAATTTCAGTGTCAGTTGCGTGTCCCTATAGCAAAATACGACCTTAGGTATGCTATGGAAATAGCTAAAGTAAACATGTCTAGCTGTTTTAACACTGTTAAGATTTCTAATCTTTTTACAGCATATGCTGCAGAAGTAAGTTTGCAGAGCTAATTTTAATATAAGGGGTAATTTTGATATTTGAAATATTGATATTGAAGCTTCGCGTCTAGTGTGATTCCAAGAAAAATGGTGGTATCGACATAACTCAGTTCCCCCTCAAAATATTACATTAATATTTAAATCTTTGATATTTGGAGTCATGAATTTCATACATTACTAGAGATGCGGTGTCACCATTGAGAAAAAAGACGGAAGGCAGTAAGTACAACCTGAAAGTATACTGGAACTATATAGCCTTTAGAACGGAACACAATAATGCACGCACTGTTTGTTCTAAAGGCATACTACCTTTTTTATAGGATCGAATGACAAACAAGCATACAGTCCACCTGATGCTAAGTGCTGTGGCCCATAGACATCTACATCTATCCTCGTTTGCGAATCAAAATGCAGATGCGTTGTCACTGGTGAGGACTAAGATGAAATGCCTCTTATTCAGTAAAAAGGGTCTCCGGTTCTCTACACTCACCATACGAAACACAGCAGCGTTAAGCTGCTATTTTACGCTGGTATTCTGTGAGAGCGTGGTCCTTCCCCAGTCGAGCCGACCCATTCGTGCTACAATTATACTACTAATATAGCTGCAGCATGGCTCTACCACGTACAGAACCTATACCTATTACCTACTATAGTAATACCAAAGTGCTACTTAGAAAGCATCCCATAAAATAAAATAATTAATCATTTATTAAGGCTGGTTGTTATAATTATCTTGTTTAATAATCAAAATACTCTTTCGCTGTCGGACTGCAACTTGCAACAGTTATTATAACCAAACTGTGCAGGCCTCTAAAACGACATCTATTTCTCATACTGTTAACAATATTACCGTATAGGTGGGAGGGCAGTCAGGTCTCGATAAATCGGTCTACCTTTTCACATCATAAGAATTCATTGCATTTTTAAATAGCATACTTAAATATATAATTGCTAAGGCATTATGAACTGTAGATATGTAATAATAAAACTCAAATTTATACAAAAGAAGGAAGTTTTACTGAAAGTTGCAAAAGGGTTTTAAAAAACTTCGGTATTTCGATTTTTGATAGCTAACGCACCGTGTCCAGGTGTAGACGTTCTGATGGACGCGTAATGAGTTATTTTAATATAAAAGAAAACGTATAAAGAGTTCCTAAAGCGATGATACGTCATTTGCAATAAGATTTCTTAATTTTATAATGGCTTTACAATTTTGAAATCGTAAACTTAAAAAAAGTATACTTAACCAAATACAAATAAAAAAAGAAGTCTTTAAAATGGCTTCTGAAGATAATGTATTGTATGAAATAATTAAATCCCCGACTTCAGCAATCGTTATGTGGAGATTATTTTGATATAATTTTTTTAATTTGTTGAACTGTGTTTTCATCCTTATTTTTATGAAATATTATAATGTAAATTACTATTCAACAAAGTCCCGCTGGGTTTTTTTTATAGGAAAAGGGTGACAAACGAGCACACAGTCCACCTGATGGTAAGTGGTTGCTGCGGCCCATAGACATCTACATCTATCCTCTATTACAAATCAAAATGTAGATGCGTTGTCACCCGTGAGGACTAAGATGGAATGCCTCATTTCCAGTAAAAAGGGTCTCCGGCCACCTGCACTCACCAAGCGAAACGCAGAGGTAAACCTCTACTTCACGCTGGTATTCTGTGAGGTCGTGGTACCACCCCGGTTCGAGCCGGCCCATCCGTGCGACAGCAAAAGCTGCCGCGTGGCTCTTCCACTTTTAAAAAAACTGTTAAAAATAAACATTTTCTATGAAGAAGTCGACTTATATGCATTAATACTAAAGCTTTACTTTTTCATTTGCGGGATTGGCAGGAAGAATCTTTCTTACTTACTACTTTCACTTATTCTTAGTTGGTAGTAGTTATTGAAGGCCTCATTCAAAGTATTCATACATACATACATAGATTCATACAGTTTCATTCGTCACATTCTTGGTTTACGCGGGTGACCTCAGGATAATTCAAGGCAGTGGTGGTTTACGTTAGGGTTCGTTACGGTCATATGTGTATATCTTAGGATTGCACTGCTGGGAATATATAGATACATCGTCAACTATGACCATCTTTGTACAATGGTATGTAAATGATTTGATATAAATTGTGTTATTTTCAAAATCAAGAAGTTTTTTAACATTTTTTGCATACCACTCCATATAAATCTGATTTGAAAATGTGTCCTTCAGTTACGATCTTCCTATTTGGGCCCATTTTTAGTCGTTATAGTGGTAAAACCGCGAACTCACTTGTTATGCTCATTATCAAGGATGCTCAAGTATTGTGACAAGCAACTACGGAACGCTACCTCTACATTGTGCGTGATCCGACACGTACTTGGCCAGTTTTTGGAACGAAGTTCCTTATCGGACGGTACTAATTTGGCGCATGGGGGCTAGACGAGAAAAACTGTGAGATTTTTCCGTCATGACCCATTTTCTACAGTGCAAGCGTTTACATTTTCTCTGGTGTTGCAGTTGTTCATGGGCGGCGATAGTCACTTATCATCAGGTGAGCCGCATCCTCGTCTCCTATAAAAAAAAGACATATGGGCTCCATATATGGAGGATATAATTTAATATTCCTGTTACAGTGTTTCGTCATAGTGCCTAAACTACAAGTCTGTCAGTGTAGGTACTACCCTCTTACATATTTGTGCCGCCAAATATCAGTGCTTGCACTGCTGTGTTCCAGAAGGGAATATATAGACCCAGTATAACTACAAGCTGTGAGATATTTCATCTAGTCTTTCTTTGTTTGAAGCTAGCTGTAGGTGTCCATGGACGGCAGTAATCACGTACCATCAGGTGAACTGTGAGTTCATATGTCATTTCAGTTTAGTAACAAGTGATAAAATTAAAAAAAATTAGTGCAGGCGACTTTAATATACATAATTTAAAATTAAAAATTTTGTACAGCCGACTTCAATATAAGCGACTTCAATATAGGTTATTTAAGAATAACTCAATAACCATTGGTCTGACCTTGATCAAATTCATATGGCACCACACGAGAACTATCAGCTTTCATATAAAAAAAGAATCATCCAAATCGGTTCGCCCAGTACAAAGTTATGAGGTAACACACATAAAAAAACATACACTCGAATTGAGTACCGTCTCCTTTTTGGAAGTCGGCAGAAAATGAGAACATCGTCAATGTAGTCGCACTCAATTAAATACGCATTATATTAGGAATAATTAAAACACTACTGATCAGATCTTAATCAAATTATATGGGACCACATAAGACGTCAACAGCTTTCAAATAAAAAAGAATCATCAAAATCGGTTCACCTAGAAAAAAGTTCTGAGGTAACACACATAAAAAACAAAAAATACATACAGTCGAATAATCGGTAAAAGCCACGGTACGTGGTAAATCAAATTACCAATTTCACTGGTACCGACAGGGATCGAACTAGATTTGCCATGTTAAAAAAAACTAATAACGCTGCCACTAGTATTAACATTACCAATACTGCACTTAACCACTGCAAGTAAGCCTAAAACGCTTGTTTTAGGTGTGGTTTACGTCAATAATCGATTGGTGGATTCGAACCTCCGACTCTCAACTTTTGGTCATTTTCTATGAAACTATAATTCGAATTAGACATGCTTGTGAATCGTCAGTGAACTCTGATGATTCACGTGCATGTGTATATTTCACACATTCACTCAACATTATTTCAAAAATATGTTTTTTTAAAGCAAATCCCACAGGTTAAAAATTAATCATCAGTTTAAAAATAAAAAGAATATCTAAAGTGTCAAAATGAATTAATCTTAACGAGATTTTATATAAATATTTCCTTTATAAAATATTTTAGAAGATGTGATATTAATCAATCCGGTGCCAAGGAACTGCAATTAGCGCTTACTTGTAAGTTAAAGTCACCTTCGAAAACCTAGATGGCAGTTAGGTCTAACTTAGCCCGAATGGGGTCGATGGCCGGTCGACGCCCGCAAAGATTTCGGCCATCTTTTTTGCCGCCTCGCGCAGCCTCTTGCAATCGAGTTGCACTTTTTAGATGCACCTACTCTTGCTGTACCACTATCTAACGACTGGACAGTGGAAACCATTGAGTCTTTCTAATATTATATCTAAGTCTTTGAGAATTTAATCTACCGACTTCAAAAAGGAGAGAGAAAGAGAGAGGAGGAGTACTCAATTCGACTGTATGTTTTTTTTTATGTGTGTTACTTCATAACTTTTTACTGGGTGGACTGATCTCGATAATTCTTTTTTTAATTGAAAGCTGGTGCTTCACATATAATCCCATTCAATTTGATCAAGATCTGATCAATAATTTTTGAGTTATTCTTTATAATTTATATTGAAGTGGGTTGTACAAAATTTTTAATTTTAAATTTATTTGAT
Organism: Parnassius glacialis; assembly: GCA_033319125.1. Taxonomy (NCBI): domain Eukaryota; kingdom Metazoa; phylum Arthropoda; class Insecta; order Lepidoptera; family Papilionidae; genus Parnassius; species Parnassius glacialis. The sequence continues at coordinate 46,125,352 of JAVANC010000027.1, read as the reverse complement.
ACCTTTTTTTATATAGGATAGGGTGACAAACGAGCACACAGTCCACCTGATGGTAAGTGGTTGCTGTGGCCCATAGACATCTACATCTATCCATGTTTGGGAATAAATGCAGATGCGTTGTCACCCGTGAGGACTAAGATGGAATGCCTCTTTTCCAGTAAAAAGGGTCTCCGGTTCTCCACACTCACCATACGAAACACAGCAGTGTTAAGCTGCTATTTTACGCTGGTATTCTGTGAGAGCGTGGTCCTTCCCCGGTCGAGCCGACCCATTCGTGCTACAACTATACTACTAATATAGCTGCAGCATGGCTCTACCACGTACAAAATGGCTACCTACATTAAATGGGCCATAACATCTATCAGGTGGGCTGTGCCCTCGTTTATTACCCAACGTGTATCAGTTATTACGTAGTAGAGCTATGCTGCACCTTGTAGGAACATTCCCTGTCGACTCAACCTACTCGAGGTTGGGTCGACAGGGGAATGTTCCCGCTCTCACAGAATAGAGCACACAGCGTAAAAAGGCAGCCTAATGCTACTGTGTTTCGTATGTGGAGTGAAAAGACGATCCTTTTAACTAGAAACGAGGTATTCTCTCTTAGTCATCAGGGGCGACAACGCATATGCATTTTGATTCTTAATCGAGGATAGATGTAGATGTCTATGGGCCACTGCATCCTTTTACGATTAGGTAGATTTTGTGCTCATTTATTACCCCCATTCTATAAAAAACCGTTTATTTAAAAAAAGACGAAAAGCCTTAAATACTTTTCTTTGCTAATTTTTTTCTAGCTACAAACAACTCTATGGTATACCTGTTCACGCATGAATGCGTCGCCGAAGCCAGTTTGACTAGATTTTTGGCAACAGCCGAGTGGCCTGCACCCGTCCCCCACCCGCGTCCCCACCGCCGCAGCGTCCAGCGCCTCGGTGTTATGACTCCTTGATGACTTAGAGAATGAGTTCGAACGAAAATTTTGGCAAATACAATCGCTATATATGTAACTATAGATACGAATTTGTATGACAAAATAGTTTTTCACCAAATATGAGGCACTGGTGTATATTTAAGTAATATGGTGTAACTCATCAGGTCTTTCTCCTTACGTTGTCACCTAATATTTCAAGTACATTTGCAGATTTGCACCACCATCCCTCCTCCCCTTTTTAACATCAACGCGCTTCCTTAAGTATAATCTGTTGTTGGGAATGAGGGTAAAAAATAAATAAAAGGAAGTGCAAACAAATGAAGGTACAATGGTTATCTCCCACTTGTTTTAGCAGTATAAAGTATCGCACAGGCGACTAAGACGCATCATTCTGTAATTCTACGAGTCTCACTATCGTTACTATGCCCGTTGGGGTATTCTACTAGTGTAGGCAAGGAAGGTCGTGTTGCTGAGAGACTGCCCTGTGTTACATTGAGATGGGTAGAGATGCCGTTGGTTTGTATACTTTGGTACTTTGGGGTTTGTTACCGAGTAGTGTTCTTTTATTTAAATACTTTCAGATTAATTTTTAAGATCAGAAGTGAAATAGTTTCCAAAACTATAATAATAATGAAGTCCTTTATTCCGATCTTATAACATTTAACATTAAAACTAAACATAAAAGAATCTACTAACTACAAAATGTTTCTTAGTTCGGCGTGCCTATTGACAAAGACCTCCTCCAATGATTTCCAATGTTGTCTATCTTGAGCAACCCTTCCCCAGTATGGTCCTGCTGTAAGTTTTATTTCGTCTTCCCACCTTGTGTGCTGCCTTCCTCGTCATCATTTAAGTATCATAAAATCTAAGTTTACGCGCTTTTTCTGCTGTTTTAGTAGATTTTAGCTGTTCTAATATATTTGACATAATAAAATTTATAATAATAAGAATGTCCTCCAGACTGAATTTCGGGCACGGCGATCAGTCTCAACGGAGATAGAGTGTATGCGCATGCACAGGTGCACTTTCTATTCCCTCAATCTCATAGTCAGATGGGACGGTAAACCGACACGACCGGAGAGAGATCAGGTGCACGACCAACAACCTTACGAGCTCTCCGAGGCACAGGTGTGGAACAACACCAAGTTCCTGCCGCTACGGACTGCTACTGCATGTTATTGACAGATAAACCCAAACTGATTTTCTGAATTTCTTTAACTGCTTTTCGCCCAACCTGGGATTCTATCACATGATCTGCAGTCGCATTTACGACCAGTAGACCAAGGCATTAAAAATTCATAAAATCTCACCAAAATACAAGGAAGAAGCGTTCAGTTTTGAATAAGACAATCCATACATTTGCTTTGAATTGCTCCGTGGTTTCTGGTGTGCACAGGGATGGTTTGGAATTCTTAATTTCCGTAATTACCACTAGGATTTTGTAAAAGTGTGTGCATATGCACTTTCTCCGCTAACATCTTTACCACGTAGAGCTTATCACACAGTGGGCTCTTGTACAAATGTCACCCACTTAATGGTTTCTTTACATTAATGTTAGTTCCAATGAGGGCATCCACGACTTTTTCTGTCACCAAGGCGGCGCCACTTTATAGTGAGGTAAAATATTTGACAGATTTCATAGCGGGGACGATAATTTCTTAGGAAAATGTAACCTTTGAAGGTTTCTTTCTGTATTATTAGTTATATTTTATATTAATTACATTAGAAATGAATACCAAACTATAAATATAACTAAAAGCCGATTATTTAAAAAAAATAGTTATAAAGTGTAAAAATTTTTTTTTTTTTTATAGGATAAGGGTGACAAACGAGCACACAGTCCACCTGATGGTAAGTGGTTGCTGCGGCCCATAGACATCTACATCTATCCTCGTTTGCGAATCAAAATGCAGATGCGTTGTCACCCGTGAGGACTAAGTTGGAATGCCTCATTTCCAGTAAAAAGGGCCTCCGGCCACCTGCACTCACCAAGCGAAACGCAGAGGTAAACCTCTACTTCACGCTGGTATTCTGTGAGGTCGTGGTACCACCCCGGTTCGAGCCGGCCCATCCGTGCGACAGCAAAAGCTACCGCGTGGCTCTACCACTGTTAAATCACTTACGCATTGTGTTGTGTATTAATATAATACTCTAGATAATGATAAACTATTATTTAAAACTAATTTCTCAATTAACTGACACTGTGTAACAAAAAACTTTACCTCAGTCACAACTAGCGACATCTGGTGAGCGGAGGATTATTAGCCCTCATTGCATCAGATCCAAGGTCAAACAATACTCAGACACTGTAAATCATTAAACATCTTTTAAATTAAATTAAACTAAAAAACGGACTTACAGTCCACCTGTTGGTAAGAGGCGACTTCAGGCCATGACCACCTGGCAACCAATTTCAAACAAAGAAGACTACAAACGTTGTCACCTATTAGGTGAGAGCCAGTTTGATTGTAGGCTGTGAGATGAACTGTCTCACACTCTGTAATTACACTGGATCTCTGTAACCTTCAAAATGGAATACAAGAGTACACGCATTACTCCCTGGTGGCAGAAATAAGTATGATAGTCCTACTCAGCTCAAACCGTGTAGAGGCCGTGTAAGAATATCTATCACCCCATATCATCCCGTAGTTGTCGTAAGAGGCAACAGAGAGAAACAAATCAGGAGATGGGCAGCAGCGTCTTCCTAATAACGACTAAAAATAAAAAAAAACTGCGCTTGTCAACCCGCTTGCCAAGCGTGGTAAGCGATGAACTTTAATAGGCTGTTACGGTAACGGTAACGGTACCTACTCAGAAGAATTTCTTGGCAGAAAAGGAACAACTAGTACGTCGCGGCACGCAAGTCTAGCGCTGAACGAAACGTGGAGGGGACGCGCCGAATTGAATTGCACGAATGCGACTGGAGAGAGACTGACGAGATACGCACGAGGCAATCAGCGCGATTTATTCGCAATAACGGTCACCGCTAGACTTTCATGCCGCTACTTATAACTATACTGGCTATCCACGTCATTTAAAGCACTACGAAATATTGAGTTATTAGTGTTTTACCAACCCAAACGGACTCTTGGGCAGAAAAAGAGTACAACCACTAAGTAATCATCATCAGCATCATCATCATTATCATTACAGCTTATTAAAAGTCCACTGCTAAACCTAAGCCTCCACTACAGATTGTGTCATTTACCAATTGGCGCGCATGCTCAGCGTGCCAATTATGGCAACATGTTGCTTTTAGGAAGAAACTGCAGCCCGTCTCCGGTCTTTGTCGGTGTCGCTTTTTACGACACTTTTCACTAAATGCATATGAAAGTATATATGGTACTAATAACAAAAATACAATTTTTAAAGTTTTTGTATGCCTGTCTGTCTGTCCGTCTGTCTGTCTGTTTGTTCCGGCTAATCTCTGAAACGGCTGGACAGATTTTGACCGGACTTTCACTGCCAGATAGCTGATGTTATATGAAGTAACTTAGGCTACTTTTACTTTAGAAAAAGAATTAGGGTTCCGCGCAAAAAAGGAAAACCCATCAAATCTAATCGTAATAAATTACACTTGGACAAAGTCGTGGGGAACAGCTAGTTCTGTAATAAAATTGAAGTGTCTATTTGTAATGTCAAAATAACAGCTTTTTACTAAATTCATATGAAATAATATAACGTACTTATAACAAAACATAATTTAAAAATTTTTGTCTGTCTGTTTGTTCCAGCTAATCTCCGAAATGGCTGAACCGATTTTCACGGGACTTTCACTGGCAGATAGCTGATGTTACAAGGAGTATCTTAGGCTAATTTTATTTTAGAATATGTATTAAGGTTCTGCGCAAAAAATTACAAAATTACACGCGGGCGCAGTCGCGGGGAACAGATAGTTAATTGTATAACCAATTAAGTTCTAATTCAAATCAAGTTGTGAAGTCAAAAAGGTACGCTAACATTCAACCTATATTACTGTCCTCTGTGACCTAAAATATCTAAGTGTTTTAAATAAGTAAATCTCACCATTACCGTTACGGTTATAGCCTATTAAAAGTCCACCGCTGTACACCGGCCTCCCCAAAGATTGCCATTGTTACCTGCCACGCCTGGCAGGCGTGTCGGCAACCACAGTTTTTTTTATTTTTGATGAGGAAAATACAACTGCTCCTGTTTTTTTATAGGATAGGGTGACAAACGAGGACAAAGTCCACCTGATGGTAAGTAGTTGCTGTGTATCCTCAATAAAGAATCAAAATGCAGATGCGTCGTCACCCGTGCGGACTAAGATGGAACGCCTCGTTTCCAGTAAAATGGATCTCCGCTTCTCTACACTCACTACACGAAACACAGCTGCGTTACGCTGCTATTGTACGCTGGTATTCTGTGAGAGCGTGGTCCTCACCCGGTCGAGCCGACCCATTCGTGCTACAACTATACCAGTAATATAGCTGCAGCATGGATCCACATATAAAGTAAATATTCTAACACCACTACTAAATGGTTAAAAGTCTCTCGAAACTCTCGACATAACCTTAATAATAACAGGTACCTATTTAAACGAACGAAATATTGGCTATTAAACTTTATTTCGTTTCCATTTTCTCGCACTAATTTCGTCTATAAGCAAATTACGTTCAAGAGCTCGCTGAAATAATGACGCTCCTTGGGGACCCGAGAGCGAGATTGTGACAGATTAAAGAATAATTCTTTGTTTTACGCATTAAGTTTGCGAAAACGGTAAATAACGTGCTAACGGTAGGACCCCGGGCGCCGGTACGGTCAACACATTAATTAATTCCATTTAATTTCTTAGGACTTTGTAATATCATCATAGATCAATAATCTATTTGATGATAAGAGATTACTGAAGATTTAATAATAACGTTAATTTCTTTAATTACCTTCTTTTACTAACAATTGAGTACTTTATGACTCTTTCTTTGTATCTACGACAAATTATGGACTACGTTGTCTGCAATAGGGAATTTATTATTATTGGAGTATTTATAAAGTATTCTCATCTGGTTGGGCTGAATAGATATATAAGATTAAATGATAAATATAAATAAATATATATTAAATATACTAACACAAACAAATAATACATAAATAAATAAAAGCCGAGGGTTAGGGTGAAAGGGAAAGGGAAAGAAACCGGCGGACTATGCGGGCGGTATCGAGGAGCACCGCCTTCTGCATTTGAGCTCGGAGCGGTCTGTCACGGAGTCCCAGTCGCATCAGATGACCTGATAGGCTTAATGGAATTATCCCGTTCGCAAAAACAACCACAGGAATAATTTCGGTCGGCAGAGCGTCGATTCTTCACATCTTCTGATGTAGAATCCTGGCTACTAGATTGTGCCTATGCAAGTACTCAGAGTTATAAAGCGCCGAACAACCGGAGATGATATGCCTAAGTGACTCACCGAAATGGCGACAAGCTTGACAGATATCGACGGAGCCATCCTTTAGGATGTATCTGCGATAGTTGTTGGTCTTAATAACCTGATCCTGTATTGCACAAACAAAATCCTTGGTTTCCTCGAAGAGGTCACCAAAACGTAGCCAGTGGAGGGAGGGAACTGTATCTACGAAAGGCTCATGAAGAGACTTGTAGAACCTCCCGTGGAGCTCCTTCTCCTTACAAACGGTCATCCAGTCGAAAATGCACTGTACTGCTGGCCCTGCAATTGCTCGTTTGCTCAGGATAGAAGGGTTAGCTCTTTGTCACACGAAATGACGTCCCTTTAGAATGGATCATCCGATTTCGTCAGGAATTAAGTACAGAGGCTGCACACTTCACGATTATGCATCGTGACAGCGCTTAAAATGCCGCGACCACCATGTGTACGCGGCAATTACAGTCTCATTAGTGTCAAAATACATAGCAGTTGCTTGGATCTTAGGATCTAAGACAATATACAATGTTCTTGGAACTGGTATGGAACTTGGCGACCCCTAACGCCGTTTGTAATGAACTTAACGTCCCTTTTCACAATTATGTTTGTTTAATCCTTTTATTAATCTAAACAAATGCATGCCCTGTAAAGATTTTTATTTTCTTTTTTTTTTGAAGTGCAAACTTCTTTAGCATCGTTGTGATTTGAAACTCAATGAAACGATAATGCGATACTAAAAAGAGACAAATATATAAATCTATAGGATAGGCCTACGAGAGAATGAGATAGAACCTATACTAATATTATAAATAATAAAGCGGTGGAAGAGGTTTTTTGTTTGTTTAAAGACGCTAATCTCTGGAACTACAAGTCCGATTTGATAAATTATTATTTTTACATATGACAACCAGATTTATTTAGTATTAGGCTACACCTCTCAGCTAGCCTTAAATATTAATTTTTGTTAAGCACGTCGAAAAAAAAACGCGTTCCCTAACTGCATTATCCGCGCGCGCTTGCGTAATGGTTAGTGATACACGTAAATACTATGTTATCCAAAAACTAAGATCTTTCCTCCATCTAAAAAAGTCTATGATACCATAGACCTATTTCTTATACATAAGCCAAAATAAGGTATTATACATAATTTTAAATAATAAAACAGACCGGTGCTTTGTTGCGGAGGTAAGGCAAACATGTCTAACGCTCTGTCCTGGTGCAAATGTTCCACTGGAAGTTAACAAACAAAAACAGTGAGATATTCCGTTGGTATGGAGAGTGTAGAAAGATTTGTTTCACAATTTCCACAGTGAGCAAGATCAGGCCCGCCTTCTAGTTGTTTCGACTAAGGAATCTAGTCACTAGTTACATGCTTTACCATTACGTAAAAGTAAAGTAAAGCTGCAGCCTATTTACCTCCCAATATGAGAGGGTTTTTTTAGTTTCAATGCGTGTTGGCGAACTTCACATGTCTTTGAAATATTTTTTTTCTCATTCCTCAGACATGTTGGTTTCCTCAAGATGTTTTCCTTCACCGCCGAGTACGTGGTAAATTACCATTAAGTAATTTCGGCAAATTTCTTGTTGGGGAAAGCTTGCGCATCGCCGTAGGAATCCGTCTAGGAGCGGCAATTTGTCAACCTCACCAGTGCCCCTGTGATAGTAGCGTCGACGAGTTTGGGCTTCACGGATATTAAAAGTGCAGGTCGGTTTTCCCATCACGGCTCTTTGAACGAAGTCATCCGAAGAGATCTTGCCTCTATAAATATTCCCTCGGTTTTAAAGCCTTGCGGGATATTTAGAGAAGATGGCAAGAAACCCGACGGTATGACCTTGGTTTCTTGGAAGAGAGGTAAAGCCCTTGTGTACTACCTGCGTAGATACTTTGGCGATCTCTCATCTCAAGGATACCTCGTTTAGAGCCGGGGTGAAATTAGAGGCAGCTGAATTAAGTAAGTGGCGAAAATATGAGTCTTTGAGAGATGATTACATATTTGTGCCATTTGCTGTAGTGACTATCGGTCTGTGGGGCCATGTACGGTGAAGTTCCTAAAGGAACTCCATCCGTGACTGGTCGTTACTGCTGGTGATAAGAGGGCTGGTTCTTTTCTCGTTCAAAGGCTAAGTCTATACTTAGCCTTTGAACATGGCTATCCATTCACCGAGGAAACGCAGCCAGCGTTCTTGACACGATGCAACGGGGACTGTATGACAATTTAAATTTTTAGTTTTGATTTTTCTTTAATATAGTTTTTTTATATTGTTTGTAACCTTTTAGTTAAATTTAATTTTATACTATACTAGCTGTTCCCCGCGACCTCGCCCGCGTGTAATTTAGGATTTTAGTTTTTTTGCAAAGAACCGTAATTATTTTTCTAAGATAAAAGTAGCCTAATTTACTCCTTACGACATCAGCTATCTACCAGTAAAAGTTCCGTCAAAATTGGTCCAGCCGTTTCGGAGATTTGCCGGAAGAAACAGACAGACAGACAAAAATTTAAAAAAGTGTATTTTTGTTATAAGTACCGTTTATACTTTCCTATGCATTTAGTGAAACACTGTAGTTTTGATATTTTAAACAGACACTTCAATTTTATTTATTTGTGACATATAACTGTTATTGCTGTGATATATCTAATTTTAAAGTGAAAACTTTTTCTGCACATTGTGTTGGGCACTTTTGGGATTGACGTTGTGTTGGCACAGAACTCGCGTAACCGTCACTATACATATTTATAATACTCGTAATCACTTAAATAAAAAAAGGTATTTATAATATTAATTGCTGCTTGACTAAAATAACATATATTCACAATAGTAGTGCAAAAAAGACCGCAACAAAACCTGGATGTTGTGGATGAACCTATACAAATAAATAAAATTGAAGTGTCTGTTTGTAATGTCAAAATTACAGCGTTTTACTAAATGTATATGAAAGTATAAACGGTACTAATAACAATAATACACTTTTTAAAACTTTTGTCTGTCTGTCTGTTTGTTTGTTCCGGCTAATCTCCGAAACGGCTGGACTGATTTTGACGGGACTTTCACTGGCAGATGCCTGATGTCATAAGGAGTAACTTTTAATCTTTGCATTTTTTTATCGTAAATTTGATATTATACATATATAAATAATGATTAACCGTGTGTGTAGTGAGATGAGATATAGCATCTTCCTAATAACAACAAGAAAAAAACTGCGGTTGCCAACCTGCTGCCAGGCGTGACAACTATGGCAAACCCACTTATGGAGCTTTCTATGGGGAGGCTTACGTTCTACAGTGGACATTGATAGGAAGTGATGTGAAAGAATGATGAGTCAATAATTGTTTTGCTAACCGTCCTTTCGTGCCGTGAGCCCTTGAGGGATTATCGAGTTCAATCGACGATACGACCCAAAGCAACCCGGAAGAGACCGAAGCGAGCTATACTGAACCAACCTCGTCCGTTGTATTTTGCAATGGGCTAGTTTTGGAAAGTAAAGATACATTAATTTTTCATCTTTATTTCTTTCATCATTAAGCTGATAATAAAAGTATATATATCTACATATAATATACATTTCCACTGTTTAAGCAACCGTATTCGATATTATAGCAAACTAAAAATAATTTGTATAACTGAACCGGTAAACATACTTATATATGATGAATGTTTAAAACATTTACTATATATTTTAAGAGATTTGTAAATAGTGTAGAAAAGTTCTTTTTATAACTATATACGGTGAAATCGATACCATCGCATCAAAACGCAGTGGTCTTTGTAATTTCCCGTTTCTGTAGAATAAGCTAAAATCTGTGACAAAACTATTCAACAATGTAAAATATTGGTCAATAAATTGCCACCATCGATCTCCGCCGGCGCCAATGAAATTGTTAATTCCAATTTTAAGTGCTGATTTACCACGAGATCGACGGCGAAGGGAAACATCGTGAGGAAACCTGCATATCTGAGAAGTAATATAAAAAATATGTCGAAGAAATATGAAGTTTGCCAAACCGCATTTGAGCAGCGTGGCGTACTACATTTGCTTGCCCTAAAACCGTCTCAGAAATAAGAGGCCCGTGCCCATCAGTGGGACATATATACGTCCGTAACCTTAACTTTTTTTAAATGGCTACTAGAGATGGTGTGATCTCTGGTAAAAATCATTAAAACAACGTACATTAATGTATTTATTGTTGAGCTCAAGGTCGCTCAACGAGCTATGGAGAAGGCTATGCTGGGAGTTTCTCTGCGTGATAAACTTAGAAATGAGGATATCCGCAATAGAACTTGTGGAAGGCTGTAATGATGATGATGATGATGATGTTATTGAAAATTGTGTATGCTTTTCCCACTGGTTCAGAAAAAAACCATTATCCTTTCCAGCGGGGCTCTTTTTCTACTGTCTTCAAAAAGGAAACGGTACTCAAATCGACTGTATGTTTTTTTATGTGTGTTACCTCAAAACTTTTTACTGGGTGAACCGATTTCGACGATTCTTTTTTTATTTGAAAGCTGGTGCTTCACATGTGGTCCCATATAAATTTGATCAAGGTGTGACCAATAGTTTTTGAGTTATTCTTAATAATTATATTGAAGTCGGTTGTACAAAATTTGAATTTTAAATTATTAATCATTACAACATAATAATATGTTATACAATTTGATAAAGCAACGTTTAGAAATAGCATGGTAGCGAACGCCTTCTTAAGTACGCAAGTAATCTGCGTTCGATCATCGGCTGTATAATGAAATAGGATGAAATTGAATGGGATGAAAATATTGTTGGAAACGAATATGTTTAAGGAATAAAATATTTTCAAGACACGTGAACGCATCAATATATGATAAACAAAATTATGAAAACATTTAAAAAGATCATGGTATCAATCACGTACTTTTAATATATGTGTATAATATAACCGTGGTAGAGCCACGCGGCAGCTTTTTCTGTCGCACGGATGGGCCGGCTCGAACCGGGGTGGTACCACGACCTCACAGAATACCAGCGTGAAGTAGAGGTTTACCTCTGCGTTTCGCTTGGTGAGTGCAGGTGGCCGGAGGCCCTTTTTACTGGAAATGAGGCATTCCATCCTAGTCCTCACGGGTGAAAACACATCTGCATTTTGATTTGTAATAGAGGATAGATGTAGATGTCTATGGGCCGCTGCAATCACTTACCATCAGGTGGACTGTGTGCTCGCTTTTCACCCTTATCCTATAAAAAAAATATAATAAGCTACTTATCCTTATAAAAAAATTGCTTAAATAAAATTTTAAACTTTTTAGATTAAAGTCAAAAGTTAAAGATACAGCCTATATACGTCCCACTCCTGGGTACAAGCCTCCTCTCATTTCTGAGAGGGTTTTAGGGCAAGGAAATGTTCGCCGCGCTGCCCGAATGCGTGCGTGCGTGCGTTTCATTTTGGGTACCGCCACATATGTATGGTTAGTAAAAAAACTAAAGAGCATGTGATCAAGCAATTTTCCCTTTTTTACGTATATCATAAGCAATGTCGTTACCAGCTTATAAATAGATTACTATTCGTCATGATCATAACTTAATTAATATTTTATCTTAGCGGTCAGCCACCGTAGAGTCTACTTTACCCGAGAATGCCTCGTGTAGAGGTGAAACACGTGTCATATTTTCGACAATTATGTGTCTGTCCTAGTGTTGTGATGTTGGGATTAGTGTTGACGGGGATAGTGCACGCAATTGAGGGCGTGAGGTGTTCTGCAAAACAGTTAAGGCACGTGAACATCTCCAACCGCTTCATACGAAGATGGCTACAGATCTGTTGTCACCTCTGAAGACTACGGTTGAATTCCTCACAGATTGTTATTATAATGGCTCTGTATATCTTTCAGACCGGAAAAAATAGTGGAAGCACTTCTACTTAGCGACAAAAATAGGTAAGAGAGTGCTATCAACCCGGACAGATTGCTAGGCATAAAAGGAGTCCTACCACCAAGGATCAAATATTATAATATTTTTATACATGTTAGAGCCATGTTGCAGCTATATTAGTAGTATAGTTGTAGCACGACTGGGTCGGCTCGACCGGGGAAGGACCACGCTCTCACAGAATACCAGCGTAAAATAGCAGCATAACGCTGCTGTGTTTCGTATGGCGAGTGTAGAGAACCGGAGACCCTTTTTACTAGAAACGAGGCATTCCATCTTAGGCCTCACGGGTGAAAACGCATCTGCATTTTGATACGTAATCGAGATTAGATGTCTATGGGCCACTGCAACCACTTACCATCAGGTGGACTGTGTGCTCGTTTGTCATCCTTATTCAATAAAAAATATATTTAATGTAGGAGATACCATTGAAGATTTATTCAGGGAAATCTATAATTGGCTGTTATAATTGTTTATGATTTATTATCATTGTATGTTAATAGAGCTGTTGGTTTTCTAAATAAATAAAACCAAATAAATAAAAATAAAACAATAAATGCAAGATAGCCAGTTGATAATGCCAGTTACTCTAATCTACAGAATCAGTAAGCCAATGATGGGCTGATATATTACGTTTTTACAACACAAAAGTTTCGGAAAATTTACAATTCTTGTCTATTCAAAAGTTTAAAAATTTCATCTAAGCAGTATCAAAAAAGTAAGTAATGTTTTGGAATATAGAATTGATAGTGAAACCCCTGGGGGGTGAATTAATAACTATCAAACTTTATCTGAATTAATAATTAATTAAATATCTGCTCAATATCTAAAACTGTAAACTAATGATGCTCAATTTCTCCCTGATTCTTCATAGGACTACTAAGTTCAAAATAATAAATATAAAAACTAATACTTAATCCATATTAAATATGTATACATACATATATATATATATAAATTTTCACTGTCAAAAGCTACGTATATTTATCTTATTTTATATTCTTATTTGGAGGCCAATTCTGGCTTACAAATTTCACCAAAAAGATCAGAAAATATATAAGAGAGTTGTTATAATAATAATTTTTTGATTTCAGACATAATACTAATTAAGAAAGGAAAATATTTCTGCTGCGCCGTTGACAACTGTCAAAGCGAACGACTACATACAATTTTTATCAATATGGAATAAATCCAGGGAAGTAATGTGATAATATTTCATTTATAGAGTAAAGTGCTTTTATTTAGGCCGTAATTGATTGTTTCAGGGAAAGATGCGGAGTACAGCACATTTCAAGTTACTATGAATATGTATTATAAAGACTTTTGAGTGTTGTAGAGATCTGTATAGATTTTTTAATGAATATCTCTGCTCCGCTACATTCACAGCCGGATTTCCTACAGTGTCAAAATTGTGCTGACGGTAGGCTGTTTAAAGGTAAAAGGGGATTAAATATACATATTAAACGATGTCATAGTAAAAGTATTTCGGCTTCACAGCCTGCCGTAGAAATTCATAACTCTATTAGCAATTCCTCTAATGACACAAATTTTTTCCTTTTTTCGGAGCAAATTTACAATTATTATCGTAATGTACCAGTGGTTAAAAGAATTCCTAGAGGTGCGAGGATGCAGCTTGCTAAAGCATTGTTATGCACTATTCAAAATTGTTTCACTAATAGTGAAAATAGTTGGCAAAAATTATTTACTTTCGCGTATTCCCATTTTCATTTTGATAAAACAATAAATAAATCAATTACGTCTCAACTAAAAGAGACATCTTTTCAAAATTTAGATTACCCAATTAATACTCATTTATCTCGACCACGTCCTAAATTTGATTTTTAAAAAGTAGTTGAGTCGAGAGTAATGGATGGCGACTTAAAAAATGCATCCCGTATTTTATACTCCGATGACATCCTGGCTCCTCGTAACGTCGAAACTCTTAAAAGCCATCGTCAAAAGCATCCTTCGGTCAAACCTTCTCAGGGTTTACCGCTGCCTCCCAAGACTTCTATGCAACCTTTACAAGTTTCGGAAAAAGACACTTTAGAAGCAATTATGTCATTTTGTAGCTCTTGTAAGCGCTTCTGCCGGTGACGCCGGCGGAGTACTTCTTAAAGACATTACAAAATTATGTAACTTTATGCTTTCTGGTAATGTTAATCCAAATTTCATTCCATTATTATATGGGGCAAGATTATGTGCATTCAAAAAAAAAGGATAACGGTATCCGTCCTATTGCCGTTGGTTCCACATTTCGACGCTTAACTTCAAAATTAGCTTGCAGGCACATAATCTCTAACCTTAAGACCAAATTTCAGCCTACTCAACTAGGTTTTGGCACTAGAGGTGGCTGTGAGGCGGCGGTACATTCAGTGCGTACATTTTTAACAAACTCTGACGCAGTTGTTCTTGTGAAGGTTGACCTAAGGAATGCTTTTAACTCTATCGATAGGGTAACCTTGCTGAAAGAAGTGGCTAATAATACCCCCGAAATTTATCATTACGTTTGGCAATGTTATAGTCAAAATACTAACTTGTTTTACGAAAACCATGTTATCGATTCTGCTGTCGGTGTTCAGCAGGGTGACCCACTGGGTCCAGCACTTTTCAGTTTGGGAATTCAACCAATTATTTCGAATTTGAAATCCAAGCTGAATGTCTGGTACCTAGACGACGGTACACTGGGAGGTAGAGAAGATGACGTCCTCAGTGATCTTACTCATATTTTTCAAAATTTTAAAAATATTGGTCTTGAATCAAATAGCAATAAATGTGAAATATTTTTTTCCAATAATTTATCTACTTCTCATAGAGACACTTTAATTCAAAATTTTAATCACATTTGTCCAGGAATAAAAACTGTCAGTACGGAATCACTATACCTGCTAGGTGCCCCGTTGTTTTTCGATAGTATTAAACCTGTTTTAAAAACAAAATTTGATCAGTTTTTAAACCACGTTGATAAATTGTATAAATTAACCCTCACATAGCTCTTACTATTTTAAAATATTGTCTCCTTGTACCTAGATTTACATACTTACTTCGCTCGAGTCCAGTCTGGAAATGTTCGGATATTTTAAAAGATATTGATAATAATCTTAAAATAGCTATAAAAAAATTCTAAATTTAACTTTAAATACAACAGCCTGGACTCAAGCTACTTTACCTATAAAATTTGGTGGCATTGGTGTGAGAAATCTTTCTAGCGTTGCATTGCCTGCTTTCCTTGCTTCCGTGCATAGTGTCAGTGACTTATGTAAAATAATTTTAAATATTACAGTAGACCTATGCTTTGCTACGGAGGCGGGGCAGACATGGCAAACGCTCTGTCCTGGTGAAAATTTTCCACTGGAAATTAACCAACAAAAACAGTGGGATATTCCGTTGGTACAGGGCGTGCAGAAGGATTTGTTTCATAATTTCCATAGTGACCAAGATAAGGCACGCCTTCTAGCTGTTTCGACTAAGGAATCTAGTCACTGGTTACACGCTTTACCATCAAGTAATCTAGGTACATTACTTGATGCGGAAAGCTTACGCATTTCTGTAGGAATCCGACTAGGAGCGGCGATTTGTCAACCCCATCAGTGTCCCTGTGGTAGCAGCGTCGACAAGTTTGGGCTCCACGGACTTTCATGTAAGAAAAGCGCTGGTAGATATTCACGACAAAGTTCTTTGAACGATGTCATCCGAAGGGCTCTTGTCTCTATAAATGTTCCATCGGTTTTAGAGCCTTGTGGAATATTTAGAGACGATGGCAGAGGACCCGACGGTATGACATTGGTCCCTTGGGAGAGAGGTAAAGCCCTAGTGTGGGATGCTACTTGCGTAGACACTCTGGCGGTCTCTCATCTCAGGGCTACCTCGTTTAGAGCCGGGGCGGCATCAGAGGCAGCTGAACTAAGTGGCGCAAATTTGAGTCTCTGAGAGATGACTACATATTTGTACCATTTGCTGTAGAGACTATCGGTCCGTGGGGTCCACGTGCGGTGGAGTTCCTAAAGGAACTCCATCCGCGGCTGGTCGTTGCTGCTGGTGATAAGAGGGCTGGTTCTTTTCTCGCTCAAAGGCTAAGTATAGCAATTCAGCGGGGAAACGCAACCAGCGTTCTTGGCACGATACCGCGGGGAGCAGGGCTGTATGATAATTAAGTTACTAGTTTTAGTTTTTTTTAATTATAGTTGTTAATATTGTATATAATAAAATGATATAAATCGTTATATATATATATATATATATATATATATATATTTCATTGTCGTACCCTTATATTAGATACGTTGATTATTAAGTAGTTATTTTATTTAATTTCTGTTAAAATATAATAAACTAAATCACAATGTACAGACAGCGACATCTAGTCATTAAAATAGTGAACACTTCCTAAAAAGTCAACCGGCCGAATTCTTTAAAATAACACTTGCTCCACGCGTCAACACAAGGGTCAAAATGTACAAAACACGTCTGTTCT
The DNA here is from genome assembly GCA_033319125.1 of Parnassius glacialis. NCBI lineage: Eukaryota > Metazoa > Arthropoda > Insecta > Lepidoptera > Papilionidae > Parnassius > Parnassius glacialis. Next base: position 46,108,649 of record JAVANC010000027.1, on the reverse strand, counting down.
GAGAAAACAGTCGCACACCGGAACGGGCTTTCTCTCGTTAACGTCAGGATTCGAACCGCGACCCCGCTCTAACCAAAATTTATTCGAGACGACATATCAACAGTGTTTACAGCACGATATTTTAGTCCACATGTTTTTCTTTACGTGATACATGTCTGCTCCAGAAAATATGTTGATTACAATAGCTTTTTCTTTTTAAAATTAAAATTAAAAATACGCCCATATACGTCCCACGTCTGGGTACAGACCTCATCCTGTTTTTGAGACTGGCTTTTGAGTAGGAGACGCATTTAGGCAGCGCGGCGAATATCTTGTTCGTCGTCTCCTTGTACACCGCATGCCCCAATGCGTGGTTACGAAGTTTACATGTCATGATCTTATTCTATTATTACAGCCTATAAAGATACACTGATGAACATAGGCCCTGCCTAAAGATTTAGGTACATCATAGGGAGGATATTCGCCATATTTGCTAAGCCAGGCAGGCGGATTTGTAGCCGCAGTTTTTTTTTCTTTAGTCGTTATAAAGAAGACGGTGCTGTCCATCTCCTGGTGTGTTTCACTTTATCGCTTCTTACGAGACCCACGGGACGATGTGTAAATATTCTTACACCGCCACCAAACGCACAGTGTTCTAAATAGTGTTGAAATTTTGTTCCAAGAAATGTGGAAAATTGGTTACATAATTGAACTCAAAAAAACATAATGAATCATTTGAAAGTCGACGATAACACGAAAGTCAAATGATCAATGACACGTACTTAACACGTTTATACATCACTATATAAATACAAACAATATATATGTGCATATGAATAAAGTTGAAGCGTCTGTCTGTAATATCGAAATAACTTTTTTTTATAGGATAAGGGTGAGAAACGAGCACACAGTCCACCTGATGGTAAGTGGATGCTGTGGCCCATAGACATCTACTTCGATTACGAATCAAAATGCAGATGCGTTGTCACCCGTGAGGACTAAGATGGAATGCCTCGTTTCCATTAAAAAGGGTCTCCGGTTCTCTACATTCACTATACGAAACACAGCAGCGTTGAACTGCTATTTCACGCTGGTATTCTGTGAGAGCGTGGTCCTTCCCCTGTCGAGCCGACCCATTCGTGCTACAACCATAATATAGCTGCAGCATGGCTCTACCACTTATAAAAACCTACATTGAGTCTTTGAGCCGAGGGGGTTGTATACCATTTAGACATAAATAACTTTTTTTTACATTTTTCTCTGTCGGTTTGTCCGAGCTAAACTTCGGAATGTTAGCTATTCCGAAACAATTGTAATGAAATTTCACGAATAGATGGAAAGCAATGCCAGGAGTGATCTAAAGTAAAGTAAAGTTGCAGCCTATTTACGTCCCACTGCTGGACACAGGCCTCCTCTCATTTCTGAGGGGGTTTTAAGGCAAGAAAATGTCCGCCGCGCTGCCCCAATGCGTGTTGGCGAACTTCACATGTCTTTAAAATATTTTTTTTTCTCAGACATGCAGGTTTCCTCACGATGTTTTCCTTCACCGCCGAGCACGTGGTACATCAGCACTTAAAATTGCAATTAACAATTTCATTGGTGCCGACGGGGATCGAACCCGGGTCGCCCGAGTACTGTGAAGCTTACAGCGAGCGCTAACCATCTGAGCTACCCCGGCTCTAGGAGTGATCTAGGCACATTTTATCCGAAAATCATTAAGGTTATTGTTTTGTTAAAAAAAAAACGAAACATTTATACAATATATGTTCTTTAATTACCAGAAATCTAAATAACAGCGACAGACGGAAACTAAAACAGGAAATGGGCAGCAGCATCTTTCTGATAACAACATAAAATGGCAAAAAAACCTACGGTTGCCAAACAGCTTGCTAAGCCTAGCCACTATGGCAAAATCCCCCAATATGAAGCAATCTAAGGAGGAGGCCTTTGTTCAGCAGTGGCTTTTTATAGGTTGTAATGGTAATAGTAATGGTCCAGGCGAAGTTGAGGCGGGTTACTAGTCAATATTATTACCGTACACGCCGACAACAAATAGCGATTCTCGGAACATTTTTCCATAGGCGCTTTCCAAACCTGAATCACCGTTAGTTCTCGAACAAACGCGAAGTAACAAAGATGCTGCGAAACCACAAACAGTTGTATCGATCGGTAAACAGCAAGAATAACCTATTAATATGCGAATAAGGTAAAAAATTGAATGGCAATTAAGTTTTTTTACACTGAATCAAGTTAGTATTATATTCGGGTTGCGGTCTCAGCAAGACAATGCTGCAAATGACTGTTGTAACACAAGACAGCTCCGTGGTGTATGGAATTCAGTTACAATGATAAATATAAATAACACCGTCCCATTTTTGCGGTATTGTTACGGAAATTTTTCTCGTCTAAACAAAACAAGAAAGAAAGATATTTTTATTAAAACTTTTAACATTGGCTACAAAGAATTCAGCCAAAAGAATTTATCAAACGCTGTGATACATTTTACAAAATAAACATAAGCTAAAAATTTCTTTACAATATATTGATGTGTCACATTGCATTTAAAATGTTGAAATGTTTTTACTTTCCATGATTATCTAGATAGGTTTCATTCTATTATATTTTTTTCTACAGCTGAGCAAAGCATTAATTTCTTTGGCACTGACTGAGATCGAACCCGGGTTGTCCAAGTTTTAAGACGAGTGCGTAGCCTCTGAGCTACCACAGTTCTATTCGCATATTATTTCTATAGCAAAGTTTCGTTCTATAACAAAGTTTCGTAAATTATGAACAGTACCTACCTACATCAAAGTATTTCTTATGTCATAACATGATATGAATGCCTTCGTTTTAACGTAGCAAAGAAGACAATCGTTAGTGGGCATCGATATGTATATGTATTACGCACTAGATTTCGCATTGCGAACACTGACTATGCTCAACTGAACTGTACTGCAATCCGTACACTAAATAAATATTGAGTAAATTGAAGATTTGTGAATTCCATAAGATAAGATAATTATTATTACATTTTATTTAGAAATATGTTTGTTTAGATTGAAATAAGAGTATTTTATATTCAATTCTTATATATATTTTATATTAGTATTTTATATTAAATTCTTATATTTATTTTATATTAATATCTTATTTCATATTAAAGTCTTCGCGCATGCGCGACTCTACTATCTCCCGCGCATGCGCGAATACATAGAGTAGCGCACACTTTTTGTTTAGAATAGCTTCTCTAGTACGTAAAACATATAACTCAATGTTTGCGCGCCCATTAGAAACTTTATCGTAACTTAATTTTATTACACATAAAAAAGATACCAATTTATTATAATAATCAGCCTAAAGATTTTATGAAAATGTAACCGAAATCATGAAATCAGAAAAAAAAGTTCTTTTGATATTCGTGAATTCTCTAATGTAATATGAAAAAAATGCATTTAAAGACGAACGAACTATTAAAAAAATTCCATCAACCTTAAAGTACCTATAAATGCTGAATGTACTTACAAATTTCTTTTATACTATTAATTATTGACCAGTGCACTATTTTAACTTATAATACCGGTGAAAACTGTTAGACAATCGCTTTTAGTTTGTTTATAGGTTGTTGTGATATTCATATTTTAATTATTAACTTCTCAGTATTCCTGTTACATACGGTAAAACTAATATTACTATCGTAATCTATTGGTTATAAGGAACAAATCGACATGTGTTTCATTAAGTTACGCCTGGCTACGGCGGTGGGCCCATTCTCAATACAAAAAGAAATTGTCTCCTTTCCACTGCTAATATTGACTGCTAGATTGCTTCATAGGGGGATATTTGTCAAAGTTGAAGCTTGTTGCTGCTTGAGGCTTGGTGGAGTCAACTACTACTAATGAACTTTTTCTTTTTCCACATCAGGGACGTTGTATCTTTTCAGACATAATCTTCTCCGTGATTGGAGGCCTGTACCCAGTACCCAGTAGAGGGACACAATATATAACTTTACTTTCTTCTAAATCGTAAGGCACTTACCCTAAAATGCCATTAAGGTGGCCACCCAAGCGCAGGGCGTACATACACGGCGTTGGCTCACTTCTGATGATTTATTAACATGTTGCGAGATCGTCGCCACCACCCACCGTGTGATAGATTTTCCGAAAAAATATACCACATTTTGTTCTTATTTTTCATTTATATTTTCTACCGACTTCAAACAGGAGGAGGTACTCAATTTGACTGTATGTTGTTTTTTATGTGTCTTACCTCATAACTTCATTCTGGGTGAACCGATTTCGATGATTCTTTTTTATTTGAAAGCTGGTGCTTCACATGTGGTTCCGTACAAATTTGATCAAGGTCTAACCAATAGTTTTTGAGTTATTCTTAATCATTTATATTGAAGTCGGTTGTACAAAATTTTTAATTTTAAACTATAATTTCTCAATAGTTAACGATTATTTATGTTTACGCGAACACATTTACACATTTAAATAAAACTACTTTTTAAAGATTTTATTGCGTAACCACCTCACAGCAGTCCCGTCCATAGAAATATTATTATATCAACAATAATCTGCATTTTAATTCGCATATATGTAGATGTCTATGGGCCACAGCAAACACTTACCATCATGTGGACTGTGTACTCGCTTATCACCCTTATCCTATTAAAAAAAAATCTATGGTCCTGCTCGTGACCAGCACTGTAAAGTGCTCGAAACGTCGAGAATAGTAAATAAGTTATTATGCACGAAAAAATCCTTTAAAAAGTAGTTTTATTCTCAACAATAGTTTATTACAGCTACTAATGTCAACTGTTAACATAGGCCTTTGCCATAGATTGCCTCATAGAGGGGATGTTTGCTATAGTTGCCACGCTGGGCAAGCGGGTTGGCAGGGGGTTATTAGGAAAGACGCTGCTTCCCATCTCCTGATTTATTTCCCTCTGTCGCCTCTTATCAAACCCACGGGATGATATGGGGTGATAGATTACTTTACGCCGTCACCGTCATATTATCAAACAGTGAACTTACATGCCCTCAAATAATGAATACCTAATTTTTCGTCATATTTGATTCATGCAATCAAAATACAGCGAATATAATTTCTATTACACAAATTGAATAAATAAATAGCGATAAACGCGCACATAAAATGAATTTAAACTCGAAAGAACACACTAAATTCGGGCATGTGTCCTAACTTACAATGATACGGCCACAAAAAGACGCCCACACCCATACAAACATCTATAAATAGGCTATAAGCGATTTCGAACACTATAGGTACTCTAAAATGTACTTTCCAGCGAACCGGCTTGCACACACGCACCGAACGAACGCACACACATGCAGATCTCCACTAACAAACGCGGCTGCGGGCACAAGTACGTCGGAAGGGCAAAGGGAAATTTGGCAATAATTTGTGGTGTAAAGTCGATACGGCAAAATACTGTGCAACCTTTAGCACTTGAATAATTTTAAACCTTAGAAAAAATATGTGCTATCAATTCAGTTAGTGACAGTACTTATAATTAACTATAGTTATTACTTACTAATGATTAAAGAATTTGCTAATTTTAGGGTCTAGTTTCTTAAAACTTCGACCAAGTTTTTTGTTTAATTTGTCACTCAAAGTAAAATTCGAATTTTCGTACTTAAAAATATACAAATATTAAGATTATAAAGATGATTATTTAACACAACTACATACATCTATACATACATATAAATATAAAATTGAAGTGTATGTCTGTAATATACAAACAAAGGACTTCTATTAAGCTCAGGGGGTTGTTTGCATGCTATTAAGATATAAACAACCATTTTTTTTTAATTTTTGTCTTTCTGAATCGATTCTGATGAAATTTACGAACCGATAGAAAACAATGCCAAGAGGTATCGAAGCTATACTAAATCCAAAAAACTTTAAAATGTGTGTAATTAACCAAAAACGATAAAATAAGTCTTAAATCTAAATAACGTCACATTTTTGACGGTTCCGTGGCGCAGTGGCTTAGCAATGAGTTGCAGCGCTAAGGCCCGCGGGTTCGAATCCCACACGGAACAAATATTTGTATGGTCTACAAATAATTGTTCCGGGTCTGGATGTTTGTCCTTGTGAAATTTATGTATGTAAACTGCCCCCACGGTACAGGAGAAAATCTTAGTGTGGAGGTAACGTGTTTATAAACATTCAAAAAAACATTGAAAAGATCCTACCGAGGCGAATCCGGGTGCTAGTATAATATAAAATAACTTTCTGTGTAAGTTCTTACTTTACTTATTATGATTATTACTTCAACGAAATTCTTGACTTTTATAAAAGAACTACATCTACAATCTAATATAAATGTTTAATGTTAATCTTTATCATATATTTTTAATGTTTTAACATAAATTATCATTAAAGACAAATATTTAGTATTATTACATTAGTATTTTTATATGTCGGTATCGATCATTCATTAAATTTAGCAAAAATAGTGTATGTATATATATAAATAACATTGTTATGTTAACCTTAATGTTCATTTTATCATATTTAAACAATGAGAAATACCATTGGATATAGACCTTTCTTATGAAAGGGAGATTTTACCGCAATCGTTGCAGGTGTTATGTAAAAAAACATATTAAAATAATAATGGTATTCCTATTTCATATACTTATCAGTTATTTAAAAAAAATTGAAGTGATAAACGATGATTTAGACCACCTAATGACAAACAGCTACTGCAGTTAATGGACATCTGCAATCAACTTTAAACAAAGAAGGCTCTCTGAGGATTTAGATGGAATGCCTCATACAGCCTGTGATAAAATTTGTTACTTTTGGTCATTTACTACTCGGCACTTTGTATGAGGTGTTACACAATTTTTTGTCATAAAACCCTAGTGAAAGAATTACATTATAGTACATTTACTTGAACTGATATAATATAAATATAATCAGTCAATTTTGTGAAATATTAAAGTAAAATTTCTCAAATTTTCTCATTAAAAGCAGAAAGCTGGTGGAAATATACTCACGTTACTTATTGAATTATACAAAACGTCGGCAAGCACCTATTAAATTATGCTGAGATGTCTCAAAGCGACCTAGTTACACCATTTTCATCTCAATCCCTTGAGAAATCGCCCGAGTTTACATCATACGTGCTTTTTATTTGGTTGCAAATTATTCTCTAGTAATTAAGATGTTTTATTTGTGAATTTATAGTAAGTTTATTACTAGAGATCATCCAGTTTGCAATCTCGTAGCTGAATAAGATAATTTATTTCCTTATTTTGTGTCATGGAAATCGTAAAATATGACTAACAACTATGGAATATGCTAAAAAGATCTTATGGACTGGAAGCCATAAATACGATGGTTATACCGATATCTATGGAGCATAGCCAGACGTAAAATATCCAGACAGGCATTAGGAATCAGTGTCAAAGGTGCGAAATATCTGGTACTGGGAATGTCAACTCGCCTGCCAAGCTTGACGATCAAGGCAATACTCTCTGCGAGAGTCCCACGTCTAGAAGCGTACTTGTTCGGGCTTATTATGATGAACCAGTAAGATTTTTTTTATAGGAGAGGAGGCAAACGAGTATGTGGCTCACCCGATGGTAAGTAACTACCGCCGCCCATGAATAACTGCAACACCAGGGAAGGAATTGCAGATGCGTTGCCGGCCTTTTAAAAAGGAGTACGCTCTTTTCTTGTAGGTCCCTAAGTCGTATCGATCCGGAAAAATCGCTGATGGTAATCGATTCCACAAGAAAGTCGTGCGAGGAAGAAGACATCTTCTAAATCGCACAGTGGTGGACCGCCAATCATCCAGATGGTAAGGATGGTATCGGGAGTTCTGCCACGATGTGCGTTCGTGAAATTTGGAGGCTGGGATTAATCCGGACAATTCCTCAGAGCACTCCCCATGGTAGATGCGAAAGAAAATGCAAAGGGATGCAATATCTCTTCGCAGTGCCAATGAATCGAGTCAAGTTATCAAATGCTGGCGTTAGAATTATTAGAATCCTGTTTACGTTACAAAATAATATAATATTTTTCAATGCGTAAATAATATAAAATCATCATCAACATCATCGTGATCATCATCATTACAGCTCATCAAAAGTCCATGGCCAAACATAGGCCTCCCCTAAGGAGTGCCACAAACATGGTTCTGAGCCACCTGCATTCATCGACTTTCTACATCTCTTATTAAGTCATCACTCCATCGGAGCCACTCGAGAATCTTTCTTACTAATGAGGGCTAAAAATCTTCCACTCACCAGATGTCGCTAGTTGTGACTGAGGTAAAGATTTTTGGTACACAGTATCAGTTAATTGAGAAATTCAAACAAAGATGGCTACAGATACCTATTGTGACCTATGAGGACTAAGATGAAATGCCTCATAGCCTGTAATTGTACTCTACAGTCTCTCTATACTGTTCTAGTCTGAAAAACGGATACACATCAGTGCAAGCCCACCAAGAAAATTTGCCTAAAAATTCTCGACATTTCAGATGATTTACGGTAACCTTTGTCATGTGGGGACTGAGGTGTTAATTTGAAATTCTGATATCATAGTTAGCACAGGTTGCACTCAATCTTATAAATACTAATTATTGATCTGATCTGCGTAGAGTAGAATAGAGAACCGGAGAGTATTTTTACTGGAAACGAGGCATTCGATGTCAGTCCTCAGGGGTGACAACACATTTGCATTGTGATCTTTAATGAGGGCTAATAATCTTCCACTCACCAGATGTCGATAGTTGTGACTGAGGTAAAGTTATTTGTTACACAGTGTCAGTTAATTAAGAAATTAGTTTTAAATAATAGTTTATCATTATCTAGAGTATTATATTAATACACTACATAATGCGTCAGTGATTTTATTTTTATTTTTTTTGCACTTTATAACTCTTTTTTTTAATCGGCTTTTAGTAATATTTATAGTTTAGTTTATTCATTTCTAATGTAATGAATATAAAATATAACTAATAATACAGAAAGAAACCTTAAAGATTAAATTTTTCTAAGAAATTATCGTTCCCGTTATGAAATCTGTCAAATATTTTACCTCACTGTAAAGTGGCGCCGCCCTGGTGGCAGAAAAATTCGTGGATGCCCTCATTCGTTGTCAGTTCTTCGTGCTATATGATCATTGCCACTTCGGCTTACGGATCCAGTTACGGTTATTATGGATTTAATGTGGATATCCTCTCTAATAATATAATATACATAAAAATCTTATTTAATAATAAATTATATAACATAAAAAAATTGTTTTTGCTTACGCAGCGATAATGTGCATATGCATATTGAACAAAAAAAATAAGTATGAACTAGATGTAAAAACATAATAGATTCTAGTGACCTGCATCTGTAGTTCTACGATTACATAACTAAATTATACAATAATATTAGGGTGTTTATATTAAGGGGTACATATACAAGCAAAAATATAAATAATATATTTGGAAAATCCAAAAGTGCGTACCTCGAACGCTTATGTAATGTTTTGAATAATCAATTTACTTTTATTAATTAACGAAACACGTATTTAGTTTGACTACAAAGAAATTATTTCAGTTTAATTAATACGATTTTATTTGACTGCTTGATACCGGTGATTCGTATTATGTGACCGAAAAAAAATTTGATAATTTAAAAAAATCATTCAAGTTTTTAAGGTAGTGAAATTCAAAAAGCTTCCTAAGGATTCTAAATCTAAAAGTAATAAGCAAAATCAAAGTGATAAGTTCAGTTTTTCGAAAGATAGAATAGAATAGAATTTTTTTTTATTCAATATTGATTATTACATAATAATACATAATACTTATTGAAAGTAATTTTTTATTTACCACCATATTTTGTTCACATCCTTACCGACCAACTGACGTCCAAGTGAAATTAATTTGACTAGATTTTTTTATAATAATCGAAATAAATAATATTATAATTACGTTAGAAGTATTAATTGAAATCTCCTCTTGCTATTGGTGTACTTTTTGATTATATAAGTGCAAAACAAATCTGGTGATTTGAATTGAGTGGATCGCGATTATTTGATTTGGTGACATTAGATCACTACATCTCCGCTTCGCGTTCGATGTGTGCAATAAAACTAAATAAAAGTGTGCACTCTCTTAAAGCGTATTAGTTATTCGGCGCTCAAATGAAAAAGTGACTATGTAGTAGTAAAGCTGTATGTGTGTGTATGTGCATGCAGTGTGCGTAAGCGCTGTAGGCAATCATTATTTGTAAGTACTAGAGGATAGGGAGGACTGTACATATAGATTTTGGGTGTACAGTGCCGAAATTGTGAGTGGTTTAAATTATAACAAACTTTTAAATAAAACTAATTTTACGGATTCTATCGCGTATATTAACTTATTTTTATCTTCCCGACGTTTCGGGTGCTTTCCAGCACCCGTGGTCACGGGGGACTGAGGTGTTTGACGTCCTGCTGTCATAGTTAGCCCGGCTACCTTCAGTTTTTTAATATTAATTTTTGGTTCGATTTACGCAGAATGAGCTTACAGTATCTTGAGGTCTAGCAGTGGTATACTTGGGTTTGGATTTGATTTTATTAATTATGGGATCCCAAGCAGATGGCAAACGTCGGGAAGATAAAAATAAGTTAATATACGCGATAGAATCCGTAAAATTAGTTTTATTTAAATGTGTAGTGTTCGCGTAAATATAAGAAATCATTATATAACAAACTTCTTAAAATAAAATTATTAATTTAGATATATTTAAGTTGAATGTTTTTCACATATTCTAGTATTATCTTGTGTAAATGAAAACAAAAAATTGTTTAAGTTTACTAAGATTCGTATAGCACGAGACTTTAGGAATCACGGACCTGAAAAAACTAAAGTAATTTATGTCAATTTACCTAAAAATGGGTTAGAAAGTTTTTGTCAATCTGTTCCTCTAAAACTCTTTCTTTCCTAATTTTTAACTGCATTTTTATTTTTGTACCAGGACTTGTGTATTTCTTTTAATTTTTTTTTCTTTAAAGATAGTTTAGTTAGTTAGATTTAGTACTTGCAAAATTATTTCTGTTATCGTACCTACATTAATTTTCTTCTTTGCTTCCACAAAACACTTAAACCCTAATAGATGAATTAAAATAAAAGCAAATGCGCTTAATGAGACAATTTAAGGCTGGACTACTCAGCGTTAGGAAAAGTTTGTCAGATCGTAGTTGCAGGTCTGGATAATTATTCGATTAAATTACAAGAAGAAATCGAGTTTATTCTACTTCTTAATCTGTACTGAATTTTAATGTATACTCATTTAGGATACTACAAAAAGCTTTCCTTTATAAGATAACGGTGACAAACGAGCACACAGTCAAGTAAGTGAAAATTCAAATGCGTCAGCCGCGCCACCTGTGAAGACTAAGATGTAATGCCTGGTTTGGAGTAAGAAGGGTCTCCGGTTCTCTACACTCACCATACGAAACACAGCAGCGTTATGCTGCTATTTTACGCTGGACTTCTGTAAGAGCATTGTCCTCCCCCGGTCGAGCCGACCCATTTGTGCTACAACTATACCAGTAATATAGCTACAGCGTGGCTCTACCACGTATAAAAATATCCCTTATAATAAACGTGCTTGGCAAGGAAGGAAAACACAATGAGGACACCTACATAACTAAATGCCGCATTTCGGCAGTACGAATGAATCTTACGACCTCCAAAACCCTCTCAGAAATGACATTAAGCTTATGCTCAGCAGGAGAACGTATTATGTAGACTGTTATTTTATATTTCATTTTTAATAGTTATTGTCACCTTAAGCGCTACTTTTGATCACTTGGATTGTACGTTAGAAATAATGTAGGTTGATAAAATAATCTACCACACTTTTTCAAAATCAATGATGATCTAACTTCAGTGATTTTTTGTGTACTTAATTGGCTATTTTGTTACCTTTAAAAGAATTATGTATTAATAAACAATAGCAACGCGACGGATCGAAATCCGATTACTTAATTAATACCAACATTATTTTTTTTTTGGAAAAATTCTGTGCGTAGTAACACTTTTATTTACCTACCTTAACACAACACACAGAAATATCATATATATAATTCTGCACATCATCGTAAATTTTCACGCCCCTTATTTGATAGTAAATATCAAAAAATTACATTCTGGACTATTCATTTATCACTATATAAAAAGACAAGTCCCTATTCACACACTTACGCACTCTTTAAATCTTCCACACCTAGCGCAAACATTTGGACCAAGAAAGATAAAAATTTGCATAGGTGCCCTTTTTAATGTAGACAAGGAACCAGGAAAGATTCCGAAATCCCCGCGGGATCGGGATTAACCTCATCAATTACTTCACGGTACAATCATACAAACGACGTTATAAAAATAATTTTGCGTGACTGGGGACAATATTAACAATCATTTGAACCAAAATCATCACGCTCAGTTCTTTAAACTTTATTACAAAGAAAAATTACTTTTACAGAATCCAAGCACTTCCATGCAAGAACAAAACCGCCGAAAATCAGCCGGAGCGGCCCAAGCGCATAGGTCAAGCACACTCACCCATCCCCCTTTCTCCAATACGCAAGAAAGAGACAGAAGCAGATGCTCTCTAGAACTTGCAGCCAAAAATGCAGTTCGACCCGGCTACACAAAGTATGCAATGAGAATTTTTTGGCCACTTTTTGTAGGCTCGCCTCCATTTTGCTTATGCGTAGATTAAAAAAGATTGCACGCAATTTGTTCGATGGCGAAACGTCTTGCTCAATTATGAATTATAGTGGGCATGATCGATGCGTTGCTTCTGTCATAATTGCGATACCCTGACCCTATCGTGTGCTTCGAAAACTTCGGAGGGACCTTGATTTCGTAATGTATTGTCGAGTGGGTGATTTGGTAGGGTTTTCGTCCGTTACAGCATATAAAAGTCCACTGCTGAACATAGACCTCCCCCACATATTGCCTCATAGGGGAGATATTTGCCATAGTTGCTAACCATTGAACTATTATGTACTAAAGTACGTTAGTAGATAATACCTCAATGTTGCTAACCCGCTTGTCAAGCGTTTCTTTTTATAGGATAGGGTGACAAACGAGCACACCTGATGGTAAGTGTTTGCTGTGACCCACAGACATCTACATTTATCCTCAATATAGTATCAAAATGCAGATGCGTCGGCACCCGTGAGGACTAAGATGGGATGCCTCTTTTCCAGTAAAATGGGTCTCCGGTTCTCTACACTCACCATACGAAACACAGCAGTGTTAAGCTGCTATTTTAAGCTGGTGTTCTGCGAGAGCGTGGTCATTACCCGGTCGAGCCGACCCATTCAAGCTACAACTATACTACTATATACTAATATAGCTGCAGCATGGCTCTACCACGTATAAAACTGCAGTTTTTTTTTTATTTTTAGTCATTATTAGGAAGACGCTGCTGCCCACATCTCCTGATTTGTTTCCCTTTGTCGCTTCTTACGCCAGCCACGGTATGATATGATGTAGTGGATATTCTTACACCGTCACCACACGATAATGGTCGTTTTTTACTGTGTAATATTTAACGCGTAGTTAATCACTAGCGGTCCACCCCGGCTTCGTCTGGATAAGATCTATAAATATCATTTTTCAGACAAAATGTAGCCTAGATCCCACCTGACATTACTCTTTATCTGTCCGTAAAGTTTCATTACACGTGGTAGAGCCATGCTGCAGCTATATTCGTAGTATAATTGTAGCTTGAATGGGTCGGCTCGACCGGGGAGGACCACGCTCTCACAGAATACCAGCGTCAAATAGCGGCTTAAAACTGCTGTGTCTCGTATGGTGAGTGTAGAGAACCGGATACCCTTTTTACTGGAAACGAGGCATTCCATTTTAGTCCTCACGGGAGACAACGCATCTGCATTTTTTGGTAGCAAAAAAGGGGAATAATTTACTAGACACACATAAACACTCAAGCCTGTCACACAGAGGGGTAGGCAGAGATTACGGACTTCCAATTGCCGCGATCCTGACACACCTCTCTCGCCTCCTTTACATCCATATATCTACGCATACACGCTCGTCGGTTCAGGGTACTCCTAATCTGGCCCATTTTCAATGTATCGCCGATTTGGTCGATAAATCTTCGTCTAGGGCGTCCCTTCCCGACTTTGCCGTTCACTTCTGAAACATAAATTTGCTTTGTCACTCTTTCCTCGTTCATTCTTTTTACATGACCAAACCACCGAAGCATTCCTTTTTTAATCCTGGTCACAACGTCATCTTGCAAACTACACTTTTCTCTTATCACACTATTTCTCACCCTGTCATTCAGATTCAGCACTAGCACACTCCTTAATGACCGCATTTCTACAGCCTTTATTCTACTCTCATGCTTCTTCTGTCAGATCCAACATTCACTACCATACATTAAAGTAGGGACTAACACAGCATTATGAATTGCCATACGTGCCTTCTTTGACACATTCTGACTCTTCATAATAGCGTGTAGAGCCCCATTAACTCTACTCTGTCTCTCCATAAAAAAACTATATAAATGTCTTCGAGGGAAAGGCGAACAGGATAGGTTTTTGTTAAACGTAGTCAAACTCACAGAAGTTGCATATCTGCCACAATCAGTCAGATACAATATTTTAAATATAACCGGACAGTGAACGTGTTAATGGGGCTGTTATTGTAAAATAATCTATACATATAAATAATAATGAAGTATCTGCCTGTAATATTGAAATAACTTGAGTTAAGGATATTTTCATGATATTAAGACATGAAATTTTAAAATTTTTGTCTGTCTGTCTCTGTTCGGGCTAACTTCGGAATGGTTGAACCGACTTTTTTTATTAGAATAGGGTGACAAACGAGCACACAGTCCACCTGATTGTAAGTGGTTGCTGTGAACCATAAACACATCTATCCTAAATAAAGAATCAAAATGCAGGTGCGTTGTCACCCGTGAGGACTAAGATGGAATACCTCTTTTCCAGTATAAAGGGTACATACTAAACTCACAATACTAAACACAGCAGCGTTAAGCTGCTATTTTACGCTGGTATTCTGTGAGAGCGTGATCCTTTCCCGGTCGAGCCGACCCATTCGTGCTACATCTATACTACTAATATAGCTGTAGCAGTGCGCCTACCACGTGCAATTCTTCGTGTGATCACAGTTATGCAAAAAAATAAAGTATTAATAATAATAATAGAAGTTAATCCCGAGTTGCGAGAACGCATAACTCCATCGACCTTGGACTTAGTAAACCGTCCAATGATGAGGTTCAAGGTAGCCTCAACCCCTAAGATCTGCAGGCAGTCGGTGTAATCCATAATACATCGATGAATGACGTGGTGCGCGAATATTCTAATATAATTGATCCTTCCTAAAAAAATTAAAAAAAACATGTGAAGTCCGCCTACATGCACTGGACAACGCGGTGAACAATTCTTTGCCCTAAACATCTTCATGTAGGACGTATATGGGCTGTAACTTTATTATACTCATAATTTATGCTATCCGTATCACTTCGGTGTCTCCCCAAGCACTATAAATACGTATATCCTCGAGGAATCGTATTGGAGGGGCTTTAGATCTGTAGAATATGACTTTTATATATTTTTCAACGTAATCCCCGCTGCAAGGATCCTTTCTGTATAATGGCGGTATTATAAATACATAAATTTAACATGAATACACCATCATTATATAAAGGCCATACAATAATTATCTCCATACCGAAAACTTTTTGTTTTTCTATATAATCAAATTGACAAAAGAACATACACCCCACCAGATAGTAAGTGGTTACTGCCCGATAAGAGTAATTACCCGAACGAATCCGGGCCAAATCGTTAGTTAATTAATAAGATGTACAAAAATATATGTTTTGCGTTATTGACTTCAGCTGGAATTTGAACGCAAAATTCGAAATTAATAATTTAAAATAAAAAATTTTGTACAACCGACATCAATTTAGGTAAATTTATAAATAATTACTTAAAAACTATTAATAAAACTTTGGTCAAATTTTTATGGGACCACATGTGAAGCACCAGCTTTCAAATAAAAAAAAGAATCATCGAAATCGGTTCACCCAGTAAAAAGTTATGAGGTAACACACATGAAAAACAAATAGTACCTAGAATTGAGTACCGTCTACTTATTGAAGTCGTTAGAAAAACATGTTAAACAAGTACTCTGATTACTTAACAACAGGCTTGTCATAACTTGCTGTCAACGATATTATAATATACTTCGTATAGAACTTAGAGTTACTATAAAATATCTTTGCTTGCTGTACGATACCAGTAAAATGAGATTTTTTTATCAAAAACGCCTGCCATAAATATTATAGCAATATTTTAAGAAATCATTTATTAATTTTTCCACAGGCGCTTCATCAAAATGGATTCCAAGTATCAGTTTACGGTAAAGTAATTTTCGATTTATTATCATACTTTGAAAATAGATACTTAGCAGCTTTTGACTTTAAGCTACAACTGCTCCCGGTAAAATATCAAAAACAATTCTGTTTGTATAAAATAAGTGCAAATTTATATTGAATTAACAGAATTCAGGATAACGAAATCAGAGAATATGAAAATTAATTACTCAAGATCCGGATTTAAAATAAAATGATGAATAAAACAAATTTCATGATTTCATGATACTGTAAGCTCGTTTTGCGTAGTTTTTTTTAAAGGAATAAGGGTGATAGACATCTACATTTATCCTCAATGAGGGCACCCACGACTTTTTCTGTCACCGCGAGCGGGCCACTTTTTATTGAGGTAAAATGTTTGACAGATTTCATAGTGAGGACGATAATTTCTTAGGAAATCTTTGAGGTTTCTTTCTGTATTATTAGTTATATTTTATATGAATTGTATTAGAAATGAATAAATTAAATTATAAACATAAGTAAAAGTCGATTTTTTAAATAAGAAATATAAAGTGCAAAAAATTAAAAATCAAACCACTGACGCATTGTGTTGTGTATTTATATAATACTCTAGATAATGATAAACTATTATTTAAAACGAATTTATTAATTAACTGACACTGTGTAACAAATAACTTTATCTCAGTCACAACTAGCGACATCTGGTGAGTGGAAGATTATTAGCCCTCATTAAGGATCACAATGCAAATGTGTTGTCACCCCTGAGGACTGAGATCGAATGCCTCGTTTCCAGTAAAAAGACTCTCCGGTTCTCTATTCTACTCTACGCAGATCAGATCAATAATTAGTATTTATAAGATTGAGTGCAACCTGTGCTAACCATGATATCAGAATTTCAAATTAACACCTCAGTCCCCACATGACAAAGGTTACCGTAAATCATCTGAAATGTCGGGAATTTTAGGCAAATTTTCTTGGTGTGCTTGCACTGATGTGTTCAGTTTTTCAGACTAGAACAGTATAGAGAGACTGTAGAGTACAATTACAGGCTATGAGGCATTCCATCTTAGTCCTCATAGGTCACAATAGGTATCTGTAGCCATCTTTGTTTGAAGTTGGCTCCAGGTTTCTGTGGACTACAGAAGCTGCTTACCATTAAGTGGAGAGTGAGTTTTTTTGTCACTGAAATTTTACAAAACAGAATTAAGAATAAGTATAAATAAGCTCAATACAAATGGTAAAATTAAAAATTTTCTACAACCGGTTTTGATGTAAATAAAATGAGAACATCATCAATGTAGTCAAAGTCAATGAGGGCTAATAATTTTCTGCTCACCAGATGTCACTAGTTGACACCGAGGTAAAGTTTTTTGTTACACAAAATCATTTAATTGAGAAGTTAGTTATGAATAAAAGTTTATCAGTTTCAAAAAGTATTAGATCTAGAAAAGGCCTATGATAGAGTGGTGAGGAATGAATTGTGGTCAGCACTGTCCGTGAACGGTGTGAGTAGTATCCTCATACGAGCATTGCAATCTCTTTATAGGGATTCTAGTGCTTGTGTAAGGATAAACGGGGCATACACTGAATGGTTTAATATCGAAAAAGGTGTTAGACAGGGATGTGTAGCGTCACCGTGGCTGTTTAATCTGTTCATGGACAATTGTTTGACAGATTTAAAAGAGAATGAAAGTGGGTTGAGAATGAATGAGTTACTCGTCAAATGTTTTCTCTATGCTGATGACCAAGTATTACTTGCGTCTTCGGCCGAGGAGTTGCAGGAGATGGTAACTGCTATGAGTGGAGCTTTTGTTAGAAAGTGAATGAAGATGAATGTAAGGAAGACGAAATTGATGGTGTTTGAAAAAGATGAGGCAGTGACAGACTGCAATATCTCGATTGAAGATGAACAAATTCAACAGGTGAAAGAGTTTGTGTATCTGGGGTCAAAGTTTACAAGAGATGGAAAGTGTGAGAGTGATATCGAAAGAAGAGTGAATGCAGGAAACATAGTGAATGGAGCTTTGCACTCCTTTATGAGCAGTCGGAAGGTGTCTAACAAGGCTCGTTTGGCTGTGCATGAGGGGGTGTTGGTTCCGACACTCATGTACGGAAGTGAAAGTTGGGTATGGCAAAAGAAACATGAAAGCAGAACAAATGCAGTTGAGATGAGAGCATTAAGAAGTATGATAGGAGTTAAACTGAGTGACAGGTTAAGAAATAGTGAGATAAGGAAACGTTGTGGTCAGAAAGAAGATGTAGTGACAAAAATTGAGAAAGGTATGCTGAGATGGTTTGGCCATGTCGAGAGAATGAATGAAGAACGATTGACGAAAAAAGTGTATAAGGCGAGTGTGAATGAAAGTGTCGGAAGGGGTAGACCTAGGCGGACATTTCTAGACCAAATCAGGGACGTCTTGAAAAAAGGCCAGGTCAAGAGTACCTTAAACCGTAGAGCATGTATGAAGGGAATAATGAAAGTGGACGAAGCGAAACAAGTATGTAAGGATCGTAGCAAGTGGAAAGAAGTGGTCTCTGCCTACCCCTACGGGAAAGAGGCGTGATTATATGTATGTAAAACAACGCGTCAGTATTTTGCTCTTTAATTATTTTATTTTATTTATTTTATTTTATTTGGAACACCAACAGCATATAAACATTACATAAATACAAATTGGACATTTCGACAAAGCCATTTACAGGTATTCGCATATGGTTATTTAAATGTAAAGAGACCATGACAACAGTAACAATAAACAAAGTAAATCCCCGACGATGGAGAGTGTTTCAAAATTTAAGAGTATTTAAGAATTTGTTTAAGAATTTGTTGCACCATCGGCGCGGGGGCCGAAGAACTCCAACGCAAACAATCTATATATTATTTGCACATTTTTAAGTTTTTTTTAAATTTTTCAACTTTGATGAATATCTGTGGTTTGGTTTATTTATTTTTAATCTTATTAATGTAAAATAAAGCTAATATCACAGAAAGAAACATTAACTTTCACATTTTTCGCACAAATTAACTTCCCCACTATGATATCTGTCAAATATTATACCTCATTTTAAGTGGCGCCGCCCTGGTGGCCGAAAAGTCGTGGATGCCCTCATTAAACACGCATTATTAAGGATAACTCAAAACTTACTGGTCAGATCTTAATCAACTTTATATGGGACCACACGAGAGCTTTTAAATTAAAAGAGAGTCATCCAAACTGGTTCACCTAGTAAAAAGTTCTAAGGTAACATATAAAAAAATACAGTCGAATTGAAAACCTCCTTTTTTTAAAGTCAGTTGAATATGTTATGCGTTACCTTACCACAAGTCTAAAGAGCACTTCCCTTCATCCCGCCACTACCATCACTAAGCTCAACACCGTCACCCCTAATACCACTTTACTAGGAAACACACATCGCCGTCGATAACACGACAAGAGAAATAAATTGCATTTTGTTTAATAGAAATAAAGTTTAGTATGCGTCCCGCAGCTCGGCTCAGGTCTACTATTATCTCTGAAAAAGTTTTAGAGCAAGGAAAGGGCCACCGCGCTGCCCCAATGCGTATATGAGAACTTCACATGTCTTCGAAATATTTTCTTTAATTCTTCAGACATGCAGCTTTTCTCACGGTGTTTTTTTGATCGCCGTAAAACGATAAACCGAGATCGTGGTAAATCAGCACTCAAAATTAAAGTTAAAGTGTAGAGCCTATATATTATAAGCCTATATACGTCCCATTGCTAGGCACCGGCCTCCTCTCACTCCTGAGAGTGTTTATGGCAAGGAAGTGTCAGCCGCGCTGCCCCAATGCGTGTTGGCGGATCACATATCTTCGAAATATTTTTATTTCTCAGGCATGCAGGTTTCATCACGACGTTTTTCTTCACCGCCGAGCACGTGGTAAATCAGCACTCGAAATTGTAATTAACAATTTGATTGGTACCGGCGGGGCTCGAACCCGGGTTTCTCGTGTACTGTGAAATTTACAGTGAGCATTGAGCCCCTGAGTTATCACAGCTATTTTATAACCCACAGCTCCGTGTATCGCAGTTTAATAAATACAGAACTGTAATATTTCCTTACCTGCTGGTTGGTGTCGTGCTTCTCGCTGCCTTCGGAGACAGAAGACCCAGTAGACTTTTTGCACCAACCGGGACACCAGCGTCTACACATGCACCTGTAAACAATAATACAGCGTTAATGCGATACAATATAATACTAGTGACCCGCCCTGACTTAGTCTGGGTAGGATCGATTACTGTAGCTTTATTTAGATATAAGAAGAAACAAAGGCCATTTATTAAATAAAAAAAATCAGTCCTGGCACTGATGTCGTCAAGTACATTCAATTCAGCTATTCCGAAGATTAGCCCGGACAGACAGACAGACAGGCAAAACTTTTAGAAATGGTTAATCATGCTTGGAGGGAAACAAATCAGGAGATGAGCAGCGGTGTCTTACTCATCATTCATCATCACCCCAAATAATGCCACAAAACACGGTCCTGAGCCACCTGCATCCATCGACTTCCTGCATAACCAGATTGTCACTCCATCTAGATGGGGGACGCCCTACACTTCGCCTACCGGTACGAGGCTGCTACTCGAGAACCTTGCTTCTCCATTGTCGGTTCTTCGAGCTATATGGTCTGCCTATTACTATTTTAGTTTACTAATCCGTTGGGCTAATAACCCCATTCGTAAGTTTGTCACGCAGAGAAACAACAGCGTTTTACTAACGGCAACTAAAAAATAAAATAAAACTGTGGTTGCCAACCCGCCTGCCAAGAGTGCAAACTATAGCAAAATCCTCATTAGAGACAGTCTACGGAGGAGGCCTATATACAGCAGTGGACTTTTATAGGTAGTATTGGATGGATCAAGTAAAAAGTGGTAAAATTAAAAATGTTGTACAACCGATTTCAATATGAATAAAATGAGAAGAACATCATCAATGTATTTGAAGTTAATGAAATACCCATTATTGAGGATAACTCATAAACTATACTGGTCAGATCTTGGTTATGGGACCACATGAGAAGCACCTGCTTTCAAATAAAAATCATAAAAATCATCTAAGAAATAGTTCTGAAGGAGTTCTGAGACACAACCTCATCTTTTTTTTTGAAGTCAGTTCAAAAAGCATTTGAAAATCTATTTGTAGTTTAATTTGGTTACAACACACTTGAAGTTAGTGTACAAGGCGACGAATAATGATTCGAAGAAAAAAAAATCAGTTCGATAATTCTATTCTTACCTTGAGCGCGTAGTAACAAAATAAAGGCTTGTAAAAAAGCATATTAGTAACAAAGACGACCTAGTGGCGCAGTGGTTGTGGATTGAGTTACGGCGCTCAGGGTCGCACAGGTTCGAATGCCGCACGTGTTAGATTATTATAGACAATATGATGGGTAGGTAATTTAATACTTGTTTGTAAGGTAGTTAATATATTTTACTTATACATGTACTAACAAACAAGATTGTTAGTACATGTATAACCTACAAGTAATTGTTCCGGGTTTGGGTGTTGGTCCGGCTTAGCTTTCCATTGACTCCCGTCGAGTTGGGGGTTAATATGTATTTTTACAGAAAAGTTACACTATTATAAGCACACACACAAAGTTACAACATGCGAAAACGCGTAATTTTTGAGAAAAAAGTTATTGAAAATCAATTATTCTTGCATTGTTTACGTCTAATCCTACAACAAAAGTGATAAGTGACGCCATTTTTTATTGTTACTGTCAGTAGGGATGTCAATTCTTTCCGAAAAAGATCGATTTTTTAAATAGATTCGAATTGTAAGCTGATGTATCGATTCCCAAAAAATCGATCAATGGAAAGTCGTACCGTTGGTCCTTGTGCAATTTATGTATGTAAACTGCCTCTACGATGCAGGCGAAAATCCTAGTGTGAAGGTTACATTATTTAAAAAAATTGCGCACATAAGAAATAAGAAGTTTTAGTGCCTGAAATTTACAAAATGGCATATTTTAGCTCGCATCAGTAAATCATTTTAGACGGACTGAAATTGCACCCGGTAGTATGCGGACCGGATATTTTACAACCGACTTCGTCCGGCTATTCGGGAATTAGGTCGAGCGCAGTAAACGTTCACTATAACCTTCATGCTCTACATTCGCAAACTTGCATCTGGGAAATGACTAGGTAAAGGTTATGAAAAGTAAGTATATATATTATGGCCCACTATTGGGTACAGGCTTTTCTCATTTCTTTGGATTTTGGAGTAGCTAAAAGTATGCCTCGTTGCCTCAATGCATCGTAATTATTTTTTTATTTATCAGACTTTTTTTTATAAAAAACGTATAGGAGACAAACGGGTACATCGTCCATCTCATGGTAAATGGATGCTATAGATCACGGGTACATATTCTACATTTATTCTTAATTCAAAATCTAAATGAGTTTTTACCCCATAATGCCAGAAATGAAATACCTGTTATACCAGTAGTAACTAGATTAATATTTTTCGTAAAATTATTTTTACTTTAGCCACGCTGCAACATGAATTGTAGCACGAATCGGTCGGCTCGATCGGTGAAAGATCACATTGTCACAGAGTACCAGCGTGAAATAGCAGCTTAATGCTACTGTAATTCGTATGGTGAGTGTAGAGAACCGGAGACCCTTTATACTGGAAACGAGGCGAAGATAAGTGTAGATGTCTATGGGCCACAGCAACCACTTACCATCAGATGGACTGTTATGCTCGTTTTGTTACCCCCATTCTATAAAAATTATCTATATATTCAAATAAACATACAATTAATTTTCTAATGAATATTAGAGTTTTTTAAACGTAATCAACACGCCTTGATCATGAGATGTAATGCTCCTAGTGAGAATAGCAGGTCATACATAGTCAAGAGATTATTGTATTGTTCTCACTACTTCTATAGAATTTTAGATTATTCAGGCGTCCAGAAGTGTGTGATAACTGAATCATAAAACTCCATCACTTATAAATACATTTATATTACACTAGTGATATGCCCCGGATTTGCATGGTTGATTTCTAAATCTCGTAAAGACGTACAGGTAATATGCATTCATATTACACCATATCATACGTCTACCGCTGAATATAAACCTCCACCATAGATTACGACATAACAATCGACGACAACGTAGCCCAAAGGCTTAGCATTAACTTTCAGCGCTAAAGGTCGCGGGTTCGAGTACCGCACGGAACATGTACTTCTTGGTTATAATTTATTTATTTAATTTTTTATTTCTATAAACTGTACAATTAATTCAAACAATGCTCAATCTAATATAGTTTACAATAACTGGTACCTGAACTAGGATAAACCTGTATTTCAGATGTGTGAACTGACAAATATTACAAATATTTTCTGTTTCTTATAAAAAAATAATAACATACCAACTAATTCGAGCTAATTTCGGTAAAATATATTATCATAAATTAACTTAAAACAATCAGCAACTTTTCCGTATCATTGAATGAGAAATTTTGTAACCATGTGCAAATTACATTTTTAAAAGCTGACATTTTTAATGGATACATGTATAAAATTGCATTGACTTAATTATACAGAAAAAGTTCAAAGAATGTAAAAAAACTAAGCATTAAAGAATGCCTTAATATAATGTTATATTCACTTAAATCTTTGCGTCTTTTATCAGTGACCTCTCTTCTGTAGGGCAATTTTAAGTGCTGTTTTAGTAACGTCCTCATAACGAATAAGTGGCGCACTGAGAGGAGATTACAAGATTTATAGTGTGTCCGGTCACGGTCTAGCGGTATTCTAGGTACTTATAATACAACTATTTTAATACACAAATACACTACACACTGAGGTCTATTCCCATTACCCTCTGTGACATCCATTTTTTTTCTTGAGATATACTCTACGTGTGTACAAAAAAGAATCATATCTCTCAATGTTTTGGTTTTACTGTGATATAAAAATAGGCTCATTCGGAGGGCAACAATATTGTCTATCGTTAATATTACGATAAAATGGAGTCACATTCTCGTAAGATTAAAAAAAATATTTTAGTCCAAAAAGTGACCGGACATACTGTACTGGGACGGGAATAAGATAGGGCGGTACGCTGCTGCTCTTTGAGAGCGTTCCAGTAGTAGCAGTGTAGTTTTAGCTGCTCCTACCCATGAGATTACACAATAGGTGGTAATTGATTGACATAATGCAAAATATACTTGCTTAACTATCTTCATATTCGCAAAAGAACGAATCTTTTTAAAAACAAACATTAGTTTATGGACTCTACCGCACAGTTGGTTTATGTGGTTTTCAAATATAAAAGTAGAATATTTAATTGTTTCAAGATATTTAACAGTCTTTGTATTTAAAATAAATGGGCAATTATATTAAGATTCTACAAATGAGAAAAATTGATGTGTATAAAATTTTGGAATTATTTTAAGCTGGGTTAAGCTGTGCATATACAAATTAATATTTTTGTTTTGTCCGTATTCGGTGTTAATATATTTTGTTGAAGCGATTTATTAGTCCTACCAAAACCTTATTGTACACATAAATAAGCATTGTCTACTGTATTTGTATAATTAAATTTGTGTATCATCTGCGTAAGATGTTATTTACATCATCATCATCATTACAGCCCTTCACAAGCCCACTGCTGAACATAGGCGTCCCCCAAGCTATGACACGTAGCATGGTCCTGAGTCACTCATACTCGTTAACAATTTCATGCTTAGTGCTCCGAGCAACTACCGGCATAGGTGTGACATGGACGTTACATATGACTCTGTCCATGTTCATCTTAAGACCTATCCCTTGGGAGGCACTTTTGAGGTCATTAACCATAGTGCTTAGGTCCTCCAGCGATTCTGCTCTTTCTGTGAAATTGAAGGTGTGTGATGTACTCGCTATTGAAGTTGATACCGTATCCTTTCCAGTCCAATAGTTAGAAAACGACTTCCAATGCAGCGATGAAGGCTCTGCAGTTGCATAGGTTTGGTACTCTGGTTCTGTACTCGGATAGCCATCGTAGCCCTATTGTACAAACAATTCAGCACTTCGATATACCGACAAGTATTTGAGTATGGCCTTCAAATAATGGTTCCGGGTTTGGATGTTTTTTTAAACTGTCTCCACATTACAGGAGAAAATCCTAGTGTGGGGTGATGTTTTGCAAAAATAAAAAAAGGTAAAGCACCGGCGGTGTGTTGTATATGTGTATGAATATTTTACACTAACACGTTTAAAAAGACCTCCTTGAATACCTAGAATTTTGTACTCAGTTTCATGATTAAACCTATCCAATAGGAGCTATAATATGATTTAGTTCTTGAGTTATTTAGGTTAGAAAAAGCCATTTTTATCACTCGTCAATTCAATGATTCATCAAAAACTTAAGCCACTTTTAGATGACTAAGAAACTTTAAATGTCTTTTTAATGTGAGCCATAGGGATTTACAATCAAACAATTATCTGAAAGCTGCAAATTCAAGAAAACAAATACTTCAGCACTTCAATATACAGACAATCAACTTGGCACCGCTGGAGGAACTGCAGCACCGCCCAAATTTCGACGGAATCAAAGGCTTTCTCTTAGTCCACATACGCAAGACAAAGTGGCAGATTGTACTCTTCGGTCTTCTGTACAATTTGCCGAAGGGTATGTAATATGTATGTGGTCTATGGTGCTAAAGCCTTTTCAGAAACCGGCTCGTTCGGGAGACTGGAAGTCGATGAGTCTGCGTGCGAGACGATTCGTAATGACTCTCGGAAACAGCACGTAGACGCGACTCAGAATGGAAATCGGTTTGTAGTTTTTCAAGAGACTTAATTCTTGAGAGACGTTATCATTCACCTGTGATCGGTCAGCATCAACTGTATACAGTTTTGGTCTGAATCCATATTGTATATTCGATAATATGGATTTATTTTCTAAATAGTTCATAATTCTATTGTGAATATTTTTTTCTAATATTTAAGATGTAGATCAGAGTATTGAGATAGGCCGATAAATGGAAACATCTTTTTCGTCTCCCGATTTATACGGGGTGGCGATAAAATTATCACATTAAAAGAAAATGAAAGAGTTCTTTGAACATACACAACTAAAAAAAAATATATAACAATTAACATTCTAGTTGCAAAAGTCCTTTTATTCGTTTTATGCCTAATTACTTATAAACGGGATAGTGTAGGTAAAAAATTACCTATGGCGATGCCGCGCGAGCACTTCAGGTCAGTAAACTAATATTATCAAGGTGATTTATTTCGTGTCTTTTTTTACGCTAAATATTTGGTTTGAAAGATGCATTTTTTATTTTTGGTAGAATTGTTTATTTTATTATTTTAATCGACATATATGAACTTGTATATAACGCTGTGTTATTTAATGTGATAACCTAATTGCCCCCCAGTTTACTGGATCTATAATGTTTTTTTAAACAACCTGGGAAAATTCCTTCAGACAGGTAAATTTGGAAAATATGACTTAGTGGTTGTAGTGTTTGCACAAATACACAAACATACATTTATATATAAGTCACAGTCTCGAGCGCACCGCGTCAGTTACACGAGAGCCTCGGGTGAGAGTGGACGTGTTTAGTTAAGGCTTTAACTAGCCTGAATGACCTTGACGAAACGGCTATCGCAGAGATTTTAGCCAACGTCAACACCGTCTAGCGACTAAGTTCTGTATTACTTATAAAAGTGCAAAGATTAATAGACTGCAGAGATGACAATTATAAAAGTGATATACTGCCTGTTATGCTTGCGCATCACTGAGAATTATGTCGTAGTTACGCATCTTCAATTACATTGTGCTGTAGCTTTGTCCGGTAGGAGTCACGGGCTATCAACTGTTTAAGTTTCAAGTACCTAAGCGTTTTTTATTATATATGTTAAATCGTATTTATTTGTATCGTATTAGTAGGTTTGGGTCAAAACGTTCGCTGTAAATTTTTCCCGGGTTTGATCCCCGACAGCACGAATGCTATTTGTAATTGCAATTTTCATCAAGATGCATTGGGGCAGTTCGGCGGGCATATCCTTGCCCTAAACCCTCTCAGAAATAAAAAAAGAGTTCTGTGCCCAGTAGAGGGACTTGTATAGCCTTTTACTTTACTTTGTAGCAATATTTATATTCGTTTCAGATACAGAAGGGTACCTTATGCTGACAAAAATATCATGTGGAGGCGACGAAAACGTAAAACATCTTTGTACCTAGATAAAACGTTCGAAAGATTGTCAATTATGTCATACGCTACATTTTCTATAGAGCGTAGAACATTGCAGATAGGGCAAAATAAAAAATAATCCAAAATATTATGGGAACTATTTATTAATAATATATACATTTATAGGTATTTATAATAAAAATAATGAACAAGCTGCAAGGTTCAACTTATAATGTTTCTTGTAAACACAATTGTAAAATTCCTGTTTTAATTTTTACCAATGGTTAATTGATGAAACGTAGTCAAGATCACTTTACATAATATATATTTAATTAAAATTAACACATGACCTATTTGATTTTCTACTTACAACTCGGCGGAAATTTGAAAAGAAGATTTTGTCTTTTCACACAAGTATTGTTTACAACTGGCGTGGTTTCCAAAAGCGTGATTAAGTGTCAGCGGTAGATAATCAATTAAATACTGAACTTTTTTGTAATTTTTCTTTGTTTATTTTTGTTATATCTTCTTAAAAACTGACGCCATCTCACTATTTTATTATTTGTTTTTTTTTGTAACGCATAAGGATAAGTTAGACTAAGTTAGATTAACTTGGATAAGTGTGTAAGTTTTTTTTAATTTTATCACAAATTTTTCCGCAATAAATTATTACCTCTTCTACAGTGATTCTCTCCTCTTAGTTTAGGTGTGACTGTAGGATGTTATACTGAGTCACCGTCAGTTAATAAGCGGCCATAAATCATTATATGTATGTATAGACATAGATAATATATATTTTTTTTATTTTAATATTTATGTTTTTTTGAATTTTGATTGATTTTTGAAACCTGGTAAATTTATTTTTTTCCATACCAATTGATGGGCCTGAGTATAATGCCAGTTATGCTCTTTGGCTGAAGTTATTTTTTATTTTATGCTCAATTGCAAACAAAACAATATTGATTGTGCATTTCTAAAACAATATTTTACCTCTTCTCCTTCTAATAATAGCTCCTGCACCTAACACGGCGGAATAGTCATTATTATCTATAAGACCATTTGGAAAAACAGTTTTTGTTAACAGTTATGAATGTAACATTTTATCAGCAGCTTTGTTTATAGTGCCTTGAGCAACACTTTGCCGATTTCTGTACAGAAAATGATACTGGATTTGCAAATATGGATGGCCGCTACCTTTGAATATAATACCCGCTATGTTACACTTATTTACATAGAAACTTTAATTATCATTTGCATAAAATTCTAAATAGCACTTTTTACTTAAGAAAGTAAACTTTTAGATCAGTCCATCTTGTTTTTCACAATTAAGTGAAAAGTAAAACAAACCAATAGGTCCGTGATTTAAAGTTTCTTGCAACTTTTTATAGAAAAGCATGACCTTATCAAAATATAATAGTTAATAATTAAGACGTGAAATTACAAAACGATCCCCATGCATATCAATGTGGCTCTATTCAGCCTCTTAATATGAACATACTTCGGGATTCAGAGATTTTAAAAGTTTTCATGCGTAGATAATGGAAGATATAATTTTATTATATTACAGTCCCGTGTGAAGTAACCTTTATACTTATATACATATTCTCATCATATTTTTATGGTTGGTTAGAAAAATTATATCTAAATACAAACTTTCACAGGGTAATTTTTTTTTACTATTTTCACCCAGCAAGTAGTAAAGCAACTACAATCCCATCGGTAAGTGGTTATGTAGCCTAAGATGGTGAATTGCACTGACTTAACAAAAACCTATTCACTCTTGCCTTGTAGGTAAATATTATTTGCGACCTATTTGTGTGTGTGTGTGTGCGTGTGTGTGTGTGTGTGTGTGTGTGTGTGTGTGTGTGTGTGTGTGTGTGTCTGTTTCTCTCTCTCTCTCTCTGCGTGTGTGTGTGTGTGAGTGCGTGCGTGCGTGCTTGCATGCGTGCGTGCGTGCGTACGTGCGTGTGTGCGTGCATGCTTGCGTGTGTGCGTGCTTGCGTGCGTGCGTGCATGCGCGCGTGCGAGCGTGCGTGCGTGCGTGCGTGCGTGCTTGCGTGCGTGCCTGCGTGCGTGTGTATGTGTGTGTGTGTGTGTGTGTGAAGAAAAGCGTATGAGAATACGTGAAGAGGAATAAAAGTTGAGTACTACTTCGCTTACCTATACGAGGTTGCCACTCGAGAACCTTTCTTCCTATTTTTTATCTGTTTTCCAAGTTATATAGCCAGCCCATTGCCATTTCACTGTAATATTCCGTTGGGCTATGTCAGTTACTCTGGTTCTACTGCGAATATCTTCATTTCTAACTTTATCACGTAGGGAAACCCCTCTCCAATTTAAAATTTTTACATTTTTTAGATGATAGTTTGTCTAACATAAAAAAAAACCAAAACCCAAGAATGTCTTTATATAGTTATTTATACTTAGGGAAGCACCATTTTTTTTATTTATTTAAATTGTTTGATTTAATTTGATAACAGTGTACCTAAATTTAAGTATCTGTATCTATATTTCCCTCCCCAATAATATTTTACAAAGTCATACTCATAAAAACAGCGTTTTAGTGTAATACATAATTATAAAATTCAGTATCAACTAATTAATAAAAATATGCAATAATAAAATTACATAGGTATTAAAACTATCGAAATCTAAGTAACGAGAGCATGTTGGTCGCTCCACGTCTAAATTATATAACAATGCATTTTTCAATTTCACTATCAACGTCGCCGCGAAAATTTCTTCTTCTTTGGGCACTTTAAAAATTAATTTATTTAGCAAATAATATTTACAGTTACCAGTGTACAGATATTAACTAAATTAAGTATTTCTAGTCATAAAAATATTTATAATTGAGTATAAACTTTTAAAAAACTAATATATATTTGAACGAAGTTGCTCCAACACCAACGCGCGGTCCACCCTCAATGAAGTCCGAAAACGGACTGTGACAGGCTGACAGGGCGACGGACCATGCGCGCTCGCGTAAATATGTTCAATTTCAGGGAAAAATGATATATTCTCTTATAAAACGGGGAATAAAAATAAAACTCTCAATTAAAAATATTGATATTTTCAAGAGCTTTTTTTTAGTGTAAGAACTATTTAAAAAGCTTGTGCCATTTTGGAGAAATTTTGCAAAATATGACAAAGATAGGTACTCTTTGGGGATTTTTTTTCTAATAAGGGGTTGACAAAAATACAATTTTGTTCAATTAAAAACATTTACCAAATCCTCTTCTGTTATCCTGTATTTTTTCTTTGTGGATTAAATGAACAGTTATTGAGATTTTTTTACTTAAATATCCAAGATTTAGGCATTTCAACCACTGTTAAGGCCTTGAGTGCGTGCCGAGCCTGTGTTACACTACAGTGATTAGAGAAGATAGCCTGGAGCATCTTTTAGTGACATCCTAAATAAAATTATTGTTACTAAATTTTGCCCAAATAGTACAATAATAATTATTGTTGGTAGAAGAGGCAGTGTAAACAACAAACAGTTATTAAGATATATTGAACAACTTAATAACTTAAATGTACACAAAATTGTCTTGTTTACACTGCCTTATATACAGGGATTGCCACAGGAAAATAATTTAAGACATAATTTAAATATACAAATGCATAATTTAATATTTAATAATAATTTAAATTTGACATATAATTGTAATGATAATAATCATAAATTTCATGTTATTGACATAAATAATTTAATAAAAAAGTTTTGGACAAAAGATAGGTATTACCTATCCAAATATAATTTAAGACTGATAGCAAATGTGCTATCTTATTATTTACTTTTTAACTCAGCCAAGTTTTTGGCTACCAAGACTGCTTTTATTGAGCATAATCATTTGACATTTAATTTGGAATCAGTTCCAACTAATTTAAATTAGTGAATGAGACAATAGAGGCAATCTCTAGCAATAATAAGAGTTTAATTAATTTTGAATACAGCCCACAAATAAGTAATAAAAATTGTTTACACCTGGTGCATCAAAATATACAAGGCATGTTGGGCAAAGAATTGGAAGTTGAATTGTTTTTAAATAGTAACAATATACACATTCTTTGTATTACTGAACATTGGCTAAAAGATTATAATTTCATGTTTAATTTCAGAAATCACCAGGTGGTCAGTTCCTTCAATAGAGAAAAAAGTTTACGTGGTGGCTCCTTAATATTAGCAGATAAATCATTATTATATAAAGAACGTAAGGATATTGTGAGCCTCTCTGTTGAACGAACTGTAGAAATGGCTTGTGTCGAGCTCGAGCACCTCATTGTTGTAGGTGTTTACAGACCCCCATGTGCTACTTATGACCATTTTGAAAGGATTGTGGAAGAAGTTTTACTCAAACTTAGCAAACAGAACAAGTCTGTTGTAATATGTGGAGACTTTAATATCAATCTCCTTGAAACTTCTTCCATTAGTATTAAGTTTAGCTCATTGTTTAAATCATATAATCTTGTAAATTTATTCTTAAAACCAACACGTATTGCTGGGCCGAGTGCGACCTGTATAGATAACATTTTTACAGATGTTAAGCCCTTGCATAAATCAATTATTCAAAATTTAAGTTCAGATCACTGTGGACAGTTGGTATCACTACCTTACATACACAAAACACAGAAAAATAAGAAAGTTGTGTTTGTTCCAATAAATGAACATCGCTTGGAGAGGTTTAGAAGTAATGTAATAAAAAGACTTCCATCACTTTCGTTTAAAAATAGTGCTAATTATATGTATGGTACATTATTTAAAATTATAAGTTGTGAATTTAGTAGAATATTTACTTCTAAAACTTTCTCTTTTAACAGTCGCAAATCATTTAATGAATGGGCGACAGTAGGAATTTATAAAAGTAGGCGAAGATTATACGAGCTTTATGATGAAAGATCATATAATAGTAGTGTTATATTTAGAGATTATGTAAAAACATATTCTAAAATATTTAAAAAAGTGTGCTCCACTGCTAAGGCTTTACATTTAAGCAACAAAATTAAAACTGCATCCGACAAAATTAAAATGACCTGGAGAATAATAAATAGTGAAACGGGCAAGGTCAAACCGCGCAACTCGGATTTTCAATTGAATATTAACAATAATTTAACGCGATCTGATCAAGAAGTTGCTATGGCTTTTGAGAAACATTTTACTGATGTTCCTTTTTTGACAACAAAATCATTAAATTCTTCTCCTACTGTCGCCGAATCATTGCTCAAACAAAATGTAAAGGCTTGTTCTAATACTTTTAAATTCCATAGAGTACTGCCAAAAGATATCGTTAAATATTTTAAAGCTATTGATGTTAAGAAAACGGCAGATTTATGGGGGATTTCCGTTAAAGTTATTTTATCTATAATAGATATATTAGCACCTTATCTAGCCACTATATTTAATATAAGCGTCGAATCTGGTGTGTTTCCTGATTTAATGAAACATAGTAAAGTCATACCTATATTTAAATCTGGTAGTACAATAGACCCCGCCAATTTTAGACCAATTTCTGTACTACCAACATTAAGTAAAATTTTTGAAAAAATTATTTTAGATCAGATGTTAAGTTTTTTTAATATTAATAAATTGCTACATAAAAATCAATTCGGTTTTACAAGGGGTCGCTCGACAACTGACGCTGGAGTTGAGCTTATTAAACATATTTTTTGTGCATGGGAGAATTCAGAGGATGCTTTGGGTATATTTTGTGACCTTTCCAAGGCCTTCGACTGTGTTCACCATGAGACATTAATCAGGAAGCTACAGTACTATGGTGTCAAGAACACAGCGCTTAAACTTATTATTTCATATTTAAGTAATAGAAAGCAGAAGGTTATTATCAATGGTAAAAGTTCTTCCGGGTCACCTGTACTAATGGGTGTTCCTCAGGGCTCGATTCTCGGCCCATTCCTGTTTCTGGTGTATATTAATGACTTACCTCACCTTGTAGGGGATAGTCATGATATAGTATTATTTGCTGATGATACTTCCTTGATTTTTAAACTTAAACGTCAATCATTTAAATGTGACGAAGTGAATAATGCTATATCAAAATTAGTGCATTGGTTTAACGTTAATAATCTGCATTTGAACGGAAATAAAACTAATTGTGTTAAATTTACAACAACGAATGTTAAAAATCTGAATACCAATGTGTTTTTAAATGGGGAGGAATTGAGCCCTGTTGTATCTACTGTTTTTCTTGGCATCACTCTTGACGCAAAGCTTCAGTGGGGCCCCCATATATCCAAATTAGCAAGCAGACTAAGTTCTGCAGCCTATGCTGTAAAAAAGATTAGAGGTCTCACTAGTGTCGAGACAGCTAGATTAGTTTATTTTAGTTATTTCCATAGCATAATGTCTTATGGGATTTTGCTATGGGGAAATGCGGCTGATTCAGAAACTATTTTTGTTTTACAGAAGAGGGCCATTAGAGCTATTTACAATCTAAAACCGAGAGAGTCTCTTAGAGATAAATTTAAAGAAATTAATATATTAACTTTGGCCTCTCAGTATATTTACGAAAATTTAATGTATGTTCACAAAAACAAAGATAGTTTTAGTAAAAAAAGTGATATACATTCTGTAAACACTAGGAACAAACACAAGCTAGTGATGCCAGTTTCTCGACTCCACAGAGTCAGTAATTCATTCTTGGGGCAATGTATACGCTATTACAACAAGGTCCCGGAAAGTGTACAGGTTCTCTCTATTACCAAGTTTAAATGTTTTATTAAGCTGAAACTGTATAAAAAGGGTTATTATAGTATAAATGAATACATGGTTGATAATAACCCCTGGGAATGAGGTGGTCGCTTCCAAGCAGTTTCTAAAATAAATTTTGTAAATAGTTCGTAATCATTTATATTGTAAAATTTATTTTAAAAAAATTGTCCCGCTGGGTTTCTTGCTGGTTCTTCCCAGGACAGAGGGTTTTTTTTCGAACCAGTGGTAAAGTAAAAAATGACTTTCAATAACAATTACACATGTAATGTATATTGAATAAAAATTATTCTATTCTATTCTATTCTATTCTAGCAGACAATACAAATGGCGACGAGGAAAAAGATAAGTACCTATTTAGCATAAAGATATAATCAAAAATAGGTTAGCAGTGTGCAACTATTAGCATTGCAATTGTAAATTAATTCCTAGAGTACCCGCGAAAAAAAACTGTGGATTATGAATTATGATTTATTGTTTTAACCCTGTTATGATCATTTTAATAATTTATATAAATTATATGTTCGCATATGACCACGCTTATGGTGTCCAAAAATTTATTTTCTTTATGTCTTTAAGTTATTTATTATTATAATATTAAAGAATTTATGGATGATAGTGGCCCCTGGAAGTGAGATGGTCACTCCCAGGCTGTTTCTAATTTGTTGTGTTGTTAATTTGTGTAACATACATGATTGTAAGCTGTTCTTTAAAAAAAAAAAGGTTCCCGCTGGGTTTCTTGCTGGTTCTTCCCGAGACGGAGGTTTTTTCGAACCAGTGGTAATTATACAAAAGAGTGACTTTCAATAAGTATTATTTATAATCTATATTGAAAAAACAAGTTTCTGTTTCTGTAGCAATGATAAAATAATGATTTATTTTAACATATGTCTATTAGCACAACTTTTATTTAAAAATATTTTGAGGGAAAAATAGTAGATGTAACTAATCACTCCTCTCGATTCGAACCGAAATACAATGTCGTTAGCTAAATTTTAGTGGCATTTTACATGTAGGTGTGATATTTATCGCCTTTAATGAAAATACTATTTTATCGCTTTCAGGGCTTACAAATGTCTTACAAAAAATCGTAGACACTTCACGACTTCTGTAAATTGCATAGTAGGTAACTAGTAATACTGTAAATGCGCATTATAGGTATTGAATTCACCCAAAGCCTAAATGGCACAGCAATGGAAGTAGTTGGTATAACAAATAAACCGAAAGAGAAGGGCGAGTGTTTTGGAACATATTACTATCATGGAATTGAGTTTGGGTACTAAGATACCATCATTAAATTGAGTTGGGTACTAAGATACCATCATTAAATTGAGTTGGGTACTAAGATACCATCATTAAATTGAGTTGGGTACTAAGGTACCATCATTAAATTGAGTTGGGTACTAAGATACCATCATTAAATTAAGTTGAATACTAAGATACCATCATTAAATTGGAAGTTGGGTATTAAGATACCACCATTAAATTGGAAGTTGGGTATTAAGATACCACCATTAAATTGGAAGTTGGGTATTAAGATACCACCATTAAATTGGAAGTTGGGTATTAAGATACCACCATTAAATTGGAAGTTGGGTATTAAGATACCACCATTAAATTGGAAGTTGGGTATTAAGATACCACCACTAAATTGGAAAGGCGACAAAGGGAAACAGGTGGAAGATGGGCAGCAGCATCTTCCTGATAATAGCCAATATTATAATAAAAAAAAAAAAAAAAACTGCGGTTGCCAACCCGCTCGCCAAGCGTGGCAACTATGGCAAATACCCCCCTTATGAATGGATGTAATAAAGAAACGGCCCCCAGTCCCCGGCGGCCCCG
This sequence comes from Parnassius glacialis, assembly GCA_033319125.1. Taxonomy (NCBI): domain Eukaryota; kingdom Metazoa; phylum Arthropoda; class Insecta; order Lepidoptera; family Papilionidae; genus Parnassius; species Parnassius glacialis. The sequence goes on along the minus strand of JAVANC010000027.1, from coordinate 46,072,517 downwards.
CTATTCCTGGCTACGGTGGCGACCATGGTAACGGCGGGGCAGGGGGTGCTAAGAATCTCCGGTGGAGGTTTGGTTGCCACCTACGACGACTCGACCTGGCAACATACAACGCACGCACCCTGAGGACTGACGAGAAGATCGTGGAGCTGGAAGAAGAGATAGACAAGTTGCGCTGGCATATTATAGGATTATCCGAAGTCCGAAGAGAGGGGGAGGACACGGTAATCCTCGAATCCGGCAACTTGCTCTATCACCGGGAGGGCGAACATCTGTCCCAAGGAGGTGTCGGATTTATCGTCCACAAGTCTCTCGTTAACAACGTTGTAAAGATCGGGAGTGTGTCGACGAGGGTTGCGTACCTTATACTCAGAATCACCAAACGGTATTCGCTGAAGGTCATACAGGTTTACGCACCAACCTCGGCACACCCCGATGAGGAGGTGGAGGAAATGTATGAGGATATCTCTAGAGCCATGCATTCCTCCAAAACCCAATATACGGTGTTAATGGGAGACTTCAATGCAAAACTAGGCACAAGAGAGAACGGTGAGCTGAAAGTAGGGAAATTTGGAATAGGGCAACGGAACCCAAGGGGCCAGCAGCTGGCCGACTTCATGGAGAAAGAGGGACTCTTTATGATGAACTCTTTCTTCAAGAAGCGGCCCCACAGGAAGTGGACCTGGTTGAGCCCCGACGGTTCGACAAAAAATGAGATTGACTTCATTATGACGACCAGACGACAACTGTTCAGTGATGTCTCAGTGATCGCGAGGGTGAAAACCGGCAGCGATCACCGAATGGTTAGAGGCACACTGAACCTAAATGTTAAGTTGGAGAGGTCTCGTCTGATGAAGTCAACGCTCCGTCCCCCTCGTGCTCTAATCCAAAGTCCCGAAACCTTTCAGCTCGAGTTACGAAACCGTTTTCAGTGCCTAGAAGACTGCAATGAAGTGGACGATATGAATGACAAGCTCGTGGAAACTGTCCATGCGGTCGGAGCTAAGTTCTGCAAGACCCGCCGCAGAAGAACACAAAAACTCTCCGATCACACTCTTAATCTCATGGCTGTTAGACGGGAGATGAGGCTACATTCTTCAACAGATTTGACAGCATACAGGCAACTGAACAGACAGATCTCCAAATGCATGCGGCGGGACTTACGCAACTTCAATACAGCTCGTATTGAAGAAGCGATCGAGCGGAACCAAGGCTCCAAAGTCTTTGCCAGAGATCTGTCTGCCAGAAAGAGCCAACTGTCAAAGCTGAAGACCGAATGTGGCAGCATCGTTTCCGGGGCACCTGAGATTTTGAGTGAGATTGAGAGGTTCTATGGGCAGCTGTACACGTCATCGTTGGAGCCACACGCAAGTGTGAGTAACGATCCAAGAGCGAGTCTTATCCGACACTATTCCGAAGATATCCCGGACGTCAGTCTGAGCGAGATTAGAATGGCTCTCCAGCACCTTAAAAACGGCAAGGCCCCAGGCGAGGATGGAATTACAGCGGAGCTTCTGAAAGCGGGTGGAAGACCGGTACTTGAAGTCCTTCAGAAGCTCTTTAATTCCGTCCTCCATGGTGGCATAACACCGGAGGCGTGGAGCAGAAGTGCGGTGGTCTTGTTCTTCAAGAAAGGTGACAACGCTCTCTTGAAGAACTACAGACCGATTTCCCTTCTGAGCCGCGTCTACATGCTGTTTTCGAGAGTCATTACGAATCGTCTTGCGCGCAGACTTGACGACTTCCAGCCTCCCGAACAAGCCGGTTTCCGAAAGGGCTTTAGCACCATAGACCACATACATACCCTACGGCAAATTGTACAGAAGTCCGAAGAGTACAATTTGCCACTATGTCTGGCGTATGTGGACTATGAGAAAGCCTTTGATTCCGTCGAAATTTGGGCGGTGCTGCAGTCCCTTCAGCGGTGCCAAGTTGACTGTCGGTATATCGAAGTGCTGAAGTGTTTGTACAGTAGGGCTACGATGGCTATCCGAGTACAGAACCAGAGTACGAAACCCATCCAATTGCAGAGAGGTGTAAGACAGGGTGATGTTATATCCCCGAAACTCTTCACCGCTGCATTGGAAGACGTTTTCAAGCTTCTGGACTGGAAAGGATGCGGTATTAACATCAATGGCGAATACATCACTCACCTTCGATTTGCCGACGATATAGTCCTTGTGGCAGAATCGCTGGAGGACCTAAGCACTATGCTCAATGACCTCAATAGTGTCTCCCAACGGATAGGTCTTAAGATGAACATGGACAAAACAAAGATCATGTTTAATGTCCATGTCACACCTATGCCGGTAGTTGTTGGGAGCACTAAGCTCGAAGTTGTTGACGAGTATGTTTACCTGGGACAAATAGTCCGACTAGGTAAGTCCAACTTCGACCGAGAGGTCAATCGACGGATTCAACTCGGCTGGGCAGCGTTCGGGAAGCTACGACACATCTTCTCGTCAGACATACCTCAAAACCTTAAAACGAAATTGTACAACCAGTGCGTGTTGCCAGTAATGACTTACGGAACTGAGACGTGGTCCTGCACTGCTGGCCGTATGAGGAAGCTCAAGGTCGCTCAGCGAGCTATGGAGAGGGCTATGCTCGGAGTTTCTCTGCGTGATAAACTTAGGAATAAGGATATCCGCAGTAGAACCAGAGTAACCGACATAGCCCAACGGATTAGTAAGCTGAAGTGGCAGTGGGCAGGCCATATAGCTCGAAGAACCGACAAGCGATGGGGAAGAAAGGTTCTCGAGTGGCAGCCTCGTACCGGTAGGCGAAGTGTAGGGCGTCCCCCCACGAGATGGAGTGACGACCTGGTAAGACATGCAGGAAGTCGATGGATGCAGGTGGCTCAGGACCGTGCTTTGTGGCATTCTTTGGGGGAGGCCTATGTTCAGCAGTGGACTTATGAAGGGCTGTAATGATGATGATGATGACTAAATTGGAAGTTGGGTATTAAGATACCACCATTAAATTGGAAGTTGGGTATTAAGATACCACCATTAAATTGGAAGTTGGGTATTAAGATACCACCATTAAATTTGAAGTTGGGTACTAAGTTACCACCATTAAATTGGACTTTGGGTACTAAGTTACCACCATTAAATTGGACTTTGGGTACTAAGTTACCACCATTAAATTGGACTTTGGGTACTAAATTACCACCATTAAATTGGAATTTGGGTACTAAGTTACCACCATTAAATTGTACTTTGGGTACTAAGTTACCACCATTAAATTGGACTTTGGGTACTAAGTTACCACCATTAAATTGGACTTTGGGTACTAAGTTACCACCATTAAATTGGACTTTGGGTACTAAGTTACCACCATTAAATTGGACTTTGGGTACTAAGTTACCACCATTAAATTGGACTTTGGGTACTAAGTTACCACCATTAAATTGGACTTTGGGTACTAAGTTACCACCATTAAATTGGACTTTGGGTACTAAGTTACCACCATTAAATTGGACTTTGGGTACTAAGTTACCACCATTAAATTGGACTTGGGGTATTAAAATACCAGCATTAAATTGGAAATATAAATATAAGAAACTGTTTCAGTTTGCCCCTAAAATAATAATAATAATGATACCGTTATCAGTTTTAATGTGATAGCACATCTATGACTATAAGGTGTGAAAAATGGAAAAGGTCTCTACTAATCTATCTGGACGCAGCTGAAGTTACATCAGCACTCAAGTAACGAGCTACGCTATTGTATTTTGGTGGCTCTGGGATACAAGAAATATTCTACAATTTACCGGTTGCCAGTGTCGAATCATCAGAAACCGTTGATGCATTTAAAGTAGCCATAAAAAAAACTCTACGAGTATTTTCAACCTAAACGGAGCAAAGTTTATGAGCGGCATGTTTTCGATTGCTAAAACATGAAAAAGGAGAAAAATTTGGGAAGTTTTTGATAAGATTGCGTCAACAGGCCGAAAAGTGTACATTCGAAAAGCAAGATGATCATCTCATAGATCAAATTGCGGAAAAGTGTAATTCGAAATTGCGCAAGAACCTTATATCTAACAAAACGTGGGAAGAGTTAAAAAGCAAAAAAGTATATGCTTTTAATCAAATGTAAAGACAAGCAAGACATTATTAGCATATAGTAGTAACTCTCCTTTGGCAATAGAGGGTGCATTTGAAACTATACTCGAAGTCGATGGAAGGAAGGAACATACAACCATTTACGTGATTTCGGGGGGTACTAGAGACCTGTTGGGTAAGAACACAGCAGTCCGTCTAGGTGTCTTTAAACTTGGTATCGGGATAAATCAAGTAGAGAGTACCGATCCCCATTAAAGAAAAGGTTGCAATCAACATTAAGGAATCACTAAACAGTGATATAATTGAAGAAGTGCAAGGCCCGTCTAAATGGGTTTCACCAATGTTCCAATCATGAAAGAAAATGGTGAATTAAGTTTGTGCGTAGATATGAGATGTACGAACGCCGCTATATTGCGAGAAAACCACCCCCTGCCTACTATGGACCATATTTGCCTAAAATAAAGAAAGATAATTATTTTAACAAATTAGACATAAAAAAAATGCCTTCCATCAAGTGGAAATTTACTCTGAATCCAGACACAACGACTTTTATAACCCCTAAAAGATTATATAGATATAAAAGAATAATGCTTGGAATTACCTGCGCTTCCGAGATTTTTCAGAAGATCATTGAAAGGATGCTGATAAACTGTGAAGGGGTCGTCAATTTTATTGATGATATCCTGGTATTCGGGAACAGTGAAGAAGAACATGACGCATGACTAAAGAAAGTTCTACAGGTACTTAGTAAAAACAACGCCGTGCTGAATATCAATAAATGCATATATAAAACGCAGGATGTGAATTTTCTGGGACACGGGCTTACACATGAAGGAGTAAACCCTTCAACAAGTACGCTGAGAGCATTATGAAATTTAGGGTCCCAAAGACCATAGAAGAACTCCAAAGTTTTTTGGGACTCTTAAACTACATAAACAAATGGATACCTAACTTGGCTGCCATGACAGAACTTCTGAAACACCTGCTAAGACAGAAGATGAGCAAAAGGAAGAGCTTGAAAAAACACTGGTCTGGGGAACAAGATAAAGCATTCCAAAAAACTCAAACGGATGCTCACGGAAATACAGATTTTAGGGTATTATGACGTCAGAGATGCAAGACAGGTGATAGCAGATGCTAGCCCTGTCGGACTTGGTGCTGTCCTTGTACAAAATGATACAAATGTCCCTAGAATTATTGCCTATGGTAATCGAACTTTGACAGACTGCGAGCGCAGGTATACCAGCATGTGTACCAAATAGTGGAAAATTCTAGACCAGTTGCTATACCAATGAGTACCATTGTAGCATATTCAGAAAAAGACCAAGAGATTTACAAAGTGAAAAAAGGTGTCTATCAGAACGACTGGGACGATTCAAGTAAGAGTTACAAATTTTTTGAAAACGAGTTGTTTCCACGATAGCATTCTACTTCGTAGAAATAAAATTGTAATACCACAGCAACTCTTCAAGAGTGTATTAGATGCGGCATAGGAGGGTCATCCAGGTATCGTAGCGATGAAGGGACGCTTGAGATCAAAGGTATGGTGGCCCCGTATCGATAAAGACGTAGAACAATTAGTAAAGGCCTGTAAAGTTTGTACGTTAGTGGGTTTGCCAAACCCACCTGCACCAATAAAGAGACGAGAGTTGCCTGCAGCTCCATGGATAGATGTCACAATGGATCTAATAGGACCATTGCCAAGTAATGAGTATCTGTTAGTAGTGGTCGACTACTATAGTGGATACAAAGAAGTAAAAAATTACAAAAACATCACAAGCTTACAGATTATTAAAATGGTAAAAGAAATGTTCAGTAGATTTGGTTATCCTATTTCTATCACCGCAGACAATGGCAAGCAGTTCGTTAGTGAAGAGTTTCGATCTTTCTTCAAAAAATGTAACATAAAGTTATTTAGTACTGTACCATATTGGCCTCAAATGATCGGCGAAGTTGAAAGACAAAACAGAGATATTTTGAAACGTCTTCGTATCAGCCAGATCGAGAGGAAGGATTTAAAATAATGTTTGTGGGAGTATCTTCTAATGTATAACAGCACCCCTCCTTACAGTTACCGGGAGGTTACCGTCTGAACTGTTTTTTCAACTAAAAAGTAGGGATAAAATTCCATCAATAGGTGAAATAAATTACAGACTATCATTTAGATTCAGAAATCAGGGATAGAGACAAAATACAAAAAAAAAAGAAAAAATCTTGATAAGAAAGAGATGTAGTGTTTGCACAAATACACAAACATACATTTATATATAAGTCACAGTCTCGAGCGCACCGCGTCAGTTACACGAGAGCCTCGGGTGAGAGTGGACGTGTTTAGTTTAGCGCGTGCCGAGCCTGTGTTACACTACAGTGATTAGAGAAGATAGCAGACAATACAGTGGTGGTACTAGAACTTGTCTATTTTTTTAATATACTAGTGGGTATGTAATCCCCACCAACCGCGCTCGTTTCTTTCCGTCCCCTTATAATCCTTTCTACCTCAGTAGCGCCCGTATCTAATAATGCGAACGAACCTAATAGGCCTCTTTACGTGGTAGAGCCATACTGCAGCTATATTAGTAGTATAGTTGTAGCACGAATGGGTCGGCTCGACCGGGGAAGGACCACGCTCTCACAGAATACCAGCGTAAAATAGCAGCTTAACACTGCTGTGTTTCGTATGGTGAGTGTAGAGAACCGGAGACCCATTTTAATGGAAAAGAGGCAGTTATAAGTAATCCAATTCCAACATACTTGCTCTCCGTTTTCATTCAAACCTACACCACATGATCTAATCTATGATCTTATTTAATCATTTGAAATAAAACTATATGTATTAAATTTACAACAACGAATGTTAGAAATCTGAGTACCAATGTATTTTTAAATGGGGAAGAACTGAGCCCTGTTGAATCCACTGTTTTTCTTGGCATCACTCTCGACGCAAAGCTTCAGTGGGGCCCCCATATATCCAAACTAGCAAGCAGACTAAGTTCTGCAGCCTATGCTGTAAAAAAGATTAGAGGTCTCACTAGTGTCGAGACAGCCAGATTAGTTTATTTTAGTTATTTCCATAGCATAATGTCTTATGGGATTTTGCTATGGGGAAATGCGGCTGATTTAGAAACTATTTTTGTTTTACAGAAGAGGGCCATTAGAGCTATTTACAATCTAAAACTGAGAGAGTCTCTTAGAGATAAATTTAAAGAAATAAATATATCAACTTTGGCCTCTCAGTATATTTACGAAAATTTAATGTATGTTCACAAAAACAAAGGTAGTTTTAGTAAAAAAAGTGATGTGCATTCTGTAAACACTAGGAACAAACACAAGCTAGTGATACCAGTTTCTCGACTCCACAGAGTCAGTAATTCATTCTTGGGGCAATGTATACGCTATTACAACAAGGTCCCGGAAAGTGTACAGGCTCTCTCTATTAGCAAGTTTAAATGTTTTGTTAAGTTGAAACTGTATAAAAAGGGTTATTATAGTATAAATGAATACATGGTTGATAATAACCCCTGGGAATGAGGTGATCGCTTCCAAGCTGTTTCTAAAATAAATTTTGTACTTATATAGTTAGTACAACCATTATTGTAAAATTTGCTTTAAAAAAAAGTCCCGCTGGGTTTCTTGCTGGTTCTTCCCAGGACAGAGGTTTTTTTTTCGAACCAGTGGTAAAGTAAAAAATGACTTTCAATAAGAATTACACATGTGATCTATATTGAATAAAAAAATATTCTATTCTATTCTATTCTATTCTATCGTGAAACGAAACGCCCCAAAATGTTATGCTTAGCGCACCCTAAGAACTTTCATTAAAAAAAAACCACTTGTAACATATATTTTGAAATTAAGACGTAATATTGCAACGCCTGTTAATAATGAAAGGCAATGCTTCCTTTGCAAAAATCAGTAAATGGGATTATCAGTCAAAGATAATTTTTTGATTTTTTGATTTGATTTTTTTGACCCAATAACTGAATTTGGCCCAACCCAGGATTTGAACTCGAGACCACATGATCAGCAAACGCGCTTAAGACCACTAGGTTACATATAACATAAAGAATCAAAATCCAGACGCGTTGTCACCCATGACGACTAAGGTCAAACGACTTAATGCCGTTAAACTGGTATCCGGTTCTCATAACTCATCATGAGACACTGCAGCGTTACGCGTTATGACGATGATATTATGTGCGATTGTGAGTCATCCCCGGCCGTGCCGACCCATTACTTATGTTATTTACTACTAAAGATTGATAATAACCCCTGTTTCTAAATGTTTTCCCGCTGAGTTTCTTGCTGGTTGTTCCCAGGACAGAGTTTTTTTTGCGAACCAGGGGTAAAACTTAAAAAAACCGGCCAAGTGCGAGTCGGACTCGCGCACCGAGGGTTCCGAATAAATCCGTAGGTATACAATTTTAAAATTATTAAAAATATTTTTATTATATGATGTAACTAAAAATTTATGCTTTTCGCAATTTTTCCTTTATTTGTGCTATAATACGTTGCTTCATACCAAATTTTAAGAATCTGAGTTCATGGGTATTTGATATGAATTTCAGCTTGATACCTCAACGCGTTCCTGAGAAAAAGGGTCTTGACAGACAGACAGAAAGACGGACAACAAAGTGATCCTTTAAGGGTTCCGTTTTTTCCTTTTGAGGTACGGAACCCTAAAAATGACTTTTAACAGGAATTACTTGTATTCAATATTGAATAAAAATAATTCTATTCTATTATAATAAGAATAAATACAATATAAAAGAATTTTTATTCAATATAGATCACATGTATGTAATTCTAATTGAAAGTCATTTTTTAATTTACCACTGGTTCGGAAAAAGAACTCTTGTCTTGGGAAGAACCAGCAAGAAAGCCAGCGGGACTTTTTTTAAATAAATTTTACTATAATATTTATTTCTTTATTTTTAATTATGTTTATTTTAACTATTTAAATGAAAGATTGTACAACGTATTTACAAAATTTATTTTAGAAAGCGACCACATCTCATTCCCAGAGGTTATTATCAACCATGTATTCATTTATATTATAATAACCCTTTTTATACAGTTTTTATTTAATTAAATATTTAAACTTGGTAATAGAGATACCTTGTATATTTTCTGGGACTTTGTTGTAATAGCGTATACATTGTGGAATCGAGAATCATTCGTGCTACAGCCACAGTGTAGTTGCAACATGACTCTACGACGTTATATCAAAATGCATAGGCAGGTCTCAAAAAGTAAGTGCAGCGTGGCTCTACCACGTAACAACGTCCGCGGTAAAAAAATATATTTTGTAGTGATGTGTTTTGGTATAAATAAAATTATTTTTAATAGGGGTACTCAGAGGAATAGTTCAGGTTGATTCCAGCTACTGAATTCCACCAAGCACACTGCGACAGAACTCAACATAGCTTGCGGGCCACTAACGTGCGAATTATGTAGAAATTTCTGCCTTGTACGAATACATTGTAGAATTTGTTGTCTCCAACAGTTTTTCCGGACCAATGCGACTTAGGGAACTGCAAGAAAAGAGCCTAGTCATTTCCAAAAGGCAACCTACCTGCAGTTGCCCTGGTGTTGCAGATGTTCATGGGTGACGGTGATCACTTACCATCACGTGAGCCGCATGCTCGTGTACCTCCTCTACCATGAAAAACATGTGTGCAGTTCAGTAATAGCTTAATCTACTTCATTCTATAGGTAAAAATAAAAGTGGAACGCAAAATAGACGCTAGTTGGTCTAAAAACGACTAATTTAATGTCTCATTCTCTCGCAAGTAAAATCCTGTAGATGCATATGTTTGTCTCTTTTTAGTGTCACTTTTTCGTTTCATTGAGTTTAAAATCACGTTTCTACAGAAGTTTTCACTTGAAAAATCTAAACGTAATCGTATAACTCCACATTGGTATTACGTGCATTTAATTTTTTTATTTAACTTTTAACCGTTGGAATTGCTAGTAACCTGCTTCTCTAGTGTCCTCTTAACATATATTTCGTGACGTTGGAACGCACAAGTAGACTTGAAATCGTATTCGACCTTGACATTTTCATACGTTGCGCACCATTTTATAGGGAGTTCATATTTTTTTCTGCTTAGTGTTCCTATTCACGTCATTGCAGCTTTCTGAGGTAGTTTTCGTTATTTAGCAACTAAATACTGGAACAAGTTACTACCGCCATCTGGAAAAATTAAGTCACAGTCGTAATACTAGTTACTCGACTCCGCAGAGTCATAATGATATTTTATATTTACGCGAAGGTTACACATTAAATTAAACTAATTTTTACGGATTTTGTCGCGTTTACTTTCACTTTTTAATTTCTGACGTTTCGGATGCTTTTCAGCACCCGTGGTCACGGGTCTGTAGTGTTTGAACTTGTTCTAGATCGTCCCCGCTATTACATTAGATTTGATAGACCACAAATCCTCGCAAAAGAACACCGATTCCTACCAAGGATGATTCGCGAGGCTATTGAAATTAAAAAAACATCCTAATTTCAATAGGGAAGATGGATGGGTGCTGCCATCTGCTTGGGATCCTATAATTAATAAAATTAAATCCAAACCCAAGAATACCACTGCAAGACTTCAAGATACTGTTAGTTCATTCTGCGTAGATCGGACCAAAATCACGGAAGGTATCCGGGCTAACTATCTGACATCAGGACGTCAAACACCTCAGTCCCCCCCGTGACCACGGGTGCTGAAAAGCACCCGATACGCCGGGAATTAAAAAAGTTAAAGTAAACGTGATAAAATCCTTAAAAATTTATTTCATTTAATCCGCAGAGTCAGTAATTTATTCTTGGTTTGTATCGATGTATACACTTTTATAACAAAACCCCAGAAAATATACAAAATCTGACATCTGTCATGTTTAAAAACTTTATTCAGCAAAGATATCATAAAAATCGTTATTATAATTTGTTACCTTGATATCACTTAACAAGCTTGAGCGACTCCAAAATCTCTGTATACGGTTCATGTTTGGGCTTCGCAAATATGACAATGTCCCAGAATACCACACTAAGCTCAAGTGACTCCCAATGCGTCTTCGTCGGAATACTCATATACTTTCAGTCATTGAGAAGTGCTCAATCCTTAAACGTGTTCCAGAAACAGATTAAAGAATACTATTTGTCTCTGTAACCCCTCTCACTTCCTCCGCTTAATTATTGTCATTGATCTACCTGAAGGAGGTTGTATTTTTAATGTTTATTTTATTTTTATTTTTTTATTTTAGTGCACCCTACCCATTGTTCTTTTTATTATTTTTATTTATTTCTTCTTCTGGGTTGTCTGGAAGAGATTGCGATGAAGCATTTTCTTTTTGATATTTTTATCTTTTTTTGATGTTCAATAAAGAGTATTGTATTGTATTGTATAATATTAAGGAATTTATGGACTACTATAATATACTTGGGAATGAGATAATCACTACCAAGTTATTTTTACTGATATGTGTTGTTAATTATTGTGTAACTTTAATGATTGTAAATGGTTTTTTTTTTCAAAAAAAAAAGACCCGCCGGGTGTCTTGCTAGTTCTTCCCCGGACAGAGGTATTTTCTGAACCAGAGGTAAATTGAACATAAGAGTGAATTTATTTAAGTATTATTTTTAATCTGTATTGAATAAAAAAGTTTCTATTTCTGTACCCTTTTGGTAGCGATCACCTCGGTCCTAGTAGTTATTTTCAATCATATACGCTTTAGTAGTACTTGGGGTTCGAGAAAATTAAAAACTGCAGAGTTAATTACCAAAATTGACACTTTAATCACAGAACAATAATTACAATTTAAAACCAGACTAACTACTACTGATCACTTTCGTATTTGTATCGCTTCCAAGCAGCTTGTATCGTTAATTCAACTCTGATCGGGTCGCGGTCTATACCGGCCTTATATAGGGGCTCAGATAATTTCCAGAACATTCTACTGTAGAAACATTTAAAATGTTCGAGAACATACCGGTCCCGACTCACGAGATGTCGATAGTCAAGATACTCGCCTAGTTCTACTACTTAATACTAGAGGGCGCTAGTGGTAACTAGTGTTGCCATGTACCGGGCGTTAATGGTGGCGCTCAACAGTATAATAAAACTTATTAAGTAATTTTCGCTTTTTTTTACTTTTTGATTGATAGGCCTTGCATATTTTCTAGGACTTTGTCGTAAATAAATACTCTTTTTGCCCATGGGATGAATGTGGGAATATCCCACGGGATAGTGAACAAAAAGTGAAAATTTTAAATTAAACGCAATAAAATCCATAAAATTAGTTTAATTTTGTGCGTAGTATTCGCTTAAATATAAATAAGAGCCGTCGTAGCTAAGGCTAAGTCTAAGTGCTTGTGGTAAATTTCACAGTACGTGAGCAACCCGGCTTCGAACCCTGCCGGAAAATGAAATTGTTAATTGTAATTTTAAGTGCTGATTTTCCACGTGCTCGGCGGCAAAGGAAAACCTCGTGAAGAAACCTGCATGTGTGAGAAATAAAGAAATTACTTCGAAGACATGTGAAGTTCGCCAACACGCATTGGGGCAGCGCGGCGAACATTTTCTTGCCCTAAAACCCTGGTTAAATATAAGAATTATTATTAAGTGGCGAAGCTTGCGAAGTCACTTATTGATTTCACGATGTCTGTCCGTCTGTCCGTCTGTCCGTCTGTCCGTCTGTCCGTCTGTCCGTCTGTCCGTCCGTCTGTCCGTCTGTCCCACGATTATCTCGAGAACGGTTTCGAATTTTCAAATTCTGTTTTCAGCAATCGATTACTGATCACCCAGGCATCTGAACCTCCTATTTTGAAACTGATTGCTCAACGGCAACCGTTAGAAACCGCTACAAAGCTGATTGCTTCGCCACTTTGCTATGCTGTAAGCTTGCTAGGTTTATTATATGGACTAAGGAAGTTAGAAGTTCAAGGTTCACAAGTTTACAATAAACGAATAGAATAGAATGGTACATATTTTAACGTGATAGAGCCATGCTGCAGCTATATTAATTGTATAGTTATAACACCAATGGGTCGGCTCAACCGGGGAAAGACTACGCTCTCACAGAATATCAGCGTAAATTATCAGCTAAATGCTGCTGTGTTTCGTATGGTGAGTGTAGAGAACCCGAGATCCTTTTACCTGAAAAAGAGGCATTCCATCTTATTCCTCACGGTTGACAACGCATCAGCATTTTGATTCGCAAACGAGGATAGATGTAGATGTAGTTGTGTATGTATGTATGTTTACGTGATAGAGCCATGCTGCAGCTATATTAGTAGTATAGCTGTAGCACGAATGGGTCGGCTCGACCGGGGAAGGACCACGCTCTCACAGAATAACAGCGTCAAATAGCAGCTTAACACTGCTGTGTTTCGTATGGTGAGTGTAGAGAACCGGAGACCCATTTTACTGGAAAATAGGCATTCCATCTTAGTCCTCACGGGTGACAACGCATCTGCATTTTGATTCGCAAACGAGGATAAATGTAGATGTCTATGGGCCACAGCAACCACTTACCATCAGGTGGACTGTGTGCTCGTTTGTCACCCTATCCTATAAAAAAATGTCTATAGGCCACAGCAACCACTTACCATCTGGTAGACTGTGTGCTCGTTTGTCACCCTATCGTATAAAAAATTAAAAAATCAGTGAACATGCATAAAAATACATACGCTTTGATTATAGAAACTTCTCGTTTTTGGAAGCCGGTTAAAATTTTCATCTAAGCGTTGTATATTACGATATCTTATGTTTAAATAATAAACAACAATATGGCAGCCAACCCTACCGCTAGGTAACCTAAATTACTCGTGAACCGTGAAAACATCGTCTCTTCTAAGTTTTCAGGTCGTGTAATATATTTCCGGTTCCGGGAGCAAACCAAGAAATTACGTTACATTTGCGGCGAGAAAAAGAAAATAGTGCTTGGAAATTTAACGAAATAGTTTTTCTCTAATCTTAGGAAGTTTTTTTTATAGACTAAGTCTGTGGATAACGATATATGTACTAATGATGATGATTATTAACGAATTTATAATTTTACGTTACGAGCCACGTTGCAGCTATATTTCGATTACATACATACATATACATAAACCGCCTCACGCCTCTCACCCAGACGGGTAGGCAGAGACTTCGGACTTACATTTGGCACGATCCTGTCACATATTAAGATTGCAGCACAAATTGGTCAACCGGGGCAGTACTATGCTGTCACAGAACATCAGCGTGAAATAGCAGCTTAATGCTGCTGTATTTCGTATAGTGAGTGTAAAGTGACGTAGACCCATTTACTGGTAACGAGATACTCCATCTTATTTATTACTCAGTGGTGACAACGCATCCGCATTTTGATCCTTAATCGAGGATAGATGTAGATGTGTATGAGCCACAGCATTCTCTTAACGTCAGGTAAACTGTGTGCTCATTTACCACCCTTATTCTATAGAAAAATTCATCACCCCATTTTGTCTCGTGGCTGTCGTAAAGGATGTGCTATACAAAAAGCGTGGGGTGCTTTTTCAGATATTTTTATGATGGCGCTAATTTTACAAATATCCACAAAAATATTTAAGAAAAACTACATCAAGTACCCCACGCATTTTCACAATAAAATGATTTTTTTATGTTAATCACTATTTTCCTATTTTAAACTTATTAAAAATTATTTTAAACTTATTAAAAATTATTTTAAACTTATTATAAATTTGCTTTTTAGTTCAGTTTACTAACAAAGGGTGGTTTTTTTTTAGTTTCAATTCAATCCGACGTTTTGAAGGGTACGAAAATCACATTCAAAAATTCCGTTACATAGATATATACCAAACTGATAAAATCGTGTTAAAAATAAAAATAATTACAAACTAAAATATAAGCGAAAGTGGTATGTCAGGATCGATCTCTTACCAATAGATCCTCTTTAGCCTATTCGTTGCAGATTGAAGCAACAATCAATATTTAAAAGCTGAAGATAGCCCCGAGTTAACCATGGACACCAGTGCGTTGAACCCTTCGGACCTTCCGTGACCATGGGTGCCGTAAACTTTAAAGCATTTAAAACGTCGACGAAATGAAGTGAAACATTTGACAGATTTCATGGAGGGGCAGTTTAATTGTTAGTAAAATATAAAATATTATATTATCACTTTACAGTAACTAGATTAAAACTGGCCAAGTGCGTGTTAGGCCACGCACAATGTAGAGGTAGGGTTCCGTAGTTGCCCGTCACAATATAAAGCTTCCTTGATAATGAGTATAATAAGTGAGTTCGTGGTTTCACCACTATGACGAATAAAAATGGGCTCAAATAGGATGATCGTAACTGAAGGACTTATTTTTAAATCAACCTTACAGGGAGTGTTATTCAAAAAAGATTAAAAATACTTTTCGATTTTGATAATAATACCCTATCTATCCCGAAGATGAAAAAGTATATATAATCCATGTGCATTTTATAAGTTTTTTTTCTCGCTATTAGATCACCAACAGATGATACACAATACTGACCAAAATATAACTTGTAATAGTGGTGTATGGGGTCCACTATTAACAGACTCCGAGTGGTTTAGTGGCGGAGAAATGAAACTATTTTCTGTTATGCTTTTCTATGTGCAGGCGAATGGTGTGTTTTATTCAATCAAACCTGCCTATATTTATATGCCCGCTACATCCTTAGTTTACCAATAGTAGTAATTTTTATTTACTTAGTCAATTAAAATTCATGCCTTTTGACCAATAAAGATTAATCAATAAAATATTATGTACAACTATTATATGTCGCGCTCCTTTTGCCGGCGTAAGACTCTTGGATAGCTTCTTGTAACTGCGTTGTTGGACGGGGCTATAAAAGTGGTGAAGACCGGCGTGCGCGCATAATTGGCGAGCGGCGGCGGCGTGGGACACATCTCCGGAACAGCAAGAAGAAGCGAAGCTGCGGCGTTGTAGAAACAGCTCGAAAATGGTCGACGGATGCATGTTCATCTTCTTACAAGTAACCACAACTTATATAAATAACGAAGAGATTTTTTTAAACAAAAAAGAAAAAGGAAACAGATTTATGCCAATAAACATTGATCGACTATTACTCGTTAACTTCTTATACTACTTAGCTGTGATAGTTTTCCTTTTTACTTCATTATATATACTACTATCGTGTATACTTTTCACATTTCCAGAGACAACGGTTTAATCAGTAGAAAGGGGGGGGGGGGGGACACATGATTCTAATGAAAAATACCACTTTAAAGTAAATATTTCGCAACCGGACCCCTGAATGGAAAAGATGTTTTTCCACACCCCCAATAGTTTTGAAAGACCTATTTGACGATGAATCCCATCATGATGGAATAGACGGGTAAAAAAAAATCATCCATTTACTTGTATGGGAAGTACCCAAAATAAAATGTTCTTTTAGATTCTATATTACATTGTTTTCTAGGCGTGATTAATATCTATAACTGTGCCGAATTGCAGATTTTTAGCACCTTGGGTCTCTAAGCAAAACCGCGGACAAACGGACGGACGGGCGGAATATGGCGAAACAATAGGGGTTCCTTGTTGTGTAACTATGGAACCCTAAAATTGGATTAAAAACCCACATATTCCTGAAAGTAATGAATTTTTAATTCTAGAGACTAAAAATGAAGAAACAATGCGCAAGAAAAAAATAAAGAGCAACCAGTGCGGCATTGTTTTGTGTATATAGGTAAATACACTAGAAATCGAAAAACTTTTATTGGAAACGTCATTCTTGAAGTGACATTGTGTAACAAATAACATCCGTCCCAACTAGCGATATCTGATGATTGGAAAGTTATTAGCCTATATATATATAGTTATAAATGCAGATGCGTTGTCACCCGTGAGGACTAAGATGGAATGCCTCATTTCCAGTAAAAAAGGCCTCCAGCCACCTGCACTCACCAAGCGAAACGCAGAGGTAAACCTCTACTTCACGCTGGTATTCTGTGAGGTCGTGGTACCACCCCAGTTCGAGCCGGCCCATCCATGCGACAGCAAAAGCTGCCGCGTGGCTCTACCACTGTTAAAAACAACACATTCATCACAACAACACATCATCGTTCATTCTTTCTACAACTGTCATGTAGAAAAAATGAACGAGGAAAGAGTGACAAAGCAAATTTATGTTGTAGAAATGAACGCCAGAGTCGGGAAGGGACAACCTAGGCGAAAGTTTATCGACAAAATTGGGGTTATATTGAAAATGGACCAAATTAAGAGTACCCTTTACCGACGAGAGTGTATGCGTAGGTATATATGTATGATTTTAACAGTGGTAGAGCCACGCGGCAGCTTTTGCTGTCGCACGGATGGGCCGGCTCGAACCGGGGTGGTACCACGACCTCACAGAAAACCAGCGTGAAGTAGAGGTTTACCTCTGCGTTTCGCTTGGTGAGTGCATGTGGCCGGAGGCCCTTTTTACTGGAAATGAGGCATTCCATCTTAGTCCTCACGGGTGACAACGCATCTACATTTTGATTTGTAATAGAGGATAGATGTAGATGTCTATGGGCCGCAGCAACCACTTATCATCAGGCGGACTGTGTGCTCGTTTGTCAGCCTTATCCTATAAAAAAAATGTGGAGGAGGCGATAGAGGTGTGTCAGGATAGTGGATATCCATAGTCTCTGTCTATACGGGCGTGTTTTTATGTTATGTTTTCGGATTTCAATTTCTCCTCCTCTTTCTATCGTTTTATTTTCACCTTCCTTATCTGTATTTAGCAACAACGTATACCAATTCTAGACTAATAAAATGTATGTAATAATAAAATACATTGGTCTGAGTAAAAAACACTTGACTTATTTAAATTAATATCATCTCGTATTAAATTGTGAACAAAAATAGTTGCATGTGGATAAAAAAAATCTAGATGGTAGTGTCACTCCTTTTCTACCTGGGAGTCCGTCTAGGCAGTTTTTTTATAGAATAAGGGTGAGAAACGAGCATATAGTCCACCATCAGGTGGACATATGGAGCAGTCTCCGCCCGCTGTCTTCTGAAAATCTTCTGAAAATAGTAAAACTATAAACATCCGGTACTTGCGTACGGGGGTGGGAGGGTGGTGAGGGGGAGGAGGAGGGTTTGAGGAAGCCCCTCTAACCTTCCCCACTTGCGGAAATGTATATTTTATGAGTAAT
This sequence comes from Parnassius glacialis, assembly GCA_033319125.1. Lineage (NCBI taxonomy): Eukaryota > Metazoa > Arthropoda > Insecta > Lepidoptera > Papilionidae > Parnassius > Parnassius glacialis. Next base: position 46,054,283 of record JAVANC010000027.1, on the reverse strand, counting down.
ATTTTTTTTTGTAAAATCATTACGTCACATTTTTTACACTGTTTTTATTTAACTTTGATAGTAGTAGATACTGTGGCACAGCCATAGGCACCTATATCCATCCCCGGTGACGAATGAAAATAAAGATGCGTTGTCACCTGTCATGACTGAAATGGAATGCCTCGTTTTCAGTAAAATTGTACTAGTCTCCGGTTCTCTACACTCACCAAAAGAAACACAGCAGCATTAAGTTGCTAGAATAGAATAGAATAATTTTTTATTCAATATCGATTATTTCATAATTCTTATTGAAAGTCATTTTTTATTTACCACTGGTTCGGAAAATACCTCTGTCCTGGGAAGAACCAGCAAGAAACCCAGCGGGACATTTTTTTTTCAAACATATTTCATTTAACAATAATTTCATTTATACAATTTTTAAATGATTTTTAATAGAACCAGCATGGTGGCGATCACCTTATTCCCAGGGGTTATTTTCATTCATGTATTCCTTGATATTATAATAACCCTTTTTGTACAGTTTTTCTTTAATAAAACTTTTAAACTTGTTTATTGATAAACTTTGAATATGTTCTGGGATTTTGTTGTAAAAGCGTATACATTGCCCCATAAATGAATTACTGATTCTGTGGAGTCTAGTAACTGGTATTACAAGCTTATGTTTGTTCCTAGTGTTTAAAGAATGCACATCCTTATTCTTATTAAAGCTATTTATGTTTTTATGTACATACATTAGATTTTCATAAATATATTGCGATGCCAAAGTTAATATGTTTATTTCTTTAAATTTTTGTCTGAGGGACTCTTTACAATTTAGGTTATAAATCGCCCGAACGGCTCTCTTTTGCAAAACAAATATAGCTTCAATATCAGTCGCATTACCCCATAGCAAAATTCCATAAGACATTACGCTATGAAAGTAACTAAAATACACTAATCTAGCTGTCTCAACATCTGTGAGACTTCTAATCTTTCTTACAGCATATGCTGCAGAACTAAGTCTGCTTGCTAATTTAGATATATGGGGGCCCCATTGAAGTTTCGCGTCAATAGTAATACCGAGAAAAACAGTGGTATCCACAAGACTCAACTCCTCCCCATTTAATAGCACATTGGTATTCGAATGTTTTACATTAGGTATTGTGAATTTAATACACTTAGTCTTATTGCCGTTTAGGAGCATATTGTTGGCGTTAAACCAATGTACTAATTTCGATAGAGCATTATTTACATCGTCATAATTAATTAACTGCCGTTTGAGTTTGAAAATTAAAGAGGTATCGTCAGCAAATAATACTATATCGTGATTGTCCCCTACAAGATAAGGTAAGTCATTAATATAGATTAAAAACAGGAATGGGCCAAGAATCGAGCCCTGAGGAACGCCCATTGATACTACCGATCCGGAGGAACCTTTACCATTTATCAAGACTTTTTGAGTTCTGTTACTTAAATATGAAGTAATAAGTCTAAGCGCCAAATTTTTTACACCGTAATGTTGTAGTTTCCTGATTAATGTTTCATGATGAACACAATCAAAAGCCTTGGAAAGATCACAGAAAACACCTAAGGCATCCTGTGAATTCTCCCAGGCATTAAAAATATATTTCATAAGCTCAACACCGGCGTCAGACGTCGAGCGACCCCTTGTAAATCCAAATTGGTTTTTATGAAGTAATTTATTTGTATTAAAAAAAATTAACAATTGATTCAAAATTATTTTTTCAAAAATTTTACTAAGAGTTGGTAGTACAGAAATAGGTCTAAAATTAGCGGGGTCCAATGTACTACCAGATTTAAATAAAGGTATTACTTTACTATACTTCATTAAATCAGGAAACACACCAGAATCGATACAAGTATTAAAAATAATAGCAAGATGAGGTGCAATTAAATCTATTATGGACGCAATAACTGTCACGGAAATCCCCCACAAATCTGCGGTTTTCTTTACATCAATGGTTTTAAAGTATTTTACAATATCTTGCGGTAATACTTTTTCGAATCTAAATTCTTTTAAACAGATATTAACGTTCTGTTTGAGTAATGACTCGGCGACAGTTGGAGAAGTATTCAAAGACTCTGTTGTCAAAATAGGAATATCAGTGAAATATTTCTCAAACACCGCTGCGACTTCTTGATTTGATTTAGTCAATTCATTGTTAATTTTTAATTGATAGTTCGAGTTACGAGGTTTTTCTTTACCGGTTTCGCTGTTAATTATACTCCACGTCATTTTAATTTTATTCTTAGCCGTCTTAATTTTGTTGCTAATATGTAATGATTTGGCTGTGGAGCAAACTTTTTTAAACATTTTAGAATAATTTTTGACATATTCTTTAAAAGCATCAGAAGGATTATATGATCTTTCATGGTAAAGGTCATATAACCTTCGTCTGCTTTTATGAATTCCCACTGTCGCCCACTCATTAAATGCCTTGCGACTGTTTCCGGAGAATGTTTTAGAAGTAAATATTTTTTTAAATTCATTGCTTATAAGGGTAAATAATTCTCCATATAAAAAGTCTGCATTGTTCTTATAAGAAAGCGATGGAAGGTTTTTTACCATATTACTTCTAAATCTCTCCAGGCGTTTTGCATTTATAGGAACAAACACAATTTTCTCAATTTCCTGTTTTTTGTGCACATAAGGTAATGAAACCAGTTGTCCACAGTGATCTGAACTAAGTTTTTGAATTATTGATTTGTTGATTGGTACAACACCTGTAAAAATATTATCAATACAAGTTGCACTACACCCTGCAATTCGTGTAGCTTCAAAGAATAAATTATCAAGATTATAGGATTTAAACAAAGAGCAAAATTTAATACTGATGGAAGAAGTTTCCAGGAGATTGATATTGAAGTCTCCACACACTACAAGAGATTTATTCTGTTTATTAAGCTTAACTAAAACTTCTTCCATAATTTTTTCAAAGGTATCATAATTTGAACATGGGGGTCTGTAAACACTGACAACAATAAGGTGCTCAAGCTCAACACATGCCATTTCTATAGTACGCTCAACAGAGAGGCTCACAATGTCTTTACGTTCTTTACATGATAAGGATTTATTAGCTAATATTAAGGAGCCACCACGTAATTTAGTATCTCTATTGAACGAACTGACCACCTGGTGATTACTGAAATTAAATATGGAGTTGTAACTTTTTAACCAATGTTCAGTAATACATAAAATATGAATAAGGTTACTATTTAAAAATAATTCAATTTTACGCTGGTAAACTGCACCACCATTTTACCTATCTGCCACCAAGTAGCAAGTAGCAATAATCTAGGCCGAAGCGTATAGTCAGCCAGGAATCATCATTACAGGATGTAAAACAATACATCTTAGTCTTTAGAGTTTTTTTTTATAGGATAGGATGACAAACGGGCACACAGTCCACCTGACGGTAAGTGATTGCTGTGGCCCATAGACATTTACATCTATTCTCGTTTGCTAATCAAAACGCACATGCGTTGTCACCCGTGAGGACTAAGATGGAATGCCTCATTTGCAGTAAAAAGGGTCTCTGGTTCTCAACACCTACCATACGAAACACAGCAACGTTAAACTGCTATTTTACGCTGGTATTCTGTAAGAGTGTGGTCCTTCCCCGGTCGAGCCGACCCATTCGTGCTACAACTATACTACTGATATAGCTGCAGCATGGTTCTACCACGTGTAAGTTATATGCTCTAAGTTAGTCGATGGTCGGCTGTAACGTCATGTCAAATATACATATTAAAAACATAGACTTATCCTCAATCTACTATTAAAAAAGAAAACAGACATTAACTTTATAAAGAACATTGTACATAGATCAATATTCCCTTTGGGATGTTTGTCATACCAACTTTAGTCTATAAGTACCTTGAAGGCTTTTACCTATAAGGTAGGCCTAAAATGTGTCGCATAAAGGGATCGCTTTGATCCCTTAGATCGGTAGTAATCTAATTTACCCTCATCGAAATATGCCAGCGCAGATAAAATAAATTAATTTTACAGAGTCAATATCTTGTGTTTCGCTTGATGAATAAAATATAGTAACCGTTATCGCTGAACATAGGCTTTCCCCATTGATTGTGTCATATAATATATTTATATATATATATATATATATATATATATATATATATATATATATATATATATATATTTGCCGTAGTTGCCACGCTTGGCAAACAGGCTGGCAGCCGTAGTTTTTTTATTTTAAGTCATTATTAGGAAGACGCTGCAGCCCATCTCCTGATTTGTTTCCCTCTATCGCCTCTTACGACACGCACGGGATGATATGGGGTAGTGGATATTCTTACACCGCCACTAAAAACTATAGTAAATAACGTTATATATTTTATATAAACCTGAAGTGACCAACGAAATCACAATCTACATGACGGAGATCTGAGATTTGTAAATAGATAAATATTATCCAAGTCAGGTCGTGCATAAAGGACTGCTGTCATATATGGCCTGTTGCTGCAAAATAATGCCACCTAGCAGCGTTGGACTCAGTGGCGAGACGTGCTAAGATGCCTATAGTCCATTCGCGTTAAGAAAATAGTGAGTCATCGTTGTCCGCCGGAATAATTTGTCGTTGGAATATAATCTATGCGTTTTCAAGGCAAGCGTGAATAGACGCTAAGACAGTGAGATTTACTATCTTATCACCTTATCTTTATCACCACTTACCGTCAGGTAGGGTTGCGGTCAAACACGGGCTTATTAATAAGTAGAATAGTATAGAATGATTTTTATTCAATATTGATTGTTACATAATACTTATTGAAAGTCATTTTTTTATTTACCACTGGTTCGGAAAATACCTCTGTCCTGGGAAGAACCAGCAAGAAACCCAGCGGGACTATTTTTTAATCAGAATTTCACTTATCAATAATTTTTTTATACAATTTTAAATAAATTTTCATAGAACCAGCATGGTGGCGATCACCTTATTCCCAGGGGTTATTTTCATTCATGTATTCTTTGATATTATATTAACCCTTTTTGTACAGTTTTTCTTTAATAAAACTGTTAAACTTGTTTATTGACAAACTTTGAACGTGTTCTGGGATTTTGTTGTAAAAGCGTATACATTGCCCCATAAATGAATTACTAATTCTGTGTCTAGTAACTGGCATTACATACTTATGTTTGTCCCTAGTATTTAAGGTATGAACATCCTTATTCTTATTAAAGCTATTGATGTTTTTATGTACATACATTACATTTTCATAAATATATTGCGATACCAAAGTTAATTATTTCTTTAAACTTTTCTCTGAGGGACTCTTTACAATTTAGGTTATAAATCGCTCGTACGGCTCTCTTTTGCAAAACAAATATAGCTTCAATATCAGTCGCATTACCCCATAGCAAAATTCCATAAGACATTACGCTATGAAAGTAACTAAAATACACTAACCTAGCTGTCTCAACATCTGTAAGACTTCTAATCTTTCTTACAGCATATGCTGCAGAACTAATTCTGCTTGCTAATTTTGGATATATGGAGGGCCCCACTGAAGTTTCTGAAGTCAATAGTAATACCAAAAAAAACAGTGGTATTAACAATAACATACATATATAAATAACAGTGGTAGAGCCACGCGGCAGCTTTTGCTGTCGCACGGATGGGCCGGCTCGAACCGGGGTGGTACCACGACCTCACAGAAAACCAGCGTGAAGTAGAGGTTTACCTCTGCGTTTCGCTTGGTGAGTGCATGTGGCCGGAGGCCCTTTTTACTGGAAATGAGGCATTCCATCTTAGTCCTCACGGGTGACAACGCATCTACATTTTGATTTGTAATAGAGGATAGATGTAGATGTCTATGGGCCGCAGCAACCACTTATCATCAGGTGGACTGTGTGCTCGTTTGTCACCCTTATCATATATAAAAAAAAAGACTCAACTCCTCCCCATTTAAGAGCACATCGGCTTTCGAATGTTTTACATTAGTATTGTAAATTTAAAACATTTTGTCTTATTGCCGTTTAAGAGCAAATTGTGGCGTTAAACCAATGTACTAATTTTGATATAGCGTTATTTACATCATCATAATTAATTGACTGCCGTTTGAGTATGAAAATTAACGAGGTATCCTCAGCAAATAATACTATATCGTGATTGTCCCTACAAGACAAGGTAAGTCATTAATATAAATTAATAACAGGAATGGACCAAGAATCGAGCCCTGAGGAACGCCCATTGACACTACCGATCCGGAGGAACCTTTACCATTTATCACTTTTTGAGTTCTGTTACTTAAGTATGAAGTAATAAGTCAAAGCGCCAAATTTTTTACACCGTAATGTTGTAGTTTCCTGATTAATGTCTCATGATGAACACAATCCTAAATCCGAAAGCCTTGGAAAGATCACGTAAAAAATCAAGTAAAAAAAAAGATATATTTACGCCGTCACCACTTCAATTTTAATAAAAGACGGTTCGGTGCTACGGGGCGTGGGTTCAAATCCCAATTGGAACAAGTATCTGTATGGCCTACAAATACTTGTTCCGGGTTTTATTGCTTGTCCATTTGCAATTTATGTATGTAAAATGCCGATACAGGAAAATTTTATTTAAAGAAAATGATGGATTCTTGATACATTTCTGTCTATATTGTTATCTATATACATCTAAATAAAATTGCAGTGTCTGTCTGTAACATTGAAATAACTGCCTTATTAAGATAAGGGAATTTTTACTATTATTTTAATAATCTTCTCCTTAATTTGTTTTTACAATTTTTTGATATTTTCATATTACATTAGGGACGACAAATGAACGAAAATGATAAAATCAAAGGTGAGAAACTGAGTCTTTGTGCACAAATATTTACAACATTTAACATGATTTGATAAAATATTAAATTTTATAGGCCTGACATTCAAAACTCATATATAAAACGTTCTCGTTTACACTATTTTAATTAAGGTACGTGAGCGTAACATTGAGCTGCAGTATTTCGTGTATTTTACGTTGGTATTCTGAGAGCATGGTTCTACACCGGTCGAGCCGACCCATTCGTGCTACGAAACAACCATAATATAGCTGCAGCATGGCCCTATCACGTAAATTAGAAATATTATGAATTAGAAACATTTAACGAATTTTTATCTGTCATTCTATATTTTAACCCCACTTCAAAAAGGAAATACACAAAAATACACAATTCGACTCATAAAATTTTTCTAGGTGCACCGATTTTGGTGATTTTTTTTATTTGAAAGCTGTAACTTCTTATGTGGTCCCATATAAATTTGATCAATGTCTGATTTATAGTTTTAGAGTTATCTTTAATAATTTTTATTGAAGTCGGTTGTACAAAATTTTTAATTTTACCACTTGTTTATGAAAAAAGTATCAGAAATAAAAAAAAGATTACGACGAATCGTGAAGGCCGCTTATACGCACTGAGACAACGGGGCAAACGTTTATCTACTCCAAAATCCAAAGAAATGAGAAAAGGCCTGTCCCCAATAGTGAGACATATTATATACAGTTACTTTTCATAATACATACCCTTGCCTATTCATTTCCCAGATGCAAGTTCGCGAATGTAGAGCATGAAGGTTATAGTGAAAGCTTACTGCGTTCGACCTAATTCCTGGATCGCTGGACGAAGTCGGTAGAAAAAGATCCGGTCCGCATAAAACCGGGTAAAATTTCAGTCCTCTAAAATGATTTACTGATGCGGACCAAAATATGCCATTTTGTAAATTTCATGCACTAAAACTCTTACCTACTTAATTTTTTTAATGTGCGCAACTTTTTTAAATGACGTTGTTTCTACACAAGGATTTTCTCCTGGAGGCAGTTTACATACATATTCTGGTACGTTATACGTGTACTTGTTGCGTGTGTAAGATTATTATAGACAATAAGATGAGTAGGTAACTTAATAACTAATTTGAAAGGTAGTTGATATATTTTATTTTACTACCTACCCACAAAACAAGATTGTTAGTACTTACGATTTAAGTAATAAGTCAGCACTTAATTATTCGATATGCTAGTGAACCAAAAACCGGAAGTAGATAACATGATACAAACTTAATTTAAACCATAACTACTAACAATCTTGTTTTGTGGGTAGGTAGTAAAATAAAATATATCAACTACCTTACAAACCAGTAATAAATTACCCACCCATTTTATTGTCTATAATAATCTAACATGTGCGGGATTCGAACCCGCGCGACCCTCAGCCCCGCAACTCAATACACAGCCACTGCGCTACTGGTCTGTCTTTGTTACTATGCTTTTTTTAAGCTTTTATTTTGTAACTACCCGCGAAAGTAACGATTACTAGTTCTAGTAAAAAAAGTGATATACATTCTGTAAACACTAGGAACAAACACAAGCTAGTGATACCAGTTTCTCGTCTCCACAGAGTCAGTAATTCATTCTTGGGGCAATGTATACGCTATTACAACAAGATCCCGGAAAGTGTACAGGCTCTCTCTATTACCAAGTTTAAATGTTTCGTTCAGTTGAAACTGTATAAAAAGAAAACCCCTGGGAATGAGGTGGTCGCTTCCAAGTAAAATAAATTTTGTACTTATATAGTTACAACCATTAATGTAAAATTTGCTTTTAAAAAAAATCCCGCTGGGTTTCTTGCTGGTTTTTCCCAGGACAGAGGTTTTTTTCGAATCAGTGGTAAAATAAAAAATGACTTTCAATAAGAATTACACATGTGATCTATATTGAATAAAAAATTGTTCTATTCTATTCTAAATATAGAATTATCAAACTGAAATTCTTATTCTTCGAATCATTATTCTTCACGTTACACATAAACTTCAAGTGTGTTGTAAACAAATTAAACTACAAATAAATTTTCAAACGCTATTTCAACCAAGTTCATAAAAAGGAGGAGGTTCTCAATTCGACGGTATTTTTTGTGTGTGTTACTTTTATCTAAGTGAACCGATTTTGATTTGATGAATAGTTTTTGAGTTATCCTTAATAATTCGTATTTAATTGACTTCAACTACATTGATAATGTTCTCATTTTATTTATATTGAAGACGGTTGTGCATTTCTTTTTAAACTTTACCATTTGTTTCTTTACGGATTTAATTAACAGCTATTTCGATATTTTTATTTAAATATCCCAGAATTTAGGTATTTCACACGCTCTTGGGGCCTCAAGTTTTTAATTGCACATGAAATGTGGGCTAAAGCTTAAATAATAAAAAATATTTACATACATACGAGTGTGTATGCAGTTACTACTTCAGACATGACGTATAGATTAATATTTAATGCACTGCATGCCATCTCATGGCTTGCCCTAGTTTTAGTGAGTACCGGGCATTGTTGTCTAAGCTGTACAATATAATGTCACGGATATTTATCATTGTGTGCTATCTTGAAGCGATATAAATATTCTTTATGGTAACCGTAATTGCTTAAGAATTGAGTCGTGGAGAAATTAGCCACAAATATGTTGGTGATTTGAGAGAGATCTTCAAAAAGTATTAGGTTAAGTAAGAACTGTTGGGACTAATTCCAGCCGCTCAATTTCACCATCAACACAAAAAATCACAAAACCGTCCATACCATCTGGACGAGTGGCGGTCCAACACTGTGCGATGTACAAGAAGTTTTATTCCTTACACAACTTCATTGTAGTATCAACTACCATCAGCGATATTTCCGGACCGATACGACTTAGGGACCTTCAAGAAATAAAGCCTACTCTTTGCAAAATACCGGCAAACGCACATGTGATTCCCCTGGTGTTGCAGTTGTTCATGGGCGGCAGTTGACACTTACCATCAGGTGAGCCGCATGCTTGTTTGCCCCCTCTTCTAAAGAAAGGTTCTCTTTTTTGTGGAAATAAGTTGCAGCGATGAATAAACATGTTATTTCTTTCTTTCAAAAGTCAGGCATGTCGATTTAGCATACATAGATATTTTTTATAGGATAAGGGTGACAAACGAGCAAACAGTCCACCTGATGGTGGTTGCTGTGGCCCATAGACATCTACACCTATCCTCGATTACGAATCAAAATGCAGATGCGTTGTCACCCGTGAGGATTAAAATGGAATGCCTCGTTTCCAGTAAAAAGGGTCTCCGGTTCTCTACACTCACCATACGAAACACAGCAGCGATGAGCTGCTATTTTACGCTGCTATTCTGTGAGAGCGTGGTCTTTCCCCGGTCGAGCCGATCTATTCGTGCTACAATTATACTACTTATATAGCTGCAGCATGGTTTTACCATGGAATAGGTAGATTGAGTAGTACCTAGAGTACTTAGTGGTAGTCCCTATCCACCAGGAGCAGCCCGTGTCTAGAGTGGGTTTTTACGAGACGGAAAGGAGAAGAGAAAGAAATCTGATAGAGCTGTGACGCTACTATATAGCTGTAGCATGAATAAGTCCATTCTACCGAGAAGAAGAACGATCTAACAGAATAATAGCTTAAAACAAAAGCATAAACCAGCTTTTGCATAATAAGGTGAATATAGGGAAGAGGAGAACCTTTTGCATATTAAATATGCGAAAGGTTTTCCGCTTCCCTTTAGGGATACAATACGCAATAAAAATTTATTTTGTCTCTTATTATATCAGTTGGATATATAAAGAGAGAAAACATCTTGATAAAGTCCATTCCACTAACCAAATAAAACAAAAGTTGGATAAAATAAGGACGATCCAATATCTCCAAACTTCTTACGACGTAAGTGTCTAAACTTTACCCTAATACCCACAGGCTTACATCAGATTTCACTATAACTTTTTTAGTTTCTATGATAGACGTACATTTAACTTTTATCACGGGCAAATAAAAAACCTACGATGAATGTTTCTAATACGTAATTTTATACGTGGTAGAGCCATGCTGCAGCTATTGCACGAATGGGTCGGCTCGACCGGGGAGAACTCACAGAATACTAATGTAAAATAGTAGTTTAATGCTACTGTGTTTTGTATGGTGAGTGCAGAGAACCGGAGACCCTTTTTAAATGGATACGAGGCATTCCGTCTTAGCCCTCGGAGGTAACAACGCATCTGCAAATCTTTTTTTTATTCATAGATAAAGTCCTTTGTCGCTGATGCGATTATGTCGCCCTGATAGTTACAAAAAAATCATAAATATAATAATTACTAACAAATAAGCTCCAATACTTACTAGTTACTTAATCTCTTATTAACTATCTGCAAATCTTAATTGAGGGTAAATGTCGAATGGCTATAGAATATCCATTTAACATCAGGTGGAATGTGTACTCGTTTGTCACCCTTATTCTATAAAAAAGTAAAAGTGAACTATCATTCATGGGAGTTGTGAGAGGCGACAGAAGGTAACAAAAAAGGAGATGGGCAGCAGCGTCTTCCTAACAACTTAAACAAGGTGGTAAAACGTCTCTGCCTAGGAGTACGTCTGGATAGGCACCACTCTCTTGCCGAATTTTGCCACCAATCAGCTATTGGCGGCAAATACCTGCACTACTGTGTTCCCGTCTAAAGGGTATAGGTGGCTTCTTTATTGGAAGTTGGTAGCACATTGGTACATTTTTTTTATAGGAGAGGGGGCAAACGAGCATGCTGCTCACCTGATGGTAAGTGACTACCGCCGCCCATGAACAACTGCAACATCAGGGAGGGAATTGCAGATGCGTTGCCGGCCTTTTAAAAAGGAGAACGTTCTTTTCTTGAAGGCCCCTAAGTCGTATCGGTCCAGAAAAATCGCTGATGGTAATCGATTCCACAAGGAAGTCGTGCGAGGAAGAAAACATCTTCTAAATCGCACAGTGGTAGATCGCCACGACACGACAGATGGTGTGGATGGTATCGCAAATTCTGTCGCGATGTGCGTTCGTGAAATTTGGCGGTTGGGATTAATCCGAACAATTTCTCAGAGCACTCCCCGTCGTAGATGCGAAAGAAAATGCAAAAGAACCTCATGATCAGCAGGAAACTACGACTATTAGACCAAAGAGGCAATCAAGTCAAGTCAAGTCTTGGAATAGGTAAGCAATTTTAATACCAGATTTCTATCTCAATAGTCAGAAAGAAAGCAGCCCAATAGTAGATTTTTTTTATAGAATAGGGATGACAAACAAGCACACAGTCCACCTGATTGTAAGTGGTTGCTGTGGCCCATATACATCTTCATCTATCTTCGTTTGCGAATTAAAAAGCAGTTGCGTTGTCAGCCGTGAGGACTAAGATAGAATGCCTCTTTTCCAGTAAAAGGGTCTCCGGTTCTCTACGCTCACCATACAAAACAGAGCATCATTAAACTGCTATTTACGGCTGGTACTCTGTGGTCCTTCCCCGGTCGAGCCGACCCATTCGTGCTACAACTATACTATTAATATAGCTGCAGCATGGCTCTACCACGTATTACTGTGACGAATTAAGATGGTATGACGATTGGCCACATAATTTGTGGTATTCTCCTCAATCTTAAAGTATTGGAACGAAGTTCCTTATCGGACGGTACGGGTTTGGCGGATGGGAGCGAGGCGACTAAAAGTGAAAGATTATTTCGTCACTACCCCTTGTGTCATAGTGTATTTTATTTTAAATTACGCTTCATTTTAATAGACGCTAGTAATACATTTATTTGTATTTGTTAACCAATAATATAATACGTTTATCAATAATAATATATTAGAAGCGTCAGTAGCCTAATTAATGGTAGGGCGCGGACCGCGAATTCGAAAGGTCGTGAATCGGAAAGGACTCGGTCGTCGACGATTCGATCCGCTCTGCGCTAGATGCGATCAAGTAGAAGGAGCTGGCACTGGGGAGCCCCTGCCCAGAGATGGGAACAGTATTCCATGTGAGGCCGAACCTGCGCCTTGTAAATTTGCAGGCGGTGTGCCGGCATGAAATACTGTCCCGCTCTTCTGAGCACGCCAAGCTTTTTAGAGGCCAATTTGGCCTTCTCTTCCAGGTGACCACGAAACTGCATGTCACTCGATATGTTGACTTGGAGGATTCCAATACTGGCTGACGCAAGAAGGGGAGTGCCTTGAAACTGAGGAGATACGACAAAGGGGTTCTTTTTAGCGGTAAACGCGCAAACTTGTGTCTTCTAAGGATTAAACTGGACTAGATTTAGTCGCCCCCAATCCGATACATTGTTTTTTTTTTATAGAATAAGGGTGACAAACGAGCACACAGTCCACCTGATGGTAAGTGGTTGCTGCGGCCCATAGACATCTACATCAATCCTCTATTACAAATCAAAATGTAGATGCGTTGTCACCCGTGAGAACTAAGATGGAATGCCTCATTTCCAGTAAAAAGGGCCTCCGGCCACCGGCACTCACCAAGCGAAACGCAGAGGTAAACCTCTACTTCACGCTGGTATTCTGTGAGGTCGTGGTACCACCCCGGTTCGAGCCGGCCCATCCGTGCGACAGCAAAAGCTGTCGCGTGGCTCTACCACTGTGTAAAGTTGTAAAAAACTTTGTTCAGCAAAGACTCGACTTCAGTTTGTTCCGGTACTCGGCAACGTTTTCCCGAGAAATATTGGCACGGCCGGTGTATAGAGCAATGGTAGAGTTTTGTTTTGTGAATGTTTTAAGCAGTGGTAGAGCCAGGCGGCGGCTCTTGCTGTCACACGGATGGGCCGGCTCGAACCGGGGTGGTACCACGACCTCACAGAATACCAGTGTGAAGTAGAGGTTTACCTCTGCGTTTCGCTTGGTGAGTGCAGGTGGCCGGAGGTCCTTTTTACTGAAAATGAGGCATTCCATCTTAGTCTTCACGGGTGAAAACGCATCTGCATTTTTATTTGTAATAGAGGATAGATGTAGATGTCTATGGGCCACAGCAACCACTTACCATCAGGTGGACTGTGTGCTCGTTTTTCACCCTTATCCTATAAAAAAAATAGAGCAACACCAGTGCTGTCATCCGCATAGCAATGAATGTTACCAGTTAGCAACATATCCTTGATATGCAGAAGAAACAGCGTTGGTAATAGCACACAGCCTTGTGGAACACCAGCGTTAATAGGCTTGTAGTCGGAGCATGCAACGTCTACAACGACCTTGATGCTCCGATCTGCAAGGAAGCTGGTGATCCAATTGCACAATTTCTCGGGAAGCCCATAGGAAGGGAGCTTCGAAAGAAGCGCTTTGTGCCAAATCCGATCGAAGGCCTACGCAATGTCCAAACTAACGGCCAACGCCTCCCTCTTGGTTTCTACTGCCTCCGCCCATCTATGGGTCAGGTAGACCAGAAGATCACCAGCTGATCGACCCTGACGAAAACCGTATTGGCGGTCACTAATCAGCTGGTGATCCTCAAGGTACCGCATGAGCTGGCAGTTAATAATGGATTCCATTATTTTGGAGAACAAGGAGGTGATCGCGATAGGCCTATAGTTGGATGGGTCTGAGCGGTCGCCTTTATTAGGGATCGGGTGGACAAAAGCTGTCCTCCATGAATTTGGGACTACGCCTTGGGAGTAGGAGAACCGGAAAAGACGCGTTAGGACCAGTGCCATCTCCGGAGCACACGTCCTCAGCACAATTGGGGGCGTTCCATCAGGCCCACTCGACTTCTGGATGTTTGAGAACCGAACACTATGAGAACAGCACATCCAGCATGGAGCACTGAAACAGAAACAGAAACAGAAACAGAAACTTTTTTATTCAATATAGATTATAAATAATACTTATTGAAAGTCACTCTTTTGTATAATTACCACTGGTTCGAAAAAAACCTCTGTCCTGGGAAGAACCAGCAAGAAACCCAGCGGGACTTTTTTTTTTTTAACAGCTTACAATCATGTATGTTACACAAATTAACAACACAACAAATTAGAAATAGCTTGGGAGCGATCACCTCACTTCCAGGGGTTATTATCATCTATAAATTCTTTAATATTATAATAACCCTTTTTATACAAACTTAGTTTAATAAAGTTTTTGAACTTTGAGCAGGTCAAATTTTGTATATTTTCTGGAATTTTGTTGTAAAAGCGTATACATCGCCCCAAGAATGAATTACTGACTCGATGGAGTCGAGTAACTGGTACTACTAGCTTGTGTCTGTTCCTAGTATTTACAGAATGAATATCACTTATTTTTGTAAAACTACTTTTATTTTTGTGTACGTACATTACATTTTCATAAATGTATTGAGAGGCCAAAGTTAATATATTAATTTCCTTAAATTTTTGTCGCAGCGACTCTTTAGGCTTTAAATCATAAATTGCTCTTATGGCCCTCTTCTGCAAAACAAATATAATTTCAGTGTCAGCTGCGTGTCCCCATAGCAAAATACCATACGACATTATGCTATGGAAATAGCTAAAGTAAACTAGTCTAGCTGTTTCAACACTAGTTAGACTTCTAATCTTTTTTACAGCATATGCTGCAGAACTAAGTCTGCTTGCTAGCTTTGATATATGGGGGCTCCATTGAAGCTTCGCGTCTAGTGTGATTCCAAGAAAAATGGTGGTATCTACAAGACTCAGTTTCTCCCCATTTAAAATTACATTAGTGTTTAATTGTTTGACATTTGGAGTCATAAATTTCATACATTTAGTTTTAGTGCCATTTAAATGCAAATTATTGACATTGAACCAATTCACTAATTTAGATATAGTATTATTTACTTCGTCATATTTTAGCAAATGTCGACTTAATTTGAAAATTAAAGAAGTGTCATCTGCAAATAATACTATATCATGGTTATCTCCTACTATGTAAGGTAAGTCATTAATATATACAAGAAACAGAAAGGGGCCGAGAATTGAGCCTTGAGGCACGCCCATCTGTACCATCGACCCGGAAGAACTCGTACTGTTGATGACAACTTTTTGCGTTCTCTTACTTAAATATGAAATAATTAATTTTAGAGCATCACTTCTTACACCGTAGTGTTGAAGTTTCCTGATTAATGTTTCATGGTGAACACAATCGAAGGCTTTGGATAGGTCACAAAATATACCCAAAGCATCCTGTGAATTCTCCCATGCATTAAATATATATTTAATCAGCTCAACACCGGCATCAGTTGTCGAGCGACCCCTTGTAAAACCAAATTGATTTTTATGAAGTAAATTATTTATATTAAAGAAATTTAACATTTGATCAAGAATAATTTTTTCGAAAATCTTACTAAGTGTTGGTAGTACAGAAATAGGTCTAAAATTGGCGGGGTCTAATGTACTACCAGATTTAAATAAAGGTATTACTTTACTATACTTCATTAAATCAGGAAACACACCAGATTCGATACTAGTATTAAAAATAACAGCTAAATGAGGCGCGATTGTATCTATTATAGACGCAATAACTTTAACAGAAATCCCCCACAGATCCGCAGTTTTCTTAACATCAATAGTTTTAAAATATTTTACAATATCTTTTGATGATACTTTATGAAATGTAAAATTCTTTGTACACGCATTTACATTTTGTTTAAGTAATGATTCGGCGACCGCAGGAGAAGAATTCAGTGACTTAGTGGTTAATATCGGAATATCAGTAAAATATTTCTCAAAAACCACTGCAACGTCCTGATCTGATTCGGTTAATTTGTTATTAACACTTAACTTGTAGTTTGACTTGCGAGAGTTGATCTTACCAGTTTCGCTATTAATTATACTCCATGTCATTTTAATTTTATTAGAAGCCGTCTTAATTTTGTTGCTCAAATGCAAAGACTTGGCTGTGGAGCACACTCTTTTAAATATTTTTGAATATTTTTTTACATATTCTCTAACTTCGACGCTATGGTTATATGACCTTTCATGGTAAAGATCATATAACCTGCGTCTGCTCTTATGGACTCCTCCTGCACTTACACCGCGGGCTGGTCGGCGGTGTTTTCCCCCTGTCATCAAGAGTCGAGTTGGACGCAAAAAAGAAGCCTAAAAGGTCGGCTTTGTCTTTTGCGGCATGGGCCAGTGAGTCATCCTCCCTGTGCAGAATGGTAGTGATGGCTTACAGAAATTCTCTTGGACAGCGTTGGTGAGAGACCAGAATGCACGGGTTCCCGAAGAAAGGCGAACTAGTTTCTCGCCAATTCATTTGCGAGAAACTAGTTCTAAACTTTGCCTTGCTTTGTAGTAAACTTTGCCTTGGCAATAACTCTTTTGAAGGACCTGGAGGCGAAGTTATACTTCTTTTTAAGTGTGCTGGTGTTTACATCCCGAGTCGCCGAAGCCGCAGCCCAGGCTTGATAACACTCCAGCTTACTGCGTAATGCAGTCTTACAGTAGCGACCAAACCAAGGTTGAGATCTGCCTCCGATGGGTACAACAGATGATGGAATTAATAGTAACCATTGCCTGTAGCACCACATCAGTGACAGAGTCAGCAACAGCGCTGGGATCATTCGGCAAGAAACAAACCCGCCCCCATTGGTAGGATGCAAAGAAAGACCGCATTCCGTCCCAATCCACCGACCTGTAATGCCAAACACGGCGGCAACCTGCAGAACGCAACCGCAAGGGGAGCGTGAGTGGCACCAAACTCCAGATCAGACAATGGTCCGTACTGTCTAGAGGAGCATCGACGGAAACCTGATATCCGCCCGGATGAGAGGTCAGCAGAATATCCAACAGGGAAGGTGTATGATCCTCCACATCTGGAATCCGCGTAGGCGAAGTAACTAGTTATGTCAGACCATATGCCAAGACAAATTCATAAACAGATCTCCCCGCATGATCGGTTAAACGTGAACCGAGCCATTCGGCGTGGTGGGCATTAAAATCGACAAGGATCACGGTCTCTGCGGATGGGACCTGTTGAAGCAAGGAATCTGTAGCCATTTGGACGTGGTCGATGAGTCGATCTGTTTTGGCATTACCGCTATAGGACCTATAGATGCATCCGTAGACGCGCGGATGGTCGTCGCTGTCCACGCGTAGCCAAAAGATGGACAGGTCCGAACCTTCAAGACTGTTGAGGCGTCGAGAACAGATGTCCTCTCTGACATACACGCAAACTACAGCCCGAGGCACAAAAGGAGTGCTCCAATTTGTACCCCGGGTAGGAGAAATACGAAATATCAGCCGGAGAGGAAACCTGCGTCTCGGTCAGAAAGAGCAAGGCTGGATTCGCCGTCTCGAGATGGTAGTGGATGGCGTTTAGGTCGAGTGAAGGCCCCTGATGTTGCAGAAATTCACGGATAGCGTGGCAGGGGTCGTCTTGGTATTGTTGCTCAGTTTGCCCCCCCTCCCCCCCGAATAAGCGGGGCAGCCTGAGCACCCATGCTCAGTAGAGGAATAACATGGTCGTGGATGCTCAGCGAGGGATTCTCCAGGGGTGCTGGTACCTTCCTATTGGGGTATTTTTTCGTGTAATTCCGCTACCATGTTGATGGAGGGGGGGGGGGGGGGAATTGGGCCTCCGGCCACCTGCACGCACCAGACGAAACGCAAAAGCAGAGCTTCTACTTCACGCCGGTATTCTGTGAGGTCGTGGTACGAACCCGGTTCGAGCCGGCCCATACGTGCAACAGCAAAAACTGCTGCGTGGCTCTACCACCGTCAAAACATATTTGAAGGTGTTCATGGGCTGCAGTATCCACTTATATTTCTTTCAATTCACGAAGTCCAGCTGGCTTTACTCGTGGTTGAACGCGTACATGCACATTGCGATAGTGTGCGTGTTTGACAGAGCGTTCAGTTGCGATTGTGCCGTCGCTAACCATACCCGCTTTTGATCTCATGTACATTTTGACATGTATGCCCGCTCGGCATCGTTAATTGCAAGAACTATACTATCAGGTGAACTGTTAAGCTCTATTGTCAATAGAATTTAATAAGAAAAACATGTGCGAATGTCGTGAAACACTCGCTTGAAACGAAGTTCCTTTCATAGTATTTTTTTTAATATGTTACTAAACATTACTAATATTCCCTTAAACCACCTCTGGTAAGCTTAAAATGCTTGTGTTCAAAGTGGTTCATGACGCTAGTAGAATGGCGGATTCGAACTCACGACCTTTCGAATTCGCAGTCCACGCCCTGCCATTAATTAGGCTACTGACGCTTCTAGTATATTATTATTGATAAACGTGTTATATTATTGATTAACAAATACAAATAAATGTATTACTAGCGTCTATTAAAATGAAGCGTTATTTAAAATAAAATTGTTTCAACAAGGGGTAGTGACGAAAAAATCTTACACTTTCTGTCGCCTCGCTCCCATCCGCCAAACCCGTACCGTCCGATAAGGAACTTCGTTCCAATACTTTACGATTGAGGAGAATACCACAAATTATGTGGCCAATCGTCATATCATCTTAAATCGTCACAGTAATACGTGGTAGAGACATGCTGCAGCTATATTAATAGTATAGTTGTAGCACGAATGGGTCGGCTCGACCGGGGAAGGACCACAGAGTACCAGCCGTAAATAGCAGTTTAATGATGCTCTGTTTTGTATGGTGAGCGTAGAGAACCGGAGACCCTTTTACTGGAAAAGAGGCATTCTATCTTAGTCCTCACGGCTGACAACGCAACTGCTTTTTAATTCGCAAACGAAGATAGATGTAGATGTCTATGGGCCACAGCAACAACTTACAATCAGGTGGACTGTGTGCTTGTTTGTCATCCCTATTCTATAAAAAAAGTAAAATTTCTACTACTGGGCTGCTTTCTTTCTGACTATTGAGATAGAAATCTGGTATTAGAATTGCTTACCTATTTTTGATTGCCTCGTTGATCTAATAGTCGTAGTTTCCTGCTGATCATGAGGTCCCTGTTTCGAATCCCGGGTCAGATCCGAAAATCAGTTATTGGGGTTTTCTGCCAAAAAATTTTCAGTAGCAACCCAGAGTCATGGAGTTAGCGTTAGCGGTGTCCCACCCCCGTGACTCGGAAAGCACGTAAAGCCGTTGGTCCTGCGCCTGATCTCTCTCCGTTCGTGTCGGATTACTGTCCGATCGGACTATGACAGTGAGGGAATAGAGAGTGCTCCTGTGCTTGCGCATACACTTGGGCACTATAATCCTATCCTGGGCAGATGGCAAGTCTACCTTGAGACTGGCCGCCGTGACCAAAATTCGGTCTGCAGGACATCATTCTTTTTATTATCTATTCCTAGCATGGCACACTAAGAACATTGATATTTTGATTCTATTTTCATCATCAAGGATCTCATCTATCAACTATTTTCTCACCTTATGGCCAGAGTCGCGAAGAGCACCGCTAGCAGCGGCAGCAGCGTCCCGAAGCAGGCCAGGAACAGCGTCTGGAGATCCGTGAAACCTGAGAACACAGAGAGAACTGCGACAGGTCACATGCCTATACTCAATACACTGGTCTTACCTACGCGAAACACATGTATTACTTTATTAGTCGACTTCTAGAAAGAAGGAGATGTCTGTATGTGCATTTGTCGTTCTTACGTTTAAAAAAAGCTTTTGAGAAATTAGCCCTAACTTTGGAAGACCCATAAAGGAATCTAGCGGGACTTTTCTTCACAAAGGTAACAGTTTACAATTATGTATTATGTTACTATCACAGTCAATGTACAGTCCACCACAAATCAAATGATGAACTATTGCTTCTCCCATAAATTGCCACAAGGTACGGTCCTGAGTGACTTCATCCATCGACTGCCTACGTATTGTATTGTAGTATTAAGTATTATGTGTCATATGGCGTGATCGCAGAGCAGGAAGAATTTCAAATTATTACAAATCACATAAATGTGAACTTTAACATCTTGCGAATAAAGTCTGTTTTCGAATCATAAATACTGTTCAAAAGGTCCTAAAACTATCTTAGTTGCAATAGAAAGAAAACTTTTTATGATATGAATTAAGTTTGAAAATGAAAAGCAATAAAAAAAAACTTCTGCTCCGCGACCGTGATTTGGTATATACAATACATAGGTATTCAAAAATTGCTTGGTAGTTATCATTCCTAGGGATTATTATCATCCATGTATTTCTTAATATTGTAATAACCATTTTTTTACGCAATTTTCGTTTAATAAATATTTGGAACTTCACATCCTGGTAATTACCGACTCTGTAGAGTCGTATAACTGGTATTACTAGTTTATGCTTAGTTTTTATACGTGGTAAAGCTATGCTGCAGCTATATACTTGTAACAGGAATAGGTCAGTTCGACCGGGGAAGACCACGCTCTCACAGAATACCAGCGTAAAGTAGCAGCTTAATTCTTCTGTGTTTCGTATTATTGAGCGCCACCATTAATGCCTGGTAAATTGCAACACTAGTTACCACCAGCGCCCTCTAGTATCGAGTAGCAGAACTAGGAGAGTCAAGATCCTTCTAGAAATTTCCATGGAAAAAAATTCTAGAACTAATTGACTAGGTGTCGATAGTTCTAGAAATTTCTTCCATGGAAATTTCTAGAACTATCGACACCTAGTCAATCAGGACCAGTATGTAATCAAACATTCTAGATGTTTTTATAGTAGAAGGTTCTGGAAATTATCTAAGGCACTATATAATGCCGGTATAGACCGCAACCTGGTCAGAGTTGAATTGGCGATACGAGCGAAGCGATACAACTGTGAACTAAAGTGATCAGTAGTACAATTGTGTTTTCTTATTAGTGTGATTTTGAGTTATAATAAATGTTCTGTAATTAGAGTGTCAATTTTGGTAATTCACTCGGCAGTTTTAATTGTCGCGAACCTCAAGCTCGTAACAGTATGGTGAGTGTAGAGAACTGGAGACCCTTTTTAATAGAAATAAGGCATTCCATCCTAGTCCCCAGGCGTGACAACGCATCTGAATTTTGATTCTTAATCAAAGATGTCTATGGACTACTAAATCTACTTACCATAAGGGGGTTAAGTGCTCGTTTGTCACACTTATTCTATAAAAAAAAGTATGTTCATTGTGTTAACAGAATGTATCTATGACACTTATTTTTCTACCTACTTCAAAAAGGAGACGGTACTCAATTCGGCTGTATGTTGTTTTTTTATGTGTGTTACCTCATAACTTTGTTCTACGTGAACCGATTTCAATGATTATAACATACGTACTAAGATAATACTAAGGCCAATTAAAGGTTTTCACTTTTACATGCGTATACAAAACTGTACCGAGTCGGTGTGTCAATACATACATTAATTAATGATTCTATGTAATTTCATTCGTACGGCGCTTCTTGCTTCTTAGGCGTAATTTGTCATTATTATAATTGGCAAATAAAATGAAAGAGAAATGATAATTACGCACACAGTAGAAATGTTTGTTTTTTAATTAGCTTCCGATTATTACTTTTCTACCGACTTTAAAAAGAGGGAGGTACTCAACTTTTTTCTGGGTGAACCGATTTCGATGATTGTTTTTGGAACGAAGTTCCTTATCGGACGGTACGGGTTTGGCGGATGGAAGCTAGGCGGCAAAAAGTGTAAGATTTTTTCGTCACTACCCCTTGTGTCATAGTATAGATGGCCTTAGCGGCGATATAAGGAAGTGCGATGGAATAATATCTATCTCCCTCGCACTGTTTCTTATCTTGCCATGAAAGAAATATTATTTTATTTCAAATGACACTTCACTTTAATAGACGCTAGTAATTCATTTATTTGTCACCTACGTTTATCAATAATTATATACTACGCACGGAACTTCGTTCCCACCGAGTGTTCCACGACACACGCATTTTTTATTTGAAAGCTGCTGCTTCTTATGTGGTCCCATATAAATTTCATCAAGGTCTGAACAATAGTTTTTGGTAGTTATCCTTAATAATATATATTGAAATGGGTTGTACAAAATGTTTAATTTCAAATTATTTTAAAACTGCTTATATTTTTATGTACATACATTACATCAAACTATTAAATACAACTACTATTAAGATACTCGTTTGTCATTTGGATCGTTTGTCAGATGTCATTTGGCTATGGCTATGGCCGCGGGTTCGTTTCGCGTGAAACAACTTATTTACAATGTTTTTTCCTTTTGGATGTTTATCCATAAGCAGTTGGACCGTATTGTGCAGGAATGATCCAACCCACAAATTCGCCGAAATAATGGTCCAGTTTCTTTCCAAGTACGAAAAGCTTCTAAACAATAACAAGTAATCCCAAAATATACATTATGTAATATGGCTTTTGTCACAAGAAAAATGTATCTATCTTTCAAATCTGAATAACTTAACGTTTTTATGGGTTGAAATATTTTTGGTCCAAATTATATAGCAAAGTAAGACGCCGCCGCGGTACATAAAAATATCTAGTTACCGTACCTTTTTAAAAATAAAAACAAACAAAATTATGAAAACAGTACAAGTTTTGTTCTTTCTTTGGAAACACAATTTAGATAAAACTACTTATAAAGTGTAGTGGCGGTGTAAGAATATCCACCACCCCATATCGTCCCGAGGGTGTCGTAAGAGGCGACAGAGGGAAATTGAAACAGAAGACGAGCAGCAACATTTTCTTGATAAATACTCTAAATAATAAAAAATACGGGTTCCAACATGCACGCCAAGCGTGGCATCTATGGCAAGATCCCGTCATGAGGCAATTCTTGAGGGAGACTTATGTTCAGCAGTGGACTTTTATAGACTGTAGAGATGGATGGATGGATATATAGCGACTTTTCCGGACCGATACGACTTAGGGACCTTCAATAAAAGAGCCTACTCCTTTTTAAAAAGCCGGCAATGCATCAACAATTTCCCTAGTGTTGCAATTGTTCAGGGGCGGCGGTAGTCACTTACCATCAGGTGAGTCGCATGGTCGTTTGCCCCCTCTCCTATAGAAAAAAATAGACTGCTAGTATTTTAACCCCCAACGCAAAAAGGGGGTTGTTATAAGTTTGACAGTTATTTGTGTCTATCTGTTTGTTGTGTGTATGTCTGTGGCACCGTAGCTCTTAATGAGTGAACCGATTTATGTACGGTTTCTTTTATTTAAGAGCAGGTTTTCTAGCGGTGGTTTTTAGACATATTCTATCAAAATCAGTTCAGTCGTTTCAAGGTCATAAGGTATTTTGTTAGCTGCGATAGGTTTCTTTTCGGAGACTTTTAAAATTTCAATTTAAGCTACTAAATATTTATAAATATTTGTTTTTAACTCCAGACGTTTCGAGTGCTTTGAAACATCCAGGGTCACAAGCTGCTTTTGGTTACGGGCAAATAAGAAGAAATCCGTAAAATCAGTTTTATTCAATGTATAGTGTTCAATTAATTATAAGAAAGCATTAAATTATTATTCTCAACGTAGTAGAGCCATGCTGCAGCTATATTATGATTGTAGCACGAATGAGTCGGCTCGACCGGAGGAGGACCACGCTCTCACAGAGTATCAGTGTAAAATAGCAGCTTAATGCTGCTGTGTTTCGTATGGTGAGTGTAGAGAACTGGAAACGCTTTTTGCACTTTAAATTCAAACGCCACTTAATTTTAAGGTGTTGTTAAATCTCGCGCTCTCTCTATCACTTTAAGTTGAAACGCTACACAATTTTAAGATTTTGTTAAGTCTCGTGCTGTCTCTATCACTTTAAGTTCAAACAATACTCAATTTTAAGATGTCCTTAAGTCTCGTGTTGCCTCTATCACTTTAGGTTAAACGCTACTCAATTTAAAGATGTCGTTAAGTCTCGTGGTGTCACAGTCACTTTCATGAATCTTAACCACAAGACATAACAACATCTTTGACATCTTAAAATTGAGTAGCGTTTGAAATTTAAGGTGATAGAGACAACACGAGAATTAATAACATCTTAAAATTGAGTAGCGCTTGAACTTAAAGTGATAGAGACAACACGAAACTTAAGAACATCTTAAAATTGATTAGCGTTTCAACTTAAATTGATAGAGACAAAACGAGACTTAACGACGTCTTAAAATTGAGTAGCACTTGAACTTAAAGTGATAGAGACAGCACAAGACTTCACGACATCTTAAAATTGAGTAGCGTTCGAAATTTAAGGTGATAGAGCCAACACGAGAATTAATAACATCTTAAAATTGAGTAGCGCTTGAATTTAAAGTGATAGAGACAACACGAGACTTAACAACATCTTAAAATTGAGAAGCGTTTCAACTTAAATTGATAGAGACAAAACGAAACTTAACGACGTCTTAAAATTGAGTAGCACTTGAACTTAAAGTGACAGAGACAGCACGAGACTTCACGACATCTTAAAATTGAGTAGCGTTTGAAATTTAAGGTGATAGAGCCAACACGAGAATTAATAACATCTTAAAATTGAGTAGCGCTTGAATTTAAAGTGATAGAGACAACACGAGACTTAACAACATCTTAAAATTGAGAAGCGTTTCAACTTAAAGTGATAGAGATAACACGAGACTTAACGACGTCTTAAAATTGAGTAGCACTTGAACTTAAAGTGATAGAGACAACACGAAACTTAACGACATCTTAAAAGTGAGTAGCGTTTCAACTTAAAGTGATAGAGATAACACGAGACTTAACGACGTCTTAAAATTGAGTAGCACTTGAACTTAAAGTGATAGAGACAACACGAAACTTAACGACATCTTAAAAGTGAGTAGCGTTTCAACTTAAAGTGATAGAGATAACACAAGACTTAACGACGTCTTAAAATTGAATAGTGTTTGAGTATTTGGGCATCAATCTCATAAATTATATTTACATTGTATATGACCTTAAACTGTATAGCAGCGGTGCTTAACCTCTTTGACTGAGGGCCATAAATCTCGCGATCCTTTACATAGTTATTTAAGTGAAGTACCAATACTAATGTATGGGTTAATAAGCTGCTGAGGTGATTAATCTTAACTAGCAAACTTTATTAATAACTAGCTGTACCCCGCGACTTACCCGCGTGTAATTTAAGATTTTAGTTATGTTGCGCAGAACCCTAATTCGTTTTCGAAAATATAAGTAGCCTAATTAGGCTACTTATATTTTAGATCGTAAAATATAAGTAGCCTAATTAGGCTACTTATATTGTAGGAGTAAATTTACTCCTTATAACATCAGATATCTGCTAATGAAAGTCCCGTCAAAATCGGTTCAGCCGTTTCAGAGATTAGCCGGAACAAACAGACAGACAAACACAAAAATTTAAAAATAATGTTTTTTTATTGACATACTCGTATTATATGTGGTATGGCTCTAGCTGCAGCTATATTATGGTTGTAGCAAGAATGGGTCGGCTCGACCGGAGAAGGACCACGCTCTCACAGAATACCAGCGTAAAATATGTATATATGTTTTGTGTGGAGAGTGTAGAGAACCGGAGACCCTTTTTACTGGATAAGGGGCATTCCATCTTAGTCCTCATGGGTGACAACGCATCTGCATTTTAATTCGTAATTGAAGATAGATGTAGATGTCTATGGACCACAGCAACCACTTACCATCAGGTGGACTGTGTGCTCGTTTGTCACCCTTATCTTATAAAAATTTATATGACCAACTTTCCGTTCTAAAAAAACATCTTCGAGTTTTCGGATAAAATACAGCCTTGATTTCTCCTGGCATTGCTTTCTTTTGTTCGTTGTTCGATCGTAAAATTTCATCACTATGGGTTAAGCCACTCCGGAGGTTAACAAGGACAGACCGCCAAAAATTAAAAAAAAAAGTTACTTATGTCTTAGTAGTATGCAAATAAAACTATATGAGCTTAATAGAAGCTAGTTATTTAAATATTACAGACATATACTTCAATTTTATTTCTATATTAGTACATTAAATTGATTCATTTATTGTTACCTACTTTTAAATTAATTTGAATATTTTTTTATTCAATATTGATTATTACATAATACTTATTGAAAGTCATTTTTTATTTACCACTGGTTCGGAAAACACCCCAGTCCTGGGAAGAGCCAGCAAGAAACCCAGCGGGACATTTTTTTTCAAACATATTTCACTTAACAATAACTTAGTTTATACAATTTTTAAATGTTTTTTTCATAGAACCAGCAAGGTGGCGATTACCTTATTCCCAGGGGTTATTTTCATTCATGTATTCCTTGATATTATAATAACTCTTTTTGTACAGTTGTTCTTTAATAAAAATTTTAAACTTGTTTATTGACAAAGTTTGAATATGTTCTGGGATTTTGTTGTAAAAGCGTATACATTATCCCAGAAATGAAATACTGATTCTGTGGAGTCTAGTAACTGGCATTACAAGCTTTTGTTTGTTCCTAGTATTTAAAGTATGCACATCCTTATTCTTATTAAAGCTATTTATGTTTTTATGTACATACATTACATTCTCATAAATATATTGCGATACCAAAGTTAATATGTAGTATCTTATTTTGATGTTGCATCTAATAACTAAACTTAATTATACACTAAAAACGACGCAGATAGGTACAAAATAAATAAAAAAGCCAACCTTAAAACTAGTTTTGCAGAAAATGATGGGGCTAGCCTAATTTTCAGTGGCAACCTTATGATAGAAAAGTTGAAAAATCACACACACACACACACACACACACACACACACACACTTTTATATATATATATATATATATCATCATCATTACAGCCCTTCACAAGTCCACTGCTTAACATAGGTCTCCCCCAAAGAATGCCACAAAGCACGGTCCTGAGCCACCTGCATCCATCGACTTCCTGCATGTCTTACCAGGTCGTCACTCCATCTCGTGGGGGGACGCCCTACACTTCGCCTACCGGTACGAGGCTGCCACTCGAGAACCTTTCTTCCCCATCGGTTGTCGGTTCCTCGAGCTATATGGCCGGCCCACTGCCACTTCAGCTTACTAATTCGTTGGGCTACGTCGGTTACTCTGGTTCTACTGCGGATATCCTCATTCCTAAGTTTATCACGCAGAGAAACTCCGAGCATAGCCCTCTCCATAGCTCGCTGAGCGACCTTGAGCTTCCTCATACGGCCAGCAGTGAAGGACCACGTCTCAGTTCCGTAAGTCATCACTGGCAACACGCACTGGTTGTACAATTTCGTTTTAAGGTTTTGAGGTATGTCTGACGAGAAGATGTGTCGTAGCTTCCCGAACGCTGCCCAGCCGAGTTGAATCCGTCGATTGACCTCTCGGTCGAAGTTGGACTTACCTAGTCGGACTATTTGTCCCAGGTAAACATACTCGTCAACAACTTCGAGCTTAGTGCTCCCAACAACTACCGGCATAGGTGTGACATGGACATTAAACATAATCTTGTTTTGTCCATGTTCATCTTAAGACCTACAGATATATATATATATATCTGTAGGTGAAAGGTGAAGGACCTCACAATCTATAAAGTTTACAGTAGACCCCATTGATGATGACTAAAACCTCATGGAAGTATTAAAATGAGCTTTTATAAAAACATTAGATCAGATCGTTGTCAAATAACCTAGGATTATTTTATTTCTTTAACTATAAATTTTGATACATTTTGGATCCACTAAAGTCTGCGAAGGCTTTTTCTTTGGACTTATTGTTCTTTAACTTTGGTGAGTATTTCAATGATTAAATATTGCCATGTTTGTTAAGTCCCTATATCGTTAATAAAATTGATTACAAAAGGGTAAAATATTAAAAATATAGTTACTACCTGCTAAAACATTCAGCTATGTCAATAAAAATTATCAGTTATTTTCACAACTTTATTTGTATTATAATATATCAATTCCGGCAGGTCATGCGCTGTACAATCATGAACCAATTTTTATAAAAGTCGTGAAAAGTGGATTGCGGTAGCTCGTCTGGCTACGTTGAATGTATGTGTAACAATGAATGATAAGATGGATGAAGTATGCGATATGATGTATGATAGAGGAATAGACGTGTTATGTGTAAATGGCATGTATACCGCGTAATCTGATGATCTGATGTAGACGGGACCGAGCGGGTATGCCAGGGAGTCGGTGTCATCCTTTCAGAAAGATGGGTCATTTGTGTGAAAGAGTATGAATGTGTAAGCCAGAGACAGCTATGGATATGAATGACAGTGGGCTTAAAGAAGTTGTTTTTTCTAGGGGTCTACGCCCTAGTCATTTCTAAGCCCACTTACATCCGCGAGCAGTTTTGGGAGTTTTTTTTATAGGATAGGGTGACAAACGAGCACATAGTCCACCTTATGGTAAGTGGTGGCTGTGACCCATAGAAATCTACATCTATCTTCAATAAAGAATCAAAATGCAGATGCGTCGTCACCCGTGAGGACTAAGATGGAATGCCTCGTTTCCAGTAAATTAGGTTTCCAGTTCTCTACACTCACCATACGAAACACAGCAGCGTTAAGCTGCTATTTTACGTTCGTATTCTGTGGTCCTTTTTCCGGTCGAGCCGACCCATTCGTGCTACAACTATACTACTAATATAGGCATGGCTCTATCACGTCTAAGTTGTTGTAAGTTGGCACCGATTTTAACGCGACATTTCCGGTACACCTACTCCCAAGGCGTAGTCCCGAATTAATGGAAGACAGCTTTGGTCCACCCGATCCCTAAAAAAGACGACCGCTCAGACCCGTCCAACTACAGACCTATGGCCATCACCTCCTTGTTCTCCAAAATAATGAAATCCATTATAAACTGCCAGCTCATGAGGTACCTTGAGGATCACCAGCTGATTAGCGACCGCCAGTACGGTTTTCGTCAGGGTCGATCACCGGGTACCGGGCCGGGCCGAGTACCGGGACAAACTTGTGTCTGAAGTCGAGTCTTTGCTTAACAAAGTCTCGGATTAGGGCCGACTAAATCTAGTCCAGTTCAATTCCCTGAAGACACAAGTTTGCATGTTTACCTCTAAAAAGAAACCCTTTATTGTATCTCCTCAGTTTCAAGGCACTCCCTTGCTGCCTCAGCTAGTATCGGAATCCTTGGCGTCGACATATCGAATAGTGTGCAGTTTCGTGATCACTTGGAAGGGAAGGCCAAATTGGCCTCTAAAAAGCTTGGCGTGCTCAACAGAGCGAGACAGTATTTCATGCCGGCACATCGCTTGCAACTTTACAAAGCGCAAGTTCGGCCCCACATGGAATACTGTTCTCATCTCTGGGCCGGAGCACCCCAGTGCCAGCTCCTTCCACTTGACCGCATCTAGCGCAGAGCGGTTCAAATCGTCGACGACCGAGTTCTTTCGGATCGGCTCGATACACTGGCACTGCGTAGAGATGTTGCATCTATTTGCGTATTTTATCGCATCTATCACGGGGAGTGCTCTGAGGAATTGTTCGGACTAATTCCAGCCGCTCAATTTCACCATCGCACATCATCATCATTCATACAGCCTTCATTACAGCCTTTCATAAGTCCACTGCTGAACATAGGCCTCCACTAAGGAATGCCACAAAGCACGGTCCTGAGCCACCTGCATCCATCGACTTCCTGCATGTCTTACCAGGTCGTCACTCCATCTCGTGGGGGGTCGCCCTACACTTCGCCTACCGGTACGAGGCTGCCACTCGAGAACCTTTCTTTCCCATCGGTTGTCGGTTCTTCGAGCTATATGGCCGGCCCACTGCCACTTCAGCTTACTAATCCGTTGGGCTATGTCGGTTACTCTGGTTCTACTGCGGATATCCTCATTCCTAAGTTTATCACGCAGAGAAACTCCGAGCATAGCCCTCTCCATAGCTCGCTGAGCGACCTTGAGCTTCCTCATACGGCCAGCAGTGAAGGACCGCGTCTCAGATCCGTAAGTCATCACTGGCAACACGCACTGGTTGTACAATTTCGTTTTAAGGTTTTGAGGTATGTCTGACGAGAACATTCGGATCCCACAAAATATCAATTACACTTTTTGTGATTTCTTCGTTTTCATAAATTTAAGAGAACATCAAAAATAATTAGTTCGCTTGCAAAGTGCTATACTCGTATAAACAACAACAAAATTAATTACAATTATTATACAAAAAACAGAACAGACTCAACGAAACATGGATTTAGAAAACATAACATATCGAAAACCTTACAGAACTAGTTCACTAAGTGACATGACAAACATCGAAGAATCACGCATTTTCGATACGACAATAATGAGTCTACCTGACACCTTACACAACAATAGTCAAACTTTACAAGACTTAAACGAAAAAATTAAATCATTAACAAACGATCTTCTAAGTGCTAATCAAGAGATTGAGAACCTTAATTCCGAAAATTTTCGTCTAAAAGCTGACCTTGATAAGTCCTTAAAAATAATCGACTCATACAAAAGAATAAACACATTTGATAGGAAAAGTATGACGCCTACTCCAAGACGCAAAAGAAAGTATTCACAAAATAAGATCTTAAAAAGTCCAGCACAAATAACAAACCCAGGAACAGATGGTCAAAGTATAAATAATTCCCCAATTTCCAAAACAAATCGACCTTTACATGAATTAGAACAAAATGCGATAAATAATGACAACTTAAATATTTTGACAATACCGTCTGAAAAACCCATGAACTTGCCTGCCTGTTGTACAACATTTTCAAATAAAATATTGCAAAAAGATAATCAACAAAAAACAGAAATAAACTGTGACACTCCTCTTCTGTATGCAAGTAAAGAGCAAATAAATTCCCATGAAAAGGGTAATAAAGTAGGGAAACGAAAAATTGTTATTGTAGCGGATTAACAAGGTTATAAAATAAGAGAAACACTGCAGAATTTGGTTGGTTATGAGTTTATAGTAACTTGCTACTCGAAGTATGGAGCCCCATTAAAAGAGGTGTTAGCGCCTGCAGAATCTGAGTTAAGCAAATTGAACAGCAATGATTTTGTAATAATACTTGGAGGAATTAATGATAAAAATCCTCGTGAACTATTGTTTTTCCTTAGACAATTTTTAAACAATGCGAGCAAACCCAATATTTTAGTATCAGAAGTACCACGTAACAAATATCTTAATGAAAGAAAATTAAATTATGAAATTAAATTTATATGCTCTGAATTTAAGTGTGTTAATTTTATTGAAATGAATTATTCTGTCATGATACCTAGGCGCAAATATTTTCCTCTATATACAAGCCAGTTACTTCTACAAGAATTATTTACGTGTGGATTATAAATTAAAATATGAGATATACTGTAAAAGCTTAAATGACATACCGAAACATAAGCAGACCTTTACTGAAAATAGTACCCAAACTGACATGTTTGTCGACCTTGTAAAATGTAATAACTTTTCTAATAGTAGCACCCAAACGGACATGGTAATTGAAACACCTTCTGAAATTAATTCTACCAACTTTTTTCTTGTATAACCAAATAAGTATACTTCATCAAAATATTAACGGCCTCATAAACAAGTGTGACTTATTAACTACATCTTTAGAATCTATAGAAAGTGTAAAAGATGTTAAAGTTTTATGCATTACCGAACACAATATGTCTAGTAGTGATTTATATATCTTAAACTTTCCAAATTATTCATTGGGTTCAGTGTTTAGTCGTAGGAATCGTCGTGGTGGATCTTGTATTCTGGTACATAACTCACAAAAGTTTATACCAATCAGTAACATAAAAAAATATTCGATTGAAGGTGTAATCGAATGTTCAGGAATACAATTACCTGAACATAAACTATATATATTCTGCATTTACAGACCCCCCAGGGTAAGTTCCGAAGACATCAATAAGTTTTTAGCAACATTTACTTCTTTATTAAATCAATTTTGCCTTGGAAAAAATAAAGTAATACTCTGTGGCGATTTTAATATTAATACTCTGAAAAAAAAGTAAGGAAACTATTGAGTTAAGTTAAATTCTGTCTGCGTATAACCTGAAAATAGGAATAAAAGAGCCCACTAGATTGGTTAGTGGCACATGTATTGACAATTTCATGTATAATGTTCGTGACTGTAAAACAAGAGTTTTAGAACTTGCGTTATCTGATCACACTGCACAAGTACTTACATGTCCAGTAAAAGTAAGTTGTCTGATCAAATATTGGTACATTAAAACGCGGGACTATTGTAAAGAGAATTTAGATAAACTTAAAGAATGCATTAACGCTCTGAGTTTCAATGATGTGTTTAATAGTAATGATCCAAATACTTCGTTTAACATTTTTTATGATTTTTTCTGTCTTTTCTATAACTTATGTTTTCCTGTAAAATATATTAAAAAAGACACAAAAGCGAAGCTGAAATGGATAACGAAAGGTATAAAAAAGTGCTGTAAACGTAAACGTCAGCTTCTTTGGCAATATAGGAAAAACCGAACAGAAAATAATAAAAGAAGTTTTATAGACCTTTCATCAAGACTGAGTCGTGTTATCAAATTCACACAAAAGGTTAAAAACGACAATTTCATAAATAGTGCTCGTAACAAATGCAAAGCTACTTGGACTATAATTAATAATAGGACAATTAATTTACCAAATCAGGAAATACAACAAATTACTATCAATAACACTACAATTAAGGATCCCATAAGCATAGCTAATAAATTTTACGAATATTATATTAACCAAATCACCAAATTGGTCCCGCATAGAACACCAATTAATATCTTAAGTGAATCTAAATCTTTATTTATGAAACCCGCAACACCGAATGAAATAAATAAAATTATTTTAAATTTAAAACCTACGAATAGTACGGGTTACGATGATATTTCAACCAAAGTATTAAAATATGTTTCTATCAAATTATCACATGTACTGAGTCATATTATCAATCAATACATTTATCATGGCCTTTTTCCTGACAAATTAAAGTTTACCATAATCAAACCTATTTTTAAGAAAAACGACAGAAATGACATGAGCTGTTATAGACCGATAGCATTAGTACCGGTTCTATCCAAAGTTTTTGAAAAAGTAATTCATCAAAGATTAAATAATTATTTCGAAACAAATAATTTATTTTCAAAAGAGCAGGTAGGTTTCAGAAAGAACAAAACTATAAATATGGCAGTTTTCTCATTTTTAAAGAGTGTTATGGTAAACATGGATAATAAAAATCATGCATGCGCCCTTTATATGGACCTAACAAAGGCATTTGAGTATGTTGACCACAATATATTGCTAGATAAGTTATTTGCCTATGGAGTCAGGGGAAATACGCATGATCTTATTAAGAGCTATCTTGGTAACAGAAAACAGTCTACACACATAACGAGATTGTGTCCTCACAAAAAAATTGTATGTGACTGTGAATCAGAGTACAAAATCAATAACTTTGGTGTGCCACAAGGCAGTGTACTGGGTCCATTATTATTTATTATATACATAAATGATCTCCCGAAAGTAACAAGCAATGACACTATTTTATTTGCTGACGACAGTACAATTATATTTACAGGAAAAGAAAAAACTCAAATAGAATTGGAGATAAACAATACCTTAGACAATATTATTAAATGGTTGACTTTAAATAATTTAAAAATAAATTTGGAAAAAACTAAATTAATGACGTTACGAAACAGAGTTCACAATTTAACGGACATGAAAATTTACTATACACAAACAAAAATTGAAGAAGTAGAGACAACAAAATTCTTGGGACTGAACATTGATTCTCAACTAAAGTGGAAGTCACATACAGAGATGTTGTGTTCGAAACTTAATCAATATTCATATGCGATCTACATGTTGTCCAAAACTGCCAGTACATCCACAGTTTTAACGGCTTACCATGGACATGTTACTCCTCTTTTAATGTATGGTGTTATGTTTTGGGGCAACTCTGTAGGAAAAGAGTTGGTCTTTAGAGCGCAAAAGAGATGCGTTCGTGCTATATATAGAATGAAACAAACCGAGAGCTGTAGGTCGATATTTCCAAAAATTAAAATATTGACACTACTGTGTATTTATATACTGGATATGGTACTATTTGTAAGAAATAATAGTAACATATTTATTAAATTAAAAAGCAAGAGATACCCTTTCCAAATAAGCTTCATGTCTAACAAAACTAAACTTTTAAACAACAGTGTATTTTGTATGATTCCTAGAGTGTATAATCATTTACCCAACTCTCTGCTTGAAATTTCAAATAATAATTTATTTAAAAAAAAAGTGAAGACACTACTTTTAGAAAAATCATATTATTCGGTAAGGGAATTTCTTGAAGACAAATTATTAGATGTAGTATTGTAACCGGCTTAGTGGTACTGTGACATTAATTAGACATTTTATGTGACATTTATTTTACAAAATTGAGATTGTGTATTAATTAATCTAATTTGACATTATTTTAATAATTATTTAGACACTGTAATTTAATATGTAATAATTTTAATTTAAACTATAGCATGTAATTGAGAATTTTTGCATGGCATGAGCCTAAATATGGCGATCAACAATGTAAATTGACCACTGTAACACCATCTGTACCCATATTGCGCAAATAAAGAATTAAATGGAAATTGAAATTGAAAAATTGAAATTGAAATTGAAATTGAACTATATTTTTCATATATATGTGGCACATATAATATATACATATGTATTTAGATTAACAATTTATGTACATACACTATTATATACGATACCAATATTATTTTACAATTTATAGTTGTTAAACGTATATTAACTAAAGCTGCGGGCGTAATGGAGAAATAGGAGCGCGGAGGATGCAGGATAGCAGGATCCGGTTCTAACAACAAATAGAATCAAATTCTAATAATTCTAATAAAATCAAAAAAAAATCTAAAATATTTATTTCATTAACTTAAGGGTACACTAGTCGCTCGTTCTTCCATACAAACGTAGTCTAGCGATAACTCCACTGTTTGATGGTATATGTACAAAATAAAAAATGATTTCAATTTGTCTTATCATTATCTAGCCCTGTATGGAAACAAAAAAGTAAAAAAAGATTATGTTTAAAAGTAATAAGCGTCGAAAATTCCGAATTTCAACACTATTTTTAAGACATCTTTGGGCGGAAATAAATACCATAAGAAGAACGAAAATTGCAAAACAGTTACCATACAGGGATAGATTAGTTATTCAAAAATGCAAATAATTTTATTTTAAACAGATACATTCAATAGATTTTTCATGACATCCAGACTACCAAAGGTCTGTTTATAAAATTTCGCGCGCCCGTTATTGTTATCAAACATCTTGCCTTTCGCTACAAATTGTTTCCCCGATCAGTGGGACGGACGGAGGGGGGGGCGCAGCACGCACCCACACATGCTCAGTCGGCTGCTGCATACGTAATCGTAATTACGCGCGTACTGTGTATGTAACTGATAGTGTGCTAACGTATTCGTATATTATATTTTATAACATTGACCCCTGGCTTGAACTTTGGATTCTGATATTCCTTTATTGATGATATTTTGTATTGATTATTTTGATTTGTCTCATATTTTACTGACCCTGGCATTTTACTTTGGATTCCGATTTGATAGTTGTAGTGATTTAGTACTTACACGGCATTTGAATTTGAACTTGTTGTGTCAGTGAAGTGAATTGAAGTGATCTTCAGCAATTCAGGGAACAATGGGTAAGTGTAATCTTTGATTGAATTTAGTTTGTAAGTAAAATTCATGAGACAAAACAAGCATGATGTGACTTTTATAAACTTTTATTTATAGTTGTAATGTTTCACGTGCATTTATGAAATTTTAGAATTATAAACTAATACCTGCATATCTACCTATCTATTTATGGTGGTAATACCTATTTTATCTACATCTATAATTAGGAAAATTGCTTCCTTTTGTTTGTGTCAACTGCTGAAGACGGACCGAATATAGCTGCTAAAATATACCCAAAAGTTTGTTGAAGAACATTGAAAATAGGTAGTTACATAATAATGAACTTTCGATACAGGTAGTACATTAGGTAACTAACTTTGCTAACTAACGAAAACATCTACAATAAGCACGATTATCGAAAATCTTAAAATAATAAAAATAATGTATTTCGACATAACATAACAATATAAAAATTATAATAATAATAATGTCCTCCAGACCGAATTTCGGCCACGGCGGCTTGCCTCGACGGAGGCTAGCCATCGGCGCAGGACAGGATTATTATAGTGCCCAAGTGTATGCGCAAGCACAGGTACACTCTCTATTCGCTCACTCTCGTAATCCGATGAGACGGTAAACCGACACGACCGGAGAGCGATCAGGCGCAGGACCAACGGCTTTACGTGCTTTCCGAGGCACGGGAGTGAGACACCGCCAACTTCCTGACTCCGGGCAGCTACTGAGAATTTCTTGACGGAAAAACTCAATAATTAATTTTTTGGCCCGACCCGGAATTCGAACCCAGGACCTCGTGATCAGCAGTCGCACTACTACAACCACTAGACCAACAGGGCAGTCAGAAATTATATAAATTACATAAATATTAATTTAATTAGAATAGGAAATTTTTAGATTTTTGATAATCGTACTTATAGGAATCTAATATACCTAATCCAATTTATGGAAGTACATAAAAATCTAAGAAGGGCAGTCAGTTTTAGAATTCCGTACCCAAAGGGTTACCAACGGGACCCCATTACGAAGCCTCCGCTTTCCGTGTGTCTGTCTGTCAGCGGGCTGTACCTATCTCATGATCCGTAACACGTAGATGGTTGCAATTTTCACAGAAAGTGTATTTTTGTTGCCGCTATAACAACAAATAGTAAAAATAAATTTGAAAAGGGTTTCCTACTAGAAAAAGAAACCTATATTATTGGCTTTTTTGCTTGTGTTGGGAGTAGACTAGTGGTGACGGAGTTAGTGCATGCAATTGAGAGAGGGCGGGAGGTGCTCTTCAATGCAGGTAAGACACATCATTGTATTTATTTAGCGGAAGGTTGCAAGGAAATTTTTATTTTTATTTTTTATGATAGTAATATGTATAACTCGCACTTGGTTGGTTTTTTTGTTGTTTTTTTTAAATATTTGTTTATATTTATTCTTACCACAGATTACTTACCAAATATTTTTTTTTATATTTAAGAATATTGAATGATTATTAATAAAGAAGGTTGATTTAAATATTCAATTATTGATATTTTATTAGAATTTAAGAGGTTTATGGTAAAGGATAAAAACATTGTTTTACTTTTAAAAAGATTGTCGTTGTACTAAAAACTAAAAAATTAAAGACTAAAAAATTAAGGGTGTCCGACCTTTTACCGCAATGTCCGGCTAAACTCGCTACATAAAAACTAAGGAGCGCAGCGACCTACCTCAGATATTAGGTTAAAAATAGAGATAAGTGCACATACGATTTAGTTTATAAGTTGTACATATTTTATAGCCTTCGTTATCAATAGCATAAACAGGCCAGCCCCCTAACCAAGTTACAAAAGTTTCGTATCGAATCTCTTTCACGTCTTTTATTTGTTTGGACTGACCACGTGACTTACGTTCAGTGACGTCATTCGTTACCGATTGTAGTTGTCAACTTGGCTAGGGGGGCGTTGTGAAGAGAATCACAGGTATTTTGCTGTAGACCTTTCGTTAACTGCTTTTATGGCATCTTTTGTCGGTATATTTAATTGAATCCTGTACACATACAGAATAATCTTTTGTGTTACAGAGCCAAACAAGGATAAGCGAATGGGCAAAAAGACCAGCGTATGGCCAAGTGTCGCTCGCAAGCAGAGATGCAGAGTAAAAGGGAGATTTTCAAATGCGAATAAAGAAAATGTTCCTGCAAGAATGAATATGTCTGAATCGTAAGTTCTTTTTCGTGTATAATAATTATTTTCATGCCAATAACATTGTAGAAAAATGTACAGTTCGCAGTTTATAATTTCTCAAGTTTTAAGTTATATTCGAGTTTATAATCTCTCAAGATACTTTATTATTTAACGGAGTTTGCAATCATCTGGTGACATACACCTTTCTGTTTTAGGTGCTCTACGGATATATCGAGAAATATCGCAAATGTCGCCAAAAACCCACGTCAAGCAAATATTGTGGCAACTCTTCCGCCAAACTGGTAAGTGATAAGATTAGAAAAGTAAACAGTGTTGATAGAAGTAATATTTACTTAGTAAGAAGAACCCATAGCGAGTATGTGTATTCACTAATTTTTAAACTTTGTGATTTAGGTCATCGAAGCAAATGGTAGTTCAAGCGGAAGTACATAATGCACCCTCAAGATCAAACTGGAAAAATGCTAATAAAGATGTAGTAGAAGCAGATGTTCACGAAGTACCTCGCAAAATGATGCACTCCTATAACTACCAGCATCAAAGCGATTGGGATATCATAGAGCCTGACATTGCTTTTGCACGTAACGCACCGGATTTGTGAGTATAACCAGTTTCAGAAATCAATTTCGTAAACGTATGTTTTTGGCGCTTCTGAAAAAATAATGTTTTTACAGGATCACACCGGTCACGCAGACAGAACTGACGTCACCATGCAACCAATCCAGCGATTCAAACTCGAATATAAATCTACCTGTTGAGATTATTAGTAAGGATAATAGCAACGTAAATACAAGTTTGGAAGGTAATAGGATAGTTAATATAGCATATCTCTTCGAGCAAATTAAAAATATATCGCACCATCCCTTTCAATGTAATTTTCAACATTTAGGTTTTGTAAAAGAGCTAAGAACTGGATTTTATTCAGAATTTTATTTTAAATGCCGGTTGTGCAATAAAATGGAAAAAATTAGATCTCAAACATGTTATCAAGGATCTAAAGAAAACCCAATAAATTTAAATATAATAGAAGGCGTTTCACAAACTGGTAATGGATGGGCTCAGCTTGACGAAATATGTGCAAGTATAAACATGCCCAACATGAGTGAAACATATTATATAAAAAAAAATAAAGAGCTTTATAGAATTCAAAAAGATATAGCTTTGCAGTTTATGTTAGAAGCAGGTGCGGAAGAAAGGCGTCTTGCTTTTGAAAATCATGAAGTCGATAGTCAAGGTGTACCCTGTATAACCGTCGTAACAGATGGCTCATGGGCTAAGCGGAGCTATGGAACAAATTTTAACTCTTTGTCTGGTGTGGGTTGCATTATAGGGCATCGGACGAAAAAAGTTTTATTTATTGGGGTCAAAAATTCTTACTGTTGCATTTGCGCGTTAGGTAATAATAAAAAAGGCCAATACGAACGCATGAATGTTTTAAAAATTGGTCTGGTCCATCTACCGAAATGGAGACATCGGCCATTGTCGACGGTTTTAAAGCCAGCATGGTAAT
This sequence comes from Parnassius glacialis, assembly GCA_033319125.1. NCBI lineage: Eukaryota > Metazoa > Arthropoda > Insecta > Lepidoptera > Papilionidae > Parnassius > Parnassius glacialis. The sequence continues at coordinate 46,014,292 of JAVANC010000027.1, read as the reverse complement.
GCATGGGGTAAAGTACACAAGAGTAATAGGAGACGGAGATAGTAGCGTAACGAACGCTCTCAGAGATTCGTTGATATATGGTCCCGATGTTCACATTAGGAAAATAGAGTGCAGCAACCATTTACTTCGGAATTATTCGAACAAACTTAGAAAGATCGGCAAAAAAACTGAAAATAAAGTTGGTTTTGTACCTGTAAGTAATAGGAAAGTACTTTTAGATAGACTACGGCGCTTGTATAATGCTGTAACTGGCGCTGTTGCACACGCAAGGCAACTTGAGGTCCCAACGGCAGAGAAGCTTTTAGTTCTCAAGGAAGACTTACGAAATGGTCCATGCCACGTATTTGGTTGGCATGATATTTGCAAACAATATTACTGCAAGAAAAAAATAGAAGAAAATCTTGTTCCGCAACTGAAATCTAGCGGCATGTGGCATGATATTTATGATAATCTTGGGTGGCTGCTTCAAAACGCTGAAAGTTTACTGTTGAAGGAAACAAATAATCCTGTGGAACAATTTAATGCAATTGTTGCCAAATTTCTTGCAGGAAAAAGAGTAAATTTTACACTCAGAGGCACCTACGAAGCAAGATGTTTGCAGCAGCAGGACATTATAATTCAAAAGATTATACTTTTATGCGTAAAGTGCAAAATGCTGTATGTCCAGAGGCGCCTGACAATACGTATACATACACCGATAAATATGTACAAAAAAAAACAAAAATACTAACAAAACAACGAAAAAGAACCGCTGCAGATAAAGCGCAAGGTAACAAAAAAGCTAAGCGCTTTAAAATGGCAGACAAACATTATGGTGATGTAATCGAGGTTCCTGATATGCCTCAGGAAGAATTTGAAAAAAAGAGAACGGAATTTATCCTTGCCCTTAAACTAACTGCTGAAGAAATTTGTGTGTTAGAAAAAAGAACAATCGCCCAGGGTAATTCTGATCTGTGGATTGTTGAGCGCAAAAAAAGATTAACAGCTTCCATTTTTGGCCAAGTTTGCAAAATGAAGGACTCAACGCCTTGTACATCTTTAGTAAAAACCATTTTATATTCAACCTTTACAGGTAACGACGCAACAAGATATGGCAAAACTCATGAAGCGACTGCAATAGCAGATTTAGAAAAAAAAATTGATCAAACGGTTACACCATGCGGTTTGTTTATAGATTTAGAGAACCCGTATCTTGGTGCGTCTCCTGACGGTTTACTAGAGACCGACAGTATTGTAGAGGTGAAATGTCCAGCGTCAGCAGCAGCTTGTACACCAATGGAGGCAATCCGTTTAAAAAAAATAACATTTTGTACGGAGACCGAAGACGGTATAAAATTAAAAAATACCCATAATTACTATTACCAGGTACAAGGCCAACTCAAAATAACAAAACGAAAATACTGCTATTTCGTAGTATGGACTCCAAATGGCATCGAAATAGAAAAAATTGAATTTGATCCAACATTTTGGACACAAGAAAAAATAAATAAATTAGAAAAGTTTTATTTTAAATGTGTGCTACCTGAACTGATAGATCCTCGTTTCCCTAGAAAACTGCCTTTCCGAGATCGATTTTAATTTTACGTCAGCGGTTTGTTATTACCGCCACTATAAAAAAAGTTAAGTTACAGCCTATATACATTCCACTGCTGGCCACAGGCCTCCCGTCCGCCGCGCTGCCCCAATGCGTTGTGAACGTTGGCGAACTTCACATGTCTTCGAAATATTTTTCCTTATTCCTCAGACATGCAAGTTTCCTCACGATGTTTTCCTTCACCGCCGAGCTCGTGGTAAATGAGAACTTAAAATTGCAATTAACAATTTCATTGGTGCCGGCGGGGATCGAACTCGGGTTACTCGCGTTCTGTTATATTTATAGCGAGCGAGCGTATCTAAATTTTATTTTTATTTCGCTAACTGTGTCCGTACTTATATGAATTTGATTTACAATCGATCTCTGAATTGTAGTTTTCTTCTAAATACTTCCCTTGTCTAGACGTGTTCTTTGGACTTCTGTAGGGAAGTCTGTGCTGTTAGTATTCCGTTTAGGTACGTTACCAGGCTGCACCGAAAGTATCGGGAATGGAATATTTCCACTGTTCCTGTCATATTAAAATCTTTTTAATTGAAAACTCCTTGGTTTTAAAAATCGAATACCATTCATTTATTTAAAAAAAGATTCTCGGTCTTGTTACAAGGTTTTGTAAAACTTGTTTAGTCGTTGAGAAAATGGAATTGAACCCGAAACAAAAAACCAGTCACGAGTTTGGGTGTTCGAAAATGAGTTAAAGCCAACAAAAATTGTTCGTTCACGGAGTGTTGCCAAAAAAATGGTGGCCACGTTTGTCTCCAAAACTGGCCATGTTACGACTATTCCTCTTGAGGTACAAAGAACGGTTAATGCAGAATAGTATGCTAGCATTTGTTTGCCACAGGTCGTTTCTGAACTCCCTAAAGACAACTGCAACCGGCGCATCATCCTCCATCACGACAATGCGAGTTCTCACACCGGACACAGAACAAAAGAGTTTTTAGAGCAAGAAAACATAGAATTATTAGACCATCCGCCGTACAGCCCCGACCTAAGCCCTAATGATTTCTATACTTTCCCTAAAATAAAGAATAAATTGCGTGGACAGAGATTTTCATCACCTGAAGAAGCTGTGGACGCCTACAAAACGGCCATTTTGGAGACCGCAACATCCGAATGGAATGATTGCATCAATGATTGGTTCCATAGTATGGAAAAATGTGTCAAATTTCGTGGAGAATACTTCAAAAAGCAATAAATACATTTTATGTTGTGTCACTTCCTTGATTCCCGAAAATTTCAGTGCCGCCCTCGTACCATTTTGATAGACGTTTGTGCTTGTCCCCGTAGAGACGCAATGCCTATTGTTGATAACTTTGTAAGTACTAAGAGAATATTACAAACCGCTATTTTGTTATTTACACTAACAATCAATAAACAATTTACAAACTAACATTTTTTATTTAATTAACCTACATAAAAGCCTCACTAACATCAAAGTCGCGCTGTCGAAAAAGTAGTTATACTGTTTTTATATTTAGTTATAATTCACTGGTTCAAATTGAATGAAATTTGAAATATACTTTTGCTCGAATTGGCGGGGGCACTGCCTTGCCCCTAGATTATTTGTTGATAATAACAACATCTACGTAAATCACATAAGAACTTTCATGATAAAACTAAATTGGGTTCGTAATAATTACGTTTCACACAGCAGATCCTAAGTTCTAATAACATTAATTTGTTTATCTTGCATTCAAACGATGGTATAGAAGATAGGTAGGTACGCGATGACGCCGTCTATGTTTTTATTATACTGTGCCGTCGCTCTACACACGTCGAGCGCTGGTCCAAGGAAATCGGGCAAATGCGTCATTTAGCGTAGCGCGCGTATGTGTGTGCGCATTAGCTTCTTACTGCTCATCACAGCGTCTATCCCTTTCGCACGTGAAGTCGGCTGAAATAGCATGCCTTTTAACCCCGCCCACCACTTAGTTCGTGCCGTCGACTAGGGCAACCTTAAGTCTAAAATACAAGTTTGCTATATTTGGAGATTCCATTATAGCTAAATAAGTTGCTTGTCCTAGGAAACTCCGTCGTTCCAAAAACACTTTTACAGCATACATTAAATGTATGTCTAAAAATTGGACTATTATGTTAATGAACTTAAAGACTACCTATTAATAATTTAAATAAGGTACGAATGCTATTGTGTGTGTGTGTGTAAGTGTATGTGTGTGTGTGTGTGTGTGTGTGTGTGTGTGTGTGTGTGTGTGTGTGTGTGTGTGTGTGTGTTAGTGTGTGTTTGTATAGTCAATCACCAATAAAGTAGATATGACCCTACGTATAGTATAAAGTTGACTTTTAAAATTATATAAGATTATATTACTGTTAGCGTAACAGTCTACACAAGTCCACTACTGTACATAGGCCCCTATAGATTTCCTCATAGGGGAAACATGTGCCATAGTGACAAAGCTTGGCACGCGGTTTGGCAACCGAAGTTTTTTATTTTTTAGTAGTCATTAAGGAAACTGACTGCTGCCTAACTCCTGATTAGTTACAAAAGCCTCTTACAACAACCACGGGATATGGGGTAGTGGATATGCTTACATGGTAGAATATTAAATTGCAATTGTTTGTTATCATGAAAAAGGAGAACAAACACCATACATGAAATATTAAATCAACTCTCACACTTGTCATTCAGAGGAGTCGGCAGAGATTACGGATTTCCATTTGGCACAATTCTGTCACACCTCTCTCGCTTCCTTCACATTCATATATCTACGCACACGTACTTGTCGGTCGGATTTCCATTTGGCACAATTCTGTCACACCTCTCTCGCTTCCTTCACATTCATATATCTACGCACACGTACTTGTCGGTTATGGGTACGCTTTATGGGCCCATCTTCAATCTGTCTTGCCAATTTGGTCAACATTCGTCAATTCAGAGCGTCTCTAGCCAACACTGCCACACACTTCTATAGTATAAATTTGATTTGTGACTTTCCATATTCATTCTTCCTACATGTTTCTAACACTGGAGCATTCCTTCCTCAATCCTAATCCCATCATGGTCTTTTTGTCTATCACACAATTTCTCATCTTATTATTTACACAGGGTTTACTATATTTAAAAATAACGCTTCGTTTTATTTTCAATGCAAACTACTGTTCCATTAACTTACGAACCACTTGAAGTGGTGCCGTTTTAAGTTGTCTTGAGTCTACGAACGAATATTTTGTAATAACGACTCTATATACATTTAGAACCTTTTACATAATCGTAGTAAAGAAAAAGAATCGTTTCTTGAATATAAAAATCAGGCAACATCTGACATAATAAAAAAATTGACTGCTTGCCGCGTTAGTCTAATGCAGGTATGGGCAAACTTTGCATGTTGAGGGCCAAACTTTAGCGTGCAAATACGTTCGCGGGCCGCGTTTAAAAATACTTAGTGCATTTTAAATAGTGATAATATTTTGCGCGATAGATATTAGTCATGAAATAATACGACAATGTTATTATCGTACAATTTATTAAAATAACAAAATGAAATTTAATAAAATGGTACATTATAATTAAATCGTTAAATTTGCAATTGTTACAAACTACGAAAGTTAAATGAACCCAAATCAATGAGACACTTGAGCTTGAATTTGGAAAACTAATCCATAAATGCTTGGCGTTTTTGGGCGATATTACAGGCTATTTGAATGATTTAAATTTGAAACTTCAAAAACAAGGACAGTTAGTAAATAATTTGTACAGCCATTTGAAAGCGTTTCAGATCAAACAACGCTTGTGGGAGTCACAGATGCTGTCTTGTAACAGTTACCATTTCAACACGCTCTCTGCGTATGAAAATATTACTTATGCTCAATATGCTGAAGAACTCAAGTTACTGTCGGAACAATTTTCGAACAGATTTAGAGACTTCAAAAACATGGAAGACTGTTTCAGTTTATTTGCTACTCCTACAAAATATAATATACAAATGGAGTTGATGGAGATTCAAGAAAACTCACTCCTAAAATCCAAATTTGAAGACGTAGAGTTGTGCGATTTCTACAAAAAATACTTAGAAAAAGACAATTTTCCACAGCTTAGAAAATTCGCAAGAAGATTGGTTTGTGTGTTTCGCAGTACTTATAAATGCGAACAGTTCTTTTCATTCATGAAAGTTAATAAATCAACACATCGCACACGACTGACTGACGAGAATTTGGAATATTATTTACATCTTTGTATCAGTGGAATTAATCCAAATATCTATGGATTAGTTTTCCAAATTCAAGCTCAAGTGTCTCATTGATTTGGGTGCATTTAACTTTCGTAGTTTGTAACAATTGCAAATTTAAAGATTTAATTATAATGTACCATTTTATTAAATTTCATTTTGTTATTTTAATAAATTGTACGATAATAACATTGTCGTATTATTTCATGACTAATATCTATCGCGCAAAATATTATCACTATTTAAAATGCACTAAGTATTTTTAAACGCGGCCCGCGAACGTATTTGCACGCTAAAGTTTGGCCCTCAACATGCAAAGTTTGCCCATACCTGCATTAGACTAACGCGGCAAGCAGTCAATTTTTTTATTATGTCAGATGTTGCCTGATTTTTATATTCAAGAAACGATTCTTTTTCTTTACGACGATTATGTAAAAGGTTCTAAATGTATATAGAGTCGTTATTACAAAATATTCGTTCGTAGACTCAAAACAACTTAAAACGGCACCACTTCAAGTGGTTCGTAAGTTAATGGAACAGTATTTTGCATTGAAAAGAAAACGAAGCGTTATTTTTAAATATAGTAAACCCTGTGTAAATAATAAGATGAGAAATTGTGTGATAGACAAAAAGACCATGATGGGATTAGGATTGAGGAAGGAATGCTCCAGTGTTTGAAACATGTAGGAAGAATGAATATGGAAAGTGACAAATCAAATTTATACTATAGAAGTGTGTGGCAGTGTTGGCTAGAGACGCTCTGAATTGACGAATGTTGACTAAATTGGCAAGACAGATTGAAGATGGGCCCATAAAGCGTACCCATAACCGACAAGTACGTGTGCGTAGATATATGAATGTGAAGGAAGCGAGAGAGGTGTGACAGAATTGTGCCAAATGGAAATCCGTAATCTCTGCCGACTCCTCTGAATGACAAGTGTGAGAGTTGATTTAATATTTCATGTATGGTGTTTGTTCTCCTTTTTCATGATAACAAACAATTGCAATTTAATATTCTACCGTGTAAGCATATCCACTACCCCATATCCCGTGGTTGTTGTAAGAGGCTTTTGTAACTAATCAGGAGTTAGGCAGCAGTCAGTTTTCTTAATGACTACTAAAAAATAAAAAACTTCGGTTGCCAAACCGCGTGCCAAGCTTTGTCACTATGGCACATGTTTCCCCTATGAGGAAATCTATAGGGGCCTATGTACAGTAGTGGACTTGTGTAGACTGTTACGCTAACAGTAATATAATCTTATATAATTTTAAAAGTCAACTTTATACTATACGTAGGGTCATATCTACTTTATTGGTGATTGACTATACAAACACACACTAACACACACACACACACACACACACACACACACACACATACACTTACACACACACACACAATAGCATTCGTACCTTATTTAAATTATTAATAGGTAGTCTTTAAGTTCATTAACATATTAGTCCAATTTTTAGACATACATTTAATGTATGCTGTAAAAGTGTTTTTGGAACGACGGAGTTTCCTAGGACAAGCAACTTATTTAGCTATAATGGAATCTCCAAATATAGCAAACTTGTATTTTAGACTTAAGTTAATGAAATAAATATTTTAGATTCGGGCTATGAGAGTGAAGGAATAGAGAGTGCACCTGTGCTTGCGCTTATATTCGGACACAATAATAGTGATCTATGTAAATGGCTAGTCCCCGTTGAGTCGGCCTGCCGTGGCCGAATTTCGGTCTGGAAGACATTATTGCTAAAAAAAATATCCCTTATTTCGGTTTTCGAACCGAACCATAGAATATAGGAAAAACTCTCTTTGAAATAACTCATGCTGTTCGGTCGGCAGGCTATCCAACAAATAAATGAGCGACCGTTCACAATTTACGGCTGAATATCTGGGCACTTCGGTTAATTCATTTGAATTAATTACAGAATGCTTTAATTAAAAATGTAATAAATTGATTTACGTTCATCTTTATAGAGATTAACCGTATAGTAACGACGTAAAACAATCCACTACCTCCAGTCACTCCGTGGGTGTCATAAAAGGTGACAGAGGGAAACTGATACAGGAGATGGACAGGAGCATCTTCTTGATAGAAGTAAAGTAAAAGTAAAGTTACAGCTTACATACAGGCTCTACGTGATTTCCGAAGCACGGGGGTGAGACTGAGAATTTATATATTTACGAAAATCTTATGTATGTTCACAAAAACAAAGATAGTTTTAGTAAATATATGATATACACTCTGTAAAACTAGGAACAAACATAAAATAGTGATACCAATCTCTTGACTCCACAGAGTCAGTAATTCATTTTTGGGGTATACGCTATTACAACAAAGTTCCAGAAAATATACAAGTTGTCTCTATTACCAAGTTTAAATATTTAATTAAACAAAAGCTCTATAAAAAGGGTTATTATAATGTAAATGAATACATGGTTGATAATAACCCCTAGGAATCTAGTGGTTGCTTCCAAGCTGTTTCTAAAATAAATTTTGTAAATAGTTTGTAATCATTTATATTGTAAAATGTTTTTAAAAAAAAGTTCCGCTGGATTTCTTGCTGGTTTTTTCCAGGACAGAGGATCTTTTTTGAACCAGTGGTAAAGTAAAAGAATTACTTTCAATAGGAATTACTTGTAATCAAAATTTAATAAAAATTATTCTATTCTATTTTATCCTATTTATTCTATTCTATGCTATTCTATTATATTCTATTCTATACTGTTCTATCCTATTCTATCTTATTCTATCCTATTCTATCGTATTCTATCCTATTCTATCATATTCTATCCTATTCTATCCCATTCTATCCTATTCTATCGTATTCTATCGTATTCTATCCCATTCTATCCTATTTTATCCTATTCTATCCCTTTCTATCCTATTCTATCCTATCCTATTTTATTCTATTCTATTGACAGAATCAAGGAATACATGAATGAAAATAACCCCTGGGAATAAGGTGATCGCCACCATGCTGGTTCTATGAAAAATCATTTAAAATTGTACAAACGAAATTATTGTTAAGTGATGTTTGAAAAAAAAATCCCGCTGGGTTTCTTGCTGGTTCTTCCCAGGACAGAGGTATTTTCCGAACCAGTGGTAAATAAAAAAATGACTTTCAATAAGAATTATGTAATAATCAATATTGAATAAAAAATTATTCTATTCTATTCTATTCTATTCTACATGATCTTAAGCTGTAATTAAAAAAAAGTTCCACTGGGTTTCATGCTGGTTCTTCCCAGGACAGAGGTTTTTTCGAACCAGTGGTAATTATACAAAAGAGTGACTTTCAATAAGTATTATTTATAATCTATATTGAATAAAAAAGTTTCTGTTTCTGTTTCAATCGAAACAAGTGTTACATTTATTTGAGTTCTAATAAATTTATTATTTATTATTTAGTCCAGTTTTACAAAAAAAAAACTTTTGCAACCCTAAAACACTCTCAAAGATGAAAGGAGGCCTGTCTCACTCGTTTAATTATACTGGTGACGGTTGTATGATACTATTTAAAAATATTTAATTTTATATGACACATTGGTTTCTAATAACATTACAATGGTTTAATGTCATTTCGGAACGTTGAACATGAAAGGGAGCCAAACACCAGACCGGAACGACAGACGTTAGTCTCATTTGATCGGGATCCGACAATAGGGAGCTTAACGCCGAATTAATTTGCGGTTGCCGGACGAATAAATACATTCCTCTGGTAATTTTTCCGAGGCTTCGAGGTTCGACCTTTGTAGAATTTCTATCTCACTGGTAGCGAGGATTCCTTTCATAATGTAATGGTTGGCTGGCTACCGAATAAGGGTGGCAATATAGGACACAGTCCACGTGATGGTAGGCGAGCGAATGATGTGATCCATATATCTTCGATTAAGCATAAAAATAAAGATGCAGTGTCACCTCTGAGGACAAAGATTTTGTTATTTGTTAAATGTTGTGCAAAATATAGCCAGTATTATATAACAGCCGGTTACTTCACAAGATATTGTAGCCGTTCATCGCGTACAACAACTAAATCCGACTAGCTCACAACTGAAGAATATAACTGTCAGATTCTCTAGTCAAATAATGAGTGATATTTTTATATCTGCAGCACGACTTAAGAAAAATGTTATGTCTGAACTACTAAAAATTGAAGGAACCTCTCACAAAATCTACATCTATGAGCATCTAACGCTAAAGAATATAAAGCTAGTTCGTCGAGCAACAGATGCAGTCAGAAACATGGATATAATATATTCATCTGGGTCAAACACGGAAACATCCTTGTTCGTGCAAAAGACACTTCCCCTGCCTTTACTATACGTTCTGAAAAAGATTTACTTAAAATTGAACCAATTAATGTTTCCGGAACATAGTCTAAGGTTTTATATTGTATTTCTGTATAATTACGTTTTTGACGTGACAACGTCTTGTAAATCGATGAAGCTCGCTGCATGCACGAAAAAACATGACTCATGCGGCGTTACTTAGGCGTTCCATTTAAAGTGCAAGCGAGAGCGCGGACTGCGCGAGCGAATGTGGTGTCAATTGTTTATAGCAACGATAATTGCGGCGATAAAGGTAATGATTCTTTCGATATTAAATATTTCTTATGACGTTGTCACGTTCAACTATCGTCAGTAAACCGACTTTACAGACATCCGATTTTTTTACTTTAATTTTGGGTTGTCTGATCGGAAAAGCTGATATTTGTCAACTTTATACACGCTATAGTGAGATTAGGTGCTTGGTGTTTACTCTCTTTGATTGTTTGAGGCGAGCGCTCGTGTAATGGCGGTTAAGAATATCCACTAGCCCATATCTTCCCGTGGGTGTCGTAAGAGGCGACAGTGTGAAACAGGCAGGAGATGGGCAGCAGCATCATCGTGATAACAGCAAAATTACAATAAAAAACTGCGGTTGCCAACCCGCTCGCCAAGCGTGGCAACTATGGCAAATACCCCCCCCCCCCCCCCCATGATGAGAGTAACAAAGAGGCGGCCCTCAGTCCCCAGTGGCCCCGCTATTCCTTGCTACGGTGGCGACCATGGTAACGGCGGGGCAGGGGGTGCTAAGAATCTCCGGTGGAGGTTCGGTTGTCACCTCAGATGACTCGACCTGGCAACATATAAAGCACGCACCCTAAGGACTGACGAGAAGATTGTGGAGCTGGAAGAAGAGATAGACAAGTTACGCTGGCATATAATAGGATCATCCGAGGTCTGAAGAGAGGGGGAGGACACGGTAATCCTCGAATCCGGCAACTTGCTCTATCACCCGGAGGGCGACCATCTGTCCCAAGGAGGTGTCGGGTTTATCGTCCATAAGTCTCTCGTTAACAACGTTCTAAAGATTGAGAGTGTATCGTCGAGGGTTGCGTACCTTATACTCAGAATTACCAAACGGTATTCGCTGAAGGTCATACAGGTTTACGCACCAACCTCAGCACATCCTGATGAGGAGGTGGAGGTAATGTATGAGGATATCTCTAGAGCCATGTATTCCTCCGAAACCCATTATACGGTGTTAATGGGAGACTTCAATGCAAAACTAGGCACGACAGAGAACGGTGAGCTGAAAGTAGGGAAATTCGGAAAAGGGCAACGGAACCCAAGGGGACAGCAGCTGGCCGACTTCATGGAGAAAGAGAGACTCTTTATGATGAACTCTTTCTTCCAGAAGCGGCCCCACAGGAAGTGCACCTGGTCGAGTCCCGACGGTTCGACAAAAATGAGATTGACTTCATTATAACGACCAGACGACTACTGTACAGTGATGTCTCTGTGATCGCGAGGGTGAAGTCAAAGTCCCGAAACCTTTCAGCTCGAGTTACAAAACAGTTTTCAGTGCCTAGAAGACTGCAATGAAGTGGACGATATGATTGACAAGCTCGTGGAAACTGTCCATGCAGTCGGAGCTAAGTTCTGCAAGACCCGCCGCAGAAGAACACAAAAACTCTCCGATCACACTCTTAATCTCGTGGCTGTTAGACGGGAGATGAAGCTGCAGTCTTCAGTAGATTTGACAGCATACAGGCAACTGAACAGATAGATCTCCAAATGCATGCGGCGGGACTTACGCAACTTCAATATAGCTGGTATTGAAGAAGCAATCGAGCGGAACCAAGGCTCCAAAGTCTTTGCCAGAGATATGTCTGCCGGAAAGAGCCAACAGTCAAAACAACCGATGGGGAAGAAAAGTTCTCGAGTGGCAGCCTCGTACCGGTAGGCGAAGTGTAGGGCCCCCACTAGATGGAGTGACGACCTGGTAAGACATGCAGGAAGTTGATGGATGCAGGTGGCTCATGACCGTGCTTTGCGGCATTCCTTGGGGGAGGCCTATGTTCAGCAGTGGACTTATGAAGGGCTGTAGTGGTGATGAGTTAGTGGATTCCCGTTATTTAGTATTTCGGTGTGACAGAGACCGGGAGGCCTATGCTAAATCGGACGGGGTGGTGTTTTGGTGGCGGTACGTCGTGGATTAACTACTATTCGTTGCGTAATCGGGCCGCCACCAACGTCTGACGATAATGTATGCTGCAATATTGATTATGTATTTTTAAGATTCGAAACATCTGTGCACCATGTATGTAGTGTAGTTTGTGGCGTTTACATTCCCCCAAACCAAAACATGAACACGTATGAATTATTATTTAATGCCTTCCATTATGAATTCGCTTCTAGTGCGGTTAATGATTTTTTTTTATTTTTGGGTATTTCAACCTACCACACGTGGAATGGGTTTCTAATAATAAGTACGCAATTATGCGAGATCCGCTACATAGCTTTGCACTTACCTACCGACTACTTTCTAACTTTTTGTCATTATTGAATGCCAAACAATATAATGTATTTAAAAATACTATAGATCGTATTCTTGACCTCTTTATAAGTAACACTGATACTTGTAACTGTGAGCTGCCACTGTTTCCCTTGGTTGAAATAGATAACTACCACCCACCTTTTATAGCACATATATTTTTAGACGTACCACAAAAACCAATGATTCGTTGTGCAGATCCTAAGTATACATTTATTGAAGTTAATTTCGTTGATATTAATAGTGAAATAAATTATATTAATTGGGCCAATATACTGTACGGGATCTCATTGAAATCGGCTGTATTCTTGTTTTATGAGGAGATAAATAAATTATAAGAAAATATGTACCGTTACGGCCTACTAAATCAAAAGAATTTCCTATATGGTTCTCACGTCCTCTTATTCATGTTTTTAAAAACAAAGAGAAAGCGTGGATTAATTGGCAAAAGTATGGTAATAAATCGGATTATGAGATTTACGCAGTATTTTGTAAAAGATTTAAACCATTATGAAAATAATGTTATAAAAACTTATATTTATTCAATCGAAACTGGTATGCATATGGATTTAAAACTGTTTTGGTCATTTGTAAAAACGCAAACTGATAAAAATCGCATTCCCAACAACATAATATATAATAATTCTCAGTCAACAACCCGCAAGAAATATGCAACATGTTTTCAAAATATTTTGGATCTGTATAAGTGGAAAGTGATGCTGCATTGGTAGACCTTGACTCCTTGGCGTGTGCTTCTACTAATAACGTTTTTCTAAGTGATATATCCTTCTCGTTAGATACTATAATCGGGACACTTAAATCCTTAGATGTTGCTAAGGGCTCAGGACCTGATGGTCTTCCGACGTTCTTTTTTAAATGTACCGCAGACTCCATAAGCTTTCCTCTCTTTCATATCTTCAACCGTAGTCTACGCGAGGAATACGTACCAAAGGTTTAGAATAAAGCAAATATTACCCCTGTCTTCAAGGGTGGATCAAAAAATGTTGTTTCTAACTACCACCCGATCTCGCTTCTGTCCACCTTGTCGAAGATCTTGGAAAGGTTAGTTCATAACTGTATCTACCCAAGCTTACACAATATCATAATTCCGGAACAGCATGGCTTGGTCAAAAACCGCTCGACTGTAAGTAATCTTGTTTTATATGCTAATTTTATTTTTCATAATATGGACAAGCGCCTTCAAATTGACTCAATTTATACAGATTTTTGCAATGCTTTCGATAAGGTGGATCACGAAATTCTCCTTCGTAAAATTGCTTATAACGGTATACGCGAAAATTTATTGCGATGGTTTTCACTGTACATCATAAACAGGACACAAAAAGTGGTCATTAATGGATTCTCGTCCGATGAAATTAATGTATCACCTGGTGTGCCACAGGGCTCAATAATGGCTCCTCTTCTGTTTTTAATCTTTATAAACAATATATCGACTTTTTTCAAAAATTCCCATTTCTTACTCTATACTGATGACCTAAAAACTTTTAGTATTATAAAAACATTGGATGACTGTCTTCTACTTCAAAATGATCGTTTGTCTTCCTATAGGAAGAAAATAAACTAATTCTTAGCCTACCTAAATGTAAATCTATCACATTCGCTAAAAAAACAAAATTATTAAATTTACATATTCTCTTTCTAATAATCCTCTTGAAAACGTCTCGCTTATTAATGACCTTGGCATATTCTTTGACTCCAAACTTCATTTTGATTACCACATTACCCACATTATCAACAAAACCTTGCAACTTTACGGTTTTGTCATGAGAACTTGTAAGCTATTTAAAAATCTGGCACTTATCTGCTGTTTTATAAATCTCTTATAAGACCTTGTGCGTGGTAGAGCCATGCTGTAGCTATATTAGTAATATAGTTGTAGCACGAATGGGTCGGCTCGACCGGGGAAGGACCACGCTCTCACAGAACACCAGCGTAAAATAGCAGCTAAACGCTGCTGTGTTTCGTATGGTGAATGTAGAGAACCGGAGAGCCTTTTTAATGGACAAGAGGCATTCCATCTTAGTCCTCACGGGTGACAACGCATCTACATTTTGAGTCTTTATTGAGGATAGATGTAGATGTCTATGGGTCACAGTAACCACTTACCATCAGGTGGACTGTGTGCTCGTTTGTCACCCTATCCTATAAAAAAAACTCAATTGGAATATGCCACACAAGTTTGGAAACACCCACGTGCATCGTTTATTTTTCCTTAATCTGTGTAAAACAAATGTGGGCATGCATGCGCCTTTGCATCGCATAATGGAACTGTATGACAACAGCTTCTCCGATGTAGACTTATTTACTATGTCACTATATAATCAAAGCTATAAAGCTTGTATTGAATAACTTCTAATTTTTATTTTTATTTTGTTTTAATGTTATAACTTTAATCAAGATTGTTTTTTTTTTCTTTTCAAGTAATACATGTAACATTCATGATTTTGCTGTTAACGGCTAGGTATGCATTTTGTCTCTTGTTTTTTTAGTGTTATATGTGCCTTTTAGGTTTTTAATTACTACGGTATTTTTGTGGATAACTATGTTGGTTGTGTAATTAACTAATCTGTTTATATAAGATTTGAATTGTAATTTTTATTATACAATTGTTTGTTGTCGTTAATAAAAAAAAAAGATGGAATGCCTCGTATGCAGTAGAAAGGGTCTTTGATTCTCTACATTAACCATACGAAACACAGCAGCATTAAGCTACTATTGTTCGACTGTATTCTGTGAGAACGTGGTCTTTCCCAGTCAAGCCGACCCATTCATGCTACAACGACAGTATTTCTGCACTGTGGCTCTACTAGGTATTATTACATAGCTGTAATACTGAACATAAGCCTCCTCCAAGGAAAGCCACAAAGCAAGATCTTGAATCACCTGCAGTCATCGACTTAATCCACATAATATAGCTGCAGTAGCTCTACTACGTAAAAGTACAAAAGTCCAGAATAGAGGATTAAGACTTCTTTATCCATAAAATATTTGGTAAGCATTTGACCTCTAATCAATCTCTACATATTATAAAACAAAGTCGCTTTCCGCCGTCTGTATGCTTAGATCTTCTAACGATTAACTGAAACGCCATATTTACACGACCATTCTCTTATGGCTTCCAGGTTATTATTTAGTTTATGTACTACAAAGTTAAGGTTATTTAAGTCTGACTGCACATAAAGCTGAATATCATCCGCTTACAGATGGTACGAACAATCAAAAACTGAGGAAATAGTGTTTATAAATAAGGAAAACATAATAGGAGAAAGTATTCCGCCTTGCGGCATACCAGATTCAATTTCAGCCCATGCAGCAAAACGCTGAGCTGAACGAACCGATTACTGGCGGCCGCGAATATAAGAAAAGAACTAATCCAAGGCTGGGGATGAAAATTTAAGGTGTTTGAGGATAGATAGGATGATACCATGATCTACCGTGTTGAAAGCGTTTGAAAAGTTAATAAGCGCTACCACTGTTAATTTCTGCTCATACAAGCCTTTTCTTATATCGTCTGTGACTTTTATAAGCAAAGTGGTAGTGCTGTGACCAGAGCGAAACCCCGATTGAAATTCATTCAGCAGGTTATGTTTTGCATTGAACACAGATATTTGCTTAAAAACGCAGGCTTCCAGAACTTTAGAGAGGTATGGGAGAATTGAGATAGGACGAAAATGGTTAAGGAGTACAGGATTAGGTATTTTAGGAAGGGGTCGTACAAAAGCCTTTTTCCATGCAGAAGGGTATTGACCTGAGTCCAGAGAATAATTTATAATGTGTGTTATAGCTGGAAGTAGGTACTAAAGTATCATAGATATCATTTGCTTACTAATTGCATCATAACCCACAGCCTTAGATTTAATGGCTAACGGAGATTTTTTATTTCATTCTGAGTAACAGGAGAGAAATAAAAGTCAGGGATCCGGAGAGGCTCCATTGATTCTATAGAATCAATAGTTTGAGAACGGACTTGAGGATCCAATGAAGTAATACGAGTAGAAACAAAGTGACAATTAATGTCATCCAAATTAAGAGACGAGCCATATTCCGGGGAATTACATTTAATAATTCCGAGACATCTAAGGAATTTCCACACATCAGTGGGGAAAGAAGTAGTTATTTTGTCATGAATGTAGCGGCGTTTAGCATTTCGTACCGTATGTGATTGAACTTCTCCTATACGGCTGGACCAATTTTCATGAAATTTTGTGCGTGTGAATTAGTTGATTAGAGAATGGCTTAGATTTACAATTGGAACTGGTAGGTGGCGTTCTTGTCTAGATCCAGACATCAAGCCGGGTCGGATCGCTAGGTACCCATTGTATTGTGTACATGCATAAACATAATGTTTGTCCACAAACCACGACAACTTAGTGATATCTCCATTAGTAAAATTAGTGAAAATATCGATAATCGCAACATTGCGTTGGTATTTCATTATAAAACCTAAAAAGTAATATTCATTTAATTTAATGTTGCCCTTTACAGAAAACCCTGAGTGGTCATTTTTATTTGATTAGGGTCTGACCCTGTCATCATTAGCGTGCTGTAATTTAAAAACTTCGTATTAATGAGTTGACGCGGTCTAGCTGTTCTTATCCCATAAAAATGCAAGAGGAATATTTGGGTAATTAGGATATAATATAATTACTAAATAACAGACTTAATTTCACCTAATTAACTAGATAACAGACAATTTCGATCAGACAGAAAAATTCGATTTTAGAATTCATTGCATTTTTGGAACGAAGTACTTTATCGGACGGTACGAATTTGGCGGATGGGGGCTAGATGAGAAAAAGTGTAAGATTTTCCCGTTACGACCCTTTCTATTGTGCGAGTGGATGGAATAATATCCATTTCCCTCGTACTTTTTCTTATCTTGCCATGAAAGGAATAATATTTATTTAAAATGACGCTTCATTTTAATGGACACTAGTAATTCATATATTTGTATTTGTTAATCAATAATATAATACGTATATGCCGTGTAGTGGCGGTTAAGAATATCCATTACCCCATATCTTCCCATGGGTGTCGTAAAAGGCGACAAAGGGAAACAGGCAGGAGATGGGCAACAGCATCTTCCTGATAAAAACAAACTTACAATAAAAAAAACTGCGGTTGCAAACCCGCCCGCCAAGCGTGGCAACTATGGCAAATACCTCCCATGACAAAAGTAACAAAAGGACGGCCCCCAGTCCCCGGCGGCCCCGCTGTTTCTGGCTACGGAGGCGACCATGGTAACGGCAGGGCAGGGGTGCTAAGAATCTCCGGTGGAGGTTTGGTTGTCACCTAAGACGACTCGACCTGGCAACATGCAACGCACGCACCCTGAGGACTGACGAGAAGATCGCGGAGCTGGAAGAAGAGATAGACAATTTACGCTGGCATATTATAGGATTATCCAAAGTCCGAAGAGAGGGGGAGGACACGGTAATTCTCGAATCCGGCAACTTGCTCTATCACCGGGAGGGCGACCATCTGTCCCAAGTAGGTGTCGGATTTATCGTCCACAAGTATCTCGTTAACGACGTTGTAAAGATTGAGTGTGTCGACGAGGAATGCGTACTTTATACTCAGAATCACCAAACGGTATTCGCTGAAGGTCATACAGGTTTACGCACCAACCTCGGCACACCCCAATGAGGAGGTGGAGGAAATGTATGAGGATATCTCTAGAGCCATGCATTCCTCCAAAACCCAATATACGGTGTTAATGGGAGACTTCAGTGCTAAACTAGGCACAAGAGAGAGCGGTGAGCTGAAAGTAGGGAAATTGGTCAAGAGGCCAGCAGCTGGCCGACTTCATGGAGAAAGAGAGACTCTTTATGATGAACTCTTTCTTCCAGAAGCGGCCCAACAGGAAGTGGACCTGGTCGAGCCCCGACGGTTCCACAAAAAATGAGATTTACTTCATTATGACGACCAGGTGACAACTGTTCAGTGATGTCTCCGTGATCGCGAGGGTGAAAACTGGTAGCGATACCGAATGGTTAGAGGCTCACTGAACCTTAACGTTAAGTTGGAGAGGTCTCGTCTAATGAAGTCAACGCTGCGTCCCCCTCGTGCTCTGTTTCAAAGTCCCGAAACCTTTCAGCTCGAGTTACAAAACCGTTTTCAGTGCCTAGAAGACTGCAATGAAGTGGATGATATGATTGACAAGCTCATGGAAACTGTCCATGCGGTCGGAGCTAAGTTCTGCAAGACCCGCCGCAGAAGAACACAATACTCTCCGATCACACTCACATTTGACAGCATACAGGCAACTGAACAGACAGATCTACAAATGCATGCGGCGGGACTTAAGCAACTTCAATACAACTTGTATTGAAGAAGCGATCGAACGGAACCAAGGCTCCAATGTCTTTGCCAGATATCTGTCTGCCAGAAAGAGCCAACTGTCAAAGCTGAAGACCAAGTGTGGCTGCATCGTTTCCGGGGCACCTGCGATTTTGAGTGAGATTGAGAGGTTCTATGGGCAGCTGTACACGTCATCGTTGGAGCCACATGCAAGTGTGAGAAACGATCAAAATGCGAGTCTTATCCGACACTATTCCGAAGATATCCCGGACGTCAGTCTGAGCGATGAGGTGTGTGGCTCTCCAGCACCTTAAAAACGGCAAGGCCCCAGGCGAGGATAGAAATACAGCGGAGCTTCTGAAAGCGGATGGAAAAACGGTACTGGAAGTCCTCCAGAAGCTCTTTAATTCCGACCTCCATTGTGGTATTACACCGGAGGCGGGGAGCAGAAGTGCTGTTCTTCAAGAAAGATGACAACGGTCTCTTGAAGAACTACAGACGGATTTTCCTTCTGAGCCGCGTCTACGTACTGTTTTCGAGAGTCATTACGAATCGTCTCGCGCGCAGACTTGACGACTTCCAGCCTCCCGAACAAGAAGGTTTCTGAAAGGGCATTAGCACCATAGACCACATACATACCCTTCGGAAAATTGTACAGAAGTTCGAGGAGTACAATTTGCCACTATGTCTTTTGTATGTGGACTATGAGAAAGCCTTTATTTCCGTCGAAATTTGGGCGGTGCTGCAGTCCCTTCATTGGTTGTCGTGAAGCGACATTTAAAAAAAATAAAAGAAAACCTAACTTAAGAACAACAAAACAACAAAAGTAGAACAAGAAAATAATATATTTAAATTTTTGAAAAGGTATTTACAATTTTATAAAAAAATGAAATATGATGATGATGATGGATGAAGTGAGATTACAATTAGTCTAAAAAAATAAAGATAGGAGAATAGGAGAATATAGTGTTGTAGTGGAGCCTAAAGGTCGAAGTGACACACGCTGCGCTTGGAGTAGTAGTAGGCACACGCGGAGCTTGAAGTTTCCTGGCGGCGACGGCACGCAGCGTCTGGTTTGGGCACACTCAGCGTCTGGAGCCAGCGCACGTAGCGCCTGGAGTAGGTTCGCTCAGCGCCTGGAGCAAGCAGTCGTAGCGCCCAAAGGTAGCGCGGGCAGTAGGTGCACTCAGCGCCTGGAGCAAGCAGTCGTAGCGCCCAAAGGTAGCACGCGCAGTAGGCGCACTCAGCGCCTGGAGCAAGCAGTCGTAGCGCCCGGAGTAGTGTGGCCCCGCGCTTGAAGTAGACTACGCCGACGACTTCAAATGTAGATGGAGGCTTGCAGGATCCCGGGGCAATGCGGCCCCGGGATAAGGCCTTTAGTAGATGCTTCTCGTTGAAGAACTGAAGCGAGACTCACTGTATTCTCCGATTGTTCGGCTTTTATACCTTTTTAGAGAGAACGAGAAATTATTTAAATTAAAAGGAAATTTATTGTAAATGACCTAGAGCGAAAGAGTATTTATGTGAAAATATCGAACTAAGAACATCAAACCAGTGACGAATTTGAATAAAAGTTACCATAACAACCATATAAATAATGGTTGTCAAAAATATGAATTTTTGGTTTTAGGTATATAATTGAAAAACAGTTACATTTAAGTAAGAAATGAGATATTATTCATATAGGAAAAACTATAGCGCGGCTGCGCGCACAAAACCTGAAATTGCAGAGTTACGGAGAACTCAATAAAAGATAGAAAAAGGTAAGACTCCATTGACAGCGATTTAAACGGTGCTGGTAGCGTGAAAATACGAAGTGAAAATGATTTGTTATTGTGTAAAAACGTTACAGGATCCTATGGAAATAAAGGTGATGCAAAATATAAATGCAGAAAATCAAAAACAGAATGGAAAAATGGTGTAAAATGATATGTAAGTAGCATAACTGATAGCGTGAAAAGTGATGCAAAATATCAAAACAGAATGAAAAATTGTGTAAAATGATATGTAAGTAGCATAACACTACATGGTGCCAAGTTGACTGCGGTATATCGAAGTGCTGAAGTGTTTGTACAGTAGAGCTAACTGGCTATCCGAGTACAGAAACAGAGTACGAGACCTATCCAACTGCAGAGAGGTGTAAGACAGGGTGATGTTATATCCCCGAAACTCTTCACCGCTGCATTGGAAGACGTTTTCAAGCTTCTGGACTGGAAAGGATACGGTATTAACTTCAATCTAGTCTTGACAGAGACAGAGGCTGTCCACGTCATAACTATGCCGGTAGTTGTTGGGAGCAAGCTAAGCTCGAAGTTGTTGACGAGTATGTTTAACTGGGACAAATAGTCCGACTAGGTAAGTCCAACTTCGACCGAGAGGTCAATCGACGGATTCAACTCGGCTGGGCAGCATTCGGGAAACTACGATACATCTTCTCCTTAGACACACATCAAAACCTTAAAACGAAATTGTACAACCAGTGCGTGTTTCCAGTGATGACTTACGGATCTGAGACGTGGTCTTTCACTGCCGGCCGTATGAGGAAGCTCAAGGTCGCTCAGCGAGCTATGTAGAGAGCTATGCTCGGGGTTTCTCTGCGTGCTAAACTTAGAAATGAGTATATCTGCAGTAGAACCAGAGTTACCGACATAGCCCAACGGATTAGTAAGCTGAAGTGGCAGTGGGCCGGCCATATAGCTCGAAGAACCGACAACCGATGGGGAAGAAAGGTTCTCGAGTGGCAGCCTCGTACCGGTAGGCGAAGTGTAGGGCGTCCCCCCACGAGATGGAGTGACGACCTGGTAAGACATGCAGGAAGTCGATGAATGCAGGTGGCTCGGGACCGTGCTTTTTTCTTTGGGGGAGGCCTATGTTCAGCAGTGGACTTGTGAAGGGCTGTAATGATGATGATGACATGTGAAGCACCAGCTTTCAAATAAAAAATAATCATCGAAATCGGTTCACCCAGTAAAAAGTTATGAGGTAACACATTTAAAAAAACATGCAGTCGAATTGAGTACCGTGTCTTTTTTGAAGTCGGTAGATAATATTGAGGCTTGTGTCTTTTTTATCGATATGTATTGCTTTGGCAGCCTTGTAACTTAAGCAAAAATTAGTCCGTCTCCTTTTTGGAGTCGATAGAAAAGATTCAAAATTCAAAAAATTTACTTCAAAGTACAGTCTAATGGCTAATGATGAATATAATACGTTTATCAATTACATACTACGAAAGGAACTTCATTCCAACTAAGTGTTTCACGACACTCACGCATGTTTTTTTTTAATTGTCTTGTAAGAATCGGTGTTCTTTTGCGAGGATTTGTGGTCTATCTAATTTGATATAATGGCGGGGACGATCTTGAACATGTTCACAAACTGCAGACTTCCCAGAGTGTCGGTGCCTCACGTCAGCTATGTATAGCTATGAATGTATGTCTTATTAAAATAAGTACATTAAACGCGATAAAATCCGTAAACATAGTTTTATTCATTTATTTGTATTTGTTAATCAATAATATAATACGTTTATCAATAATAATTTACTACGAAAGGAACTTCGTTCTGATAAAGTGTTCCACGACACTCATGCATGTTTTTTTATTCTTAAAATATTTCTAAATCTACTCTAGTTTTCCTTCTATATCAAAGAGAAGAATAGGCCTTATAATAAATTTAAAAAACAAACTCTTTTTTGGCTACTCACCACGCCCTTCTATAACAAACGCTTAAGAAAAAATGTGTAGTTATATCTCTGACACTATTAGTATGTCTATGTTGTCAAAATATGACCCTTAAAATTCTAGTACTATTTAAAAGCAACTAAAATATTTTTTTATTGAATAAGGGTGACAAGGAGCACACAATCCTGATGGAAAGTGGATGCTCCGGCCCATGTAGACGTAGACATCTACACACATCCTAGATAAAGAATTGTCTTAATCTAGAATAGATGTAGGATAGATGCCTTGTCAACCGTGAGGACTAAGATGAAGTACAGTAGTAAAAATGGTCTCTGGTTCTTTACACTCACCATACGAAAGCAAAAAAAAATACACAGCATTATTCTTCTGTTTCACGCTGGTATTGTGTGAGAGCGTAGACCTACCCCGATCGAGCCGGCACATTCGTGCTACAGCTATATTATGGCTGGAGTATGGCTCTACTACGTAAATTTTTTTATGAATCCCATAATATTAAATTTACTAACCTATATTAATATAAGGGGAGTCATAAGGAGGCCCCGCAATATACCCTTATGCACTATGAATGAAAAGGGATTTTATGTTAAATCACTGAACCTTTGTATTATGTATTGTGTTACTACTTTTATTAAGTGAAAGTTATATCCTCGTATATATAAAAAAAAAATAAACTCACTTGTGTCAGGAGCTAAATCGTTGTCGACCTCGTGACCTGTCATATTCGCCAAATTATATGCACTTTTGTTCTCATTTGATGGCTTTAACACTTCCACTAGTTCTACATAGTCCACTTTCTTTAGTCCGTCACTGCTATTTCTGTCCACTTTGTCCAACTTATTATCACTAAAACCTGAATCTTTAGTGTTTAAAGTCGAGTTAATTGCATCACTAATATTTGGCTTAGCCGCTATCAAAAAATCTAATTTGGGCCCATCTTCTACAAAGTCTGAGTAAGATTTGAATTGAATATCTGTTATTGACTCCTCTCTGTTTGTTTCTGAATCAATAATTTTATCTAAAAGTGAACTTGATATGTTTAATTGTTTCTCCATGCCTTCAGCGTCATTTTTATGCATTTCCAAAATACTTATTTGATCTTTCATCACCTTTTCAGATAATGCTTCGTCTCTATCTTGTTCAGCGTTAACAATATCATCTAACTGTGTCTTAAAACTTCTAGTTTCTTCTGGAGTATCTTCATCACTTGCGACAACTAGTGTGTCATAGTTTCTATCAACAGGTAAGGTAAACGATCGATTATTATGGTAGTATGTATACGCACGATCTGTTGTATTCATTCCAGAGTATGGTCTTGCGTGAATAATATCTGGTGATAGTACGGCATTTAATATAAAAAACATTAATTTTAATTTGACGTTCGTCATTTTTATGCCAATTTGAAAAAGATGCTTGCTTGAAAGATATTGTGCAGTTAATGCACCTCGTAACTCATTTCTCTCGCTGTACTTTGCTTGAATGCATTATAGCAGTCGACCTCCTGTGAACAAAGAAAACTTTTAACTACCAGAGTTTACAAGAAAGCAGATTTTGATAAAGCGCTCCGAACAACGGTACACTTATTTTTTACTGTATTACAAGTTGCCTCAACTTTACTAATTTTCGTTGAATCGCCGTTTGAGGCTAAAATTGAAATTGACTTTTTTTGTAACCATTGCGACAAGTTCAGCTAAGAAGCTTTTTATTCTCTCTTTTAAAGCCCATGAAATTCAATTAGAAATTTTTAAATTTTTTGTTACCATTAAAAACTTGAAGATTTCTCACGTTTAAGCGAATAAACTTTATGGTTTATATCACGTATATTTCAGTTTGTTTTAAATTTCAACTTTTGAAATGCTTCGCAACACTTAACTTTGAAGTTATGTATTACTTCACTTTCAGATTAATTATAATAACATCAGAATGTTAAATGCCTTAGTTTGTCTATTATCATTGCTCTACAATCACTTGAAACATCAAAATCTCGAAAACAAGAACGTGATAAAATCTGTAAAATTAATTTCATTTAATTATAATTTCTTGATGGTAAGTGCTCGTAGCTATTACAGTTCATGGACGCGTGCAGCCAACTGCAAACAAAGAAGGTAACAGGTGCGTCATCACCTCTGAGGACTAAAATGGAATGTCTATTTTTTTATTACCGTTACCGTTACAGCCTATTAAAGTCCACTGGTGAACATAGGTCTTCACCATTGATTTGAAAACACCTCTTAGTGGGTCATGTGCTCCTGGTAGATCATCTTCTATATATCCATCCATTACAGCGCATAGTCCACTGCTTAACATAGCCCTCTCCCATAGATTGCCTCATAGGGGAAATATTCGCCATTGCTGCTGCCCTGAGTTGTTTCCCTCTGTCGCCTCTTACGACACCCACGAGATGATATACGATAGTGGATAAACTTACACCGCCACTATACGGTAATATTTTTTATTAAAGTTGGACAAACGAGCATTCTGCTTATTTATTTTTATTTATTTATGTATTCTTTATTGCATTCCTTATAACAAAAGAATACAAAGGGCGGATTTAACATAATAATAAGTGTCGTGACCATGAACAACTGCAACACCAGGAGAATTCCAAGTGTGTTGACAGCCTAATAATGCCTCTTTAAGGTACAATTCCGTAGCCAACCGCAGACAGCAACAGCAGGCGACGTGTCGTCGCGACATAATATAGCTGCAGCATGGCTCTACCACGTTTATAATACGTAAATACTTTGATACGCGGTATAAAACCGACACCAGATGGAGCGGCCCGCTCCACGTTCGAGCGCTTCAACGAACAATTTGGCGCGCGATCCAAGGTGGTATCCATTTCGCACGCCAATGGAACGCGCGCCAATGTTCGGCTTTATACCATTCAGATTGGAATACAGCAGTGCAAGCTCTGCTATTTGGCGGCAGATATAGGTAAAGAGGGTGGTACCTACCCAGACTAACTCTTGGTCAGAAAAGGGTCCTACTTTCTAGTAAAGTGGGGAAACCTACAAGTCAAAAAGTAAAAAATATTAAGAGGACTAAATGTGCATTGTTCAAAGTTCAAACGTTTCGTTTCGCAGGCGTACAAAAACTGATAATTGATTATATAATTCAAATAAAATAAAAATATGTAACACAAAAGAAATGAAAATTTGTGCAAAAATAATAATAAGACCCACAATAAATTTAAATTCAATCAAGTAATAAATGAATGTTGATAATTAAAATATTCCTTAAATCTATAAAACATTTATCCAAGAACCAGTTATTTAACACGTTCAGACCGTCATGTCATGAGTAGGTACTTGGTATCCTACGGCGCAAATCTTCACATGGCCACCGGTGGTACATCACCGCCCCATGAATCAAAAGTCTTGCCGGGCGGGGTTCACCACCGGTGGACACACGCACCGGATTAGACAGAAATTATGCTTTCTCTCTCTTTCTAATAAGCTAGTAATCATAACATAGTAAGAAGTATATACTGGACGAGTTGATGGCGTTCCAGGTCAATGTCACCCTCAACAAATCACTACGGAACTAATGAATGGGCTAACAGAAAAAGGTTGCTATCTCTACAGCGCTAATTTTTACACAAGCGTACCACTAGCAGAAACTCTAATGGACAAGCAGGCTTTTTTGTGTGGCACAATTCGACAGAACCTCAAGCATCTTCCAAAGCAAGTGGTAAAGTCCAAGCAGAGAAAGGGTCAAGTGTTGGCTCTGAAGAATAGAACGGGTGTCAAATATATAAAGTAGACCGACAAACGTACTGTTTACGTTTGTCGGTCGACACGTACTGTTTACGACCTGCATTAATCATACAGGAGCTCTAGTACCAAGGCCAAATCGCTGGAGGCCAAACACTGTCGTAGCGAAACTAGACTCTGTTTTGGATTATAATAATGCGAAAAAGGGGGTAGATATCTGATCAGATGGGGTCGTACTATACCAGCCTTAGAAAAACCCTAAAATGGTACCGCAAGCTAATCATTCAGATTGTCTGTGGCACAATGATGGTACATGCTTGGGTTATTCACCAAAAAAACTAAGTATTTTAGAAATTCGGGAACAAATTATAAAAGAGATGATTAGCAGACCCAGCACTGATAATCAACCCGATGAGGCTGCAGAGGAGGGTAGGCCCCATGCACAAAAAATAATTTGCATTTCGTACAATTTATGTCGTGAATATGTCAATTTGTTTTCTAATAAATACAATTTTTCATTATTGATTTTTGCTTACTTTTCGAAATAATATTCACCTTCTGAGCTGCACTATGAAAATTTGTCAATTTCACTAGGCGGGGACGGTAAATACAACACTTTCTCTCAAAGCGGCGCGAATTTATTAGTATAATATTGAAAGTATAGTGTGACGTGGCCACCGGTGGTACACCTCGCCGTGTCAGCAAATACTCCGTGCTCCACCGGTGGTACACGCCGGTCTAAACGTGTTAATCTTTTTTTAAATATCGACCCACTATGTACTTTGATTTTTAGTTATAAATTTATGGAAGAAATTATCCTGGATAAGTGTTGCTGTGGAAATAATCCAGCTATAATACTAGTATTCTAAGGAACCTCATCCGTAACACCTATTTTGGAAATTCATTTACGAATTGAATAGAATATCTTTTTCAATATATATTATTATATATAACTTATTGATAGCCAATTTTTATTTATTACATGGGTTAGGAAAGTAAGTTTCCATTCAATAATTCATAAACTACTTATTCATTTATTCATTACAAAATATGAACCAGGTTTAGCCGACTACAACTAGACGCTACAGATTGTGGTAAGTCTTTGAAGTGAAAACATCTACCAAAAATCGCTCAATCGATTTTTTGTAGGGGAAATAATTATGCGTTCGCGTCACCGGTGACCTCGACATGCTCCTCGCTCAATACGTCACGATCATGTCTTGCGCCAGACTAGCGACGCGTAGTATAGCAGCCTGAGTACACGTATACACATATATCATTGAGTCTTCACATCTGTCGACAGTCCATAGGGCCTTTGTTTTTTTTTCCTTTTTATAAAACTCAAGTGACAAACGTACTTACTTATAGATGATAAGTGGCTATACTGCAGTCCATAGACACCTGCAGCTAACTTCAAATAAAGAAAGCTTCCGATGCGTTATCACTTCTGAGGACCGAGATGAGATTTACTGATGATTGAGATTCTTATGAGATGGAATGTCACAGCCTGTAATAATATTGATTGGAACACAGCTATGCAAGCATTGCTATTTGACGAGAGAAATAAATAACAGGGACGTACCGGTACCTACCAAGATGTCCAACCAAACCAGCAAAAGAGACCTACCATCTGGAAAAGTACTTCGAAACTCTTATTTTGTATAGATATTGTATAGATAGAACTAAAATCTGCGTAGAAACCCCGCCAATATTTCTAGATATATTAATCTAAAATAGTAAAAGGATAAGTAAATGCAATGTTATCAATAATGGAAGGCTGATATCAAAGGTTTTAGAAAGCAAAAGGGAAATGATGCCAATACGTACTAGCATATCAGAAATGACGCATTTGGCGAATTCCAAACGATTTTAACGTCATCGATAAATGTAAGATAATATGTAAATACATAAACAATAGTTAAAAGTTTTCTAAAAGTGTGTTAGTGTTTACATTTTAAGTATAAATATATTTAATGAAACTGAATATACTAAATGAAAAACTGAATAAATGATCGAGTGAATTCCTCAGACTTTTTTAGCTTGTTATTTTTTTTCTCATTTAAAAAGGGTGATACACGAGCACACAATCCACCTGATGGTAAGTGGATGCTGTGGCCCGTAGACATCCACATATATCCTCGATTAGAAATCAAAATGCATATCCGTCACCCCTGAGGACTACGATGGAATCGTTTCCAGTAAAAAGGGACTCCGGTTCTCTACACTCATCATACGAAACACAGCAGCATGAAGCTGCTATTTTACGCTGTTATTCTGTGAGTACGTGGTCCTACCACAGTTGAGCCGACCCATTTGTGCTACAACCATAGTATAGCTGCAGCGTGGCTCTACCACATATTTTTTTTAAATATTTTATATGGTTAAATTATAACTGTTGGGAGAACAGTCAACGTTTGATTTTCTTTCTTATTCTAAAATGTCTTCCACAGTAGGGACTCATTGAAACGATAGCGTAGCTTTCTTAACATAAAAATACTTTGTATTGGCTAGGTTTGAACAAAAATATTTTGGATTTAACTTTGACTCCACTTTCGTCAGAACTTCGCCAATCAGCTGGATACTCGTGGTATTGGTATTCGTGAAAAAGTTGACATATTTGCCCTTAATAAAGGTTAAATCGCTTAAAATAAGTACTCCTGTAAAATATTACTCATACACATACACAAGTGATCCCATAACAAAATTACGAATGATTAAACCCTCGGGCACATTGCATTATGACCTAATTCGTATGATAATTAAGTTATACACGGCATTTTCGTACGTAATAAACTTTAACAATTGTGATTTCACATTTCAGTCAGGCTTTATTAACTAAATAATGCAAAATGCCACAAAGAAAATTTGGTGTAAAAAGTTTTTATTTTATGTAAAACACTGGCCAGTTGTAATTTATTTTAAAAATAAGATTATTAACAAGCCAAGTATAAACACGAATATTGTTAGTTTTGGCAGGAAATTGACCGAACACATCATTTATCCAATGGTAAAGTGTGGTGCCATGTGGTGGTGCGACGGTCATTGTTACTATGATTGCACTTCCAACTATCATAAAACGGAGCAATGGCCTAACTCTTCTTGTATTGTAGCTCCGCTATGTGGTTAGCAGCAAAGTCCGACAGAAATATGTGAAGTAGGTAAGTCCAAAATGTAAATAAGTTAGTATTTCAATTGAATTTCAAAACTTTATACTAAAATGTAATGGCTTGAAGTAGATTTGAAGAAAACAGTGGTAGAGCCACGCGGCAGCTTTTGCTGTCGCACGGATGGGCCGGCTCGAACCGGGGTGGTACCACGACCTCACAGAATACCAGCGTGAAGTAGAGGTTTACCTCTGCGTTTCGCTCGGTGAGTGCAGGTGGCCGGAGGCCCTATTTACTGGAAATGAGGCATTCCATCTTAGTCCTCACGGGTGACAACGCATTTACGTTTTGATTTGTAATAGAGGATAGATGTAGATGTCTATGGGCCGCAGCAACCACTTACCTTCAGGTGGACTGTGTGCTCGTTTGTCACCCTTATCCGATAATAAAAAAAAAGATTTACGTAGCTACATAAAAATGATGTTATTTTTGTAATAAGTATTTGTGCCTGTAAACTATAAGTGAAGACGACGATACAAGATATCTGGTTATGGTTTCTGATGATGTTAGTGTAACAGCACTTTTGGATCTTACCGCTTCATAGATCTCAGGGCTCGCGACCTTGCAGCTTTATCGAAATACGATAAATGATCCGATGTTGATATAAACCTCAAGCTATTTTGTCCGCTACGGTGACTTGAGAATTTGAGATACTGTCAACATCGGCTGCCCGCTTGTTTAAGCTGTCGTCAAACTCTCTCAAAACATGACAATGTAAAGAAGTGTATTTAGCAAAATATTATAAAGAATTATATCTTTTTACTTGACACTGGCAAAACCATACAAGTTGTATAACCGTACGAGTCCTTAAAAAAATACGAATGTTCCAATTACAAAATTCGTTCACATTTTTAACGAACTAAATTAAAAATTTTAAATTAATTTTAAATTAATAAAAAATAAAAAAAATTAAAAAATGTCGTTTCTCACAGTACGCGAGCAAGCCGAGTTCAATCCCCGTCGGCACCAATGACATTGTTAACTGTTATTTTGAAGTACTAATTTATTACTTACTCGGCGGTAAAGGAAAACATCGTGAGAAAACTTATTATAAAAAAATAAAAAATATAATATGTAAAAAATAGCAGGTGATGAATTGGGGATTTGTCAATACAGTTCAGAAATGATGAACCAGTCGTATGTTTAGCTGAGTCAAAATGTACCAACGCCTACTAAAATGGATCGCTTTACTCTAAAAATCAAGAAGTGCAGATAACACTTTAAATGCAGTTTTTTTAGTGTTCAAGTAGGACTCCTTTTGTGCCTAGTGGTCCATCTGGGTAGTTACCACATTTTACATATTTCCGGCACCAATTAACAGTGCTTGCACCGCTGTGTTCCGGTCTGATAGATATAGCGAACCAGTAAAGTTGCAGGATGTGAGGCATTCTTGCCTTAGTCTTCAGAATTGTATTGAATTTTGAATTTGGTTACATGTAACCCTACTGTAGCCACTTACTATCAGGTTGGCTGAAAGTTCGTTTTGTCACTTCAGTTATATAAAAAAATGTCATAATATAGTTTATTATTTCTAATAACATTCCGCAGAAGTTATCCATTATATTCAATATTTATGTCAGGATTTAAGTTATTTTAATTATTGGAAAAAATATAGAAGCCATTTTTTATGGAATTCATTATTTTAATCATGTCCATTTTATGTTGATCTAGTGCATTTTTTTACTATTCCTAATCGTTAACGAGGTGTCATCTGCAAATAAAGTAGTTTTGTAGTTCGAGATGTCAGGTAAATCATTTATGCTGTCCGAGGTGCAAGAATACTACCTTGAGGAACACCGAAATTGTTATTTTTGAATACAGATCTATACACCTGAGCTATGTTATTAGAATTTAATTATGTTATTTCTACACACTGTGGCCTATTTTTTAAATAGATTTCTAGCAAACTCAGAGTAGTTGTCAGTAACTGATCATGTGAGATGCGATCGAAGGCTTTAGACATATCAAAAATAGTACTGTTGTTTAGTTTCTTGGATTTACATTTTGCAAGACTTAATTTATTAATCGTCTATTGTGAATCGATATAAATATTTTTTTTATGAAATCGGTAATACTTTATAGATTTGTACTTATGGGATCATAAATTTTGAAGGAAAATTCCACTCTAAGTGTGGGGAAAACTGTAACTGAACACTGTAAAACAAGCTTGTCATATTTCTTAGTCTGATCACAGGAGAAAAAATATAATCTTTAATAAATGTAAATACCGTCGTCAAAGAACTAAAAATAATTAAAAAAAATCTCCTAATAACCTCTGATCTTTTGGCTTTAATTCTTCTATACACTCTGTCTTAGCAGCTTAGCACCGGCTTCGAAAGCGAAATATGTGAATTATTATTGCCTTTTTAAGGAGTTCTGTGAAATCGTCTTTTACTATATATTTAAAAAGTTATTTTTTATAACATTATGTAGATACTCGTATCGCATTATTGTTACATATTGTACTAGAACTACATATTAGTAACAAGCTGTGACAACCTGATTCACATCCTCTGCGGTTGAATTTTGTAAAATCCTTTCTTAGTGGGTCTACGTCGAGAAAGGAGTTTATAGTCAAATTTAAAGTCAATCGGGCGTATAGGTTTGGAGATCTCGTGATGAGTAAGTTAGTGGTTCTTCGCTTATATATATATATATATATATATATATATATATATATATATATATATATATATATATATATATATTGTAAGGAATGAAGGTAAAAATAAAATACGGGGAAATGAAGGAAGAACTGTAATCTCCCACTCGTTTTAGCAGTATAACAAAATATCGCGCATAGTCTATGATTCTACGAAACTCACTGTCGTTACTATGCCCGTCGGGGTATTCTACTAGTGTAGGCAAGGAAGATCGTGTGGCAGGGCAGTCTCTCCCTGTGTTACATTGAGATGGATATTTTTGCATATGCATTGTGTTGGTGTTGCTGTTGGTTTGCATACTTTAGTGTTGGGTCCTTCACATTACACCGGTGTGTGATTATGACGGGAACATGTTACGATTAGTAAAACTGTATTGCTTTATACTGAATGTAATCTGTAGCTTCAGATAATAAGAAGGCTTTGTTAAAGAATAAGTGATCTTTTATTTAAATTATTTTGAGAATAACTTCTAACATCAGAAGTGGGGTAATTTCTTATATCAGAAGCGGGATTAATGCCTTTTCTTGTAGCTCTACATTCAAATTTTTAATAAGATTATATAGATTAAGTTATTTCTGAATGGGTTATACAGCGATCAGCACGCCGCACTTCATTAGACTTTTACATTTTATTGCATGGTTTTTTTCTTTCAACTTTTGATGGGCATTATATATATATATACATATATATATATATAAATAATTAAATCATTTGGGTTCTAGTGCGCGTGCACGGACATCAAAACATGTGTTCAAATTTTTTTCCTTAGATTTCATCAAGATGTCTTCCTTCACTGCCGAGCACGTGCTAAATCAGCACTTGAAATATCAAATAACAATTCCATTGTTTTTTTCTCTTTGTTAATGGACTAGTAGTGTTATATTTTTGCCAGTGTTAAGTATTATAAGAAATTATCCTTTGATATAATTAGTTTAAAAACTACTTCACAGTATGTTGATATGTCACATTGTGAAGATTTTGAAGATTTTAACGGTAGCTTGGATAAACAGACAATCTATGACGATAGTATATCAAGGCCCAAGAAGACTTGAGGTTTAGCTTGAGGTTCACATCACCATCGGAGCACTTTTGCCATCGCTTCAACTAATAGTTCACACTCACAGACATTTATAATATGCAAAATCATACTTTTTACGTATCAAAATCGTCTTGAAACCATAATTTAAACAATAATACAGGAGAAACAATCCGACGCCGGTCAAGTTCCCACCAAAACTTCCAATTTCATTGTTGCTGGTGGGATCGAACCAGGGTTGCTCGCGTATTGTGAAATATACGGTACTACCTACTACGGTACTTACCTTCTAAGCTACCACGTCTGCATGCCATAAATAATGTATTTTTATTGTTGTGAAAAAGTAAAGCTCTTATTATAACGCACTATAATGGAATGGAAACAAAAACGTGGATGAAAACAAAGCCATTTTCACTCCCTTAGTTCAATCTCATAAAAGGTTCACCCGCACTTAAATCGCCCGAGGTGCTACAAGGGATGCCTTTTTACTTGGGATATATTAACACTGTCATGATATATGTGAAGGAAATGTAATACAATTTTTCTCTCTAAAATTTATATAAATTATTGAATACGTATCTGTCGAATGTAGGGATTATGATATCAGATTTACAAGAAATTTCATAATGTAAAATTTTATATACAGCCGCTATTTCGCAATCCGTTATTTCGAAACGTTCGTAACCAGCATTGTAATCATATAAAAAAGTTGTCTTCGCACCTTTCTGAATAAATTATGCCAGCAAGCCGGCGTGAATATCGAACATCATCATAAACAATAACTTGATGTGGAATGAAATATTTTTTTATAGCAAACAATTTAATCGATTTGACTTTACTGTCTTTATTTCTTACACTTTATCTGAATGTTTAGTCTTATGGGATTGGTATAAAATCGAGCATAATGTGAGAAAGTGATATTTTTTTATATCATAGGTTCACAAACGAGCACACAGTCCACCTAATGGTAAATGGTTGCTGTGACCCATAGACATCCACATCTATCGTCAATAAAGCATCAAAATTCTGATGCGTTGTCACCCGTGAGGACTAAGATGGAATGTCTCTTTTCCAGTAAAAAGAGTCTCCGGTTCGCTAAACTCACCATACGAAACACAGCAGCATTTAGCTGCTATTTTACGCTGGTATTCTGTGAGAGCGTGGTCCTTCTCCGGTCGAGCCGACCCATTCGTGCTACAATTATACTATTAATATAGCTGCAGCATGGCTCTACCAAAATACGATAAGTCATATTTATTATTAATGTTTAAATAATAAATATAACTTTATTGTCCACCATAAACACATGCTTCTTAGTAAGTTGTATAATGGGCGACCTTATCGCTAAAAGATCGCTTCCAAACATAGAGCAACAAGAGCCACCGGCAGACCAGAGTGTAGCAGCATTGCTCAGTAGACTAAACCTAGTTCCGCGGCTGAATGTCGTGCTACAAAAATGTCGAATCGTGCAGTATTTTTGCTGCAAAAATAGGTCTGTCACGTGAAGTTTACAAAAAGATGGCGTTAACTTTCACATATGCATTTTCAATTACATTATTAAGTGGCGAAGCTTGCGAAGACACTTATTAAGTGGCGAAGCTTGCGAAGACACTTATTGATTTCACGATGTCTGTCCGTCTGTCCGTCTGTCCGTCTGCTTGTCCCATGATTATCTCGAGAACGGTTTCGAATTTTCAAGTTCTGTTTTCTGCAATCGATTACTGATCACCCAGGCATCTGAACCTCCTATTTTGAAACTGATTGCTCAAAAAAAAAAGCTGATTGCTTCGCCACTTTGCTATGCTGTTAGCTTGCTAGGTTTATTTCTATTTACTTTTTAAATTTAAAAATTACAATAATACGGTCGTGTTGTTTCGAATATTTTTAGCAACACAAGCCGCTGTTGATTGACGGAAAAGCGTGTATAGCCTTTAATAACTTCACTTTCCCGTCTCTTTCTCACTTGAGTTTTTTTTATAGAATTAGAGTGACAAGCAATCCCACAGTTTATCTAATGGTAAGTGTATGCGGTGGCCCACAGTCATTTATATTTATCCTCGATTAAGAATCAAAATGCAGATCAAGATGCTTGAAATATGACTGTGATTTGTTTCAAAATTCATAACTGACGTCATTAGGTGTTTATCTTTTTATTTCATCATACAATACACAGATCGGTCGAGCGACGATTGACTGTTGTAAAAAACTTTTAAATCATCAAGCTAACATTCATATTTCAGAATGTAGCAAACTAAAGCGATCGAAGAGTTTGGAAAAAAAGTGCCGTCATTATTAAAAAGCAAAAGTATAGTTACAGCCTATTGACGTCACACTGCACATCACAGGCTTTACATATCTGAGAGGGTTTTTATTAAGAGGAAGATTTACTTATTTTATCTTATATGGTTTTATGGGAATTACGGGAAAAGATTTAAAAAATAAAAAATGGCAAAAATTACTTAAAGAAAGATTATTTTATTTGAAATATATGAAGAATTGCTGTATTTCGAAAAGTCACGCGTATGAGACAAGAATCAAACTGACTAAAATTGGAACAAGTGGTAAAACTAAAAATGTTGTATTACCGACTTCAATATAAATTATTAAGGATAGCTCAAAAACTATTCTTCAAACATTGATCAAATTTATATGGGACCACATGAGAAGCACCAGATTTCAAATAAAAAAAGATCATCGAAATCGGTTCATTCAGAAAATAGTTATACGTACATAATTACATAGTTTTTATTTTATTTATTTCTATATAGCCCAACTGTTAATTCGCTCTATATAATATAACTTCTAATCATAACATAAGTTATCTCTGTATATTATACTAAGTGCCTAGCAAATTCGGGGGGGGCCTGGTGACCTGTAATACGGGTCTTTGAACCTACACGGGCACCAGTCTTCCACGAATGACATAATATTGTTTAATAGAGATGTAACACTAATGTATGCAATGTCCATGTTGTTTGTGGTGAGAAATAAATAAATTATTATTATTATTATTAGTTATGAGGTAACACACATAAAACATAGAGTCGAATTGAGTACCTCCTCTTTTTGAAGTCGGTAGAAAAAATGTATTTAATGATACTAATCAAAATACCATAAAATCAATGGCAACATTATTTTGTTAAAATTAATGAAAAAAAGACTTAAATCAGAATACTATTTTCTGATTTTTTTTCTTCATTCTTAACTTATTATCTATGTTCGTAATTTTTTCTGATTTTTCAATCGATCTTTTTGAAGATACGATGGTCACTCTCTACTAAAGCTCTGTCGACTCGTCGTCACGGCTTGTTAAGTTTTCTTTTGATTGACAACAACAAAAATGTATTTCCTTATCGTAAGAATACGACGATATAATAATTGAAAGGTTAATTTTTTAGCAGATTAAGTACCTATTACATATTACCTAGTGCCTATACAAACGAGCCCACAGTCTCTCTAATGGTAAGTGGACGCTGAGGCAATCACTTACATTCATTTATCCCCGATTAATATTCAAAACTTTTCAGGTTTTACACTTACCATTGCATTACAAACGTGTTACGCTGGTATTCTGTGAGAGCGTGGTCCTTAGGTATGCTGATACTGTATGGTGGATCCAAGGGGAATACTGAGCGTAAAATTTTATTTTGCGTATAATTTTATAGTTTTTTGTGTCCATTCGACGGATTTATTTACTCTCCCTTTTATATAGATATTTTAACTTTATCAACCAATGAGGATTAATAATATTTCACTCACAATGAGGATTCATAATCGTTTGTCCCTAGTTAGGACTGAGGTGAAGAGAATTTTAAATTATAACTGAGAAGGAAGTTCGTCGGATTCTAGAGTGTGTAATTACACAAAACAATGCCTCTGTGATTTATAATAAGTGAGAATAATAAGGTTATCCGGTTAATATGGTCACTTTTTTATTACTCAAAAGCTACACAGCCTTGTTTGCATAGATGGCTCTGTGATACGATAGCCCTTAATTAGTCAATCAAATTATAAAGGTTCAAAAGGGCGCTGCTTTATCGATGCCATTATGACAGTTGACATTATAGTAAATATTTTAGTCGATTTTAGTATCGTGTAATGAAGTTGGTTCTTTTTAGTTATATTATAAAACTTTTTGTTTTTGTCTCTGTCCTCCTCCTAGTTTTGGATGACCATATTACCGTCACGAACCTTACTGTATAATTTTTGCATATTTTTTAATTCTGTTTATAATTTTTCTACCTTTTTTTACTCTTCTTTTTCTGAAAAAGAAGAGTAACTTCTTTTTCTGTTTTAAGATTAAAAAAATATGCAAGAAATAAATAAACTAAACTACTTTAGTGTATTTATTTTTTATCTAATTAATGTAAAACATAAATAATATTTTAGAAAGAAACATTAACGCTTAAATTTTCTAACAGATTATTTTCCCGCCATGCGTAATGCGTATAATTGTAATAAGTGGCGCCGCCCTGGTGGTAGAAAAAGTCATAGGTGCCTTCATTTTGAGCTCATAACTACCTCGATGTATGTCTACATAAAGCTACATTCACATCCCTCCAGCTCTACATACTCCATATTATTATACCATCTAAACCAGCTAGCCCATTACACGCACCGGCTCCTGTTATTATTTCAACGTGCCGTGTAATGAAGTAGGAGGGACCTAGATTCGAAAACTTTATGAAAATTTAATTTCGAGCTGAGAAATCAACGCGTAAATAATATGCATACTTTAAGAAAAGGAGACTTTAAAACGAGAAGTCTTAAATTCAACTGTATTTTATTTCTATGTACGTTACGCGATATGTTTTTTTTAATTACCGGACCGGACCGGATATCATCGCCAACTGTTATATGTTTTTTATAGTAGAGGGGGCAAACGAGCATGCGATACAACTGATGGTAAGTGACTACCGCCGCCCATGAACAACTTCAACACCAGGGGAACCAGGGGAATTGCAGATGCGTTGCTGGCCTTTTAAAAAGGAGTAGGCTCTTTTCTTGAAGGTCCCTAAGTCGTATCGATCCGGAAAAATCACTAATGGTAATCGATTCCACAAGGAAGTTGTGCGAGGAAGAAAACATCTTCTAAATCGCACAGTGGTGGACCGCCAATCATCCAGATGGTGTGGATGGTATCCGGAGTTCTGCCTCGATGTGCGTTCATGAAATTTGGCGGCTGGGATCAATCCGAACAATTTCTCAGAGCACTCCCCGTGGTAAATGGGAAAGAAAATGCAAAGGGATGCATCATCTCTTCGCAGTGCCAGTGAATCGAGCCGATCGGAAAGGACTCGGTCGGCGACGATTCGAGCCGCTCTGCGCTGGATGCGGTCAAGTGGAAGGAGGTCGCACTGGGGAGCCACTGCTATTTTTTATTAAATAACCTATCTAAGAGGTGGACGTATATAAGTTATGTAAAGGATGGTCGCAAATAAATTTGATGAAAAAGTACAATCCTATATAACTATTTATATGCCAGGATGATCATGTAGTGGTAGTATAAGAATATTTATTACCTTATTATCTCATGTGTATATATAAATGTGTAATATCTTTGATAAAAATCAAAGATATTAGAAAAAACTGCGGCAGCAAGCTCGCGCAAACTATGGCGAAATCCAAAAGCAATCTGTGACCGGTGGACGGAAAAGGGGAGATCCCCCGCCGGACAAGGTGTTCTGCCCGGGGAGCGGCCAGCACTCTGAGTGATAGTTCGGAGCTATTCTATACATATATACGGCTTTTTATTTCGGAACTTTTTGATAGTTCGATGGTTAGGGCACGTTGAGCGAATGAGGAATGGTGAAGAAAATATATAGCGCGAAAGTTAATATTAAAAGCTGTCGAGGTAGACCGAGACTAACTTTCGAAGACCATGTGAGCAAATTGCTCGAAGAGGGGAGGGTCAACAGTACTCGGATACATAGACGTGCATGTATGAAGAAGATAATGAATCTGAAAGAAGCGAAAGAGGTATGTAAGGATCGTGACACTTGGCGATTTGTTCTCTCTGGCTACCCCGTCAGGGATTGTGCGTGAAGATAAGTAAGTAACTTTTTGATAGTGCGGTTTAGGCTTAGATGTATTTCGCTTGTGGCGCGACGACAGCGCCGCCATGGGAGAGACCTATCTTCAACAATAGACTTTTAAAGGGATGTACAAATGAATGAAAACATGTATAATATTTTTTATGTAAATATTCAATGGCAACCACGGAAGATCGATGTAGGAGTAGATTGCTTTACAAAAATAATAGTTAATAGTTAGTGATAGGTTATTAACAAAAAAGGTAATAAATCATTATAAAGTACTTTTTAATTCGCTTTTATTAGCTCCGCATGTATCTATCTATCTATGTAACGGAATATTTTAATGTAACTTTCATCAATTTTTAGACAGCCGATTGACTTGAAAATTTGCACTCGCATCAAGGACTGACAACAATACAATAATTTAATAACTTTATCCCAGATTATGATCAGTATAACCAGGATAAAATAAAATAATCACCCGAAACGTCGGGAAATAAAAAGTTAAATTAAACGCGATAAAATCCGTAAAAATTAGTTGCATTCATTTAAAATAATTAGCTTAGGATCGATGGGGTTATTCAGGTTTTTCTAAAGTCTTATTTATTTTGTAAATACTCAATATATAGCAATCTATTCAATGCAAAAAGAAGTATGCAGTGATATGAGCCATGGTATCTAAGGGGTTAAGCGCTTACCGTAAAACCTGGGTTGGATTTGACCACCGCAGGCGCCAACTAAATTGGTTATTGCAATTTTAAGTGCCGATTTACATTATATTATATTGCGTTATACATAAATATGAATTATTAATGGAATAGATTCGTGGTAGCTCAGGGTGTTAGTCTTGTCACATTTTACGATACGTGAGCAACCATGGTTCGAACCCCGCCGGTAACAATGAAATTACTAGTTAATATTTTAAGTATTGATTCAACAAGTGCTCGGAGGTGAAGAAAAAAATCTTAAGAAATCCTACATGTCTGAGAAATTAAACAAAATGTTCCGAAGACATTTGAAGTCCAAGCATTGAGGCAATGCCGCTTCCACTTCCTTATTCTAAATCCCTCTCAGAAATAAGAAAACCCGTGTGACATATAAAGGCTGTAACTTTACTTTTGTAGAATGAATGTTAATTTTACGTGGTAGGGCCATGCTAAAGTTATATTACTTGTATAGTTGTAACACGAGGCATTCCATCTTAGTCCTCACAGGTGACAACGCATCTGCATTTTGATTCCTTATTGAGGATAGATGTAGATGTCTATGGGCCACAGCAACCACTTACCGTCACGTGGACTGTGTGCTCGTTTGTCACCCTTATACTATAAAAAATGATATATAAAATAAATACAAGTGTTCATTCATTACGTCGTCCAAATAATTACATTGAAAAGTTCATCTCCTATTATTTCACCCTTTATTAGGGATTTTTTTCCAAATTTACATCGGACCATACCTAGTTAATTACAAAAATCATCAAAATAAGTTCTCAATTGACAAAGATATCGCGTAATAAACATACAAACAAAAAACATACAGTTCAACTCCTTCTGTTTTAAAGTAGACTAAAATAAAAAGTTTAGTTTTTTATTAAGACCCGTTCCACAATACAAAACATTTAACCTGCAGTCTAAAGCGTGCACATTGTCTACCTGATAGTGGATGCTGGCACGCATAGACATTTACATCTATCTTAGATTACAAATTAAGATGCAGATGCCTTGTCGTCCCGGGGACTTAGATAAAAAGTCTCGTCATTAGTGAATAGGCTCGTTCGCTGTCACTAACCACACGAATCACAGCAGCTCCATGCTGCTAGTTTAAGCTGATATTCCCTGAGCGTGGTTATTTTCTGTCATCTCGCATAATAATTACGTAATTTTGGATTAAAAGTATATTTATATCTGAATCTCTTTATTATTATAAGCAGTGGTAGAGCCACGCGGCAGCTTTTGCTGTCGCACGGATGGGCCGGCTCGAACCGGGGTGGTACCACGACCTTGTAGTGTTATGCTACTTACATTTCATTGTACACTATTTCTCCATTCTGTTTTTGATTTTCTGCATTCATGTTTTGCATCACTTTATACTATTTTTCCATTCTGTTTTTGATTTTCTGCATTCATGTTTTGCATCAATTTTATTTCTATAGGATCCTGTAACGTTTTTACACAATAACATATCATTTTACTTCGTATTTTCACACTATTTAGCACTTTTAAAATCGCTGTCAATGGAGTCTTACCTTTTTCGGTCTTTTATTGAATTCTCTGTAACTCTACAATTTCAGGCTTCATGCACGCTGCCGTGCATTAGTTTTTCCTAAATGAATAATATCTCATTTCTTACTAAAATGTAATAGTTTCTTAATAACAGTCCAAAAACCAAAAATTGTTAAATATGACAACTATTATTTATATCGTTGTTATGGTAACTTTTATTCAAATTCGTCTCTGGTATGATGTTCTTTCTACATAAATACTCTTTGGCTGTAGGTCATTTATAATAAATTTCGTTTTAATTTAAATAATTTCTCGTTCTCTCTAAAAAGGTATAAAAGCCGAACAATTGGAGAATACGGGCAGTCTCGCTTCAGTTCTCAAAGGAGAAGCATCTACTAAAGGCCTTATCCCGGGGCCGCATTGCCCCGGGATCTTGCAAGCCTCCATCTACACGTGAAGTCGTCGGCGTGGTCTACTTCAAGCACGGGGCCACACTACCTTCGGGCGCGCTACGACTGCTTGCTCCAGGCGCTGAGTGCACCTACTGCCGCGCTACCTTCGGGCGCGCTACGACTGCTTGCTCCAGGCGCCGAGTGCACCTACTGCCCGCGCTACCTTCAGGCGCGCTACGACTGCTTGCTTCAGGCGCCGAGTGCACCTACTGCCCGCGCTACCTCTGGGCGCGGCGACTACTTCTCCAAGTGCTGAGCGCACCTACCCCAGGCGCTACGTGCGCCAGCTCCGGACGCTGCGAACGCACCTATTCCAGACGCTGCGTGCCGTCGCCGCTGTGAAACCTCAAGCTCCGCGTGTGCCTATTTCTACAAGAGCAGCGTGTCACTTCAACCTTTTAGGCTCCACTATAATACTAATTCTCCTATTCTCCTATTTTTTTTAAATCTAATTGTAAACTCAGCTCATCCATAATCATCTTCATATTTCATTATTTTTTATAAAATTGTAAATACCTTTTAAAATATATTATTTTCTTGGTCTACTTTTGTTGTTTTGCTGTTCTTAGGTTAGGTTCTCTTTATTTTTAATTGTCGCTTCACGACAACCTCACAGAAAACCAACGTGAAGTAGAGGTTTACCTCTGCGTTTCGCTTGGTGGCCGGAGGCCCTTTATACTGGAAATGAGGCATTCCATCTTAGTCCTCACGCGTGACAACGCATCTACATTTTGATTTGGAATAGAGGATAGATGTAGATGTCTATGGGCCGCAGCAGCCACTTACCATCAGGTGGACTGTCTGCTCTTTTGTCACCCTTATCCTATATAAAAAAAAACAGTTCAGTTGTACGTGGTACCGCTACGCTGCAAATCCATTACAGTTCCAGCATGAATGGGTGGGGACTGGGAAGGGACCACGCTCTCACAGAATACCAGAGTAAAATAGCAGCTTAATGCTGCTGTGTTTCATATCGTTACTGTAGGTAAGAGGCATTATATCTTAGTCCTCGAAGACGACAATGCAACTACATTTTGATTCTTAATTGAGGATAGATGTAGATTTCAC
Organism: Parnassius glacialis; assembly: GCA_033319125.1. Lineage (NCBI taxonomy): Eukaryota > Metazoa > Arthropoda > Insecta > Lepidoptera > Papilionidae > Parnassius > Parnassius glacialis. The sequence continues at coordinate 45,971,306 of JAVANC010000027.1, read as the reverse complement.
ACTGATATTCCTTGAGCGTGATCTTTTTCTATTATTACACGAAAATGAATACGTAATTTTGGCTTAAATAACATTTATTTTTGAATCTTTTTACCCGCCGTAATCTCGGCAAAATAGAAACACCGGACGTGGCACCATCGTTATTCAGTACACGTACACCACGGAAACACGATTCAGTAGACGCGGGCTTTGCGGACGAATTAGCCTTTTGGTTATACAGAACATGGCTAGCTCTATAATTAACTTACTCTGATTCTCGCCTGTTTTAAAAAAAGACTTGTAATTGAAACTTTATTAAATTTCTTTTTTATTCGGCTTCAAAAAAGGAAATGTTACTTTTTATATGTAACATTTTGCGATAGTTTGCTCAATTTTTATTAAATAGGTTATACTTTAGAGGTTTTCATATAAATTTGAAACAAATTCTACCCCTAATAGTACGAAAAAGGGGGTGAAGTTTTATATGTAACTATTTATACGTCATTCCTTAGTCCACTCAAAATGGATCAAAAATTAGACTGTAATAAAAAAAGGACTGTGCTCCTTTTTCACCTGCTTGTCACCTTTACTGTTTTAAAGATAAACGTTGTTGTGAAACCCTTAACGTTTAGAAAACAAAGCAAATAAAAAACACGAAGATTAACAACAATATGTGATATTCATTTTTGAACTCAAGAACTGCAGTGGCTGTTCACAGGTTAGACTAAACGTTGTGATTATATTCTCTTTGGGTTAGATTGTTAGCTCGGTTGGCATCGTCACTCTGATATTTAAAAAAATAGTTGAAATGGCAACCATAATTTATTTTGTAACCTTTTACCTTCCTTCTTGCTAAAAAAAAAACAAATCAAATCAACGAAAGGTATATTTGTATGTAAGAGCTCGAAAATTCACAACGTTGCCAAGAATTCATTTATTCAGACAATTAAGAGCACCGGATACAATAAAAAATTTGGGTGGATTACACCGTTGTCCAAATACTTTATTATAGAAAGAGTAAATGAAGTGTTTGAATTAGAATTGAGAGAGAAAACAAATTGTGGTAAGAGCGTTGAAACGAGATCAAGGATGCTTGAACAATAAATAAACAATGTACTCGTAACTAACTCGAGAATTTGCGTTTTTAAAATTACAAATTCGAAAAAGTTCAAATTTTAAAGTTCCACCGATTTTAACTTCGCACGGGTAATATCTTGATCTCCACAACAGCGTCACCTACCGGATCCAATAGTGAATATAAACCATCCAGGGACCTATTCAAACACACACAAAAAAATTCATCAAAATCGATCGAGTCGTTTTTAAATTTTAGCGAGACTTAACGGACAGCCATTGATTTTTCTAAATAGAGAATTAGAGATAAGATGGGAGAAGATTTGGTCTACAAAATCGGTTAATTTGCTACTAAATGGAGGTATTATCCACGTTTACATAGAAAATATAGTTCCCCAATCTATATGAAAATAGATAAAACCTAAAGAATAAAAATATCACAGTCACATTATTTACAAACTAAACGAAAAACCAATTCAATTTCAAACGGAGCGCATCGAAGCGCCCTTCACCCGTCTATAAAAGCACTCTCAAACTCACTAACAAAACGTAGCCGGCACGAAACGAGTGTTTTGCGACATCAGAACTATTAAAGGCACATTTCTAGAGATAATTATGAGCAGGGCTTTTTAAGCCTAACTCATTTACGTATAGACGATTTATATTTCTTTTTTATGAAAGAAATCTTTTTTTTTTCTAATTGAATAAGGGTGACAAATGAGCATACAGTCCACCTGATAGTAATTGGCCGCTGTGGCTCATAGACATCTACATCTATCTTCGTTTGCGAATTAAAATGCAGATGCGTTGTCAGCCGTGAGGTTAGTCCTATAGAATGCCTTTTATCCAGTAAAAAAGTCTCCGGTTCTCTATACTCACCATACGAAACACAGCGTCATTAAGCTGATATTTTAAGCTGGTATTCTGTGAGAGCGTGGTCCTTCTCCGGTCGAGCCGACCCATTCGTGCTACAACTATACTAGTAATATAGCTGTAGCATGGCTCTACCACGTAAACTCACATAACAATTTAATCTGAATTGATCTATGCCTAATCTCACAACATGCTTAAAAATGGGTACAAAGACGTTTTCCTTCACGTATTACAATATCGATTATAACCGTAAATTACACGTTATTACAGCCACATGTGAAGATAATGTAGTAATTAAACGTTCTTAATCATCAACCCGCTATTAATGTTGTGAAGCTTTAATTAAAGCTCCGCGAGAAACTTTTACTGTAAACAACTGCGTAGAAATAAATGGACGAGTTATCTTTTTCTTTTATAGGATAGGATGACAAACGAGCACACAGTCCACCTGATGGTAAGTGGTTACTGTGGCCCATAGACACCTACACCTATCCTCAACAAAGACTCAAGATGCAGATGCGTTGTCACCCGTGAGGACTAAGATGGAATGCCTCTTTTCCAGTAAAAAGGGTCTCCGGTTCTCTGCACTCACCATACGAAACAAAGCAGCTTTAAGCTGCTACTTTACGCTGGTATTCTGTGAGAGCGTGGTCCTTCCCCGGTCGAGCCGACCCATTCGTGCTACAACTATACTACTAATATAGCTGCAGCATGGCTCTACCATGTAACAAAAATCTATTGAATAGACTTTTGCGTCTCAAAAGATTTTAATACGAGTACCTTTTAAGAGGAAACTGTTTTGTGAGAAAGAAAAAATTGTGTTTTCTTAATAACATAAATTTTAAGAAAAAAGCAAATATACCTTTGACCGAGATATAAGAAAGAATTTTCTCCTTAAAAAAGTACCAGACCCAATCCCCACATGCATTGTTTGAGGGTAAACCATATAAGAACAAAACAAGCACATCTATGATTTTCAACTCTGAGTGAATATCAACTCTTTGGCTTATCTCTTAAACATTATTTACATGATAGAGACTTCATTATCATTAATTTAAGAATTTGAATAAACAAACATTTATATTTTTATTTAAATAGGTATTTTCCATTTTGTGTTGGTGGATGTCGGGCCAATAGCTGATTTGAACCCAGGACCTTATAATCAGTAATCGCGTTTAACAAAAAATAATATTCATAAGCTGAAGGTAACCCGGGTTAACCATGATATCAGGACATCGAACGTCGAAGGGTGTCGTAGAGTACCATTTTTTTAATATCTGGCTTTACGGCTCTGGGTTCTAGTCCTTCTGAGCCTGAAGTTACAATGTATAATCATCCTTCATAGTACACTGCTTCACAATATGTTGATGCGTCACATTGTGCAGCCCTTGGGAAATTTTTACGGCAACTTGAGCCAGCAGACAACTAACAGTTGGCGATGGTATCTCAAGGCGTCTAAGCAGACAGACACCTTATCTTGAGAATCACATCACCATCAGAGCACTCGTTTCACCGTTCCCACTAATAGTTCGCATGCGCAGACTTTTAATATACAAAATTGCACCACTTTTAAATATCGAAATCGATTTCAAACTATTATGTAAACAATAATACAGGAGCATCAAACCACCGCCGCTCAAGTTCCCGCCAAAACATCCGTAGAGTATCAGAAACGCCGGGAACATAGAGCAACATGGGCCACTGGCGGATCGGAAGGGAGTAAAAGTAGCCATATTCAGAAATTCCCTCTGTCAAAGTATAAGTCCACGAGGTCTTTTGCGTACAATGAAAGCCGCACTAGACTAAATCTAGTTGCTTGGCTGAATCGATGTCCTACATAAATGCCGAATTGTTCAGTTGTTGCTGCAAATAGAGCTCTGCCGAGTCATATTTACAAAAACATGGCGACCTTTCATATATAAGTAATTTTAATCACATTCTTTCTATTTACTTCTTTTAAAACTTAAAAATTACAATACATAATAACGGTTAACGGCACCAACACAGGGCACTCGCCTTCATACAATATGCAGATCGGTCGTCCACGTATGTAGAGTTGTCACTGTCACCGAGCAATACTGTTATAATGTATCTATAGTGCCACCAACTTATCTGTTCAGGTGGACAAAATTGGAACTAAATCCGCCATGTTGCCAGATGCCAGATTGCCAGATATGGAAAATTAAAATCACCAAATAATGTACTTGTGAAACATAGTAAAAAAATTATCTCAATTTATTGCAATCCATCTAAAGTACCTAGCTTTGTAGTTTGTGTTGCTAATGTTCTAATGCCCCAATTAATTGAAGATACATTTCATGAAATTACACCGGTGCGGTGGAAAAACATTTGTAATCATATAAAAAAAAATTAAAATGAATACAGACTAAAAGATGCGTATTTAAATGAATCCTTTATTATAGAGCGTCAGAGCGATAGTAAAGGCGATACCAGTGACTCAGAAGATGAATTATTGGAACCAGTAGCTAATGCGGGTACATTTTCAAAACAGAAATTCCTGGAATTCGGCCGCTTGAACTCCGAGATCACGACCACAATTATTTTATAAAATATAAATAACATATATATAAATAATAACACTAATTCTCACTAATTTTATATATTAACACGAAATTTGTTTTATTTTATATCATGTGTAATAAATATGTAGTTACCTATTTCCTCGGTGAATTTCTTAAATGGCAATAGTAAGCATTCCACTAGCGACGCTGTCAACTGAACAGATAAGTTGGTGGCACTATATGAGTGTGTGAAATCGTAAGTTTTTTGTTTAATTGTTATGTGAGTTTCGTTGTGACAGACCATGACAGATGCTTGTTTTTGTGTGTGCAAATTTCCCGCCGCAAAAAATGACAGACAGTTCTAAATCGGGGAAAAACGCTATGGCTATTCCCCTCCGGTCGGCCGAAGGCACGTGTTGTTTTATGATCGGGAGTTATAAGCATAAGCAAAAATAAGTCAATCAAAAATTAAATTTGTTTAATTGAATGTTCAGTATTCCGTGTAAATCTACACTAAAACTACTAGTACGTAGGACTCCACGATACAGGAGAAATTCCTAGTGTGGGGGTAACGTTATTTAAAAAAAATGAACTCCTGTTCTGTCTTCCTACACAGTACAGGAAAGTTCCTTCTGGGAATGGAGGTATAGATGATGATCTACCAGGAGAACATGGCCCACTAAGAGGTGAACTATATCAGAGGAGGCCTATGTTTAGCATTGGACATTAATAGACTGTAATGGATAAAGGTATAGAATATAATCATCTACCAGGAGCACATGATCGACTGAGAGTTCCTTCTGGGAGACCTTCTGGGTAGGTAAAACCCTCTTACCTAATTCCACCGCCAAATAGCAGAGCTTGTACTGAATGTTACGGTCTGGAGGATAGAAAGCCAGTATAATTGCAGGCGGTGATGCATTCTAACTTAGTCCTCAGAGGTGACAACGCATCTGTAATCTTCTTTGCATGAAGTTGGCAGCAGGTGACTATGGACTGCAGTGACCACTTACCATCAGCTGGACTCTATGTTCACGTTTGTCACTTCAGTTGTGTTTAAATAATTTTGAAAATTAAAAATTTTGTACAAGCGACTTCAATATAAATTATTAAGGATAACTCCTAAACTCTTGGTCAGACCTTAATCAGATTTATATGGCGCCACATGTCAAGCACCAGCTTTCAAAAAAAAAGAAGAATCATTAAAATCGGTTCACTCAGTAAAAAGTTATGAGGTAACATACTTAAAAAAGAAAAAAGAAAAAAAACATAGAGTAGAATTGAGTACCGTTTGCTTTTTGAAGTCGGTATAAAAAAACGATAATTCAAAACCAATGAAAATACCAAAGTATTTTTTGTGTAAATAAATGTAAGCCTCCTAATTTGATTACAGTGAGCATAACGGGTCAAGTAGAACTAACATTTACTGTGTATTTGAATAGAAAATATTCCGCAAATCTGAAGTGGGGTCCACACGGTCGAGTGAGGTGAGAGCAATATTTTCTACCGACTTCAAAAAGGAGGAGGTACTTAATTCGACTGTGTGTTACCTCATAACTTTTTTCTGGGTAGACCAATTTCGATGACTATTTCTTTTTTTATTTGAAAGTTGGTGCTTCTCATGTTCCCTATAAATTTGATGAAGGTTTGATCAATAGTTATTGATAGTTATTCTTAATAATTTATATTTAAGTCGGTTGTACAAAATTTTTAATTATAAGAAGCTACTTACTTCAATTTTTACCTATTTCTTAAAAGAATAAAAAAATATTAGTATTTTATAAGGCTGAATGAACAAATGTCCTGTTAAACTTTTCAATACAAAAATTTTCGCCAAGACTATATTTTTTTCTCTAAAAATTATTATATAATAATAATAATTCTTAAAAGTTCCATCCATCCATCCATTACAGCCTATAAACATCTACTGCTGAACATAGGCCTCTTAGGTGGGGATTTTGCACGCCTGGCTAGCGGGTTGCCGACCGCAATTTTTATTATTGTTACAAGCTTGGGGTTTGAGACAACTAAAAACTGCAGAGTTAATTACCAAACTTGACACTTTAATTACAGAACACTAAGTATAACTCAAAACCACACTTATAACAAAACACAATTGTACTACTGATCACTTTACTTCGCAGTTGTATCGCTTTGAAGTATTTACTTGTATCTTGTATGACCGGGTCGCCTTATATAGGGCCTCCTATAAAAAAAAATATTTTTATTGCTCGTATATCCCTATGTTTATAAGGCTTATAACACATGACTTAAGTTTCAATTAAATCAAATGAGATTTTACATGACGCGGAACATATGTATTAAAGACATCCCACGGCTGAGCACAGGCTTCGTCAAATTTTCAAAAGACAAATAAAAAGCATAACCGTGTAGTGGATATTCTAAAGTGCAGAAACAAACCAGTATATAGAAAATTTAAAGAATGTTGCAGTTGCCAATGCGCCTGCCAAGCGTGGCAACTTGGCAAATATCCTCTTTATAAGGCAATCTATTGAAGGGATATTTATGTATGTTTTTTAATAACTGGCTTTACGGCTCTGGGTTCTAGCCCTTCTGAGCATGAAGTTACAATGTATAATTATCCTTCATAGTACACTGCTTCACAATATGTTGATGCGTCACATTGTGCAGCCCTTGGGAGATTTTGACGGCAACATGAGCCAGCAGGCAGATGACAGTTGGCGATGGTATCTTAAGGCGCCTAAGCAGACAGACACCTTATCTTGAGAATCACATCACCATCAGAGCACTTGTTTCACCGTTTCCACTAAAAGTTCACATGCGCAGACACTTAGTACACAAAACCGCACGCCTTTTACATATCAAAATCCACTTCAAAGCATTATTTAAATAATAATACAGGAGCTGCAAACCGCCGCTGGGCAAGTTCCCGCCAAAACTCCATTTATGTATGCCTATGTTCAACAGTGGACTGTTCATAGACTGTAATGATGATGAATATTAGTTAGAAAAACTGTCTCAAGAGGCACAAAATTGAAGCTATGCATGTATTAAATAATTTTTGATATGAAGTTTATGTGTGAGTATATGTATTATTTTGTTTTATATTTATATACTTTATTTTACATTCTTGTCTTTTAGCGTTTCACACGCCTACTTCATATTTTTATCCCTGCATCACCCAAAGGTTGACTGGTAGAGGATGCCTCAGGCATTAAGTCCGCCTATACATCATATTGTATGAAGTTTAAGTAAATAAACAGAATTGAAGATATATCTACTACGCATTTAATTTGAACTTATAATTATTGTTATCATAAAGGATTCTCGAGGCGAACTACTTATCTCAATATTACATCGTATATACTACGATATATACGTACGAGGTCCTGGTACTCCAATATATGCGCACTGTTGATTTCTATAATTAAAAACACTTCGTTTTCTTTCACGAGCCGTTTTGCAGTAAATTAAGTAACATCAAAACTCCCTTGTAAAACAAAATACCTTTTCATCTAAATATGAATATCTTATTTTTTTCAGCTTGTAATATAAACTGTTTTTATATGCACCTCATATGTAATAAAACGGATCGATGTATATAACGAAACGTTTCTTAAATATAGGAATAGGGAATTAGCCAAGAACGTCTGGAACAGCTTTAGTATTTACTGTATGAGATAAAGGAAGTTGATGGATACAGGTAATGACTTTTTCTGCCACCAGGGCGGCGCCACTAGAAAGTGAATATTTGACAGATTTCATAGCGGGGAAGTTAATTTGTTCGGAAAATGTAAAAGTTATTGTTTCTTTTTGTACTCTTAGGTATATTTTATATTACTAACATTAAAAATAAATAAACCAAACCACGGATATTCATGAAAGTAGAAATATTAAAAAAAAAAGTGCAAAAAATTAAAGAGCAAACCACTGACGCAGTGTTTTGTGTATTAATATAATACTCTAGAAACTGATAAACTTTTATTAAAAAGCAACTGCTCAATTAAATTACATTGTGTAACAAAAAACTTTACCTCAGTGTCAACTAGCGACATCTAGTGAGCAGAAAATTATTAGCTCTCATTGACAAAAGACCTTGAGTATTCCTTGGATGTTCAGTGTTGTTGGTATGTAATAATACGTGATAGAGGCATGCTGCAGCTACATTAGTAGTATAGTTGTAGCACGAATGAGTCGGCTCGACCGGGGAAGGACCACGCTCTCGCAGAATATCAGTGTGAAATAACAGCTTAATGCTGCTGTGTTTCGCATGGTGAGTAGAGGGAACCGGAGACCCTTTTTACTGAAAACGAGACATTCCATCTTAGTCCTAAGAGGTGATAATGCATCAACAGCTTGGTCCTTAATCGAGGATGATATAAAAATGATCATGGAATCTAAATAAAATTTAAGTGTCTGTTTGTAATGTCAAAATAACAGCTTTTTACTAAATGCATATGAAAGTTTATACGGTACTTATAACAATTTTTTAAATTTTTTGTCTCTCTGTCTGTTTGTTCCGGCTAATCTCCGAAATGGCTGGACTGAATTTGACGGGACTTTCACTGGCAGATAGCTGATGTTATAAGGAGTAACTTAGGCTACTTTTATTTTAGAAATAGAATTAGGGATCCGCGAAAAAAAATTAAAACCCTAAATTACCCGCGGGCGAAGTCGCGGGGAATAGCTAGTTTTTTTTATATATGATGATGTTCTCTTTTTAAATTGGTTTTGTTTGTAACCGATTTGCTTGTATTTCCAGCGGGATAGACAACATTCATCTTCAAGGAAACACCTATCGTTTCTCAAAGCGATCCATTCACGGAGGAGTGACACTTGAATCTGTCACAGCGGCCGAAACAGCACCCATTCGTCTATCAAATTGGTCATATTGGCCTCGATTTCCTGAGTGTGTACAATGCATTAAAATGAAATTATAAAGTCAAGATTGGGAAAATTGGTTATCCTTGTTACCGATTTAAAAGCGCACCATACCCCCCAAAATTGCGTAACTACTATCTCCTAAAAGTATCCTGCTGTCACCAAACGTGATATACAGGGTTATTTTTCGAAAAGTAGACAAATTTAAAACTTAAGTTCAAATATATAAATATACCGTTATTGCAGTTTTGAAAATACGAGTAAATAAGGCTTCTACTTTCATTTGAAATTATCCCAAATTCAATGTGATTTATGGACAGCAACGTTTTTGTCCACCAATCAACCCTTACGAATGTGTGCACGGGCAGTAAAATCAGTTAAAATAATGCATTACCACGCATTTTGAATTCAAAAGATAAAAAGGACAATGTTTCAAGTTTTTTTTTAAATAATGTGTCTTTACAATTTCCCTATTTTAGTTATTCTGAACCTTCTCTGCAAATTTGGCCGGTTATTGCAAGATAACTCTGTATATATACTTAGTGAGGTAACGTATCTATGTCAAGTTTTTCCAGCCGACCACGGGACCAAAGCTACATATATATATGCGTTCCAGCGTTAACACATAGTAAGTTTTCGGACTCGCCGTAGTTATAACAAACACCTTTGGAATTTGTTGTAAATAAATTAATGTTACCGAGTAGTGGCGTTGTAATAATATTCACTATCCCCATTATCCCGTGGGTGTCGTAAGAGACGGCAAAGGGAAACAAATCAGGATGCAGCAGCAACTTCCTAATAATGACTAAAAAAAAACTGCGGTTTTCAACCCGATTACCAAGCGTGGCAACTATGGCAAATATTCCCCTAATGGCGGCAATCTATGTGGGACTTTAGTAGGCTGTAACGGTAACGGTAAATTAATGTTAAAATTTCAAATGTATATTATTTAATATTTTTTTTATGGAATAGGGGGCAAACGAGCATGCGGCTCACCTTATGGTAAGTGACTACCGCCGCCCATGAACAACCGCAACACCAGGGGAATTGCAGATGCGTTGCCGACCTTTTAGAAAGGTGTAAGCTCTTTTCTTGAAGGTTCCTAAGTCGTATCGGTCCGGAAAATTCGCTGGTGGTAATTGATTCCACAAGGAAGTCGTGCGAGGGAGAAAACTTCTTCTAAATCGCACAGTGGTGGACCGCCAATCATCCAGATGGTATGGATGGTAACGCGAGTTTTGTCGCGATGTGCGATGGTGAAATTGAGCGGCTGGAATATTATTATATTAATATTAATATTACACGTATGGTAAAAAAATGTTCACTTAAATATAGTTGTTGTTCTGGTTAGTTACATGTTAATGAAGCTTAACTCAAATCGTTACAATTAAGGGTTCTATCAGACAGGAAGCGGTCACGCGTTCAAGCGTTCCGCGTTCGCGTTCTGCGTTGGAGCGTTCAGGTGCTCACGAATCTTACTGTTGGACGCTCTACGCGGTGCCACTACAGACACCATATTTTTTGACTATAGTTCTTCATCGGAAGACGTGTTATTGATATTGTGGACATTAGCAGCATTAAAATGGAAAAGGAAAATTGGGTGCACCCAGTAATTATGAATAGAAAACAAGATGGAGAATTTCATAGACTGTTTTTTAAATGGCTTACAGATGAAGAATTTTTTTATAATTCATTTCCGGTCCCCATTTCTCTGGCAAGTTAAATCATAATTCTTCACTTTTTATATAAAAAAAATATCTATCTCGTACTAACATCATCAACTTCTCGGTCTCCATATTCCTTATAATGTGGTCACCGAAACAGCAGTGAACGCGCGAATGCGTGCGTTCAGGTTGACCAACGCGGTCTGAATGCCTACTGTTTGGGTATGTCTATTTAACTTAATAGTATTAAGTTAATACACAACGAACACAGAACGAGAACGCAGAACGCTTGAAAGCGTGAATGCTTTGTGTCTGATAGATCCCTTAGTTGTTAAAATATGTTAAGTTTGTTGCCTTGAAAATTGCAATCAGATATATATTGTACGGAATCATACTGTAAGTGAACCTCGGGTTCACTTCATCCGACTTTTTGAATTACAATGACGCAGAAAATCAGCATTGAATTTGGCAGTAACGTTTGGCTGGAGAAGCTCTCAGAAAAGCACGCCTTGCACGTATCAGTTTTTATTTTTTATTTTAGAACACCAAACAGTTACGTTATATAAATATTACAAATAGTAGATATAATATATCGGTATAATTTCCGCAATAATGCAGCCCACAGTGCTATTCACAGATTACCTCTTGGAATCTTTTTTTTTTAATTACATTTAAAAAAAATAGATAATTAAGATGCTAGGAGACCTGCAGCTGTAGGTACACAACGTATTCTGTAAGAGTCAAACTATGATAAACAATGGTGTTATAATGTGACTGAGGTGACAAATTATTACTTTTGTGTAAATGTATATATATACTAGCTTTTTACCCGCGCCTTCGCTCACGTGCGCTTCAACTTAGGAACATCATTAAAAAGCTGTTCCGTGCCAAATTTAGAAAAATTCGATCCCTTTTAGAGTCACCTCGGTGTCTTGTCTCTATGTCTGTCAAACATTTTTTCATTCTAAAATGCTATTAGACCTAGATGATTGCTAACATGCTACAGAAACACGTGAATATATATGTATAATAACACCCACTATTTTTTCTTAGATTATTTTTTATATCGGGCGTGTCTTCCGACTCCGATGTATCCATAAGAAAGGCAAATAGTCTTGAAATCAAAATGTATTATTATTATTTACATTTATTCATAGTTAAAGTTAATTTACTTTTAACAAAGTAATATAATGTTTATTTGAGACATTTTATTCATATCATTGGTCCTATTTAATATTGATTAGCACCATAAAATAGATGTAGATTTTTTTTTACTTCGAGTAGACTTGAAAATTTCATAAATACAGTTCTATAATAATGAATACTACACATGGATTAAAACTAATGTTACGGGTTTTTTTTACGCATCTTGGATGAAAGTTCCGAGTAAAAGAACATATCGTTGATGTGAAGCACCGAAGCTCTGGGAAGTCAAGTATGTATGTCAACATGTTTAGAATCGTCCCAACCATTAAATCGGATCTGATAGACAACAAATCCTTGCAATAGAACACCGAGTCCTACCAATGATGATTCGCGAGGCTATTGAAATTAAAATATCCTAATTTTAATAGGGAAGATGGCTGAGGGCTACCATCTGCTAAGAAACCCATAAATAATAAAATTAAATTCAAACTACTACTGCATTTATTCTATTCTATTTTAACTACGGCATCAGGTCGTCAAACACCTCAGTTCTCTCGCTCCACCCGTGACCATGGATGCTGTAAAGTGCCCAAAACATCGGGAATTTAAAAAGTTAAAATTAAAGGCGATATAATCCTTCAAATTAGTTTTATTCCTTATAAATATTATTCACAGTGAACGTGAGGATCACTACACTCATGAACGGGAGTAGAAAAATGTTCGCCCTGTTGTGGCGGTGAAAGAAATTCCACCACCTGTCCATATCGTCCCGTCGTAAGAGCTGACATAGGAAAACAAACTGGAGATGGAATGGGCTGCATCATCTCTTTGACAACAGATCAAAATAATAATAGCTGCGGTTGCCAACCCGCCTACCAAGCGTGGCAACTATAGCAAATATCCAGCTACTTGACAATTTATGGGGGAGGCCTATGTTCATTTCAGTGGACTTTTGATAGGCTGACGATAATGAGTTCTACTCATTTTTTAACCCTTAATATTTACGGTAGAGTGAAAACAAAAAAGTAACATACTCGAAAATATGAATGAAATAAATACTGAATATATATGGTGAAAAACGATTTAATGATATCGTCATAATATGACCATATTATGAAATAGCAACGTTGTGTTTAGTCAAACGATTTCTATTCATTGATTTGGTCATGCTATATCATCAAATAGACAAATAAGTGTTAAATATTATGAAATGACGACACTATTTCACGAAATGATAGACTACTTTATCATATATGATCAATTCTACGATCTGGCCACGACATATATCAAAATCTCTTGAATAAAACTATCATGATAACGAAAATTTTGTAACAATTGTAGACAGACCAGTTTTAATCACTTTAGTTATATATTAGTAATTGCAATAAATACCTTATCAATTTTCAAATTTTTGATAGATGTCACTATTATCTATTGAAATTATTACACTTTTAAAATAAAATAACAAAATACTAAAAAACTATACGTTAGAGTTTTTTTAATAATTTTAAAAATTTAATCATTTAATCATATACATGAAAGTTATTTATATTATTTCATTTATTAGTAACTGAAGGCAAAATATACTACTTTTTCCATTCGATGATAGATGGCGCTATTTTAAATACCAAATCGGTGTAGTTTCAAATTATTTTACCAAGATTACAACTATATTTTAAACTTTATTTACAAATATGGTATTTATTTGAAAAGCAACAGTCATCCCGCCTATAACCAAGATTTAATAGAAAATTAACATCTAAAGGAAATAAAAAACTTAACCTTCCTTTTTTGAAGTTCCGTAATCGGATAAAAAGTAGCCTATAAGTTGTCCCGGGTTACTCACTACCTATATACAAAATTTCATGTAAATCGGTTCAGTAGTTTTTACGTGAATCCGGAATACACAGACAGACAGACAGACAGAAAGACAGACAGACAGACAGACAAAAATTCTAAAAACCACTAATTTGGCTTCACTTTATTTAGCTTTATTTAGTCACCTGGACTTGTATTTTCTAGAATATATTAGAATTACAGACATGACTTTTCTACTGATTTATTATATGTATAGATATATCTTGTATAAAAGACCACGAAATATTTTTGTCGAGCATGTAATGTAAAAAAAATAACTAAAGAATTAGCTAATCAGCACATTTGACTATTATCGATTGACGATAGCAGATCCAAACGTTTCGCACCTTTGACGGTGCTCCCCGTCAATAATCTGAGCAGCATATGCAAGATGTCTACACCGCCATCTATCTGAAATCATGAGATACTCGTATTTCTGCCATATCTAATAGTCACGTTTTACTACACCCGCGGGATTAAATTGTCAAGCAAAGTTTTCATCAAGTGTTGGTTAAACATTAACAATGATTAAGATTCCAAATTCATGTAACTCGTGTTTTAGTGACAAGGCAATACGCTCAGTTACGAAGCAGACTTTAATATACTCTACATTCGTTTCCATTCATTACAGCCTATTAAAGTCACTGTTGAACATTAACCTTTCCAAAACTTTTTTTTTGGTTGGTGACCGCAGTTTTATTATATTCTACATGTCATTTGGAAGACGCTGTTGTTCATCTCCTGGATAATTTCCCACTGCTGTCGCCTCTTACAACATCTACAGGATATGGGATAGTGTATATTCTTACACCTCGGTTACACGGTCATACTTATACTCAAATCATATTCTACAAAATAATCGAATCCTCCAGACCCAATTTCGGTCACAGCGGTCAACCTCAACGGAGACTAGCCATCGGCGCAGGACACGATTATAGTTCCCAAGTGTATGCGCAAGCACAGGCACTCTCTATTCCCTCATTCTCGTAGTCCGATGGGACGGTAAACCGACACGACCGGAGAGAGATCAGGCGCAGGACCAACGGCTTTAGGTGCTTTTCGAGACACCGCCAACTTCCTGACACCGGTCAGCTACTGAGAATTTCTTGATGAAAAACCTCAGTAACTGATTTTTTGGCCCGACCCGCGATTCGAACCCGGGACCTCATGATCAGCAGTCTCACTACTACAAGCACTAGACCAACGAGACAGTCCAAACAAAATAATTTATGCAACATGTTAAAAAAGCCCTGTGGTTCCCGTTAAGGCGTTTTCCTGAAACCTTGAGCATGCAGTGCACTGCCGCCCGCACTCTGCGTAACGCCCATTTATCATAGAATTCACCATTGAGTTATATGTACTACGTACTAGAGAAGCCATTCCAAACATTGACTATGTTCAACTGAAGTGTACTGCAATCCATACAAACTAAATATTGCGTTAATTAAAGATTTGTGAATTCCATAAAATAATTATTATTACATTTTATTTAGAAATATATTTGTTTAGATTAAATTAAGATATTTTATATTAAAACCTTATATTTATTTTATATTAATATCTTATTTTATATCAAATTAAAGTATTCGCGCATGCGCGACTACTACTCCCGCGCATGCGCGAAGACATAGAGTAGGACACAATTTTTGTTTGGAATGGCTTCTCTAGTGCGTAGTACATATAACTCAATGGAATTCACACAATTTTTGGAAATAATTTTAATTAAAAAAATAAAGCGAACTTTAAAAATGAAATAAAACGTGAATAATATAGATTTTTAAATTATCTATCCATTAGTGTAATCCTCAAATGATTAGAGCGTTGCCTTTAGCAACGGATCCATGTAATCAATAATTTTAGTCATTTTTTTAAAAGTAGATTTTAAATATATTTATAACACATAAAAACAAATTAGAACGTGTAAAGCGATGATACGATATCAAACATTAATAATGTGCTTTTAGATGTTTATTTCTCATAACTAATGAGATAATAGTCTCTGAATAACGAAGAAAAACGCACTATCGCAAGGTTTTAGTCGGGGTATCGCCTTAAGTGACTATAGTCTTAGTTCCCGACCAATGCAGAGGTAATATAACTACATACCATTCGCAAATAAAAATTTATTTAAAATTAATTAAAAAATTTAAAGTCGAGTTTTCTGAAGTAAAGTTTTTTTTTATGGGATAAGGGTGACAAACAAGCACACAGTCCACCTGATGGTAAGTGGTTGCTGCGGCCCATAGACATCTACATCTATCCTCTATTACAAATCAAAATGCAGATGCGTTGTCACCCATGAGGACTAAGATGGAATGCCTCATTTCCAGTAAAAAGGGCCTCCGGCCACCTGCACTCACCAGGCGAAACGCAGGGGTAAACCTCTACTTCACGCTGGTATTATGTGAGGTCGTGGTACCACCCCGGTTCGAGCCGGCCCATCCGTGCGACAGCAAAAGCTGCCGCCTGGCTCTACCACTGTTAAAAAGTTATTTCTATACATTTGAATACTGATTCTGATAACGAACTTAACGGAAACCAAAGAGTTTTCGTTACATGTTGTATACACTGCTTAATTTAAACACACAAAGATCCCCATGCAAGGCTAATTTGTTACATATACAGCACTCAAAGCAATTTGCCGCAACAAATATAAGCTACGATTTGACAAAAGACCCCGTCAAGATGTAGGTGACTGTGGATTTATCGCAGCCATAAGCGACTCTCATTTCTAAGGGAAAATGAATGGTTATCGTATGTTTCCTTCTACTGCAAGTAATGCTTTCTGCTGCTCTTGACGTGACAGAATCATCACGAGTCAAATTGATTGTTGAGGAGGGTTGCAATTTTTTAAAAGTTTTACATTCCACGAGCTCATTTAATGAACTTTGAGTTTGTGACGCTTTCAAGATATCTATGTATTGTTTAAATTGCTCAATCTGCTCATTAGATTCAATTAATATAACTGCAATGTAGGAATTAATCTGAGGGATTCCTCATATTCCTCGCTGCATTCCGTCCTTTTCAAACATTTGTATATTTTTTTTGCAATTTATCCACCTCACTTATTAACTGTGTGTTATTGGCAATTATATTTATTATTTCGCTGAGAACTAAGACGGAATGCCTTATTTCCAGTAAAAAGGCTAAGAATCGAAGACCTATTTTGCGGTAGCCGCGTTTTTTATCCGAATACTATGCATTCTGTGAATGTGTTATTTTTGCGTTGATTTACATTAATCTGATACAATGGGTTGTCTAGGTTGACTGTGGCATAACCACTCTCTCACAGAATACTAGTGTAAAATATCTGCTTAGTGATGCTGTGTTTCGTATGGTGAGTGCAAAGAACAGGAGACACCTTTTACTGGAAACGAGGCATTCCATTTTAGTCCTCAGGGGTGTCAACGCCTCCGCGATTCTTAATCGAAAACCGATGTAGATGTCTATAGGCCACAACGTCCACTTATCATCAGGTGGATTGTGTGCTCGCTACCGACACTTATAATTTAAAAAATTACTGGTACTGGGATGAGATATTCTATCAAACTGCTCATCTTCAGGGGTGACAACGCATTTGCATATTGATTCTTAACAGAAGATAAACTTATATCTGTCCTAGGAAATGCTCTATCCTTGTCAGCTTGCATTAATGTTTATGGTACACAGCATCCACTTATCAGCAGGTGGAATGTGTGTCGTTTTTCACCATTATTCCATAATTTAAAAAAATAATATACTAACATCGATGGTAATAAAATATATATACTTAAGTTATTTATATTTATCGCGTTTAATTTAAACTTTTTAATTCCGTCCGTGTCTGACATCAGGACGTCATACATACAGCTTAGTCCCCCCATGACCATAGGTCTGTAAAGTTTCCGCAACGTCGGGAATTATAAAAAATAAAAACAATCACGATACAATCCGTAACATTCGTTTTATTGAATGTGTAGTATACGCGTTAATATAAAAAAAAAATCACATTGTTATTTTTCATAGACTAGCCAAATTTTAAACATAAGTTCACTTGGAAAACACAATGTATCTCTACGAAATACATATTATATTAAATAAGATTGTTTAGTGCAATTGCCAAGTCAATTTATTTATTTAAAACATAAAAGGTTTTTGATATTGATATGGTCACTATAAGATTTTGTTAGATTAGCTAATTACGTAATAATTTAAGACAGAAGGACCCTTAAGTAGGGACTCAATAAATTAACCGACTTGGTATTACATGGATCTCACAACTTTTTACAGTAGAAGAACTGAGTTGCGAGACTTGGCTCTTTTTAAAAGTTCTGTTTTTGATGGCATCTCATTTCTTTTTCTAGATAGTTATATCTAGGTACCTATCTACACCTATTATTCCATTATAGATACATATATAGAAACACTGATTCATTCACTGCATACATCCTCACAAACCTTCACGTTTATAATATTAGTAAGATGCTGAAACTTCTCTGCAAATTTGGCCGGTTATTGCAAAATAACCCTGTATATGTCTTTACAAAATTCTTTAAGTGTATAAATTCTTCTAAGCTTTAAAAAAGGTAAAAGATACTTTTAGTTTAAAATCAAAATTTCCCCGTCCCAAGTAAAAACTATTTAATTTAACAATTTCAAGTATAAACTTGATATTCAGCCAAAATTCAGTAACTGCTAGCAATAGATACCCCTTTGGGAAAACAGTCAGCTGTTTTGAGGTTCAATGAACTGAAATGTGACAAACATTTTAGCTCTCTGACTCATCAGTCGACAGAACTCTAATATCGACAGTATATTGAGGAATTCTTCGAATTTTGCACAGGAATATAAAATTAAATATTTTTTTACTAACATAGATCAACCTTATTAATTGAAAATCGTTTATGCTTTTACCACTAGTTAGGAAAAGACCTCTTTCCTGAGAAAAAAACCAACAAGAAACCCAGTAAGACATTTTTAACACGCTTATATTAGCTTCGCGTGTATCTATGTAACGGATTATTTTAATGTAATTTTCACCAACTTGGAGACGTCTGACTTGAAAATTTACACTCGTATCAAGGACCGATGTCATACCATTCTTACATACAATTATTTATGCGTGATACGAATGATGTAGATAAGAGGGGTAGAACCACGTTCTCACCGAGTACCAGCGTCAAATAGCAGCTTAATGTTGCTGTGTTCCGTATGGTGGGTGTAGACAACCGGAGACCGTTATTACTTAAAACTTTTCATTTTATCTCTGTCCTCAGGGGTGACAGAGCATCTGCATTTTGATTCTTGATTAAGGATAAATGTAGATGTCTATGGGCCACAGCATCCACTTACCATCAGGTGGAATGTACTCGTTTGTTAGCCTTATTTTATATTAAAAAAAAACTAACATTATTATATATTAATTCACTCTTACAAAATAATGCTGTGCAGTTAAATATGATATCAACGACTTGTTAACAATAACGTAGTTTCCAGGGGATATCACCAATCATGTATTCATGATTCGGTGTCGTAAACGGCAGCGACGAGATAAGTCAGTTACATCTCGTAGCTCCCGACAGATGGTAGTGGCACCAAGCGTAGAATGACTAGAACGGGGGATCAGCCCCTGGGAATAAAGTGATCGCCACCATGCTATTCTATGAAAATTGATTAAAAATTGTATAAACAAAATTATTGTTAAGTGAAATTATGTTTAAAAAAAGTCCCGCTTGGTTTCTTGCTGGTTCTTCCCAGAACAAAGGTTTTTTTCTGAACCAGTGGTAATTAAACAAAACAGTGACTTTTAATAAATATTATTTATTATCTGTATTGAATAAGAAAGTTTCTGTTTCTGTTTCAAAGACAAGTTATCTTACCCATTACAATGGAGAAATGTGGTAAACATATATCATTTGTAAATTTGTGAAACGTTTTTATTACAGCCCTTTACAATTCTGCTTTTAAACATTGACCTTCCCCAAGAAACGGTACAAGACACGGTCCTGAGTGAGTTACCTGCATCTATTGACTACTTGCATGTCTAATCGGATTTTCACTCCATCTATTGAAACATAATTAGGTGGTTTCGTATTTTATCGCTATCTACTATATTTTTACAGGTGTTTGTCTCGTAAATACTTAGTGCTATATATTCAAAACTAGCTAATACCCGCTCGCCTCGCTGGGAGCACGGATAATATTTTATTACGGAAACTAGATGTAATATATCACTTTTTATATCGTAAAATCCATTCTTACTGAGCGCCTACATTGTGAAATGAGTAATTATACTAAATTTCAATTCAATAGGGTGTATACTTTTAGAGATCTCGTGATGAGTCATTCAGTGGTATTTGACTTATATTATATATATATATATATATATATATATATATATATATATATATATATATATATAATTATATATTTAAAGGATAAGGTGACAAACGAGCACACAGTTCACCTGATGTAAGTGGTTGCTGTGACCCATACACATCTAGTTGTCACCCGTTAGGACTAAGAATGAATCTTTTCCAGTAAAAAGGGTCTTTCGTTTTTTTCTATATACAACGTGTCCCAAAATTCAACGATAAGCCAACACCGGAGGATAGACCTGCCCCGGACTAATCGGGGAAAAAAAAGAAAAAATATATATCCCAATTATATTTAAAGTTATAAAAAAAAAATTAAATTCTTCAGAAATTGAGACTGTTTATGATATTTTTCACTACCATGACCACAATTTTTTAAATATTTTTTTCTTTTTTTTATAGGCAACCTGAATAGTACTGCTATCTACCACAATTCTTAAAAACTCCAGATTCCAGAATAACTCTTGTCTTATCACGAAAATTAATGAAACTTATTTTATTCCCTAAATTTTTTGAAGACTTTTACTTTTAACCAAATTTAACTTTGTTAAGTTAACCGATTCAGCAAAAACGGTTCGATTTACAATTCATAAATAATACCATAGACAATTTGTCCAGTGAGTTAAAGACAGTTTTAACGACATTTGATTTTAATAATTGCATAGAAACTTTGAACAAACGTGAAAAAGCTAAATATAATGAATGCAAAAATAAACAAACAGAGAAATACCAAAAATTAACGATCAAATCAAATGCCAAACATCCATGTCAATGTAGAAACGATACACAACCGTTGACCACAGACACAAACAATAAACAACGCACGGTCTATAATCTGTCACAACAAACACTGGACGAACCTACATTAAAAGTATTATCGAAGGGCCTGAATTTCGCAATAACACCGAAAGAAATCCCGTATGAGGAAATTATATGCAACGTTGAGGATTGCCTGTTTAAAAACAATGTGGGAAAGGAAGATGTTGAGGCCATACGTCAAGACATTTCGTCCTTGTTACGTCGAAGTGCTGTGCCGAAACTAAATCTCCCCAAAGACGAGTTTAAAGCGTTGTACAACTTACGCAACAGACCAGAGCTCACGATTCTCCGTGCAGATAAAGGAAATGCTACGGTAATAATGGATACGTCAGATTATAATTTGAAAATACAACAACTTTTATCGGACGAAAGTACGTACAAAAAGGTCAAAACAGACCCTACAACCAATGTGCTTAAAACAACTAGCGATCTAATAAAGAATTACTCCGAAAAATTAAATCTCGACGTAAACTCGATAATACCACCATGTACTAAAGCACCGAGGTTATATGGGTTACCGAAAATACACAAACCAAACGCTCCACTACGTCCCATAGTGAGCCAAATCGATTCACCAACTTATAAGTTGGCTCAACACCTGGCAAAAATTCTGTCACCACTGAGAGGACAAACTAGAGCACACACAAAGGATTCGTACCACTTTGTTAGTGAGATAAAAGACCTACATCTTGCTGACAATGAAACTATGGTCAGTTTTGATGTTCAGTCACTATTTACATGCTTACCTATTGAAGACTGCATCTCAATTGTAACCAGGAAGCTAGAAGAATACAACATGCCTACAGAATATGCAGTATTACTCAAACACTGCCTTACATCTGGCTATCTATTGTGGAAGGAGGAGTTTTACAAGCAAGTAGATGGAGTGGCGATGGGCTCACCTGTATCTCCCATAGTCGCCGACATATTCATGGAGGACTTTGAGGAGAAAGCCCTTCTTACTGCTCCTGTAAATCCAAGATTCTACAAGCGGTATGTAGACGACACTTTCACAATTTTACCATCTGACAAAGTAACTGCATTTTTAGACCACCTTAATTCCATAAACTCTAAAATACAATTCACAATGGAGTTAGAGGCCAACAATTCTTTAGCTTTCCTAGATGTTTTAGTCATCCGAAATCCTGATAACACTATTGGTCATACTGTGTATAGAAAAAAGACCCATACTAACCGATATTTAAATGGTGAATCGCACCATCATCCATCACAGTTAGCTACCGTGGGAAAATCTTTGTTTCAGAGAGCACGAGGGATCTGTGACAGAAAACATCTGGCCGCCGAGCTGCAGTACGTCGAGCAAGTATTGCAAGACAACAAGCTTCGGGTCCCGCGCCTACGTCACAGTGACCGAGTGAAGCCGACCACAGTCGAGCGTGTGCCTGCTGTACTACCCTATGTCAGAGGAGTCACAGACAAGGTTGGCTACATCTTGAAGCGAGCTTCTATTAAAACATACTTCAAGCCGCCGAAGAAGATTAGTCAATTTTTACCATCCGTCAAGTGTAATATCCCTCTACAAGATGCAGGAGTGTACAAGCTTGATTGCGAATGTGGTCTCTCTTACATAGGACAAACAAAAAGATCCATTAAAACCCGCGTGAAAGAACATATAGCTGACGTGAAGCACCGACGCTCTGGGAAGTCTGCAGTCTGTGAACATGTTCAAGATCGTCCCCGCCATTACATCAGATTTGATAGACCACAAATCCTTGCAAAAGAACACCGATTCCTACCAAGGATGATACGCGAGGCTATTGAAATTAAAAAACATCCTAATTTCAATAGAGAGGATGGATGGGTGCTGCCATCTGCTTGGGATCCTATAATTAACAAAATTAAATCCAAACCTAAGCATAACACTGCAAGACTTCCGGATACTGTGAGTTCATTCTGCGTAAATCGAACCAAAAATTAATATTAAAAAACTAAAAAACTGAAGGTAGCCGGGCTAACTGTGATATTGGGACGTCAAACATCTCAGTCCCCCCCGTGACCATGGGTTGCTGAAAAGCACTCGAAACGTCGGGAATAAAAATAATAAAATAAACGCGATAAAATCCGTAAAAAACAGTTTTATAGAGATATTTACGTTAAAAATGAAAGAGACAACAACAGGGCAGGTAGAGAAGCTGTTATTATTCTCAGCAAGTCGGTTCAGTACGCTCTGCTCCTTTGTTTACTGCGCACCGTTCCCAATTCAACTTACGTGGCCCTCGTACATACTATCGACTTTTGGCTTGGCTTTTTGGACTGGAATCAACCTGCAAACTTAACTGACCTGGCATTATTTGGACTGGAAGTGATCTGCAAACTGAACTGACCTGGCATTATCTTGGACTACGATTGTGTGTTTTGTGATTTAGAGTTCTGGCGCATTTTGGACTGTTTGGCGTTTAACATGCCGCAACCGTACACACCACAGGAATACGCTAATATGCATTTAATCTATGGAGAATGCCGATGTAATGCTAACGCTGCTAGCAGACTGTATCGAGAAAGATACCCAAATGCTCAAAAATATCCTGCGTATCGAGTGTTTATTAATGTGCATCAAGCGTTTTCAGAGGGTCGTATGCCATCCAATAGGAGAAGCGCTGGAAGACCTAGATTGGATCGTGATAAAGAAGTTCTCAATGAGATAGAAAATGACTCGACTACTTCGGTACGTGCCATAGAAGAAACTACAGGAATCCCGAAAAATTCTGCACATCGAATATTAAAACGTCACAAGCTTCACCCATATCACTACAGGCGTGTGCAGACGTTATTACCGCGGGACTATTCGCTACGGGTCACATTTTGCCGTGTAATGCTGCAAAGGCACAGTGAAGATCCCCACTTCCTAGACAAAATTCTATGGTCGGATGAAACAACGTGCAAGAAAGATGGGTATTTAAATCTTCGCAACCTACATAGTTGGAGTAATGAAAATCCACACACTTGATGAGACAAAACAAATCCCAATATCAATTCAAGGTTAACCTATGGACCGGCATATTAAATGGAAAAGTAATTGGGCCCTTTGAGTTACAAGGAAACTTAGATGGCAATAGTTATTTAAACTTTTTACAAAATGACTTGCAAGAATTGTTAAACGAAGTGCCCTTAAGTGATCTTCAAAACATGTGGTTCCAAAATGATGGTTGCCCAGCACATTATGCCCGTCCTGTACGAGAATATTTAAATCAAGAGTATCCAGGGCATTGGATCGGGCGACTTGGTCCTATCTTATGGCCACCCCGTTCACCCGATTTGAACCCCCTGGACTTCTTCTATTGGGGTTGTCTTAAAAACAGGGTCTACTCAAAATCCATTGTGACATTGAACGAGCTTTGTCGAAATATCACTCAGGCTGCTGATTACATTAATAGCAGAAGATATGCAAGACAAATAAAACGATCATTTTTAAGGCGATGTCGTGCATGTATTAATGCTGGTGGCAAACAGTTCGAACATTTGCTATAATGTTAATAACTTAATAAATTACACGTGAAACTGTTTGTACCATTTGTTTTGAAATATTAAACATTTTTCAAGAACTAATACTTTTATTACACCCGACCGTCATTTGGCCCCTGTTAAGAAATAATAGGCCCATATTTTTTTATAACTTGTTTTCCTAGAGTATTATACCATTTTGAAATGTTGGTTAGTTGCATCAATTTTTTAAAAAACTTGCCAACACTAGTGTGTTCATACTTTTTTTACACCACGATAAGTTAAATTTGGTTAAAAGTAAAAGTCTTCAAAAAATTTAGGGAATAAAATAAGTTTCATTAATTTTCGTGATAAAACAAGATTTATTCTGGAATCTGGAGTTTTTAAGAATTGTGGTAGATAGCAGTACTATTCAGGTTGCCTATAAAAAAAAGAAAAAATATTTAAAAAATTGTGGTCACGGTAGTGAAAAATATCATAAACGGTCTCAATTTCTGAAGAATTTCCTTTTTTTATATAACTTAAAATATAATTGGGATATATTTTTTTTTTCTTTTTTTCCCCGATTAGTCCGGAGCAGGTCTATCCTCCGGTGTAGGCTTATCGTTGAATTTTGGGACACGTTGTATATGTATAGAAAAAAACGTGAAACGAGAGAGAAAAATTGTCAACCCTAGCTTTGACCAATAAACAAAGAGGTGTCGATAGATGTAGATCTATTTTCGTTAAATAATACAAATACGTTAGCGGTTAGCTCGTTTGTCACTTTGGTTAAAAAAAATACGAATGACTCCAAAGCCCGCCTATTAAAATAATAAAATTTTCAAGAAAAATTCACGAGAAATCATTGTTGAAATTTGTCGACAACGATTTTTCTTGAACGAATGAACCAATTTCGACGCGGTTTGGAGCAATTCATGTTGTTTTTGGAGGTTAAGAGAGGAATAGATTTTTGAATCGATCGATATATTAGTTCAAATGTTATCTAAAAAAAAACAATTTTGAAAACTTGATTTTTAAGATTTCTCAAAATCTACCTACCCGAATTGATTCAAATTCACATGAAATCTAATGGCAATAGAACTATTTCGAACCCGTGAACTGCGTTTCGATCGGTCAAGCTGTTCAAAGTTATAAATAGTTTACATAGGTAATATATTCACATACAAGTTTGAAATAAAAAAAAAAATTAAAAAAAATACATACATACGAAGGGACATCCTAGTAGGAATAGTCAGAATAGCTTCCTAGGTCCTCAAAACGTGAAGATCTGATGAGAAAGATTTTCGTAAACCGGGGTGAAACCAATAACTTACTGGTTTTCTTGAAAATCATTGATTTTAATAGCGGGAAGTAAAAAAATACTACGGTTTCATAAAATTCCTATAATGGATGGAGGAGGCATAAATGACTTAGCTTAACAAATAGCCTATGCACTCTTGCCTCAAAGACACCTTTTTATATGATAGGGTGACAAACGAGCACACAATCCACCTGATGGCAAGTGGTTGCTGTGGCCCATAGACATCCACATATATCCTCAATGAAGTATCAAAATGCAGATGCGTTGTCTCCCGTAAGGACTAAGATGGAATGCCTCTTTTCCAGTTAAATGGGTCTCCGATTCTCTACACTCACCATACGAAACACAGCAGTGTTAAGCTGCTATTTTACGCCGGTATTCAGTGAGAGCGTGTTCCTTCCCCGGTCGAGCCGACCCCTTCGTGCTAAAACTATACTACAAATATAGCTGCAGCATGGCTCTACCACGTTCGCTACTGCCTTATAATCGAATCTACATTATAATCGAATGGAAAGACATATGCAAGGTATGGCTTGCTACTGCCTACATACAATTTTGACGTGACTCCGATGAAGCTCTAAAAGCCAAAAGGCTAACAGTGCTAACATCATCAAAAACCAGAAATAATCTTCACCTAATATAAGTATTGCTTTAGAACAATTGGTAAAATTAAAAATTTTGTACAACCGACTTCAATATAAATAAACCTAGCAAGCTAAAAGCATAGCAAAGTGGCGAAGCAATCAGCTTTTTTTGCCGTTGAGCAATCAGTTTCAAAATAGGAGGTTCAGATGCCTGGGTGGTCAGTAATCGATTGCTGAATGACAGAACAGAATTTGAAAATTCGAAACCGTTCTCGAGATAATCGTGGGACAGACAGACGGACAGACAGACAGACATCGTGAAATCAATAAGTGTCTTCGCAAGCTTCGCCACTTAATAAAATGAAAACATGGTGAATGTAGTCGAAGTCAATTAAATACGCATTATTAAGAATAACTGAAAACTACTAATCATATCGTGATCAAATTTATGTGGGACCATATGAGAAGCAACAGCTTTCAAATAAAAAAGATTCTTCAAAATCGGTTCACAAAGAAAATATTTAAAACACATTAAAAAATTACAGTCAAATTGAGGACCTCCTCCTTTTTTGAAGTCGGTTGGAAAAAAGGCAAAACAGTGGAGACCGGTTTAAAGGCGATTAGTTAAAAAAAGAACATCTAAACCACTTTCAGCGTTCACTTGAATTTACTTAAATAAATCAAATCGCATATTACCGCCGTGATGTTTTTTGTTGTGTGTAACAATTTTACGTGTAAATTCTTGTTTTGAACTAGCAAACAAAGCCATATTTAAAAAAATGTATTGTTAAAAAACGTTCTTTGTGCGATCGCCTATTTTTGAATGTAGTGTACAAAGAACTGGCCCAGATATTATGAAAACATCTCATTTATTATACAACAATTTGGCGGGTAAATTTGTTCTAAAGAGGCTTAATTTGCTGAAGCCTCAGCAGGCATTTGACGTTCGTATCTTAAATAAGGTAAAATTCTTTGAGGTAAGATTTATTGAAATTCATTCTCTTTTGGCGTTGAAAGAGGTTTTTGTGCGATCAATGTATTAGTATAATCAAAGTGACGGTATGAGAAATAGAAATATATTTTTATTCAATATATATTATAAATCATAATTATTGAAAATCATGTTTTGTTTTAGTAGTTTATTAGCCGTGGTAGCTCAGATGGTTAGCGCTCGCTATAAGCTTCACAGTACTCGAGCAACCCAGGTTCGATCCCCGCCGGCACCAATGAAATTGTTAATTGCAATTTTAAGTGCTGATTTACCACGTGCTCGACGGTGAAGGAAAACACCGTGAGGAAACCTGCATGTCTGAGAAATAAGAAAAAAATATAATTCGAAGACGTGTGAAGTTCGCCAACACGCATTAGGGCAGCGCGGTGGACAATTCCTTGCCCTAAAACCTGGCAGGCCTGTGCCCAGCAGTGGGACGTAAATAGGCTACAACTTTACTTTACTATGTTTTGTTTTTAATAGGTACAGTTTGTTCAATTCAAAGTACAGGTCTTATTAAAAACCCGTACCGTAGTCCACTGCTGAACATATACCTCCCCCATAGATTGCCTCATAGGGAATATTTAAAATAGCTGCCACGCTTGGCAAGCGGGTTGGCAACCGCAGTTTTTTTTATTTTTAGCAGTTATTAGGAAGACGTTGCTGCCCATCTCCTGATTTGTTTCCCTCTGTCATCCCTTACGGCACCTACGGGATGATATGGGGTAGTTGATATTCATACACCGCCACAACACGGTTAAAACAAACCTCAACGTAATAAATTAACAAAAACATACATATGAAAACAATACGTCGCCAACAATATCTATGTAATATGCAGTACGTTGTAATCTGTTTGACCTGACGATAAAAGAGTTCAGTAGGGCGTTTGCGAAGGCTCCGTTTCA
This sequence comes from Parnassius glacialis, assembly GCA_033319125.1. Lineage (NCBI taxonomy): Eukaryota > Metazoa > Arthropoda > Insecta > Lepidoptera > Papilionidae > Parnassius > Parnassius glacialis. The sequence continues at coordinate 45,942,908 of JAVANC010000027.1, read as the reverse complement.
TAACAACCAAATTAATCAGCTTAATTTACAGCAGCTTGGCGGGCGAAGCTTTCCTAATGAGGTCTAATTTGCTAAAACAGCAGTAGGCACTTGCGTTCTTGTCGAAATAAGGTGAAATATAAAATTTATTTCATCACACCTTCGAAAGTGGTTTTTACGTAATCAAAGTTCACGAATAATCAAAGTGTGACGCCTCGTTAGTCTAGTGGTCGTAAAGGCGATTGCCAAGATGCCAAGCGTGAAGTCCTAGGTTCGATTCCCGGGTCGGGCCAAAATCATTAATTGGGGTTTTCTATCAAGAAATTCTCAGTAGCAGCCCGGACTCAAGAAAGCGCATAAAGCATTTGTCCTGCGCCTGATCTTCCTCTGGTCGTGTCGATTTACCGTCCCATCAGGCTATGAGAGTGAGAGAATAGAGAGTGTACCCGAACTTGCGCATACATTCTGGCACTATATTCCTGACCTGCTTAGATGGCTAACCTACGTTGATACTGGCCGCTGTGACTGAAATTCGATCTGGAGGGCATTAATTATAACAACTTACAAGATCTTGACTTTTATAGAATACAATAGGGATGTACAAGGGAAAAATATATCGAACCGATATCTTTGAATTATCGATATATATCGCGTGATAAATATCGATATATCGTCGTAATTTGCATGAATAATGATAAGGTCCGAAATTTTATAATACTGCCGGTTGGACGACAAATATAACGACTACCAACCACATATGAACAGGTTTTGTCATTAATACAACATTTTAAAATATATCGAAATTGATACGAATTCGATACTCTAAAATGAAATCGATATATCATGATTTAAAATATCGACGATATATATCGATATTTTTGCCCAAGCCTAAAACACAATAACAAAACACACGCTTTTTTATGTACAAGTGCTATAGCATAATATTACTACAATGTAAAAGTTTTTTCTTTTCTCTCTTTTTTAATAGAATAAGGGTGACAAACTAGCACACAGTCCATCTGATGGTAAGTGAATGATGAGGCCTATAGACATCTACATCTACCCTCAATTAAGAATCAAAATGCAGATGCGTTGTCACCCCTGAGGACTAAGATGGAATGCCTCGTTTCCAGTAAAAGGGTCTCCGGTTCTCTACACTCACCATACGAAAGACAGCAGCAAGAAGCTGCTATTTTACGCTGGTATTCTGTGAGAGCGTGGTTCTTCCCCGGTCGAGCCGACCCATTCGTGCTACAATGATAATATAGCTGCAACTTGGTTCTACCATGTCGAATAAACGGGGCTTAAGTTCCAAAGTATTCCATATTACTTACAAATTTAAAGGAGACAATTTAATTTTGACCTCAATACAAATATTATATTTTATTAATAGCATTATTCATAAAAAAAGAATTCAATTTTATATAGTAAACAGACTGAATTGTCAGCGTGGTAGAGCCATGCTGCAGCTATAATATGGTTATAGTACGAATGGGTCGGCTCGACCGGCGTAGGAACACGCTCTCACAGAATACCAGCGTTAAATAGCAGCTTAATGCTGCTGTGTTTCATATAGTGAGTGTGGAGAACCGGAGAAACTTTTTATTGGAATAAAAATTTTACGAGGCATTCCATCTTGGTCCTCAGGGGTGACAGTGCATCGTCATTTTGATACTTAATCGAGGATGAGTGTAGACGTCTATAGGCCTCAGCATCCACTTACCATCAGGTGGACTGTGTGCGCGCTTGTCAACCATATTCTATTTAAAAAAACTGAAGTATGTATGAAAATCTAATGGGAATTATGAAATCTTAAAAAGAAAAAATACGTGTAACGAAACGTTTTTGCGGTTAAATCCTGATTTCTTTTAAAATGTGATACATATTTTTTTATATTTTTTTGTATTTTGTAAAATATATCCTTTGGGACATTTTCACACGTTTTACAAAATACAGGTCACAGAATTCTTTGGATAAACTCTAAATAACGTCTGAGGACAAAAGCCTTTTCATGCAACCGGGCACCTTTGGTGTAATGAATTTACGCGTTTTCGACTAACGTTGACGGACGGAACAAGAACGAACCGCAATTTGGCGCCTATCAGCAGAGATAATTTAATTTATAAGCATAGATAAATTAGGAAAAAAATAATTTTAATTAAAAAGTAAAAGGCAACTTCAGACAACAATAATTTAAAATTAAAAATTTTGTACAGCCGACTTCAATATAAGCGACTTCAATATAGATTATTTAAGAATAACTTAATAACCATTGGTCTGACCTTGATAAAATTCATATGGAACCACACGAGAACTATCAGTTTTCATATAAAAAAGAATCATCGAAATCGGTTCTCCCAGTATAAAGTTATGAGGTAACACACATAAAAAAAAAACATACACTCGAATTGAGTACCGTCTCCTTTTTGGAAGTCGGCAGAAAAGGAATAAAACAATTTTATATTGCGATGTCGGTGCTAAGATTAGCCTATATACCTAGTGTGTAAAAAAAATAAATGGCTGACTTCAGTATGTGAAATTGTTTTAAATTATATTTAGTTCTTTGAAACCGGCTATTACTTTTATTAAAATATAATTTTTGTAACCCTTTCAAGTGGATAAACAAATAAGTATCTCAATTTCAGTGTCGTCTAATAAGTTATATTAAAAACTTGCCCCCCCCCCCCCACCCCCTATCTATTTAAAAAACAAACCGGCCATAAGGACCGAAGTAAAAACTCAATGATATATGCGTATATAGCGATCTGTGTATGCGTAGTACACAGGTCGCTATACTACTCGTCGATAATCGTTGAGGTGGAACTAAGTTGTCCAGGAAAAGTGGTCGCGCCTTGGGCTTGGCGTGTGTGACACCAGTGCAAAGTAGCGGCGTGTACAACGGCAAGCTGCTAAGCATTTCTTCATCACACACAAATACAACCTTTTATATAATAAGGGTGACAAACGGACACAGTCCACGTGATGGTGAGTGGATGCTGTGGCCCATAGGCATCTACATTTATCCTCAATTAAGAATCACAATGCAGAATATTTGTCACCCCTGAGGACTAAGATGGAATGCTTCGTGGCTTGACATTCTTTAGTCATCGTAGCAAACATGCTCGTGGCGTATTGCACGCTCGCGTGCGAGCGATATACACGGTAGAGCCATGCTGCAGCTATATTAATAGTATAGTTGTAGCACGAATGGGTCGGCTCGACTGGGGAAGGACCATGCTCTCACAGAATACCAGCGTATAATGGCAGCTTGACGCTGCTGCGTTTCGTATGGTGAGTGTAGAGAACCGGAGACCCATTTTACTGGAAACGTCACGAGTGACAACGCATCTGCGTTTGATTCCAACCTCACGGGTGACGACGCATCTGTGTTTTGATTCTTTATTGAGGATAAATGTAGATATTTATGGGTCACAGCAACCACTTACCATCAGGTGGACTGTGTGCTCGTTTGTCATCCTATCCTATAAAAAGAAAAAAAAGCGCAACGAGTCAGGAGCGTGTCGAGGTCATCGGTGACGCAAACCCATGTTTTTCCCCTGCCAAAAATCGCTCAAGGCGGCTAAAGAAGTTTTTACTACAAAAAAATTACAATATACATAATATATATATTATCAAATCTTGGAACTGTGTCTACATGATCCAAAACTTCAATTAATTTGATTGACTATTTAAAAAGAATCAACCCCCACCAAGATGTAACAAACAAAAGCGCAGGCAAAATATATTCGCAAGTTTTGTAATTTTGCCCGGGTATCAGCTACCATAACCTTTTTAATATCCAACAATAAAGCCGGAGTAAATTTATAATGCCCATATTTGTACTCAAGAACAGTATTTTAAGACTTAAGTCAAATTTACACTGGCGCAACATTGTGCTACAATTAGAAATGTTTTATTACAATTAAAAATGCTAAAATGTGTGGTATTTCTTCTATGAAATAGTAATTACAAACTAACTTATAGTTCAGTCCACCTGATGGTAAATGACGACCGCAGCCAAATGAAAAAGGCTATAGATGCGTTGTCAGCTTGGAGAAGTAAATTGGAATGCCTCACGGCCTGCAATGTGTAAATATACTGACTCTATATCCTTTACAGTTTACACCGGAATACAGTAGTACAGGCACTGTTTAGTGATGGGTCAACTCGAGTTACTCGAGTCAACTCGAGTTACGCTTAACTGGAAATAATTCGAGTTGGATCTCTTTAACTCGAGTTTGGGCTGCTGTACATGAACGGATCAAGTGAGCAAGCAAAAGAGTATGAGCGCGATTCGTTCGTTGTGTGCGCGTTTTGTGTTTTAAAGAGTATTTAGCTGCAACCAAAACAATTTGTTGTTCACTTGTAAGATACACCATATTTTAAATTAACGCATTAATTTATTTAAAAATATTTTGACTGTGATAATTAAAATATTAATAGTTTATGTACCTATATTTTAATACTAGACTAAAATTGTTTCGTGAAGACTGCTAGTTACCCTTAGCTAGTTTTGTAGTTAAATACAAGTACTTACTATGACTAAGATTAAATTCAAAGATACATAAGTATGTGATACATAATAAAAATACCTTTTTATTTCAATCCTACATAATAAGTTTGGTAATTATAGTTATCCCAACCCACCAAAGGGCTAGATAGAAAAACAGATTTATAAATAATTTTAAATTAAAAATTATGTACAATCGACTTCAATATAAATGATTAAGAATAATTCAAAAACTATTAGTCAGACCTTGATAAAATTTATATGGAACCACAGGAAAAGCACCAGCTTTCAAATAAAAGAAGAATCATCAAAATCGGTCCAGCCAGAAAAAAGTTATGAGATAACACACATAAAAAAGAAAAACAAAAACAAACAGTCGAATTGAGTACCGTCTCCTTTTTGAAATCGGTAGAATAGTAATTTGTTACAAACCACTTACTATGTTTCGTACTGCTAACTCGAGTTGCGTAACTCGAGTTTAAACTCGAGTTGCGTAACTCGAGTTTGAACTCGAGTTCCGTGAATTTCAACTTGAGTTTACTCAAGTTGTAATATTTCCGAGTTGGCACATCTATCCTCTATAGCACTGTTATTTCACGGCAGATGTTAGTAAAAGGTTGGTAACCTAAATAATATTCAGATTTTCAAGGTCCGAAGGCGAGAACACACATTGAAACACAACTGTTTCAATGGGTCTGGCCACCCAATTTTGTTAAGGGTATCTAAAAATTGTATAAAAAATTACGAATTCAACGGTATTCTTATTTTTTTCTACCTTTAAAAATGACTGAAATATTGATGAGTAAAGTGGTGTTTTACGGTAAGGGCGACCGCTTTGCTCCGCATCGCGATGTGACGTCACAAACCGACACGTCGAAACCACCAGTAGTCATTATTGTTATATATTTCTTATTCTCTCCATATTTATTAATCCATATTTTTCTTGTCATGTTATTTATTTATCAGTAACCTTTTTTGATTTTTTTTAATTTGTGTTATACCACGCTCCTTGGGAATAAAAGTCCGATATGAGAAGATAAAATCCTGTAGATCAAGTTATACCTTAATGCAAAATTTCATCAAAATCAGTTTAGTATTACACGCATTGAATGCTTGCGACCATTGCATTTTCAAAACATTAAAGGTACCAACTACCAACCTAATACCGCAATCAGTATATTCAAAAGTAAATCAAAGTAAAACTGGGACCATATGTTTGCAACCACTGACGAACTACGTAACCAACAAAATTTCTTCAAGTTTCACTAGGTACTAAATAACAGTACGAGTTGATTAATACTCACTACATTAGTAAGTTTAAGTAAGTTTTTTCATTTTATGTCGTTGTAAATCATGTGCAACTTCATGGTTCGGTCAGTTAATACCTACCTATGTATTACTGTCTAATTACTAATGAATGGTAAAGCTGTATACTTTTCGTAATCTTTTATTAGTAACTTACCTTTAGAGCTTTATTCCATGCATTTCTGATGATAAAAAATCATATTTTTCTGAAAAATACTGCACAACCATAAAAATAACCACTTTTAGCAGATTAGTTGACTGCCTTTTTTCAAAGCCCACTTCCATTTTCTTTTTTATACAACACTACACACCGTGACTATACAACATATAAATATGATCATATAAAAGCTAACAGAACAGAACAGAACAGAAACTTTTTTATTCAATATAGATTATAAATAATACTTATTGAAAGTCACTCTTTTGTATAATTACCACTGGTTCGAAAAAAAACCTCTGTCCTGGGAAGAACCAGCAAGAAACCCAGCGGGACTTTTTTTTTAAATAACAGCTTACAATCATGTATGTTACACAAATTAACAACACAACAAATTAGAAATAGCTTGGTAGCGATAACGTCATTTCCAGGGGTCATTATCATCTATAAATTCTTTAATATTATAATAACCCTTTTTAGACAAACTTGTAACAGTGGGAGAGCCACGCGGCAGCTTCTGCTGTCGCACGGATGGGCCGGCTCGAACCGGGGTGGTACCACGACCTCACAGAAAACCAGCGTCAAGTAGAGGTTTACCTCTGCGTTTCGCTTGGTGAGTGCAGGTGGCCGGAGACCCTTTTTACTGGAAATGAGGCATTCCATTTTAGTCCTCACGGGTGACAACGCATCTACATTTTGAATTGTAATAGAGGATAGATGTAGATGTCTATGGGCCGCAGCAACCACTTACCATCAGGTGGACTGTGTGCTCGTTTGTCACCCTTATCCTATAAAAAAAAAGTTTAATAAAGTTTTTGAACTTTGAGCAGGTCAAATTTTGTATATTTTCTAGAATTTTGTTGTAAAAGCTTATACATCGCCCCAAGAATGAATTACCGACTCGATGGAGTTGAGTAACTGGTACTACTAGCTTGTGTCTGTTCCTAGTATTTACAGAATGAATATCACTTATTTTTGTAAAACTGCTTTTATTTTTGTGTACGTACATTACATTTTCATAAATGTATTGAGAGGCCAAAGTCAATATATTAATTTCCTTAAATTGTTGTCGCAGCGACTCTTTAGGCTTTAAATCATAAATTGCTCTTATGGCCCTCTTCTTTAAAACAAATATAATTTCAGTGTCAGCTGCGTCTCCTCATAGCAAAATACCATACGACATTATGCTATGGAAATAGCTAAAGTAAACTAGTCTAGCTGTTTCAACACTGGTTAGACTTATAATCTTTTTTACAGCATATGCTGCAGAACTAAGTCTGCTTGCTAGTTTTGATATATGAGGGCTCCATTGAAGCTTCGCGTCTAGTGTGATTCCAAGAAAAATGGTGGTATCTACAAAACTCAGTTTCTCCCCATTTAAAATTACATTAGAATTTAATTGTTTGACATTTTGAGTCATGAATTTCATACATTTCGTTTTAGTGCCATTTAAATGCAAATTATTAACATTGGATCTTATATAACATCTAAATAAGTATATCTTACTGCGTCTTATTATTATATATAATTGGAAATAGCTAAAGTAAATGTTCAATACTTTAATTTATAAATCAAATCAAATAGTTCATTTGCGATTCACAGTTTACAAAAAGGTCTTATTTAAACACAAATAAAGTTCAGTATGTGATCAGCCTCATGGGCATAAATGTCAAATATTATTAATAGTTCATTGATTGCATTATTCATAATAATAGAATAGATTATTAGATTAAATTATTCATCTTAAATAATATTGATAACATTGGATTAGATTATTCATATTAGATTAGATTATTCATAAATTATTAGTTCAAAATTATTCGTTATATATATATATATGTTATATAGTCGTTGGGTTTATTATAACTATTATATCATCTAATACAGTCAACCGGACATTAACTCTGACATTCGATATAATATGGAGGTGAACGACCGTATATTTCCGAGCGCGCCTTTAGTACTGAACTTAGCAAGTACCTACTGCGCGTTCGCTCTGTCGGATTGTGACGTCACGTCACAGAGAACGAGTGGGTAAAAATTTTAAAAAATTGCGAAACTTCAACACGTTATAACTTTCGTATATCTGCACCAATTTGGATGAAACAAAAACTATTGTTATTTTTATACACATAGCTTTAAATCTAATAAGGTTTTATTGTCAAATTAGAACATGTTGGTGTGACCCATTAGGAAGGATACTTTAATTCATTAGAATGTTAACAACATTATATCCAAACTTATATATGGTTTGCTCGGTAACGAAACCATAGTGCGATCTATTTTGATCCCAACGTCATCTATGGAAGCGTCAAACAAACTTTGCACATATGAAATATTTAACACCTAACCAGACAGTTTCCATGTTCCTCCCTCTCAGTTATAGACCGCACATTACTTCTTCTACTGTCTTCTTTGTTTGTAGTTGCTTGCAGGTAAATAAGTAAAGTTACAGCCTACTACGTCCCACTGGTCACAGTCCCCCCTCTCATTTCTGAGAGGATTTTAGGGCAAGGAAATGTCCGCAGTGCTGCTCCAATGCGTGTTGGCGAACTTCACATATCGTCGAAAGAGCTTTTTTCCTTATTTCTCTGACATGCAGGTTTGCTCACAATGTTTTCCTTAATTGTCGAGCACGTGATAAATTAGCATTTAAAATTGTGATTAACAATTTCATTGGTGCCGGTGGGGATCGAAATTGGGGTACTCGCGTACTGTGAAATTAATAGCGAACGCTTAGCCCTGAGATGAAATAGTAAACTCGTTTATCATTTTTGTTTTATATAAAAATCTAAAAAAAAAACTAGAGTAAAATCCAAGACAGGAAATAATATCGAGAAAGTGTCCCAGTATTAAATACCACCAAAATAATTGTATAAAGCAGGCTGCCTGTGTTCTTTTGTTTCACGAGACAAAATGTTACGTTCGCTCAGGTACGGCTTAGCGACAAACTCCGCGAATAACAAAAAGCTCCCGTTTTTGAAATATACTTAGGTTTGCAAACAAACACGAATACAAGGGAAACAATAATATACTTTAGATATATGAGTAAAAAAATGGTGCTAGTCAACGCGCGACTGAAGCGGATATAATACAAATGTATTAAGGCGCAGGTTGAGCAAAATGTCGCGCTAGGCGTTATTTGTGCGGTTTTTAGGAGCTATCTACTTTTTATTTAAAATATATATCAACAAATAAAAAACACATTATATTTCTACATAATCTTGATTTCATAAGAGCTATATCCAATTTTTTTTAAAGAAATAAATATTAATATAATCTCCTTACAACGAAACCACATAAATGTGAAATTATTATTGATAACATGCATCTCCTCGTAAAGTAAGTATTATTTTATTTTGCGATTTACACCAATGGATAGGCAATTTATTAATGAACATTTCTATTGTAAAATTTTTTTCAAAAGACCAAAATTTGATTTTATTAAGAAATTATTTTAAAATCTGGGCGTATTCACTGCCCACAGTCAGTGAGCGCTGAGCTCTTCGACGTTACACTCGTGTCGTTAGAGCGTCTGCCAGCGCACACGCTCACGTCATCTTATCAGTCGATAATATTATTACTTATTAGGTTATTTATAGGTAGTATTATTTGTTTGTTTTCGGTATAATTTTTCGTATTAGTTATACATATATTTGTTGTGTTTTTTACTGCGCGATGAAGCTTTTTGCGTGTACTTTCTTTGAAGTAAATGCAAATAAAAAAATGAAGCACCATTAGCATGTAAGGTTCGAATCCATAATTAACATTTCGACAAATATTATAATTTACACTATAAAAGGCTAATTCAATATTATCAGTATAGTATACAGTTAAAAATAATCGTTATACCCAACCACAATATCTTATCAGGTATAGTACTGCCTCGTTGGTCTAGTGGTTGTAGTAGTGCAACTGCTGATCATGAGGTGCCGGGTTCGTATCCCGGGTCGGGCCAAAAAGCCAGTTATGAGTTTTTCATTTATGTTCCAAGTTATAATTAGTATTACTAAGTTATAGCTTTTTGGTAAAATATAGTATATTATTTAATGCTTGTTTTTTTCTTCTCTTTCAAAAAATAATTGAGTACAAAAGGTGTTCTATATGCCGAATGTCAGAGAGCAAAGCTAGTACATCTTTTGCTAAACTTTAAAATCTAAAACCAATTTTAAAACAGACGAATTGATCATAACTCCCTTAGCTATAAAATAAGTTATGATCTAATTAATGGTATTTATTCCAGTTTATGGCAGCCCTGATTTATATTATGTGGCTGAAATTAGGTACTTCTTATTAGGTACGTCAAACCAAATAACAGCCGGGCGGCTGACATTATGCACTCCATACATTTCCTATATCTAATTACAGCCCAATTAATTTCCACTAAAAGAAAATAAATAACTTGTAAATTCAAACAAAAATAACTGCATTACTATATCTATAGTCATATTCATACAAATCAAAAAGCCTATATATGAGATAATGTAAAGTAAACATAATTTTACCGGGATCATAACTTGTCAAATAATTAGGAAAATGATCGTTTTTCTGTTAGGTTTAAAACTGCGAGGTAATATTTGAATAAATATACTTTCCTCTAGGTACAAAGAATTTTTTAGATACAATATTTGTACTAAAGACTACTAGAAATCTTATTTATGGAGTAAAAAGGCGAAAAGACTGGAATTAGGGGCATGACTGATATTAGGGGCTTCCACCCTAATTCGGTAAAAAGTATCTAAGTAGGTATTAATATACCTACTTTTTACTCTAAAATTTTTTTAAACTAAATTTAACTAAAAAAACTAAGCTGACTATTTATTTTTTAACTCAAAACAGGACATGGGTTTATTTATACTCTAAAAACTATAACTTTATACAATTAGTGTTCACTATAAAATTATATTCGGTATAGACGGTAATTATTAAATGCAACATTTTTTTTATTATTAATTACATTTGTCAGTGGATTAAATTTGCTTTAATAAAGTTGGTGATGATTTTAAATAAGAATAAAATTCTGCTCAAGTTTTTTTTATTGTCACCTTTGTTAACAACATCGCCTTTAGAACTGGAACCGTAAGTGTTTCTTTCAGACGTCCACAATTTATTCAAAATAAAAAAATACTCTTTCTACTGGAGCATTTGTACCAGTTAGAGATAAAATATATTTGATTAAAAAAAATTATGTTGAAGATTGTTGACTTTGAATACTTCTATCCAACGAGTTATGGGACAATTTTGTGTCCCGGAGCTTTGTTTGGGGACAATGGGACAGGTGACCGAGAAAAGGGACAGTCCCGTTCGAAACGGGACGTATGGTCACTTTAGCTATAACCTGGCGACGGCTCCGTGGCGCAGTGGCTTAGCAATCAGTTGTTGCGCTGGGGGGCCGCGGGTTCGAATCCCGCACGAAACAAGTATTTGTATGGCCTACAAATAATTGTTCCGGGTCTAGATTTTTGTCCTTGTGCAATTTATGTTTGTAAACTGCCTCCACGACTCTCATTCTATATTACTCTCACTCTGCGAAACATCCTATTTATTTATTTATTCTTTATTGCACCAAATATTTGTACAAAAGGCAAGCAATCTATCTATTTACCTATAGTGAGTAGGTATCTTTTAAACTCACAATTTTCAATGCTTCATTTTTAATATATAATTAATTATAAAATTTCATAATTAGATAATATATGAGAATACATAATTCTAATATAATGCAACTAATATACCAAATAAAAAAATTAAAAAACATTTATCGGTGTACGCTGTGTGTATATCCATAAAATAGTTTATTGATGTTGAAAAAATACTACGTTCTTACGTAGGTGAAGTCTTACATATTTCTTACGCGATATATTGTAGCGAGACGACGCGGCACACCAAATGCTCAAGGTCGTTCGCATGGAGTAGCCCCTTAAGTTTTTTAACTTCCCGCTATTAAAATCAATGATTTTCAAAAAATCGGGAATTTATTGGTTTCACCCCAGTTTTTGAAAATCGAGGTTTCATCAAATCTCAACGTTATCGAGTCCTAGAAAGCTATTCTGGCTATTTTTACGAGGATGACACTATGTATCTATACCATTTGAAACAATTTGGACCGGCAGATTTTGAGAATTCACAAAAATGATATTTTCAAAAAAAAATTTTTTAAATAACTTTTAATTAGACGTAATGATCAATTCTAAAATCTAATCGGCTCTTAAACTCAAAAAACGCCGCCGATTGCTGCAAGCCGCATCAAAATCCGTTAATGCTTTGAAAAAAAAAAACGATAACGAAAAATTTCGCAGAATGCATTTTTTTCAAATAACTTTGAAATTTCTTCTCGTATCGTTTTTACTGTAATAAATTCCTTGTGATTTGGGACGCTTTTTGATGGCTTGAATGTCAACAGTATTTCTTTTTATAGAATAAGATTGATAAGCGACCACTAATCCACCTGATGGTAAGTGGATGCTGCGACCCATAGAAATCTACATGCCGGACATCTCCGATTGAGAATCAAAACGCAGATACGTTGTCACCCCTCAGCACTAACCTGAAATGCCTCGTTTCCAGTAAAAAGGGTGTACGGTTCTCTACACATACCACATTAACACAGCATTAAGCTAAAATTTTACGCTGGTATTCTGTGAGAGACTGCGAATTGTGTCATAAAATGAAACAATTTTATTATTCACAATCAGAGCAGGGATATTATCATTAAATACAATGTATACAGTATTTTTCAAAGAGTAGCTAAATTTTAACTTAAGTTCAAATATATAAACAATGATATACGGTTATTGCAGTTTTTGAAGAAATATGGACTATAAGAGTGAGATTCACTCTCATAGTCCGACGTGACGGTAATCCAACACAATTGGAGAGAGATCAGGCGCAGGAACTACGAACTTCCTTGCTCCGGGCTGCTGTCTAGAATTTCTCGACAGAAAAACCCAATTAAACAGTATTTAAACCCAGGACCTCATAGTCTGCGACCGCGTATACGATCACAAGACCAACGAGGCAGTCAACCATCAAGTACGTGGTAAATCAGCACCTAAATCTGCAATTAACGGGAAACCGCTGTGATTGAACCCGGGGTGCTCACGTTCTGTGAAATTTACAGCCGAGCGCTTAGCCCCTGAGCTACCATAGTTCTTTGCATTTCTTTGCACTTCTCGGCCTTTTGGCTAAGGTCAAAGTGCATTTGCATTACACATAATTTAAAATAAAAAAATTTGTACAACCGACTTCAATGTAAATTATTAAGAATAACTCAAAAACTGTTTTTTTATAGGATAAGGGTGACAAACGAGCACACAGTCCACCTGATGGTAAGTGGTTGCTGCAGCCCATAGACATCTACATCTATCCTCTATTACAAATCAAAATGCAGATGCGTTGTCACCCGTGAGGACTAGGATGGAATGGCTCATTTCCAGTAAAAAGGGCCTCCGGCCACCTGCACTCACCAAGCGAAACGGAGAAATAAACCTCTACTTCACGCTGGTATTCTGTGAGGTCGTGGTACCACCCCGGTTCAAGCCGGCCCATCCGTGCGACAGCAAGAGCTGCCGCTTGGCTCTACCACTTTTGCTAACTATTGGTCAGACCTTGATCAAATTTATATAGGACCACATGAGAAGGACCAGAATCATCAAAATCGGTTCACCCTGAAAAAAGTTATAAGGTAACACACATAAAAACATGCAGTCGAATTGAATACCGTCTCCTATTTGAAGTCGGTAGAAAACACGAAGTTTCTTATGATTTCACAACTCTTGCGTGGTAAAGCCATGCTGCAGCTATATTATGATTGCAGAAGAAATAGGACGACTCCATCGGATAAGGGCCATACATCTACATGGTGATTCTTAATCAAGGATAGATGTCGGTCTATAGAAAAATACACCATGCTGCAGCTATATTATGGCTGCAGCATGAAAGGGACAGCTCGACCATGGAACGTCCACATTCTGACAAAACATCAACGTAAATCAGCTCAATGCTACTGTGTTTCGTATGATGAATGACGAAACTAAACTGAAGACTTTACGAGTAACAGGCTCTTAGCTCTTAGCTCTTAACTCACAGGGGTGACAAAGCGTCTGCATTTTGATTCTTAATCGAGCATAAGGTGTTTCCGGCCATAACATCCACTTAACATCATTTGAACTGTGCGTTCGTTTGTTACACTTACTTCTTGAAAAAAATAATACTGTTGTCTTTCATACGATTAGAAACGAGAAAAAAGTGAAAAGGATCCTGATCGTTTTCACTTTTACAACAAAATCCCAGAACATATTCAAAGTTTGTCAATAAACAAGTTTAAAAGTTTTATTAAAAAAAAACTGTACAAAAAGGGTTATTATAATATCAAGGAATATGTGAATGAAAATAACTCCTGGGAATAAGGTGGTTTTATGAAAAATCATTTAAAAATTGTATAAACGAAATTATTGTTAAGTGAAAAATGTTGAAAAAAAGTCGCGCTGGGTTTCTTGCTGGTTCTTCCCAGGACTGAGGTATTTTCCGAACCAGTGGTAAATAAAAAATGACTTTCAATAAGTATTATGTAATAATCAATATTGAATAAAAAAATATTCTTTTCTATTCTATGGCGAGTGCAGAGAAACGGAGACCCTTTCTACTGGAAACGAGGCAATCCATCCTATTCCATCTCAGTCGTCAGGGGTTACAACGCATCTGCATTTTGTTTCTTAATCGAGGATAAATGTAGATGTTCATGGACCACAGCATCCACTTACCATCAGGTGGACTGTGTGCTCGTTTGTCATCCTTATTCTATAAAAAACGCATAAATAACCATTTTAAAAAAAACTTTCTCTTTCTGGCTGGCTAACAATCTGTCTGGCTAACCTTCATAATGGCTGAACCAATTGTAACAAAACTACGAGTAGATAGATAGAAATGCCAGGAAGTATCTAGGCTAGGGATGATTATCTTTCGAAAAAATGAGGAAAAATTGACTTTTCCACAATACAATAAATAAGTATTTGACTTCTATTTTCATTCATTAACTCTCCTCCGGGCAGAATTTTGGTCACGGCCGCGGAGACTCCGTTGAGACTGGGTAATTATAGTGCTCGAGTGTATGCGTATGAACTTCCAATTCAACAAAAAAATCAACTTTTATTTGTATGTATATCAACTTCCTGGATATCTTAGCAGGCCTTCACTTCATCTAGAGGGGGAGGGGGGGAGTGCTCTTTACTTCACTTACCGGTATCGGGCTGCCACTCAAGAACCTTTCTTCCCCGTTGGTTGTCGGTTCTTTGCGCTGTATAGCCAGCCATCAGCTTACTAATCCGTTGGGCTATGTCGGTTACTCTGGTTCTACTACGGATATCCTCATTTTAAATCTATAGGGCAGAGAAACCCCGAGCATAGCCCTCTTCATTACTTGCTGATTGACATTGAGCTTGCTCATACGGCCAGCAGTGAAGGACCACGTCTCAGATCCATAAGTCGTCACTGGCGACACACACTGGTTGTACAATCTCGTTTTCAGGTTTCGAGGTATACCTGGTGAGATGTATCTTAATCTCCCGAACTAATACATGACTTCTATATTTAAGAAGTTTTCTTGGGAATTCCCTGCATGTTAAAATAAGTAATGAAGCTATCAGTCGTAGAATCAGAGTACTGACAGTAGCGGAATGGCGGATTCGTAGTCGAGCCCTCGACTTTTGAAATTCGCGATCGGCGTCCTTAAACATTGGTTGCTGTCGTTATGAAGTGTGTTCACTGTTGTTAATTATTTAATATGAAACACGAGTATATGAAGTATATTATATTAAAAGTATCATACTTTTCATTGTTATATACATTTATGTATCATTAAAATCGCCTTTCTGATTTTTTATCATAAGAATTCAACCCGGGACTAGATTACTAATTCACTGAGTTAGCATGTCCGGGACATACTGACTCAGTGACTTAGTAACTTACTTTTTTAACTACCAAAATATTTTAATTATCATTTTAAAACTTGTCTTGTCCGAAATTTAAATACGAGTACATTACGTTATAGAATTTCTTCACTCTGATAGAGAACAAAGGAATTCGCTACAAATATTATAAATAATATTATATTTTATTTTTTTAGGATTTTTTGCTTTAAAATGTTATACCAGATATTATTATACAAATTGTTTTTTAATATACATATCAGGTTTAATTTCAATTTAAAATAAATTTCAATTTTAAAGAAATAAAAAAATACCTCTTAATTTCTCTAAATGTCTGCTTAATATTTTAGTTTTAATATTTTTAACTGAAATATATTACCATTATGTTAAAACATAATTGATTATCCAGTTCATTTAATAAATACGTACATATTGGCAACAGATAATTAAAAGAATTAAGAGATTAATATGTTGATTTGTTTTTTCTCAGAAACCTATGTTATTAGCTTAAATATAAATACAAAGTAATTTATAAGTCGACGCTTGTAAACCTTTATTTATTTAAATAAATGTACTTACCCGATATTATTATATTATTATCCTTTTTATATTCAATCAAAAGTGAAATCACTAACAAAATTCATCATTCAACTTTTTAAAAAATATTCACGAATAATTTAAAACACAACAATCGCACTCGTGTCACTTATATGTTCCCGCGTTAAATTGATTTGTGAAGAGTGCATTTCGGCAACACTGTTCGTTATTTAAAACACTGTCAAGGTCATATTGCAATCATTTTATATTTTCCCGAAATTGAAAAACATCTAACAGAGTACGGTGCCGCGGCCCGGGAGATAGCACGAGCTACAGAGGCTGACTCCGTCCCGTCAACCGGTCGAAGCTTCGTAGACTGCTCCTCCCCTCTTGCGTAACTATTGTTACAAATTGGATAATACCTTAACACATTTACGTGCGATCAATTTAGTATTTTTCCATTGGTTCTTTTTAATAAGAGTTCATTTTATTATCCTTTAATTGATGACAATGCCGCCGCTTAAGAACAAGATATATTCTACAAATTTATTTTTAAATCGTATTACACATAGAAAGTACTCTATTTTAAAGGATTTTATTATTACAGCAATAAATATAATTAGCGAAGTTCTCCCACTGCAATTTGGCACATGAAATTATTTCCTATTTTCGCAACATACGTAGCTTCGACCGCCCCACATCTTTCGGAAAACCCTTCAGAGCGCAGGCGCAAAATAGAAAAATGGAATGAGATAGAAACAGAATGTCCCTTTGAAGAACAAGGAGAGGTATATAGTCGCAAGTAAGTGCATATTATCTACTCCATCTGTTGTCTGGACACGTTTGAATTTTAAAAAGATGACTGAATTTTTTTTTCTACTATTACATAAAAATATACATACATACTGACATTTGTCACGATTGTGACACACATATGTGTATTGCAATTTAAGATTTTTAACATTAATAAAGGTTAAGTCGTTTAGTGGTGGCGTCGTATAATCTACTACCCCATATCAGCCCGTTTCGTAAGAGGCAACAGTGGTAAACTGAAACAGGAAAAGGGTAGCAGCATCTTCCTGATAACGACCCAAAATAGTATAAAAAACTAGGTTTGCTAACCAAGCATGGTACGACAAATATCCACCATATATGGCAATCTGTGAAGATCTATGTTGAGCAGTGGAATTTGATAGGCTGTAATGATGACGATGATGACGAATGAAGATTATGAGAAAAGCTCATAGTCTAAGCTAAGATTTTCTCTGCATATCAAAATCTGTAACGTCTTTTCCCCCAGAATTACAAGAGTAACCAACTTAGCCCTATTACAAACTGATACGTAAATTTAATATATACGTATATATTTCCAGAGGTCACTGTTATAAGGCACATCATTATGTTATAATGTGGTGTACATGGTAGAGCCTTGCTTCAGCTATTTATGGTCGTAGTAAGAATCGGCCAGCTTGACCGGGGAGATACGCTCTCAAAGAATACCAGAGTAAAATTTCAGATTAGTGCTACAGTTAGCGTATGGTGACAATGCATCTGCATTTTGATCCTTTAAGCCAGGATAAATGTAGATGGCTCTACGACACAGCATCTACGTATAATTAGGTGGACTGTGTGTTCGTTTATCCCCCTTATTGCTTGTATGTAACTCTCGTATGAGTGCAATGTATTCTTTTTTTTTATAGAATAGGGTGATAAACGAGCACACAGTCCACCTGATGGTAAGTGGCTGCTGTGGCCCATAGACATCTACATCTATCCTCGCTTGCGAATGAAAATGCAGATGCGTTGTCACCCGTGAGGACCAAGATGGAATGCCTCTTTTCCAGTAAAAAGGGTCTCCGGTTCTCTACACTCACCATACGAAACACAGCAGTTTTAAACTGCTATTTTACGCTGGTATTGGAAAGAATATTCTTGTGATAAATAATAAAGTCTTGTCTTTCCATCCGATTACAAAGATGTCTTTAAGATAATAGTGAATAGAATTGAAGCTAAGTATCTGTGCTTTACCACATCGGACTATATCACTACGTACCATCAGATGAGCCAGTAGTCATACATTTATAACAGTTAAAAAAGCCGGCCAAGTGCGAGTCGGACTCGCGCATAAAGGGTTCCGTACCATCGCAAAACACTTTTCTAGTAGTGAGTCCCTTTAATATTGAATTTATTTTAATTTTTATTATTCGTTGTTATGGCAACAACAAAATTACACATTCTGTGAAAATTTCAACTGTAGGTAGACACGGATTATCAGATACAACCCACCGACAGACAGACGGATGGACGGATGGATGGCCAGCGGATGCTTATACAGCGGGTAATAGGGTCCCGTTGGTTTTGGGTACGGAAACCTAAAAAGCAGCACTTACAACCACAAAGCATTCTTTCTCAGTCTACCTCCAGATCAAACAAAAATATATAGAGTGCACAGTGTAAAATAAATGAAGTGCAGAGTGTAAAATACATGGAGTGCAGAGTGTAAAATATATGGAATGCAAAGTATAAAATATATGCAGTTCAAAGTGTAAAATATATGAAGTGCAAAGTGTAAAATATATGAAGTGCAAAGTATAAAATATATTGAGTGCAAAATATAAAATATATGGAGTTCAAAGTGTCAACGATATTGTTTTTAACTGAAACGAACTCTATTTCATTCATTGGTTCGTTCATTACAGCCTGTCAGAAATTCACTGCTGAAAATAGGCTTCTTCCATAAGATTGTCTCATGGGAAGGATTACATGGCTAGGGTTGTCAAAGTCGAGTAAAGATACCGAGGCTAGGTTGTCAATGGGGTTAGCAACCGTATATTTTTATTTTTTGGAGTTACTATCAGCAAGATGCTGCTGCCCATCCACTGTTTCATTCCCCTCCGTCAACTCTTATGACATCCACGGCACGATATGGGTTAGTGGATATTTTTACATCGCCACTACACGGCAAAATCTTTATTTATACTATGGAGTTTATATATTATTCTTTAAAGATGTTAAAAAATTAATTGGTTAAGATCTTAGTTAATTAGTTTTTAACATCATTTATATTAACGATTTCTGAAAGGTAACGCTTGATTCTATTAATAATATGTTTATATAAAATTGTAAAATTAGTCTTGTATTGTTGAAAGCTATAAAATTTCGTCAATCTTTCTTTTCTTAAAAAACCAAAATGTCTTAATAAAAATAACTACGATTCACAGGTTTTTATCCGAACAGAAATCGTTCGGCACTGTTGCTGGTGTGTGTTGCAAGTTTTATCACCAATTTATGTATATATGCAGGGAATATCGCATATATGAATTCGTGACAAAACTTGGGTAGAGTCTAATTTAAAAAGTGCTACACTTGTATTTTTAGTAGATTCTATTAAACATTAAAAAGACAAACTTAGATTTTATGTTACATAATGCGGTAAATAAACCAAATTCTATTAAAAATACAAAGATGGCGCATGCAGTTTCAAACCAGACAATTTCCATCAAAGTCATACCGAATTATCATAACCAATATATATATATATGGAAAGGATAAACAGAGAAAGGGCAATAGGGCTCCTATCTTGCCGTATCAGATCAATTAATTAATTATTTACTGCCTTGTACGCTCTAATGGCTTCGGTCTACACTAACTTTTCATTGAACAATACTGCAAGCTTTTATGCCGTATTTACGCTGCAAGTTTCTTAGAAATGGTAATAATTAAACATGTGGTGGATTTTTTTATTAAATAAGATTGACAAACGACCACACAGTCCACCTGATTATAAGTGGATTAATATAGGTGGAGATAAGTGGATGTGGCCAATAGACATCTACATCTGTTCTCGGTTTTAATGGAATACCTCGTTTCCAGTAAAAAGGCTCCCAGTTATTTAAAATCACCATACGAAGCACAGCAACGTAATTCTGCTATTTTAAGCGGGAATGCTGTGAAAGAGTGGTCCTTCTCCGAATTAGCCGACCCATTAGTGCTACAACAGCAGCGTGGCTCTACCACGTAAAAGAAAACATATCGTTATTACAACATCTCTTCGTTTAAACTAAGAGAGAACAGAGACTACGGAGTGAATCGCTTTTAGGTTTTTATTTATAAAACAACGGTGAATAATGAGCACATAGTCCACCTGATGGTAAGTGGATGCCCAAGACATCTACATTTATCCTCGATTATGAGTCAAAATGCAGATGCGTTGTCGTCCCTGAGGACTAAGATGGATTCTTTCGTTTCCAGTAATAAGGTTCTACGATTCTCTACACTCACCATATGAAATACAGTAGCATTGAGCTGCTATTTTACGCTAGTATTCTGTGAGAGCGTGATCCTTCCCTGGTCAAGCCGCCCCATCGTGCTACAACCATAATATAACTGCAGCGTGATTCTACCTCGTGTAAAAAGTTTAAGCCGACCGAAGGCTTCATACGACTTCAAAAAAAAAAAGAAGAGATTTACAATACAATTAGATATATGTTTTATGATATTGCTCAACATTACGATACGATACTATATTACGCGATATCTTCGTCAATTTTGGACCGATTTCAGTGATTCTTTCTATTAAATATTTTGTACTTCAGGGATGATCCCTTATAAACTTGAAGAAAACAATTCACCTCTAAATGCAGCAAAATAGGGAATGATTTTGTAATGAAACTACTTAGAAGATTGAATAAAACTACTTTTACGGATTTTATCGCGTTTAATTGGGTTATTTTATATTCCCGACGTATTTCAGTTGCTTTCCAGCAACCGTGGTCACGGGGGACTAAGGTGATTGACGTCCTGATGTCAAAGTTAACCCGAAGTACCTTCAGCTTTTTAATTATTAATTTTGGTTCGATCTACGCAGAATGAACTAACTGTGTCTTGAAGTCTTGCAGTGGTATGCTTGGGTTTAGTTTTAATTTTATGAATTACAGGATTCCAAGCAGGTGGTAGTACCCAGCCTCCCTCTCTATTGAAATTTGGATGTTTTTTAATTTCAATAGCCTCACCTATCATCCTTGGTAGGAATCGATGTTCTTTCGCGAGAACTTTGAACGGAACGTTGGTGCTTCTCGTCAGCTATATGTTCTTTTACGCGGGTTTTTGTCGATCGTTTTGTTTGCCCTATATACGAGAGACCACACTCACAATCAAGCTTGTATACTCCTGCATCTTGTAGAGGGATATTGCATTTGACGGATGGTAAGAACTGACTAATCTTCTTCGGCGTCTTGAAGAATGTTCTAATAGAAGCTCATTTCAAGATGTAGCCAATCTTGTCTGTGACACCTCTGACATATTGTAGTACAGCAGGCACACGCTCGACTGTGGCCGGCTTCACTCGGTCACTGTGACGTAGGCGCGGAACCCGAAGCTTGTTGTCGTGCAGAACCTGCTTGACGTGCTGAAGCTCGGCGGAAAAGGTGTTTGCTGTCACAGATCCCTCGTACTCTCTGTAACAAAGATTTGCCCACGGTTGCTAACTGTGAAGGGTGATGGTGGGATTCACCGTTTAAATATCGGTTTGTATGGGTCTTTTTTCTATACACAGTGTGACCTATGGTGTTATTAGGATTTCGAATGACTAACACATCAAGGAAATCTAAAGAATAATTTTTTTATCTCTAACTCTATAGTAAATTGAATTTTAGGGTTTATGGAATTAAGATGTTCTAAAAATGCAGTTACTTTGTCTGATGGTAAAACTGTAAAAGTGTCCTCTACGTACCGCTTGTAGAAACTTGGAGTTACTGGTGCAGTAATCAGGGCTTTCTCCTCAAAGTTTTCCATGAAAATATCGGCGACAATGGGAGATACCGGTGAGCCCATCGCAACACCATCTACTTGCTTGTAAAACTGTTCCTTCCACAAGAGATAGCCAGATATGTAAGGCAATGTCTGAGTAATACTGCATATTCTGCTGGCATGTTGTTTTCCTCTAGTTTCCTAGTTACAATTGAGATGCAGTCTTCAACAGGTAGGCATGTAAATAGAGACTGAACATCAAAACTGACCATAGTTTCATTGTCAGTAAGACATAGGTCTTTTATCTCGCTGACAAAATGGTATGAATCCTTAGTATGTGCTCTTGTGTGTCCTCTGAGTGGTGATAAAACTTTTGCTAGGTGTTGAGCTAATCTGTAAGTTGGCGAATCGATCTGACTCACTATTGGACGTAATGGAGCGTTCGGTTTGTGTATTTTTGGTAACCAGAGTGAAGCTGGCCACAGTCGAGCGTGTGCCTGCTGTACTACCATATGTCAGAGGTGTCACGGGCAAGATTGGCTACATCTTGAAGCGAGCTTCTATTAGAACATTCTTCAAGCCGCCGAAGAAGATTAGTCAGTTCTTGCCATCCGTCAAGTGCAATATCCCTCTACAAGATGCAGGAGTATACAAGCTTGATTGTGAGTGTGGTCTCTCATATATAGGGCAAACAAAACGATCGACAAAAACCCACGTAAAAGAACATATAGCTGACGTGAAGCACCAACGTTCCGGGAAGTCTGCAGTTTGTGATCATATCCTAGACGGCCCCCGCCATTACATTAGATTTGATAAACCACAAGTTCTCGCGAAAGAACATCGATTCCTACCAAGGATGATACGTGAGGCTATTGAAATTAAAAAACATCCAAATTTCAATAGAGAGGGAGGCTGGGTACTACCACCTGCTTGGGATCCTGTAATTCATAAAATTAAAACCAAACCCAAGCATACCACTGCAAGACTTCAAGACACAGTTAGTTCATTCTGCGTAGATCGGACCAAAATTAATAATTAAACAGCTGAAGGTACTCCGGGTTAACTTTGACATCGGGACGTCAATCACCTCAGTCCCCCGTGACCAAGGTTGCTGAAAAGTAACCGAAATGTCGGGAATATAAAATAACCCAATTAAACGCGATAAAATCCGTAAAAGTAGTTTTATTCAATGTGTAGTGTTCGCGTAAATATAAGAAATCATTACTTAGAAGATATTCAGATTGTTAAATTCTTCAGTCCACTCAAAACTGTAAAAAAAATTATTATATATTTTATTATTTCTCATTCTAAAGTATTATGTGATTATCTTACTACAGTAGTATTAGTATTTATGTCTTAGCTATGACTCCAGAATGTAAAAGTATTTTATTCTTTTACTAAAAGAAGACTTACCCTTGAAGTCGGCGTTTACTTTTATTAAAATTTGTTTTTTTTTGTGTGTTTAATGAATGTAAGTGAACGGTAGTAAGACGAAAGTGATATTTTTGAAAGAGTAGAAAGTAAAACGATATGTGAAATAAGAATAGAAGGGGAGTTGGTCGAGCAAGTAGACGAGTTTGTGTACTTGGCATGTGTATTTAGCAGGGATGGTAGATTTGATAAGGATATATAACGACGAGTGAACGCAGGAAATAGAGTGAATGGAGCTCTACATTCTATTGTGGGAAGTCAGAATGTGTCCAAAAAGGCACGTATAGCAATTCACAATGCTGTGTTAGGCCCTACTCTAATGTATGGTAGTAAAAGTTGTTTGTGGCAGAAGAAGCACGAGAGTAGAATAAATGCTTTAGAAATGCGGTCAGAGTATGTTAGGGCTGAATCTGAATGACACAGTGAGAAATTGTGTGATAAGAGAAAAGTGTGGTGTGTAAGATGATGTTGTGACCAAGATTCAGATAGGAATGTTTTGGTGGTTTGATCATGTAGAAAGAATGAATGAGGAAAGAGTGACAAAGCAAATTTATGTTGCAGAAGCGAACGGCAGAGTCGGTAAGGGACGAACTAGGCGAAAGTTTATCGCCCAAATTGGCGAATATTGAAAATGGGCCATATTAAGAGTACTTTTAACCGACTAGCGTGTACGTGCTCAAGACACCGTAGCATTTCTTTCTACACACAGCATACAGCAGACAGAAGCAACATGAATGAAGTTTCATATTACACACCTATCATAAATACATCTTTTATGACACACATTTATTTAAGTGGGATTAATATCTTCCGCTTTACGTTGTGTTATGAGAATTCATTGACATAAACGCTTTAGCTGTTGATCATTTGGTCAATCATGTCGCCCCTACGACTTGCTATATTAAATTTAATACGTTTTGTTAACGCAGCAACATCGACGTCTACAATACTATACTATACATATGTTTAAACTAGACACAGCACAAGTTAATTATACCAGTTACTATACTTTCAAAGAGTCAGTAATTTTTTCGTGGGGAAATGTGTACGCTTTTACAACAAAACCCCAGAAAATATGCAGGCCCTACATATTATTAAACATAAATTGTTTGATGGGACCCCTTTTTTTTTTTTTGTTTGCGGATGGAAAATCATCAAATGACGCCTTTCGCTCTGGGTGGAGCGGAAGGGAGTGTCAGACTTTTACTGACTAAAAACCATCCGTGTTCCTTCAGTGCCCTTACGTTCCGGAGCCGCGGTATCTCTTTCGAACAGCCCGCAGCCCCGGCAGGCGTCGGCCCTTGCGGGCCCCTTCACGATGCTGACAGCTCTTTGAGGCGCGCGTGGAACAAAACGCACCGTCGACACGGCCTGTCGTCGTTAGACGGACGGACGGCGAGCTACCCATTGCTCGCCATCCACAGGCCCGCGCCTACGGTGGCCGGGGGCCACGACGTAGCCCCCGACGCCCGGGGCGTCTCCGGCGGCGGCCGGGAAGGAAAGCTGCTGCTCTCTCCTTCTCCCGCTCCCCCACCTCCTTCGCTAGCATCACTGCTTCGCAGAAGGTGGTGACGGCATCCCATTCCGTCTCGCTCCGGACCATGGCTTCGACCAGGGCCGGACGCGAGAGGTCGCCGCCGCCTATCGCCGCTACGAGGACACGGCGGTGCTCCGCCCAAGCAGGGCACACCTCCACGGTGTGCTCCACCGTGTCCTCCGGTCGATCCTCGCAGTGGGAGCACCCGGGCGTTTCCTCCCGCCCGATTCGGTGCAGGAACCTCCCGAACACACCGTGTCCGGTGAGGACCTGCGTCAGGCGGAAGGTGAGGACGCCGTGGCGTCTCTTAAGCCACTCCTCAAAGAGGGGTCTTATCGCCGCTATAGTGGCGTGCCCATTGATGGGACCCCTGCGATGGGAATTAATTGCTACCTTGCTATTTTTAAATGTTTCCATAATTAATTGTACTACATACTGTGGTGTAAATCATTGTTTAAAAAAAGATATGCTGAGTTTCTAACTGGTTCTTCCCAGTAAAAAGGTTTTTTCTAATCGTTCATTCGGCACGGAATGGAAAATCATCTATGTTTTTACCATAAACCAATAAATATTTTTGTAATCTACTTCGAATAGAAATTCATCATCATCATCATCATCATTACAGCCTTTCATAAGTCCACTGCTGAACATAAACGGTCCTGAGCTACCTGCATCCATCGACTCCCTGCATGTCTTACCAGGTCGTCACTCCATCTCGTGGAGGGTCGCCCTACACTTCGCCTACCGCTACGAGGCTGCCACTCAAGAACCTTTCTTCCCCATCGGTTGTCGGTTTTTCGAGCTATATGGCCGGCCCACTGCCACTTCAGCTTACTAATCCGTTGGGCTATGTCGGTTACTTTGGTTCTACTGCGGATATCCTCATTCCTAAGTTTATCACGCAGAGAAACTCCGAGCATAGCCCTCTCCATAGCTCGCTGAGCGACTTTGAGCTTCCTCATACGGTCAGCAGTGAAGGACCACGTCTCAGTTCCGTAAGGCATCACTGGCAACACGCACTGGTTGTACAATTTCGTTTTAAGGTTTTGAGGTATGTCTGACTAGAAGATGTGTCGTAGCTTCCCGAACGCTGCCCAGCCGAGTTGAATCTGTCGATTAACCTCTCGGTCGAAGTTGGACTTACCTAGTCGGACTATTTGTCCCAGGTAAACATACTCGTCAACAACTTCGAGCTTAATACTCCCAAGAACTACCGGAATAGGTGTGACATGGACATTAAACATAATCTTTGTTTTGTCCATGTTCATCTTAAGACCTATCCGTTGGGAGATACTATTGAGGTCATTGAGCATAGTGCTTAGGTCCTCCAGCGATTCTGCCATAAGGACTTTATCGTCGGAAAATCGAAGGTGAGTGATGTACTCGCCATTGATGTTGATACCGTATCCTTTCCAGTCCAGAAGCTTGAAAACGTCTTCCAATGCAGCGGTGAAGAGTTTCGGGGATATAACATCACCCTGTCTTACACCTCTCTGCAATTGGATGGGTTTCGTACTCTGGTTCTGTACTCGGATAGCCATCGTAGCTCTACTGTACAAGCACTTCAGCACTTCCATATACCGACAGTCAACTTGGCACCGCTGAAGGGACTGCAGCACCGCCCAAATTTCGACGGAATCAAAGGCTTTCTCATAGTCCACATACGCCAGGCATAGTGGCAAATTGTACTCCTCGGACTTTTGTACAACTTGCCGAAGGGTATGTATGTGGTCTATGGTGCTAAAGCCTTTTCGGAAACTGGCTTGTTCGGGAGGCCGGAAGTCGTCAAGTCTGCGTGCGAGACGATTCGTAATGACTCTCGTAAACAGCACGTAGACGTGGCTCAGAAGGAAAATCGGTCTGTAGTTCTTCAAGAGAGCATAAGAGAGCCACCTTTCTTGAAGAACAAGACCACCGCACTTCTGCTCCACGCCTCCGGTGTAATGCCACCATGGAGGACGGAATTAAAGAGCCTCTGATGGACTTCCAGTACCGGTTTTCCCACCCGCTTTCAGAAGCTCCGCTGTAATTCCATCCTTGCCTGGGGCCTTGCCGTTTTTAAGATGCTGGAGAGCCATTCTAATCTCGCTCAGACTGACGTCCGGGATATCTTCTGAATAGTGTCGGATAAGACTCGCTCTTGGATCGTTACTCACACGTGCGTGTGGCTCCAACGATGACGTGTACAGCTGTCCATAGAACCTCTCAATCTCTCTCAAAATCTCAGGTGCCCCGGAAATGATGCTGCCACACTCGGTCTTCAGCTTTGACAGTTGGCTCTTTCTGGTAGACAGATCTCTGGCAAAGACATTGGAGCCTTGGTTTCGCTCGATCGCTTCTTCAATTCAAGCTGTATTGAAGTTGCGTAAGTACCACCGCATAACAACCCCACCGCCGCATGTATTTGGAGATCTGTCTATTCAGTTGCCTGTGTGCTGTCAAATCTGTTGAAGAATGTGGCTTCATCTCCCGTCTAACAGCCATGAGATTAAGAGTGTGATCGGAGAGTTTTGTGTTCTTCTGCGGCGGGTCTTGCAGAACTTAGCTCCGACAGCATGGACAGTTTCTACGAGCTTGTCATTCATATCGTCCACTTCATCGCAGTCTTCTAGGCACTGAAAACGGTTATTAGAATAGAAATTATTCTTTTTTAATTCTATTCTACTCTATAAAACCTTATTTACAAACACAATTACATAAACACTCTCGTCTGTCACCCAAAGAGGTAAACTGAAACAACTGATAGCCATTTGGCACGATCCTGACACACCTCTCTTGCCTTTTTCACGTCCATATACCCACACATACATGCTCGCTGGTATAGGGTACACTTAATTTTGTCTAAGCTCAGAAGAGCTAGAACCCAGAGCTGTAAAGCCAGTTATTAAAACAAATTGTCTATCCTCAATATATCGCCAACTTGGTCCATAAACTTTCGTCTAAGGCGGTCCTTGCTGAATATGCCATTCATTCTGCAAAATAAATTTACTTTGTTACTCTTTCCTCGAATTAATGTTAAATTAAATGGGACGGTAGATCTTACCCTACCACCGTCATTGTGTGACTGTCATAATAGGTGACTATAAAATTTCCAGATAAATCTTGTGGCCTCTATATGGTGTTTTTTTAGAGAATAATGGAGACACGCGAGCAAACAGTCCACCTGATAATAAGTGAATGTTGTGGCACATAGACATCTACATTCGAAACAAATATTGAAAATAACAGTGTTTAGCCGGCAGTGTGTATAACACGAACCATTTTGATTCGTTATAACGTGTAATAGCGGTGTAAATATATCCACTACCCCATATCGTTACAATATTTTTAAAAAAAACTTACATAACTGTTTTATGGTAATAGGCGTGAAACGTGTTCCTCAAAAACATAAGCCACTTCTAGGTTATTTAGAATATTGAAATTTAGCATCAAAGTAGATTACTGGGCGACAAAGGAACATAATTGAAAATTGAAAATTTTGTAAAACCGACTTCAATATAAATTATTAAGGATAATAGGACCTTGATCAAATTTATATGGGACCACATGAGAAGGGCCAGAATCATCGAAATTGGTTCACCCAGAAAAAAGTTATGAGATAGCTCACAAAAAAAAATACAGTCGGATTGAGAACCTCATCCTTTTTTTGAAGTCATTTGAAAATGTTATAATTCTTCTATACACTATGTCTTAGCCGACTCCAAAGTGTGAAATTATTTTATTTAATATAAAATAAAAGTAAATTTTTCAGTAGACTTTTTTTAAATGACTGATTTAATCATTGGGCTTCTTGTACAATATATTTTACTCTTGTGATGCCGTAAATGTCTCATAGACATGTAACAATTTACTAAGACTACATATTGAAGCACTGCAGCGCCATATCATCTTCATAACTCATATTGTTTACATAGACGATCTATGTGGAATCCGAAACACAATACTGAGTGTCTCAATAAAATAGTAGGGGTTAATGTACGATAGCGTCAATTTGCACTCCAATCTATACCGAGCTGGATACTTCTAGCTTAGGTGGCTGACAGTTTAATCATAAAATTTGCTTTAAACGTGTTTACTGTCGGTGTTGGTTACGTGACTGTTGCTGGCGCTCTTCTAAGTTTTTAACATGACGAATCTATTATGCAGTGTCACGCTTGGCAAGCGGACTGGCAACCACAGTTTTTATTTTATTTTGAGTAGTTATCAGGGGGATGCTGCTGCACATCTCCTGTGTCCATTGCTCTGTATATCCGAATACGACACCCACAAACCCTGTGATTACCGTTAAGTGCGTTATGAGAATCAGTATTCAAACGTATAAAAATAACTTAACTTCAGAAAACTCGACTACAAAATAAATCTGTGGATTTCATTAAACTGTCCTGGCGATGATCTCGGGAAGGTTAGACAGTAATATTATCCGGCATTGCTGCGACAGACATGTCGCAGAATAGTTGCCTCTGAGAAAGATTTGATTGATCTCGTCTCCTGACTAATAAAAGTGTGTTTCAATTCTGTTATTTATGTATTTATTTTATTTTATTTTATTAAATTATTTTATATACTGACATTACTGCTTATTGAAACTGACTGGATTTATTATTTTAAAATTGTTATTTTGTTGACATTGATTTATGTATTGTATTGCTAAAATTGTGTAGATTGATTTTAAATTAATTTAATGCAGTACAGTTGCCTCAGAGAAAGTTTAAATTATTGATCTCGTCTCCTGACTGATAAATGTGTGTAATTCTGTTATTTATTTATTAATTTTTATTTCT
The DNA here is from genome assembly GCA_033319125.1 of Parnassius glacialis. Classification (NCBI taxonomy): domain Eukaryota; kingdom Metazoa; phylum Arthropoda; class Insecta; order Lepidoptera; family Papilionidae; genus Parnassius; species Parnassius glacialis. The sequence continues at coordinate 45,912,997 of JAVANC010000027.1, read as the reverse complement.
TTATATTATTTTATATACTGACATTACTGCCTATTTACATTGACTGGATTTATTATTTTAAAATTGTTATTTTGTTGACATTGATTTATTTATTGCTAACATTTTGGAGACTGATTTTAAATACATTGATTTTACTGGATATGGGTGTAATTTGCCTGAATAAAGGTTATTATTATTACAGCAGGCAATAAATGTTTATACCGCCTTAATGTGGAATTCATAGTGTATTAAAGATCCGTCCCGGCTTCGCACAGATTATTTCTGGATCTCGTCAACAATGCCACCTAGTAGAGCCGTGTTGCAGGTATATTATAGTTGTAGCATGAATGGGTTAGCTCGACCAGGGTAGGACCACGATCTAACATAATACCAGCGTGAAATATCATCCTAACACAGCTGTGTTCCGTATGGTGAATGTAGAGAACCGGAGAGCCCGTTTACTATTGAGAAGGCATTCCATCATAGTTATCAGGGGTGATAAAGAATCTGGAATTTGATCCTTAATCGAGAATAGATGTAGATTTCTATGGGACTAAAGGTAAGGTGACAAACGAGCACACAGTCCACCTGATGGTAAGTGGTTACTATAGCCCATAGACATCTACATCTATCCCCGATTACCAATCAAAATGCAGATGCGTTATCACCCGTGAGCACTAAGATGGAATGCCTCGTTTCCAGTAAAAACGGTCTCCGGTTCTCTACACTCATCATACGAGACACAGCAATGTTAAGCTGCTATTTCACGCTGGTATTCTTTGAGAGCGTGGTCCTTCACCGGTCGAGCCGACCCATTCGTGCAACAACTATACCAGATATATAGCTGCAGCATAGCTCTACCACGTATAAAAAATGAATTGATGCAGGTGTATCAAGATTGTGTCTTGTCGTTTTCCTTTTTCTACCGACTTCCAATAAGGAGACGGTACTCAATTCGACTGTATGTTTTTTTTATTTTTATTTTATGTGTATTACCTCATAACTTTGTACTGGGTAAACCGATCTCGATGATTCTTTTTTTATATGAAAGCTGATAGTTCTCGTGTGGTCCCATATGAATCACGATCAGACCAATGGTTATTGAGTTATTCTTAAATAACTTATATTGAAGTCGCTTATATTGAAGTCGGCTATAAATTTTTTAATTTTAAATTATCCTATATTGTATATAATACATATATGGAGGACTTATGAAGGACTGTTATATCGATAATATGGTAAAAATAAATTATAATTGCAGTTGGGTACAGGTTTAGGTGTTTCGACTTCTGTTTTACTACGTTGTTCCGGTCTAAAGGGCATTGCAAACCAGTATAATACAGTATACTTGTAGCTTAATTCGTTTACGGTTGCTTCCTTTGTGTCTATGAACTGCAACAGTCACTTACAACAAGCTTCCTCTCATTCCTGAAGGCAAAGTACAATTGTTATACCTCGAATATTTTCTAGTTTGCTTCGTGATTATATTGGGAATCAGAGAAAACCAGACTGGTCAACTTTTTTAGTAAGTCAATGAAAATAACTTCAATATAAATTATTACATAATACTTATTGGAAGTCATTTTTTTATTTACCACTGGTTCGGAAAATGTCTCTATCCTAAGACAACTCTATCCAAACAGCAGGATTATATTTATTTCTACCGACTTCAAAAATGAGACGGTACTCAATGAGGCTGTAGGTTTGTTTTGTGTTACCTCATAACTTTTTACTGGGTAAACCGATTTCGATGATTCTTTTTTATTTGAAAGCTGGTGCTTTACATGTAGTCCCATATAAGTTTGATTATGGTCTGACCATTAGTTTTTGAGTTATTCTTAACAATTTATATTGAAGTCGGTTGTACAAAATTTTAAATTTTAATTTACAGACATAAATTTACACTATTATTTTACAATTTTATATGAGTTTTAATAGAACCAGCATGGTAGCGATCACCTCATTCCCAGGGGTAATTTTTATTCATGTCATTTATTCCTCAATATTTTAATAATTCTTTTTGTTAAGCATTTCTGTAAAAAAAAATGTTCATTAACTTTAGGATTCTGTGGTTCTTCTGGGATTTTGTTGTTAAAGTGTAACATTGTCCCTAATACTAAAGTTACTAATGCTGTGGAGTCCAGTTAGAAGCTTAAGATTTTTCCTAGTATTTAAAGTATGAACATCTTTATTCTTATATTATAATCTATTAATATTTTTATGAACACGCATTACATTTCCATAAATATATTGCGATCCTAACTTTAATATGTTATATAATATTTATTAAAATTTTCTCTGAGGAACTCTTTATAGTTTAAGTTATAAATTGCCCGTACGGCCCTCTTCTGCAAAACAAATTTGGTTTCAAAGTCAGTCACGTTAGCCAATAGCAAAATTCCAAAACACATTCCACTATAAAACTTAAATAAACCAATTGAGCAGTTTCAACATTGGTGAGACTTCTGATTTGTTGTTGTAAGCATTTGCTGGAGAACTAAGTCTGCTTGCTAATTTGCATCAATAGCAATTCCAAGAAAAACAGTGATATCCACTATACTCAACTCGTCCCCATTTAAGAACATTTTAGTATTCAAATGTTTAACATTAGGTATTGTAAATTTAATACATAATAGTAATTTTGTTGTCGTTTAAATGTAACTTTGTACTAATTTCGATAAAGCATTATTTATATCGTCATAATTAATCAACTGTCGTTTGAGTTTAATCAAGTGTAGTCTTCACAAGACTGGATCACTCGCAGTGTTTCCAGTTGAAGGCTGAAGATTTCTGCTCTATTTATAATATGCAAACAGACTACACTTCGAATGTATGTGGACACGAGTGATAGCACGACTGCCTTGCTGCATATTTAACTTATTTTTAAAAACGTGTTTAAGCGTAGACAACTATGTTTTTTCTCCTTTGCAACGACTGGGTAGCGCAGTGGTTAAACGTTTAACTGCAAATCTACGAGGCAAGTTTTAATATCGTTTATGAATATTTTTTATTCAACATACATAAATTGCACAAGGGCAAACATCCACAGGCGAAATAATTATTTGTAGGCCATAGAAATACTTGATCCGTGCGAGGTTCGAATCCGCGGCCCTTATTGCCACAACCCAGTGCTAAGCCAGTGCGCCACGGAGCCTACAAATAATTGTTCCTGGTCTGAATGTTTGTCCTTGTGCAATGTATGTATATTTAACGCCCCACTATAAAGGAGAAAATCGTAGTATGGAGGTAATAAGAAGTTCCAGAGCGAATTTCCGTCAAAAAAATTCAGGTTAATTACATGAGACCCTTTTTACTAGAATAGAGGTATTATTTTAGTCCTCACGGCAGACAACGCATCTGCATTTTAATTCACAAACGAAGATAGATGTAGACCTCTACGGGTCACTGCAACCACTTACCATCAGATGGACTGTGTGCTCGTTTGTCACCCTTATACTATAAAAAATGTTACGGTTCTACCAAGATAGACTTCTAAATAATAAGGTATCGTACAACCTAGAAAAAAATTGAATTCTACAGCTATCAATAAATTACACGTGATTCAATTTGCAATAGTTGTGACAATATAAAGATTTAATACTTTAATAAGTTTTTTTTATAGAATAAGGGTGACAACGATCACACAGTACACCTAATGGTAAGTAATTGCTGTGGCCGTAAGTGAATGGGCCGTAGACATCTAAATTTAACTTTGATTAAAAGTCAAAATGCAAATGCGTTGTCACCCCTGAGGACTAAGATGGAAAGCCTCGTTTCCAGTAAAAAGGCTACCCAGTTTTCTACATTCACCATAAGAAATCTAGCAGCATTAAACTGATATTTTACGCTGATGTTCTTCCGAGATCTGGTCAGGTCTTGCTGAGGTCAAAATTAAAATTCACTATGAATCATCCACCAAACTTAAGATAAGCCAAACTTAGGATTGATAAAAAGATGTCCTGCTGCGTTTCTTGCTGGTTCTTACCAGTGTTTTCCAAACCAGTGGTAAATTAAAGTGACTTCCAATAAGTATTATTTATAATCTATAATATCGTCATACCAATTCGACGAATTTTAATATTTTATTATATACAATATTAAAACTATAATAAAGAAAAACTATAACTAGTAACTTAGTTATCATACAGTCCTACTCCCCGCGGTATCGTGCCAAGACGCGTTGCGTTTCCCCGCTGAATGGCTATACTTAGCCTTTGAGCGAGGAAAGAACCAGCCCTCTTATCACCAGCAGCAACGAACTACACCGCACGTGGACCCCACGGACCGATAGTCTCTACAGCAAATGGCATAAATATGTAGTCATCTCTCAGAGACTCATATTTGCGACACTTACTCAATTCAGCTGCCTCTCATGCCACCATACTTTTATCTATATCGAATTAAAAAATCTATTTCTATTGCCACCACGGCTCTAAGCGTAAGTCACATGCAGCATTGAGGAGGTTAAATAAATAGTATTTATTTTATACGCACCCTTCGCTTTCATATTTTCAAAGGATATTTTTGAATGGCCTTTATTGTTCTCAACTGAGCTTTCAGTGCCTTCGTTATGTGTAACACGTGGTAATGTAATAACTGCTACGGTGCTACGCCGTAGACTCGCGTAGCGCTACATTTCCTCCAAGTGTTTTTATTTTCTCACGTCTGGCTTGCGTCTGCATCGACTCGCAGTAATTCAATGTACGAAGTGATAAAATACGAGATTGTAAACAAAACGTGCTTGCAAAATTCTAAACTTTTTCCGAAAACGCGGAGGTTTTTTCCCGTACTATTTCCACTCTTTAGAGTGGAAAAAGTACGGGTAAAGTATAATTCAATATCAACGCTGATATTGAATTATACTTTATTGAGCCAACTTATATAAAGAGGAACTCTCATTAACTGTTAATGTGACACGGGTGGGCGTAATGAATTTAGACTTTCCCTCTGAAAAATATAAAAAAGTTAAATGTGCATTGAATTAAAAGATTAGACTTATAATTAAAAGTAAAAACAGAAATCATTTTATTCTATTCAGTTCTTTGAGACTTCAATAGCATAAAATGATTTTTGCATAAATGCTTCAGAAGTCAGTGCTAAGGCATAGTATATAAAAGTATTAAAGCCCAGACTTCATAAGCTGTAATGCGGAATTTTTTTTTCCTTTCAGTACTTTGAATTCGGTTTTGGACCCTTTTAAAAGTTAGCTAAAGTTAAAGTTTCACTGCTGGACCTCCTCTTATTTTCGAGAGCGTTTTAGTGCAAGGAAAAGTCCGCCCCGTTGCCCCAATGCGTATTGACGAACTTCACATGCCTTCGAAATGTTTTTTTTCTTATTTTTCAGATATGCGGGTTTCCTCACGATGTTTCCCTTCACCGCCGAGCACTTGGTAAATCAGGACTTGCTCACACTTGACAGAAAATTGCAATTAACAATTTCATTGGTGTCGTCGGGGATTGAACCCGGGTTGCTCGCGGACTGTGACATTCACATGAAGCGCTCAGCCCCTGAGCAACCACGGACGCTTTTAAGTCGATTAAGAAATATCAAAAGTCAAATTTCGTCTAAAGAGTTACATTTAAATGTTCATCCCGTATTTCTTCGCGTTATTCATCTTTTTTTTATAGAATTAGGATGACAAACGAGCACACAGTCCACCTGATGGTAAGTGGTTGCTGTGGCCCATAGACATCTACATTTAACCTCAATTACGAATCAAAATGCAGGTGCGTTGTCACCCGTAAGGACTAAGGTGGAATGCCTCGTTTCCAGTAAAAAAGGGTATCCGGTTCTCTACACTCACCATACGAAGCACAGCAGAGTTATGCTGCTATTTTATGCTGGTATTCTGTGAGAGCCTGGCCCTTCCCCGGTCGAGCCGACCCTTTCGTGCTACAATAGACCAGTAATATAGCTGCAGCATGGCTTTACCACGTAAAAACCTTTTACACCTCCACTACATGATTAACCGTACACAAGAGACTACGCCACATGTGGTTAACGGAAACGGGAAACGGCAGGCAGTGGCTTTCTGATTGTTATCAGAAAAAAAATACTGTGGCTGGTTACCCACCTGCCAGGCGTGGCATCTATGACAAATCCCTCCAATCTATAGGGAAGCCTATGTTCAACTTTAATTGGCTTTAAAATGATGATGTATATTTTTCTCTTTTTTATTTTGTATTTTAGTGTGTGCAATGAAAAATCTTCCATTTATCTATTTATCTATGATGCCGATGGGAATTGAGCTCAATTTGCTTACATACTATAAAAAACGCTAATTCTTTATCTCTTAAGCTTCCACAGCTTGCAGATTAGTTTAATACCAATTAATTTTAAAGAAGTTACGTGGTAGAACCACTCTGTAGCTATGTTTTAGTTGAAGCACGAATGGGTCGGCTCGACCAGTGCAGGACTACGCTCTCATAAAATACCAGCGTTGAATGCTTGCTGTCGTGTTTCTTATGATGAGTATAGAGAACCGGAGACCCTTTTTACTGGAAACGAGACATTCCATCTCAGTCCTCAGGGGTGACAACGCATCTGCATTTTGTTTCTTAGTTGTGGATATTTATAGATTAGACATCTATATATATATATATATATATATATATATATATATATATATATATATATATATTTATAGATTTCTATGGGCCACTGCATCCACTTACTATCAGGTGAACTGTGTGCTCTTTTGTCACCCTTATTCTAAATAAAATAATTGTCTGCGATTTCGCTTGCATAAATTAAGGAATAAATTCGTTCATAACAGATGAGAACCCTATTTCTTATATCTTCCTATTTTATTTTACCCTATTTTTAGATATATTCGTATTGTATTCTTGTTTATGTACACAGGTAAATTTCGCGACAAGCTTTCATATCATATAAATTGTGTAATGTAATAAATTAATAGGTTTGATTTAATTTAAATAACTTATTTTTAGAGGATTTTAAAAAAAGCTCGTTTTTAAAAAAAATTACTATTAATTTAGTTGACATCACCACACAAGGTTCTAACTAAAACATTAATAAATACCTGTCGACAAAATAACGACAGTGTTCTAACTACCTTTGTCAAAAATAGAAACTCAATAACTAATATGATGATTTCATGGGTGAGATTTCCTGAGTCTAAACAAGCGACAGTCCATACTGGTTCACATAATGATTTCTTATATTTACGAAAATACTACACACATTGAATAAAACTAATTTTACGGGTTTTATCGTGTTTATTTAAACTTTTCTTTATTTCTGACGTTTCGGGAACATCAGTGCGTCGGAGTGGTCAGACACCTCAGTCCTACCTGTGAACACGGGTGCTATAAAGCGACCGATACGTCTGGAATTAAAAAGTGGTAAAATTAAACATTTTGTACAATCAAGTAGATTGTAAATAATAAAATATAAATATATAAATAAAATGAGAACATCATTAATGTAGTCGAAGTCAACACACTATTAAGGATAATTCAAAAGTACTGGTCAGATCTTGATCAAATCTATGTGCGACTACAAGAAAAGCACCAGCTTTCAAATAAAAAAAGAATCATCAAAATCGGTTCACCTTGAAAATAGTTTTGAGGTAAAACACATTAAAAAAATACAGTCGAATTGTACCACCACCTTTTTTGAAGTCGCTTAAAAATTTCAAATTAAGCACGACGAAATCCGAAAAATTTGTTTTATCCAAGCAACAGTGTTTATTATTAATTTGTACCACGATGACCAGGATGATTCACTAGGCTATTGGTTCCTATAAATAATTGCTATACTCTTTACTATTTTTACAAGTGGAAGCGTAATAGGATCCACCTCTATATTTCGTCCAGTGGGTGTGGTGAATAACTATTATGGGAATCCCCGGAAAGTTCTCATGGCCTTTGTCAGATGGACACCAGATGTAATACACTGACCGGATAAGCAGTAGCATCAAGGATGCGAGACGTCTGGTACATGTACACCTGCTGCATGTTAGCTGATTAAGGAAAATACTACTAAATACGAGAGGCCCATATCCACCAGTGGACGTTACCAGGTGTTGAAGGATACAAAAGATTTTGAAACAGGGTAAAATTACTTTGTAGTACTAAATGGTACAATAATCTTCGAGATAATCTTAAGAAGAGATATCAAATAGTTAAACGAGCGTGATTATACAATGAACACCTAACCCATACGGCATAACTAAGGCTACCAAGTATACGAATTTTCCAGAACTCTCAGGAATATATTATTTTCTATCTATGCTATCACTGCATGCACTTCGCAATACAAAAAGTAAATTAAAAAATTATACGGAAAAAATTCTACTGAAAAATAATATTTGGTGGATTTATTCTATAGAATAATATTAATTGTTGATTTCTACGTGAAAGAGCCACGTTGCGGCTATATTATGATTGTAGCACGAATGGGTCGGCCGTGGAATGACCATCCTATCACAGAATATTAGGGATGGTGTGTTTCGTGTGGTAAGTTTAAAGACCTGGAGAACATTTTAACTTAAAACGAAGCACTCCATTATTCACTCTGCGTCAGCGCAAGCACGTGAACAGACGTGGTAACAAAACGATCACTAAATTCGAGGGCGGGACAATGGCCTCCAATACGGTCGAAATGTAATAATTGCAATATTGTGATTTCTGAGTTATTAGCCTTCATTCAAAACAAGCTGATGTTATGGATGAAGAAAGAATTATACGTCTGTGTAGTACTTCGTTGCAAAAGACCTATAAAAACTACCGCCGGTTACGTTTGATCTTGTAGATGCGACAAGGCTGCTAAAAGATTTCATTAGTTTGAAAAATGATATGAAAATTGTAAAAGAAAAGTATGTGACTTTAGAAACGTTGCAAAAAAGAGTTCGGTTTTTAGAAATAAATGAAAATATAAACAAAAGAAGACGCGGGTATTTATTAAATATCAGTTTAAATGTTGACAGTGGTCCAATTGGTTTAACGCATATACACAGCGAGTCAACAACCGCTATAAGCGAGGTCAATCAACTGGCTCGCGCTGATAAGGACTTACCTGACCCATTCTCACGCGATATCTCTCTCTCGCTCGCATCATTACCTATACATCGCTGCGAGGAGAGTTCTCCAGTGATTAGCGACGCGCAAATAGAGGCCCACATCGTGGTTTTGACAAATGTAGCTAACTGTGCTAACACCGCTGCGCCTGTGTTTACGCACTCCGAGCCTACGCCGATTAGCGAAAACGGTGCAAATAAAAATATGCAACAGCAATGAGCTCGGGATGTAAAAGGTTTTCCGATGTGGTGCGCGAGGATGGTCAATGGAAACCAGATCAGCAGAATCAGCGCCAAAGGATGAATGGATTCTTTTACAAAGAAGACGGTTGCAAAATCGTTTACTGACGAAAAAAGGAAAAGCAGGTTTAGAGATGGATTGCGGTTTCAAGGCGGCGGCTGTTAAAATTCCATTTTACATTTATAATGTAGACAAAAATGCCTCTGTCGATGACTTATGTAAATACACTATTAGCAAAACAAGCGTGGAAGTTGCCTTGGATAGAGTGAACATGAGACATAAAAATTCATGCGGAAAGCTCATTTAATTCATTTATATATATGATGTGTGTGTGTGTGTGTGTATGCGTGTGTGTAAGTATGCGTGTGCACACACACACTATATATCCTTGATAATGTGTACTTTGAGTGGATTGTTGTTTCTTTAATTTTTAAATGCACCGATAACCAATATTTATCATAGCTCCGTTGAAAATCAGCACAAATCTTGTGTTTCCTATCTACTTCTAACTGTATACCATAAGAGTGTATTTATAGTAATAAAAGATATGCTTATATTTAAATTCGGCGCAAATCCAGACCACCGAAAAATAAATCTTACAACGGCAAAACGAACACAATGGCATTTTTGTTTAAACAATTTCAAAGCAAAAAAACACATTGACGGCTCCGTGGCGCAGTGGCTTAGCAATGTATTTACTAGGCTTAGCATAAACTGCCCGCACAATACAGAATAAATATCCTAGTGTGAGGTTACAGTTTAATAAAAACAAATAAATATTTTTCATTCCTCGCGTATTTTTGATTCACTGAGTTGGCTACCCTAGTGACAATAAATAAGCACTTAACACACGAGTATTGTGCGACGGTGAGTGCAGAGCAATTTGCCAATATCACTGACAGTTGGTGCCAAGGTTGCCAGACGGACAGGCGGCCATTAATCAACACAGTGTTTACTTCATACTATGTGTATCTATAGACTGAACCATGTTACTCTTAAGTCGTATTTAATGCTATATACGATGGATGGTTGATTCTACGTAATCTTTGTAAATAGAGGTTAGTTAAAGTTACAGCCTATATACGTCCACACGACTGGGCACAGGCCTCCCCTCATTTCTGAGAAGGTTTTAGTGCAAGGAAATGTCCGCCGCGCTGCCCCAATGCGTGTTGGCGAACTTCACATGTCTTCGATTTTTTTTCTTATTTCTCAGACATGCAGGTTTCCTCACGATGTTTTCCTTCACCGCCGAGCACGTGGTAAATCAGCACTTAAAATTGCAGTTAACAATTTCATTGTTGCCGGCGAAGATCGAACCCGGGAAAATAGAGTTTGGTAACGTATAAATTGATACAATTCATTTGATTCGATTCGCTTGCCTCTAGTGGTCGTAATCACAACTGCTGATCATCTGCTGCTGGTCCTGCTTACAAATCTTGGTTCGGGCCAAAACCTGTTATTGGAGTTTCTGTCAAGATATTCTCACTAACAACCTGGAGTCGAGTGTCGGATTACCGTCCCATCGCATTCGCCACCGGGACGTCAACAAGAACGAGATTTTTTCTGACCGAGATCGAGATGACGTGACGGCGATCGTTTGTTAACCGTGACAATCTCGGTGGTTCAGTCAGTTAGTTGTAGCTGTCGTGCGTCAGCGAAGTGTGACGTCACGGCGCGGGCGTGGATGGACAAGTGTAAACGTGTTTTGTATTGTCGTTACATCGGCCCGTCACGATCTCGGGCCGAGCTGTAGCAGTTGCGCCGATGTACGCTTCGGCGGCCGGAATGATGGCGCTCGGGCGACGGGCTTGCCGTGGACAAGCGGCTATAAATATATGTGTGTGTGTCGCTACCTCGGCGCCGTTATCCCGTTCTCGTTTACATCTCGGTGACGGCGTAGGTAGACAATCGTCCTGAGGAATAGGGAGTGCACCTGTGTTTGAGCGTAATACACAGTATAAACATGCGCTCTAGTATACTTGAGCACTATAATCCTATCCAGCGCACATGGCTAGTATCCGTTGAGACAGAACGTCTTGACCGAAATTCAGTCTGGAGGACGTTGTAATTACAATTCAATCAGTTATTGTTTTTTTTTAATCCGCTTAAGTTAAGGAATGTTTCACAGCCTTTATACGTCCTACTGCTGGGCAAAGGCCTCCTTTCATTTCAGTGAAGATTATTTAGCAAGTAGCACTTTGCGCTGCTTCGTAATGGCGTACCTCACCTAATATGAATGAGATAACCTTGAAATATTTTTATTCTTGAGTCCTATCGATTTCCTCACGATGTTTTCCTTCGCCGTCGAGCACGTGGTAAATCAGTACTTAAAATTACAATTAACAATTTCATTTGTGCCGGTGGGACTCAAATCCGGGTTGGTCTTTTTTTATAAAATAATGGTGATAAACGTGCACACAGCCCACCAGATGGTAAGTGGATGCTGTGGCCCACAGACAACTACATCTATCATCGATTTTGAACATAGACTTAGATTCTAAGTCTATGGTTTTGAATCGAAATGCAGATATGTTGTCACCAATGTGGATTAAGATAGAATGCTTCATTTCTAGTAAAAAGGGACACAGCAGCATTAAGCTGCTTTTTACGCTGGTGTTCTGTGAGAGTATGTCATACCCTGGTTGAGCTGACCCATTCGTACAATTGCTACAAAAACAATATAGCGGTAACATGGCTCTACCACGTATAATTTTTGAGGATTGTGCCTCGCGTACTGTAAAATTTACAGCGGTCGTTTAGCCCAATTTCATAAGAGAAATGCCTACGCAAATCTACCTTACATGAGCAAGGGCTTATTATGTCGGACTCGCACCGACTAAAACCCCATGGTGTTTCACCTTTGCCGCATATTGGCAACGCCACTGGAACGCTTTCGCACACATCCGCGGGCCCACTAGTGCCGGCCGTCCCATGGTGGCCCCTTCTCAACAGAGGACAACTCCTCTCTCTTTCCTTTCTCGGGTAAAAACCAAAACACATGTCGCGCCTTTCCCAGCGGCCTCCAACATTACCTGCGTAACGGACCCCCAGAGTTCAACACGCAGAGGCGATGGATACCTGCATTTTAGTTCTCGATCGTTTAGCCCTAAACTATTACAGCTTTTGAAACCGGTACAATAAGATTATTACAGAAACCAACGTAAAATAGCATAACTTACTGTATATCATATAGTGTGACAATTGAACGCGATGTTTACCTGATACTGTAGTCCCCTTACATCTGTCCTCATATTAAGGATCAAAATGCAGATGCGTTGTCACCTCTGAGGACTAAGATAGAATGCTTCATATCCAGTAAGAAGGCTTTCCACTTCTCTACACTCACCATACGTAACACGGCAGCATTAAAACCTGCTATTTTGCGCTGGTATTCTGTAAGATCGTGGTCCTTCTCCGGTCGAGCTACAAACCACAAGTATAAGTATAATATAGCTGCAGCATGACTCTATCACTTAAGGATAAAATAAAACAAGCATTAAATTCAGTGTATACATTTAATAATTTAAAAAACCTTGGACAATTTAACCCTTTCGCTGTCCCGTGCACTACATATAGGGCACTACTATTGTCTTACTATTGTGTCTGGAAACCGGACAGTGAAAGTGTTAAAATATAACAAAAATGTATAACTAACAATAATAATTAATACATTTTCTTAAGTTAAGTTAATACATACGAAAACATAATTATTAAACTTAACCGCATATTTTTCTATGTTGTACTTATAATTAATATTTTAAATAATTTTATTTTTAAATTTAACTGTTATACCATTTTTAATATTTCTAAGTAAATAAATCGACTGAGAAGTGATTGGGCCATTGTTTATGGCACAGTTTGAATTAGCTGAGGTAGCATCTTCATCATCATCATTAGGTACAATCCTTCACAAATCTACTGCAGAACATATACCTCACCTATAGGTTGCCACAAAGCATAGTCCCTAGCCACCTGTACCATCGCTTCCCTGCATGTCTCACCAGGTCGTTACTTCTAGTGGGGGCCGGCTAACACGTTGCTTACCGGTACGGGGCTACCTGGAACCTTTCTACCTCATCGGTTTTTTTCAAGCTATATTATCGGTTCATTGCCGCTTTGGCTTCCTTTGAGATAGCATATAAATTTGCAATTCCCAAAAAAGGTTAGCTAATTATAGTGTTTGGTTATGTCTCCATAAATTTACGCATTCCATAAAAAGACTAAGGCTGTGCCCCCGAGAATACCATAAAAGATTTACAATGACCACAGGTTATGATAATATTATATGTAAATGATAGATTAACTATAAATTTCTTTAAAGTTAGAACACTTGAAAAATAATGATTTAAAATATAAACATTGATATTATGATAAAATTATTTGAGTACATGTGGTTTAGATGCTTACACAATATGAATTCTCAACGGAACGCGTGTTAAGGAATATTATTATGTCCTACTGAAAATTAGGTACGTACGTAATATTACGTCAAATGGTAATGTAATGTACTTGGTTCAACGGTGAACTGAAAATTATGTTTGAATTTAAACTTAATAAATAAAAACCTACTGCAAAAAATATTTCGTAGACGTAGCGCGTAGCGCAGCGGACATTTCCTTCCCCTTTCTCAGAAGTGAGGGGACACTGCAGTGCACAGGCCTCCTGCCTGCCCTACAGTGGGACTTATATATGCTGTAACTTTATTTTACTTTACTTTTACTGCAAAGAACTTAAAGAAATAATAAAAAATTTAAAATTTTGTACAACCAACTTCAATATAAATTATTAAGAATAACTCAAAAACTATTGGTCAATCCTTGATCAAATATATATGGGGCCACATGAGAAGCACCAGCATTCAAATAAAAAAAGAATCATCTAAATCGATGCACCCAAAAAAAAGTTATAAGATAAAACAATTTCAAAAAAATCGAATTGAGTACCGTCTCCTTTTTAAAGTCGGTAGATAAGATAATTTTAATTCTAATTTTAGTAATTAGTAAATCATAGTAAAATGATAAAATTAAAGTCCTAACTACAAAAGTTAATAAACTATGAGGACATTATTTAATACTTTTTATTATTTATTTCTCTCTAAAGTGAAAGAATGAGGAACACAACAATCTCAAGGTTACAACTAAAATGAAACTTCTTTAAAACTTCATTCGCAATTTTTTCACCCTTTGGAGTGGATTTTTTTTAAATTTATATGGGACTACTCTTAAAGTATAACATGTGCCACATTTAATAATATCTACTCATACTCATTCAATAAAAAATAATCATAACAACCAGTTCACAATTGGAAAAGATAACGCGTAACATATACATACAATATGTAACAAAAACTGACACGCGCGTCGATAAAGCAGGATCTTTGACAATACTCTTACTTGCTCTTTCTCCCCGGCCAATGCGGAGGTAATAAAATCACATACAATTTGCAAATAAAAATTTATTGTTAAGTAAAGTTATTGTTTCCATAAGTCTGGGTACTGATTCTGAAGACGCACTTAACGGGAACCACAGGGTTTTCGTTACATATTGTATACAAAGAAACTGTCGAATTAATAACTACGAGAATAATTTTATTAGGTTCTGGAATTCCTTTTCTACCTATTAGTCCAGTCTGGGTACCGGTCTTACCTATTTCTGCCACTAACGAGGATGCACTACTGTCTTCCGATCTAAAGGGTTTAGAAAGACAGTATAGTACAGGTGTGAGGCATTCCATCTGCGAACTACTCAGGTTTGACAACACATCTGTAGCTTTCTTTGTTTGAAGTCGGTTACAGGTGTTCATGGCCTGCAATAGCCATTTACTATTAAAAAACCTCTCACATTCGGATTCTCCAGAAAGCTGTTTAAAATCCCCTTTTATATTATAATATCTCAATCCACAGTAACTCGGCTAATTTTATACGAATCCCCAACCACATTTTCAGAGGCATATCTATGAAAGAAATTACTTTTGAAATCTAGTCCAGTCTCCCCAGTTGTACCGTTCATAGCGGTGACCACGTCGTTAGTCTTCTTCCCGGCTTTAGGACCCAATGTTAGGTTATACCTGGTTATCTCTAAACCTAAATGCCTAGAACTGTACGTTCTGCCCAATGATTTAGTTCTCTTAACTGCGAATTTGTCCTTAGGCATTTTGATGTCGTATATTGGATTGATGATGCCGGTGCAATTATTTAATGGGTAGTTTAAATTTTGGTCCAAAGTTAAACGCGTTTTGGCATGTTCTAAATAATTTAAGTGGTGTTCAAGTTCTTGCAGGCGCTTTGACGGCACGTAATCGGGATAGAGTTTTGTTATCTGGAACATAATAATATAATAATAATAATGTAAACCACAGCGAGGGCTCTTGGACTGAAGTTGTGGTGAGTCAGTGTGCGAATCTTACGCCCATGGACCCCGTCATTATAACGCCGGACGATGTAGCTGAGGCGGTCCGAAGGGCCCCGAACTGGAAAAGTCCGGGGCTCGACGGGCTGCATCACTACTGGCTGAAGGGGTTCGTGGTGTGTCACGCTGTGCTCGCCCGACTATTTCAGGAGGCTCTCGACCAAAAGTCGCTTCCGAGCCTCTTCACTACTGGGATCACTCATTCGGTTCCTAAAGACCGGGATACCACAGACCCGAGCAAATACCGCCCCATCACGTGTCTACCCACGATATATAAGACACTAACATCCATTTTGAGCGCGAGAATTACTCGTTACCTGAACTCAAATCAGGTGATGTCGCGCGCTCAAAATGGATGCCGGGGCGGTGGTCGTGGAACCAAGGAACCACTCCTTATTGACGCGGTCATTGGCAAGGTGGTTAAACGCAACCGTCGGAACCTCTCCGCCGCCTGGATAGACTACAAAAAGGCATTCGACTCGGTGCCTCATACATGGCTGAAGAGGGTCCTTGAGCTGTACAAGGTTGACTGTACAGTTAGAGACTTCCTCGGGCAGTGTATGGGGCAGTGGAGTACGATCCTTTGTCATCTAGGCGAGCGGATGACGGCTGCGGAGGACCACATAAGGATAAGAAGGGGTATCTTCCAGGGCGATTGTCTGAGTCCAATCTGGTTCTGCCTCTCTCTGAACCCTCTCAGTACCTTACTGGAGGGTTCCGGGAGGGGATTTCAGCTTCGGAAAGGAGGTACAAAAGTGACCCACCTTTTCTATATGGATGATCTCAAATTATTCGCCTCCAGTCGCTCCCATCTTATGGAATTGCTGAACATCACTTGTGATTTTAGCAATTCCATTAGAATGGAGCTGGGGACGGATAAATGTGCGGTCCTCCATGTCGAAAGGGGTAGGATTGCTAACTCTGAGGGCATAGACTTATCTATGCCCATCAACATAAAGACCCTATCCGAGGCTGAAACATACCGACACCTGGGTATGTCACAGAACATAGGTATCGATGAGGCTGACATGAAACAGTCAGTTAGCGATGTGTTTTATGCACGCTTGACAAAAGTGCTCAACAGTCTTTTATCGGGTGTGAATAAGACACACGCATATAACGGTTGGGTCATACCTGTCCTCATATATACCTTCGGCATACTCAGGTGGTCTCAGACCGAACTAAACGCTCTAGATAGAAAAGTCCGCACTGTTATGACGTCTCACAGGATGCATCACCCGAGATCGTCAGTAATGAGGCTGTACTTGCCGCGGAAACATGGTGGGCGCGGCTTTTTGAGCGCTCTCACTATGCATAATCGTGAAGTGTGCAGCCTCCGTAATTACTTTCTGGTGAGATCGGGTGATCCATTCTATAGGGACGTCATTTCGTGTGATAAAGGGCTCACTCCTCTATCCTTAGCCAACGAGCAATGGCAAGACCCGGCAGTACAGTGCATTTCCGACCGGGAGACCGTATGGAAGGAGAAGGAGCTCCACGGGAGGTTCTACAAGGCTCTACATGAGCCTTCCGTAGACACAGTCGCCTCCCTCCACTGGCTACGTTTCGGTGACCTCTTTGGGGAAACCGAGGGTTTTGTCTGTGCGATACAGGATCAGGTTATTAAGACCAACAATTATCGGAGATACATCCTAAAGGATGGCGGCGTCGACATCTGTCGAGCTTGTCGTCATCCCGGTGAGTCACTTAGGCATGTCATCTCCGGTTGTTCGGCGCTTTCTAACTCTGAGTATCTGCACAGACACAATCTAGTAGCCAGGATTCTACACCAGGAGCTCCCTCTGAAATACGGCCTCGTGGATCGGAAACTGCCGTATTATAAGTACTTGCCGGAAGCCGTGCTCGAAAATGACTGTGCCAGGCTCTACTGGGACCGGGCCATCATCACAGACAGGACTATTCTTGCGAATAAGCCTGATATTGTGCTGATGGACCGGGCACAGTCAAGGATATTTTTGGTAGACATTACCATTCCTTATGACGAGAACCTCGTGAAAGCCGAAACAGATAAGCCGACTAAATATCTGGACCTGGCTCACGAGGTGACCGACATGTGGGGTGGTCTGCCGACTGAAATTATTCCTGTGGTCGTTTCTGCGAACGGGCTAATCCCAGTCAGCCTCTCGGGTCATCTGAGGCGACTGGGACTCCGTGACGGACCGCTCCAGGCTCAAATGCAGAAGGCGGTGCTCCTCGATACCGCCCGCATCGTCTTCCCTTTCCCTTTCCCTTTCCCCCTAACCCTCGGCCGTCTGGTCTCCCCTGCCGAGGGCTTCCATCTGGTTGGGTTTTTATATATTTATGTATTTTTTATGTATTTATTTTATTTTATTGATATTTATGTATGTTTACAATTTTCATTTACAATCATATATTTATAGTGCCCAACCAGATGAGAAAACTTTAAAGATAACCCAAAATAATAATATAATGTCCCCCAGACTGAATTTTGGTCACTGCGGCCAGTCTGAACCAAGACTAGCCACCTGCGTGGGACTGATTATAATGCCCGAGTGTATGCGCAAGCACAGGTTTATTTTTATAGTATAGGGTGACAAACGAGCACACAGCCCACCTGATAGTAAGTAGATGCTGTGATCCACAGACATCTATCACATTTATCCTCAATTAAGAATCCAAATGCAGATACGTTGTCACCCCTGTGAACTAATATGTAATGCCTCGTTTCCAGTAAAAAGGGTCTCCGGTTCTCTACACTCACCATACGAAACACAGAAGAGTGAAAGTCACTATTTTACGCTGGTATTCTGTGAGAGCGTGGTCCTACCCCGGTCGAGCTGACCCATTCGTGCTACAACCACAATATAGCTGCAGCGTGGCTCTACCACGTGCGCTCTTTATTCCCTCTAAAAACAACTAAATCAAACGATGCCACAGACATTGTTTGTTTGGGGGACGAGGCTGCTCGAGTCCGTAGGATATACTTGAAATCTGACTCCCTACATGTGTCCCCCGGGTAGTGCTAAACGAGCAGTACCAATTCCGGTGATAGGTTTCGGCCGCTGGCTTTCCGATTATCCACCCACCAATGCAAAGTCTTGTCGCCAATTGCCGTTGTCTTGTTCCGGCATGATGCTTGGTGAAGCCAGATAGAGAATGGGTCTGAACAGTAGGGTTGTGTATGTAAACCGGGTACGAAGCGTCAGTTGTTGCTGTATCGGGTACTTGCTCGTGGAGGGTACGCCCGCCAACTAGCGAAAAATCCCTGGGTGGCCCCATTGTGCCGGTTAGCGACCGGGCGAGAGGACTCGATTGCGATTTCTGGGGGGGGGGGGGAGGGCGTCCCCGCAGTCTCCAGATCAAGTTCCCATGGGCACAGTAACTCTGAGAATATCGTTTGTTTGCTAATGTTGCTAATGTAACGCCTCGTTCAACTGCCATTCTCCATCCTTATTCACACTCAACACTTAATATCTACCTTAAAAAGAAAACTAGTCTTAACCAACGGTTGCAAGCCCTCTCACTAAAAGTGCACTTCACTAATATTCGATGATTTCACTCTAACCTCAGAAGCCGCACCTACTTTTCTTGAAGGAGACGCAAATCGGAAAATCGGATGTCTAATATAGTACACCACACACGTATAGGGCGAGGTACTCGAGAACAGTGGGGAAGCACTTGCTGTTTCCCTTGATGTCTCGAAGGCCTTTGACAGAGTTTGGCACACTAGCCTTTGGGATAAGCTTCCAGCTTACGGCTTATAAACTGGTCTGATTGAATGGGTTAAGGACTCGTCGTCGCCGTCGATGGCTGCTCATCCGATCATATGGCGACTAACGCCGGTGTTCCCCAGGGGCCCGTACTCTCCGCAACTCTCTTCCTGCTACATATTAATGATCTGTTGTGGAGATATTGTTCGGGCTAATTCCAGCCGCCCAATTTCACCATCGCACATCGTGACAAAACTCGCGAAACCATCCATACCATCTGGATGACTGGCGGTCCACCACTGTGCGATTTAGAAGAAGTTTTCTCCCTCGCACAACTTCCTTGTGGAATCGATTACCACCAGCGATTTTTCCAGGCCGATACGACTTAGGGACCTTCAAGAAAAGAGCCTACTCTACTATTTATACAGTTTTGGTTTAGTAAATAAAAGCCTTTACTAGAAAAGCATAAGAGACCGTCTGTGTAGATATCAAACTCATACTTCAGTGGCAGAAAATATACTGACCTGTTTACTTTTGCTCGCATGCCTAGGCAAGGGTGGAGGCTGGGGCGCCTCATCTCCAGACACATAGTCGAGGGGCCGGGATTTGTACTTCTGGGGCGCTTCCTTCTCTATCACAGAAGCTTCCGGTAGTTTCCAAGAACTGCATTTAAGAAAATATCAAAGCTAATTAATATTTATTATTTACTAACTGTTCCCTACGATTTCGTCCGCATGGTTTTACGTCTTAGTATTACGGCTGGATTTCATGGATCTTGATTTTTTGCGCGGTACCCTAATTGTTTTTCTAAAATAAAAGTAACTTAGGTTACTCCTTATACCATCAGCTATCTGCCAATGAAAGTCCCGTCAAAGTCGATCTAGCCATTTTGGAGTTTATCCGGATCAAACAGACAGACAAAAATGTTTATAATTGTTTTGTGTTATAAGTACCGTATATACTTTCATATGCATTTAGCTAAAAAGATGTTATTTTGACATTACAAACAGACACTTCAATTTTATTTATGTGTACAGATCTCTTATAAATTCGTGGTAAATCCACGCTGCAGCTGTATTATGATCCTTATAGTAAGAGCACGGACGAGTGGTCTCAACCGGGGAAGAATTTCGCCACCACCATAGTATTTCTACTATAGTGGTATTATAAACCATCAAAATATCGTTTTAGCACAAATGTGAACAACTCCATATATAATTATACGCGTTAGAGTCACGCTGCAGCTTTATTATACTTACAACATGAATAGATCGTTTTTTTCATATTTTTATAGAATAAGGATGACAACGATCACACAGTACTCCTGATGGTAATTGCTGCGGCCGTAAGTGTATGCTGTGGCCCATAGACATCTACATCTATCCTCGATTAAGTATCAAATTTTTTTTATAAGATAGGGTGACAAATAAGCACACAGTCCACCTGATGGTAAGTGGATGCTGTGGCCCATAGACATCTACATCTATCCTCGATTAAGTATCAAATTTTTTTTATAAGATAGGGTGACAAATAAGCACACAGTCCACCTGATGGTAAGTGGATGCTGTGGCCCATAGACATCTACATCTATCCTCGATTAAGTATCAAAATGTTTTTATAAGATAGGGTGACAAATAAGCACACAGTCCACCTGATGGTGAGTGGATGCTGTGGCCCATAGACATCACAATCTATCCTCGATCAAGTATCAAAATGCACATTTTTTTATAGGACAGGGTGACAAATGAGCACACAGTCCACCTGAAGGTAAGTGTATGCTGTGGCCCATAGACATCTATATCTATCCTCGATTAAGTATCAAATTTTTTTTATAAGATAGGGTGACAAATAAGCACACAGTCCACCTGATGGTAAGTGGATGCTGTGGCCCATAGACATCTACATCTATCCTCGATTAAGTATCAAATTTTTTTTATAACATAGGGTGACAAATAAGCACACAGTCCACCTGAAGGTGAGTGGATGCTGTGGCCCATAGACATCACAATCTATCCTCGATTTAGTATCAAAATGTTTTTATAAGATAGGGTGACAAATAAGCACACAGTCCACCTGATGGTGAGTGGATGCTGTGGCCCATAGACATCACAATCTATCCTCGATCAAGTATCAAAATGCACATTTTTTTATAGGACAGGGTGACAAATGAGCACACAGTCCACCTGATGGTAAGTGGTTGCTGTGGCCCATAGACATCTACATCTATCGTCGTTTACGAATCAAAATGCAGATGCGTTTTCACCCGTGAGGACTAAAATGGAAGATCTTATTTCCAGTAAAAAGGGGCTCCGATTGTCTATACTCACCATACGAAACACAGCAGTGTTATGATGCTATTTTACGCTGGTATTTTGTGAGAGCGTGGTCCTTCCCCGGCCGAGCCGACCCATTCGTGCTACAACTATACTACTAATATAGCTGCAACATGGCTCTATCACGTATAAACATGCGTTGGAATGCTTCATTTTCAGTAAAAAGGTTCTCCGGTGCTCTACACTCACCATACGAAAGCACACATTAAGCCGACCCATTTATACAACCATATTATGGTGTATTATATCACGTATAAAATGTGTTTTCATGTAAGCATTTTCTGTCTCCAACATGGAGATCCTTAAAATAAATGTAATAAATACAAATCCCTCGACACTTCTGCTTGTTAGAACAAAAAATACAATAATAAATTATCGTGAACACGTGTTTTTGCTCTCGGGTGCCCTGTTTGTGCGGGAGCCGGAATAAACAGTGTTACCTGTCCGAGCGATGTGTCAGTCAGTCTACCTCATTTATTATTTATGATATCGCTGTAATCTTGGTTCGCGTCGACCCTTTTGTAAATTATTAGTAGGGGGCAACACAGAAATATTTATAAATGTTGACATTATTAGTAATTATTGTTTATATAATGATTTTTTTTTATATTTACACGAATACTACACGTGGAATAAAATTAATTTTACGGATTATTTCGCGTTTAATTTAAAAAAAATGCTTTATTAATAATATCAGGAAACAGTTTCTTCGTAATATCTACAGAGTATAAAACAAAGTCGCTTTCTGCCGTCTGTACGCTTAGATCTTTTGAACTACGCAACAGATTCAGCAATAGACAATGATTTAAGAAAAAAGTTTATATGTATAATACGAGAATGTATATGCATATTATATAAGGTACGTGATGGTAATATGGTCACCTTAAACTTTGACGCCCTATAAAACCAAAACTAGGTGGAGGACAGAGACAAAAACACAAAATCGTATACTATAACTAATGTATTATTATTATTATAAATAAGATATTATTTTAAAAAAAAATGCAAACAAGATTTGGCAATAATTACGAACACTTCGAAAAGTCAACTGAAAAATAAACTAACTACACTACACAATACTAAAATCGACTATAATATTTACTACAATGTCAATTGTCAAAATAACGTCGATAGTGCAGCGCCCTTTTGACACTTTATATTTGATGGACTGACGAAGAGCTATCTATGCAAACAAGGCTGTAGTTTTTGATTTATAAGAAAGTGACCATATTAACCGGATGACAATATTACCCTCACGTACTATATTATATAACTCTTCCGTCCTGTATGTATGTGATTGAACTCCTAAACGGCTGGACCAATTTTCGAGATCCAGAAATCAACCGTGCGAAGCCTGGGCGGATCACTTGTATAATTTAAATCGTGATTTTACTCCGTAATTTTATTAATCGTAACACCACGCTGCAGCTATAATATGGTTGTACGATTGGTTCGACTCGACCGGGGAAGAACCATGCCCTCACAGAATACCAGCGTAAAATAGCAGCTTAATGCTACTGTGTTTCATATGGTCGGTATAAAGAACTGGAGACCCTTTTTACTGGAAACGGAGTATTCCATGTTAGTCCTCAGGGATGGCAACGTATCTGCAATATGTTTCTTAATTAGATGTAGATGTCTATGGGCCACAGCATTCAATTAACATCAGGTGGACTGATGTAGTAGACGTGCTGCAAAATTACACCTACATCATAACATACAAAACATAAACCCTGTCACCTGTCACCCAGAGGTGTAGGCAAAGACTATGGACTTCAATTTGGCACGATCCTGACACACCTTTCACTTCCTCCACATCCATATACCTACGCATACACGATCATCGGTTAAAGGTTACATCTATATCCTATTAAAAAAATTAGATGTAATTTTGCAGCACGTCTGCTTCGTACAGCTGGGCACAGGTCTCTCATTTCTTAAGATTTATAGAGCATTTAGACAGCTGCGATCAAAGCAAAAGATTTGTAAAATATAATTGTAGGTTGCGAATCATTTTATCTTAGTTCTGTTGATTGTAGTAGTATACAAGTCGGTACCTATACCATCTAGAATACGTTAGTACCTACTTTGTGATAATTCATGGGGCAAGCGAGCATTATACCACTGAACTGGCAGATGGCGGGTGAGAGGGGGGGGGGGGGATGTCCACTACCACCTAATAACATCTAAAAATTAAAACCAGTCCGCCTGCCAAGCGTGGCAACTATGGCAAATTTTTCTATAAAACTCATATTAAAATCCTCAGGTAATACATATTATATTCTTTTAGTTGAAAACAATAAAAAAGAAATTTTGACAAGACAAAATAAATGTTGAAGAACTGTTTCGGAACTTACTTGGTAGCCCTCTCGCTACTTCTAGAACGAGCTGCTCGTGCAAGTCTGTGGAGAGCGAACAGTGCACCTTCACTGGACTCCCCGAGAAACGAGCACAGTTCTTGTAGTATCTAAAACCAATGCAATAGCTTTATAGCACCTTTTTAACCGACTTTCAAAAAGAAGAAGGTTCGCAATTCATATTACGACTCGTTCGATATTACGGCTCCGTGGTGCAGTGGCTGGAAAGAGTTGCCGCGCTGGGGGCCGCGGGTTCGAATTCCGCACGGAAAAAGCATTTGTATGGCCTACAAATAATTGTTCCGGGTCTGCATCTTTGTCCTTGTGCAATTTGTGTTTGTAAACTACCTCTACGATACAGAAGAAAATCCTAGTGGGGGGGGGGGGGGGGTAACGTTTTAAAAAAAAAAAGAAAAAAACGATATTATAAATGTTGCCTTAAATTGTATGGGTGTTTAGTGAGTGTGCCGTATTCGATAAAAATCAACTTCGTACGCTCCAACGAATTCATTCCTGCCGAAAACATAACATAGAACATAAGAAGTGATTTCTTTAAAACATGCCTCTGCAAAGCGTTCTCCTCATCTTCGTAACACTCGTCGACGTCGATCTTCAACATACAGCGATATCCTGACTTCATCGAAGAATAATACTCTATCCCTCTTCTTGAGTCCATGATACGAGTACACAATTTCAAGCGAAGCAAAGTCTGAAAACTCGGAGCTCACAGAGTCGCTTAGGGGCGCGGGTTGGGTGACGACTGCGAATATTGGTAGCAAGAAGCCTCCTCCTAACCGTACATATACTAATTTACATGTTTCTTACTTCTTCGTGGTTGTTCTTAAGACCCACATACGAATATTTGCGATTTCTTAACGCTTGTGTCACCAGAGAACGATCATCCCGTGGTTCGGTACATGGCTTATTTCCAGAATCAGGCCTTTTCTTGACCGAACCGGTCTCTTGATAGCGCTCCCAGGTCATTTGGGCTGTTGAACGACTCACATTTAACCTCTGAGCCACGGCATTGGCTGCAACCCCTGTAGTTGTTATCACTTTATTTACAATTTTCATGACCGATTAACAGAAATTACAGGACATTAAAATATCAAGCAGGACTAAAAGTTATTTAAAATCGATATAAACTTTAGGACTTCACGCCACAAAATGTAGTAAAGAGCTGTTTTCCTTAAAAACCAGCTTCGGGCAAAAATTTGAATTTGGATCGTACTTTTCAAACACCACAGCACTTTTATAACCGGCCGGTAATATGCTTAAATTATAAAACCTTTTTCGTATTACATTTTTTAAGTAAAAAAGAAAAATGTAACCGACCGTTTTATTTTGCGAATGAGTGTGTATAAAACAAAAATATACTATACAAAATATAAAATGAACGCTTTTTTGCCTTTAGTTTGTAACGGTGTGTGGCAGTTGTCAGGTGACAGGTGGTAGCAGGGGAAGTTACCGTGAAGCGCGCGCGCTGCAGCAGCGCCGGCACCAGGTCGGCCAGCGCCAGGTGCAGCGCGCCGCCGCGCGCCGCCAGCAGCACCAGCGGCGCCGCGCGCCCCGCCACCCACTCGTCGCACCACGACCACGCCACATCTTCCGCGTCAGACGTACCCGACTCTTCCACTACGATCAATTATTCATACTAACTGAAGTAACAAACCAACTTACAGTCCAGTTCAATGGTAAGGGGCTACTGCTGTCCATGGACACCTGCAGCCAGCTTCAAACGAAGAAGGCTACAGTTGCATTGCTCTTTCACTACGAATAGTCATTATTATTATAACAAACTTAAGAGTTTTAATTATATTGCTCAGAACCCTAATTCTTTTTCTCAAATATAAGTAGCCTAAGTTACTCCTTAGAACATCAGCTATCTGCCAGTGAAAGTCCCGTCGAAATCGGTCCAACCGTTTCAAACAAACAGACAGACAGACAGACCGACAGACAGAGACAAAAATTAAAAAATTGTGTTTTTCTTAGAAGTACAAGCAAAAAGATATTATTTTAACATTACAAACAGACACTTCAATTTTATTTATTTGTATAGATAAATAAAGTTGAAGTGTCTATTTGTAATGTCAAAATAACAACTTTAAAGTACATGCATATAAAAGTATAATATATATAACAAATAGACAATTTTTAAAATGTTTCTCTGTCTGTCTGATTGTTCCGGCTAATCTTCAAAACGGTTTAGGCTAATTTCATTTTAGAAAAGGAATTAGACTTCCGCACAAAAAAATAAAAACCCATAAAATCCAATCATAATAAATCCCACGCAGTTGAAATCGCGGGGAACAGCTAGTTTTTTATAAAACTAAAATCACAGTCACAGCGACTCACAGTTCAGTTCAATGGTAAGTGGATAGTTCATGGACATCTGCGGCGAACATTTTTTTATAGAATTAGGGTGACAAACGAGCACACAGTCCACCTGATGGTAAGTGGTTGCTAAGGCCCGTAGACATCTACATCTATTCTCGATTACGAATCAAAATGCAGTTGCGTTGTCACCCGTGAGGACTAAGATGGAATGCCTCTTTTTAAATAAAAAGGGTCTCCGGGTCTCTATACTCACCATACGAAACACAGCAGTGTTAAGCTGCTATTTTACGCTGGTATTCTGTGAGAGCGTGGTCCTTCCCCGGTCGAGCCGACCCATTCGTGCTACAACTATACTACTAATATAGCTGCAGCATGGCTCTACCACGTATAAAAACTTAAACTAGCACTTAAAATTGCAATGAACAATTTCATTGGTGCCGACGGGGATCGCTTAGCCCCTACACTATCACGACTCCTGACGTTCGATAAGTAGAGTTCTGATTTTCTTACATCGAAGAAATAAGGATATTATTTCTAAATTCAATTTCCTGATTAAATGCGTCCAAAAATATTGAACCTTAACATTAGTGCAAAAATATTAGCTCTGCTTGGACCAGCTCGCCTGGACAGCGGGAGGAGTGTGGACAAATCTTTGAAATGGCTGTGTGGAATAATGTAATACGTATATTACTCACCATATAAAGCATCCTTCACACTGTTTATAAAATCTAGTGTTTCCAAAATACTGGGTCTACTCATAGCTTCCTTATTCTTCACAGTAGACCCAGCGGACCTCGGCCGTCGCTTCAACTCCTTAATATTTTCAACTGGTTCTGTATAAACTAGACTCCTCAAAGTATGGTATTTTCTTCTTAAGGTTTTCGTATCCGATTGGTCTGTGATAGTAATTTCTGGGAATCCATAGGACGTGGCTGGTCTATTCCTTCTTGATCTTCTGACAACCCTGGGGATACTGTCGAGAGATGATACGTCTTGGTGGGAGTTGACCGGGATAATGTCTGGCTTAGTATTGTTTCTCCAGAAATTTCCAGATTTGACATTCCTAAGGATTTCTTCTGAGCTCTCATGACGTCCAATGTGTCTACCATTTAGGCTATGGAAAAAAATATTTTTAAGGTTATAGTTTTTTTTTATAGAATAAGGGTGACAGGTGAACACACAGTCCTTCTGATGGTAAGTGGATGCTGTGACCCATAGACAGTGTGGCGGGTGAAAGGAAAAGGGAGATCTCCCGCCGGGCAAGGTGTTCTGCCCGGGGAGCAGCCAACGCTCCGAGTGGTAGTTCAGAGCTATTCTATATATATACATCGTGTCCCAAAATTCAACGATAAGCCAACACCGGACGATAGACCTGCCCCGCACTAATCGGGGAAAAAAAGAAAAATATATATCCCAATTATATTTTAAGTTATATAAAAAAAATGAAATTCTTCAGAAATTGAGACCGTTTATGATATTTTTCACTACCATGACCACAATTTTTTAAATATTTTTTCTTTTTTTTTTATAGGCAAGCTGAATAGTACTGCTATCTACCACAATTCTTAAAAACTCCAGAATAACTCTTGTTTTATCACGAAAATTAATGAAACTTATTTTATTCCCTAAATTTTTTGAAGGCTTACTTTTAACCAAATTTAACTTATCGTGGTGTAAAAAAAAGTATGAACACTAGTATGGCAAGTTTTTTTAAAAATTGACGCAACTAACCAACATTCCAAAATGGTATAATACTCTAGGAAAACAAGTTACAAAAAAATATGGGCCTATTATTTCTTAACAGGGGCCAAATGACGGTCGGTAAAAATATATCGGTCGATAAAAGTATTAGTTCTTGAAAAATGTTTAATATTTCAAAACAAATGGTACAAACAGTTTCACGTGTAATTTATTAAGTTATTAACATTATAGCAAATGTTCGAACTGTTTGCCACCAGCATTAATACATGCACGACATCGCCTTAAAAATGATCGATTTATTTGTCTTGCATATCTTCTGCTATTAATGTAATGAGCAGCCTGAGTGATATTTCGTCGAAGCTCGTCCAATGTCACAATGGGTTTTGAGTAGACCCTGTTTTTAAGACAACCCCAATAGAAGAAGTCCAGGGGGTTCAAATCAGGTGAACGGGGTGGCCATAAGATAGGACCAAGTCGCCCGATCCAACGCCCTGGATACTCTTGATTTAAATATTCTCGCACAGGACGGGCATAATGTGCTGGGCAACCATCATTTTGGAACCACATGTTTTGAAGATCACTTAAGGGCACGTCGTTTAACAATTCTTGCAAGTCATTTTGTAAAAAGTTTAAATAACTATTGCCATCTAAGTTTCCTTGTAACTCAAAGGGCCCAATTACTTTTCCATTTAATATGCCGGTCCATAGGTTAACCTTGAATTGATATTGGGATTTGTCTTGTCTCATCAAGTGTGGATTTTCATTACTCCAACTATGTAGGTTGTGAAGATTTAAATACCCATCTTTCTTGCACGTTGTTTCATCCGACCATAGAATTTTGTCTATGAAGTGGGGATCTTCACTGTGCCTTTGCAGCATTACACGGCAAAATGTGACCCGTAGCGGATAGTCCCGCGGTAATAACGTCTGCACACGCCTGTAGTGATATGGGTGTAGCTTGTGACGTTTTAATATTCGATTTGCAGAACTTTTCGGGATTCCTGTAGCTTCTTCTATGGCGCGTACCGAAGTAGTCGAGTCATTTTCTATCTCATTGAGAACTTCTTCATCACGATCCAATCTAGGTCTTCCAGCGCTTCTTCTATTGGATGGCATACGACCCTCCGAAAACGCTTGATACACATTAATAAACACTCGATAATCAGGATATTTTTGAGCATTTGGGTATCTTTCTCGATACAGTCTGCTAGCAGCGTTAGCATTACATCGGCATTCTCCATAGATTAAATGCATATTAGCGTATTCCTGTGGTGTGTACGGTTGCAGCATGTTAAACGCCAAACAGTCCAAAATGCGCCAGAACTCTAAATCACAAAACACACAATCGTAGTCCAAGATAATGCCAGGTCAGTTCAGTTTGCAGATCACTTCCAGTCCAAATAATGCTAGGTCAGTTAAGTTTGCAGGTCGATTCCAGTCCAAAAAGCCAAGCCAAAAGTCGATAGTATGTACGAGGGCCACGTAAGTTGAATTGGGAACGGTGCGCAGTAAACAAAGGAGCAGAGCGTACTGAACCGACTTGCTGAGAATAATAACAGCTTCTCTGCCTGCCCTGAAGTTGTCTCTTTTTAACGTAAATATCTCTATCTATTTATCTCTCTCTAACATCTAAGGTATTAATGCCCCATTCGAATTCCTAGAAGTTGTAACAGGAACCCATTTTGGGCATGTAGTAAAAGTGATTACTGACAATACCAATTTAAGGAATTTGGCCCCTGTTTAGAAATAATAGGCCCATATTTTTTTATAACTTGTTTTCCTAGAGTATTATACCATTTTGGAATGTTGGTTAGTTGCGTCAATTTTTAAAAAAACTTGCCATACTAGTGTTCATACCTTTTTTTTACACCACGATAAGTTAAATTTGGTTAAAAGTAAAAGTCTTCAAAAAATTTAGGGAATAAAATAAGTTTCATTAATTTTCGTGATAAAACAAGAGTTATTCTGGAGTTTTTAAGAATTGTGGTAGATAGCAGTACTATTCAGGTTAACTATAAAAAAAAAGAAAAAAATGTTTAAAAAATTGTGGTCATGGTAGTGAAAAATATCATAAACGGTCTCAATTCCTGAAGAATTTCATTTTTTTTATATAACTTAAAATATAATTGGGATATACTTTTTTTTTCCCCGATTAGTCCGGGGCAGGTCTATCCTCCGGTGTTTGCTTATCGTTGAATTTTGGGACACGTTGTATATATATATATATATTGCTTTAATTTCAGAACTTTGTTAGCGCGATTTAGGCTTCGATGTGTTTTGCTTGTGGTGCGACGACAGCGCCGCCACAGACTTCTACATCAATCCTCGACTAAGAATCAAAATGCAGACGCGTTGTCATCCCTTAGGACTGAGATGAAATGCATCGTTACCAGTAAAAACTTTTTTTACTGGAAATGAGGCATTCCATCTTAGTCCTCACGGGTGAGAACGCATCTACATTTTGATTTCTAATAGATGATAGATGTAGATGTCTATGGGCAGCAGCAACCACTTACCATCAGGTGGACTGTGTGCTCGTTTGTCACCCTTATCCTATTAAAAAAAAAGACCGAGCTTACAATATCTTACGAGTAAAGTCTTGCAGTAGTATACATGGGTTTGGATTTAATTTAATTTATTATCGGATCGCAAACAGATGGTAGCAACCATCTGTTTGCGATCTTCTCTATTGAAATAAGGATTTTTTTTTTCAATTTTAGTTGCCTGTCGGTTAGTTGCCTGCCTGTGGTAGGAATCGGTGTTCTTTTGCGAGAACCTGATATAATAGTTGGGACGATCCTAAACATATTTGCAGACTGAAGTTACTGAAGCCATTTAAAATATTTATCTTAAATATTTAAGCCCTTACTAAAATATACTAACATAATACAACATAAATACTTAATGACGCAACATGGAAAAGATTTTTTTTGCACTTTACCAGTTTTTAATCATAAAAAGTAGTTTATTAAGAGTAATCTAAAAACTCCTAGGAATAGATTTTCGTGCACGGAATTATTTATGAGGTGTGCGGCCGTCGACATCGACACGATGAATATCATTCTAAATTATTAATGTGTGAATACATTAGATTAGTTGACCTACACATAAAATTTAAAATTGATATTCTTTCAAAGCCCCTATACAACATATTTTTTATAGCATAAGGGACTAACCACACTTATTTAGCTCAATTCAGCTTTTGTCCATATAAAACACAGTCTAGAATGGAGATGCGTACGCATCCGTTCTGCTTTCGTGGCAAACAGGCATAAAATGAAGACAAGTGTGCTTCTATCATACGCACGCTAACGCCAGAGGTTAGCGCTGAACGTGGCAAAACATCGCTGTTCCGCCCCGTTCAGCGCTGTACACGGGCTATCCTCGCCTATAAGTTGCGACTTGCATTGGTTGATACATTTGATTCGAAATTATTTCGCATACAATCATCGAGAGATTGTGTAAACAGAAATTATTTCGTTTTTTGATTTTGTAGCCCTGGCCGCCTGGTAAGAGTATGCTGTTGCCTATAGACATCTACATATATCCTCGATTACGAATCAAAATGCATATGCGTGACACACGTGAGGACTAACATTAAATGCTTCTTTTCCAGGGTCTCCGGTTCTCTAAACTCACCATACGAAACACAATAGCTGTATGCTGTTATTTTTAATAAAGTTACAGTCTATTTATTTTCCAATCGAGGATAATGGCCTCCTATTATTTCTGAGAGGGTTTTAGGGCAAGGAAATGTCCGCCGCGCTGCCCCAATGCTTGTTGGCAGACTTCACATGTCTAAGATGTAGTTTTTTTATAATTTCTCAGATATGTAGGTTTCTCGCGATGGTTTTCTTCGCCGCCAAGCACGTGGTAAATCAGCACTTAAAATTGCAATTAATAATTTAATTGGTGTCGACGGTAATCGAACCCGGATTGCTCGAGTACAGGTATAATATATACAATATATATAATATACACCAAGCTCTTAGCCCCGGATCTACCACGGCTTTCATATTGCTGTTTTAATCCGATCTCGAATCAGAGTTAAATTCTACAATAAACAAACACTCCCTCCCTCACCCGCTCCTTCCCAAGTAAGAAGAGACTTGAGGCAGAAATACAGAGATCAGTTGTCAAGCAAAGGTTCGAACCCAAGATCAACGAATCTACCAACAGACCGAGGATAATATTATACCAACTTACCTTCTGTCACCGACGAGAGCCGAATTGAAGGCCCCAAGCACACATCTCGTGGCCAGCCTGATCTTGGCTTCGGCCTTGTCCCTTCTGCTCAACGTGAGAATGCGAGCTGAGCTGTGTTCCCGACGAGAAGGCAGCTTCACAGCGTACGAGACCGCGAACCCTTCACCAGTGGGGAACACCAGACGAAACTCTAAAAGGTTTTTTAAAGACACTAGGATTTTCCCCTGTATTGTGGATTCAGTTTACATACATAAATTGTACAAGGACCAACATCCAGACGCGGAACAATTACTTGTAGGCCATACAAATACTCGTCCGAAATTCGAATCCACGACTCTCAGTGCCGTAACTCAATGCTAAATCACTCCGCCAAGAAGCCGTCTTTTCTTTGAAATATTATTGATCTTCTCCGACGAAGTCAGGCTCGTAACCAGAATCGTACGTTCTGGATACGAGACGGTGCAGGGACGGTGAGTTCAGAAATGCTAGCAATCACCGAGGTATCGCGAAGAACGGTATAGAGTCTTATGAAATATAAATACACAAATAAAAAAGTTTGTCTCATTATATCTACGCATTCTCATCTTTTAACTAATTGTCAACTATTACCAGTTACCTCTGACCCCGGCTTTTAAACAATAATGTCCTCCAGAAGGAACTTCAGTCACGGTGCCCAGTCTCAAAGGAAACTAGCCACCTGTAGTCTCATATTCCAAATTCACGGTAATCCTATGATCAGGCACAGGACTCGGAAAGATCGTAAAGCCGTTGCTTTTATATGTGGTAGAGCTACGCTGCAGCTATATAATGTTTTTAGCACGTGTGGTTCTGCTCGGCCGGGGAAGGACCATGCTGTCACACAATACCAGCGTAAAATAGCTTTTTGATGCTGCTGCCTTTCGTATGATAAGTGTAGAGAATTGGAGACCCTTTTTACTGGAAACGAGGCATTCCATCTTAGTCTCCAGATGTGACACGCATCTGCATTTTCATTCTTAATCGAGGATAGATGTAGATGTCTATGAACCACAGTATTCACTTGCCATCAGGTGAACAGTGAGTTTTTTTGTCACTCTTATAAAAAAACACGGTGGTGAAACACTAACTTCCTACTTCCGGTATAGAGAACATTATTTGACAGCCCTAGCTTAAATTGGACATCAATATTTCAAACTTAATTAGTAAAGCAGTCTACTTTTGTTGAAATAACCAAACAACACTCACCAATATGGCGGTATCTATCCAAGAAATCGACCATTGCCTTTGCCCAGGTGAACTTCTTCGCAGCATCCAACAGGCCCATGCACGGTTCAATCTCTCCATTATGGACTCCCATACAATATTCACCTAGACCTTCATACTCCATTTCGCATCTACTCGCATCGAAGTCCTCCAAAAACCAAGAATTCTCCATAGAGACGTTGAAAAGACCATCCAGATATGGCTTGAGAACTGGGCTCAGGTACTTCTTGTCCTCTTTGGCTCCCTTATGAAGCCACAGAAGAACGTTCTTCATCAAATTGATCTCGTCTTTTAGATCTTCTTTCCTAAGTTCTGGGTCTCTTCGTACAGCGTCTATTAGGCACGCAGATGACGCGTCATAGTAGTCCTTCAATTTGTTCCACTTTTTTGATCTTAAAAGAAAATCGTATTGTTCTTACTGTTTTAATAACTTTAAATATGACTTTAATTATAGACGACGCGCTTACAAAAACCAGCGTAAAATAGCAGCTTAATACAGCTGTGTTTCGTATGGTTAGTGTAGAGAACCAGAGACCCTTTTTAATGAAAAAGAGTCATTCCATCTTTGTCCTCACAGGTGCCAAAGCCACTACACGGTACATTATAATCAGGGTTCAGCTTTGTTGCATTCCTTGGTGAAGGCCTATGTTCAGCAGTGGACTAGTGAAGGGCTGTAATGATGATGATGATAATGATATTCTGTATTTATTTTGATGTTAAAAGAGACCTATACATTGGTCTTACTGTTTTAATAACTTTAAATATGACTTTTATCATGGAATAATGGTGACAAAAGAGCTCACAGTCCACCTGATGGTAAATGTATCTTCAATCTACATTCATCATCGATTAGATGCGTTGTTATCCCTCAGGACTAAGATGGAATGCCTCGTGTCCAGAAAAAAGGGTTACAGTTCTCTTTACTTACTATGCGAAAAACAGCAGCATTAAGCTGCTATTTTACGCTGTTATTCAGAGAGGGCGTGGTCCATTTCCGATTGAGCCGACCCATTCGTGCCAAAACTATAATATACACGGAGAAAGAATTTACTGGTAATTATACCATCTGGTGGCGGTATAAGAATATCCACTACCCCATATCATCTCGTGATAGAGGGATGGGGTATATAGGGAGATAGGCAGCAACGTCTTCCTAATAATAACTAAATATGAAAATTTGTGGTTGCCAACCCGCTTGCCAAGCATGGCAACTATGGAAAATATCCTTTATTCAGTTCAGCTTTGTAGTAATCTATGGGGTGAGGCTTATGACTAATGATGAACAGTTATGATGAAATGTTGGTGATAATGATGATGTTTTAACACATTTTTATTAGCTTCGCGTGTATCTATATACGTAACGAAATATTTTAATGTCATTTTCACCAACTTGTAAACGGCCGATTGACTTGAAAGTTTACACTTGTATCAAGGACCAATACAATATAATAATTTAATAACTTGATCCTAGTATCCTGATAAGGATCGCCAGGATAAAATAAAATATTTATCAGGATCATCAGCTTATGATCAATGCGTGTTGTTTAAGTTTTTTAAACTCTTATATTATTATTTTAATAGTGACTACCTCGTTGGTCTAGTGATTGTGGTAGTGCGACTACTGATCATAAGGTCCCGGGTTCGAATCCTGAGCCGGGCCAAAAAATCAGTTATTGAGCTTTTCCATCAAGAAACTCTCAGTAGCTGCCCGGAGTCAGGAAGTTGGCGGTGTCTCACCCCCGTGCACGTAAAGCCGTTGGTCTTGCGCCTGATCTCTCTCCGGTCGTGTCGGTTTACCGTCCCATCGGGTTATGAGAGTGAGGGAATAGAGAGTGCACCTGTGCTTGCGCATAGTACTATAATCATGCCCTGCGCCGATCGCTAGTCTCCGTTGAGACTGGCCTTTCGTTAAATTCTCAAGTTAAGGCACCGGCATCCGTTCGATTACCAACCCAGACTGCTGAAGCAGAACAGAAGTCCTTTCATCTAGAACCACATATCGTTGTAAAGATACTCAATTATTGATTACTGGAGCAAAAATATTTACCTGTAAACCGTCAGTTCTCTATCAAACTCCCCGACAGTTTTGGTTTGGAAATTATTCAAGCATGCATCCCGGGCTTGGTCCAGCACTATAGCGAGGATGTGAATGAGATCTTCAATGGGCTCTAACTGTTCAGAGGTGGCTTGGATGAGGTTTGCTCGGAAGGTGCTTTGGTCCTCCTGAAATTAAAATTATTTTCAGCTTTTAAGGCGGGATCGAATCCCGAACGGCTAATGTGTCTCTATGCACAATTGGTGTATACGATACAGGACAAATACTTAGTGTTGGGATAAAGTTTTTCATCATCATCATCATTAACACCGCCAAAAGCCCACTGTAGAACATACCCCCTCCCCCCCCCCCCTTATAGATGGTGTGACAGGGAAGTAATATTTCCCATAATTGCCTCGCTTGGTAGGCGGGTTGGCAAAAATAGTTTTTAATTATATTTTGTTATTTTCGTTGTTATCAGGTAGATGGTCTCCTCTTACATCATCCACGGATACGGACCCCAATGATATGCGGTAGTCGATATTCTTATATCGCAACTAAACGGGAATATCAACCAAAATAACCGGCCAAGTGCGAGTCGGGCTCGCGCATGACGCGTCCCGTGCCATCGTAATACACGTTTCTAGTAGGGTAGCCTCCTTTAATTTTTATTTTTTATTTTTCTTCTTTTTTATTACAGCGGCAACAGATACACACATTCTGTGAAAATTGCAACTGTCTACTTATTACGGATCATGAGATACAGCCCGCTGACAGACAGACGGGCGGACAGCAGCTTAGTTATAGGGTCCCGTTAGTAACCTTTCTGGTACGGAACCCTAAGCAGGAAAAACTTTGGACATGCGATTCTATAAGTGAGGAGACAAGGAACTTACATAAACCAATAATTTCTTATAGTTGATCAGTTCTCTCGCCACTCGGCACAAGTAGCGCAGTTGCCGCCTGCTATAGTTGTGCGATGTGAGCGAACCCTTCGATTCCTTGTTCAACCTCTCCCAGCGGCAGAATAAAGCCGTTTCCAGTGACTCCGAGGGTGTTGGAGGGATTGCTTCGTTACCTAATAAAGGAACACACTGTTTCATGTTATAGGGAATTTGATAAGATATAATATAAAATTAAAAATTTTGTACAACCGACTTCAATATAATATATTAAGTATAACTCAGAAACTACTAGTCAGACCTTGATCAAATTTATATGGTACCACATAAGCTTCTAAATAAAAAAAGAATCATCGAAGTCGATTCCCCTAGAAAAAGTTATGAGGTAGCACACTTAAAAAAACATACAGTCGAACTGAATACCTCCTCCTTCTTGAAGGCGGTAGAAAAATAAAGGAGGAAAGTGTTGTTATGGTATTTATAGCAACATTTATTATATAAAAACTATTTCAATACGTAATGTAACGTAGTTTGTCTCTCAAACATTGCGCGTCACCTAAAAGTGATTTTTAAACTCCTTGACCTCAACTAGCAGAGGGAACTTTTTTATTCAATATAGAGTATAAATAATACTTATTGAAAGTCACTATTTTGTTTAATTACCACTGATATAGGAAAAAAACTCTGTCCTAGGAAGAACCAGTAATAAACCCAGCGGAACATTTCTTTAAATAATAGCTTACAATCATGTATGTTACACAATTAATAACACAAACAAATTAGAAATAGCTTGGTAGCGATCACCTTATGCGTCATGAGTGAGTGCCATTTTAATCTCGCTCAGACTGATGTCCGGGATATCTTAGGAATAGCGTCGGATATGTGTAAGCGTTATTTACAGTTTTATTCAGTGTTATGAACGTTTATCCATCATTGTGTTTATGTTAGCACGATACGACAAAGTTAGGTGGGAATCTTTCATATGAGATTTAAATATGTACAATAAGAGTGACAAACGAGCATACTCTTACAGTTCACCTAATGATAATTGGACGCTGTGCCCCATCTCCATCCATCCTCGATTAAACATCAAAATGCTGATGCGTTGTCACTTCTGAGGCCCAAGATTTAATACCTAGGGGTGGCATGAATGGGTCGGTTTGACCTGGGAAGGACCATGCTCCAACAGAATACCAGTGTAAAATAGCTGCTCAGAGCTGTGTTTCGTATGGTGAGCGAAGAGAACCGGAGACCCTCTTTACTGGATACAGGCATTCCATCTTAGTCATCAGGGGTGACAACGCTTTTGCATTTGAATCCTTGATCAAGTATAGATGTAGATGTCTATGGGGCCACTTATGTATTGCATCCACTTTCCACCAGGTAGATTGTGTGCTCGTTTGTCTCCCTTATCCTATAAAATAAAAGAGTACCTGCGAGTGCGTGCAAGTGGGACAGACAGCTCCTGACGCACGCGGCATCATGCGACCAGTCCGCGCTCCTGGAGCCACGTCGTGCGAGTCCAGCGCGCTCCAGCGGGAACACTAGCCCCGCCCTCCCGCCCCGCTCGCACACACGTACCAACCTGCGGGGACAACCGGGGATACTACCAACTAGTGTTGAATACTCTTAAGGGATTACGAATATTACAGAATTACAGAAATTAAAAGTTATTATAATATTAAGGAATTTATGGATAATAATAACCCCTGGGAATGAAGTATTTATTATAATACTAGCTGCTCCCCGCGACTTCGCCCTCGCGTAATTTATTACGATTGGATTTCATGGGTTTTAAGAACGCGCAGAACCCTAATTCTTTTTCTAAAATAAAAGTAGCCTAAGTTAGTTCTATAACATCAGCTATCTGCCAGTGAAAGTCCGGTCAATATCAGTCCAGCCGTTTCGGAGATTAGCCGGAACAAACAGACAGACAGACAGAAAGATGGACAGACAAAAAATTTAAAAATCGTGTTTTTGTTATAAGTACCGTATATACTTTCATATGCATATAGTAAAAAGCTGTTATTTCGACATTACAAACAGACACTTTAATTTTATTTATTTGTATAGATTAGGGCGATAAACTAACACACGGTCCACCTGATGGTAAGTGGTTGCTGTAGACTGCTGTCGGCTGCCCATAGACATCTACATCCATCCTCAACTAAGAGTCAAAATGCAGAGCATTGTCACCCATGAGGACTAAGATAGAGTGCCTCGTTTCCAGTGAAATGGGTCTCCGGTTTTCTACACTCACCATGCTATTTTACACTGATATTCTGTGAGAGCGTGGTCCATCCCCGGTCGAGTTGATCCATTCGTGCTACAACTATATTACTGATATAGCTGCAGCATGACTCTACTACGTATGAAAGGTCATCGTTTTGTGTTGTTAATTGTTATGTAAATTTAACGATTTTAAACTATTCTTTTTTTTAAACGGTCTCACTGGGTTCTTTCTGGTTCTTCCCAGAACAGAGGTATTTTCCGAACCAGTGGTAAATTAAGCATAAGAGTGATTTTCAATGAGTTTTTTTTTACAATCTATATTGAATAAAAAGTTTCTATTCTATTCTATACGACACGATTGAAAAATGTGTATGTATCTAAGAGTAGCCTCGTTTTATCATCGCTCGTATCGCTCGCATCGTATCATTGCTCCTGTATTATTGTTTAAATAATGGCTTCAAGTGGACTTTGATGCGTAAATATTATAATTTTGTATATTAAATGTCTGCATATGTGAACTATTAGAGAAAACAAGTACTGCACGGTTATGTGAACGTTCCCTCTTACAAATTTTTATCATGAACGGGACATTATGGGAATTTACTCGTTTATCCTACACAGTGTAGCCACATTTTATATTAGTTAAAGTGACAAACGAACTAAAAGTCCACCTGATGATCAATTTAGAGACATTTACTGTGCTTGGGAGGATTTATCTAAAGCTTTTGATTTAGTAAATCACGCTACTCTACTATATAAATTAAAATATTACGGCCTTAATGAACATGCTCTTCATTTACTGTATTTCTATCTCAGTAATAAGATTCAAAATGTTCAGATTTATGGCGTTAACTATGTAATTTCTATAAATTAGCCTCCCACAAGGATCTATTTTGGGCCATTAATGTTTTATATATGTATAAATGATCTGCACTTTTTCGTTTAAAGTCTAGCTAATAGTGTATGAAGATACTTTACTCATATTTAAAGTCAACCGAGTAACTTATACCTTAAGTGAAGAAAACGGTGCTAAATAAAAAAGATTTTAGACTGGTGAATAATTTGGTACAAGATATTAAAAAAATAAGCGCATTAAGATTATGTTGTTACATAAATTCGTAATGTTGTTTAATTTGTTAAACTGGTGTTTTTGTGGAAGAAGCGGTATTTCTAGAGATCATCTTAGATGATAAATGATAATGGAGACCACAAACACATTACAGCCTATTAGATATAATATATAGATTGATTTGTCAACTTACAGATGTCGCCACTGTTACTTACATAACATAATTTCCTACGTTATTTTATTGTGGAAACGTGCAGCTCATGTTAATACATTTTTATTTCCAAAAAATAAATATTAATAAATTTGCCCGTAATTTATAATTTGCATTCCCGTAATACATTAAATAAATATCTTAATTTTCATTAGCCAGAATATATATGAAAATATAAATCTTATTTATGAAGGAATACATCATCATAAGTTGAGAAATCGTAATAAAGTGGATAATCCTGAATTTAGACTTAGAAAAGTAAATAAGTCTTTTTTTACATTACATTCGTTACATTACATTAGTTACATTTGTAACCAATTATTAGCATTTTTGGATA
Source organism: Parnassius glacialis (assembly GCA_033319125.1). Lineage (NCBI taxonomy): Eukaryota > Metazoa > Arthropoda > Insecta > Lepidoptera > Papilionidae > Parnassius > Parnassius glacialis. The sequence continues at coordinate 45,872,674 of JAVANC010000027.1, read as the reverse complement.
TAAAATTGGAAAATTATCAAAAAAAAAGTGTTTGCACTCCAAGGTACTTTTCTACACACATGCTTACGTAGTTTTTTTGGTCGGTTAACATGGTTATAATCAACTATTACATACGTGGTAGAGCCATGCTGCAGCTATATTAGTAGTATAGTTGTAGCACTAATGGGTCGGCTCGACCGAGGAAGGACCACGCTCTCACTGAATACCAGCGTAAAATAGCAACTTATCGCTGCTGTGTTTCGTATGGTGACGTGTAGAGAACCGGAGACCTTTTTTACTAGAAACGAGGCATTCCATCTTAGTCCTCACGGGTGACAACGCATCTGCATTTTGATTCGTAATTGAGAATAGACGTAGTTGTCTATGGGCCGTAGCAACTACTTGACATCAGGTGGACTATGTGCGCGTTTGTCACCTTTATCCTATAAAAAAAAACACTACTTCGACTTCCAAGTATTTTAAGTGAATCAAATTTTAATCGCTTGACTGCAAGGGTCTATGAAATGTCTTTTACTATCTAATGTAATAATAAAAAAAATACAAGTAGACTCACGAGTCGAGAGTGAGCAGCAGATGGTGGGATCTATGTGCGTGTGCGCAGAACCGAGCGAGGCACTTGTCGTACGAGCCACAGTGCAGCAGCCTAGCTCGAAACGCACATGATGCCAAGTAACGACTTAGAAGCCGAATAGAGCCCTAGAGTACACAGAATACAGCTGTGTAGAGATTTAGAGTACACACACACATACAGTAAAAATATTTATTCTGGAGAGCGAAAAACTAGTGCACATTTTACCTGATGGTATGTAGATATGTGCGTGGACACGTGGTAGAGCCACGCTGCAGCTATATTATGGTTGAACCAATAGAACGGGACACAAATCTAGTACTGGACTTCTAACGATGAAATGTTAGTATTATAGAATAACAAACAAGCACACAGTCCACCTGATAGTAATTGGATGGTTTAGCCCATAGACTTCTGTATCTCTCATCGATTAAGAAATCAAAGTGCAGATATGTTGTTACCCCTGAGAACCAAGGTGGAATGTCTCGTTACCATTTGAAATGATCTCCGGTTCTCGACACTCACCATACGAAACACAGCAGCATTAAGCTGATATTACACGCTGGTATTTTATGAGAACGTGGTCCTGCTCTAGTCGGTCTGACCCATTCGCACTTCAGCTGTGTATAGCTAGCATAGCTGCAACACCACGTAAAACACGAAAAGTGTGAGAACAAAGACATATAAATATGTTTAATTCCTGATATATTGTGCTAATTATTATTAAAATTATTCACAAGTAATTTACTTAATCGGGGAACAAAGATTCTCGAGTGGCAACCTCGTCCCGTTAAGCGAAGTGTACTACTCCCACTGAGTGGAGTGACGACCTGGTAAGACATGCAGGAAATCGGTAGATGCTGATGGCTCAGAACCGTGCTTTGGGACGTTAGTTCAGGGAGGCTTATGTTCGGCAGTGGACTTGTGAAGGGCTGTAATGATGACGATAATGAATTTACTTAATACCTAATCAACAATCTAAATTATGCTACCGACCTGATAGGATCCCTCTCGCATATGGTCTATTGCAGCGTTAAGAGCACCGGCCACTCTAGCCACAGTTGACAGATCAGAGCAATGCGAGTCCAGAGCCGCCTCCAGTGAAGGATGCCACAGCTGCCACAAGATTCCACGCTCGTTACATGCCGTAGACGTCGGAGGGCCTACGGCCGCGGCATAGTAACCCTAATAAATACCATATTTAAATTATGCCCCAGTTAACAGAAAACTCAGTTAATATTCACCATGTAGTGACAGCGTAATAATATTAATAATGTACTCCAGATCTAATTTCGGTCCCGGTAACCAGTCTCAACGGAGACTAGGCATCTACGCACAGCAGTATTATAGTGCCCGTAGTGAATGCACAACCACAAGTGTCTAATGTCAAAATCTATTCCCTCCATCTCATAATTCGATGGTATAGTAATCAGACACGATCAGACAGTGATCAGGCACACGACGTACGGCTTTACGTATTTTCCGAGGCACGGGGCTGAAATATCGTCAACATCCTGACTCAAGGGTGTTAGTGAGAGTTTGTCGACAGAAAAACTCAATAATTGATTTAGCTGCGTATGAGAATGCACTACTCTATATTATCTCTGCACTCCTGTGTTCCAGTCTGAGGTATACATAGACAGTATTACAAGCTTAGACATAATATTCTAATAATTACAGGCTATAATAATAATAATACATATACACAAGAAACAAATATGATTACAATTAAATAAAGTAACTATATGTCTAACAAAAATAAAATGCCTTAATAAAATTAAAACTATGTGTAGCTTAATAATGTAGAATCTACAAAAGAAAATTGAAAAGTCAAGTTAATAATATTAGCTACCTGCCTGAACTAGGTTGAGTAACTGTTTTTCAGACCATGACTTGCACTAGGGTTTAATAATGTACGACACTAAATAATTTAAATAATTAAACTATATTATATAATAAATAAAATACCTAATTAACAATTATTTGTTACCTACAATTAATACAAACTATTTTAGAATTTCTAACAACTTCTCTGTGTCTTCGTAATTTAATTTATTCAGAATTTCGCTTACAGTTATATTACACTTTTTACAATTTACACAAAATTATATCGTTAGTGACTTGTTGAGCTTAGAAATGGTCCTAAATATATGCTATGTTGGAAGTAAGCTCACGTGAGATAGCCTATGCGTCTGTCTGAATAGGAACAAACCCTTTTTAGTGGTGCGCTGGTGGGGCTGTAGATGTGTGCGAAAGCGTTTCCATGGCACTGGCAATATGCGGCGAAGATGGAACACCATGGGATTTTAGTCGGTGCGAACCCGACATAAACTATTCTTGCCTCCACAAGCGGTAGTGTAGGCATTTCCCCATATAAATAAGGTACCACAATTTCACCTTGCTGCTACCAAATAGTAGGGCATACACTGCTAAGTCCCATTATGAAGGGTAAAGACAGGCAGTTTAATTACAGGCTATGACCTTTTTATGTGGGGAAATGCCTATGCATAGAGGCAGTTTGATTACAGACCATGACATTTTTATGTGGGGAAATGCCTATGCATAGAGGCAGTAAAGTTACAGGCTATGACATTTTTATGTGGGGAAATGCCTATGCATAGAGGCAGTTTAATTATAGACCATGACATTTTTATGTGGGGAAATGCCTATGCATAGAGGCAGTTTAATTACAGACCATGATATTTTTATATGGGGAAATGCTTATGCATATAGGCAGTAAAGTTACAGACCATGACATTTTTATATGGGGAAATGCCTAAGCATAGAGGCAGTTTAATTACAGACCATGACATTTTTATATGGGGAAATGCCTATGCATAGAGGCAGTTTAATTACAGACCATGACATTTTTATGTGGGGAAATGCCTATGCATAGAGGCAGTTTAATTACAGACCATGACATTTTTATAAGGGGAAATGCCTATGCATAGAGGCAGTTTAATTACAGACCATGACATTTTTATGTGGGGAAATGCCTATGCATAGAGGCAGTTTAATTACAGACCATGACATTTTTATATGGGGAAATGTCAATGCATAGAGGCAGTAAAATTACAGGCTATGACATTTTTATGTGGGGAAATGCCTATGCATAGAGGCAGTTTAATTACAGACCATGATATTTTTATATGGGGAAATGCTTATGCATATAGGCAGTAAAGTTACAGACCATGACATTTTTATATGGGGAAATGCCTAAGCATAGAGGCAGTTTAATTACAGACCATGACATTTTTATATGGGGAAATGCCTATGCATAGAGGCAGTTTAATTACAGACCATGACATTTTTATGTGGGGAAATGCCTATGCATAGAGGCAGTTTAATTACAGACCATGACATTTTTATAAGGGGAAATGCCTATGCATAGAGGCAGTTTAATTACAGACCATGACATTTTTATGTGGGGAAATGCCTATGCATAGAGGCAGTTTAATTACAGACCATGACATTTTTATATGGGGAAATGCCAATGCATAGAGGCAATAAAATTACAGGCTATGACATTTTCATGTGGGGAAATGCCTATGCATACCCGTCCCGTGGGGACAGGAACGGCCCGTGTTTTGTTCTGACGTGAATTCATGTACGTAACAAAACAACTTCAAAATGGCGTCGCTCCCCCCTCCACCGCGCGCCTTTCAACACAGTTCTCGCTAACGTACCGACTTCTTGGATATTTCAGCTATCGTGTGGTATAATAAAATTTTGGATGCAGATAATAATCGATATGTGGCATCAACACCAAGCTTATCCCCCGATTTCGTTATCAGCAGTGTTCTGAGTTTCCTCCACTATGGAAGCTAACTTAAAGACGTATTGACGTCAAAAATTCTACAATTGTAACTGCGTTAAATGTTCGTGAAACATTAGGGAGTGCACTCACCCCCTGAGCGGCGGTGTAGTGCAGCAGCGCCAGGGGGTGCGTGAGAGGCACGGCGCCCGTGTACGCGGCGCGCGCGCAACCCCCCACCCTGGCCGCCAGCATTAATTTCGCCTCCACCTCCCCCGCACCCTCCACACCCACACCGCCGACACCCACGCGGACCATCACCCACGCCGCACCCTCCACTATTGCTAAACGGTGCTCGTTTCTTGTTTGAGGAGATACTGTCAATTAAGGTTAAGTAATCAATGACATTGCTCGTGTAATGGTGCCACAGCCTAAAAGAACATACAGTCAGTCATCGCGTTTGATGTTGTCGGGAAAGCCGACATAAACAATAAAAAAAGCTAAATTCTTAGCTTTAAATGAGGATGAACTACAGTTTTTATCGCACATATAGTGTTTTATTTAATTTATTTGCGTGACGGGACAACCATAGGGGAGAGCGGCCCTAAGCCGCTCGGGAAGTGCTCAGCCCGCGTCTCGCACCGCACCGCACCGCAAGATTGCCATAGATGCCTTCGATGTCCGACTGTTAGCAGTAGTTAGACTGACGTAGCGGTGTAAGAATATACACTACACTATATCATCTCGTGGATGTCGTAAGAGATGACAGAAGGAAGCAAACCAGAAGATAGGCTGCAGCTTCTTCCTAATGGTGCGTACAGATTAAGTAACATGTTATGTAACTCTTTTTTTATAACATTGTGATACATGTTTTTCAACATTACAACATATAACAATACTGTACACATTAGAATAACAATGCAATATAACAATGGTATATGACATTGTCGTTTGTCGTTCTGCAGTGCTTTTCACAATGTCGACACAAGAGGACGTTTTGCTAGCTGCTGTAGCAACTCTTGTACTTTTAAATAACAAAAGAAAAAAAACATAGATACTGGGTTCGTCCCAAACAAATATGGTTTATTGACTAGAGAAAATACTCTCAAGTTATATAACACATTTTATAACATTCAGTTTCCACATTACAGAAATATATTATATTACGGTGCGTACATATTATATAACATGTTATGTTATATAATATGTACGCACCGTAATATCAATTGATTGGGTACCGCAGTTTTTATATTTATATTTTAGTCGTCGTTAGGAGTAGTAACTACTCGTCTGGTTTGTTTCCCTCTGTCGCCTCTTACGACACCCACGGGATAATATGGGGTAGTGGATATTCTTACACCGCCACTACACGGTACTTGTTACTGTTAAATTATTTAAATTAATTAACTATTATACCAACCAGTTTCGTCTTACAGCATCATTATACGTCAAGTAAAAATTTAAAAATTTAAAAAATTCGATCTGAATCACACAATGTTTAACAATTCAGTAAAGAAAATATTTTATGTATGTTGGAAGTATAACTATATAACTATATATTTATCTTAAGTCATTGAGTTATATGTACTACGTACTAGAGAAGCCATTCCAAACAAAAATTGTGTCCTACTCTATGTCTTCGCGCATGCGCGGGAGTAGTAGTCGCCCATGCGCGAAGACTTTAATTTGATATAAAATAAGATATTAATATAAAATAAATATAAGAATTTAATATAAAATATCTTAATTTAATCTAAACAAACATAATTCTAAATAAAATGTAATAATAGTTATTTTATGGAATTCACAAATCTTCAATTCAACAGTTCAGTTGAACATAGTCAATGTTCGGAATGGCTTCTCTAGTACGTAGTACATATAACTCAATGTCTTAAGTATAACTATATAATTATTACTTATCCCTATAAGTATAGTTATATAACCATATAACTATACTTGTAAAGATAACCTACGAGTAAGCAAACTTACTACCCCGTATCCTGTGTGTGCCTGTGGGCGTCTGAAGGAAACTGATACCGGAAATTGACAGCAGCATCTTCCTGATAACTACTCGACCGGGTTGGACCATGCTCTCACAAAATACCAACGTAAAATAGCAGCTTAAGGCCCGCCACATACATACGGAATTCCGTTGTGCCCGCAAAATTTCGAACGGAAAACTACTATACGTGTGTGACGGGTCATATATTTTATATGAACTAGCTGCGTTCGGAATCTCGAATCGGAATATCGAAACGGAATCCCGGAACGGAATTCCGTATGTATGTGGCGGGCTTAATAGTGGTGTGTTTCGTTTGGTGAGTGTAAAGAACCGGAGATCCTTTTTACTGGAAACGAGGCATCTTAGTCCTCTGGGGTGACAACGCATCTGCATTTTGATTCTTAGTCGAAGATAGGTACAGATGTCTATGGGCTACAGTATCCACTTACCATCAGGTGGACTATGTGCTCGTTTCTCATCCTTATTCTATAAAAATATCAGCTTGTTGTAAAGAAGTTTTCAAACAAATTACTATACGTATAAAATAATTTCTTGATATACATGACACTGGCGAAAGTACAAGAGTACGAGTCCATTACCAAAGAAAATAAAAAAATTGTTAAAAAAGTAAATAAACAAGGAGACGTTGGTCATTGTAAACTTTTTTTTAATTTTTATACCTACTGTATTTAAGCCAGATTCTAATTCTCGATGAAGCCAAACTTAGTGCTTTATCAAAGTTTCATTATATTAGTTCTGAACAAGATCGCACACTTATGATTTATTGGCTATTGAATCCTTAATAACGGCGGGTAAACTTACGCCTACCGTTAACTAGATGTTTATCTTTCTGTAATGCTACCGAAATTGAATTAGAAATATGGATGACAACCCTTGGACCTTGAGAATGAAGTGATCTCTGCCAAGTCAAGTCAATTATAATTGAGGATAATTGTGAAACATAATATTTTTACTATATTGGGATATTTGCTGTAGTTGCCATGTTTGACAGACTAGCAGTTTTGAACCGACTTCAGAAAGGGGGAGGTTCTCAATTCGAGTCTAATATGTTTTTATTTTATTTTTCGTATGTATGTATGTTACTCGATATAATCGCAGATTGTAAACCAATTTTGATGATTCTTTTTTTTTTTTTGTTAAATAGGTATAATTAATTTTTATTAATACATCAAGGGTGGTCTCATATATATTTGGATCAAAATTCCACCCTTAGTGTCAAATAAATAACTTTTTTTAGCAATTTGAAGTCGGTTTTTACTTTTTGTTAAAAGTTATTGTTATTATTTTCAGTTGATATTAGAAAGATGCTGCTGCCAATTTCCTGCTTCAGATTCCCTCTGTCACCTCTTACGAGACCCACGGCACGATATTATGTATTGGATATTATTACACCGTCACTACACGATGTTATTATTCAACTGCTGCGAATGATATAATTATAGTGTCATATAATGCACAAACAAACAGTCATTTGTTTCTGTCTTGATATTCGGAGGAAGACTTAGACACTGTGTCACAAGCACTGGACCTGTGTAATGTTTGAAAGGTGTCAATGAGAAGAGATGCGTGCTACTCTTGTAGACTTTATAGATACGATAATCTCCATAAAATAACACTATTGTGGCCTCTTTTCGCATCTCAGTTTTAGGTTTTATTGTCACATCCGGTATTGTGTCAATTCAGGTAATTTTAATTAAATTTTTCTATTATAATTTTAACAATTTTTTTTAGGCCGCGGCTGTGCGCGTGCATTGTCGCACCGCCTGATAGTCATCATTACAGTCTTTCATAAGTCCACTGCTGAACATAGGCCACTCCCAAGGAATGCCACAAAGCACGGTCCTGAGCCACCTGCATCCATCGACTTCCTGCATGTCTTACCAGGTCGTCACTCCATCTAGTGGGGGGTCGCCCTACACTTCGCTTACCGGTACGGGGCTGCCACTCGAGAACCTTTCTTCCCCATCGGTTGTCGGTTCTTCGAGCTATATGGCCGGCCCACTGCCACTTCAACGTACTAATCCGTTGGGCTATGTCGATTACTCTGGTTCTACTGCGAATATCCTAGTTTTTAAATCTATCACGCAGAAAAACGCCGAGCATAGCCCTCTTCATAGCTCGCTGAGCAACCTTGAGCTTCCTCATATAGCCAGCAGTGAAGGACTATGTAGTAAGCCTGACAGTATCGCCATGTAATGTTTGAAAGGTGTCAGTCAATGAAAAGAGAGGCGAACTTTTATTAGACTAGCCTTTATTATAAACTGAGTCTTATATATTGGCGTGAAGGTTACACGTCACTACACCAGGTTAACCTGTACAGAATAATTTAATAACTATTCCCACTTTTTCCTATTACGTATTTTTATAAAATTGCTTCGCTGCAAATCTGCAATTTGTTTCTTAATCGGGGATAGTACCACCACTTACCATCAGGTGGATTGTGTACTATCGTTTGTCACCCTTATTCTATAAAATAAAAACATCACCTCTGCAAGAAGCAGACTTAACATTTGTAGATTGTAATCGTATTAGATTTCTACTAGTGTAACTGTGACACAAGCGATTAAAACAATAGCTACGGTGTACATTACCTCACTGCAAGTAGCAATAGCAATATGGGCGTAGTGGATAAGTTGCAGGGCACAAAATATGGCCGTAATCTAGAAATTGCTACTTGACTCGCCTGTCGAGAACCCTTACCAATAAATCCTGTGTTCAACGATTAAAACAATCCTTTGCTGTACATTGCCTCTAACGGTGGTGATAGACACACCCATGAGTTGTCGAAAAAACGCAATAAAATCACATTATATTGTTAGTAGCGGTACGGCAAACATTGAAACAACAGCTTCAGTGTTTTTTCTTTATAGAATAAGGGTGACAAGCGAGCACACAGCCCATCTGAGGGTAAATGGAGGCTGTGGCCCATAGACATCTACATATATCCTCACCACTGAGGATTAAAATAGAATGCAGTATCCAGTACAAAAGTGTCTCCGGTTTTCGACACTCACCATACGAAACACAACAGCACTGAGCTGGTATTTTCGCTGGTATTCTGTGAGAGCTTGGTCCTTCCCCGTTCGCTTGGCTATACCACGTATATTACCCCGCTGTGCATTACGCCGCTATAAGTTACAGTAGCGGTAGGGACGTGCATATATCGCAGCTTGCGTGTAATTTACAGCCCTACCTAAAAAAATGTGACTCGAGAACCCTTACCAATAAATTCCGTGACCAACGATTAAAACAATTTGCTGTTCATTACCTCTAGCGGTGACGAAAGGCACGCCCATGTGTTGTAGAAACCGCGCAATATACTCGCATTACATTGCTTCCAACGGTATGGTTACGCAAACGATTAAAACAATAACTTCGGTGTACATTACCTCGCTGCAAGTAACAATAGCGGTAGGGGCGTGCATGTGCCGCAGCTCGCGCGCAATGTACGCGCTCGGTGCCCCCGCCTCGTGCACGTGCGCTGCGTGCTGCCGCCTGCACCCAGCGCTCCACCACCTTGTCCCTGAACATCCCACACACTTTTGCTTTTATTATTCCCTCGAATAATTTGTTAAAATAAATAACTTATATCACACCGTGTGTGTCGTAAGGAGCGACAGAGGGGCATGGGCAGCAGCGTCTTCCTAATAACGACTAAAAATAAAAAAACTGCGATTGCCAACCAGTTTGCCAAGCGTGACAACTATAGTAAATATCCTCCCTATGAGGCAATCTATGGGGGAGGGCTATTTTTAGCAGTGGATACGGTAGGCCTATATGGGGTTAATAGGCTGTAATGGATGGATGTATAGAAGATAATCTACCAGGAGCACATGACGCAGTGAGAGGTGAAATTATTAAATCAAGAGTAACATTTTTTACGTGGTAGAGCCATGCTGCAGCTATATATTAATAGCATAGTTGTAGCACGAATGGGTCGGTTCGACCGAGGAAGGACCACGCTCTCACAGAATACCAACGTAAAATAGCAGCTTAACACTGCTGTGTTTCTTTTGGTGAGTGTAGAGAACTGGAGACCCTTTTTACTGGAAAAGAGGCATTACATCTTAGTCCTCACGGGTGACAATGCATCTGCATTTTGATTCGCAAACGAGGATAAATATAGATGTCTATGGACCACAGCAACCACTGACCATCAGGTGGACTGGACTGTGCTCGTTTGTCACTCTATCCTATAAAAAAACATTACAACTATTGCAAATACCCCTCTATGTGGCAATCTATAGGGGAGGGCTATGTTTAGCAGTGGCCTTTAATAGGCTGTAATGGATGGATGTATATAAGATAATCTACCAGGAGCACATGACGCACTGAGAGGTGAAATTATTAAATAATCAGTAACATTACAGCTATTGCAAGTATCCCTCTATGAGGCAATCTATGGGGGAGGGCAATGTTTAGCAGTGGACTTTATTAGGCTGTAACGGTTACTGTAATGGTAATAATAGAATTAGGCGTTATCTTGTGGAAATACTCTCAATAAGAAGGGCAAGAGGTTCTCTATAAAGTAGGTAAGGCACATTGTTTATTTTGTTACTAGGCGGATCTTAACTAAATATTTTTTAACATCTTTACTGTTTTATTTTAACTAAAGAAATAAAATCGGATTCAACTCGGCTACGAGTGATTGAGACACATCTGGTCACAAATTCAAAACTTAAAACAACCAATACGAGGGTGACACTGAGAGTCAAATTATGAGGTATCCACCGGGCACAAAGCTTCCTGACCGCTAAATGTTCAAAGAGGATTTTGTGCACTTGACTCATACCGATGCCTAAGCTTTTCCGAACCTGCTGATAAGTCACTCTTTTGTCAGTCTATCATACGCCGCACAACACTGATGTTATCTTCAGTCGTCGCCGTAGGAGGCCGTCCCTCTCGCAGATCATCGGTGAGATTAGTGCGACCACGTTTAAACTCATTTAACCAGTTGTAAACAGTGGCACGAGATGAAGCTTCATCGTGAAAGGCCAATCGAAGTCTATCATAACTTTCTTGTTGACTCAAATGACATCAAAAGTCAAAAAAATCATTTTACGAAAATTTTCTCTCGTTAGATTCATGCTGACATGACACAAACAATTTTCAATTTGCCGCCAAATCGTAAACAAATGACAAGTTCGTATTGACAGTAATAACATATGGAATTGGTATGATATGATAAAAATGGTATGATAATGCGTAAAGTCACTTAGTTAACTATCTCTATACTTGGCGTTTCCCTGGGTGATAATACCCGTAAGGATGAGATTTCCAGTAGAACCAGAGTAACCAATTTAGAATATACCTAAAATTATCCATGTAAAACCGGCAAAATGGTAGGCGGACTCGCGCATGAAGGTTTCCGTAACATCGTAAAACAGGTTTGTAGTAGGGGAGTCCCCTTTAATTTTCAATCTATTTTTATTATTTGTTGTTAGAGCAACAACAGAAATACATTCTGTGAAAATTTGAACTGTCTACATTTTACGGATCATGAGATACAGTCCGCTGACAAACAGACGGACGAACAGCGGAGGCTTAGTAATAGGGTCCCATTGGTTATCCTTCGGGTAGGGAACCCCAGAAAGTAAAGAATTTCCTCTTTAAAACGCATATCCGGTGATAACAATACGGATACTTTAATTCGGAACGTCACTAGGCGGTCTTTATCTCACTTTTAGGTAATCTTAGTTCTTAGGGGTGACAACGCATCTGCATTTTGATTCTTAGCATCTACTTACCATCAGGTAGACTGTGTGTCACACTTAAACTATAAAAAAAAGATATAAATAGAAGCATTAGATCTTAGCCATTACTAGGAATTCCATTAAATCTTATCCAATTTAGCTATCAAGAAATACACTACCAGCTGAACTACGAACTCACGTGCCAAAAAAAATACTTTTAAGTATTTTTCAAAACTTGTGACAGAAAACTCATCATCATTACAGCCTTTCATAAGTCCACTGCTGAACATAGGCCTCCCCCAAGGCCTGCCACAAAGCACGGTCCTGAGCCACCTGCATCCATCGACTTCCTACATGTCTTACCAGGTCGTCAAGTGGGGGGTCGCCTTTCTTCCCCATCGGTTGTCGGTTTTTCGAGCTATATGGACGGCCAACTGCCACTTCAGCTTAATAATCCGTTGGGCTATGTCGGTTACTCTGGTTCTACTGCGGATATCCTCATTTCTAAGTTTATCACGCAGAGAAACTCCGAGCATAGCCCTCTCCATAGCTCGCTGAGCGACCTTGAGCTTCCTCATACGGCCAGCAGTGAAGGACCATGTCTCAGATCCGTAAGTCATCACTGGCAACACGCACTGGTTGTACAATTTCGTTTTAAGGTTTTGAGGTATGTCTAACGAGAAGTAGTGTCGTAGTTTCCCGTTTCCGTAGTTGGGCAGAACCGAGTTGAATCCGACGATTGACCTCTCGGCCAAAGTTGGACTTAACTAGTCGGACTATAATACCGCATCCTTTCCAGTCCAGTAGCTTGAAAACGTCTTCCAATGCAGCGGTGAAGAGTTTCGGGGATATAACGTCACCCTGTCTTAGACCTCTCTGCAGTTGGATAGGTTTCGTACTCTGATTCTGTACTCGGATAGCCATCGTAGCTCTACTGTATAAACACTTCAGCAACATCGATATACCGACAGTCAAATTGGTACCGCTGAAGGGACTGCAGATTTGCCCAAATTTCGACGGAATTAAAGGCTTTCTCATAGTACATCCGTATGACAAAGTGGCAGATTTTACTCCTCTGTCTTCTGTACAATTTGCCGAAGGGTGTGTATGTGGTCAATGGTACTAAAGCCTTTTCGGTAACCGGCTTGTTCGGGAGGCTGGAAGTCGTCAAGTCTGTGTGCGAGACGATTCGTAATGACTCTCGAAAACAGCGCGTAGACGCGGCTCAGAAGGGAAATCGGTCTGTAGATCTTCACGAGAGCGTTGTCGCCTTTCTTGAAGAACAAGACCACCGCACTTCTGCTCCACGCCTTCGGAGTAGTGCCACCATAGAATACGGACTTAAAGAGCTTCTGATGTACTTCAAGTACCGGTTTTCCACCCGCTTTCAATAGCTCCCCTGTAATTCCATCCTCATATAGGACCCTGCCGTTTTTAAGGTGCTGAAGATCCATTCTAATGTCGCTCAGACTGACGTCCGGGACATCTTCGGAATAGTGTCGGATAAGACTCGCTCTTGGATCGTTACTCACACTTGCGTGTGGCTCCACCGATGACGTGTACAGCTGCCCATAGAACCTCTCAAAAAATATCAGGTAACGCGGAAACGATGCTGCCACACTCGGTCCTCAGCTTTGATAGTTGGCACTTTCTGGCAGACATATCTCTGGCAAAGACTTTGGAGCCTTGGTTCCGCTTGATCGCTTCTTCAATACAAGCTCTATTGCAGTTGCGTAAGTCCCGCCGCATACATTTGGAGATCTGTCTGTTCAGTTGCCTGTATGCTGTCAAATCTGTTGAATGTAGCTTCATCTCCCGTCTAACAGCCATGAGATTAATAGTGTGATCGAAGAGTTTTTGTGTTCTTCTGCGGCGAGTCTTGCAGAACTTAGCTCCGACCGCATGGACAGTTTCCACGAGCTTGTCATTCATGTAGTCCACTTCATTGCAGTCTTCTAGACAATAAAAACGGTTTTGTAACTCGAGCTGAAAGGTTTCGAGACTTCGGAACAGAGCACGAGGGGGGCGGAGCGTTGACTTCATTAGACGAGACCTCTCCAACTTAACGTTTAGATTCAGTGTGCCTCTAACCATTCGGTGATCGCTACCAATTTTCACCCTCGCGATCACGGAAACATCACTGAACAGTTGTCGTCTGGTTGTCATAATGAAGTCAATCTCATTTTTTGTCGAACCGTCGGGGCTCGACCAGGTCCACTTTCTGTGGGGCCGCTTCTGGAAGAAAGAGTTCATCATAAAGAGTCCCTCTTTGTCCATGAAGTCGGCCAGCTGCTGGCCCCTTGGGTTCCGTTGCCCTATTCCAAATTTCCCTACTTTCACCTCACCGTTCTCTCTTGTGTCTAGTTTTGCATTGAAGTCCCCCATTAACACCGTATAGTGGGTTTTTGAGGAACACATGGCTCTAGAGATATCCTCATACATTTCCTTCACCTCCTCATCAGGATGTGCCGAGTTTGGTGCGTAAACCTGTATGACCTTCAGCGAATACCGTTTGGTGATTCTGAGTATAAAGTACGCAACCCTCGTCGACACATTCTCAATCTTTACAACGTTGTTAACGGGAGACTTGTGGAAGATAAATCCAACACCTCCTTGGGACAGATGGTCGCCCTCCCAGTGATAGAACAAGTTGTAGGATTCAAGGATTACCGTATCCTCCCCCTCTCTTTGGACCTCGGATAATCCTATAATATGCCAGCGTAACTTGTCTATCTTTTCTTTCAGCTCCACGATCTTCTCGTCAGTCCTCAGAGTGTGTGCGTTGTATATTGCCAGGTTGAGTCGTCTTAGGTGGCAACCGAACCTCCACCGGAGATTCCTAGCACCTGTCCCGCCGTAACCATAGTCGCCACCGTAGCCAAGAATAGCGGGGCTGCTGGGGACTGGGGGCCGTCTCTTTGTTACTTTCATAAATGGGGGTATTTGCCATAGTTGCCACGCTTAGCGAGCGGGTTGGCAACCACAGTTTTTTTATTGTAATTTTGCCGTTATCAGGAAGATGCTGCTGCCCATCCCCTGCCTGTTTCCCTTTGTCGCCTTTTACGACACCCACGGGAAGATATGGGGTAGTAGATATTCTTAACTGCCACTACACGGCATGAAAATGAACAGGAAAACTCGTTCTAACTTAATTAACATAGAATACTTTAGTTACAATGATAACATTAAATTCCTTTCTTTTTGATAAATTAATTATAAAAATATTTGGTAGAGCCATGCTGCAGCTATATTAAATAGTATAGTTGTAGCACGAATGCGTCGGCTCGAACGGGGTAGAACAACGCTCTCACAGAATACCAGCGTAAAGTAACAGCTTGATGCTGCTGTGTTTCGTATGGTGAGGGTATAGAACCGGAGATCTATTTTACTGGAAAAGAGGTATTCTATCTTAGTTTTCACGGCTGACAACGCATCTGCATTTTAATTCCCAAACGAAGATAGATGTAGATGTCTATGGGCCACAGCAACCACTTACCATCAGGTGGACTGGGTGCTCGTTTGTCATTCTTATTCTATAAAAAAGGGTATGTGCGTACGTGCGTGTGTGCGTGCGTGCGTGCGTGCGTGTGTGCGTGCGTTCTTGCGTGCGTGCGTGTGTGCGTGCGTGTGTGCGTGCGTGCATTCGTGCGTGCGTGTGTGCGTGCGTGTTTGCGTGCGTGCGTGCGAGCGAGCGTGTGTGAGCGTGCGTACGTGCGTGTGTGTGTGTGTGTGTGTGTGTGAGAGAGAGAGAGAGAGAGAGTGCGTGTGTGAGTACAAGATGTGTATGGGCGCGTGTTGTAGGCCGTGTTATTTTAACAAATTTTCGATTTCGTGATTGTTTTTTCACTTGAGCCATTCAATGATAAGTATTGTTTATTTTGTATTTTGGACCTTTGGCTGGCGGTCTTAAAATAGCTTATATCTACCGCCAAATAACAGTCCGTGCACTGCTTCTGATCTGAAGGATATAGAGGGCCAGTATGTTTATATTACAGGCTTAGGCATTCCATTATAGGTTTTTGAGGTGAAAACGCATTTGTACCCTTTTTCATTTTATGTTGACTGTAGATTTTCATTAGCTGCAGTTGCCACTTACCATCAGGTGCATTGTAAATTGATTTGTCACTTCAGTTTTATAAAAAAATATACCACCTAGTTGATGATGTAATAAGTGACAATCGCAAAGGATATCACAAATAGTATAAGAATCTCACATTTACCAGATATGAAATATACCCAGACGTTTCATGGGGCAGTGGAGGTGTAAGAATATCAACTACCCCTGGTCGTCCCGTGGGTGTCGTAAGAGGCGGCGACAGTTGCAATCTTAAACGGGAGATGGGCAGCACCATCTCTCTGACAACAACTTTGTGTATGTGCAGGTTTCCATGTGCTGCTGTGGCCATCTATCATCAGCTGAACTGTAAATTTGTTTGTCACTTCATTTTGAAACCAATGATAAAAAGATGGATATATTAACACGTTCACTGTCCGGTTATGAAACACAATAGTAAGACAATAGCAATGACCTATATGTAGTGCACGGGACAGCAAAAGGGTTAAAGACAAACCAATATATCAAAGTATCTCACCTGCATAAATATCCCGACGGTGTTAAAAACTCCGCCCACTTGTCAGCTTCCCGGCCAGTCAGTCTGATCTTCCCGTAGCCGACAGGACCGTCCTGTAGGCGACAGTCCTCACTGTCGGCGTTGAGGACTGGCAACGAATCCAACGTGACTATGTACTCTAGTGAACGTGACCGCATCTGAGGGTAGATGAATTTGTAATATAACATTTTATAATTTTCTTTAATTGAAGAAACGTGAACCAGTATCATGGTGAAAACAGTAATTTGAAAAACGACTGTGAAAAAAAGTTTACATAATGAGGTGAAAAGAGAAAAAATTCATACCCTATGTCACTTCTACAACTAATACAAATCTCAGAACACGCGATATGTTAAAAACCTTCAAGCCGTTTTGACTACAGAGCGTGTCAAAGGAATAGACATACAAGCATACGTATATAAACTCGAAAGACATTACCCTACTTCTGAGGTAGTTAGTTATAAACAAGCACAGTCTACTTGATGGTAAGTGAATGCTGTGGGCTATAGACATCTACTTCTATCCTCAGTTAAGAAACAAAATTCAGAGACATTTTCACCGCTGAGGTTATACGATAAGAAAAACTACTTGCCTTTTTTTCTCTATGCAGCGCAATCAAATGACTGCATCTGAACCGCGGATCTTTCTGACCAGCTCCGTCCACAATCCGCTGAACTATACCCTCGACTAAGCATTCCATTTCAATTGACATTCGACCTATAAAAAGAAAAAAAAGAAAATTGTAAAAAAGTTACAGACTTCTTTTGTCCCACTGCTGGGCACAGAAGATAACTTCTCATTTCTGTAAGTTATGAAGAAACGGTAGACTTTACTACCGTTTCTCTACGTGTGCCTCATTTTTTCAATTTCTCTTGTTTTGACACCATAGTTTCCTGTACTGCTGAGGACGTGGTAAATCAGCACCTAAAACTACAATTTAAGTGATACAGACAGATATCGAACACGGATTTCTAACGCAAGAATCCGATAAAGTAGAAGCTATGAATGTCCGGGAATGGGCGGGTAAATAAGTTCGCGATTAGGGGTCACTTTTTATCTGCACTAATGAAAACAACCGTTTGATAATATAAATAGGCACTAAATTTCAAAATAATCGCATCATTACTCATTAAGCTATAGTTGATAAAGCAAGGAAATCGAGAGGACAATTTGAAAGTCGTAGTACGCGAACCCCTGGACTTAATAGGTACGCAAAGAACCCGAATTCGGTCGCCGCCTGCAGCATTAAAATTGTTTGAAAAATTAATGAAAAACCGGTCCTATATATGGTAAATCTACGTTGCAACTATATTATAGTTGTAGCACGAATGGAGCTCGACCGGGGAAGAACCACGCTCTCACAGAATACTAGCATAAAATAGCAACTTACTGTTGCTGTGGTCCGTATGGTAAGTGTGGAAAACAGGAGACTTTTACTGGAAACGAGGCATTTTAGATAAAATGCCTCGTTTCCAGTTGTCACTTCTGAGAACTAAGGCTGCGGTCTATAGATCGTACTTTGACTTTGCTCAGACTTAGCTTACGACAAACTTAGCTAAGTATATGCTCAGCATAATCTTTGATTCTGAATTTATAGTTGTATCGGGCTAAGATTAAGCTAAGCTTATGCTAAGGCCCAGACAGTCCAAATATTAATGAATACTTCATTCCACTCCTTATATTTTTGACTTTACTGTATAAATTAATATATATATATATATATATATATATATATATATATATATATATATATATATATATATATATATATATATATTTAAAATCTAAAAAAGTCCATATTGAATTTCATAAATTATTTATTATTACGTGAAATAGAAAACGGTCCTATGAGAACTGGAACGGATGAGATGAGTGCAAAGTCAGAAAAAAAAAGCTTTTAAGAAATTCGAAATAAGATTGAAATTACGTAAATAGAAAATGGATTAATGTTATTTAAAACTAGAAGACGGCCTAAGGCTGCCTATTTATTGTTATAATTAATTAAAGTAACATAAAAACAACAATTTAAAATTAATACGGTGGTTCTGAATAATATGTTAAGTTTTACGTAAGTCGTCGATATCGATGACTTAGGCTTTGCTAAGCGCGCACTCAGCACGACTTCAAAGTTAGCTCTATGAATACCGACATTGTCTTAGCTCGAAAGTAAAGTCTGAGCAAAGTCAAAGTACGGTCTATAGATCTCAGCATAAGATTAGTTCTCAGAAGTGACAATGCAATTAATCAAGGATAAATGTAGATGTCCATGGCCCACAGCATCCACTTACCATCAAGTGAACTGTTTGCACGTGTGTCACACTTATTCTATAAAAAAACTTACATGCCTGAAAAGTTAAAAAAAAAATATTAGTTCCTAGGGCAAATTAAAATACTTTAAAGTTATGTGAAACCCGCCAATACCCACCGCTGTAGCATGGGTAATTCCTGTCTAGTTTAAAAATACTCTAAACCTGGGGATGTAGCCTATGCCCAGCAGTGAAACGTATATAGACAATTAATTTTCTCGCAGGTTTTTCAATGTTATGATTCATTCAGTTGGTTGCCTTGCCCTCGTTTTCTTTGAAAAGCAAATTTCATGTCACGATTTCTAATATATGAAGGCATCGTGATAACGTTTCATCTTGCATCGTGATGTGTATCAAATCGCATCTTACATTATTATCCAGAATCTTTTGTATATTGCGATTTCTTGACATCATTATCGTAGTAATCACTTGATAATTTATTGACGTGAACATTAATAAACATTCCAAGTTATTCATTATTTTAAACACCCGTGGAACGAGATGAGGTTGTTTACTTTTTATTCCTTCCTTTGACTTTTAATAAAAAGTAATACTTGATCTCTAAAAAATTTGACTTTAATATAAAGCAATTCTTGATGTTTAAAAATTTATATTTAATAAAAAGTAGTTGTTGATCTTTAAAAATTTGACTTTAATAAAAGTAATTATTCATCTCTAAAAAAGTTTGACTTTAATAAAAAGTAATTCTTGATCTCTAAAAATTTTAATTATAAAAAACTAATTGTTGATCTCTAAAAATTTGACTTTAATAAAAGTAATTCTTGATCTCTTAAAAAAGTGTCTTTAATAAAAAGTAATTCTTCATCTCTAAAAAATTTGTCTTTAATAAAAAGTAATTCTTCATCTCTAAAAAATTTGACTTTAATTAAAAGTAATTCTTGATCTCTAAAAATTTTAATTCATCATCACCATCATCATTACAGCCCTTCACACATCCACTGCTGAACAGAGGCCTCCCCCAAGGAATGCCACAAAGCTTTTATAAAAATTTTAATTATAAAATACTATTGTTGATCTCTAAAAAATTTGACTTTAATAAAAGTAATTTTTGAACTCTTAAAAAGTGTCTTTAATAAAAAGTAATTCTTCATCTCCAAAAAAATAGACTAATAATAAGTACTGTAAATAAGAAGTGACTTCAAAGAAAGAATAAAATAATTTCCAGACTATAACATCTGAAGTCGCTGCTAAAGTACTAAGACTGTATCGAAGAATTAGATCGCCGACGGCAGAAGCTATAATGTATAAATTATTTTATTATTTAAGATCTTTGAAATCGGCATTTACTTTTTATTAAAAGTCTAATGTTTTGACCACATGGCTAGCCCATGAAAAAAGGCTGACCCTTGACAATAGTTTCGAGTAGGCTTGGTGAGTCCGCTTCAGTAGCGATATCCTCCGAAGCCGAGGTAGAGTCAAGTCTCCATGAAAAAAATTTAATATGCAATTAGTTATTACTTTTTTGGTCCTCCTCGTAAAGCGTGTCGACGTAAGAATTAAGGCTTCGTAGTTGGTTAACGGTGAAACGAAGTCCAGTTGTTGGAAGCCGCAAGTCTGTGCCTGGGCTCTCAGCAGCGAAGCCCGATGCTCCCGACCCCATAGCTGACAACAAACATTGAACTTAAATATAATAAATATTAAATAGATTGCCGTTGTACTTACGTCAAAGACAAAGTAGAAGTATTTTTATTTAAAAATTGGACTTTACAAAGCACTTTTTTAAAGTCAAAAAGTAGGGTAGGGTCCGAATCTGATCAACGCCGGTACCCATGAAATTGTCAATTGTAATTTTAAGCGCTGATTTATTACGTACTCAACGACGATGGAAAAGATCGTGGGGAAACCTGCATGACTGAGGAATAAAAATATTTCGAGTATACGTAAAGTCCGCCAAGCACTGGAGCAGGATAGATGACTAATTGCTTCATAACCTCTCAGACATGAGAGGCGGTCTGTATTTACCATAGGGACACATTAAGCTATAACGTCAATAAAGTCTGTTCGGCAAACGTTGAGAAATATTATAAAAACTGTCTGTATGAAACAACTGTCACGTATCGCAATCTGTAACGGGTGTCGTTCATCGCTGCAAACACAGTTTTGTGGTACAAGGCTCATAGCTGTTGTCAAGCGCGAGGCCGCACGGACGAGCCGACGCGACGCGGCGGTCAACTATCAGCAAAAATAATTAGCGGGCTGCAATTTGAAATAAGTTTAGAAACCCTGCTCCTTTGATCAAATCCCGCCGCACAGGCCATAGAGTAAAATTTCCAAATCAAACAGTGCAATAAGGTGCACCACATATACCTTAATGACGGTATTTTTTTAAACGTTACTTCTTACCCCCATATATGGATTATCTGTATATACAAACCATACAAAGACTTGTATCGTACGGGATTCGAAACTGCGGCCCTCAGTGCCATGACTAATTGCTAAGCCGCTGCGCCACGGAGCCGTCAATATCGGTATAGGATATGACCACTTAAATATGACAGTAAACCAATTCTCCTACTAAAGTACTGATCATGAACATCAAAAATCGATTATATATAATGATTTAGAACTCACAATGTTGTTAGGGTGCAGCCGAATCGGTGTTTATTGTCCAACTTCCGGCGGAAGTGTTTTATCTACCGCCGGTCATGCGCACAGGTGACCGTGAGTAGGGGAATTATCTACATTTACTTGTACAGTTACAAACACTATAATGAGATGTACTGCAGTAATTGTGTCTGAAGTTATAAATGAAAAATTTTATTTTATATTAACGAGTCCTGGTCTATATGAATGTGTGTATAGTTATGGTATTTCACGATGAAGGTTTGACTTTGGTTGTTGTTAGCCGTGCACATACACATTGTGTTAGTGTGCGTAGGCGCTCCCGAGGCCTACGCACACTAACACAATGTGTACGTGCACGGCTAACAACAACCAAATTCAAACCTTCAGCGTGAAATACAATAACTATATCTATGTATTTGTGCACTGTTAAATCTAAATACATAACGAAATAAATAAATATTATTTTTATTTATTTCATTATGTACTTATTTGTGACGGTGAGACGATGCCTAAAGAATTATCCAAAAAGAAGAACCCTACATCTACACATAGTAATTGTACGCCTACAGTTTAATTCGTGGTACCTACTCTTAGTTTTTACGGGCGACGCTCAGGATAATTTTGTGGTGGTTTATGAAAAGGTTGGATACGGTCATGTATATCTTAGTGTTATGTATATCGGCAGTGCCGAGAACTAATAGATTGATAGTGAACTATGACCATTTTTATGCAAACTTGGCATGTATATAGAACTCTACATTTTGTCAATAAAATTAAAATGACAAGCAATTTTTAGCAACCAATTATTTTTTATAGGAGAGGGGGCAAACGAGCATGCGGCTCACCTGATGGTAAGTAACTAGCGCCGCCCATGAACAACTGCAACACCAGGGGAATTGCAGATGCGTTGCCGGCCTTTTAAAGAGTAGGCTTTTTTCTTGAAAGTCCCTAAGTCGTATCAATTGCAACAAATTTGAAACAAAGAAGAATACAGATGATTTATTAACTCTGAGGACTAAAATGAATGCTTCACAACCTGTAAGTATACTGTCTCTCTATACCGTTCAAAGCGGAACACAGCAGTACTGCTGCTTATCAACATAAAGAGGGTGGGGTGGTACCTACCAAGACGGAGTTATAGGCAGGAAAGGAGTCTTACCATCTAGGTGATAATATAATAGTTGATTTTTGATAGGATAGGGTGACAAACGAGCGCACAGTCCACCTGATGGTAAGTGGTTGCTGTGGCCCATAGACATCTACATCTATCCTCGTTTGCGAATCAAAATGCTGATGCGTTGTCACCCGTGAGGACTAAGACGGAATGCCTCTTTTCCAGTAAAAAGGGTCTTTGGTTCTCTACCCTCATCATACGAAACACAGCAGTGTTAAGCTGCTACTTAACTCTGGTATTCTGTGAGAGCGTGATCCTTCCCCGGTCGAGCCAGCCCTGCTACAATATACTACTAATATAGCTGCAGCATGGCTGTACCACGTTTGTAATAGTTGATTATAACCATGGTAACCGACCAAAAAAACTCGGCTCTTTACAGATAGCAGCAAAAGAATCTCACATTTACCAGGTGTTAAATATTCCCAGAGTGGCGACGGAGAGCAGCGTGGTGCAAAAGTCTGGTAAAACTATCTTAACAACACCCACGAGAAGAATGAATATTATCATCAAATCCGCTTTTGCCATCCCTGTAAAAATATTTCCCCATGATTACGTGCATAGATAATGAATGCCTGGTAGGTTTAGTAGTGCGGGTTGGTCACGGGTCGGGTCAAAAATCAGGGTCAGTTAGGTTTTTCTGTCGAGAACTTCTTAGTTGCAGTTCCGACTTTTGAAGTAGCACGCTCTAATAGTATCGGATTGCTGTAAGGTCGAATTATGAGAGTGAAACACTCAAGAGAGCACACACTTATGCACTTTAATCCTGTCCTGCGTTGAGACTGGCCGCTTTGACCAAATTCGGTCTGGAGAGCATTATAACAATAATAATTCATTTCTCGCAGGCCTTAATTTCATGAACGCTTCCAATGCATGATCACCTCTCTCCCTTTAGTAAAAATACTAATAAATTTTAAAGTATTTTCTATTTATGTTATGTAGATACTTGATTTTTTTTTCATTTCATTATAATTGTGTTTGTTTCACGCGTTAGGCGCGTTACACATGAGCGAGTTGTGACCTTCGTCCTCTCGCGGGTTATACAAGAAAAATGACGCGTCATTGAGCCGTTGACGATAATAGTGGTGATTTACAACCGCTCTCCGGACGATACAATGGCATTAGCACTTTTTTGTTACGAGTAATTGAAGTAATGAAATATTTAACTTTTCATAGTTTTAGGATACAACATAATGGTTGTATGTAGTCATTTGGAGGCATAGTATTGTCCAGTGAGTTGACCGCCTTTCGTTTAGTAGTCGGGATTGCCGATCATGAGGTCCCGGGTTCGATTCCCGGGTCAGGCCAAAAAACTTTCTATCAAGAAATTCTCAGTAGCAGTCCGGAGTCAGGAAATTGGCAGTGTCTCACCCTCGTGCCTCGACAAACATGTAAAACCGTTAGTCATGCGCCTGATCACGCTCCGGTCGTGTCGGTTTGCCGTCCCATCGGACTATGAGAGTTTAACAGTGGTAGAGCCATGCGGCAGCTTTTGCTATCGCACGGATGGGCCGGCTCAAACCGGGGTGGTACCACGACCTCACAGAAAACCAGCGTGAAGTAGAGGTTCACCTCTGCGTTTCGCTTGGTGAGTGCAGGTGGCCGGAGGCCCTTTTTACTGGAAATTAGGCATTCCATCTTAGTCCTCACGGGTGACAACGTATCTACATTTTGATTTGGAATAGAGGATAGATGTAGATGTCTATGGGCCGCAGCAACCACTTACCATCAGGTGGACTGTGTGCTCGTTTGTCACCCTTTTCCTATAAAAAAAGGGAATAGAGAGTGCACCTCTTGCTTGCGCATACAGCTTCCGTTGCTTCTGTTTAGATTGGCCGTAGTGACCGAAATTTGGTCTGGAGGAAATTATTATTTATCCGGCGACGAATTTTTTGAGCGAACTTAAGTAAATCTGTTAGTGTATTTAATTTTATCATCATCATCATTACAGCCTTTCATAAGTCCACTGCTGAACATAGGCCTCCCCCCAAGTTATGCCACAAAGCACGGTCCTGAGCCACCTGCGTCCACCGACTGCCTGCATGTCTTACCAGTCGTCACTCCATCTAGCCGGTGGTCGCCCTAACCTACGCCTACCGGTACAAGGCTGCCACTCGAGAACCTTTCTTCCCCATCGGTTGTCGGTTCTCCGAGCTATATGGCCGGCGCCACTTCAGCTTACTTATCCATAGGGCTATGCCGATTACTCTTGTTCTATTGCGGATATCCTCTTTCCTAAGTTTATTACTTTTCATCACCAGTGATCAATTTTTTCAAAAATGTTCGTATCCTTGTTGCGCGAGCTGTCAGTATTGAACGTGACCTCCTTACGTACGCTTCGTTATCAATGACGTAACGAAAATATTCGAACCGCAGATAGTATTAAACTATGAAATGGTGCAATATTATATTTTAATCAATGAAAGTTTATGTGGTGCGCAAAGATACTAAAATAAGTCTTTGCTTTGGCAAGAAAGTAACGTATGTGTCGTAATTAACCTAGCAATCTAAAAACAATTTACAGATAATTAAACTATTCAAGTGCAGTAAGCGATAAATTAAATAGTGAATATGAATATAGGTGGATTGCGCACGGAGGCCCTTTACTATGGTCTGCAAACTCGCCGGAACTTTTACGGTTAGTCTTTTATCTGTTTATAAAGAGTGTGTTTACGTCAAAGAGGCCCAAAGTTATGAAGACCGCTACAGTAAAATTATTGTTGCGTTCACGGAAGTTAAGTGGTCAAGAACAGGTAATAAATGTAAAAAATATTCATCATCATTATTCATCATTACAGCCCTTCACAAGTCCACTGCTGAACATAGGCCTTCCCCAAAGAATGCCACAAAGCACGGTTCTGAGCCACCTGCATCCATCGACTTCCTCCATGTCTTACCAGGTCCTCACTCCATCTCGTGGGGGGACGCCCTACACTTCGCCTACCGATACAAGGCTGCCACTCGAGAACCTTTCTTCCCCATCGGTTGTCGGTTCTCCGAGCTATATGGCCGGCGCCACTTCAGCTTACTTATCCATAGGGCTATGCCGATTACTCTTGTTCTATTGCGGATATCCTCTTTCCTAAGTTTATTACGCAAAGAAACCCCAAGCATAGCCCTCTCCATAGCTCGCGAAGCGACATTGAGCGTCCTCATACGGCCAGCTGTGAAGGACCACGTCTCAATTCCATAGGCCATCACTGGCAACACGCACTGGTTGTAGTCTCGTTTTCAGGTTTTGAGGTATACCTGACGAGAAGTTTATATTTAATTGTATAACATATTTGGATTTAATAAGAATATTTGTAAATAATTTTAAAATAATGGCAAAACAATTTTAAAGTATAAATTCAGTATCAGTTATATAACTGCTGCAAAACTTGTCAGCTTCAAATTATTGAACATCTTAAGTACCATGTATTTAAGCAAATAAATTTTCTGTCATCTACATAAACACGACATCTTTAACATGTCATCGGATATGACGACGGATGATGGCTCCGTGGCGCAGTGGCTTAGCTATGAATTCTTACTCTGGGGGCCGTGGGTTCGAATCCCGCACGGAACAAGTATTTGTATGACCTGCTATGAATTTTATAATACTGTGATATTTTTCAAAAAGTAGACATTTAAACTTAAGTTCAAATACCTATATAAATAGTGGTATACCGTTGCTGCAGTTTTTTAAAATACGAGTAAATAAGTCTTACCTACCGATCGACCTAATGTAAATTACTAATGTGCATGCGCAGTAAAATCAGTTAAAGTAATGCATTACCACGCATATTGAATTTAAAAGATAAAAAGTGCAGAATGTTTGATATTTTTTTAATATTCTTCTTCACCATTTGCCTTTATTACTTATTCTGAACCTTCTCTGCAAATTTGGCCGGTTATTGCAAAATAACTGTGTATTTGAATGACATATGCTAAGCAACCACGCCGACCATTTTTTATAGAATAGTGGTGAAAAAAGAGCACACAGTCCACCTGATGTTAAATGGATGCTGTGGCCCACAGATGTCTACATTTATCCTCGATTAGGAGTCAAAATGCAAATGCGTTGTCACCCCTGAGGTTTAAGATGTAACGCCTCATTACATCTTAAAAGTAAAAAGGGTCTCTAGTTCTCTACATTCACAATACGAAACACAATATTTTACTGTGTGGTATTCAGAGAACCATAGACCAGAGCCAGACCATAATATAGCTCAGTGTGGCTCTACAGGGTATAAAATATGATCTTAAATCCTCATTTGAAGAAAAAGTTGTAGATGCCCTCGCATCTACAACTTTTTCTGCCACCAGTGCGGCGCCATTTAAAAGTGAGGTCTAATATTTGACATATTTCATAGCGGGGACGTTAATTTGTTCGGAAAATGTAAATGTTAATATTTCTTTCTGTACTATTAGGTATATTTTGTATTAATAAGATTAAAATAAATAAACCAAACCACAGATATGCATAAAATAGATTTTTTTTTAAAAGTTAAAAATGTCCATAAAATGAAAGAGCAAAGTATTATACGAGTATTAATACACAAACATTGTTTTATGTATTAATATAATACTCTAGAAACTGGTAAACTTTTATTAAAAACTAACTTCTCAATTAAATTACATTGTGTAACAAAAAACTTTACCTCAGTGTCAACTAGCGACATCTGGTGAGCAGAAAATTATTAGCCCTCATTGCTACTGCAGCTTAAACCCACATATTATACGTTCCATGGATGTCGTAAAAAGCGACAGAAGAAAACATACCAAGAGATGTAGCAGCGCCTTTCTCATTACAATTAGCAAATAAAAACTATGATTGCCAGCCCGCCTGCCAAGCGTGGCAAATATGGCAAATATCCCCCTTATATGAGGCAATCTAATCCTATGTTCAACAGTGGACTTTTATAAGATTTGGTGAATGGATAGTCTTAGGCCCGTATTAATATACGTTACTCAATGACGAACTCAATTGCGTAATCATTTGATACGCCCTCATTACGATATCAGCATCTCAAGATCGTTGCTAATTAATAAACACATAAAACAGTATCTCAAAACGCTATACTTAGGAATACTGTTCTGTGACTTGCACTCAAGTATACACACTTGAGAGTCGAGTTTCGTTTATTAATCAGTGTGGCACTCAGCTGATATTGTAAACCTAAACCGCATCTTGAGATATGTTTATTAATAAGATCATTACCTCAAGATTGTACTCAAGTGCGTGTACTTGAGCTGACTAACGTTTATTGATACGGGCCATAGTCCTAGGTGACATCGCATCTGTGAAAGTCATCATAAGGTCGTTTGTCACTGTAATAAAAATTTGTAGAGGCACATTATGTATACGACACCTAATTTATCTGCAAGTGGGCTCCA
This sequence comes from Parnassius glacialis, assembly GCA_033319125.1. NCBI lineage: Eukaryota > Metazoa > Arthropoda > Insecta > Lepidoptera > Papilionidae > Parnassius > Parnassius glacialis. The sequence goes on along the minus strand of JAVANC010000027.1, from coordinate 45,844,584 downwards.
GAAACACGTACTAGAAGAACTACAAGCGATATGCGCAGTTAAAGAGCCTCATTAACCTACTTTTTTAAACACCATAGTTAACGTGTTCAATTCGAAACATAAAGTTAATTTATTATTAAATTGATATAATACATTTTATTTTATATTAAACTGTAGTTTGTTTTCAGTCTGTAATTTATATTATCGCGATGAAGTTTTTAAAAGGATTCATGAGTAAGTTATAAAAGAAACTGATGTGCCAATATTTGTAGGATTGTGTTTTTTTATATAATTGGAGCAACAAGCGAAACTATGTAGGTACCGTGTTACCGTGTAGTGGCGGTGTAAGAATATCCACTACCCCATATCATCCCACGGGTGTCGTAAGAGGCGACGGAGGGAAACAAATCAGGAGATGGATAGCAGCGTCTTCCGAATAACGAATAAAAATTAAAACTGCGGTTGCCAATTGCTTGCCAAGCATGGCAACTACGACAGGCCTATATTCAGCAGTGGACTTTAATAGGCTATTACGGTAACGTTAATAGTAAGCGAAACGATGATGATATACCTTAAGGTGAAAGCTCCAGGGTGGCCCGCGAAATTCAAATTTTCTTACGTTTTTGAAAATTGTAGGTCAGTGTCAGGTTGTAAGTTTAATAAAATACGATTCACGACCGTGACGAGTGTGTATTTACAGAATTATAATCATTATAATCATCAATACAACCCCCTAAGTTCGTATAATACTATTGTATGGCTATTTCCAGAAAAACTCATTCAAAGGAATTATATGAACTTGGAGGGTGGTATTGGTGATTTTAATGATAATAATTCTGTAAACACATACTCTTTACAGTCGCGAATCATATTTTGTTAAATATTCAACCTGACCCTGACCTGCAAAGTCCAAAAAACGTAAGAATATTTGAATTTCGCGGGCCACCCTGGAGCTTTCTCCTTAGGGTAAGTGGTTATTGCAACACCGTTTAGTCATCGCTCCTCATTTTTATTTTGCAATTGTTAACAAAAAGTTCTCCATTACTTTCAAATTTAGGGCAGGACTTTCCATTACCTTCCATCGAGTTTGTGGTTGATACGTATTTTTACAGAAAGGTTACATTTTTATAAACACACACACAAAGTTTCAATATGCGGAAACACGTACTTTTTGAGAAATAAATTAATAAAAATCACTTTTGCATACCTTAAGCGCTTAAGAAAGCGCAAGGTATGTTCTACTATCGCCTAAAAATTAAGATTCCAACATTTTATCGAATAAAATCGTATCTAGCAATCATATTATACATATAAATGATATAAAAAGCACATTGTTAGAAAGATAAATGATTGTTGAACTTATTAATTTTTTTTAATCGATTAATTGCTAGTTTTAAATAAAAAAAGGGGTTTTAGTGGCTTTTGGTGTGGATTTATCAAGCCCGGAAGGCTTGTAAACACTCTTAACTTTTGAAAATATCAATTGTTTAACTCAATCTATTTTTTAATATCTTCATCTATCATGTGGGAAGCCACTGAATGTAAATGGCAGTGTAATTTTGTTTTGTTTAGCTATAATTAATTTTTTTCTGCTCCAAAATGGCGAAATTTTCGTTGATTTGGTAGCCTTGTATGTAAATTAATTCTGTAAAGGGAGCTAAAGCCACAGAGTAGTTTACTCACTCACTCAGTTCGACGCACAGAGTACTTTTTATATAATGGTCAGTCGCCGTCGTGAGTGGACATTGTTTCGGATGTTTGCAGCGGCTCAAAAAGATCGCTCTACAAATACACAATATTCGAATATCCAAATTTCTTAAATACCTGATTATAATAATAATAAGAGATTTTTTTATTACAATATTTTAAAATCACAGAATAAATAATAGTAGTACGTACTAAAAGTAAGTAGTATCAATTTTTTTGTCATGGGTGACATTTTCATGGTTTTCGAGTGTTGAAACCGATAGGGTTGTCGAAATATAAATCCAAGATGGCGGCCGCGATAGGTATAAATTTTTTCATCATGGGTGTCATTTTTATGGTTTTCGAGGGTGTTGAAGCCGATAGTGCTGTCGAAATGTAAATCCAAGATGGCGGCTGCAATAGATATCAATTTTTTCATCTTGGGTGTCATTTTCATGGTTTTCGAGGGTGTTGAAACCGATAGCGCTGTCGAAATGTAAATCCAAGATGGCGGCTGAATTAGGTACCAATTTTTTCATCATGGGTGTCATTTTCATGGTTTTCGAAGGTGTTGAAGCCGATAGTGCTGTCGAAATGTAAATCCAAGATGGCGGTTGCAATAGGTATCTTTTTTTCATCATGGGTGTCATTCTCATGGTTTTCGTGGGTGTTGAAGCCGATAGTGCTGTCGAAATGTAAATCCAAGGTGGCGGCTGCAATGGGTATCAATTTTTTTATCATGGGTGTCGTTTTCATGGGTTTCGAGGGTGTTGAAGCCGATAGTGCTGTCGAAATGTAAATCCAAGATGGCGGCTGAAGCAGGTACCAATTTTTTTATCATGGGTGTCATTTTCATTGTTTTCGAGGGTGTTGAAGCCGATAGTGCTGTGGAAATGTAAATCCAAGATGGCGGCTGCAATAGATATCAATTTTTTCATCATGGGTGTCATTTTCATGGTTTTCGAGGGTGTTGAAGCTGAAAGTGCTGTCGAAATGTAAATCCAAGATGGCGGCTGCAATAGATATCAATTTTTTCATCTTGGATGTCATTTTCATGGTTTTCGAGGGTGTTGAAGGGGATAGTGCTGTCGAAATGTAAATCCAAGATGGCGGCTGCAATAGGTATAAATTTTTTCATCATGGGTGTCATTTTCATGGTTTTCGAGAGAGTTGAAGCCGATAGGGTTGTCGAAATGTAAATCCAAGATGGCGGCTGCAATAGATATCAATTTATTCATCATGGGTGTCATTCTCATGGTTTTCGCGGGTGTTGAAGCCGATAGTGCTGTCTAAATGTAAATCCAAGGTGGCAGCTGCAATGGTTATCAATTTTCTCATGATAGGTGTCATTTTCATGGGTTTCGAGGGTGTTGAAGCCGATAGTGCTGTCGAAATGTATTTAAACTACTTTAAAAATTCCGTATAATCATGTTATACGTATTTTTTTTATGCGTTTAATGTATGCTCAATTGGATTTACCAATTATATAAATGTATCTATGGCTGTTGTGAAATAAAAACGTAAACTAGATTATTATTTTAACAATATTTTGTTGTTTTTTTTAATTGGCTTTACGGCTCTGGGTTCTAGCCCTTTTGAGCCTACTTTATTACGAATTTCCATTGACATTCGTCGCATTGAGGGAGGAGGGGGGGGGGGGGGGGAAGAAGAGGTGTAGGAGGACTAATTCAGAGGGATTTCTGTATCTATTTTGAGACTGCAACGTCTCCAGCGCTGCGGGAAGAGCAGCCTCTACGCCTTTGCGTAACAAATCGCAGGCATCCTCGCCTCCGCAGCTTCGGATTGTTGGTCGCCTTCGGCGACCAGCCTCAGCCGCTCCGGCAAATAATTAATTTACAAATAATGGTTTTTCTCAAAAAGTACGTGTTTCCGCATATTGAAACTTTGTGTGTGTGCTTATAAAAATGTAACCTTTCTGTAAAAATACGTATCAACACCAAACTCTATGGAAGGTAATGGAAAGCTAAGCCAAATTTAGTACCATTATAAAGCCAGTGAAACGACTATTAACAAATTTAAAGCCGTTTTTAATTTTAATCACGCGTTCCGGTACAGTGAAGCAAAACATTTTCAAAATATTTAGTTACTGTTCGCAACCTTGGCCTTTTTCGGCGTGCTTAAAACATTGGTGTAACATGTAAATCAATTGCTTAAAACGATCAACTCGTGCCCGTCGTAGTTGCTGTGTGTACGCAAGAAGCCGATACTTCCCGATTGTACGCGATTTTTGCCGAGACAACCAGGTCTACGACTTTTGACAGTGCTACGAGCTTCCTTAGTACGGCACAAATAGTTCCGCCCACTTTGCTACGATACATCTACGGGCCACCGCTGCACTTACGGGGTCACTGACTCGCCGAATCGAACTATCGACAGGGTTTTTTTTGTATTTATTTTTATATACTATATTAATATGCCGAAAATCTGTTTGGGTTGCAAGCTTGATATAAAAAGCGATAATTTTTGCAAATGTGCTTACTGCAAACAAGCATGTCATGAGCTTTGTAATAATTTACCACCGAGGAAATCTTCTAATGAGCCCGCTCCAGTTTGGACTTATCCAAGCTGTATCAGCAAGAGAGACAATACGGAAACACAAGTAAGGCATAATCTTAAGAGTGCTCGATCATCACCTAATTGGGTATCGCAGCGAACACAATGCAACAGTGTCGGTACTTCTCCAGTCGCAAGTAAACATGAGACCCCTTCTCTACCCCACTGTCGATGAGATTAGGGACATCATACAGTCAGAACTCAAAAATATTTTAGCCGAGGAGTTGACCGTTGACCGCCGAGTATGAAAAACTGCAATACCACGGAAATTGCTGGTGTATTGCCTGCTTTTTGAAGCTCGTTTCTTGAAGGTCCCTAGGCCGTATCAGTCCGGAAATATCTCAGGTGGTAAACGATTCCACAAAGTAGTGCGAGGAAGAGAATTTTTTTAACCCTTATAGTGAAGCGACAGAGGGAAAACCAGCAGCAGCATCTTCGTTATAACAACTGAAAACCATTAAAAAAACTGCGGTCATATGGATGATAGCTGGCACAGAAGCGAGGTTTCTGTGCCAGCCATCATCCATATGAGTCAATCGCTAAGGGAGCCTGTATATCAGCAGTGGACTTTAACGGCTATAACGGGTGTTTTTTTAATATTGAGCAATTGGCTTATTTTTAAATAAATTTGCTTTTTAGAAACATACTAGCCCGCCAGACAGACGTTGTTCTGCCCTTTCCAACGACCCTTCCTATAAAAATCCTTAAATTCGCAATAAAAAATTTTGAGGGTCATTTATCGGGATAAAAACTATCCTATCTCTTAAGTTGGACCAAAATGCACACAGTATGCAAAATTTCATTGAATTCAGTTCAGTAGTTTAGGAGTCCATCGCGGACAAACAACGTGACACGTACTTTTTATATATAAAGATAACACGGGTGCGTTCCATTTTTAAATTTCGAGCATCTCAAAACTTATTGAGTGACGTACGGAAAACCCTCTGAGTAATGAGGCCTGCGCTAAGTAGTGGGCCGTGTAAGCTGTTACTTTAATATCTTATATAGATAGATTACCTTGTTTATAATCATAAACTACTATCGTAATACAAGTTAAGGACATTCATAAATTTCAGATCCCTGTATGAAGTACTTAATTTAAACTTTTTAATGTTGTCTTTTATGGCTTATTATATTAGCACAGACTCTCTGCACATACTAACTATAACACAAAAATTCCTCCAGAATCTCGGGGAACAACTTCGACATTGTTTGTTTTTGAATTTCCACAGCCCGTATGCTAGCATAATTTAAGTTACCTAATGCATTTCGACGGATAAAATTCATTCCGTTTGCGTTAACTCCGACGTCGCATTCGTCGCAACTTATGTAGAACTTTTTTATCTAGGAACGAGCAGCACTTTTATTGTTTTTTTCTGTTGAATCTTTGGAATATTTTTTTATATAAGAGTGGGCAAATGAACATGCGGCTCACCCGATGGTAAATGACTAACTATAACATAGTATTACTATGCCTACACTAGAAATACAATAAAAGCTACTAGAATTAATTACAAATTTAAAATAAAAACAAAATCAGTCAAACAAGAAATAGTTTCAACATATTTAATAATTACTTTTTAGGTAGTATTTTAACATAACTTGTTCAATTTATTTTTGTGAATAGATGTTTCTTTAACTATTTTCAACCGACTTCAAAAAAAGAAGGAGGTTCTCAACTCGTCGGAATCTTGTTTTATGTACGTTCATCGATTACTCGAAGACGCCTTTAACCGATTTGGAAAATTCTTTTTTGTTTCAAAGGGTATACTTCCCAGGTGGTCCCATTTAAATTTTATCGAAATCGGTTGAGCGGTTTTTAAAAAATCTACAATAAATTATATATTGAAATGGGTTGCACAAAAAGTTAATTTTACCACATGTATTTCGTTAACTCTGGGTTACAATGAATTCATTTAAACACTGTCTATAGAAATAAGTTGCACTAGGCTCTTTTAGGTTGTCTCCCTAATCTTACGCATGTTAAGTGTAAGTAATAGGCGTAAAATTAACGTAATAAATTCAATGATGCATTTTACATTATCTAAATACTTTTTTAGTTCTGTTCATGTACCTGTAATCAATTTCATACAAAACAGTCTACAGATGATTTGTCTCCTTTTCTCATATTTTTATACCAGTGCTGGCACTGCTGTATTCCAGTCTGAAGGTCAGAAAGGTCAGGTTCAGAGCGCCAGTATAATTACAGGCTATGAGGCATTCCAGGCATCTTATTCCTCAGATATGACAACGCATCTGATCATCCTGTGTTTGAAATTTAAAGGAGATATAGTCTGTAAGATTGTAAGTTCATTTGTCACTTCAAATTTATAAAAAAAATGTTGTAATTTTAGTTTGTCAACTGATAAATAATTATTTGTAATGTCCTTAAAAATAAAATAACACGGTCATAATGCACGGCTTATCAGTTTGTTGAAGTTTTTTACAAAAATCACTGCTTTTTATATTATTTTTCTTAAATTTAATTAAATTAAAAACTTGAAAAACTTTCACATTTATATACATATTACGCATTATTACAAGCTGTGACGCATTCCATCATAGTCCTCAACACACCTGTAGCCATTTTTTTTATTATTTATGTATTTTTTTACGTGGTAGCATGGCTCTACCACGTAAAAATCTGAAAAAATATTTACGTGGTAGAGCCATGCTGCAGCTATATTAGTAGTATAGTTGTAGCACGAATGGGTCGGCTCGACCGGGGAAGGACCACGCTCTCACAGAATACCAGCGTTAAATAGCAGCTTAGTACTGCTGTGTTTCGTATGGTGAGTGTGAGAACCGGATACCCTTTTTACTGGAAAAGAGGCATTCCATCTTAGTCCTCACGGGTGACAACGCATCTGCATTTTGATTTGCAAACGAGGATATATGTAGATGTCTATGGGCCACAGCAACCACTTACCATCAGGTGGACTGTGTGCTCGTTTGTCGCCCTATCCTATAAAAAAATGTACACACAAGATACAGTCTTCTAGTGAGTAGACCTACATATCTTCCAGTAGACCCACAAAGGAAAATATATTAAAAAGGCAAACTTAGTGCGTAGAATACTAATACTACTGTAATTAATATACTAAATGTTACGTAAATTATATTAAATGATACTATAAATAAAAATTAAATAATACCATAAACAAAAAAGCAGAACAATGGCCGACATCATTATGTTTGAAGTTTATTTGAAGTTAGTTGCAGGTGTCTTGCCATCAGGTAGAATCTAAGTTCGTTTGTCACTCAAGTTTTATTTTTAAATAAACAATCCATGCTGTTAATATTTTTCAATAAATAATATCTAAAATATTTTTGAAATATGCTATATAATATAATTTATAAATCCAGCCTACCTGTTCAATCAATCCTTCAGATAGCAAACATAAAAACCACTTCCTACATTTTCGTTTTATAAGTCAAAAGTTAAAAATTGCCGCGTAAAATCCGTTTTTAGAGCACTGACAATCAACCATACAGCCGGCTCGATGCGAAGCGCGGGAAACAAGTGTTTGCATTGCGTTTCATGGCGGGCACGAGAGAACGGAAACGACGTTTAGTCGAATGGCTATTGTATGATACACCGGCAATGAGAATTGTATTCACGGTTAGTTTTAGATAATTATTATATAGCCTCATATTTTAAAGTAGCGTAGATAATGAAGTGACGTTTCCTTTTAAATAATGTTTACTCATAAGACTTAAATCTCTTATAGCAGACTTTTATTTTAGCCTTCGACTTTTAATACTAAATACGGTTTGAAAGTCAATGTTAATAAACCATAAATGATAATCAGATTATTTTGAGCGAGAGAAAAACCAGCGCTCTAGTCACCAGTGGCAACGACAAGTCGCGGAAACAGATCCTTTAGGAACTTCACTGTACGTGGACGCAACGGACCAATAGTCGTAACAGAAAATGGCACAAATACGTAGTCATCTCTCAGAGACTCATATTTGCGCTATTTATTTAGTTCTTAGCCGTCTTTCATGCAGCCTCGACTCTAAAAGAGGTACGCCTTAAGATGAGAGGTCGCCAAAGCGTCTACGCACGTAACATCCCGCACTACAGCTAAAATAGGACGTTAATATAAAAAAAGGTATTTTAGGCTTATAATCGATACTGACACTTACACATAAAAAAACGAAATAAAAATCTTAAAGGTCAAAAATTAAGCCAACAACGATATCCACCAGACATCACAATCTCTCTTCAGATGTTTGTCCTTGCGCAATTAAAATACACGCTTCCATGATAAATGATAAAATCCTAGTGTGCGGTTATGTTTTATAAATACATTACAAAACAAACATAGATGTATAATTTATAAAACACATGACTAATATTTCAACTACGACATAACTTCGGGTAACGTGTTTGTTATCAAATGGATCTACGAAATGATGTCGGCCATTGTTCTGCTCTACACTGCAGAGGCGTGTCAGGAATGGCTCCCTTATCGTTTTGCGCCGAAACGTGTTATCTTAAAACTTTCGTACCATCGCACAAGGCTTGCGAGCTCAAATTAAAAAGCTATTGAGGACACCCTACTTCCAAACACTTAAGAATATACATATATTCATTTACTGAAATGTTAATACACGTTTAATATGATTACCGTTACTGTTACAGCCAATTAAAGGACACTGCTGAACATAGGCCTCCACCTTACATTGCCTCATAGAGGGTATATCTGCCATATTTGCCATACTTGGCTAGTGGGTTGACCTATCCTATATCCTAATTTCTCTCTGTCGCCTGGGTGTCGTAAACCCACGGGTGAAATGAGATAGTGGATATTCTCACACCGTCACCACTCGGTTGCTTAATTTGATTAATGACATATAAAATTTGTTCAATGGTCTTATAAAAGTTATCCATCAAATAAATTATAATCCGGGATGTATATAAAGGTGAAACAATTGAACTTTATTTTGCATACAGTGGTAATTTTTAACTAGTGTATGTTGTATTTTATACTAAGAATTCCCTTTATCTGATTATTGAAAAATTGACCCTCTCTATGTACTAACATATAAACTGTGTAGTGGCGGACCGTAAGAATACCCACCACCCCATATCTGTAACTAACTAAAATTAATCCGGCCAAGTGCGAGTCGTAATCGCGCATGAAGGGTTCCGTACCATCGTAATACACGTTTCTAGTAGGGGAGCCCCTTTTAATTTATAATTTATTTTAATTTTTATTACAGCGGTATAGCGGCAATAGAAATACACATTCTGTGAAAATTTCAACTGTCTACTTCTTAAGGATCATGAGATACAGCCCGCTGACAGACAGACGGACGGACAGCGGAGCCTTAGTAACAGAGTCCCGTTGGTTACCCTTTGGGTACGGAACCTTAAAAATTACGGTTGCCTACCCGCCTGTCAAACGTGACTACTATAGCAAATATCCCCCTAATAGAATAATCTTATATGGAGGCCTATGTTCAGCAATGGACTTTGGAGGTTGTTATGAATAAATATAAATGTTGAGATACGAAAGTAGCAACGACCTGCTAGTACACGCATATAATATTTATAATAATGAGGAAAAGAGTAACAAAGATGGGTAAGCAAACGCCATCTTGAAATAAAATTCATAGTTCAGAAAAAATGAGGTAAGAATTGAATGCCAGAATCTAATTACCGCCCATCAGGCAGTCTATCTCGGCCTTCAGAGCGTAGCCATATTGTCTACTCTTGTACATATGGACTGCATGTTCCACTTACCATCATTTGGATTGCGCACTGTCTTGCGAACTTAGCAATTATGACAAATCTAGGAATGGTTTGTCATAATTGCCATACTAAGAGGGACAACGAGACAGGGATATGTGCAGAAATGGACTGTCACCGTGTGATAATAAAGTATATAGTCTGTTCGCTTAGATACGGTCACCTTTGTGTCACTTTGTGTGCCTTCGCACGTGCCGCATTTTGCCAAAGGAGTCGCCACGACATCAAAGAACGCCGCGTGCGGGAGAATTTGGCATTTTGAAACGAAGCGCCGTAGTGATAGGTTCTTTGCTACCTAACTTGTTTTTATTATTTATATTCGTATTTTATTGCAATAATAATAAGAATAAAATAGTAAAAGTAATATAGTATAAAATTATAAAATAAAAGCAAAATAATAAGTGCGCCTCCGGGTGTACCGACATTATCTTAGCGAACAGACTATACAACAATTATTAAAAATTTAAATAGTTAAAAATATGAAAATAATTGATGTCAAGTGGTAATGTTGCCGAAAAGGGTAAAGCGCACTTAGCTTAACAAAAGCCGTTTTAGAAAACATCAAAGTTGTAATCAAATGGAAAGGCTGATCCTGGAAAATGGTTTTACATTATTGCTGTAGCAAATCGTTTCATTTGAATGCATAATACTCGTATGTATAAAGTATAAATCGTATAAAGGGACTGGCCGACTGACTCTGATCTGGGTGTCTAATGAATGGGAAAGGGAGGAATTAATTCTTGAAATTCCTGCATAGACTTTTCAATAAAAAGGCTTATTAACTGACACATCTGCTAAAATAGGATGTCGTCATCGTCAATAGGAACAATGGCATCGCTTCGGATTATGGTATGTGTCATTAAGCCGAAGTTAAATCTTAACAACGCTCGTATCATTAAATACCCTGTTTTAAAATCTATGTTAACGTTGACATTATTATCTTAATTCCTTATCATGATAGAATCTCGTTGTTTGAATAACGACCAGCTCTTTAACACTTCTGTAAATATTCTTATATAATATCATAGACTTTGAATATAGTAAAATGGTTATAAAGTGTCTGTCTTCGAAATATAACATTTAAGATCTTCTAGCCAGTACCAGGCCTGCTGGAATAAAATATAATCTGAAATAAGAAGTGCCTTTGTACAAAAATCCCTTTTTTATATATTCAATGAAAGAAGTAGGATCACATGTAAATTTAAATTAATAAATCAGATTAGTCGCAGCAGTCTCCAAAAAACTATACGTGGTATAAAATTATACGCGGTAGAGCCATGTTGCAGCTATATTAGTAGTATAGTTGTAGCACAAATGGGTCGGCTCGACCGGGGAAGGACCACGCTCTCACAGAATACGAGCGTAAAATAGCAGCTTAACACTGCTGTGTTTTGTATGGTGAGTGGTGTAGAGAACCGGAGACCCTTTTTACTGGAAAAGAGGCATTCCATCTTAGTACTCACGGGTAAGACAACGCATCTGCATTTTGATTCGCAAACGAGGATAGATGTAGATGTCTATGGGCCACAGCAACCACTTACCATCAGGTGGACTGTGTGCTCGTTTGTCACCCTATCCTATAAAAAAATATCTCTGAATCCCTCCGAAGAAGCTCAAATTATCTATGAAGGAACGAAACGATACACAAAAATACCAAGTGCCTGTCGAGTAACGTAAGACACGTAATATATAGCATTCCGCTGCAATATTTTTTTAGTCCTTCGACCTTCTTTGTTTGAAGTTGGTTGCAGGTGTCCATAGGTTGAGATTCACTTAAAATATGAGAAAAAAAAATGAATGATTAAAACTAAAATTACTATAAAACCCACTTCAAGGCTGCGAGGCTTCAGTATGTAGTAATTTAGTTCTGCGTAGATAGAACCAAGTTAATAATTAAAGTATAAATATAGCCCGAGTTAAAGATGACATCTACATGACAAACAGTTTTACAATCCATTGCTGCCACAAAGCTGGAAACGTCATAAATCCGTACCAAAAAATATTGTGTACTATTATCTACCAGGGTAAATATATCAAATTATTATCTGTGCTTAATTCCAAAACATACGATTCTCTTTAAAAAGATTTAAAGAAAATCTTTTATCACAGGCGTTATTTCATTTTTTTTATAGGATAATGGTGACAAACGAGCACACAGTCCACCTGATGGTAAGTGGTTGCTGCGGCCCATAGACATCTACATCTATCCTCGTTTGCGAATCAAAATGCAGATGCGTTGTCACCCGTGAGGACTAAAATGGAATGACTCATTTCCAGTAAAAAGGGTCTCCGGTTCTCTACACTCACCATACGAAACACAGCAGAGTACTGCTATTTTTATTGCGTTGGTATTCTGTGAGAGCGTGGTCCTTCCCCGGTCGAGCCGACCTATTCGTGCTACATCTATACTACTCATATAGCTGCAGCATGGCTCTACCACGTAAAAATATAAATTATAACTTTTAACAAAAAGTAAAAATCGACTTCAAATTGCTAAAAACGAATTTATTTTTTGTTACTCTTAGGGGAGGAACTTTTTCTCCAAATTTATTTGAAACCACCCTTGAACTACAACATATTTAATAAAAAAAGAATCATCAAAATTGGTTCACAATCTGCGAAGATATCACGTAACATACACATACAAAAAACATACACTCGAATTGTGAACCTCCTCCTTATTGAAGTTAGTTAAAAAGGACGAAAAAGTGAGTTACTTACGTGGTGAATCCATGCTGCACCTGTATTAGTAGTTTAGTTGTAGCACGAATGGGTCAGTACGATCGGGGAAGTACCACTCTCTCACAGAATATCAGCATAAAATAACAAAGTGTGGAGTGTGAGTGTAGAGAACCGGAGACCCTATTTGCTGGAAACGAGGATAGATGTAGATATCTATGGGCCACAGCAACCACTTATCAACAGTTCGACAATGTGCTCATATGTTACCCTTATCCTGTAAAAAAATGGCAGGCATGCTGCTTAAAAGAAAGTAGAATGATACCTTCTTAGGCCGACTAGGTAAAAAAAAAAGCTTTACTACATAATGAGTTAACCAAAAAATAGGTGTTCTAATAAGTAAACTTACAGCATATACACCCACTGCTGGGTTTTAGGCCTTTTATTTCTGCAAGGATTATGGAGCAATATGCAAAAAAACAATAAACAAGAGAACGGTTGCATAAAACCTTGGAATTTAATCAACGTCTGTTTCCGCATTTTTAAGTAAATGAGAATTAGGTAATTTGTAACAAGTAACGCATTTGTTCAAACGGTCAATTATAAACGGTACGGTAGCGCACTGGCTGATGTTCGGTTGCAACAAAACTGACCGAGGGTTTACTTCCCACGACGAACAAATATTGTATACAATAACTCCAGATTTGTATGCTTTTTCGGGTTCAATATGTATGTTAAAAGACGCGTTACTCTTTAAGACTGTTATTTACCTCTAAAGAGATCAGTAATGAAAGCAACTCTTCATCCCTTGCTACATCAGGATAGGGCGGGGATGGGCTCTTATAGAGCCCCTATAATTTTTTTTATAGGATAAAGTGACAAACGAGCACACAGTCCACATGATGGTAAGTGGTTGCTGCGGCCCATAGACATATACATTTATCCTCAAGAAAGAATCAAAATGCAGATGCGTCGTCACCCGTGAGGACTAAGATAGAATGCCTCTTTTCCAGTAATGGGTCTCCGGTTCTCTACACTCACCATACGAAACACATCAGTGTCAAGCTGATATTTTACGCTGGTATTCTGTGAGATCGTGGTCCTTCCCCGGTCGAGCCGACCTATTCGTGCTACAACTATAGTACTAATGTAGCTGCAGCATGGCTCTACCACGTATGCATATAGAGATATTTATTTATTTATTTTAGGATCGCTTACAGACTAATATTTTCATAAAGTTATATAAAATGGTGAATTTTCTAATTACAATCCTCCACATATTAATTTTATTAGACTTTGTGCAAATTTAATGTATTCCAGGAATTGCATAGCATAATGTCTTATGGGATTTTGCTATGGGTAAATGCGGCTGTTTCAGATACTATTTTTGTTTTACAGAAGAGAGCCATTAGAGCTATTTACAATCTAAAACCGAGAGAGTCTCTTAGAGATAAATTTAAAGAAATAAATATATATTAACTTTGGCCTCTCAGTATATTTACGAAAATTCAATGTATGTTCACAAAAACAAAGGTAGTTTTAGTAAAGAAATTGATATACATTAAGAACAAAAAAAATGCTAATGAACAAAATAAACAAATGCTAGTCGCGACTGTGAATGAAAAACTCTTTGTTCGTCAGTTTTCTTACAGATTTCGAACTAGTAAAAAATATTAGTGGCGGTGAAAGAATATCTAATGCCCTATATCGTTCCGTGGTTGTCTTAAGAGGTGACAGAGGGAAATTGAAAGAGACGATGGGCAGCAGCATTTTCCTGAGAACAATTTAAAATAACAAAAGCACTGCGTTGCCAGCCCATTTGCCAAGCGTGGCCATTATGGCAAATATCCCCCATAAGAGGAAACCTATGGGTAAGGCCTATGTTCAGCAGTAGATCCTATAAAAAAAGCAGTTTGAGCAATAGAATAGAATAGAATAATTTTTTATTCAATATACCTACATTACATGTGTAATTCTTAATGAAAGTCATTTCTTACTTTACCACTGGTTCGATCCTGGCAAGAACCAGCAAGAAACCCAGCGGGACTTTTTTTTAAATAAATTTTACAATATGACACAAATGATTACAAACTATTTACAAAATTTATTTTAGAAACTGCTTGGAAGCGACCACCTCATTCCCAGGGGTTATTATCAACCATGTATTCATTTATGCTATAATAACCCTTTTTATAGTTTCAGCTTAACAAAACATTTAAACTTGGTAATATAGAGAGCCTGTACATTTTCCGGGACTTTGTTGTAATAGCGTATACATTACCCCAAGAATGAATTACTGACTCTGTGGAGTCGAGAGACTGGTATCACTAGCTTGTGTTTGTTCTTAATGTATATCAATTTCTTTACTAAAACTACCTTTGTTTTTGTGAACATACATTGAATTTTCGTAAATATACTGAGAGGCCAAAGTTAATATATATTTATTTCTTTAAATTTATCTCTAAGAGACTCTCTCGGTTTTAGATTGTAAATAGCTCTAATGGCCCTCTACTGTAAAACAAAAATAGTATCTGAAACAGCCGCATTTCCCCATAGCAAAATCCCATAAGACATTATGCTATGCAATTCCTGGAATAATTTAAATTTGCACAAAGTCCAATAAAATTAATATGTGGCGGATTGTAATTAGAAAATTCACCATTTTATATAACTTTATTAAAATATTAGTCTGTAAACGATCCTAAAATAAATAAATAAATATCTCTAAGCTACTATTTAACGTTGGTATTTTTCTGCGGGAGCATTGAGCGGAACCATTCGTGCTACAATCACAATATAACCGCAGTATGGCCCTACCCAATAATCTATGGTGATCGAACAAGAGAAGGAACGAATAGAACCGTTTTCGAAAACAACAGCGACGTGTTCTCCACAATTTCTTTCATTTCTAACATTTCTAGTTCAATTTTTTTTATTTTTTTATTTTTATTGTATTTTAGGCTTATAATCGATACTGACACTTACACATAAAAAAAACGAACTAAAAATTTAAAAGGTCAAAAATTAAGCCAACAACGATATCCACCATACATCACAATCTCTCTTCAGATGTTTGTCCTTATGCAATTAAAATACATACTTCCATGATAAATGATAAAATCCTAGTGTGCGGTTATGTTTTATAAATACATCAGAAAACAAACATAGATGTATAATTTATAAAACACATGACTAATATTTCAACTACGACATAACTTCGGGTAACGTGTTTGTTATCAAATGGATCTACGAAATGATGTCGGCCATTGTTCTGCTCTACACTGCAGAGGCGTGTCAGGAATGGCTCCCTTATCGTTTTGCGCCGAAACGTGTTATCTTAAAACTTTCGTACCATCGCACAAGGCTTGCGAGCTCAAATTAAAAAGCTATTGAGGGCACCCTACTTCCAAACACTTAAGAATATACATATATTCATTTACCGAAATGTTAATACACGTTTAATATGATTACCGTTACAACAGCCAATTAAAGGACACTGCTGAACATAGGCCTCCACCTTACATTGCCTCATAGAGGGTATATTTGCCATACTTGGCTAGTGGGTTGACCTATCCTATATCCTAATATCTCTCTGTCGCCTGGGTGTCGTAAACCCACGGGTGAAATGAGATAGTGGATATTACACCGCCACCATGGTTGCTTAATTTGATTAATGACATATAAAATTTGTTCAATGGTCATATAAAAGTTATCCATCAAATAAATTATAATCCGGGCTGTATATAAAGGTGAAACGATTGAACTTTATTTTGCATACAGTGGTAATTTTTAACTAGTGTATGTTGTATTTTATACTAAGAATTCCCTTTATCTGATTATTGAAAAATTGACCCTCTCTATGTACTAACATATAAACTGTGTAGTGGCGGACCGTAAGAATACCCACCACCCCATATCTGTAACTAACTAAAATTAATCCGGCCAAGTGCGAGTCGTAATCGCGCATGAAGGGTTCCGTACCATCGTAATACACGTTTCTAGTAGGGGAGCCCCTTTTAATTTATAATTTATTTTAATTTTTATTACAGCGGTATAGCGGCAATAGAAATACACATTCTGTGAAAATTTCAACTGTCTACTTCTTAAGGATCATGAGATACAGCCCGCTGACAGACAGACGGACGGACAGCGGAGCCTTAGTAACAGAGTCCCGTTGGTTACCCTTTGGGTACGGAACCTTAAAAATTACGGTTGCCTACCCGCCTGTCAAACGTGACTACTATAGCAAATATCCCCCTAATAGAATAATCTTATATGGAGGCCTATGTTCAGCAATGGACTTTGGAGGTTGTTATGAATAAATATAAATGTTGAGATACGAAAGTAGCAACGACCTGCTAGTAGACGCATATAATATTTATAATAATGAGGAAAAGAGTAACAAAGATGGGTAAGCAAACGCCATCTTGAAATAAAATTCATAGTTCAGAAAAAATGAGGTAAGAATTGAATGCCAGAATCTAATTACCGCCCATCAGGCAGTCTATCTCGGCCTTCAGAGCGTAGCCATATTGTCTACTCTTGTAGATATGGACTGCATGTTCCACTTACCATCATTTGGATTGCGCACTGTCTTGCGAACTTAGCAATTATGACAAATCTAGGAATGGTTTGTCATAATTGCCATGCTAAGAGGGACAACGAGACAGGGATATGTGCAGAAATGGACTGTCACGGTGTGATAATAAAGTATATAGTCTGTTCGCTTAGATACGGTCACCTTTGTGTCACGCCGCCTTCGCACGTGCCGCATTTTGCCAAAGGAGTCGCCACGACATCAAAAAACGCCGCGTGCGGGAGAATTTGGCATTTTGAAACGAAGCGCCG
Organism: Parnassius glacialis; assembly: GCA_033319125.1. Taxonomy (NCBI): domain Eukaryota; kingdom Metazoa; phylum Arthropoda; class Insecta; order Lepidoptera; family Papilionidae; genus Parnassius; species Parnassius glacialis. The sequence goes on along the minus strand of JAVANC010000027.1, from coordinate 45,827,060 downwards.
TAGTGATAGGTTCTTTGCTACCTAACTTGTTTTTATTATTTATATTCGTATTTTATTGCAATAATAATAAGAATAAAATAGTAAAAGTAATATAGTAAAAAATTATAAAATAAAAGCGAAATAATAAGTGCGCCTCCGGGTGTACCGACATTATCTTAGCGAACAGACTATACAACAATTATTAAAAATTCTAATAGTTAAAAATATGAAAATAATTGATGTCAAGTGGTAATGTTGCCGAAAAGGGTAAAGCGCACTTAGCTTAACAAAAGCCGTTCTAGAAAACATCAAAATTGTAATCAAATGGAAAGGCTGATCCTGGAAAATGGTTTTACATTATTGCTGTAGCAACAGGGGCGTAGCTACCGCCGTATCAGCCGTATCAATGATACGGGGCCCCCGGGCTACAGGGGCCCCGAACGTGTGTGAGCAAAAATTCCAAGGACTTTTATGGGACAGGAAAGGCTATCACTTTTGTCCATAGAAGTAAAGCATTTAGTAAAACTGAAATCGTCTTCAGCTATGAATGCAGCCGAATCGTCTTCAGCTAAGTTCGCCGAACAAAAGGCACGAAAAGTGTATATTTGATTTGAATTGTTTGGCTAGCTTAGTTCCTAGGAGTATTAATTGTAAGTAATAACTCAAAAACCCGTGTAGTGGCGGGTAAGAATACTCACTACCCAATATCTTCCCGTGGGTGTCGTAAAAGGCGACAGAGGGAAACTGAGGTAGAGGATGGGCAGCAGCATCTTTCTGATAACAGCAAAACAACAATAAAAAAACTGCGGTTGCCAACCCGTTCGCCAAGCGAGGCAACTATGGCAATATACCCCCCATGAAAGTAACGAAGAGACGGCCCCCAGTCCCCGGCAGCCCCGCTATACTTGGCTAAGGTGGCGACCATGGTAACGGCGGGGCAGGGGGTGCTAAGAATCTCCGGTGGATGTTCTGTTGCCACCAATGACGACTCGACCTGGCAATTTATAACGCACGCACCCTGAGGACTGACGAGAAGATCCTGGAGCTGGAAGAAGAGATAGATAGATAGAGAACTAGTCTAGTTGCGCTGGAATGTCATAGGATTATCCGAAGTCTGAAGAGAGGGGGAGGACACGGTAATCCTCGAATCCGGCAATTTGTTCTATCACCAGGAGGGCGACCATCTGTCCCAAGGAGGTGTCGGATTTATCGTCCACAAGTCTCTCGTTAACAACGTTGTAAAGATTGGGAGTGTGTCGACGAGGGTTGCGTACCTTATACTCAGAATCACCAAACGGTATTCGCTGAAGGTCATACAGGTTTACGCATCAACCTCGGCACACGCCGATGAGGAGGTGGAAGAAATGTATGAGGATATCTCTAGAGCCATGCATTCCTCCAAAACCCACTATACGGTGTTAATGGGAGACTTCGCAAAACTAGGCACAAGAGAGAACGGTGAGCAGAAAGTAGGGAAATTTGGAATAGGGCATCGGAACCCAAGGGGCCAGCAGCTGGCCGAATTCATGAAGAAAGAGGGACTCTTTATGATGAACTCTTTCTTCCAGAAGCGACCTGACAGGAAGTGGACCTGGTCGAGCCCCGACGGTTTGACAAAAATGAGATTGACTTCATTATGACGACCAGACGACAACTGTTCAGTGATGTCTCAGTGATCGCGAGGGTGAAAACCGGCACCGATCACCGAATGGTGAGAGGCACACTGGACCTAAACGTTAAGTTGGAGAGGTCACGTCTAATGAAGTCAATGCTCCGTCCCCCTCGTGCTCTAATCCAAAGTCCCGAAACCTTTCAGCTCGAGCTACGAAACCGTTTTCAGTGCCTAGAAGATTGCAATGCAATGAACGATATGAATGACAAGCTCGTGGAAACTGTCCATGCGGTCAGAGCTAAGTTTCGCAAGACCCGCCGCAGAAGAACACAAAAACTCTCCGATCACACTCTTAATCTCATGGCTATTAGACGGGATATATATAGATGCAGTCTTCAGTAGATTTGACAGCATACAGGCAACTGAACAGACAGATCTCCAAATGCATGCGGCGGGACTTACGCAACTTTAATACTGCTCGTATTAAAGAAACGATCGAGCGGAACCAAGGATCCAAAGTCTTTTCAAGAGATCTGTCTTCCAGAAAAAGCCAACTGTCGAAGCTGAAGACCGAGTGTGGCAGCGTCGTTTCCGGGACACCTGAGGTTTTGAGTGAGTTTGAGAGGTTCTATTGGTAGATGTATACATCATCATTGGAGCCATACGTAAGTGTGAGTAACGATCCAAGAGCGAGTCTTATCCGACACTATTCCGATGATATACCGGACCTCAGTCTGAGTGAGATTAGAATGGCTCTCCAGCATCTTAAAAACGGCAAGGCCCCAGACGAGGATGGATTTACAGCGGAGCTTCTGAAAGCGGGTGGAAAACCGGTACTTGAAGGCCTTCAGAAGCTCTTATTCTTTAAGATAGGTGACAACGCTCTCTTGAAGAACTGCAGACCGAGTTCTCTTCTGAGCCACGTCTACGTGCTGATTTCGAGAGTCATTACTCCCGAAAAAGCCGATTTCCGAAAAGGCTTTAGCACTATAGACCACATACATACCCTTCGGCAAATTGTACAGAAGTCCGAGGAGTACAATTTGCTACTATGTGGACTATGGAAAGCCTTTGATTCCGTCGAAATTTGGGCGGTGCTGCAGTCCCTTCAGCGATGCCAAGTTGACTGTCGGTATATCGAAGTGCTGAAGTGCTTGTACAGTAGGGCTACGATGGCTATCCGAGTACAGAACTAGAGTACGAAACCTATCCAATTGCAGAGAGGTGTAAGACAGGGTGACGTTATATCCCCGAAACTCTTCTCACCGCTGCATTGGAAGACGTTTTCAAGCTTCTGCATTGGAAAGGATACGGTATTAACATCAATGGCGAGTACATCACTCACCTTCGATTTGCCGACGATATAGTCCTTATGGCAGAATCGCTGGAGGACCTAAGCACTATGCTTTATTACCTCAATAGTGTTTCCCAACGGATAGGTCATAAGATGAACATGGACAAAACAAAGATCATGTTTAATGTCCATGTCACACCTATGCCGGTAGTTGTTGGGAGCACTAAGCTCGAAGTTGTTGACGATTATGTTTACCTAGGACAAATAGTCCGACTAGGTAAATCCAACTTCGACCGAGAGGTCAATCGAGAGCTTCGACTCGGCTGGGCAGCGTTCTGGAAATTACGGCACATCTTCTAGTCAGGTATACCTAACTTGAAACTTGAAAACGATACCGTACAACCAGTGCGTGTTGCCAGGGATGACATATGGTACTGAGACGTGGTCCTTCACTGCTGGCCGGATGAAGAAGCTCAAGGTCACTCAGTGAGCTATGGAGAGGGCTATGCTCGGAGTTTCTCTGCGTGATAAACTTAGAAATGAGGATATCCGCAGTAGAACCAGAGTCACCGACATAGCCCTACGGATTAGTAAGCTGAAGTGGCAATGGGTCGGACATATAGCTCGAAGAACCGGGAACCGGAAGAACCGATAGGGAAAAAAGGTTCTCGAGTGGCGGCCTCGTACCGGCGGACGAAGTGTAGGGCGTCCCCTCACTAGATGGAGTGACGACCTGGTAATATATGCAGGAAGTCGATGGATGCAGGTGGCTCAGGACCGTGCTTTGTGGCATTCCTTGAGGGAGGCCTATGTTCAGCAGTGGATTTATGAAGGGCTGTAATGATGATGATGAATAACTTAAAATCAATATATAATAATTTGAATTCAGTGCAAGCGTTTTTGTTCCTTTTATGAAATCTTTACTCTTCATTGGGGGCCCCCCAACAAATTTTGATACTGGGCCCATCGAAGGCACGCTACGCCACTGTGTAGCAAATCGTTTCATTTGAATGCATAATACTCGTAATATGTCGATAATAAAGGGACTGGCCGACTGACTCTGATCTGGGTGTCTAATGAATGGGAAAGGGAGGAATTAATTCTTGAAATTCCTGCATAGACTTTTCAATAAAAAGGCTTATTAACTGACACATCTGCTAAAATAGGATGTCGTCGTCGTCAATAGGAACAATGGCATCGCTTCGGATTATGGTATGTGTCATTAAGCCGAAGTTAAATCTTAACAACGCTCGTATCATTAAATACCCTGTTTTAAAATCTATGTTAACGTTGACATTATTATCTTAATTCCTTATCATGATAGAATCTCGTTGTTTGAATAACGACCAGCTCTTTAACACTTCTGTAAATATTCTTATATAATATCATAGACTTTGAATATAGTAAAAAGGTTATAAAGTGTCTGTCTTCGAAATATAACATTTAAGATCCTCTAGGCAGTACCAGGCCTGCTGGAATAAAATATAATCTGAAATAAGAAGTGCCTTTGTACAAAAATCCCTTTTTTTTATATTCAATGAAAGAAGTAGGATCACATGTAAATTTAAATTAATAAATCAGATTAGTCGCAGCAGTCTCCAAAAAACTATACGTGGTATAAAATTATACGCGGTAGAGCCATGTTGCAGCTATATTAGTAGTATAGTTGTAGCACGAATGGCTCGGCTCGACTGGGGAAAAACCACGCTCTCACAGAATACGAGCGTAAAATAGCAGCTTAACACTGCTGTGTTTCGTATGGTGAGTGGTGTAGAGAACCGGAGACCCTTTTTACTGGAAAAGAGGCATTCCATCTTAGTACTCACGGGTAAGACAACGCATCTGCATTTTGATTCGCAAACGAGGATAGATGTAGATGTCTATGGGCCACAGCAACCACTTACCATCAGGTGGACATTGGACTGTGTGCTCGTTTGTCACCCTATCCTATAAAAAATATCTCTGAAACCCTCTGAAGAAGCTCAAATTATCTATGAAGGGACCAAACGATACACAAAAATACCAAGTGCGTGTCGAGTAACGTAAGACACGTAATATATAGCATTCCGCTGCAATATTTTTTTAGTCCTTCGACCTTCTTTGTTTGAAGTTGGTTGCAGGTGTCCATAGGTTGAGATTCACTTAAAATATAAGAAACAAAATGAATGATTAAAACTAAAATTACTATAAAACCCACTTCAAGGCCGCGAGGCTTCAGTATGTAGTAATTTAGTTCTGCGTAGATAGAACCAAGTTAATAATTAAAGTATAAATATAGCCCGAGCTCTTGATAAAGAGTAATTGTGTTCTGTGGCCCGAGTTAAAGATGACATCTACATGACAAACAGTTTTACAATCCATTGCTGCCACAAAGCTGGAAACGTCATAAATCCGTACCAAAAAATATTGTTTACTATTATCTACCAGGGTAAATATATCAAATTATTATCTGTGCTTAATTCCAAAACATACGATTCTCTTTAAAACGATTTAAAGAAAATCTTTTATCACAGGCGTTATTTCATTTTTTTTATAGGATAATGGTGACAAACGAGCACACAGTCCACCTGATGGTAAGTGGTTGCTGCGGCCCATAGACATCTACATCTATCCTCGTTTGCAAATCAAAATGCAGATGCGTTGTCACCCGTGAGGACTAAAATGGAATGACTCATTTCCAGTAAAAAAGGTCTCCGGTTCTCTACACTCACCATACGAAACACAGCAGAGTACTGCTATTTTTATTGCGTTGGTATTCTGTGAGAGCGTGGTCCTTCCCCGGTCGAGCCGACCTATTCGTGCTACATCTATACTACTCATATAGCTGCAGCATGGCTCTACCACGTAAAAATATAAATTATAACTTTTAACAAAAAGTAAAAATCGACTTCAAATTGCTAAAAACGAATTTATTTTTTGTTACTCTTAGGGGAGGAACTTTTTCTCCAAATTTATTTGAAACCACCCTTGAACTATAACATATTTAATAAAAAAAGAATCATCAAAATTGGTTCACAATCTGCGAAGATATCACGTAACATACACATACAAAAAAACATACACTCGAATTGTGAACCTCCTCCTTATTGAAGTTAGTTAAAAAGGACGAAAAAGTGAGTTACTTACGTGGTGAATCCATGCTGCACCTGTATTAGTAGTTTAGTTGTAGCACGAATGGGTCAGTACGATCGGGGAAGTACCACTCTCTCACAGAATATCAGCATAAAATAACAAAGTGTGGAGTGTGAGTGTAGAGAACCGGAGACCCTATTTGCTGGAAACGAGGATAGATGTAGATATCTATGGGCCACAGCAACCACTTATCAACAGTTCGACAATGTGCTCATATGTTACCCTTATCCTGTAAAAAAATGGCAGGCATGCTGCTTAAAAGAAAGTAGAATGATACCTTCTTAGGCCGACTAGGTAAAAAAGAGCTTTACTACATAATGAGTTAACCAAAAAATAGATGTTCTAATAAGTAAACTTACAGCATATACACCCACTGCTGGGTTTTAGGCCTTTTATTTCTGCAAGGATTATGGAGCAATATGCAAAAAAACAATAAACAAGAGAATGGTTGCATAAAACCTTGGAATTTAATCAACGTCTGTTTCCGCATTTTTAAGTAAATGAGAATTAGGTAATTTGTAACAAGTAACGCATTTGTTCAAACGGTCAATTATAAACGGTACGGTAGCGCACTGGCTGATGTTCGGTTGCAACAAAACTGACCGAGGGTTTACTTCCCACGACGAACAAATATTGTATACAATAACTCCAGATTTGTATGCTTTTTTGGGTTCAATATGTATGTTAAAAGACGCGTTACTCTTTAAGACTGTTATTTACCTCTAAAGAGATCAGTAATGAAAGCAACTCTTCATCCCTTGCTACATCAGGATAGGGCGGGGATGGGCTCTTAAAGAGCCCCTATAATTTTTTTTATAGGATAGAGTGACAAACGAGCACACAGTCCACATGATCTACATCTATCCTCGTTTGCGAATCAAAATGCAGATGCATCGTCACCCGTGAGGACTAAGATAAAATGCCTCCTTTCCAGTAAAAAGGGTCTCCGGTTCTCTACACTCACCATACGGAACACAGCTCTGTTAAGCTGCTATTTTACGCTGGTATTCTGTGAGAGCGTGGTCCTTCCCCGGTCTAGCCGACCCATTCGTGCTACAACTATACCAGTAATATAACTGCAGCATGGCTCTACCACGTATCGACTTGCTTCTTGGGCGACTCTGGCCACAGAATAGTGCTTGTAGACCTAAGTTAAAAAAATAAACAATTTATTTATTTCAATTTATGATTTTAATTTAATTATGTTTGAAATTAATTTTTCCTTTTGTAAATAAAACTTAATTGAATCTGATATTTGGCTGAATTTGACACTAGGTGGTCAGTCTTCTTTTTACTCAGCAGTCCGTTGTAGGTACCATCTTTTATCCTATTTCTTCCGCTAAATAGAAATTAATAGAAAACCAGTATGATCACAGGCTGTGAGGCAAACCATCTAAGTATTCAGATAACCTTCTGAAGTCGGTTAGCAACTTACCATTGCTTCGACGTGTAAATTGATGTGAATATTATAAAAAATCTTTGACCAGACATTTTGATATAATTTTAAGGAATTCCTCATTTTAATCCAAGTCCTAAGCTTACCTTTAACTTAATGTTTGATCATACAAACTAAATTTTTTTTATAGGAATAGGGTGACAAACGACCACACAGTTCACCTGATGGTAAGTGGTTCCTGTGACCCATAGACATCTACATTTATTTTTTGTTTGCTAATCAAAATGCAGATGCGTTGTCACCCGTGAGGCCTAAGATGGAATGCCTCTTTTCCAGTAATGGGTCTCCGGTTCTCTACACTCACCATACGAAACACATCAGTGTCAAGCTGATATATTACGCTGGTATTCTGTGAGATCGTGGTCCTTCCCCGGTCGAGCCGACCTATTCGTGCTACAACTATACTACTAATGTAGCTGCAGCATGGCTCTACCACGTATGCATATAGAGATATTTATTTATTTATTTTAGGATCGCTTACAGACTAATATTTTCATAAAGTTATATAAAATGGTGAATTTTCTAATTAAAATCCTCCACATATTAATTTTATTGGACTTTGTGCAAATTTAATGTATTCCAGGAATTGCTCAAACTGCTTACAAAAACAATAACCAAAAAACGCAAAGTTTAACCTGGCGTGAAAAAAAAGGAGACATGCTAGTCGCGACTGTGAAGGAAAAACTCTTTGTTCGTCAGTTTTCTTACAGATTTCGAACTAGTAAAAAATAGTAGTGACGGTGAAAGAATATCTAATACCCCATCGTTCCGTGGTTGTCTTAAGAGGTGACAGAGGGAAATTGAAAGAGACGATGGGCAGCAGCATTTCCTGAGAACAATTTAAAATAACAAAAACACTGCGGTTGCCAGCCCATTTGCCAAGCGTGGCCATTATGGCAAATATCCCCCATATGAGGAAACCTATGGGTAAGGCCTATGTTCAGCAGTGGATCCTATAAAAAAAGCAGTTGGAGCAATAGAATAGTTTTAATTTTATTCAATATACATTACATGTGTAATTCTTAATGAAAGTCATTTCTTACTTTACCACTGGTTCGATCCTGGGAAGAGCTAGCAAGAAACCCAGCGGGACTTTTTTTTAAATAAATTTTACAATATGACACAAATGATTACAAACTATTTACAAAATTTATTTTAGAAACTGCTTGGAAGCGACCACCTCATTCCCAGGGGTTATTATCAACCATGTAATCATTTATGCTATAATAACCCTTTTTATAGTTTCAGCTTAACAAAACATTTAAACTTGGTAATAGAGAGAGCCTGTACACTTTCCGGGACCTTATTGTAATAGCGTATACATTACCCCAAGAATGAATTACTGATTCTGTGGAGTCGAGAGACTGGTATCACTAGCTTGTGTTTGTTCTTAATGTAAATCAATTTTTTTACTAAAACTAACTTTGTTTTTGTGAACATACATTGAATTTTCGTAAATATACTGAGAGGCCAAAGTTAATACATTTATTTCTTTAAATTTATCTCTAAGAGACTCTCTCGGTTTTAGATTGTAAATAGCTCTAATGGCCCTCTTCTGTAAAACAAAAATAGTATCTGAAACAGCCGCATTTCCCCATAGCAAAATCCCATAAGACATTATGCTATGCAATTCCTGGAATACTTTAAATTTGTACAAAGTCCAATAAAATTAACATGTGGCGGATTGTAATTAGAAAATTCACCATTTTATATAACTTTACTAAAATATTACTCTGTAAGCGATCCTAAAATAAATAAATAAATATCTCTAAGCTACTATTTAACGTTGGTATTTTTCTGCAGGAGCATTGAGCGGAACCATTCGTGCTACAATCACAATATAACCGCAGCATAGCCCTACCCAAAAATCTATGGTGATCGAACAAGGGAAGGAACGAATAGAACCGTTATCGAAAGCAACAGCGACGTGTTCTCCACAATTTCTTTCATTTCTAACATTTCTAGTTCAATTTTTTTTATTATTGACAGATTTTTATTAGATACAATATTAAAAACTATAATAATAAAAAAAAACTAAAACTAGAAACTTAATTATCATATAGTCCTACTCCCCGCGGTATCGTGCCAAGAACGCTCGCTACATTTCCCCGAAGGCCGCCAGAGTGTCTACGCAAGTAGCATCCCACACTAGGGCTTTACCTCTCTCCTAAGGGACCAATGTCATACCGTCGGGTCTCCTGCCATCGTCTCTAAATATTCCACAAGGCTCTAAAACCGAGGGAACATTTATAGAGACAAGAGCCCTTCGGATGACATCGTTCAAAGAACTGTGTCGTGAAAACCTACCAGCGCTTTTCTTACATGAAAGTCCGTGGAGCCCTAACTTGTCAACGCTGCTACCACAGGGGCACTCATGGGGTTGACAAAGCGCCGCTCCTAGTCGGATTCCTACGGCAATACGCAAGCTTTCCCCATCAAGTAATGTGCCGAGATTACTTGATGGTAAAGCGTGTAACCAGTGACTAGATTCCTTAGTCGAAACAGCTACAAGGCGTGCCATATCTTGGTCACTATGGAAATTATGAAACAAATCTTTCTGCACGCCCCGTACCAACGGAATATCCCATTGTTTTTGTTGGTTAACTTCCAGTGGAACATTTTCACCGGGACAGAGCGTTTGCCATGTCTGCACTGCCTCCATAGCAAAGCATAGGTCTACTTTATTATTTAAAATTATGTTACATAAATCACTGACACTATGCACGGAAGCAAGGAAAGCAGCCAATGCAACGCTAGAAAGATTTCTCACACCAATGCCACCAAATTTTATAGGTAAAGTAGCTTGAGGACAAGCTGTTGTATTTAAAGTTAAATTTAGATTTTTTTCTATAGCTATTTTAAGATTATTATCAATATCTTTTAAAATATCCGAACATTTCCAGACTGGACTCGAGCGAAGTAAGTAAATCTAGGTACAAGGAGACAATATTTTAAAATAGTAAAAGCTATGTGAGGGTTTAATTTATACAATTTATCAACGTGGTTTAAAAACTGATCAAATTTTGTTTTTAAAACAGGTTTAATACTATCGAAAAACAACGGGGCACCTAGCAGGTATAGTGATTCTGTACTGACAGTTTTTATTCCTGGAGAAACATGATTAAAATTTTGAATTATACTGTCTCTATGAGAAGTAGATAAATTATTGAAAAAGTTGAAAACAGTTCAAATCGTTCAGTTGAAATAGTATTTTCGCTAATGATTCTAAAGAACACTGATATCAGAAACAAATTCAGCCAAATTTATTTAAAGCCGAACTGCTTATCATGTTTAATTGCGATTTTAATCGTAACTCTTCTTTTAAGCATGTAAAATTACAAAAATTGCGTGCAGTAAACTCTGTAACAATAGTATAGTTTTAGAATTTAACTTACAGTGCAATTAATTTTATTTGTGTAAGGTATAAAAGAGAAGGCCGGTATTTTTTTGTTTCATGAACATTAGTCTCTTTAGGCCAGAAAAAAGTTACTTCACATTGAACCGCGTAGTGATGACTGTAGTAATTATTAGCTATTAGTTAGTTTGTGGCGGCGGTGTAAGAATATACTTCCCCATACCGTCACGTTGGTGACGGAAGAGGCGACAGAGGGAAATTTTTGAACCGACTTGAAAACAGGAGGTTTTAAATTGACAGTATTTTTATGTGTGGTACCTCAGAACTTTTTTCTAGGAGAACCGATTTCGATGAGTCTTCTTTTATTTGAAAGCTGCAGTCCTAAATAAGTTTTTATCAAGATATGACCAGTAGTTTTTGAGTTATCCTTAATAATGCGTATTTAATTGACTTCGACTACATTGATGATGTTCTTTTTTTTATTTATATTGTTATAAGTCGGTTGTACAAAATTTTTAAATTTATCGCTTGTATTACATACTTTAAGTACTTTTTTAAATGTCCGATTGTTTTTGAGTCAATCAAGATCCCGACTGAAAACCAGTGTTTTGGTACCTCACAAATTATCACAGTGGCGGGATCCTTTTTCTACCGACTTCAAATAGGAGGTGATACTCAATTCGACTGTATGTTTTTTTTATGTGTATTACTTCATAACTTTTGTGGGATCCGATTTCGATGTTTTTTTTTATTTAAAAGTTGGTGCATGGTCCCATATAAATTTGATCAAGGTCTGACCAATAGCACAGAATAAATAATAGTAGTTGTACTACGCCAATAGTTTCTGAGTTGTTCTTAATAATTTATATTGAAGTTGGTTGTACAAAATAATTAATTTTAAATTAAACTTATGTAACCACCAATTTGTACTTTGTACTACGATTTTCTATATTTCTTCATGTTGTGTGTTGGTTAAATAAATGTTTCTTTCTTTCTTATTTCTGACTGCCTTTCTTCCTACTCCTTTCTAAAAAGCCGGCAACAGCTGCCACTCCTCTAGTATTGCAGATGTCCATGAGCGACGGGGATAATTTAAACATCACCAAAACTTCATAACTGTGTATAAAAAACAGGCGCCATCAATACATTCTTAGATAGTGTAAAAATATTAAACAACTCGTTGCCATACTAACTTTAGAAGCCTGTACTACGTCAGAACAAAATAAATGATGCATTTTATAGATATCCCAAAAGTAAAAGGTCGCGTTAGTGGCACGTGCGGAAACATGCACGTGGTTAACAGTTGATTAAAGTTTTGTGTTCTTAGTTTCAACTTCCATCGAACTATGCTTTCTTTTTCCAGTAAAAAAAATATACAAGCCAGTTAAGCTGAAGTGGTTGCAATTTATATGGGAACGAAAAAATAAATGAGTAAGAGCGAGTAGGTATCGCTTCTTGATAGTACGTAAAAACTATATATGTAGATATTGCATAAAATTATTTTACGGATTTTATCTCGTTTTTTACTTATTTTAATTCCCGACATTTCGGGAGCCGAATATAGATGTAACGAAAACGTAGATCGAATTGAGACAAAGTTAACTTGGCAGTAAAAAAATGTTCTCCCACATAAATGCAATAGAAACAGATATTAAAACCAACCCCAAATAATTTTGGACACATCAAAAATCTAAGAAAGAACTGCTCATCATATCCTAATATGACTTTTAAGCATGAGACATCATCAGACACGAAGCTAATAGCGGACATGTTTCGTCAATATATGAAAGAGATCTTAACGACAACAATTCAAATAATATTTACACAAGATTCATTGCTAATTCCTTTGATGTTATCGGGTAAATTCAATTTAGACCAGAGGATGTTAAAAATAAAGTGAAAAAGCTGGATGTCACAAAAGTGGTAGGCCCAGATAATATACATCCACTACTTTTAATAAACTGTGCAGATAGGTTGACTTTTCCACTAAATTTTCTGTACATACTATCTCTCAAAATGGGCATATTCCCTGATGAATGGAAACTAGCTAGAGTAGTACCTATATTTAAGAATGAAGCAAAAGACTTAGTAGTTATCTACAACCAATACATATTCAATCCAATATTTATCTTGTCAGCAATATCGAAAGTATTTGAGTCATTAGTTCACTCTGTAAATTATCAGAATGCCCAAAAATACATAATTGAAAATCAGCATGGTTTTATGTCAAGAAGATCGACCAACACTAACCTTATTCTCTTCACTTCTAATATAAAAGAAAAAGTAGATTAAAACTTACAAGTTGACGCCACCTAAGCAGATTTTTCAAAAGTCTATGACAATGTGAACCACAACATCCTGATTCGTAAATTATATTTATTTGGAATTAGAGATAACCTACTGGAATGGTGTAAATCTTACCTTTTAAATCGCCTTTCTAGGTTGGTAATTGATGGTGAACAATCGAGGCTATTTGAAGCATTTTCAAGCGTAGCCCAGGATCCGATTTTAGGACCGTTGTTCTTTAACATCTTTGTCAATTACATAACACGTGTGATTAACCACAGTGATGTATATTTTTGCTGATGACCTTAAAATCACGAAAACGGTATCAACACTTTGAGATGACCAACATCTCCAGGAAGACCTTAATAATCTTCAGGAATGGTGTAACAATAATAAAATGTTCCTAATTCCTACGAAATGCTACGTATCACATTAAGTACAGCAGAGAACGTAATAAATTTCAGTCGAAATACACAATAGCAGGCACCAAGTTGGAAAAAGTGACTACTATTCAAGAGCTTGGTGTCATAATGGATAGCCATTTTAAGTTTTCGGACCATATGGACAAGATAGTGGGGGATGCAAATAGGTCGCTAGGCTTTATATTGCAAAACTCAAGGGATTTAAAGAACCAACAATTGGAAAGCTTTACAAAAGTTTTGTAAGGAGCAAGCTCGAGTATTGCAGCACAGTGTGGTGACCTTCTTATAAAACTGTGTGTTGCCAATTATGGCTTATGGATCTGAGACGTAGTCCTTCACTTCTGGCCCAATGAGGACGCTCAAAGTCGCTCAACGAGCTATGGAGAGGGATATGCTTGGGGTTTCTTTGCGTGATAAACTCAGGAATGAGGATATCCGCAGTAGAACCAGAGTGACCGACATAGTCGAATGGATCAGTAAGCTGAAGTGGCAATGGGCCGGCCATATAGCTCGGAGAACCGACAACCGATGGGGGAAAAAGGTTCTCGAGTGGCAGCCTCGTACCGGTAGACGAAGTGTAGGGTGACTAGATGGAGTGACGACCTGGTAAGACATGCAGGCAGTCGATGGATGCAGGTGGCTCAGGACCGTGCTTTGTGGCATAACTTGGGGGAGGCCTATGTTCAGCAGTGGTCTTGTGAAATGATGATGATGATCTTCTGATTGCGTTAACTTAAAAGATTGAATTTTTACTCCTCCAAGGAACAGTAGTAATTAAACAAAAGATTAACTTTCAATAAGCATTATTTATAATCTATATTAAAATAAAAAAAGTTTCTGTTTCTGTTAGAACTGTAAATTCTAATATTTGAAACTAATTTCAACTTAATACCGTGGTAGTTCAAATGGTTAGCACTCGCTGTAAATTTCACAGTACGCGAGCAACCCGATTTCGATCCCCGCCGGCACCAATGAAATTGTTATAGTTCGGCCGTTCAGAGAATGCGTTCCTGACACCTATCAGTTAGTCACGACTAGTGATGGGCACAACATAACACTGAGTTCGTTACCGTTCCTCCAAAATGAACCGCCGCGTTATTTTTAAGATTATTTTCGTTTTAAATTGGCGGAATCATTTAAAATTTATATTTTAGTAATTTAAGTGGAAACCAAAAAAAGGTAATATTAATATAATAAAATTGTTTTATTTATTCTTTGTTACAAAGTTACAATCTGTATTTCTATGCAACAAAGTACATTGAATTGAATGTGCGTACAGAATATTAATCAGACTCCGATTCGCTTGAGGAGGTGGTGTCTTCATCATCATCTTCGCCTACATGTATAATTATATTATTATCAATAACAGAATCAATCCTGATATCTCGGTCAAAATGTTCCACAATCAAGTTTTTAGTCTTCTCAACAATCTTTGCCCAGTCATCTCATGTTACTTCCCCGCAGGCTTCTTTTAATAGGGTCATCATCTTTTTCGTGCTGAATGGCGGGGAAGTATTGTGGCGGGCGGCGTAACCTTTTATTTGAGCCCAGATTAGCTCAATCGCGTTATATTGGCAATAATACGGTGGAATTCTTAGAACGCCATGACCGTACTCCAGAGCCAGTTCATCGATTTCGTATCGCAAATTTGCCGCTTTATTTTCTTTAACTAATTTAATTAGCTCTGGTTTTAGCATCTGCATATTTGCGTCGATGCCTTTTGCTTGTAAGCAAGCCACCATTTCTTCTTTTTTATTAGCTTGGGTAGGTGGTTTCTGTATTTGAACCGAGTGATAGGAGGCATTATCCATGAATATTACAGAAGGCTCTGGTAGGCTGGGTAAAAGCACGTTCTGGAACCACTCTTTAAATGTAGTGCTATTCATTTCCTCGTGGTAGTCATTTGTGGCTTTTGATTGAAATGCCAGTAACGCGTTCTCCACAAAGCCGTATTTTGCAGAACGTGCGTGGCATATTATCAGACGGTCCCCCTTACCCATTGGTACTTTCGACGTCGACGCTTGTGTATCATCCGTCCAAGAACGGGAAACCATGTGATTGGCGTTTAGCCATGTCTCGTCAATGAACACGACATTATTCCAGTTATCAATATTTTTTGCTTCTCTCAAAAAACTATTTTTTTTTTAACAAAAAAAATTTTTCTTTTGTCTGTTTTTTTATACGAAAATCCAATATCTTTTAAGATTTTGGTTAAAGCAGTTTTACCCCCGCTAAACAGCCAAGCTTCTCTTAACGATGCCAAAAGCTTCTACCTGTTGAGATATTCATTTCTGGAATAGTAATCATATATATGATTTCTGATTGCATCGGCGTCAAAGGTGTCAATATCTGTCACGGGTTTAGTTCTACGTTTCTTCTTTGGAGTACGTAAAATATTATCTTCCGTGCCAGTAGAGCCGAACTTTTCTTTATTAATATTTGTTATCGTTCGTTTGCTAACTCCAAGCGCCTGAGAGACGCGTTCTTGTACTTGTTCGACAGGTAACAGGGGTCCGCCATTTTACCGCTCCCGCTCAAAGTAATCTTGCAGCTTGATGATTAACTCACGGGCTCCACTTTTCAATGTTTGCCCACGTTTAGGCATTATTATGCACCAAAAGTAAAAAGAACGCAATACAAAACACAATCGAAGTCCGATTTAACGCCGATGTCAGTTTGAAAAGCAGAAACAGTCCATTAAACGAAAGCAGGGTAATCAAATAAAAACAGATCGAAAACACTTGAAGAACGTGGTCTATGCGCACGAAACGACAATAGACGACTGTTTTAGCGTCACAAAATGGCGGCCCATAATGCCATTTGGGGTTACCATTTTCAACCTAAATATAAAAATGCTACTTTCTTTCACGCGTTCGGTTTGGTCGTAGTTTTATTTTTATATTTAATAAAAGTTATCTTATAGTCCCTTATTTCCAAATTCTTAAAAAGAAAAACAAAACGTATTATTTTATAAAGTATAACTGTATAAGAACAGATTACGATACTGTTATTGCCTGTTATTGTTAGCACAGCACTACAAATATAAAGCGCTGACATAACCTTGTAATAGCGCAGTATAGATTTAGAAAAATATTGTTTACCAAGTTATTTGACACTCAGTTTGGCACAAAATTATAACATTC
Organism: Parnassius glacialis; assembly: GCA_033319125.1. Classification (NCBI taxonomy): domain Eukaryota; kingdom Metazoa; phylum Arthropoda; class Insecta; order Lepidoptera; family Papilionidae; genus Parnassius; species Parnassius glacialis. The sequence goes on along the minus strand of JAVANC010000027.1, from coordinate 45,810,381 downwards.
ATTGATTATTGATATAATAACGTTGTTTTAATGCTCATCAATTGTTAAAACGGTAAACAACCAGCAAAAATATTTTTATCGTAACTGCAACGCCATTACAAAGTTACATCGTCAGTTCAATCGCGACGTGTCAGGAACGCATTCTCTGAACGGCCGAACTATAATTGCAATTTTAAGTGCCACGTGCTCGGCAGAGAAGGAAAACATCGCGAGGAAACCTGAATGTGTGAGAAATAAGAAAAAAATTTCGAAGACGTGAAGTTCGCCAACGCCAATACACATTGGGGCAGCGCGGCGGACATTTCCTTGCCCTTAAACCCTCTCAGAAATGAGGGGAGGCCTGTGCCCAGCAGTGGGGCGTATACAGGCTGTAACTTTAATATTTACAGTTACATGTAACAAAAAACAAAATGGGCGTCAGACGAACAACAAAGTGATTCTAAAGGGTTTCCGTTTTAACAGACCTCGTAGATCGGAGATTTCAATTACCTAAACAGGGCTATAAAATAAAAAAGTGTCTGAATATTTTAAGACTAATTTCTTTTTGTAAATATATTTTGTTATCTCTTTCTTCCTTTAGTAAGTAAATATAAGGAACAGGAAAAGGGATTAAAAATGTATCCGATGACCTAAAACCCCGTCTCTCCTTGCGAGGTCAACGGTAACAAAGGATTAAACAAAAAGGGTCACAGATGCGTTGCCTTTTCTGGAGATTTAAACTGATTTCCAGACAGCCTGTATTTTGTTGCTATTTCAGACACTCTCCATAATTTATTACTATAATTTTACATAAAATTATATAATTTAATTACTTATAATAGATACTCGTATAATTGTGCCATATAGAGACAACGCAAGGGATTCCATTACCCTATAATATCAACAAAACTCATGCAGTCATTTTCCTGATAACTCAAAATAAAAAAAACTGCGTCTTCCATCCACGGCAAATATTAGGGATATTGATTTTGGCTTTGGTTGTGGTTTATCAGTATACTACTCTTATAAGAGGCTGTAAGAATTTTGTAAGCGTTACGTGCTTTCCGACTCACAGAGATAAAACACCACCAACTTCCTGGCTCCGCGCTGCTACTGAGGATTTCTTGACAGAAAAAAGCTATAACTGATTTTTGCCCGACCCGGGCTTCAAACCCAGGGGCGGATGATCAGTTTCGCTGACGACTAAGGTAAGGTAGGGTAATATTGTCACCTTAAGGTTTGCCGCTCTATGAAACTAAAACTAAAAGGAGGACAGAGACAAAAACAAAACATCTTATACTATAACTAATGTATTAAGAAAAAATAGCAACAAGCTTTGGTAATAATTAGAAACACTTCGAAAAATCAACTTAAAAAAAACTAACTACACTACACAATACTAAAATCGACTAAAATATTTACTGATACTGTCGACTGTCAAAATGGCGTCGACAAAGCAGCGCCCTTTTTTGACCCTTTATTATTTGATCGCCTGATAAAGGGCTATCGTATTACAGAACCATCTATGCAAAAAAGGCTTGAGTTAATGAGTAATAAGAAACTGATCATATTAACCGAATAACCGTTCCAAAACCGGTACCCTCACGTACCAAAACCAAGAGGCCGTCAAATGTGACGCTATGTTTCATCACTTAATAATCATGGAGCCACACTTGAGCACTAAGAAGGAATGTTTCGTTACCATAACTTACGTAGTAACATTATTTAATATGTGCCATTATCAGTAAAAAGGGTTCCCGGTTCTCTACATTGACCGAATCAAAGACAATCAGCATTATGTTGTTATTTCACATTGGTTTCTGTGAGAACGTGGACCTTCCTCGGTCGAATCCATCCATTCGTACAGCTGCAGCATAGCCCTACTGTAATTAATATCTATTTTGTATTTAATGACTTATTAGATATGTAGACATGTATTAAACGGACAAATGACCTACTCCAGAGCACCGGCTTAGGTTTCTCCTCGTTTTGACTACCTGTATTTCAAGTTACTATAGCCGTGTGGATCATAATTTTTTTTTCTTAATACAAGGCCATCACTGACTAGCACATCTTATCGCTTAGATTTTTAACAGATTAAGAGATAATGAAAATTATAAATATTTATATTGTACTGGCGATTCGCCCCGGTTTCGCTCGGCTGATTTCTGGATCTCCACAACAGAGCCACCTACCAGGTTCAATTGAATCTAAACCATCCAGAGATCCATTCAAACACATACACAAAATTTAATTGAAATCGGTCCAGCCGTTTAGGAGTTCAGTAACAAACTTGTGTACAGAAGGATTATATAAAGATAAGTTATATGCTCTAAGTAAAAGTTATAGCCTATATATATCCCACAGCTGGGCACAGGCCTCCTCTCATTTCCGAAAGAGTTTTAAGCAAAGAAGTGTCCGCCGCGCTGCCCCAATGCGTGTTGGCGGAATTCACGTGTCTTCCATTTTTTTTCTCAGACATGCAGATATCCTCACGATGTTTTACTTAAGAGCCCTCTTACATTTCGGCGTTTCGCAAATTTAGGTATTATACGCACCGAGCGGGCGGTGAACTACGCGACCGATACTTTCTTTCATATCTATTCACTCGCTCGCACTATAATACTGTGAGTATGGCGATTAAACGATCTTGATCTTCCATAATACAAAGTTTTCTTAGGATGGACTTCAGTGGATGGAATATTTTTTGGTGTGTCATTTTAATGTTATCTTATTAATTTATTATTATATTATTATATACCATTTTGATATATTATTCATTATTTATGAAATTTAGTGTCAAAATAAGTACATATAAATATTTTAATTGTTACGCTGTAATCGAATGTTAATAATCGATTATGTCTACTACCGGTAGAATAGTGGTATAAATAAATAAACGGTTGCAACCTGTTTTAATAAATATAACAACCAAATGAAACTAATATTTTTTTAATCGGTACTTACAGTCAATTACTATAAACAGTGGTAGAGCCACGCGGCAGCTTTTGCTGTCGCACGGATGGGCCGGCTCGAACCGGGGTGGTACCACGACCTCACAGAAAACCAGCGTGAAGTAGAGGTTCACCTCTGCGTTTCGCTTGGTGAGTGCAGGTGGCCGGAGGCCCTTTTTACTTCCATGTGAGGCAAAGGCCAAATGAGGCATTCCATCTTAGTCCTCACGGGTGACAACGCATCTGCATTTTGAATTGTAATAGAGGATAGATGTAGATGTCTAAGGGCCGCAGCAACCACTTACCATCAGGTGGACTGTGTGCCCGTTTGTCACCCTTATCCTATAAAAAAAATATATATTTTTTATAAGAAAAATATTTGCTGCGACGGCATTGACCGAACTTTTCTCGATTCGATAATTTCAGGCAGTACACACTTTTCATAAAAAGCTTGTAACTTGGGTAACATATTGAAAATCTAAAATTGGTCGTATTTGTAAATTTTTAGTACTTTTACTGCATTAATCTGGGCCAATACATATTATGGCAAGTATTCAGACATTTTTATTTGCTAAATGAAGCTGGCCTCGGATTTGGTAAAACCAGTCATTATTTTGATTTAATGTTACACTTGAATCACTGAATTTATAACCTTTAACTTTTTTTTTGTCGAAAGGCCGTATCAAAATCTATTCCGAAAGCTGAAATAGGATATTTAACTTCAATAAGACCGTTGCTGTATAAACCATTAGGTGAAGCCCTCAAATAACAATGATCTAGGTCAATGAATAGACCACATTTTTCTATAATAATATTTTTTTGTTTGCTCAATTGTGCACATGCTGCAGACTCGTTGTCCCTACCATGTTTAATGGAAGAGACGTGATCTAAATTATAACTATATAAAATAGTTTTAAACCGATCGATCAAAAATTGCGGTCGTAGTTGACAATGTTCTAGTATGCAGGCAATTGACGCACACTACGATAGCACTCGACGCACACTACGGTAGTATCGAAACCATGCAGCGCCCGAAATAAACTGACGCAGGTCCACCCTCGGCAAGCGCTCGTGCGTTAATGATCTCAGATGGCCGGCGCAGTTAAATATATAGTACTTTTATTTAATTAATTATAATATAATAGTAACGATTTTAAAAGTAAAAATAATAGCATAGTTTAAGCAAATGTTGATGATTATTTTGGTATAAATTTTACGTCTAAGTGATGTAGAACTTCGGAAATATACAGGCTTGCATCGAAGCTTTTTTGGTCGTTTTTTGAATTATGTCGAATTTTTTTTCCTAGTGTGAAAAGCATATAACGAAAATGTATTCCATTATTATTAAAGTGTAGGATATTTGGGAGATAAAAATATTTTTTTTGATGGTCGATATTCAATAGAATCTACAAATTAGAGCTCCCAAATCATGTCTTCGAGAGTTTTTGCCTAAACATGCATCGGGAGAATGATTATTACTGATTAAATAAATAAGTTATCTAAAATCCATTCCGAGCTTATTTGAGGAGAGAAAACGAACTATTTTTACCAAGTAATTGTTATTTCAAGAAATGAACGATAAACATAAAATTTCAACGAGGAAACCTTGTAATTTCGCGTTTTTTTGTAATACGCCTCTTAACCACCGAGCACGCTGTAAATCAGCATTTAAAATTGCAATTTGTAACAATTTCATTGGTGCCGGCGGGGACCGAACCCGGGTTGCGCGCGTACTGTGAAATTTACTTTCATGCTCTAAGTAATTAAATGTAAAAGTAATAATATTATAAACATTCAAACCTTTCCATCCGATAACATTGGGGGTGCCTTCAAGGCAAAGTTCGCTTTACCATGAGTTACATCATCGCCTTCCAGGGGGATAGTAAGAAAGCACTCGCTTATAATAGTTAAAAATACCTAGAAACTCCTAGCTTTCGTCATTGTCGCCATCTTTAATTATGCAACTCATTGTCACTCGTGACACACAGCCATCAAGTTACGAGTATCTAGTCTCCATGTCAAACAATTCTGTTGCGCCATTCTTTAATTTTACGTCATCGTTTAGATATGCCTACGTTACGGGCTACAGTAAAATCACTATTTCTTTGTTCTTGAAAATTATTTGTTATGTTTCCATCTTATTTTGTCATATCCCTGAGTCGTCCGTGCTAATACGAAAAAGTAATTTTTGCTGTATTTTCAATTTTTCTGCTCCTAAGGCTTATGGTGTAATTTATAAGTAAGACTTGATATCACGGACCTTTTCTTATATAATAAGAAAAATATCGAAATATATTTTATAGTTAAAAATCCATGTCAGCATACAAACTGTAAAAAATTGTAATACATTTTTGTAATATTTACCGACGTAAAGACGTACAGGTAACAGTAACGGTAACAGTTGACATACATACATATATTTCACAAGGGCAAACATCTAGACCCGGAACAATTATTTGTTGGCCAAAAACTTGTTCTGCGCGGGATTTGAACCCTCGGCCCTTAGCGCTGCAATTCATTACTAAGCCACTGCGCCAAAGAGACGTCATAGTACTCGTATTTACTCGTATACTCATATTTCGTATTTTCTAACCAATATGCACGTGGCAAGGGCGAGCAGGGGTGGACACTAACCACACCACTAAAATCATTGCCCACCCTAGAAAATTATTGAGGAGGGAGCTCCTTATTGAGGAGATTCACATTCACTGACGACGAAACCTTCAGAACACCATCAAAAATTGTCAAGTGTCGCCTTGACTATCTCTATCCAATGTCAAAATGTAATTTTTTATACGTGGTAGAGCCATGCTGCAGCTATATTAGTAGTATAGTTGTAGCACGAATGGGTCGGCCCGACCGGGGATGGACCACGCTCTCACGGAATACCAGCGTAAAATAGCAATTTAACACTGCTGTGTTTCGTATGGTGAGTGTAGAGAACCGGATACCCTTTTTACTGGAAAAGAGGCATTCCAACTTAGTCCTCACGGGTGACAACGCATCTGCATTTTGATTAGCAAACAAAAAATAAATGTAGATGTCTATGGGTCACAGGAACCACTTACCATCAAGTGAACTGTGTGGTCGTTTGTCACCCTATTCCTATAAAAAAAAATTTAGTTTGTATGATCAAACATTAAGTTAAAGGTAAGCTTAGGACTTGGATTAAAATGAGGAATTCCTTAAAATTATATCAAAATGTCTGGTCAAAGATTTTTTTATAATATTCACATCAATTTAACACGTCGAAGAAATGGTAAGTTGCTAACCGACTTCAGAAGGTTACCTGAATACTTAGATGGTTTACCTCACAGCCTGTGATCATACTGGTTTTCTATTAATTTCTATTTAGCGGAAGAAATAGGATAAAGGGTGGTACCTACAACGGACTGCTGAGTAAAAAGAAGACCGACCACCTAGTGTCAAATTCAGCCAAATATCAGATTCAATTAAGTTTTATTTACAAAAGGAAAAATTAATTTCAAACATAATTAAATTAAAATCATAAAATGAAATAAATAAATTGTTTATTTCTTTAACTTAGGTCTACAAGCACTATTCTGTGGCCCGAGTCGCCCAAGAACCAAATTGATACGTAGTAGAGCCATGTTGCAGTTATATTACTGGTATAGTTGTAGCACGAATGGGTCGGCTCGACCGGGGAAGGACCACGCTCTCACAGAATACCAACGTAAAATAGCAGCTTAACACAGCTGTGTTCCGTATGGTGAGTGTAGAGAACCGGAGACCCTTTTTACTGGAAAGGAGGCATTTTATCTTAGTCCTCACGGGTGACGACGCATCTGCATTTTGATTCGCAAACGAGGATAGATGTAGATGTCGATGGGCCACATCAACCACTTACCATCAGGTGGACTGTGTGATCGTTTGTCACCCTATTCTATAAAATAAAAAAGAAGCATGTAGTAATGCTTGTGTTGGGTGACTCTGCTCTTCCATTGGACCGAGTATACAATATTTATTTTTAGTGTTTTTAATAACTATAGATTTTACATTATTTCATCATAGTCGATCAAAAGGAGCATATTCTATACAACAAATATTTCTTCATATTTATCATGTTACGAGAATGGGGCAAACAAAATTTAATCTATACTGCCCTGTACTATTATGTGTTCTGTGTCTATACATGAAATATTTCCAATAACTCGAAGTTACTCCTTTGTTAGCATCCTATCTAATCGATGAGATATAATAAACTCGCACCAATAAATATTTCCTGCTTGTTAGTTCAACTGACTATTTTCAAGTTCTTTGTGATAATATTGAAACTTATAACAATTTCTCTTTCATTGTTTTAAGCTAACTATTTTACTTTAAGCAAAATAAGAATGCGTGGACACAAGGAGCTTGCTTAGACTTTTGTATTTGTATAGTGGCGGTTAAGAATATCCGTTACCCCATATCTTCCCGTGGGAGTCGTAAGAAGCGGCAGGAGATGGGTAGCAGCATCTTCCTGATAACAGCAAGATTACAATAAAAAACTGCGGTTGTCAATCCGCTCGCCAAGCGTGGCAACTATGGCAAATCCCCCCATGAAATGAAAATTACGAAGAGACGGTCTCCAGTCTCCAACGAACCCACTATTCCTGGCTACGGTGGCAACCATGGTAACTACGGGGCAGGAGGTGCTAAGAATCTCCGGTGGAGGTTCGGCTACCACCTAACATGAGTCGACCTGGCAACATACAACGCACGCACCCTGAGGATTGACGTGAAGATCCTGAAGCTGGAAGAAGAGATTATAGGTCAGAAGAGAGGGGGAAGGCACGGTAATCCTCGAATCCGGAAACTTGTTCTATCACCGGGAGGGCGACCATCTGTCCCAAAGAGGTGTCGAATTTATCGTCCACAAGTCTCTCATTAACAAAGTTGTAACTATTGGGAGTGTTTCGACGAGGGTTGCGTACCTTATACTCAGAATCACCAAACGGTATTCGTTGAAGGTCATACAAGTTTACACGCCAACCTCGGCACATTCCAATGAGGAGGTGGAGAAAATGTATGAGGATGTCTCTAAAGTCATGCAGTCTTCCAAAACCTACTATACGGTGTTAATGGAAGACTTCAATGCAAAACTAGGCGCAAGAACGAACAGTGAGCTGAAGGTAGGGAAATTCGGAATTGGGTAACGGAACCCAAGGGGCCAGCAGCCGACTTCGTGGTGAAAGAGGGAGTCTTTATGGTGAACTGTCCGAGCTGGTCGAGCCCCGACAGTTCGACAAAAATGAGATTGACTTCATTATGACGACTAGACGACAACTGTTCAATGATCTCTCAGTGATCACGAGGGTGAAAACTGGTAGTGATCACCGACTGGTAGTGGTTAGAGGCACACTGAAACTAAACGTTAAGTTGGAGAGATCTCGTCTAATGAAGTCAACGCTCCGTCCCCCTCGTGCTCTAATCCAAAGTCCCGAAACCTTTCAGCTCTAGTTACAAACCGTTTTCAATGCCTAGAAGACTGCAATGAAGTGGACGGTTTGAATGACAAGCTCGTGGAAACTGTCCATGCGGTCGGAGCTAAGGTCTGCAAGACCCGCCGCAGAAGAACACAAAAATTCTCCGATCACACTCTTAATCTCATGGCTGTTAGACGGGAAATGAAGCTGCAATCTTCAATAGATTTGACAGCATACAGGCAACTGAATAGACAGATCTCTAAATGCATGCGGCAGGACTTACGCAACTTCAATACAGCTTGCATTGAAGAGGCGATCGAGCGGAACCAAAGCTCCAAAGTCTTTGCCATAGATCTGTCTGCCAGAAAGAGTCAAATGTTAAAGATGAAGACCGAGTGTGGCGGCATTGTTTCCGGGGCACCTGAGATTTTGAGTGAGATTGAGAGGTTCTATGGGCAGCTGTACACGTCATCGTTGGAGTCACACGCAAGTGTGAGTAACGATCCTAGAGCAAGTCTTATCCGACACTATTCCGATGATATGCCGGACGTCAGTCTGAGCAACATTAGAATGGTTCTCTAGCACCTTAAAAACGGCATGGCCCCCGGCAAGGGTGGAATTACAGCGGAGCTTCTGAAAGCGGGTGGAAAACCGGCACTTGAAGTCTTACAGAAGCTCTATAATTCCGTCCTCCATGGGGAAGAATAACAGACCGATTTTCCTTCTGAGCCGCATCTACGTGCTGTTTTCGAGAGTCATTACGAATTTTCTCGCACGCAGACATGACGACTTTCAGCATCCCGAACAAGCCGGTTTCTGAAAAGACTTTAGTACTATAGACGACATACATACCCTTCGGAAAATTGCAGTCCCTTCAGCGGTGTCATGTTGACTGTCGGTATATCGAAGTGCTGAAGTGTTTGTACAGTAGGACTACGATGGCTATCTGAGTACAGAATTAGAGTCCGAAACCTATCCAATTGCAGAGAGACGTAAGACACGGTGACGACGGTCACGGACGGTGAAGAGTCACCGCTGCATTGGAAGACGTTTACAAGCTACTGGACTGGAAAGGATACGGTATTAACATCAATAGCGAATACATCACTCACCTTCGATTTGCCGAAGATATAGTCCCTATGGCAGAATCGCTGCAGGCCCTGAACATGAACACTATCCTCAATGACCTCAATAGTGTCTCCCAACAGATAGGTCTTAAGCTGAACATGGACAAAACATAGATCATATATAATGTCCATGTCACACCTATGCCGGTAGTTGTTGGGACTACTAATATCGATGTTGTTGACGAGTATATTTACCTGGGACAAATAGTCCGACTAGGTCAGTCCAACTTCGACCGAGAGGTCAATCGACGAACTAAACTTGACTGGGCAGCGTTCGGAAAATTACGACAGATCTTCTCGTCAGGTATACCTCAAAACCCGAAAACGAGATTGTACAACCAGTGCGTGTTGCCAGTGATGACTTATAGATCTGACACGTGTTCGACAGAGAGATTGACCGACATAGCCCAACGGATTAGTAAGCTGAAGTGGCAATGGGGCGGCCATATGGCTCGATGAACCGACAACTGATGGGGAAGAAAGGTGGCAGCCTCATACCGGTAGGCGAAGTATAGAGCATCCCCCGCTAAATGGAGTGACAACCTGGTAAGACATGCCGACAGTCGATGTATGCAGGTGGTATGGGACCGTGCTTTGTGGCATTCCTTGGGGGAGGCCTATGTTCAGCAGTGGATTTGTGAAGGACATGCACTAACAAAGACACAAAATATGCATGCAAATATGCACTAAAAAGGCCGAAATATGCACTTAAAACTGTTAATATGCCCAAAATATGCACAATGCAAAATCAAAAAACCATTTTTATTTTTATATATTTTAATTAAAGACGGTACAAAAACAGCGAAATGTTCTTAAAATTATGCATAGTTTTTATGACAGTATACAATTACGAATTTTTCCACATTTTCGAGCGGAAATTTGTGACGTTTGTCACCCCATATCAATTTGTACGCCGAAAACGATTTCTCTACATCTCAGTTGATATAGAGAAATCGTTTTCGACGTAACGGCGTCGTCATTGTACAAAATAAAAAACTGGCCAGTCAATTTAGTCAGCCACTGCGCTCGCGCCCTACACGTCTTTGTTACCTAGGTCCCTATACGTACCTCCCGCTTATCATTGATATTGATATATGTCGCAAGTAAAATAATCTACCAGCGAGTTTTGGAGTATCTTATCACTAAATCTTTAGCAGTATGGACTTGTTGAAACAATGACATAGCTTCCCAGACTATTAAAAAGTGAAAAATATTCTGAATTTGTCTATAGCATCCCAAATAGTTGGTCAGAGATCCTAATCAAAGATGTAGGTGTATGTGGACACAGCATACACTCTCAAGTGAACTGTGCTTGTTTGTCACCCTTATATCTATAAAAATGTGGAACAGAATGGACGAGACTAGTAGGTGATGTCATATGAAAGAAGACATCATAATATGAAGATACAGTTTACGATATTTGTGTCAGATTGTGTATAACTATATTTCAAAAGCGCGTCTTTTGATCTCATTTCGAGTCATACCTTAACGTATTATTTTTAATAAGAGAATCTCCCACATCATTTCGTCCGGTAGGTGTCGTGACACGCGACTGTGTAAAATATTATGGCTTCCTATAAAACACAGTAGAACCACCTCAATTACATCAGACGTAAAATACCAGACCTGCGACGGACAACATCGTTAAAGTTGTTCACGCCTGATACTGCGACCGTCAATCCATTTGCCAAGTGACGATTAAAGTAATGTTTTTGTATAAGAAGGCGCAAACGAGAATGCCTATGCCCAGCTGTAGACTTTTGCTGGGTTTTTTTTTAGAATAAGGGTAACAAACGAGCACACATTCCACCCGATGGAATGCCATAGACATCCACATTTTCCTCGATTAAGACTCAAAACGCAGATGAGCTATCACCACTGAGGACTGAAAAGCCTCGTTTCCAGTAAAAAGGATCCCCGGTCCTCAACACTCACTACACGAAACACAGCAGCATTAAGCTGCTATTTAACACTATTTTTTTATATAATATAGGATGACAAACGAGCAACAGTATAGATGACAAAACACAATCCACCTGATGGTAAGTGGTTGCTGTGGCCCATAGACATCTACATCTATCCTCATTTGCGAATCAAAATGCAGATGCGTCGCCACCCGTTAGGACTAAGATGGAATGCCCCTTTTCCATTAAAAGGGTCTCCGGTTCTCTACACTCACCATACGAAACACAGCAGTGTCAAGCTGCCATTTTACACTGGTATTTTGTGAGAGTGTGGTCCTACCCCGGTCGAGCTGACCCATTGGTGCTACAACTGTAATATAGCTGCAGTGTGGCTATACCACGTAAGAGTAAGAGGGCTGATAAAGAAATAATATATTCTTTACAAAAATCAAGCAACATCCCTACACTGTCATTAACACTCTTTACCCTCACTTTACATAAACACGTGTCGAAATATTTTCCTTAACTCAAGCAGGCACGTAATCAAAATACAGCGTTCGCAATCGGTGGGGATCTCGTGCCTGGCGGCAGTTAGTCGAATAAATTAAAACTTGGCCGATTCAACGCTAACCAACGCCGCCGTAAATTAACACAATTAGATATACCACGTAGGAGTTATTCCCATATGAGTTAAAAATGTCAGTAATGTGAATTGTAAATTGTTTTACTTAAAGTACTTCTTTGAATAGTAAAAGGAAATAATAAATTATCAATTAACTATGATATGATGTATAAACAATAAAATAATTTTAAATTTTCGGTAGAGGAATTATCTATATCATCCATATTCTCATGGAATTGATTCTTACATAAAAAAAATTTCATAGGATAAGGGTAACAAACGAGCACACACTCCACCTAATGGTAAGTGATTGGTGTGGCCCATAGACATCTATATCTATCCTATTAGGCATCTGTGGAAATTAAAAAAAACTACGTCGAAGATGTTCCCCGGGATTCTACCTACATACTGCCTACCTACAATACCAAATATATTTGTGTTGTAGGTAGTTAGTATGTGCAGACAGTCTGTGCTAACAAGCCAAAGGACATCACTAAAAAGTTTAAATTAAGTACTTCATATAGGGATGTGAAATTTATGAAGGTCCTTAACCTGTACTATGATTTTTTATAGGATAAGGATGACAAACGAGCACACACTCCACCTGATGGTAAGTGGTTACTGTGACCCATAGACTTCTATATCTATCCGATTCCAATCAATACGCAGATGCTTTGTCACCCTTGAGGACTAAGATAGAATGCTTCGTTTCTAGTAAAAAGGGTCTCCGGTTCTCTACATTCACCATACGAAACACAGCAGCGTTAAGCTGCCATTTTACGCTGGTATTCTGTGAGAGCATGGTCCTTCCCCGGTCAAGCCGACCCATTCGTGCTACAACTATACCAGTAATATAGCTGCAGCATGGCTTTGAGACGTAAAACGTAATTTGATATTCTTTTTAATTTTGAGATAGAAGAAAGGTTTTCAAGTGACGAATAAGGCGGTGCCGCAATAGATAGAGTGATGACCTGCTAAGAGATGCAGGAAGTCGATGGATACCTGGCTCAGGACCGTAGCGTCCAAATTTAAATTCAAATTCATTTTATTCGTTTGCGATATATGGGTTAGAATAGGGCTTAAAAATTTAACTAAAATTCAGCCATATTCTACCTTCCAGTGTGCAGACTAATTAAATACAAGATTTTTTTTTTAATAATAAAAACGGAAAATTCATAAATAATAATATAAAAATATTACCTTTTGTTTAGAAGTACACAGAAACTTTTCCTTATTTTCTACGACCTTAGTCGTAAAGAAGACATGTGGAATTTTTCCGTATATTCCTTTGATATTCCTTGGGAGAGGCCTATGTTCAGCTGTGGACTTGTGAAGGTCTGTGATGATGACGATAATGATGATGAGATTATCACGATTGCCACCCAGCATATCATCATCATTCATCATCAAAAAAAACTAGTTTTTAGGAACTTATGACCCAATAAACATTATAGTTACGTGCGGGCAGAATAAAAATGCCGATAAGGATGAGAAATTGATGTATTCCACAAACACAGCAAGTATACAATTGAAGAAGAAAGAAGGAGGTTAGTGATTTTGGACGACGCTGATGAGTTAGGTCGATTGCTCGTCGGCGCTTCCTGGATTAGAGTTCACTATCGCATTCCCAAAATAATTGATCCTACAATCACCGGCACACGCTTTTATACCCAATAAAGAAAATATAGAACATTCTAGGTCAATCCGTGTCTGTTAAACATTTTATTAAATTTGGTAAAAAATACCTCGCGTACGTCCGTGGTAGCTCAGATAGTTAGCGCTCACTGTAAGCTTCACAGTACTCGAGCAGCCCGGCTTCGATCCCCGCCGGCACCAATGAAATTGTTAATTGCAATTTTAAGTGCTGATTTACCAAGTGCTCGGCGGTAATGGAATACATCATGAGGAAACCTGCATGTCTGAGAAATAAGAAAAAATTTTTTCGAAACATGTGAAGTTCGCCAACACGCATTGGGGCAGCGCGGCGGTCATTTTCCTTGCTCTAAAACCCTCTCAGAAATGAGAGGAGGCCTGTGCCCAGCAGTGGGACGAAAATAGGCTGTAACTTTTTTTTTACCTCGCGTACATCCGCTCAATAAAATAAAATGATGTGTCTTACCTAGTTTGAACTAGCTAATACACATCATACGCGAGGTAACTTTTACCAACTTTACTATAATGGATGTCCGCAAAGTAACCCCTGATTCTATTAATTATTTAACATTCTCCTCTTTCTGTATGAAAATACTAAAACACTCGCGATTCTCAATATGTGCAAAGAGGAAAAGGACTTTTAAAGCATTGACATAAGGTTGCGTATTACTTACATTAGTTAGGCGTTGAATACCAACGTCTACACAGTATGTACACAGTACACATTTTATTAATTTGACAGCGGCCATTGACCCATATCTTCGAGAACGTTCTTGTACAGTGATTCCACATGCAACTGGCAATCGTAACACTACCCTTTCTTAGGTATAATCACCTCGATCATCATTTATGCCGTGATATCATGCTAGTGTGTACTAAATTCGGTTTTCTCCTTGCCAGGTACGTTATAAGGTTCTTCCCATCGAGGTTGAAACCTGAGACTCCCATTTTTTGATCAATGCCCAGCAGTGAGACATATATAGATTGTAATTTTAAACTTTTAATAATAATGATTTATACGTGGTAGAGCCATACTGCAGCTTTATTGGCTATACCACTAATAAGTCGGCTCGACCAAGAAAAGACCACTGTTTTTACCATTTTACTTTTATATTATATTTTCTTAGAGCAGTAATGATGACAAACGAGCACACAATCCACCTAATAGCACAGAATAAATAATAGTTAAAAGAACCAATAGCAAGTGGATCTGTGGTCCAGAACCATAAAAATTCAGATGCGTTTCTACTCCTAACAGATGGAATATACCTATTCGCGCTGCAAACATAATACAGCTGCGGCAAGATTGCCTCCTTAGTCTAGCGGTTGTAAGCGCGACAGCTTATCATGAGGTCCCAGGTTCAAATCCCGGGTTGTACCAAAATTAGTTATTGGGTTTTCCAAAATTGGGTTCTTCCAAAAATTAGGTTGGTCAATAATTTTTTTAAATTTTTTTCAAAACGTTACCTCCACACTAGAATTTTCTTCTGTGTCGTGGCAGGCCTCTGTCACTCTTGCTACCTGCGTGAAATAATTACCTACAATCGCGAGCTGCCCCAGGGGTAGATCGCAGTCGGGGCTAGCGCGTTCTATACGATTCAATGTTAAAGTTTTTTTAACGCTGTTAACGTAAATCATTTTTTGTAAATACTTCTTGAAATACTCGTCGAAATAGTTTTTGTTTAGTGTTTAGTATATTTAATTGTAGGATAAAATAGTTGAAATTTTTTTAATATAATTTAAGAATAATATATCTATTTAACTATTTAATAAATTATAATAGCAAAACGTCGTTCCTACTATAATTGTTGCGGGGATGGATAGTTAATGAGCAATTATAAGGATTCAGATAAAATATATCATTTTTTTAGGTTACCGAAGGATAATGAAAGGTAAATTAATTTCATTTTTTGTTTAATTGCTACTTATAGCGAAAAAATAACTAAGTAAAAATTTAACTACAGAAGTAATACCTAAGTACTTTATTACAAAACTTAGTTGAAATTTACTTTACTACCCAAGTACCTACTTACATACCTATACCCGCCTTTGTTATTATAATATTTTAAGTTATAATAGCATAAAATACTGAAATTAAAAGTTTGTTTACAAGATTTTCAACTAAGTAGATTATAATCATATTTCTGTTAGGAATAGTATTTCGGGTTTATTTGTTGTTTACGCTATCCACCTATACCAGTGATGCACAGACTTATTAAGATTAGGGGCCACTCGGACAAATTATGAACTGATGGCGGACCGCCAGAAGTATAGGTAATTAAAGACAATAAAAAATTGATAATAATGTATTAAAATTGAAAAAGAATTTATTAATTTGAAGCGTGGCACTGCATAGTGCTTACAATCTTTTTTATATTTGGCTCAAATTTACTTGTAGCAACACGTAAAACTGCTTCCAAACTTTCATTTGCAAGGCGGTTTCGATTTATTGTTTTATTATTATTTATTATATATTATGTTTTGGGGGTCACTGTAGAAGCGTGCTCGTCGCGACCCCTGCCAGCCCTTTTCAGGGCTGCAATTCTACTTAGCTGCGCACCCATGTCAACGAGGGTTAGGGCGTCCCCCCAAGGCGACGCACACCAGCTCGTCCCCGTTGGTGTGGAATGCAGCGTGCAAAGCGGCGATGGGGACCGCCACCCGTCACGCACAGCCCGACACGGCGGAAGGTGGAGGACAGAGTGCAGAGTTGGCACGTGGAATGTTAGAGGAGGCATGAGAGATAAGACGAATGAGTTGATCGAAATAATGAAAGAAAGAGAATTAGATGTCGTGTGTATGTCGGAGACCAAACGGAAGGGCAGTGGTACTGAAGAGCTCCCTGGCGGGGCGTTAGCTCTATGGTCCGGAGTCCCGGAGAGCGAGAGCGCCCGCCAGGGAGTGGGGGTGCTGCTGTCGTCTCGGTTGGTCGATGTTATGACTGAATATAAGGTTGTGAACTCAAGACTTCTCTGGGTTCGCTTTAAATTGGGACTGACGAAGTTATTCCTTTTGGCTGTTTATGCGCCGGTAGCTTCGTCGTCCAGGGCTGAGCTGGAGGAGTTTTGGGAAAATGTAAGAGAAGTTCTAGATTTGGCTAGGGGAAACGAAAGAATTGTTGTATGTGGTGATTTGAATGGATGGGTTGGTACCGCTCGACCAGGGTACGAGTCGGTGCTTGGAAAGTTTGGCGATAAAAGGGTTAATGATGCTGGCAAGCTTATACTGGCGGTATGCAAGGAAAAGGGTCTTCTTGTGACAAACACTATGTTTAATCACAAGAAGATCCATATGTATACTAGAGAAAGTAAGAATGAGAGAAGTATGATCGATTTGTTCCTGGTGGATGACCGACTGCGAAAACAGGTGATGGATACGCGAGTGTTCAGGGGTGCTGACCTGGGAACGGATCACTATCTAGTGATTACTAGATTTAGGGGTCTGTTCGCGGGTTGGCGCTACCGGACGGCAGTAACAGAACCACAGTCGGTCTGTCGCATCCGAAGCTGGAAGCTTCAGGAAGCGGATACTAGGGACAAATATCATGCGAGGGTAGCCGAAAAGCTTGACAACATCGATGGCAGAAAAGAATGTGTTGAAAGAACATGGCAGAACCTTAGGGATGGAATGGTAAGTGCAGCGGAAGAAGTGTGTGGAACGATTAAAAGAGGCAGTAGTAAAAGAAGAGATGCATGGTGGAATGATGAAGTGAAAGAAGCTGTAAAGAAGAAGAAGAAAGCATGGTTAGACTACTTGGCCTCTAGTAATGATAAGGATATGAGAGAGAAGATGAAAGAAAGATATAAGCTGCAGAAAGTTCACACGAAAGCATTGATTGAGGAAGTGCGTGAAAGGTGTAGAATGGAAGCGGACGAAAGGTTGTCGCACAACTTTAAGGAGAACACCAAACTCTTCTGGAAAGAGGTTGGAAGGACCCGAAGTGGTGCGACGGCCTTAAGAATGAACAAAGTGCTTTCGAGAACTAATGACGTCCTCTCAGAAAAATCGGACGTCATGCAGCGATGGAGCGAATTTTATAGAGAAATGTATGCGTGTGATGATCTTAGTGAGGGATCCGGGGATGACGTCGAGACTGGTACGCCAGACCCGGACCTCGATGACACTGAGGTCATCAGTATGAAAGAGATTGAACATGCGATTCGAAGTTTGAAATGTGGTAAGGCTGCGGGACTAGACAGAGTTACTGCTGAAATGGTCAAGTATGGTAGGCCTCGCGTCTGGGACAGCTTTCATCTGCTGTGCAATTTGTGCTGGCGGACGGGGGATGTCCCGGATGATTGGCGATCCGCAGTCATTGTGCCTTTATATAAAGGTAAAGGTTCACATTTTGACTGCGGGTGCTATCGGGCGATCAGCTTGACCAGTTTAGCAAGTAAAGTTTATTCGAAGGTTTTGACACGTAGGATGCAAGAGAAATCGGAAAGATTTCTATGGGAGGCACAATGCGGATTTAGACCTGGAAGAGGATGCACGGATCAAATATTTTCTCTCCGCATGATCACGGAAAAGCTTCTGGCTGCTAACCAGAGGATTTTCTGTGCTTTTGTGGATCTTGAGAAAGCATTTGATAAGGTTGTAAGGAAGAAAATGTGGGAACTGTTGCCGGGGTATGGTGTGGATGGTCGATTGCTAAGGGC
Source organism: Parnassius glacialis (assembly GCA_033319125.1). Lineage (NCBI taxonomy): Eukaryota > Metazoa > Arthropoda > Insecta > Lepidoptera > Papilionidae > Parnassius > Parnassius glacialis. The sequence continues at coordinate 45,792,058 of JAVANC010000027.1, read as the reverse complement.
TGTGCAGTCACTTTACTGTGACTGTAAAGCCTGTGTGCGGGTAGGGCATGACCTGTCACCCATGTTTAGCGTCCAAACGGGCGTAAAACAGGGTTGTGTCATGTCTTCCTGGCTGTTCATACTGTATCTCGACAGCTGTTTACAGAAACTGAAAGATAGCTGTTTGGGTGTGAAATTGGGTGACATTAAAGTAAATTGTCTGCTGTATGCTGATGATGCAGTGCTTATTGCACCATCAGAGGCACAACTGCAGGCATTAGTCACGTGTATGAAAGAGGAATGTGAAATTAAAGGTCTCCGCTTGAATGCTAATAAAACTAAGGTTCTGGTATTTGAAAGGGACGAAGAGAGAACGAAGTGTGAAATATGGGTAAATCAGGAATGTCTAGAACAGGTAAATGAAATTGTATACTTGGGGAGTGCTTTTAGCCGGGATGGAAGATGTGATTTAGATGTGGATAGGCGTGTCGCTGCCGGGAACAAAGTCAATGGTGCCCTGACTGCGTTAGTCAAAAGGCAAGGCGTAGTGAAGAGTGCACGCTTTGCAATACATAACGCAGTGTTGGTACCGACTTTGTTATATGGCAGCGAAACCTGGGTATGCCAGAAGAAGCATAAAAGCAAGTTGAATGCAGTGGAGATGCGATCTCTTCGTAAAATGTGCGGCGTTACCATGGCCGACCGAAAGCGAAACGAAGAGATTCGCAATATGGCAGGTTTGAAAGATGACCTTATCACAAAAATTGATAGGGGCGTGCTTCGATGGTTTGGGCACGTTGAGCGAATGAGCGAAGACCGAATGGTGAAGAAAATATATAGCGCGAAAGTTAATATTAAAAGGTGTCGAGGTAGACCGAGACTAACTTTCGAAGACCATGTGAGCAAATTGCTCGAAGAGGGGAGGGTCAAGAGTACTCGGATACCTAGACGTGCATGTATGAAGAAGATGATGAATCTGAAAGAAGCGAAAGAGGTATGTAAGGATCGTGACACTTGGCGATCTGTTCTCTCTGGCTACCCCGTCAGGGATTGTGCGTGACGATAAGTAAGTAAGGAAAATATTATTTAGTATTGAAAAGGTTTGTTCACACATATAGGTAGAACCAAATAAGCTGGCACATTTCAGAGCGTTTATGCGCAACTCTTTGTACGTATTTTTATCAATGCAGCGGTAAAAGTTCAGCAAGTCTCCTTCGTTGAATTTGTTGCGTAAATGTTGGTCGTTTTGAATGTCGATAATTTCTAACTGCATTGACTCTGGCGCATTTTCAACTGAAATCGTGAAAGGATTGCTGAATATGTCCAACAGAGGTTTCACTTTTTAAACTCCGAAAATCTGTCTTGAAAAGATTGAATAAAAATATCTAGCTTTTCTACATAACTGAAATTAATCGCAGTTTTGTTGAATTTTTCAGCCATTTTCTTATAATCCGGAAAATGATTGTAATTTCCAGGATTCAATTGCGATCTGAAAAGTGTCAGCTTGCATTGAAAGGATGATGATACATGAGCGTAGAGCTGGGATATCAGTTGATTTTTGCCTTTAAGCCGTGTGTTTAAGACATTCAAATGATTTGTAATATCAACTAAAAAAGCCAAATCACACAACCAATCAGGATTTTTAAGTTCCGGGACATCCCTTTGCTTTTCCGCCAGAAATATTCCAATTTCTTCTATTAAATTTAAAAATCGTTCCAGTGCCGATCCACGACTTAGCCACCTTGTATTGTATAATACAGTAAATCTCCATATTCGCTTTCGATGTCATCAAGGAATTGTTTGAATTGCCTGTGATTGAGTCCTCGTGATTTTATGAAATTTACAGTCGAAACTACCACTTTCATGACATTTTGAAATTCAATTTTTTTAGAACAGAGTGCTTCTTGGTGTATAATGCAGTGAAACTGCATGCGATCTTCAGCGTTTATGTTTTTTTCTTGCAGATGCTTTTTCAGCAAAGTAACTAGCCCAGAATTGATACCAATCATCGAAGGAGCACCGTCAGTCGCAACTCCCGATAATTTTGATAAGTCCAAATCAGTTTTTGAACACTCATCCAAAAGTACTTTGAGTATATCAACTCCTCTGGTTTGACCTTTCAATGAACACATTCCTAATAACTCTTCTAAGACTTCAAAATCTTGAGTAACACCTCGTATGAATATCAGAAGTTGAGCTGTGGAACTAATATCAGTGGATTCGTCGAGTGGTAATGAAAAAAATTCAATGATCTTAGTTTTTTCATTTAATTGTTCCGCAATATTACCTGACAAAGACATAATTCGTCTTTGGATAGTCATACGATTCAGTTGAATTTTCTCAAACTTTTTTGCTGCTTGCTGACACATTTTCTTAGCGGCAATTTCTATGCATTCTTTTACAAAATCCCCATCATTGAAGGGGCGACTTCGCTTTGCTATCATTCGAGAAATTTCATAACTAACTTCTGTAGCTGTTTCTGAATCTTGAATGGGTTTTGTAAACATAGCTTGCTGACCAATAAGCTCCCGTTTTAAAGACAACATTTTTTGCTTTCTTAATTCGCCTGTAAACTTGGTAAAAGTAAGATGCTGCGTTTCATAGTGCCTTTTTACATTATATTCCTTTGCAATCGCAACAGAATTCTTGCAAATTAAACAAACGACTTTGTTTAGCAACCATACAAAAAAGTATTTCTCAGTCCAAATTTCTTGAAACTGCCGATTTTCATCTTTAACCTTACGTTTTTTACTAGGTCCTGGCTGGTCCATGTTGCGTTCTAATCCTGGCTAGGATTAAGACAGTACCTAAAAACAATTACAGTACCTACTTAAATTAACCATCCTTTTTTAAATTACCAAAAATAATTGATTAAATAGGTAGGGAAACACTTATTAATAACAGAGTTTTACTTACGATTTCACAACACAATTATACACGGCACTTGACGGGAAATCTACGTTGAATGTGGATCAAAATATATGACACCGGCTAGTCGAGTTAAAATCTACACTAGAACTATTGACACTTCACTCAAATTAAAACCGAACCGTCGGTCGCTGCGGTTAGTGTGGCTTTTATACCGCGTGTATAGAGTCGAAAACTGTCTGGAGAACTCACGAAACCGACTCTGGAAGCTTCGTGTATCTAGAAGCTACCTACGTGAGCAATCGGGAATTCGAGACTATTGCTATGTCGCTTGCTCTAACAATATAACCCGTGGATAAGCCGCCACCGCGCTGCAGTCGTCGCCGCGCCGCCGGCCGCGGCGGTTCCTCAAGAAAACGAATTTAACCGAGATCAGCACGAACATTACCAACCGCTGTTACCGACGCATGCACGGCGCACCGATAAACGCACTTAAGAGCGCGCGCGCGTAATTCAAATTACTTTTCGAACATATTTTTTTTTTTGGTTTTATTCTGGAATATAATTCAATATTTTTCGAATGTACGAGAGTATTATTTTTGCTGTCGGCGGGCCACCAGTATTCGACCGACGGGCCGCATGCGGCCCGCGGCCCGCGGTCTGTGCATCTACAGCCTATACGAACCAAGCATCGCGATTCCCGACGAATGGCCTTGCAAGTTGCATGCGTTGGGCATCACAGGACTCGCTTAGTAGATAATAATATTATATATATACATATTATGGTCGATTATAGTCAGTATAGGTACTTTACCTAAGTAGGGTGGATTCCCCTAATATCAGCCCTGCCCCTAATAGCAGCCTTTTCACCTTTTACCTTCATAAATAAAGTTTCTAGTGGTCTTATCTATAAATATTGTCAATTAAAAAAATATTCGTCACAAAAGGAAAGTATATTTCAAATATTACCACACAGTTATAAATCTATCAGTATTAAATATTAGAACACTCAGGCAATGGAAGACGGTCACTTTCTGATTTTTTGACAAGTTATGCTCCCCATAAAATTAGGCTTATTTTACATGATTTCGTCCTTAAACTTTGTGAGTTGCATGAATATGACTGTGGACGTAGTAATGCAGTTATTTTGAAATAAATTTATAAGTTTTTTATTTTATTTTAGTGGGAATTAATGAGGCTGTAATTAGATATACCATATGTATGGAGTGCATAATGTCAGCCGTCAGGCTGTTATTTGATTTGAGGTACCAAATAAGAAATACCTAATTTCAGCCACGAAATATAAATCAAGGTTGTCATAAACTGGAATAAAACTTATTTTGAGACGAAGTTAGATCAATTCGTCTATTTTTTAAAAATTAAAGTTTTGCAAATGTTGTATTTCATATTTTTTATCAGACATTATTTGTTGATAATAAGAATACCGTATATTTTAATTATTTTTGAGGAAGGCAAAATAAGCAAATAATTATAACTTAGTACATAAACGAAAAACTCATGAAAAGCAAATTAGCTCAGGCCGTGCTTTGCAGCAACCAGTCATAGTGATCCGTAACACAGGTTTCCGCCTAGTACAGACACCAGACTCTCAGCCCATAGTCTACTTTGTTTATAACCTACCTTGTAAACTTAAATTGTGAGAGTAAAATAAATATATATTATTATTATTAAAAAAAAAATATTCAGCAGTGGACTTGTCAGGGATGGAAAAAATCATGATTTTTTTTAATTTTAATCAAATCATGCTGATTTTTTTGATATTTTTAATTTTTTGATTTTTTTTGTATATTTGGAAATTCGCGAGTTGGTAACACTTTTTGACATAGTAGGATTAAAAGTTTATGAATACATCAGTGACTGATTAAGAATAAAATAATTAATACTGTATTAATTACAGTTCATATCTTCTGTGAATTTCTAGAAAAATTTTTTGGTCGATTTACAGTGTAAAGACTATTTATATAACCGAGACTAACTTTCGAAGACCATGTGAGCAAATTGCTCGAAGAGGGGAGGGTCAAGAGTACTCGGATACCTAGACGTGCATGTATGAAGAAGATAATGAATCTGAAAGAAGCGAAAGAGGTATGTAAGGATCGTGACACTTGGCGATCTGTTCTCTCTGGCTACCCCGTCAGGGATTGTGCGTGATGATAAGTAAGTAAAGTAAAGTATAAGACTATTGTAGTAGAATAATAAGAATAAAATAAAACAAAAGATTTTACCTTATTAAGCCAGTTTTATATCATTTTCTGCCTATTACATTAATTTACACATATTGATTTAAATCAATGATTTTTTTTAATCAAAATCAAGCGATTTAAATCGTGTTTTAAATCAGTCTGATTTAAATCAGCCAACCCTGGGACTTGTGGTGTGCTTTAATGATCATGTCGAAACATCATCAACATTACAGCACACCACACAAATTTAGATAATTAATTTATAAGAAATTAACGTGCAACATAAATTTTTATCACAATTTGTGTCAATTAATTGTTCAGTGTCATAAGAAAAATTTAACTTCTTAAAACCAAAACATTTCAGTAGCTGTGGTAAGTGTACGTAGAAAAACATTAAAACAAAATAAGTATTGTTTTATATCACATGCACATGACACGCATGATTTAAAATTAAAAGTTGTTACGAATTTATTATTGTGCATCTAAAACTACAATAGGTATTTACCAAAAACTCAAAAGGCATAACCCTGTGATAGGCTGACATTAGAGACACAAAAGGATGACATTCGGCACAGGGTGGCTGGAATTAGAGCCATTACGTCTTTTTCTGTATATCGTCACTTTTGAAAGTGTTCTTGTAATCATATAATTGTAAATGAATGCTCATTACATTTTTGGATAAATAACCTATTGTTGCTTAAACCAAGATCTTAAAAATATTGTACTGTAAATAAAATAATACAAATTTTTAAAGTTGAAATTGGCACTAAAAGGCTGGTAATAATCCACCCTAACTTACCATTTAACATTGTATTTTTTTACTCTTTATTAACAGCCCTTAGCAACCACGGAAAGTCCATTGTGACGTAGTAAGGAGAAAAGATGCAAAGTAATACGGACGCTCGAGCGCAGCGATAAAGTTTTATTTAGCTTGCGTGCGCGATTTATCTGATTAATAATAACTATGAAGGCTATTAAAACGTCGGCAAGCAGTCAACATCAAAGGAGTGCAACTTCTGTACTTATTTATTCTGTGGTCGTGGGGCAGTTTACATACATAAATTTCACAAAGACAAAAACTCAGACCCTGAACAATTATTTGTAAGCCATACAAATACTTGTTCCGTGCGGGTTTCGAACCCGCTACCTTAGCGCTACAACTTATTGCTAAGCCACTGCGCCACGGAGCAGTAAACTTTCGTCATTTTTCAGTATCACTCCGAATTCAGGAAGTTGGGAGTGTTGCACCCCCGTGCCTCGAAAAACACGAAAAGCTGGTTGGTCTTGCACCTGATCTCCAGTTGTGCCGGATTGCCATCCCATCGGATTATGAGGGTAGGAATAGGGAGTGGCCAGTTCCTAATGAGACTTGCCGCCAAGATCATAATTCGGTCTGAAGAACATAAACTTTAGAACTAAAATAAAACAAGTTCCTTAAAATAGTACTTTATTTATATTTACATAACGCAGCAAACTCAATCACATGGACACAAAATGGTACATAAATCCACTCATTGTTTAAACACAAACATTGGTCTTCGTCTGTTTGTGATTTGATTGTGTGCATTCAAACTAATTATTCACCATACAATCATAAAACAAATGCAACGATCCTTTAGGTTGTCTTTGGATGACGGTTTGGTTTTAAATACAATAATGTAAGAAAGTCGTACACTAGGTACCTAATTTATCTTTCGATTAACACTTGGCAACACTGACAGTCACAGGCATTTAAGGTCATTATCACTAGATATACCATAACACTTTTCTATAAAAAAAGAACGTATAAATGAAGCTAGATCTATATTTTCCTCTCTGTCCACACTCCTTAGCTTAGTGTCAAAAATATATATTTTTTTAAATTAACCATCTAATTCAACTCTAGAATATATACATAAAGCGATTGCAAACTATCAAATAATTGGATTATTTAAATATACATAAACAACCTTTGGATCTGAATTCATATGGTCCACTGTGGAAGGTATCATCTACTGTTAAATAAAAATGAACTATATTGATTAACTATATTCATTCAACAGAGTTTAGTTTGAAAAAGATATTGTATTACATACATTTAAAAAAATAAAGTTCAGTTGAATTGATAACCACTGCCTTTTTATAAATCGGTAAAAAAAAATTTGTCAAATCGAGCCTAGTATTCAAAGTTTACGTATTCATATAAACATTTTTATCCAATATTTTTTTCTATGTTACCGTAACCGTTACAGCCTATTAAAATCCACTGCTACATACAGTACCGTCTTTACCATAAGGGCACATGGGGCCCGTGCCCATGGCGTCATTATCGTTATCGTCACGGGGGGCCCCGCCAGAAAAAGCGGCACTGCTTTCCTAGGTAGAAAATATGTAGTTCCGCGTTCTAAACGTTTTTGTCGGGCTGTGCAGTCGCCTTACTTATAGCCTGGATTTTTTTTTTAATTTTCGACAATCTATGTATTTCTAATTCGTTAAATTTAGTAGGTGTTCAGGCTGAAGAATGTGTTTTCGAAGCAGTAGCATATTTTCAGTTTATTTAAAAATTGATAAATTTTTTCTCGGCTTCGACCAAACGATGGAAAATTATGACAGAGCATTTGGGCGCAAATAAAGTCCTGAAGGCTCTCTCGGATACTGGATGGTCTGCACGTGCTAATGCTAATGCAAGTGACATCAGTCAACCAGGAGAAACAAGAAACGAAGCCCAAAACCTAGCAAATAAAATGGAGAAATTGAATACTATGCTTTTAACGGCGATATGGAATGATCTTTTGGGAATTATGAACATAACCAGCTTAAGTTTACAGAATAGCACTATGGCTATCTCTGATCGATTATGTCAATAACGCACGCAATAATTTCGGTCAGTACGAGTCTGCTGCTAAAGAAAAAATCCAAATGCTGAATATAAAGATAATTCTAAAAGAAAAAGAATTCGCAGCATATACGTTACTTTTTTTGAGGGATTGTCAGAGACTACAGTTAAATGGCAAAGAAAAATTTCGTGTAGATGTTTATTCCTATTTTAATCTAGTAACCCAGTTTAATCAATACATTATATGCACATTTAAAAAATCGTTCAGCAGCATTCCAAGATATTAACAATCGTTTTAGTTTTCTTTGTCAATTAACAACAATTGATTCTGACGAGTTGACAAAAAAAGCAATGAATTTGAAGAATTCTATCACAAAGACATTAATACATATGAGCTCAAATCAGAATGTTTTCATTTAGGGCAGTATTTAAAGAACATAGCAAAGGAATCAGCAGATTTGAGTATCTCAGCCTTACATAAACTAAAAGTCTGATAATTAGAAGAATTTTTTTTCCAAATGTTGACGTTGCTACAAGAATGTTCCTTTGGTTAATGGTTACCAATTGCAGTGGAGAGCGCTCATTTTCACACCTAAAGAGAATAAAAAATGAATTACGAACGACGAACTATGTTACAAGAACGGCTAACAAATTTGACAATTATGTGTAAAGTGATATCTTCCAAAAAATAGACTTTGAAGATTTAATAAAAGATTTTGCACAACAGAAATCCCGAAAGAAACCACTGTCGTAATGGTAACAAATTTAAACCACTAACATACTTATCTAATGAGAGCTAATAATCTGCCACTCACCAGATGTCGCTAGTTGTAACTGAGGTAAAGTTTTTTGTTACACAGGGTCAGTTAGTTGAGAAATTAGTTTTAAATAATAGTTTATCATTATCTAGAGTATTATATCAATACACAACACAAAGCGTCAGTGGTTTGATTTTATAATTTTTTTAACTTTTAGTTATATTTATAGTTTGGTTTATTCATTTCTATAAAGTATAAATAATGATACGGAAAGAAACATTAAAGTTTACATTTTCCTAAGAAATTAACTTCCACACTATGAAATCTGTTAAATATTTTACCTCATTGTAAAGTGGCGCCGCCCTGATGGCAGAAAAAGTCGTGGATGCCCTCATTAATGACATATTATTTGATTTTTACCAATTAACTGTAATAAATATAAGATCATAGCAGAAAAATATTTTTGTCATTCACTTTTTTTACTTTCCAACAGGGCCCCAAATTCTTGTGTGCCCAAGGTCGTCGGTGTGGCTTAAGACGGCGTTGGCTACATAGACCTCCCCCATAGATTACCTCATACGGACGGACACGGATAATTGCCATAGCTGCCATGTTTGGCAAGCGGGTTGGCAACCGCAATTTTTTATGTTATTAGTAAGACGCTGCTGCCAATCTTCTGATTTGTTTCCCCCTGTCCCCTCTTACGACACCCACGAGATGATATGGGGTAGTGGATATTCTTTTACCACCATTTCACCGCCGATTCAAGTGGCTCGAAAGAACACCGATCAGATCAATTACAAATGATACGCCAAAATAATTTATTGTTTATTATATTCAAGTCGATTTCCCTAATCCCTAATATTTATGTTCGTTGAGGTGTAAACATCTCAGACGTGTGATTTGACTAAAATCTAGCCTGACGATGGAATTATCGTACATTGCTATTGTTACAACTTTTAGGGTTCCGAACCCGAAGGGTAACTAACGGGACCCTATACTAAGCCTCCGCTGTCCGTCCGTCAGTGTGTCAGCGGACTGTATCTCATGATCCGTAATAGATAGACAACTGAAATTTACACAGAATACAAATAAATTAAAAAGAGGGCTCCCCTACTAGAAACGTGTTTTTTTTTTTGCATACATCGTATTAAATCTTGTACGATGGTACGGAACCCTTAATGTACGAGTCCGAATCGCACTTGTCCGGTTGTATTTAGTCAGTATTTGGCTTTTACATAAACTGTTATTTATATGTGGTAGAATAATAATTTATTCAAATGCTTCAAAAAATAATATGGAATTATATATCCTAATTCTTGCATATATGTATACTTATGTGTAATCTGTGATATATCAAACAAACGCCTGTCACCCAGAGGGGTGGGCAAAGACTACGAACTTCCATTTGGTACGATTCTGACACACCTGTTTGGATTCCTTTACATCCATATAATATCTATCGTCTTATCTCAACCCTATCATTCAGAATTAGTCCTAACATACTTTATTTACTACAGCATTTATTTTACTGTCATGCTTCTTGTGCCACACCTAACTTTTACTACCATACATAATATGTTTAAAGGTAAATTGGTTTCTCGGAAATGGTTTACATAATTTGTACTTAAATGTTTTATTTTCCAAGTTTATCTAGATAGGTGTCACGCCTGAGAAAATTATAATTCCTACCACAGTTTAAAGACCTTACAGTTGTGAAACGCCTTTGATGTTAGGCGATGCCGCCACCCGCGTAGGTTGCGCGGCCAGCTTGTATGCTAGGGGTTGACACGACAATAGAAATAAAATAATTTTGGATATCATAATACTCATTATCATTTTTTAATATTATGTACATTCCCATAACTAAAAAACATTTATTGAACAAGATCATTTTTTGTGACTTCAAGAATTTTTTTAAAAACATTTACTGCACTGCCAAATATTTTCGTGACACTTTCTTTTTATGTTTTCAGTTTCTGATTGTTAAATTTAATTATGTAATATATTCGCATTTAGATAAACAATGTTATCAAGAAAGAAAGGGGGGAAACAAGCGTGGCCGTCATTTTTTATGCATATAACTATAATAGTAATTCACCATTTCAGATATTATATTTTTCGGAAACGGCACTTAAAATTAGTTCAATAAATTCTCTCGCCAATAACTGCATGTCTTGTATAGCAGACTAGCTGAAGTGCGCTTGCACAAGGTCGGTCCGCCTCCACCCCGCAAGGCCCCCACCGTTGTTCTGCCAAGTGCACAGATAAGGTATTTAAACTGTGGTTCCTACCTACCTACCCACCTACTTCATATTTTTATCTCTACATCACCCAAAGGTTGACTGGAAGAGAATCAGGCATTAAGTCAGCCTGTACATTATGTTGTATGAACCTTAATAAAAAAAAATATTTTTCTAAAAGTAATTAATAATGAAATAATTCTGAAGTATCAAATCCATCGATGTTTCAATTTAAACTTTAGAACCATATAAAGAAGAACAATAACCGCTCGTCAAAGTATATTTATTATTCTATTGAAGTCAAATGTAAACTATAATATATAGTTACTATAATAATAGTTAAATTAATAAAAATAAAAAAATATCATTATTTTTTTTTAAATCTTGATTTTATTATTGTTTTACTTTATATCGGCAAAAATTAAAGGTTATTAGTCTGTTCGCTTTGATACGGTCGCCTTTGTGTCGCACCGCCTTGGCACGTGTCGCATCTTGTCAAAGGCGCTGCCGCGACTTCAAAGATTACCGCGTGCGGCGTACACCCGCAGGAGAATTCGGCATTTTAAAACGAAGCGCCGTTAAAGTGAAAGTTTTTTTGCTACCTAACTTGTGTTTATTATTTATATTCGTATTTTATTATTATAACCATAAGAGTAAAAGAGTATTCTATTTTATTCTTAGAACAGAAAAACATTTATTTAACAATCTTAGCAAAAAAAATTAGTAGGGGAAAATTTGCATTAATCTTCACGCGTAGCAGGCGGCTCACAGCATCAGTGTGAACACTGAGCATTTTTTTAAAGCTATTGTCTATCTCATCGTTGCTCTAAATCTGAATATTTTATATCTGATACTATACAGCAATCTACGGGGGAGCTCTGATTTCGACATTGGGTTTTTAGAGGCTGTAATAGATAGAGATGATATACCACCACCATTGAAAGCTATAAAATATTTCTGGCTTTCGCCATGATCGCCTCTTACGACACTATGGGACGAAATACAAATACAGCACAGTGATCGGCGAAACGAAACGAAATGAACGAAAAAATAACAAAAATATTTATCATTAGAAGACATTAAACAAATACTGATTACATAGAATTTCATATACCTAATTTTTCTCAAATTGACTTTATTCCATAAAAATATGGATTTTATGTATGGTTCGTACAACATATCTAAAGCGAATAACTTACTATGCAGTCAAAAAAAGCCTTCACCTGCCGTTAGGCCATTTTTAATAAATCCTCTAGATCAGGGTTTCCAAATCCTTTTTTGAGCAGGGAACACTTTGATGTTTTTGTAGTTAGCAGGGACCATAAGGTGAAAGAAAAAACGGAGTTAATCTAACAATAATAATTATATAATAAACTGAAAAGAAGCATTCATTAACAGTATTATTTGTGTATTTATTGTAAAAACTAGTAGGTATTTGCTAACGTTGCACTGCTCACGTGACGAGAAATTAATAAATGTGTTACTTAAAATGATTAGGTCGGTAAAATATTTAATCTTTCGCGGACCATATTTAAGCTGTTGCGGACCACTGGTATCCGCGGACCACTGGTATCCGCGGACCACTGGTATCCGCGGACCACTGGTATCCGCATACCACTGGTATCCGCGCACCACTGGTATCCACGGACCACTGGTATCCGCAGACCACCGGTATCCGCGGACCACTGATATCTGCTTACCACTGGTATCTGCTTACCACTGATATCCGCTTACCACTGGTATCCGCGGACCTCTGGTATCCGCGGACCACTGGTATCCGCAGACCACTGGTATCCGCGGACCACTGGTATCCGGGGACCACTGGTATCCGCAAACCACTGGTATCCGCAGACCACTGGTATGCGCGGACCACTGGTATACGTGGACCACCGGTATCCGCGGACCACTGATATCCGCTTACCACTGGTATCCGCGGGCCACTGATATCCGCTTACCACTGGTATCCGCGGGCCACTGATATCCGCTTACCACTGGTATCCGCGGACCACTGGTATCCGCAGACCACTGGTATCCGCGTACCACTGGTATCCGCGTACCACTGGTATCCGCGTACCAGTCGTATCCGCGTACCACTGGCTTCCGCTTACTACTGGTATCTGTGGACCACTGGTATCCGCGCACCACTGGTATCCGCGCACCACTGGTATCCGCGGTCTACTGGTATCCGCGGACCACTGGTTGGGATACACTGATCTAGATTGAACAAATTTTTCTTATTATTTTTGTTTAATTTGAATTGTAATATATCATTGTACATGACCGATTCAAATGAAAATCAAAACAAATCTAAACGGCACTATGACATATCCTAACCCAGCCAGCACCTTCTTGTCTAGTTCTTGGTCCTGCTGCCTAAATCAAATAGGATCGAAACTATACAAACACAATCAATATTCACAGATCAGATGAGAGCCTTCCGTTCCACACGGAAGAAATTAATTTAACAGATGAAATTTCATGAAACGGTACACGCTCTTTCTACTCCCACCGACTCCTCTTGCCACTCTTGCGGACTCTTTCGGGTTTCTCTTCGTTCACCTGGGCGGCGGGGGCGTTGACCCCGGGCAGGATTTGCGGCCGCGTTTGCTCCCACGAGTGATCAGTAGAGGCGGTGAACTAAAATATAAAAGTATGTAAGTTAACCACAGCTTTTAACCGACTTCAAAACAGGAAGAGGTACTCAACTCTAAAACTTTTTTATGTGTGTTAACTCAGAACTTTTTCTAGGTGAACCGATTTTGATGATTCTTTTTTTTTATTTGAAAGATGGTGCTTTTCATGTGGTCCCATAAAATTTTAATCATTCTTAATAATTTGCATTTAATTGACTTCGACTACATTGATGATGTTCTCATTTTATTCATATATTTTATTGTAAGTATATTACATATTTTGTTATTATATATCGGTGAAATTTACTTAGGTATTAGTATGTAAGTTTACTATAATATGGGCCACCTCCCACTGTCCAATAGTACAATTTTCTCCTAATCTTAAGGTTGTCTGGAAGAGATCGCTTTTAGCGATAAGTCAATTTTAAATAAAAAAAAAAAGTCAAATTTTAGCGATAAGTTATTATACCTACCTCTTAAGTTTTACTCCCTGTAATCTGTTTTTAATAGCTTTTTGGTGTACAATCAAGTATATAATAATAATAATAGGTTTACCCATAGATTACTCATAAGGGATATTTTTTACCCCGAGGCCACCTCTCCCCGTCAACTCTAATCCCAGCACCACTACTCCACTAATAATTTAATTTAATTTTTACTAACTTTAATATAATGGATTTCAGCAAAGTAACGCCTGATTCTATTAATTATATTATCTTATCCATTGTGAAAAGAGTACCTGATTATACTGTGAGCGGAAGGCCTGCTTCAAGGAAGCCAGTCTGTCCGTGGCTGGTCCATGGCTTTTGTCCATCGGCACGGTGGGTGTTATTTCATCACTGACCGCTGGTAATCCGGGACGCTCTTTGTATCTGTAAGCAAACAAAAGCATTAAGTTACACGTCAAGACGTGAAAGCGGATGTTCAAATTTTTTTTCTTATAGAATAAGTGTGACAAACTAGCACACAGTTTACCTTATACTTAGTGGATACTGTCGCCCATAGACATCAACATTTATTCTCGATTAAGAATCAAAATGCAGATGCGTTGTCATCCCTGAGGACTACGGTGGAATGCCCCGTTTCCAGGTAAAACACAGCAGCATTAAGCTGCTATTTTAGATAGTTGATATGATAGACATATTTATACTTGCTCTACTGTTTATTAAATTAAACATTAACAGAAAGAAAAGTGTATCACATCAACATTCAGCATACGAGGACAGGTGAAAAAGTTCGCGGAATAGAGAGGTTAGAGAAGGGACTACTTGGTGACTCAATACAACTATAAATACCAAATTTCAGCCAGATACTGTGCTCCTTTAGCACGAGAATCGCGCCCGTTCACGAGTCATGTTGCGATGGCTTCCTTACACCACGTGTGACCCTTTTGGATTATTATTTGTTACCAAATATGAAAAACGAGCATTGGAGAAAAAAAATTACAGATGACAAAGAAGTGAAGTTGGCAATTTCGGCCTATTTTGAGGGCATTGACAAAACATTTTTTCAAAGGCATAATAAGTTATTTGAACGGTCTGAGAAGTGTATAGGGTTAATGCGGAACATATCGAAAAATCCCTTTCATTATGCGAACTTTTTGACCTCCCCTCGTAGCACGATTACAATTCTACCACAACGTAATATGCGCCGGTGATAATCACTCATGTAGTGAAACACAAAAGAGAAGTAATATCATTAGTAATAGTCAAACTATGGTTGCCAACCCGCCTACCGAACGTGCAACTATGGCTAAATCACCACTGTACAATCTATGGGGGAGACCTATGTCGGGCAGTGGTTTTTTATAGCCAGTAATGGAATTTCGTTAGAAAAATATCGCACTTCACGCGATCATGTGTTCTTACACAAAATTATTAAACAAAAAAGTCTTACAGATGCGTGTCACTTTCGAGTACTAAGTTGAAATGCCTCGCAGTATCAACTTCAAACAAGAAGGCTACTGATACATTGTCATCTCAAGAGGACTAACATAAAACGTCTCACAGCATGTAATTATATTGACTTTATTTAGACCGTAACACAACAGTACAACCACTTGCTATTTGCGGCAAAAACATGTAACAGGGTGGTACCTAACTCAGACAGAATTTATTATAACTTTGCTGTTTGTTTTCCCCCAACAAACAAATAAATAAATAAACATGCAGCTATGTTTGCATATGTTTGCTATTCTTATATACCATGATGATATCTGCGGCGAAACCTGTCGGTTTTTATAATTCATCATCATCATCATCATTACAGCCCCTCACAAGTCCACTGCTGAACATATGCCTACTCCAAGGAATACCCCAAAGCACGGTCCTGAGCCACCTACATCCATCGACTTCTTACATGTCTTACCAAGTCTACACTCCATCTAGTGGAGGGCAGTCCCACACTTCGCCTACCGGTACGAGTTTGCCACTCGAGACCCTTTCTTCCCCGTCGTTTGTCGGTTCTTCGAGCTATACGGCAGGCCAATGCCACTTCAGCTTACTAACTCGTTGGGATATGCCGCTCACTCTGGTTCTACCGCGGATATCCTAATTTCTAAGTTTATCACGCAGAAAACCCCGAACCCATACGGCCAGCAGTGAAGGACCATATTTCAGATCCATAAGTCATCACTGGCCACACTGGTTGTACTGTTGTGTCTTTAAGTTTTGAAGTATACTTGAAGAGAAGATGTGTCATAATCTCTTGAACGCTACCCAGCCGATTTTATAATTAGCATATTAATAATATTAAATAAATATTGTGAAACTAGTACAAGTGCTTACTCAAATCACGAAAATGAAGCTAAGTTGAAGAATGAAGTGGAATTACACCAAGAGAATAAATTATTATTATTAAATTAATAATCGCAAGAATAAATTATCACAAAAATTACTAAAAATAAAAACTTTCTACTAATACTTATTTGTCATAATCAATTAATTTAGGTTTTTCTTGTAATTTTAATAGTATTATATGCGTTTTATATTTAAAGAAGCTGTTAGATTGCTTTGATTTATTGTCGATCGTGCCTTACCCTAAACCGCAGCCGCCTATGTTCAAATTTTTGCCTTTGCCTTTCTTAAAGCGCGACTTGCGGAACCACGCCGACTGCATCGCCAACTGCATCAACTCGTCGGGCACCTCCTATAGTCAAAAGGTTTGTTTAAAACTTTATTTTATGGTTTATTTTCCATTTATCCATACATTACAGCCTATAAAAGTCCACGAGTGAATATAGACCTTCACCATAGATTGCCTAATAAGTAGGTGGCATTTTGCTATAATTGCGACGCTTGGCAGGCATCTCCTGTTTCAGTTTCTACCTATCTCCTCTGTTGACACCCACGAAGTGAAATGGAGTATTGAATATTCTAACACCATCACTACTATAATGAATGTGTAAGAAAAATCACGTCACCTCAGACATCGATGTCAGCAGCGTGTGCGCACGTAATGTATGTTTTTGTACCAGCTGCACTGCTGCAATAACGTATGTGTGTACCTGGTGCACTGGTGCAGTAAGGTATGTGTGCGTACCTGCTGCACTTGCTCCAGGCTGCGCAGCAGGTGCGCGGCGAAGTCCCTGTCGGCGGGCGCCAGCAGCGTGTGCGCGCGCAATGTATGTGTGTGTACCTGGTGCACTGGTGCAGTAAGGTATGTGTGCGTACCTGCTGCACTTGCTCCAGGTTGCGCAGCAGGTGCGCGGCGAAGTCCCTGTCGGCGGGCGCCAGCAGCGTGTGCGCGCGCAATGTATGTGTGTGTACCTGGTGCACTGGTGCAGTAAGGTATGTGTGCGTACCTGCTGCACTTGCTCCAGGCTGCGCAGCAGGTGCGCGGCGAAGTCCCTGTCGGCGGGCGCCAGCAGCGTGTGCGCGCGCAATGTATGTGTGTGTACCTGGTGCACTGGTGCAGTAAGGTATGTGTGCGTACCTGCTGCACTTGCTCCAGGTTGCGCAGCAGGTGCGCGGCGAAGTCCCTGTCGGCGGGCGCCAGCAGCGTGTGCGCGCGCAATGTATGTGTGTGTACCTGGTGCACTGGTGCAGTAAGGTATGTGTGCGTACCTGCTGCACTTGCTCCAGGCTGCGCAGCAGGTGCGCGGCGAAGTCCCTGTCGGCGGGCGCCAGCAGCGTGTGCGCGCGCAATGTATGTGTGTGTACCTGGTGCACTGGTGCAGTAAGGTATGTGTGCGTACCTGCTGCACTTGCTCCAGGTTGCGCAGCAGGTGCGCGGCGAAGTCCCTGTCGGCGGGCGCCAGCAGCGTGTGCGCGCGCAATGTATGTGTGTGTACCTGGTGCACTGGTGCAGTAAGGTATGTGTGCGTACCTGCTGCACTTGCTCCAGGCTGCGCAGCAGGTGCGCGGCGAAGTCCCTGTCGGCGGGCGCCAGCAGCGTGTGCGCGCGCAATGTATGTGTGTGTACCTGGTGCACTGGTGCAGTAAGGTATGTGTGCGTACCTGCTGCACTTGCTCCAGGCTGCGCAGCAGGTCCGCGGCGAAGTCCCTGTCGGCGGGCGCCAGCAGCGTGTGCGCGCGCAATGTATGTGTGTGTACCTGGTGCACTGGTGCAGTAAGGTATGTGTGCGTACCTGCTGCACTTGCTCCAGGCTGCGCAGCAGGTGCGCGGCGAAGTCCCTGTCGGCGGGCGCCAGCAGCGTGTGCGCGCGCAATGTATGTGTGTGTACCTGGTGCACTGGTGCAGTAAGGTATGTGTGCGTACCTGCTGCACTTGCTCCAGGTTGCGCAGCAGGTGCGCGGCGAAGTCCCTGTCGGCGGGCGCCAGCAGCGTGTGCGCGCGCAATGTATGTGTGTGTACCTGGTGCACTGGTGCAGTAAGGTATGTGTGCGTACCTGCTGCACTTGCTCCAGGCTGCGCAGCAGGTGCGCGGCGAAGTCCCTGTCGGCGGGCGCCAGCAGCGTGTGCGCGCGCAATGTATGTGTGTGTACCTGGTGCACTGGTGCAGTAAGGTATGTGTGCGTACCTGCTGCACTTGCTCCAGGTTGCGCAGCAGGTGCGCGGCGAAGTCCCTGTCGGCGGGCGCCAGCAGCGTGTGCGCGCGCAATGTATGTGTGTGTACCTGGTGCACTGGTGCAGTAAGGTATGTGTGCGTACCTGCTGCACTTGCTCCAGGCTGCGCAGCAGGTGCGCGGCGAAGTCCCTGTCGGCGGGCGCCAGCAGCGTGTGCGCGCGCAATGTATGTGTGTGTACCTGGTGCACTGGTGCAGTAAGGTATGTGTGCGTACCTGCTGCACTTGCTCCAGGCTGCGCAGCAGGTCCGCGGCGAAGTCCCTGTCGGCGGGCGCCAGCAGCGTGTGCGCGCGCAATGTATGTGTGTGTACCTGGTGCACTGGTGCAGTAAGGTATGTGTGCGTACCTGCTGCACTTGCTCCAGGCTGCGCAGCAGGTGCGCGGCGAAGTCCCTGTCGGCGGGCGCCAGCAGCGTGTGCGCGCGCAATGTATGTGTGTGTACCTGGTGCACTGGTGCAGTAAGGTATGTGTGCGTACCTGCTGCACTTGCTCCAGGTTGCGCAGCAGGTGCGCGGCGAAGTCCCTGTCGGCGGGCGCCAGCAGCGTGTGCGCGCGCAATGTATGTGTGTGTACCTGGTGCACTGGTGCAGTAAGGTATGTGTGCGTACCTGCTGCACTTGCTCCAGGCTGCGCAGCAGGTGCGCGGCGAAGTCCCTGTCGGCGGGCGCCAGCAGCGTGTGCGCGCGCAATGTATGTGTGTGTACCTGGTGCACTGGTGCAGTAAGGTATGTGTGCGTACCTGCTGCACTTGCTCCAGGTTGCGCAGCAGGTGCGCGGCGAAGTCCCTGTCGGCGGGCGCCAGCAGCGTGTGCGCGCGCAATGTATGTGTGTGTACCTGGTGCACTGGTGCAGTAAGGTATGTGTGCGTACCTGCTGCACTTGCTCCAGGCTGCGCAGCAGGTGCGCGGCGAAGTCCCTGTCGGCGGGCGCCAGCAGCGTGTGCGCGCGGCCGCGCACGCCGGCGCGCCCGGTGCGGCCCACGCGGTGCGTGTGCGTGTCGATGTCGCGCGCCGCCGTGTAGTTCACCACCGTGCGCACGTGCGGGATGTCCAGACCGCGAGCTAGAATACAATTCTATGTACTACGACACTTGCGGGGATGTGCAGCCCGCGTGCTGAAATACATCACTATGTAATACTGCACATGCGGGGATGTGCAGCCCGCGTACTGGGACACAATACTATATACTACTGCACGTGCGGGGATGTGCAGCCCGCGTACTGGGACACAATACTATATACGAGGGTGGATTGAAAAGTACTCGGCCTAACACAGATCCATTCAATTCTAATAATCAAATCTACCCACATTATTTAGTTCAGTTCAGACTAGTTCATTGTGTGAAGTTCGAAACGTGTGCGATAATTAGTTGTGATTTTATAAATTTATTAACAAAGTAATCGGACATAATTTCCGCGAATGGAGCAAATCGAGCAGCGTGCCGTCATTAAGTACCTCCATAAGAAGGGGCTATCATCAAAAGCCATCCATGATGACATGGTCAGTACATTAGGCGATTGTACTCTGTCATATTCATTCGTCAAAAAATGGATAGCAGAATTTAAGCGTGGTAGAGAGAGTGTGAAAGATGAACCCCGCTCTGGAAGGCCTTCGACGTCAACTACTAACGAAAATATTAAAAAAGTACTTGATTTAAAAAATAGCTCTTATGGCCCTCTTCTGCAACACAAAAATAGTTTCTAAATCAGCCGCATTTCCCTATAGCAAAATCCCATAAAACATTATGCTATGGAAATACATAACTGAAATTAACTAATCTAGCAGTCTCGACACTAGTGAGATCTCTAATCTTTTTTACAGCATAAGCTGCAGAGCTTAGTCTGCTTGCTAGTTTGGATATATGGGGGGGGGGGAGTGATGCCAAGAAAAACAGAGAGGATTCAACAGGGCTCAGTTCTACCCCATTTAAAAACACATTGGTATTGTTGCGCGCCACTATTAATGTCTTGTACATGGCAACACTAGTTACATTAGCGCCCTCTAGTGTCGAGTAGCAGAATTAGGAGAGTCAAGATCCTTCCAGAAATTTCGGGACCGATATGTACTCGAACATTCTAGATGTCGATACAGTAGAAGGTTCTGGAAACTATCTGAGGCCCTATATAAGGCCGGTATAGACCTCGAATAAGGCAGTATTGAATTGGCGATACAAGAGAATACTTCGAAGCGAAATATCGGCGAACTGTGTTTTATTATTAGTGTGATTTTAAGTTGTAATTAGTGTCGTGTAATTAAATAGTCAATTTTGGTAATTCAATCGGCAGTTTGTAATTGTCTCGAACCCCAAGCTCGTAACAGTATTCAGATTTTTAACATTCGTTGTTGCAAATTTAATACATTTAGTTTTATTGCTGTTTAAATGCAGATTATTAACGTTAAACCAATGCACTAATTTTGATATAGCATTATTCACTTCGTCACATTTAAATGATAGATGTTTAAGTTTGAAAATCGAGGCAGTACTCGTATCATCAGCAAATAATACTATATCATGATTATCCCCTACAAGTAATTATAAGTAATATAATATAAGTATATAATAAAATTAATATACACTAAAAATAGGAATGGGCCAAGAATCGAGCCCTGAGAGACACCCATCTTTACGGACGACCCGGAAGAACTTTTACCATTGATAAGAACTTTTTGTATTCTATTACTTAAATAATAAGTTTAAGCTCTGTGTTCTTGACAACATAGTACTGTAGCTTCCTGGTTAATGTCTCATGGTGAACACAGTCGAAGGCCTTAGAAAGGTTACAAAATACACCCAAAGCATCTTCTGAATTCTCCCATGCACAAAAAATGTGTTTTATAAGCTCGACTTCGGCGTCGGTAGTCGAGAGACCTCTTGTAAAACCAAATTGGTTTTATGAAGCAATTTATTTATATCAAAAAAACTTAACATCTGATCTAAAATATTTTTTTTTAATTTTACTTAATGGTACAGAAATTGGTCTAAAATTGGCGAGGTCTAACGTACTACCAGACATAAATAAAGATATAACTTTACTATGTTTCATGAGATCAGGAAACACACCAGATTCGACACTTGTATTAAAAATTGTGGCTAGATAAGGTGCCACAGCATCTATTAAAGACGCAATAACTTTAACGGAAATCCCCCATAACTCTGCCGTTTTCTTTACATCAATAATTTAAAAATATTTAACGATATCTTTTGGCAATACTCTATGGAAATTAAAAGTATTTGAACTAGGCTTTACGTTTTGTTTAAGCAATGATTCGGCTGTTTATGAGCTGTTTGGCTGTATGTATATGATCAATTGTACTAAAGTCTTTCCTGAACCCCACCTGTGCCATAGGTTGATTTTCGTCGAGTGTGAGTGATATTCTGTCTAGAATCACTTTAGCGAAGAATTTATATACATTTGAGATGAGAGAAATTGGTCTATAATTTTCATATGTGATTCTGCCCATTGGTTCGTAATGCTGCCGGTATTTAGAGTCTCATTGAAGACCTTTGTAAGTATATTGAACTTAGTTCTTTAATTGTCCCTCTCATAAGTTCGTTCTGTCTGGACCAGGGGTTTTGCCATCTTTTGACTTTTTATAGATTTTTCTACTTCCTTTACTAATATTTCTGGTATAACGCTAAGTGCTGGGATTGACGGCGACGGGTATAATGCGCGCGATTGAAGGAGGGTGGGAGATCCCCTTGGAACTGGGCAAGACACATCATTTTCTTTCTTTACGCGGAATTAAGCAAATTAGTTTATAACAACCCCATCACTTTCACTGAGACAGTTGCGTACCATTCATTAGTATTGAAGTTAAGATTTTGTATTATTACCGTATCACTAAATGACCTAACTTTGTTGGTTATTATTTAGTCGATTTCGTTTCTAGTCTTTCCATCTGGAGACATCCAAGTCCATTTGTTTTTGGGTTTTTTGCGGAACATGGAATTTAGAAGTGTTAAGTTTTTCTCAGGCAGGAATTCTACCAATTTTTGCCAGTTTCTGCTTCTTTTGCCACTTCCGCATTTCCCTATTATGTGTTCTTCGCCATCTGATCGAGTGCCGACTTGAGCATTGAAGTCACCCATGAATACTATATTGTTTTCCGAATATTTTCCAGTAATTTCGCCAAGTTTGTCGTAAATTATCTATGTCTGTTTTTGTTGCTTGTTCTGTCGCCGAGTATACTTGGATGATTCTCCATTGTTTCGGATGTTTTAGTAAGTTTATATGAATTACCGCTGATCTGATACCTCTTCGAACCCAATGATCTGGATTTTAAGGTTTAGCTTTACCAAAAATCCTACTCCTCTTTTTCCAGCGACCAGCCTTTGTGGTACATAATAAATTGGCTTCTTTCTTCTATTCCTTCTTCTAATCTTCGCATCTCGCTTATACTCAAAATGTTTCACTTGATGTTTATAATAGCCTAATTCTAACTCTTGCAAACTTTCCGGTGTTCTCAAGTTTCGTGTGTTTAGTGTACATATGCATAGACTACTTCGTTTTTGTTTTCCTTTTTTGTATTGTATTTAGCTGGCAGATTTATCGGAGTGTAGTGGCCGGCTTCCCCCACGGTGAACGCCCGGCTTGGGGGCAATTTAATTTAGTTTTTCTTGCGGTTATATTTTTTGTTTTGTCTGTATGTTGGTTCCAGTTGGAAAAGGCCCTTATTTGTTTTTGGCAGCTCTGACATCGAGGCAGATCTTTCGCGTGCTACATATGAAAGGATGCTTGGTTTAATTACTTCCTTTGTTGAAGTCGCGGTTGGCGGGCCCTGGTTTTTTCGCAATTAGCTTGCCGTATTTTATTAATGCTATGTTTCCATTTTCTCTTTCTTCTTCCACTTTTGGTTGTATATTGTTGTATTTCATTTATTTTACAGAGAAAGATTTCCATTTGTTTATCCATTTTGATGTTGGGTAATTTAATGTTGTATAGTGGTAACACTTTAGTATAATGGTAAGATGATTCTTTTGTTTTTGTGGCCACACTATCGACAGTTGTCTATGGCTATCAATGTCAAATGTCACTGTCAGTTTGATCTGTTTGGTTGATACCACTTATGCTGAGATCTATAGATCGTACTTTGACTTTGCTCAGACTTAGCTTACGAAAAACTTTGCTGAGTAAATGCTTAGCATAAACTTTGATTCCGAATTTATAGTTGTATCGGGCTAAGATTAAGCTAAGCTTATGCTAAGGCCCAGACAGTTATGTTTATCAGTATATGTTTCCGACTTTACTGTGTAAAATTAAAAAATATATATATTTATACTCAAAATTACCGTATATAATTAAAAAAACCATATATATTTGAAATCGAAAACATTCCAAATTGTATTTCATAAATAAGTTATTATTACATGAAATAGAAAACTGGCGTATGAGAACGGGAACGGGTTAAATGAGTGAAAAATCAAAAAAAAAAAAAGATTTTAAGAAATTCCAAATAAGATTGAAATTATGTAAATATAAAATGGAATTATGCTATTGAAAACTAGAAGACGTCCTAAAACTACCTATTTATTGTTATAATTAATAAGAGTAACATAAAAACAACAATTTAAAATTAATACGGTGGTTTTGAATAATATCCTGAGTTTTACGTAAGTCGTCGATATCATTGACTTAGGCTTTGCTGAGCGCGCACTCAGCACGACTTCGAAGTTAGCTCTATAAATACCGACATTGTCTTAGCTCGAAAGTAAAGTCTGAGCAAAGTCAAAGTACGGTCTATAGATCTCAGCCTTAGTTTTAGTGTGTATTCAATTTTGAGGTTATACCTAATGTTCGCTAGACCGCTCAGGGAAAATCACAAATATAGTTGTTCCACTTTAAATTCTTGCTTGGGCACCACTTGCGTTCGATTTCCCGAAAACCCGAATGTTTTTATGTTCACTCTGCCACTTTTTGCACTGGTAATTTTAAAATATATGCAGAGCTTCCTTCCTTCCTATGGACTTCCCGAGAAATTGTGCAAATGGATCACCAGTTTCCTTGCTGATCGGAGCATCAAGGTCGTAGTAGACGGTGCATGCTCTGATTTCAAGCCTATCAACGCTGGTGTTCCACAAGGCTGCGTGCTATCACCAACACTGTTTCTCCTGCATATCAATGATATGTTGCTAACTGGTAACATTCATTGCTATGCGGACGACAGCACTGATGATGCCTATACCGGCCGTGCCAATATTTCTCGAGAAAACGTCGCCGAGTACCGGGACAAACTTGAGTCTGAAGTCGAGTCTTTTTGCTTAACAAAGTCTCGGATTGGGGCCGACTAAATCTAGTCCAGTTCAATCCCCAGAAGACACAAGTTTGCGCGTTTACCGCTAAAAAGAACCCCTTTGTCGTATCTCCTCAGTTTCAAGGCACTCCCCTTGCTGCCTCAGCCAGTATCGGAATCCTTGGCGTCGACATATCGAATAGTGTGCAGTTTCGAGGTCATTTGGAAGGGAAGGCCAAATTGGCCTCTAAAAAGCTTGGCGTGCTCAGCAGAGCGAGACAGTATTTCATGCCGGCACATCGCTTGCAACTTTACAAAGCGCAAGTTCGGCCCCACATGGAATACTGTTCTCATCTCTGGGCCGGGGCACCCCAGTGCCAGCTCCTTCCACTTGACCGCATCCAGCGCAGAGCGGTTCGAATCGTCGACGACCGAGTTCTTTCTGATCGGCTCGATATACTGGCACTGCGTAGAGATGTTGCATCTCTTTGCGTATTTTATCGTATCTATCACGGGGAGTGCTCTGAGGAATTGTTCGGACTAATTCCAGCCGCTCAGTTTCACCATCGCACATCGCGACAAAACTCGCGTTACCATCCATACCATCTCGATGATTGGTGGTCCACCACTGTGCGATTTAGAAGAAGTTTTCTCCCTCGCACGACTTCCTTGTGAAATCAATTACCACCAGCGAATTTTCCGGACCGATAAGACTTAGGAACCTTCAAGAAAAGAGCTTACACCTTTCTAAAAGTTCGGCAACGCATCTGCGATTCCCCTGGTGTTGCAGTTGTTCATGGGCGGCGGTAGTCACTTACCATCAGGTGAGCCGCATGCTCGTTTGCCCCCTATTCTATAAAAAAAAAGCTCACTCTTGTACGTGTTTACACTTTCGTCGCCGAAACCGGAAGCCGGATAATTCATTATAGAAATAAAAAATCAAGCGTAGTGTCGTGGAACACTTTGAACGAAGTTCCTTTCGTAGTATGTTTCGTTGTATAATGATACGTATTATATTATTGATTAACAAATACAAATAAACGAATTACTAGCGTCTATTAAAATGAAGCGTCATTTAAAATAAAATAATATTTCTTTCATGGCAAGATAAGAAATAAAATATATATTGGTAAATCCAACTGGGCATACCTTAAGCGCATTAAAAAAATTACGTATAACATGATTATACGGAATTATTAAAGTAGTTTAAATACATTTCGACAGCACTCGGCTTCAACACCCTCGAAAACCATGAAAATGACACCCATGATGAAAAAATTGATACCTATTGCAGCCGCCATCTTGGATTTACATTTCGACAGCACTATCGGCTTCAACACTCTTGAAAACCATGAAAATGACATCCGAGATGAAAAAATTGGTACCAACTTCAGCCGCCATCTTGGATTTACATTTCGACAGCACTATTGGATTCAACACCCTCGAAATCCATGAAAATGATACCCAAGATGAAAAACTTGATATCTATTGCAGCCGCCACCTTGGATTTACATTTCGACAGCACTATCGGCATCAGCACCCCCGAAAACCATGAAAATGACAACAATGATGAAAAAATTTATATCTATTGCAGCCGCCATCTTGGATTTACATTTCGACAGCACTATCGGCTTCAACACCATCGAAAACCATGAAAATGACACCCAAGATGAAAAAATTGATATATTTTGCAGCCGCCATCTTGGATTTACATTTTGACAGCACTATCGGCTTCAACACCCTCAAAAACCATGAAAATGACACCCATGATGAAAAAATTGATACCTATTGCGGCCGCCATCTTGGATTTACATTTCGACAACCCTATCGGTTTCGACACCCTCGAAAAGCATGAAAATGTCACCCATGACACAAAAATTATACTACTTACTTTTAGTACGTACTACTATTATTTATTCTGTGCTTTTAAATATTGTAATAAAAAAATCTCTTATTATTATTATAATCAAGTATTTAAGAAATTTGGTTATTCGAATATTGTGTATTTGTACAGCGATCTTTTTGAGCCGCTGAAAACAACCGAAACAATGTCCACTCACGACGGCGACTGAAGCCGAACCACAAACTATATAGAAACATGAGCCGAACTAAACTTAATACAAAGGTACTCTGTGAACTAAACTACTCTGTGGCTGTAGATCCCCATTTACAGTAACAATTTATATACGAGGCAACCAAATCAACGAAAATTTCACCATTTTGGAGCCGAAAAAAATTAATTATAGCTAAACAAAACAAAATTACACTGCCATTTACATTCAGTGGCTTCCCACATGATAGATGAAGAGATTAAAAAATAGATTGAGTTAAACAATTGATATTTTCAAATGTTATAGTGTTTACAAGCCACAGGGACTTGATAAATCCACACCATAAGCCCCTAAAACCGTTTTTCTGCCGACTTCCAAAAAGGAGACGGTACTCAATTTGAGTGTATGTTTTTTTTTTCGTTTTTTTTTTTATGTGTGTTACCTCATAACTTTGTACTGGGCGAACCGATTTCGATGATTCTTTTTTTATATGAAAGCTGATAGTTCTCGTGTGGTCCCATATGAATTTGATCAAGGTCAGACCAATGGTTATTGAGTTATTCTCAAATAACCTATATTGAAGTCGGCTGTACAAAATTTTTAATTTTAAATTATTTAATTTAAAAATAGCAATTAATCGATTTAAAAAAATCATTAATAAGTTCAACAATCATTTATCTTTCTAACAATGTGCTTTTTATATCATTTATATGTATAATATGATTGCTAGATACGATTTTATTCGATAAAATGTTGGAATTTTAATTTTTAGGCGATAGTAGAACATTACCTTGCGCTTTCGCTTAAGGTATGCAAAAGTGCTAGGAAGATGGATATTATTCCATCTCGCCTCCTTATAGCCGCCAAGGCTGTCTCTACACTACGTCAGAAGGGGTCGTGACGGAAAAAATCTTACACTTTTTCTCACCTAGCCCCCATTCGCCAAATGCGTACCGTCCGATAAATAACTTCGTTCCAATTGTGGACATTGCGACGTAAACCTCCCATTTGTGAATCGTCAAAATTCTTCGCCTATGCAATCGTGGCGTGGGAAATTCCACACGCCTTTTTTCTTACTTCTCACGGACTATTTTTAAAACTACGCTTCAAGATACCCTCATGATCTCCGCAGTTTTGTCGACGATGTACTTATATCGTATTTATAAGGATAATAATACTTAGGCCACGTCTCATCTACATGCTTTTCGATGTTAATTAGCGTCTCTTTATCCACCGAATACACTCTCCTCTTGAACCACTTTTTTGAAGAAAAAGTGCAAATATTTCTCGGCCCATGTTCACTCATTTCTTGAAAATAAACACAACACTGGTAACAAGGAGAACAAACATTATTTCTGTGTACTCACATTGTCACAGTAATTAAGTTAACTTTTAAGTTAGAAAATAAAAGTAATAAAGGAAAAAGTCTTCATCTCCTTCCACTTAAACCCTCCCTAAGTGAGCGAGTCCCTCGCAAACGTAAGTGACGCAGTCGGAAGGTTATTGCACGGACCTGTGGCAGAAACGGAAGGATGTCCCAACCATTGGACTAGGAGTGGAGGAGCAGAGTACCGGGATGGATGATTCCACTATTCCCTTCACCTTATTTAATTAATCCTAGTATACCATTCCAGAGGCTTTTAATAATTACAGTGATAGGTTAGGTAATTAACTAGAGAGAGACTAACTATTTTCAAGATTTACCATCCTAGGTTTTTTGCTAGTTCTTCCCAGGACAGAGGTTTTTTTTCGAACCAGTGGTAATTAAACAAAAGAGTGTTTTCAATAAGTATTATTTATAATCTATATTGAATAAAAAAGGTTGTTTCTGTTTCTAAAGAAAACAATTGTTGCGTAATGACCTGTCCTTCCGAAGAACGAGGCCATCATATTTTTTCCAGCGCTTCGACCTCTCTTCAGTTTAGCTGGCAACTCCTCGTAAGGAAACACCCAGACTGCAGACTCTCTTAGTTTCAGGACCATAACAATAAATCCAGCTTTCGTCACCCGTAAGTATGTTGAACACAGCATTTGAGTCATCTCTGTTAAATCCTTGAACCATTTCACGACACCAATCAACACAACGGAGTTTTTGGGCCTCTGTCAAATTATGAGGTATCCCACCGGGCACAAGCCGAACACCGAAGCTTCCTGACCGCTAGATTTTCATGGAGGGTTTTGTGCACTTGACTCATACCGATGCCTAAGCTTGTCCGAATCTGCTGATAAGTCACTCTTTTGTCAGTCTCTATCATATGCCGCACAACACTGATGTTATCTTCAGTCGTCGTCGTAGAAGGCCCTTACGCAGATCATCGGTGAGATTAGTGCGACCGCGTTTAAACTCATTAAACCAGTTGTAAACAGTGGCACGAGATGGGGCTTCATCGTGAAAGGCCAATCGAAATATATCATAAGTTTCTTGTTGACCTAAATGACATCGAAAGTCATAAAAGATCAATGTACGAAAATTTTCTCGGGTTAAATTCATGCTGACGTGACACAGACAATTTTCAATTGGCCGCCAAATCGTAAACAAATAACGAATTAATAAAATACATACACAATAATATTGGCAAAGCGTTCCATTTTTAATATTTGAACTTATTTTTTTATTATATCGTTTACAAGTGGCCAGTTCTAAAAATTTTCAGTGTCGCCCTCGTAGCTTACTCATTCGAGTAATGTTAGAGTAGACCAAAAATAGGCATATTATTAATATTTGACAAAGATGTTATTCTTTTGGCAATTCTAAGAAATAATACCTTGCTTTGTTAATGTTTATTTTACGTTTTAATTATTGTGAAAGCGACATCATACGGACTCTTAATGATGATTTTATCTTTTATATTTTCATATTTTGGATAAGGTATGAGTACTTAGTCTGTAAAAACCAAATAATATTACTAATTGATATTTTAATATATGATAAATTGTAATTGATATTAAATTGATAAATGAAGTCATAAAACTTACCAGCCACATCTGTAGCGACCAATATACTACTCTCCTGCCGCTTGAAGGCTGTGATAACTTTGTTTCTGTCCGCCTGGTCCATGTCTCCGTGTAACAGCAACGCGTCGTACTCCTGGACTCCTAGATTTGCAGCGGTTTGCTCTGCTTCCAACTAAAAACATACAATATACAAAAATACAAAATTAACAAATTGGATAATCATCTAATAGTGAAACAATGCTGTGACAGATAGACACCTATTTTATCCTAGATTAAGAATCAAAATGCAACTGTTATTAGTAAAATTGGCCTCTGGTTCTCGTCTAGTCATGTCTCGTCTCGTCTCTCTCGTCATAGTCCAATGGGACAGAAATCCAACATGACCGGGGAGAGATCAGACGCAGGACCTTTACGCGCATACCGGGGCACGGGGGTAAAACAACTCCAACATCCTGACTCCGGGCCGTTACTGAGTTAGCCTTGTGGCGGCGCTGTCGTCGCGCCACAAGCGAAGCACATTGAAGCCTAAATCGCGGTATCAGAGTTCCGAAGTAAAAGCAGTATATATAGAATAGCTTCAAACTACCACTCGGAGCGTTGGTCGATCCCCAGGCTTAACACCTTGACCGGCGGGAGATCTCCCCTTTTCCTGTCACGGCCACAGTGGTGACCTCGACGTGATATGAACACGCAACCACCAACAACTTTCAGAAACTACAACTTCAAACCTTCTTCATCGTCCTCAAGTACTCCATTCATTCACTCCCGAGCAGATATTGTCTGCAGTCTTCACATTTTGCAAGCCATCTAGCTTTACAAAGGTTCATCGCAGCACTGGAATAATAATGCTTCCTGTTCCTTCAAGCTACTCTCTGCGCTACAGTGTTCGGCACGGCTCTGAGCCTTACTACTCGCCTCTGCTTCACGGCACTCTCGCAGATTACTTGCCTTCTTCTCGACTCACCGCAGACTTACAAGACAATTCCCTGGCACTTGCAAAGTCGTCGACATCTAGACTGCACTATGGACCTCCGGTCTGAGCAGGGGGGTGATGTGGCGGCGCTGTCGTTGCGCCACAAACGAAACACATCGAAGCCTAAATCGCACTAACAAAGTTCCGAAGTTAAAGCAGCATATATAGAATAGCTCCGAACTACCAATCGGAGCGTTGGGCGTTCCCCGGGCAGAACACCTTGCCCGGCGGGAGATCTCGCCTTTTCCTTCCACCGGCTACAGTCTCTTGACACAAAAACCCAATAACTAATTTTGACCAGACCCGGGATTCGAACCCGGGGCCACTTGTTCAGTATTTTCGTTTATGACCCCTTTTTTATCGTGGGAGAATCCTCATGGATACCTTCGACTAGAGGGCAACGTTAAGGTTATAGGACTCCTACCTGCCGTGGTCACTGTCAGCGTAAACGAAGGGTTCCGGGATCTCCATTCGGAAAGCAACCGAGACCCTTCTCTCACTTTGCTTTACTGGAAGCATGTTCCGCGGGCAGAACTTGCTACCACCAGCACCCTCGCAATGCTATCAGTTTCAGGTAGGAGAATACCATCATCGTGAACAGGGCCGTGTCGAACACCTTGGCGATGTCGTCTACGAGTGGGATCTATCCTCTTCCGATCTCGCTCAGTAGCCTCCTTCTGGATCATTACGGACTGACTGCAAGTGACTAGGGCTCTCCACGCTGAATTCCCCGACACAACTGCAGACAGGGTGAGGTCCGCTCCCGTTTCCACGCTGGACAAACCTGGAGCGTATGTGTCTAGCATATGGATGGAGTCCTGGTCTCGCCCACCACAGTGGAAACAGCCATCGCCATCGCTTCGCCTCCTATCTTATACAGATAATCACCGAGCCACGAGTACCCGGTAATTATCTGTGAAAGTCTGTAGGTGAGCCATTCTACCCATCATTGGATCCAGTCTTCCAAGTCTGGCAGGATTGATCCAGCGATGCATTTGCATGCATAGCACTCCTCGTGAAATAGAATGCACCATAATGCCAAAGCGTTCTGTCGTTCCTGCCGTTTAATTGACCCGAGCGCCTTATCTGCCTTAGAGTAGACCAAAAATAGGTCTACTCTAAGGCAGACAGGCAACCACCGCTGTGATGGAGGACGCGGATCCGGTCGTACATCCTCGCACCCATATCCACCAGTATATTCAGAAGTGGAGGTCAGGATCGTTGCCTTAAAGGACCTCTATGCTCGCACGACATTACATATAGCTATATTATGGTTGTAGCACAAATGAGTCGGCTTGTCCGGGGTAGGACCACGCTCTCACAGAATACTAGCGTAAAATAAGCAGCTTAATACTGCTGTTTCGTATGGTGAGTGTAGAGAACCGGAGAGCCTTTTTACTGGTAATGAGGCATTCCATCTTAGTCCTCAGGGGTAGCAACGCATCTGCATTTCGAGTCTTCAATGAGTATTAATGTAGATGTTTATGAGCCATAGTATCCACCCACTATCAAGGGGACGGTGTGCTCGTTTGTCACCTTTATGCTATAAAAAAATAATTTTCTATGATTCTGAAATACATAACTAGTGTACACAACTTACACAAGTAAATAAATCTATTTGAACCACTGCCGTTACCATTACAGCACCTGTATTATACAGCCTATCAAAGTCCACTAATAAACATAAGTTTTCCCCATAGATTACTCCACATTTGCCATAGCAGCCACACTTGGCAAACCGGTTGGCAAACGCAATTTTTTTATTGTTATGGGCTATTATCAAAAAAAATTGTACTGCCTATCTTCCCCTCTATCGCCTCTTATAACACCCATGGGATGATAATATGGGGTAGTGAATTCTTCATCGATTTCAGGCAATTCGCAAGGCTATTTTAAGAAATAACATACACCTCTTACCTTTTTAGTAACAAATATTATCACACTCCCAGCTGACAAAAACTCCACTAAATTGTTCAAGAGCCAGGACCACTTCTCCTCTGGTTTGTTGAATATTCTGAAACAAAATAAAGTCATTTGAGTTCATGATAAATCTCATACGTATATAATACGCGTAATACGAGTGAATGAGACTTGTCAATAACATTAGCAGTTTGTACATTATACTATAGATGCAGTGCATAGCTCAGGGATTAATCCATTCGATTCCCGCAAATGCTTGTTTTACTCAAAGTCGCAAGTGAAGTGAGAAATAGAGAATTCTGAGTATGATATCATATTTACACCTAGTTAACAGTGAACAGTGAGCAATGAATAACAGTTAGTAGTAAGCAGTGTGCAGTTAGTAATGTGCTGTGAGTAGTCTTCTGTGAGTAGTGTGCAGTGAGTAGTGTGCAGTAGGTAGTATACAGAGTAGTGAACAGTAAGATAAGCAACTCACAAACTCCCATGGTCCTACCGAATTTCAGATCATATGGGTAGATAATTTTGGGAGATACATTTGGTCAGGTTCTTGACTGCCTACAAGTTATTTCATTTATTTCTTTGTTTTTTATTTATTTATTTATTGCATAATGTGTTCCATCCATCGTGATCACTCTCATGTCTTTGTACAAAGGACATTTCCAAGGTGAACGTCTTCTTCAGCATCCACATAATTGATTCACTCAGTCTCGTATCATACAGTCTATTTCTGAGCCGTAAATAGTTTGCAATTAGTGGTGTACAGTGAGCAAATTATAGTGTATGGTGCGTTGTGAGCTGTGAGTCGTGAGTAGTGAACAGTACGCCGTGAGCAGTGTTCAAAGAATAAAATGCAGGGAACAGTTTAAAATGATTATTGAGCACTAAGCAGTTAGTAGTGAACGACGAATCGCGAGCACTGTGCACTGTGAACAGTAAACCGTGCGAACAGTAAGCCGTGAGCAGTATGGCAAGGGGTCGAGCACCCCACGTGTTGTGTAACGAGGTCACATGCCTCGCAGTGTACAGTCAGCCGTGAGCACATTGCAGTGAATAGTGAGCAGCGTGCAGTGGGTAGAAAGTAGAGAACGGTGAGAAGTGTGCAATGAATATTGAGATTGTGAACAGACTGTGAACTGTGCATGGAATAGTGAGCAGTGAGGAATGTACAGTGAAGAGTGAGCAGAATTTATTGAAAAGTAAGCAGTGAGTTGTGTGCATAGAGAGTAGTAAACAATGAACCATTAGCAGTGTGCAGTGAATCATGAACAGCGAGTAGTGAGCACTATGCAGTAAGTAGTGG
This sequence comes from Parnassius glacialis, assembly GCA_033319125.1. Lineage (NCBI taxonomy): Eukaryota > Metazoa > Arthropoda > Insecta > Lepidoptera > Papilionidae > Parnassius > Parnassius glacialis. The sequence goes on along the minus strand of JAVANC010000027.1, from coordinate 45,758,097 downwards.
ACAGTGAGCAGGGAGCAGTGAGCAGGGAGCAGTGTGCAGTAAGTAGTGGACAGTGAGCAGTGAGCAGGGAGCAGTGTGCAGTAAGTAGTGGACAGTGAGCAGTGAGCAGTGAGCAGTGAGCAGTGTGGCGTGTAGCAGGGGTGCGCGTACCGCACGTGCTGCGTGACGAGGTCGCAGGCCTCGCCGGCGGCGCCGTGCTGCACGCGCACGGGGTCGTGCAGCGCGTCGCGCGCCAGCCGCTCCACGCGCCGCGGGAACGTGGCCGAGAACAGCAGCGCCTGCCGCTCCGGCCGCACGTGGTTGCAGATCGACCGCACCTGCGGCTCTGCAACACCACACTAACCTTAGCCTCCACCTATCAGAGCTTAGGCTCCACCTATTAGAGCCTCATCACCGTCATTACAGCCCATAGCAAGTCCACTAATGGACATGGACCACCTGCCGACCTAGCACTCAATTGAAATCTCGTCATTATAGTCCACTGTTAAGTCTACTGATGAACATGAACCTGCCTGTCTTATTAAATCATAACTCCATCTGACAGCAACCCCTTACTACACTTCGCTTACAATTACGAGGCTGTGTTTGTGTTTGAGGCTAAAAAACGAAAAAAAATTACCATCATAAGATGAATGCTGAGTGTTTTGAGGAGTGGTTTAGTGGGATTTTGCCCAAACTAAAACCTAATTCCGTAGTTGTGATGGATAATGCCCCCTATCACTCCAGAAAGTTCGCTGCCTACAATGTCTTGGAATAAACCAAGAATACAAGAGTGAATGGCAAGCAAAAATATCCCATTCGAGGCACAAATGGTAAAAGCTATTCTTATAAACATTGTACGGCAGCACAAACATGAACACTGCGACAAGTATGCCGTGGACGAGATGGCAGCAGAGCGTGGAGTCACTGTTTTACATTTTCCCCCTTACCATTGTGAGCTCAATCCCATTGAACTGATTTGGGCGCAAGCCAAAGGGTATGTTGCAAGAAACAACAAGACCTTCAAAATGAAAGATGTAAAAAAACTTTTCAAAGAAGGACTAAATAAAGTGACTGCCGAAAAATGGAGTAGCTGGTGTGGCTCACATAACAAAAGAAGAAGACAAAATGTTATATCTCGACCACATTTATTTATTTATTTATTAGGATTACCAACAGAAATTACAACAGTAATACAAAGATCCTTTTCTTAACAAATTCAACACATTATAATTGTATTTCTTTTTATGGGTAATCACAACATGCATTGATTATTTTGTAAGGAATAAAAACTGAATTACATAATTGAATAAATACAAATTATTAAAAAGAAATAGAATTATTTGACAATATTATAAATATCTTCATTATATTAATCAAACTATAAAAATCAAAAACAATTCCAATGTTATAATTAATAATTAGTTAATTCGTTAATTCATAGAAATTGATTAATTTTGATTTGAAGGTGGATAAACTATCGCAATTAATATCGAGGCCAGAAATCTTCGAGGACAGTTCGTTATAAGTGCGAGCCAGTCTGGCTAGAGGGGAATACTTTCCCAAGTTAGACCTATAAAGGGATACATTGAAAAAGGCGTGCGGATTTCTAGACATTCTTGATGGCACCTTAAAGTTAAATAATTTAACTATTGCTGGACAATCAATTGAGCGTTTTGTATAGGAACATCATGTCTGAGATACTTCTACTCGTTTGTAGTGATGTGATGTTAAATTGTGCCAACTGTCTTTCGTAGGAATCATTAGTTTGATAGCTATTCGAACGGTACGCAAGATGACGCAGCAGTCGCTTTTGTATTCTCTCGATTCTAATGCTATGGATTTTGTAGTGCGGATTCCAAATTTGACTGCAGTATTCTAGTTTACTTCTAACCAGACTACTGTAAAGTTTGATTGTAGTAGAGGGCTGCTTGAACTCTTTGGAATTCCTCAATACAAAACCCAGTGACTTAGTAGCTGAGGTGATTATGTTATCAATACGGTTGGTAAATTTTAATTCGCTATCTAGTATAACGCCAAATCACGTATCGCTCGAACTGCAATTAAATTCTCAGTATCAATATAGTATTGACTCTGTATATAATTATGTTTTCTGGTAAACCTAATAAGTTGACATTTTTTGGCATTGAGAAACATTTGGTTGTTATTACACCATTGAATAAGGCTGTTGAGATCATCATGTAGTAATTCGACGTCAGAGTTGTTTCTAATAGTTTTAACTATTTTGAGATCATCAGCAAATAGGTAGACCTTAGAGTGTTGAAATATCGAAACAATATCGTTTATAAAGATGTTAAAAAATACTGGACCTAAGTTCGAGCCTTGGGGTACACCGGAGTAGGCAATATATGGCTGCAAGGAGTACCCATCAATCACCACGGTCGAAGATCTACTTTGAAGGTATGATGCACACCAGTTTAATAATGTCCCATTAATACCAAAAGCTCTCAGTTTATTGACAAGTAGTGCGTGATTTACTTTGTCAAAGGCCTTGGAGAAGTCTGTGTATATAGCATCCACTTGTAGTTTATTATCAACGATCTCAATTAAATCGGTGACCTATAAGAACAGATTTGTGACAGTAGATCTACCAGACAAAAACCATGTTGCTGCCAGTGATGATCCACATGATCGATAGTGTCTCAGACAAGTTTATAATAAATATTACTGACAATGACAGTGATGATATTATATCTGATAACGATGAATAAAAAATTTAATACTTAAGCATAGTTTTTTTTTTTATAAATCCCTATGACGACATACACTATGGATAATTTTCGCCAGATGAAGTGACAACATGGATGTACCTTAAATAAATCTTGACGTAATTTTTAAAACCTTTTTTACCATTCAGTCTTTTTCTTTATCAGCTGACAACCCAGTAAACGTCAAGCAGCTTCGTTTAATTAAAAACACGACTTTGCCTTCTTACTCTAAATAATATTAAAATGTTTACGCTCGAAAACGGCGAACTGCAGTGTGCAGAAAAATCTTATATAGCTTTATGTTGCACTATACTTATGAACTGTGTATAATATGTATTTTTGTTGTTGTAAAAGAATTAAAAAAATATATATACATTGCTTACTTACCAAAAATAGTCCAACTATAACTGACCTATATTAAATAAAATAAATAGTTTTTATAATAAACATACTCACCAAAACCCATGTCAAACATCCGATCTGCCTCATCTATCACCAAATATGTGACCCTCTTCAAATTTGTTGCTTTGCATTTGATTAGATCTATCATACGACCCGGTGTCCCAACTACTATTTCGGCCCCACCTGCAACAAATTTCACTGCATTATATCTGATTAAGACTATGGGTTGTAACTCCCACACTTGTTGATAGATGATATAAGATTATTTAAAGGTTTCTATGATATAATAAGTGATATGGCACATTGATATGGAAGTTGCTCGCTACATCAAACGACTGCTGAACTTCTTCGAAAATATTTCATGGCTCGAATAATCCTAGAAACATTTTACTGATGTTCCTTTTTTGACAACTAAATCATTAAATTCTTCTCTTACTGGCCCCGAATCATTGCTTAAACAAAATGTAAAGGCTTGTTCAAATACTTTTAAATTCCATAGAGTACTGCCAAAATATATCGTTAAATATTTTAAAACTATTGATGTTAAGAAAACGGCAGACTTATGGGGGATTTCCATTAGTTATTTTATCTAAAATAGATATAATAGCACCATATCTAGCCACTATATTTAATACAAGCGTCGAGTCTGGTGTGTTTCCTGATTTAATGAAAAATAGTAAAGTCATACCTTTACTTAAATCTGGTAGCACTTTAGACCCCGCCAATTTTAGACCAATTTCTGTACTACCAACGTTTAGTAAAATTTTTGCAAAAATAATTTTGGATAAGATGTTAAATTTCTTTAATATTAATAAATTGCTACATAAAAGTCAATTCGGTTTTACAAGGGGTCGCTCGACAACTGACGCTGGAGTTGAACTTATTAAACATATTTTTTGTGCATGGGAGAATTCAAAGGATGCTTTGGGTATATTTTGTGACCTTTCCAAGGCCTTCGACTGCGTTCACCATGAGGCATTAATCAGGAAGCTACAGTACTATGGTGTCAAGAACTCAGCGCTTAAACTTATTATTTCATATTTAAGTAATAGAATGCACAAACTTATAATCAATGGTAAAAGTTCTTCCGGATCACCTGTACTAATGGGTGTCCCTCAGGGCTCCATTCGCGGCCCATTACTATTTCTAGTGTATATTAATGACTTACCTTCTCTTGTAGGGGATAATCATGATATAGTATTATTTGCTGTTGATACTTCCTTGATTTTTAAACTTAAACGTCAATTATTTAAATGTGACGAAGTAAATAACTAAAACTGTTTTTGCCAACCTGCCCACCACGCGTGGCAACTATATCAAATATCCTCTATTAAGGCAATTTATGAGGGAGACCTACTATATTTAGCACTTTAGTAGCATGTACGGTAAATTTTGTAACATTTTTCGAAAAAATCAAAAAGTTTAAAAGGAATTATTTTCATGCATATTTTAATTTAAAATTATATTAGCCTCTTCCGGTGGTTGTTTAGCTCGAGGTCGTTTCAAGTGACCCTTTGTGCGTTGGGGCCTAAGAATGAAATTGAAATAATCTTTTCAAATAAGAAAATAATATAAAAAAAGATAATAAACATATCGAAAGCGCATTTTATCCATCTTTATCCCATATTTTAAGCAAGTTTTTCTTGAATTTAAAAAAAAAAAGATAATGTAATGCTATATCAAAATTAGTGCATTAGTTTAACGTTAATAATCTACATTTAAACGGAAATAAAACTAAATGTATTAAATTTAAAACAACGAATGTTAAAAATCTGAGTACCAATGTGTTTTTAAATGGGAAAGAACTGAGCCCTGTTGAATCCACTGTTTTTCTTGGCATCACTCTCGACGCAAAGCTTCAGTGGGGCCCCCATATGTCCAAACTAGCAAGCAGACTAAATTCTACAGCCTATGCTGTAAAAAAGATTAGAGGTCTCACTAGTGTCGAGACAGCTAGATTAGTATATTTCAGTTATTTCCATAGCATTATATCTTATGGGATTTTGCTATGGGGAAATGTGGCTGATTCAGAAACTATTTTTGTTTTACAGAAGAGGGCCATTAGAGCTATTTACAACCTAAAACCAAGAGAGAGATTCTCTTAGAGATAAATTTAAAGAAATATATATATTAACTTTGGCCTCTCAGTATATTTACGAAAATTTAATGTATGTTCACAAAAACAAAGGTAGTTTTAGTAAAAAAAGTGATGTACATTCTGTAAACACTAGGAACAAACACAAGCTAGTGATATCAGTTTCTCGACTCTACAAAGTCGTAATTCATTCATGGGGCAATGTATACGCTATTACAACAGGGTCCCGGAAAGTGTACAGGCTCTGTCTATTACTAAGTTTAAATGTTTTGTTAAGTTGAAACTGTTTAAAAAGGGTTATTATAGTATAAATGAATACATGGTTGATAATAAACCCTGGGAATGAGGTGGTCGCTTCCAAGCTGTTTCTAAAATAAATTTTGTATCTACCAATAATTAATGTAAAATATGCTTTTAAAAAAAGTCCCACTGGGTTTCTTGCTGGTTCTTCCCAGGACAGAGGTTTTTTTTTTCGAACCAGTGGTAAAGTAAAAAATGACTTTCAATAAGAATTACACATGTGATCTATATTGAAAAAAAAATTATTCTATTCTATTCTATTCCTAATATTCCTGACCATACGTAGAATACGTGTTTAAACGTGGTTTTTTTTTATTGTATTGGGTGACAAACGAGCACACAGTCCACCTGATGGTAAGTGGTTGCAGTGGCCCATAGACATCTACATTTATCCTCGTTTGTGAATCAAAATGCAGATGCGTTGTCACCCGTGAGGACTAAGATGGAATGCCCCTTTTCCAGTAAAAAGGGTCGGTTTTCTACACTCACCATACGAAACACAGCAGTGTTAAGCTGCCATTTTACGCTGGTATTCTGTGAGAGCGTGGTCCTTCCCCGGTCGAGCCAACCCATTCGTGCTACAACTATGCTACTAATATAGCTGCAGCATAGCTCTACCACGTCCTAAATTGCCAGCAGGTGATTATCAAAGCCATGAGAAATTTCTGGGGTTTCTCATAGTTGCCTCTTACGACACCCACGGGAGGAAATATGGCGACGGATTCTTTTAGGCCGCCACCCCACTGTTATTAGTATTTGATATGACATTCCCATGGAGGCATTCACGACTTTTTCTGTCACCAGGGCGGCGCCACTTAGATATAAAGTGATAAGTTAGCCCCTTCGCACACGGCGTCGTATCGTAAGCGTATCGTAATACGCGCGTAAGACGAGAACAATACAAGCGCGTACATGTTCAAACAAGTTCGCACACGAAGCAGTACTGCAGCGAATCGTAGGAGATGATTATTGTCATTACGATAGTCGTAGTGTACTGGCGTAAAAAAGCAAGCGTAAAAAAATTAACTGTTCATTAATTTCTTTAAAACTAACTGAATTTTAATTTTTTTAACTTCTTACGACTTTTAATTTCAACTGGTATGAATAGGACTGAAAAAGTGATTGAATTCAAGAAACTAGGTGACGCGTTCCCTTGTCTATATAATCATTCATTAAGTGAATATTCAAGAAAAGATGTAACGGATAAAGCTTGGGCAGAAATATCGTCATAAATATCGCTTTCTATTTCTTACATAATCAAACAATGAAAAATCCTCTTCGTCTAAAGAGAAAGTAAGATCATCTATAAATTCACCTAACACATCAGGCACCGTTGACGCCATGATTTCAACTGAGATCTTACAAAACGATATGTCTCCTCTACGATTCATTTGCAGAACACTGCAGGTCTCGTACGCGTTGCGTCTTAACGATACGTATACGCTTACGGCTCGTGTGTGAAGAGCCTTAATTTGTTTAGAAAAATAGAAGGGTTAAGTGTCTTCCACACAGAAGCGGCTTGCGGTGGCGGTCACGGTGGCGGCCAGTTGTATTCGCTTGCAATGTAAGTGAGGCTGCAGACTCATGCGGTCATGGCGCGGCCTGCCAGCGGCTGGCCGCGGTCGCATGCTCCGCCCCATCCGCCAACGGTTTTATAAAATGTACTAGTATACAGAGGTTTTAATAAAAACTGCAAATTTATCCAGTCCAGACACTTAGGGGCCTCCCCTCGGCAGTGCAAGTAGTTATATCTACTTAATCCAATTCAGGTACAAGTGAATGTTTAACTTACCCTCTAAAGCTTTTGTCTGTTCCCACTTAGAGCCACCACCATAGCAGCAAACACATCTTATGTTATAAACCTTCCCAAACCGTTTAGCCTCCATATAAATCTGAAAAATATATTTACTAAATTAAGTATTTCTATCATATTCTGTCCACATATGAGTTTGTCTTGCCCCAAGAATATGTAATAAAAAACTTAAGTAATACACATCGCACATTTAGAACGACGATGAAGCCTGTAGGTATAAAAAGAATACCTGAATCCCCAAAATTGTCGAGTAAATTAGTACTAAAGCAGGGATCATTTTAGAAAAAACACCGTAAGTTCACAAAGATGTCACCGGTACAAAAGCTTGAACTAAGAAATATATATTCTTTTTCATAAGATATAAATAAAAACGAATTTGTAAAATGTGTTTCCAACATAAATAATATTTTATTTGATATAAGTTTAACAGGGTTTCATCATCGAATCTCCTTATGATTTAAAATGAAATTTAAGTAGATTTACAGAGGTTAAAAATTAAAAAGTATTGCAAAAAGTAACTTCAGGAAATCGTAGTACATATATAAATTGTGACACCTGTAGTGTTTGCACAAATACACAAATATACATTTATATATAAGTCACAGTCTCGAGCGCACCGCGTCAGTTACACGAGAGCCTCGGGCGAGAGTGGACGTGTTTAGTTAAGTGCGTGCCGAGCCTGTGTTACACTACAGTGATTAGAGAAGATAGCAGACAATACAAGTGGCGACGAGGAAAAAGATAAGTACCTATTTAGTATAAAGATATAATCAAAAATAGGTTAGCAATGTGCAACTATTAGCATTGCAATTGTAAATTAATTCCTAGAGTACCCGCGGAAAAAAATACTGTGGATAATTTTAATAATTTATATAAATTATATGTTCGCATATGACCACGCTTATGGTGTGCAAAAATTTATTTTCTTTATGTCTTTAAGTTATTTATTATTATAATATTAAAGAATTTATAGATGATAATAGCCCCTGGAAGTGAGGTGATCGCTCCCAAGCTATTTCTAATTTGTTGTGTTGTTGATTTGTGTAACATACACGATTGTAAGCTGTTTTTTTAAAAAAAAGAGTCCCGCTGGGTTTCTTGCTGGTTCTTCCCAGGACAGAGGTTTTTTTCGAACCAGTGGTAATTATACAAAGGAGTGACTTTCAATAAGTATTATTTATAATCTATATTGAATAAAAAAGTTTCTGTTTCTGTAGCAATGATAAAATAATGATTTATTTTAACATATGTCTATTAGCACAACTTTTATTTAAAAATATTTTGATGGAAAAATAGTAGATGTAACTAATCACTCCTCTCGATTCGAACCGAAATACAATGTCGTTAGCTAAATTTTAGTGGCATTTTACATGTAGGTGTGATATTTATCGCTTTTAATGAAAATACTATTTTACCGCTTTCAGGGCTTACAAATGTTTTACAAGAAATCGTGGACACTTCACGAATTCTGTAAATTGCATAGTAGGTAACTAGTAATACTGTAAATGCGCATTATAGGTATTGAATTCACCCAAAGCCTAAATGGCACAGCAATGGAAGTAGTCGGTATAACAAATAAACCGAAAGAGAAGGGCGAGTGTTTTGGAACAAATTACTATCATGGAATTAAGTTTGGGTACCAAGATACCAACCATTAAATTGGTGTTGGGTACTAAGATACCATCATTAAATTGAGTTGGGTACTAAGATACCATCATTAAATTTAGTTGGGTACTAAGATACCATCATTAAATTGAGTTGGGTACTAAGATACCACCATTAAATTGGAAGTTGGGTATTAAGATCATCATTTTCATCATTACAGCCCTTCAAAAGTCCACTGCTGAACATAGGCCTCCCCCAAGGAATGCCACAAAGCACGGTCCTGAGCCACCTGCATCCATCGACTTCCTGCATGTCTTACCAGGTCGTCACTCCATCTTGTGGGGGGACGCCCTACACTTCGCCTACCGGTACGAGGCTGCCACTCGAGAACCTTTCTTCCCCATCGGTTGTCGGTTCTTCGAGCTATATGGCCGGCCCACTGCCACTTCAGCTTACTAATCCGTTGGGCTATGTCGGTTACTCTGGTTCTACTGCGGATATCCTTATTCCTAAGTTTATCACGCAGAGAAACTCCGAGCATAGCCCTCTCCATAGCTCGCTGAGCGACCTTGAGCTTCCTCATACGGCCAGCAGTGAAGGACCACGTCTCAGTTCCGTAAGTCATCACTGGCAACACGCACTGGTTGTACAAATCTATGGCTATAAGGTGTGAAAAATGGAAAAGGTCTCTACTAATCTATCTGGACGCAGCTGAAGTTACATCAGCACTCAAGTAACGAGCTACACTATTGTATTTTGGTGGGTCTGGGATACAAGAAATATTCTACAATTTAACGGTTGCCAATGTCGAATCATCAGAAACCGATGATGCATTTAAAGTAGCCATAAAAACTCTACGAGTATTTTCAACCTAAACTGAGCAAAGTTTATGAGCGGCATGTTTTTCGATTGCTAAAACATGAAAAAGGAGAAAAATTTGGGAAGTTTTTGATAAGATTGCGTCAACAGGCCGAAAAGTGTGTATTCGAAAAGCAAGATGATCATCTCCTAGATCAAATTGCGGAAAAGTGTAATTCGAAATAGCGCAAGAACCTTATATCTTACAAAACGTGGGAAGAGTTAAAAAGCAAAAAAGTATATGCTTTTAATCAAATATAAAGACCAGACAAGACATTATTAGCATATAGTAGTAACTCTCCTTTGGCAATAGAGGGTTCATTTGAAACTATACTCGAAGTCGATGGACGAAAGGAACATACAACCATTTACATGATTTCGGGGGGTACTAGAGACCTGTTGGGTAAGAACACAGTCCGTCTAGGTGTCTTAAAACTTGGTATGGAGATAAATCAAGTGGAGAGTACCGATCCCCATTAAAGAGAAGGTTGCAATCAAAATTAAGGAATCACTAAACAGTGATATAATTGAAGAAGTGCAAGGCCTGTCTAAATGGGTTTCACCAATGTTCCAATCATGAAAGAAAATGGTGAATTACGTTTGTGCGTAGATATGAGATGTACGAACGCCGCTATGTTGCGAGAAAACCAGCCCCTGCCTACTATGGACCATATTTGCCTAAAATGAAGAAAGCTAATTATTTTAACAAATTAGACATTAAAAAAAAATGCCTTCCATCAAGTGGAAATTCACTCTGAATCCAGACACAACGACTTTTATAACCCCTAAAAGATTATATAAATATAAAAGAATAATACTTGGAATTACCTGCGCTTCCGAGATTTTTCAGAAGATCATTGAAAGGATGCTGATAAACTGTGAAGGGGTCGTCAATTTTATTGATGATATCCTGGTATTCGGGAACAGTGAAGAAAAACATGACGCATGACTAAAGAAAGTTCTACAGGTACTTAGTAAAAACAACGCCGTGCTGAATATCAATAAATGCATATATAAAACGCAGGATGTGAATTTTCTGGGACACAGGCCTACACATGAAGGAGTAAGCCCTTCAACAAGTACGCTGAGAGCATTATGAAATTTAGGGTCCCAAAGACCATAGAAGAATTCCAAAGTTTTTTAGGACTCTTAAACTACATAAACAAATGGATACCTAACTTGGCCGCCATGACAGAACTTCTGAAGCACCTGCTAAGACAGAAGATGAACGAAAGGAAGAGCTTGAAAAAACAATGGTCTGGGGAACAAGATAAAGCATTCCAAAAAACTCAAACGGACGCTCACGGAAATACAGATTTTAGGGTATTATGACGTCAGAGATGCAAGACAGGTGATAGCAGATGCTAGCCCTGTCGGACTTGGTGCTGTCCTTGTACAAAATGATACAAATGTCCCTAGAATTATTGCCTATGGTAATCGAACTTTGACAGGCTGCGAGCGCAGGTATAGCCAAACGGAAAAAGAGGCACTAGCATTAGTTTGGGGGGTCGAACATTAATATTTTTTATTTGGAAGCTCTATTGATTTAGTCACTGACCAAAAGCCGCTAGAGATATTGTTCGGGTCTAAATCAAAACCATGTGCGAGGATTGATCGATGGGTACTGGGGCTACAGTCTTATTCATTCAAGGTTGTATACAAGCCAGGAAAACAAATATAGCTGATCCCTTGTCACGATTATGTAACTATCCTGATAACCCACCAAAAGGAAAAGACCAGCATGTGTACCACATAGTGAAAAATTCTAGACCAGTTGCTATACCAATGAGTACCATTGTAGCATATTCAGAAAAAGACCAAGAAATTTACAAAGTGAAAAAAGGTGTCTATCAGAACGACTGGGACGATTCAATTAAGAGTTACAAATTCTTTGAAAACGAGTTGTTTCCACGATAGCATTCTACTTCGTGGAAATAAAATTGTAATACCACAGCAACTCTTCAAGAATGTATTAGATGCGGCATATGAGGGTCATCCAAGTATCGTAGCGATGAAGGGACGCTTGAGATCAAAGGTATGGTGGGCCCGTATCGATAAAGACGTAGAACAATTAGTAAAGGCCTGTAAAGTTTGTACGTTAGTGGGTTTGCCAAACCCACCTGCACCAATAAAGAGACGAGAGTTGCCTGCAGCTCCATGGATAGATGTCACAATGGATCTAATAGGACCATTGCCAAGTAATGAGTATCGGTTACTAGTGGTCGACTACTATAGTCGATACAAAGAAGTAAAAAATTACAAAAACATCACAAGCTTACAGATTATTAAAATGGTAAAAGAAATGTTCAGTAGACTTGGTTATCCTATTTCTATCACCACAGACAATGGCAAGCAGTTCGTTAGTGAAGAGTTTCGATCTTTCTTCAAAGAATATAACATTAAGTTATTTAGTACTGTACCATATTGGCCTCAAATGATCGGCGAAGTTGAAATACAAAACAGAGATATTTTGAAACGGCTTCGTATCAGCCAGATCGAGAGGAAGGATTTAAAAGAATGTTTGTGGGAGTATCTTCTAATGTATAACAGCACCCCTCCTTACAGTTACCGGGAGGTTACCGTCTGAACTGTTTTTTTCAACGAAAAAGTAGGGATAAAATTCCATCAATAGGTGAAATAAATTACAGACAGTCATTTAGATTCAGATATCAGGGATAGAGACAAAATACAAAAAAAAATCTTGATAAGAAAGAGATGTAGTGTTTGCACAAATACACAAACATACATTTATATATAAGTCACAGTCTCGAGCGCACCGCGTCAGTTACACGAGAGCCTCGGGCGAGAGTGGACGTGTTTAGTTAAGTGCGTGCCGAGCCTGTGTTACACTACAGTGATTAGAGAAGATAGCAGACAATACAACACCTTATTTTTTCGTCAATGTAAGTAAAAATTGTAGTGTGTTTGAGTAAAAAAGTGTCCCACATTATGAATTTGTCCTATCTGCTTGTTGTGGGTTTTTTTAAAGCCTAAAAATGGACAGTGTTGCTCTAATCATGACCCATTTGTTTTAGATGTCTTTTTTGTTAAAGATTAGGACAAATACTACTAAAGAAGAGATCCATGTCCAGTAATGGGTGACTGATAGGGAAAAAAAACTCTCGTAGAACTACCATAAAGGTGTATGCCATTCTTCAGAATAGTTTATTAATATCTCATACCTGCTGTGCAAGTTCTCTTGTTGGGGCAAGTATTAGACCAATGGGTCCATCTCCAGGTGCTAACTCTTTCTGATCCATAATGTGAACGAGAAGCGGCCATAAAAATGCTGCAGTTTTGCCTGAACCTGTGCGAGCGATTCCTGAAAAACATTATGATAATCAATAATCAGTTACTATAGGGTAGAGACTATCTTGTTAAGTTGGTTAGTGAACCCCTATCAATGTCTGACGTACCCTAGAAATCGACGAGGTTTTCTACAGCAGTTACTTGAAGATTAGAGAAATAAAATTAATATTTAACCTTAAGTATAGTGTAAAGCGCTGTCCAGCAGTGGACTGCTACAGCCTTATGATGACAATTTTACCACAGTCTAACTACTACTAACAGTCGGCGATCGAAGGCATCTAGAGTGGGTACGGTGCAGGTCGAGAGTAGGGCAGGCTTAGCCTCTTGGTAACTGTCCGCTAGGGTTGTCCTGTCACACAAATAATTAAAATGATTCACACTGCATGTGCGGTAAAAAACTGTGGGTTGTCCTCATTTAAAGATAAGGGATTAGTTTCATCAGTTTACACATACACATTAACTTGTTTAAACGTGATATAAAATAATATCAGTTTATTATTATTTTTATTACTTCCAATTCTGACAACCGGTAGCAATTTGTTGTTTATGTATCGGTTTTTCCGACAAAATCAAATGTGATGACTGACTTTATGTTCTTAGGCTGTGATTTTACCACCCAAGTCACAGTATATACAAGAGTATGAGACCAACTCTTAAATATCATCATCATTGCAGCCCTTCAGAAGTCTACTGCTGTACATTGATATTCCTCAAAGAATGCCACAAATCACAGTCCTATGCCACCTACATCTATGAACTACCTTTGAAATATTATATAGTTATATTGTTCAAGCCAAATTCTTAAGGCACTGGCTGAAAATGGTTAAAAAAAATGGCCAACCCTTTGTCATTTCAGCTTAAATATGCCAAATATTAATAACATTGCACACTCCCGACATAATGATCAATTGAGACATACCAATGAGATCTCTGCCTGATAATGCAGCTGGCACACCAGCGGCTTGGATTGGGGTTGGCTGGGTATACTCAGAGCGGCGTATTGCTTTCATTAGTTGTTCATCAAAACCTAGATGTGCAAAACTGCTCACAGGCTTTGGGGGATCCGGCCCAGTTATCTGAAAGTTGTTTTTTTTTAATTATAATTGTTTTTTTTATAGAATAAGTGTGACAAACGGGCACATAGTCAACCTGATGGTAAGTGGATGCTGTAACCCATAAACATCTACATTTATCCTCGATTAAGAATCAAAACGCAGATGCATTGTCAACCCCTGAGGACTAAGATGAAATGAATCATTTCCAGTAAAACGGGTCTCCGGTTCTTTACACTTAACATACGAAACACAACAGCAATAATGCATGCTATTTTACGCTGGTAATTTGTGAGTGTGATCCTACCCCAGTCGAATCAACCCATTCAAGCTACAACCATAATATAGCTGCAGCATGGCTCTACAACATATAAAAATGTTGTTGTCTGTCGGTAAAAAATATGAAATAACATACTAGTAACAAGTTTTGTAAAATCTGTGGATTATAATTTTGTTATTGACTTAATTAACAGTTTTCACTCGCATAATGTTAAAGCCAGCACTTTTGAGAAATAAACTGGATATAATAATTAAAGCCTAAAGACTTGTATTTATGAATAACATAGCCATTTATCCAACCTTAGGAACAATATCATGGTAAAGTGATAACTGAAACTAACCTTTACACCCAAATTCTTTTTCAAATCCTCAACCTGTTGGTGTGTTAAATTTTCAATATCTTCATGAGGAACATAAAAGTTCTTCTCAAATGGCTCATATTCTATTTCAGAGTGGTCAATAGGAGGTAGTGGATCAATAAACTTTTTCTTTGCAGGTGCTATTGGGTTACCATCTTCATCATATTCAATTTCTAAGTCAGAATCATCACCAGCATTCGTGAGGGGATTTTCTTCCATATATCTAAAATGTAAATATGTTGTTAATGTTCCTTAGAAGTTATATATATAGTCGATTAACTTGCATTCCAATTTATTCTTCATCGTGATTAAACATTTTAGAACATTTTTTAAGAATATTTAAGACAGTTATAGTTTTATGAAATTTTAGAAAATCTTTCTTAGGGTCAGCGCACATAAAAGCAGCAAAATGCTCTAGCAATTTTTACAGATAAACTGATTATGAACTAAATCACTAATAAAATAGCTTTAGAAATAATGTGCAAGAGATAATTCTCTGTGGCATGTTCGCATATGTTCTTCACAACCACACAGGCAGTTGTGAACATACTCAAACATGCTATAGCATATGCATGGTAGGTAGGCATTATTATGTCATTATCTACACTCACTTATAATAACTTTCTTCATCATCTAACTCATCTATGTCTCCCCTGGTTCCCCTGCCACTGTCACCTTTACCCGCAATTGCATTTTCCTTACTAGTAACCAAGTCTTTTGCAGCTTGCTTCTCCAAGCCAGCCATATATGCATCTAAGGGATCCTCTTCATCATCATCTGCCTAGGATGTGTACAGAAGAATAGAATAGAATAAGTGAAATACAATATCTGTTACAAATGCACTAGAATGCAGAAATGATACATATTTACTCTACCAGGTTTTAAAGGTAGGTTTGACCTTATATGAGCAAAATATACTTGCAAGTATGAAAGTATTATGAGTCGGGTGCAGGAAGAATTTGAAACACCAGTCTCATATAATTCATCGTAGGAAACATGGAATATGGATCAATTCAATACTAGTATTTTCAACTTTGCCTGATGCCAAGAACATGTTGCATGCAGCTTGGAATGTTGGCAGGCGGGATATAAAAAAACAACATGAACTAGACTGAACAGTAACAAATACTTCCAAGTATATTAAAACCTGGTTTTTGACCCTGGTATTTTTATGTACTCGTCATACTTAGAAGTCCTGGTATTTAATTTTGCAAGTATATCTCATCCCTACTAGAGTGGACACTATGTCGTAATCTAAAACTTGGTTTAATGAAAATGTAAATACATTGTCATTTCTAAAAATTAAGATATAATGCCTTGTTGTCAGTAATGGGTCCTTGATTCTCATAATTAGTAACAAAACAACTACATTTGATTGGATATGTAAAAACGCTAGTTCTATCCATCATATAAATATTAACAAAGTGTGTTGATAAACACCATATTTTCCATAAAATTAACAATGGAATACAAAAAATTGAAAGTATGACCTAATCTATATCAGCATTTGTTGTTTTTGTTACTATTTTTATCCTGATATTTTAGTGTAGAAAACCACACTCATTAGCCAAGCAAATGTTTCATGCTCATTCATACTATTACTACTGTAGAATACTTTAGAATGGCTTGACTATGATATGCCCTCCTCTTGTTAAAACTATACTTTGTAGAAAATACCTTAGAACTTGAAGCAGCCTCATAGGTTGGACTACCAGGTGCTGGAATGTACGCAAGGGCTGGGGTTGGTGGCTCATCATCCTCATCAAAATACCTAAAAAATTAAGATGTATATATAACATCTAGCTGTTTCTTGCGACTTCGCCCACATATATTACAATTGGATTTCATGGGTTTTAAAATTAGTCGGAAACCCTAATTCTGTTTAGTTTAGTTACACTTAATAACATCAGCTATCCACCAGTGAAAGTCCCGTCTAAAAGGTCCAGTCATTCCGGAAATTAGTAGCCAGTACAAAGAGATAGACACAATTTTATTAAAAAATTGTGTTTTTGTTATAAGTACCGTATACTTATTACTTACTTATACTTATTATTACTATTAATTTCAAATGCATTTAGTAAAAAGCTGTTATTTTGACATTACAAACAGACACTTCAATTTTATTTATTTGTATAAATGTTATGCAAAGCATCAAATCACAGAAAAAGGTGCAAAAGTAGTTCATCAATATGACATTGCATCAGTAACCTTTTTTATTTGAAGTTAGTTGCAGGTAAGGTTGTTGTATTAGAAATAAAGTATAGTAAGGTTGGGGCTTTAAAATAAACAGTATATATCTTTTCGACTGCGGAGACTCTAACCGCCCTACTCCGTTGACTGCGGAGCTGTTTAATAAAATGGACGGCTGATTGGGCGCAGTCCATCTTAACGCAAATTTCTCGATTCTGGTATATCAAATACTATGACATGTATACATTTCTGAATTCTATATGAAATTTCCTACAAATGTGTATATAAATTTATTAAAGTCCCAGAATAATTAGTGTAAGTAAATGTCGATATCGTTCTAAGATAGCGGTTTGCTTCATACAAATTAAAAAAAACATTTCACACTTACAAAATGAGATGAAACACAAAATGAGGTTACAAATAGGAAGGTTAATTACCCAAGCGTTGTTTTAACATAATTAACCACACAATCAATCAAGATTTGTACCAAATAATTGCAAACAACTTCGATGTTAGCGCGCGTCAATTACACTGATGGCTGACTCAAGGGACAGACGAAATCAACACATGATTTAGATATAAAATCCTACTAAAGTGTGTAAGCTGTGGGGTTTTTATGCAATCCTTTTTTATCCTGTATACATCGACATATGTTAGAACGAGTTAGAAATAGTGCTTAATGCTTTGTTTCGTCATTAAAAAAGCGAGTAAAAAATGTCTAACACTTGGACACCCGCAGTCAACGGAGATATTTTCGTGTCCAAGTGTTAGACATCCGCAGTTGAGAGGTTAAGAAAAACATAGAGTATTTTTTATGAAGTCTTAAAAACATATTTTTGGAGCCTCTTGCACAATTTAATAATTTATTATCGATTTTATATTTGTTAACCTCAACAATTGAAGTTAAACTTAAAACAAGTGAGGAACTTATTTTTTTATTATGTTAATAGGAGTTCTATTTTTGAGGTTTCATGGCTCAGAATAAAAGAAATGATAGAAACAGTATTTTTTATACATTTTGAATAGAACAGTATTGAAGAGCGAACTTAAGTATGATACAGTTTTTAACAGTATGGTTGGCAACCCTAGTTGCAGTAACCAGTTACCATCAGGTGGACACACCAGCTTAATCATCAATTATGTACCAATAAGACTTTCTATATTATACATTAGTCACCAAAATATCTCATACATAATTACAGATCCATTTATACATTTAACTACACTTTAGAATAATTCAATATCAGTGTCAATGAAGAATTTATTAGATTCACTTTTCATTATCTCGACCGTTACCATAACACACTATTAAAGTCCACTGCTGATCATAGGCCTCCCCCATAGATTGCTTCATAGGTGGGATGTTTGCCATAGTTAACACGCTTGGCAAGCGGGTTGGCAACAGCAGTTTTATTATTTTTAGTCTTTATTAGGCAGGCACTGCTGCCCATCCCAAATGATTCCTTCTTACAACACCCATGGGATGATATGGAGTAGTGGATATTCTTACGCCGCCACTATACTTACTTGACTAGTATCTTAACATGACACATTAAATGAAATTGACTTACTCATCCTCTGTTTTTGAACGTTTTTTTCCAAGGGTGCCCCAGTTGCCAGCAACGGCGTTTTGAGTGATAGCATTCATTGTCGAATAGCCTTGCTTAGATAGACCAGAAGTTGGCGGCGGCACAGCATGCATTGGAGTCGTCGGTGGAGGGACAGCATGTAAGGAAATATTGGATGGATTCCGCTTCGGCATCGTAAACCCGGCAAACCCAAATCCTTTGCCTCCACTCCCTCCGGAATAACTCATTTTAAATATTGGAACTTTCAAACTTCTTACTGAAGAACAATATTGCTTGAGCTAAATATCAGTTGGTCATAACAATAATAAGGTTATTTAGGGGATTATAATAGAAGACAAATATTTTTTATTTAATTGAACAATCATTGCCTGTAATAAAACCGTCTCTATGATTCAACAAAATATTTCAAATGTGTATGTAGTTAGAACAAATATGTAAATTAAATTGAATTGAAATAATTATGTCCCAAGTACTCATAAAGCATAAATTTTGTGTCATAGATTAAATCTGAGCAAGTAAAATATAAACATAGTTTCACAGAGTACATTTACTTAGTTTGTGATCACAAAATAAAATACTTATTTTTATCTACAATACTAAAAATTATAATAATAATAATAATTTAAAAAAAATTATAATAAGAAGAGAGGTACAAGTATATACACTTCTTACTAGTTTGTGAGTATATACTTGTAGTACTTACTTGTAGTACCTACTGCCTAGTTACTTGTCGCTAAAATTTACAAGGGGGGGGGGGGGGGCAACTTCAGGATGTAATTTAATTTAATTAATTATAATAATTAATAGACAATTTTTATGTACGAACAACAACGAACAAACGACGAACAATTAATTAAAAACAAAAAACTCAAAAATAGATAATTTAAGTGGGGCTATATATATTAAAAAGTGCTAGCACAGTTCTATTAGCTTTATGGCCGGCCCATTGGCACTTCAGCATACGAATCCGTTGGGCTATGTTGGTATTGGTAACTCTCTCTGTCGACCACGTCTCAGATCCATAAGTCATCATTGGCAACACGCACTGGTTGTACAATCTCGTTTTCAGGTATTGAGCTATAATTGACGAGAAGATGTGTCATCATTTCCCGAAAGTTAAATTAACCTCTCGGTCGAAGTTGGACTTACCTATAGTAAAATTATTTTGTCCGTGCAGTTGGGGTCATAAATCATAACTTGGCCTCAGCCCGGCTAGGGCGGTAAGCATGTCGCGCGGGCGCAACGCCATTATCGATAACAACAAATGAATCATCGAAGGCAGGTACACGGCGGCGGTGCGGTATACAAAAGCTGGTGCGACATTGTTATGTTATAAGTCATTTGTTTTCCATTATTACGCCCGCATAATACCTGCAAATTAGTGCAACGATAATTTTTTAGTACATATATCGAAAAGAAATTTTATTTTTGCCCATTCGCTCTCTGAATTTCTTTAGTGTCACAATGGCTACTCCTTTGTTTTGTACCAAAACGGCAGAATTTATTCAAAATAATATTTTGCCTGTTGGCATCAATATACCAGCACAAGACACTCGACCAAGAATTTATTTAGATGAGACTTGGGTGAACCAAAATCACAGCCGCAAACTAATTTAGCTAGACAAGGAAAGACAAGGTGGCTTAAACACAAAAACACGAAAGGGGGGCAGACTAATTGGTAAATATTCTTTCATCTTTTATGTAAGAAATACGGCTTAATAATAATTTAAAACAAAATATGATATTCATTTAATTATGTTGTTTCAGTTTGTCATGCAGGCTGCGCAAAATATGATTTTATACCCGAAGCCAGATAGGTATTCCGTGCTGTGAAGCCTCAGAACGAGGACTACCATTCAGAAATGAATGCCGAAGGCTTCACAGACTGGTTTACAAAGCTGCTGTAGTCTTGAAGAACCATCAGTCATCATTATGGACAACGCACTCTATCACTCCCAGCAAATAAATCGGGCACCGACATCAGCTAACAAAAAGAGTGAAATTCAGGAGTGGCGCCGCCAACACGGGATTGAGTTTAGTGATAGTGAACTCTAGCTGGAACTATTACAAAAGGTATTTCAGATTTTATTATTTAAAGTTTGCAATACATTTTTTTTAAGCATTTAGTTGAATATACAAACAACTTTATATTTACAGGTGCAACGGAACCAAACAGAAAAAATATACAAATTGGATCAGTTAGCTTTGGAGTCAGGACACGAAGTGATGATTTATGACCCAAACTGCATGGACAAAATAATTCTAGGATTATCCCTTATCTTTAAATGAGGACAACCCACAGTTTTTTACCACACATGTAGTGTGAACCATTTTAATTTATTTGTGTGACAGGTCAGCCCTAGCGGACAGTTCCCAAGAGGCTAAGCCCGCCCTCCTCTCGCCTTGCACCGTACCGCACGATTGCCCCCGATGGCCAACTGTCAGTAGCAGTTACACTGTGGTAAAATCGTCATCATAAGGATATAGCAGTCCAGTCCTGGACAGCGCTTTACACTATACATAAAGTTAAATATTAATTTTAATTATCTAATCTGCAAGTAAGTGCTGTAGAAAACCTCGTCGATTTCTAGGGTACATCAGACATAGATAGGGGTTCACTAACCAACTTAACAAGATAGCCTCTACCCACCCTATAGTAACTGATTATTGATTATCATAATGATTTTTAGGATCAGACAGTGGTTACCTACAAGTATCCAGATAGTATGGATGGTATCGTAAGTTTTGTCGCTATGTGCGTTTTTGAATTTTGGCAGCTGCAATTAATCAGAACAATCTCTCTGAACACTTACCGTTAAAATGCGATAAAAAATGCGAAGCGATGGGATATCTCTTCGCAACGCCAGTGATTGAGCCGATCAGAAAAAACTCGAACGATGACGATTCGCCTCGCTCTTCGCTAGATTCAGATTCGCTGAACAAGTGGAAGGACCTCGCACAGGGGTGCTCCAGCTGAGAACAGTATTTCATGTGAGACCGAATTTATGCCTTGTAAAGTTGCAAGCGGTGTCACGGCATCAAATACTGTCCAGCTCTCCTAAGAACGCAAAGCTTTTTAGAGGCCTTTCTTCTGTGGAACTGTATATCATTCAGTATGTCGACGCCGATGATTCCGATGAATAATTATTAATAGTTAATGTGAATAGGATCCGAAGAGGGATACCAGATACAAGTAAAGAAAATCTCTCAAACAGTGCAGTCTAGAGGACAAAACTTGAGCGTAATTATATTCAGTCACAATCGTTATAGTTTCGCACTTAGAATATATATACCTAAATAAATATAGGTAACGCAAATGTCAACCCTAAGAAAAAGATAGGGAAAGTTTCGACAAGGGTTGCGTACCTTATACTCAAAATAACACAACGGTATTCATTGGAGGTCATACAGGTTTACACATCAACCTCGATACATCCCGATAAGAATATTTTAGAGCCTAATGTACCTCTAAAACTCACTATACGGAGTTGACCGAAAACTTCAACGCTAAAGAACAAAACAAAGGACGGTGAGCTAAAGATATGAAAAATTTGTTATAGGGCAATGGAACCCAAGGGGTTAACAACTGGACTTTATAGAAAAGAAAGGACTCTTTACGATAAATTATTTTGTTCAAGAGGGTTTCACAGAAAGTCCAGACGGTAAAGAAAAATGAGAATTAATTATTAGAAAATGAAAATTAACTTCAATATAACGATTAACGATCAGATGTAAATAGTTCTGTGACATCAAGGTGATCGCGAGGTTGCGAGGTGAGAGCGAGGAAAACTACTAGTGATCACCGAATGGTGACAGGCACACTGAACCTTAACATTAAGTTAGAGTCATCACAGTCTCACTTACTTCAAAATCTATATTTTTACTGCCTTTATGATATTTCTTATAACAAGCAATATCTGATTGATTTATATATAGTCCGAGAACTCATGACGCATTTTTCGTGAAGTTTTTGATGCATCATGAAACTTTGTTGAAAAATATCAGTCCACTCAATAAGCAGATAATGACTGTTTACCTGTCGTACCTGGCTACACCTGGTACTGCGCATATAGGTAAGTCGCAAAAAAATTTGCCCAAAAAAGTGTTTGCTTAAAATAATAATAATGACGTAGTAAGCTAAATTGATAAAGAATTAAGAAAAAAAAATGGCAGACACTTCTGAAGGGGTTGACATAGGGCCAAACTACCCCAAAGTTGTATTCTCAAAAATTCCCAAAAAGTGTTTGATTTAATCTACCATTTTTACAGCGTGTTTATAATATACAGGGTATTTTTGGAACGCTCCCGAAAACTAAGACAGGCGACAGCACCAAGTATACCTTTGAGCATGGGTCACAAATAAATTTGATCCTGATGAAAAAAAAAATCATATTTTTACAACGTTTTATTAGCTTTATTCACGCGCCATCATGTTAGTACAGCTAAATGAAACGATAATTTCATAAAAAAATCATGAAAATACTGAAACATAAAACCAGCAATGAAAACTGAATTGATATCACCTGACTAATGGAGGTTAATGTACGCGCTAACGGTGAAAAAAGAACGCTGGCCTTGAACTGAGCGATTTATCACATATTGGTACGAAGGGGACGCGACGGAAGAACAATCCGCCAGTATTACTGTGCCTGCATGCTATTGGTTCCCGCGCTTTGTTCGCTCCAAAAATACAGTCGCATACACAGCTTACTTTGCGACTCGCGACGATGTTTTAAAAAGGAAGGAAAGAAAAATTATTTATATCTATTGTTTTATGACTAAACTAGTGAACGAAAAGGTAAATATGATAGGAGAAGGTGAATGGGGAAAATTGTGCAGTAAATTTAAAAGTGTTGAGGAAGAATACCGAAAAAATTACCATGTGATAGACCTGATGACGGAAGCTCAAGCGAAGATGAAAGTGATGATGAAGTAGCATCCAGTAACACCAACACACCTTCAACATCTGGCTTCCATGTGACTCAAGACGACATAATGGACGGCGTGCCACCCTTACCTTAAGATTTCTTGTTACAAACTACTTTATATTTTACGATAGAAATAACAAATAATGCTCAAGTAAACATTATCCATTTTTAATTCCAAGTAAGGCACCTAATATGATTCAATTAATTACTTACTATAATATTATAAAACAATATCCCAATACCATGTAGTACTTTAGAACGCGACTGTAACCTCCCTCCACTCGACCTGTATCTAGCTCGGTGCGAAATAATGTAACCCGCCCGACTCGTGTCGCATCACGCTGTGACGCAGTAGGTTTCAGTTTTGTCGATTTGTTTATTAAATTGTGATTACTTGTTGGTATTATTCTTGTTCGTTTTTTGTTTTAATAATGCTTAACGCGTACGTTTATAGTGATTGTGAATACGACAACATGTTATGTATCCGAACCTTGGTACACGAAGTATCGCTAAATAAATTGTTAAGACGTCGGGATGGAACAAGTGTGTCATACTGTGCAGTGCACAAAGTGTTGAAGCGTAACCGAATGCGCCCATACAAATTGCACAAAGTGCAAGCTTTAGTTCCCGGCGATCACGACCGCCGACGAGTTTTCTGCCGTTGGTTATTATACCAGCAACAACGTGTGGCTGGTTCCATTGAGTACATTATCTGGACGGATGAGTCGACATTTACCAGAAACGGCCTGTGGAACCGAAGAAATACACACGTGTATTCAGAGTTTAACCCGCACGCTGTTCGACAAACCGGGCACCAAACCAGATGGTCGGTTAACGTATGGGCAGGTTTATTTAAGTATCGCATACTGGGACCAGTGTTTCTGCCACAGCGACTGAACGGACAGCGATACCTAAACTTTATAAATGAACAGTTGACAGACATTTTAAACGACCTATCGTTGGCTGAATATCGCCGCACATGGTTCCAGTATGATAGTGCTCCTCCACATGTCGTGAGGTTCGTCCGTGAGCGCCTCAATGAGCTATTTGATGATTGCTGGATTTGGCGGACTAGGACCACACGCTTGGCCACCTCGCGCACCAGATCTGACCCCGTTAGACTTCTTTCTGTGGGGTATGTGAAAGAAAGGGTTTTTAATAGTGAGTGTGATAGTGCTGACGAAACTACAAAAGGATCGTGGATGTTTTCGACAAACTACGTACGGACTGTGTCGAAGACCACACGATGATGCCCCGCCTCCATGAGGAGACGCAACACCGAGCCCAAATCTGCCTTGAAATGAATGGAGCACAATTTGAGCCGCATCTCATAAGCCCACGGAGGATTTAGAGCGGTAAGCTGTTTCATAACTAATTTTTTTAAATAACTTAGTACTGAACTAATCTGAATACATACATAACTGAATACATGAGAATAATAAACATACCTACACGATGAATAAAAACGCATGACTCTAACCTTGGTTACATTTCATTTATGTATTTTTTCATTATCGGGAAATCGAACCAGTTATTTGGGTTATTTAACCTGTAAATTCGGATTAAAATGGCTACGTACGGAGACAAGTACAGTGGCAAAATAGTAGGTTAAGTAGATAAGTTAGGTATTTAGACAAGTGTTGTAAATTATTAGGTATTGTGGTATGGCCCGCTAGTTGCGGACCGCGCGAATTTGCGTTCGCGCGTACATTGACCTTTAATCAGCTGATATGAATTCAGTTATTCCACTGCTGGTTTTAGGATTCAGTATTTTCATGATTTTTTTTAATGAAATTATCGTTTCATTTAGCTGTACTAACATGATGGCGCGTGAATAAAGCTAATAAAACGTTGTAAAAAAGATTTTTTTTTCATCAGAATCGAATTTATTTGTGACCCATGATCAAAGGTATACTAGGTGCTGTCGCCTGTCTTAGTTTTCGGGAGCGTTCCAAAAATACCCTGTATAACATAAAATTCTCACAAAGGAGCAGACAGTTTCTCGGGGGTTAATAATTTTAATATATTTAAATAAATAATTACTTCCATAATACCATTAGCTGTAATTATTGTTATGCTAAGTAAACTTCATTTTTATCTACATCTTGAAATTTTCATAATACAATATATATTTAAAAATATAAATATTTACGTTTATAAATATTAAGTTAATATAAATATTAAGTTTATAAAATAATATAATACAATTAAAATAATGTATTATATAATATAATTATGTGTAATATCATGCCTATGCATATCTTTCATTTCAATTGTAACAGCTATACAAGATCACGTGATCCGCAGCCAATGGGAGCGCGAAGATGACTAAGAGTATATCGGCAATCGTCACTCTCTGTAGAACTCATCGTCCCGTAGCACATTTATTTTGTCTCCTGTCCACGGAAAATATATTTTTTATTTAATCTTAAATATATACTATAACTTAATTATCATAAAGTCCTACTCCCCGTCGTATCGTGCAAAAATTCTGGCTGCGTTTCCTCGCTGAATGGCGATACTTAGCCTTTGAGCGAGAAAATAATAGAGAATATAAGAATAGAGTTCCTTTAGGAAATTCACCGCACGTGGACCACACGGACCGCTAGTGTCTACAGCAAATGGTACAAACTTGTAGGTAGTCATCTCTCAGAGACTCACATTTTATTCATTTCATTTCACATCGTTCAAAGAACCGTGCTGTGAAAGTCCGTGGGGCTAAAATTCGTCAACGCTGCTACCACAGGGGCACTGATGGGGTTGACAAATGGCCGCAATTCTGGTTGGATTCCTACGGCGATGCGCAAGCTTTCCCCATCAAGTAATGTGCTGAAATTACTTGGTGATAAAGCGTGTAACCAGTGAGTAGATGAGATTAATTTAAATACTTTTAAATTATTAAATTTTATTTAACAATTCAAAATTAATTATCTGCTCTTTTGTGAGATTTTTTTTATCATACACTATAATAAACACGCTGTACAATTGGCAGATTAAATCAAACACTTTTTTTGGAATTTTTCAAAATACTACTTCGGGGTATTTTGCCCCTATGTCACCCCTTCTGAAGTGTCTGCCATATTTTCTTAATTATTTATTAACTTAGCTTACGGATAGTCATTATTATTATTTGAATCAAACACTTTTTGTGGCGAATTTTTTTGCGCAGTACCAGGTGTACCCAGGTAAGACAGGCAAACAGTCAAATACCTGTTTATTGAATGGACTGATACTTTTTAACAAAGTTTCATGATACTTCAAACACTTCATGAAAAATGCGTCATGAGCTCTTGGAACAAGATTACCTTTATGAAATATTTAATCTTATAGTGCTATTTGGGTAAGTAGTTCAATTAAAAAAAATCTAAAACATCACTTTAAGGACAGTTTTTGCTATTACCTCGAAAACAATGTTAAAATAAAAATTATAGACCTTTTAATTATACGTAAAAATGGTCTTAGCACCGTATCCTTTAGCACTCATAGTTTTGTTATAAATTAGTGTTACAGTAATAAAATATGTATTAAATTCGATTTTGCGTAAAAACGAACAAATTAAAGTAGTAAAAAGTAAAGGAACTTTATGTGTAAAATTGGAAATCAAAAATGTTTCGTTTGAAACCTTTTTTAAATCTTTTTCTTATATAGGATTAGAGTGACAAGCAAGCACGCAGTCCACCTGATAGTAAGTGGTTTCTGTGGTACATAGAAGACGGCTACATCTTTCCTCGATTACGAATTAAAATGCAAATGCGTTGTCACCCGTGACGACTAAGATGGAATGCCTCCTTTCCAGTAAAAAGTAGTTCCGGTTCTCTACACTCACCATACGAAACACAGCAGCGTTAATCTGCTAATTTACGCTAGTATTCTGTGAGAGCGTAGTCCTTCCCCGGCCGAACCGACCCATTTGTGTTACAACTATACTAATATATATCAGCATAGCTCTACGACTATTTAATCCTCTTATAATTTTATGAGATAATCATCAAAAAATATTTATTTTATCATTTATTTCATTTTCCAATAAAGAGTTAGGTTGCCGAATTAAAAAAAATTACGTGACAGTAGTCTAATGCGTGCAGACCGCAAACTCATAAAGCCGTGGCTTTGATTCAGCCACGCGATAACTCTCGTGAAACACTCTTAACACAAGCATTTTAAGCTTACCAGGAGTGATTAAAAGGAATTTTAATAATGTTACAATAGCATTATTAGTATTTTTATAAAAGAAAATACCGTCTAGATCCCTTCTGGCATTGCTCTCTATCTGTTCGTGAGGTTTCATCACCATGGGTTTATTTTATTTATATGTATAAATGATAAGCTCTACAACTAGAAGTTTTAATCCATCAGTTAGAGAAATGATTGGATACATAAAATTAACTTAATTATCTTAACAGAGAGTAAGCGTGTTACCACACCAATCGATCGATCGTCGATTGATACCATTGGTCTATTGGTGTGGTAGCTTTAGCAGATCGACTCATACCGGTCGATAAAACGTAGTTCAATCATCAATTGACGTCAATCAAAAATTAATCATCATCAGTATTTTTCAAAATATTTTTTTTTATAGGATAAGGGTGACAAACGAGCACACAGTCCACCTGATGGTAAGTGGTTGCTGCGGCCCATAGACATCTACATCTATCCTTTATTACAATTCAAAATGTAGATGCGTTGTCACCCGTGAGGACTAAGATGGAATGCCTCATTTCCAGTAAAAAGGGCCTCCGGCCACCTGCACTCACCAAGCGAAACGCAGAGGTGAACCTCTACTTCACGCTGGTTTTCTGTGAGGTCGTGGTACCACCCCGGTTCGAGCCGGCCCATCCGTACGACAGCAAAAGCTGCCGCGTGGCTCTACCACTGTTAAATAATTGTTGCAGAAGAGGACGCGTTATTGTTTGCCAGTACGCTCTTGCTCATATTATTATTACGAGGTTACAAATGCAGAAGACACTGGATATGACCGTTTTTTAAGGCCAGTGATATCTTAAATTCATCTAGACGACGTTTAAAATAGTGGTCGGTGGAGCGGGGCAGGTTCTCAAATAATCAAGCAGCTCGATTGACGTCGACTAATCCATTCCATCGTCGATCGATTGGTGTGGTAACACCCAAAAGTAAACCTATGTACGGAAGCGGAAACTCTAATAAACTGTGTGACTTACATGAAAAAAGTGTCGCCATTTTGTTTAATATACCTATGTCTGCGCGTGTGAACTTTTAGTGGAAACAAGTGGAAACCATGAAACAACTGCTCCGATGGTGATGTGAACCTCAAATTATTGTTTTTTTTATAGGATAAGGGTGACAAGCGAGCACACAGTCCACCTGATGGTAAGTGGTTGCTGCGGCCCATAGACATCTACATCTATCCTCTATTACAAATCAAAATGTAGATGCGTTGTCACCCGTGAGGACTAATATGGAATGCCTCATTTCCAGTAAAAAGGGCCTCCGGCCACCTGCACTCACCAAGCGAAACGCAGAGGTAACCTCTACTTCATGCTGGTATTCTGTGAGGTCGTGGTACTGTGACTGCTACTGTCTAAATCTCCCAAGACTTTCGCAATGTGACGTATCAACATATTATAGTTTTTAAACAAATGGAGTCTACTCTACACTCCATACTTTGGACTATGGAGTGTAGAGTACAAGGAGAACCATCTTATAAAGGGCGAAAGTTGAAAATGTGTCCTATTATTTACTGAAAATAGAGGTTCCAAAACCTACCACAATAGCGCTGGCGTCTGAAAAACTACGATATGAAGATAGCTGTTGTGAACGGCGTGAAGTCAGCTGAATTCAAATATTTAAAAAAATTCATGATTGGAGTAGATAGTAAAATGCCAGTATACAAAATCTCAACTATTTACGTAGTAGGTACAAAACCAAGCGGATTGGTCGGTCCTTGTTTATTTCTCCATCTTATTCTAATTACTTTTGGCGCTTTTTTTTAAGTTTACCCTATGCTATTGCAGCGCCACCCTTATTGGACACGTTTTTAGGGACACTTTTAATGAGGGCATCCACGACTTTTTCTGCCACCAGGGCGGCGCCACTTTCGAGTGAGGTAAAATATTTGACAGATTTCATAGCGGGGACGATAATTTCTTAGGAAAATGTAATCTTTAAGGTTTCTTTCTGTATTATTAGTTATATTTTATATTAATTACATTAGAAATGAATAAACCAAACTATAAATATAACTAAAAGACGACTTTTAAAAAAAAAGAGTTATAATATGCAAAAAATTAAAAATCAAACCACTGACGCATTGTGTTATATATTAATATAATACTCTAGACAATGATAAACTATTATTTAAAACTAATTTCTCAATTAAATGACACTGTGTAACAAAAAACTTTACCTCAGTCGCTAGTAGCGACATCTGGTGAGTGGAAGATTATTAGCCCTCATTGTATGGAGATGGTCCTCCTTCTAATCTACACTCCATACTTTGGACAAACAAAATTGTCAAACAGATTGACTTTCAAAATAACGTCATAACGTCAATCAATCAATCATCAATCGAGCAATCAACGCAACGCAGAACACATCAACATCAACAAACTAGCGATCAACATATTACAACTACAGCAACATCAACAAAGTCGCTGTAAAATAATTTGGCACTATAATGTATCTACAATTATGTACAATTGTGTTCGCTTTACTATCAATATGTAGTGTTGAAGCATCAACAGGCTACGATTTCGGAGATTTCTTAGCTACCGTTTTGGGTGTGGGTATTGCTGTTATAGGAATCTTAGCATGTTTGGGTAATTATGCGAGACAGAAAGCAAGGAATGAATTTATTTAAAATTAGATTAGGTAAGTAACTGCTAACCTTAAAGTTATTTACTGTCACTTGATTATTGCCGTTTTCATTTGCTTTGTGCAGATACTAGATATTTTATTTTACTACTTAATATTTTGAAACGCGTCTTTTATGAATCCACCAATTTTATTTACCTGTACCCACACAATATATTAAAGCTGTCAACTTAATTTTCGTCCAACCTAAAATATTTATCTAAATAAAATCTTAAAACATAAATTAACATTGGTTGAAACTAATGCCAAATTATACGTGTGATATTTGTCATTTTAGTCATTGATATTTCACCTTTTCAGATTCAATAAGGATGGCTAGTTACATCTAAAAATGAATATCAGCACAAGTGATTAAGTATGAATATATTTCTTGTATTCAGTCTAATATCAACCATTTCATTTCACTCTAAATTCAAAGGCTTACTGGATAAAAATTCTTTATGTGTTTAAAGGTAATTTTTTTTAAAGCATTATTAGAGAAAAATTCTATTAAAGGATGAAATGTGTTAATAATCCTTTTTACAGATCTAAGCATATTAATGCTATATATTTTAATATCAATTGTATAAAAATCTCAGCCTCTAATTCATATGTTACAATAGGAATTTGGCTAAAAAGGTTTCACCAAAATTAAAATTTAATAAAACAACATTATTCTTTTATTTCTATTTGAATTTTTATACCTATGTGTTCATGTGGCCAGTAAAATTTTCAGATTCCATAACGCAGAGCCGTAAAACTAGTTTAAAAAAAATCAGATTCCATAACCTAGTTAGTGTGAATTTTTATTTTATAGGTGGTGGTAGATGTAGTGCACATATAATAAAATACATTTTATAATCTCTTATTATTTTTCTAATTGTCTTATTAGCAAATCATATTGTATACATTGTATAAATAAAGTCACTTCCTGCTGTCTGTACACTTATTTATTTTAAACTATACAATGAATTTGATGCAGTTTCCATCAATAGACAGAATGATTCAATAGCAAGGCTTATGTGTATAAAAAAGGCCAGGTTAAGAGTACCCTAAACCGTAGAGCATGTATGAAGGGAATAATGAAAGTGGACTAAGCGAAACAAGTATGTAAGGATCGTAGCAAGTGGAAAGAAGTGGTCTCTGCCTACCCCTACGGGAAAGAGGCGTGATTATATGTATGTATGTATGTATGTGTATAATATATGCATATTATATATTTTATTATTCTTTTGTCCATGTGTTTGTAACTGAACTCCTCTCAACTGGCTGGACCGATTTTGATGGAATTTTGTGTGTAATTAAGTTGATGAGAAAATGGTTTAGATTCAAATTGGCTCAATAGGTGGTGTTGTTTTCGAGATCCATAAATCAAACATGCAAAGCCGGGGTGGATGTCTAGTGTACTATAAAACAGATTGTTAGCCCAGCATTAGAGCCAATAGCACTTGTTTTATATGTGCAACATACTTCTTAAGCATTCTGTTTTTTTATTCATCTTATAATGAGGGATTAAAAAAATACTTTTATCGTATACTTTAATATCATATACTTCATCATATACTTTAATTCAGATAAACTGCCATTGTTCAGAAATGGAATCAAATTGGTATATTGAAATTATGTTTATATTAACTATTTTTATTTTACTGTATTATAATTAAAATTCTTGGTATCATTTTTGTTTATGGTAATAAATATTGCATATTATGTGTAATTTTCATAATTATTAGTTATTTTTTTTAAATCATTGTAGCTTTTCAAAGTGATCAAATAACCACTTACTGAAAGGAAAATTTTTCATTAACAATAGTTAATTGATTTGTGTAGCTATTGTGCAACTAAAGTAATATTGGGCTAATTTGTCATTGACTATATGGCCTTTGTGTTATATTCCAGCTAAAATCATATGAAATCCCTATTACTAGACATAAGAAATTAAAATTTTGTTTGTCAAATCTCGAATATGTTTTATACTACCATTTTTAAAGGAAGGTATTCTGTATGGAGAAGAAATGACTAAATAAACATTGCATCTATCCTCTTTTTTGTCATTTCTTAAGGGCCAATGATATGTAAAGTAAGTAAAGTAAAAGTTGTACAACCAACTTCAATATAAATAAAATGAGAACATCATAAATGTAATTGAAGTCAATTAAATATGCATTATTAATGATAACTCAAAAACTGCTGGTCAGATCTTGATCAAATTTATATGGGACCACATAAGAAGCACCAGCTTTCAAAAAAAAAAACTAGAAAAATTCTGAGCTAATTAATGTGTTGTAAACCCAAGCAGACCAGTTCCCACAAGTAGCACCTGTTCACAAGCCGTCAACCATTCTAAAGGGAAATGAAGGACCCATCACACGACACCACCACAAGCCACAAGAGATCATGACATATTCCAATCTACCACTACATACACTAAGGTGTTACTTTATGCAATAACTAATTGATACAAAACCGTAATTGTTTTGGGTTAATTATGATTGTATTAATTCCTGAATTTTCATGTGCCCAATTGTGGCCTAGGAATATTTATGGGCTACAGAAGAAATTGAAAGTTTATAAAGAGCATTAAAAAGTGAATAAATCACTTGTATTAATGTTCTTGGCCTACAGATTATTAACACTAGAAATACAGTTCACAATCAAAACTTCAGTAATATTTACTTTACTTTTGCACTTAATGTGTAATGCATGACAAATAGGAAAGTACTAAAACATAACAGCAAGTTGTAAATAATTTATAATTGAGTAAAAGAACACAATCTTTATGATGAACATTAATTTTTGAGAATTAAAATCATTAAACATGACTTTTCAAAATATTATCCAATTTGGTTTAACTTATTAACTAGATTTTTCTAATAACTCTATCTCTTTCACTATGTCACTTTTCTTTGAGAGTTTCTCTTTTTGATCTTTGTCTGGATTTTTGAGTGCCCCTGACTTGATTTTTTCTTCAAGGGTGTCAATTTCTCTTAATTTCTTTTTTAGATTCTTTAGTCTTTTAGCAGGGTCTACTTGAATTGGTGCAGTAATATTGGATGGAGTACTTGGTGTATTAAAATTAGGTTCTGTTATTTCACATTTAGATAGTTTCTCCGCTGCTTCTTCTATACCTGAAATAGTTTTTCAAATAAAAACAAACACTGTTTTGTGAACTAAGAATGATTTGAATTCCATACATGAAATTATTAAAATTCTTAAGTGTGCATGTAGATTGCATGCTTAAATGTTTAATAATTTTTTTTTTATCCAAATCTTAAATAACTAGGGATATGAATAACAAACCTGTTTTCTTTTTCTTTTTCTTCTTATCCACATTAATTATCATACCAGGTATGGGTTGTATGGTTCCACTGTGCCCTTTCTTTTTTTGGGCCTGGGCCACAATTTCTGGAGTTAGACCCACCGGTAATCCCGTATTTTGACGCGCCTTGAACTGCTTTCCTTTACTTTCGTATAGAGGAATTTCATCCTGAGGGACATACCCCTCTTTTATCCGTCGAGGTTTTCTCCAAGTACCATCTGGACGCTGTGTCGCAGGTATAAACTTAGAACCTGATAAAAAAGGGCATCACAGTGTAACTGAATTTGAGTAAATAAATATCCTACAAGGATACTCCCGCAAGGATCGTGAGTTTAAAGCGAACTTCTAAAACCTAAAACTAGTAATTACACAAGAATTAAAAGGATTCTTAAATTTTAATAAATAAAACTTAAATAATTTCTTAAAAAACTTTTAAAACTGCAAATTACTAGTTGATCAACTTTAATAAGGGCCATATTATAGTAAAATAATCAGTTCTCACCATCAGCATCATGTTCGTATGCTGTAGTAGTAGCCATTCTAACAGCAAGAATGTGTTATTTTATTTCCATAAATTTTTATCACCTGGGAAATTTCTTCCCTACGCTATTTTTGTAACCCATACATACAATTACTCTGATTTTGACATTTGTTGTCTCCTTGTCTGTGTTCTCCATTTTTTTGTTCTATTACTCTATGGATGGAGTAAACAGTGTGACCATCTTTAAAATACAAATCCTGCCGTACTTTGGTTAAAAACCTGTCAAACCAAATCTAAGAAATCATAAACTTTCAATCTACGTAAGAAATACGTTTTGACGTTTCACATTAATCATTCCGCAATAACTTTGTACAAGCGTACTCACAAGATTTAAAATAACCTTTTACAGAAATCCAAAGAATTATGAAATTATCTATATTTCATTACAACATAATATATATTTCTTTACCACTAATTCCAGTTCGAATCGTTCAGAAAAAGCAAAATATAAAAAATAAACCAGACAACTTTATTGCCTGACGTTATTTAAATGATATATCGCTATGTATCTTACCGTAGTGTTTGAATGATTAAAATTCATTGTTATACGAATAATCGGTAAAAATATTCAAATAATCGGTAAAAATGTTTAATTAATCGAATCTTGAAATGATTTAATTTTTTATTTGGTTATTTAAATTTTATTTTTAGAATTGCTTAAATTATATGAAAAGCGAATTAAACAAGTTTATTTATTTTATAACTTCCTATTTTGTCAGTGTAAATTTGTGTCATCATCATCATCATCATTACAGCCTTTCATAAGTCCACTGCTGAACATAGGCCTCCCCCAAGGAATGCCACAAAGCACGGTCCTGAGCCACCTGCATCCATCGACTTCCTGCATGTCTTACCAGGTCGTCACTCCATCTCGTGGGGGGTCGCCCTACACTTCGCCTACCGGTACGAGGCTGCCACTGAAGAACCTTTCTTCCCCATCGGTTGTCGGTTCTTCGAGCTATATGGGCGGCCCACTGCTACTTCAGCTTACTAATCCGTTGGGCTATGTCGGTTACTTTGGTTCTACTGCGGATATCCTCATTCCTAAGTTTATCACGCAGAGAAACTCCGAGCATAGCCCTCTCCATAGCTCGCTGAGCGACCTTGAGCTTCCTCATACGGCTAGCAGTGAAGGACGACGTCTCAGATCCGTAAGCCATCACTGGCAACACGCACTGGTTGTACAATTTCGTTTTAAGGTTTTGAGGTATGTCTGACGAGAAGATGTGTTGTAGTTTCCCGAACGCTGTCCAGCCGAGCTGAATCCGTCGATTGACCTCTCGGTCGAAGTTGGACTTACCTAGTCGGACTATTTGTCCCAGGTAAACATACTCGTCAACAACTTCGAGTTTAGTGTTCCCAACAACTACCGGCATAGGTGTGACATGGACATTAAACATAATCTTTGTTTTGTCCATGTTCACCTTAAGACCTATCCGTTGGGAGACACTATTGAGGTCATTGAGCATAGTGCTTAGGTCCTCCAGCGATTCTGCCATAAGGACTATATCGTCGGCAAATCGAAGGTGAGTGATGTACTCGCCATTGATGTTAATACCGTATCCTTTCCAGTCCAGAAGCTTTTTTTTTTATAGGATAATGGTGACTAACGAGCACACAGTCCACCTGATGGTAAGTGGTTGCTGCGGCCCATAGACATCTACATCTATCCTCGCTTGCGAATCAAAATGCAGATGCGTTGTCACCCGTGAGGACTAAGATGGAATGCCTCATTTCCAGTAAAAATGGCCTCCGGCCACCTGCACTCACCAAGCGAAACGCAGAGGTAAACCTCTACTTCACGCTGGTATTCTGTGAGGTCGTGGTACCACCCCGGTTCGAGCCGGCCCATCCGTGCGACAGCAAAAGCTGCCGCGTGGCTCTACCACTGTTGAAAAAGCTTGAAAACGTCTTCCAATGCAGCGGTGAAGAGTTTCGGGGATATAAAGTTACCCTGTCTTACACCTCTCTGCAATTGAATAGGTTTCGTACTCTGGTTCTGTACTCGGATAGCTATCGTAGCTCTACTGTACAAGCACTTCAGCACTTCGATATACCGACAGTCAACTTGGCACCGCTGAAGGGACTGCAGCACCGCCCAAATTTCGACGGAATCAAAGGCTTTCTCATAGTCCACATACGCCAGGCATAGTGGCAAATTGTACTCCTCGGACTTCTGTACAACTTGCCGAAGGGTATGTATGTGGTCTATGGTGCTAAAGCCCTTTCGTAAACCGGCTTGTTCGGAAGGCTGGAAGTCGTCAAGTCTGCGTGCGAGACGATTTGTAATGACTCTCGAAAACAGCACGTAGACGCGGCTCAGAAGGGAAATCGGTCTGTAGTTCTTCAAGAGAGCGTTGTCAACTTTCTTGAAGAACAAGTCCAACGCACTTCTGCTCTACGCCTCCGGTGTAATGCCACCATGGAGGACGGAATTAAAGAGCCTCTGAAGGACTTCCAGTACCGGTTTTCCACCCGCTTTCAGAAGCTCCGCTGTAATTTAATACTCGCCTGAGGCCTTGCCGTTTTTAAGATGCTGGAGAGCAATTCTAATCTCGCTCAGACTGACGTCCAGGATATCTTCGGAATAGTGTCGAATAAGACTCGCTCTTGGATCGTTACTCACACTTGTGTGTGGCTCCAACGATGACGTGTTATATAACTATCATGTTATTATATGTTTAGTAATATAACTATCATGTAATAATGCTAGCGAAATAATTATATTTCATTCAAAAATAAATTACATTTAAATGTAAAGTGAATTTTATTGTAATTTAAATTATACCTTTCACGTTTAACAGGACTGGGGCCAGATGAAGCATCAGATTCATCTCCTAGAACTTCCATTAAAGCACCTTTTAAGCGCCCACGCGCCGTAAATACTTCTTTATCTGAATTACATTATAATAAATACATTTTAGAAAGTAAGATTTATTAATTCGAAAAACGATAAAAGTATGATAACCAATCATGGCACTTTTAGCTAAAATAATATAGTAAATTACCTTTGATATCATCGAATTCTTTTCCACTACTTATCTTTGATTTGTTTTTCGTTGTAAGCAATCGTACTCTCTTCGACATTATTACAATATAAATCAATAAATAATATAATAATTCAAAAGATAATAAATTGAACAGCTACCAAAACAAGTAAAATTTCAAAGAATAATGTATGTAAATAGTAAGTAAAAGTAAATTATGTAGTTAAGTAAAGGAAAAGCAATGTCTTAAATTTATATTACTGATCGAAGCTACAAAATAGTGATAATAAAATTAAAATACGCATTCAAATTTCAAATGTTTCAAATCTTTAGAAAATTTTTTTTCGAGTTTATGGCCTGGTATCTTGACCTTTAGGCCATATCTATGTAACAAGCTAATCTCAGGGTTGCCAACTTTATTTTTTTAAGAGATCGTATCATAAATTGGAAAAGATCGTAATTTGCTAAGAACTCAAAAAAAATAGTACGCATTAATATTTCAGTAAAACATTGGTAAAAAATACAAAATAATATTGTTATAACGTCAAAGCAAAATTTTACTTTTAGGGTATAACTTTTAAGAAACACTAAACTTTAGTACGACTTTTTTTTTAATAAAAACTAGCTGGTCCGCACGACTTCGCCCGCGTGGAATTTACTACGATTTCATCGGTTTTAATTTTTTTACGCGGAATCCTAATTCTTTTTCTAAAATTAAAGTATACCCTAAGTTACTCCTTATAACATCAGCTATCTGCCAGTGAAAGTCCCGTTCAAATCGGTCCAGATGTTTCGGAGATTGTCCGGAATAAACAAACAGACGAAAATTTTAAAAATTGTTTGTTTGTTGATGTTAGTACCGTTTATACTTTCACATGCATTTACTAAAAAGCAGTTATTTTAACATTAGAAACAGACACTTTTTATTTATTTGTATAGATGTATAGAAAAGGGGCTCGGACTGTGTCCACTCTGCCCTCTATTATAAAAATATGTAAATAAAAATAACAAAAATATATAACATATGATTACTAACTAGAGCATTGTGAAATATTTAACATCGTCTTTAAAGAAGCAAGAGACCCGACGGTATGATATTGGTCTCTTGGTAGCGAGGTAAAGCCCTAGTGTGGGACGCTACTTGAGTAGACACTTTGGCGGCTTCTCGCGGGACCTTGTTTAGAGCTGGGGCGGTATCAGGCAGGCAGGCAGCTGAACTGAGTAAGTGGCGCAAATATGAGTCTCTGAGAGATCACTACATAATATTTGTGCCATTTGCTGTAGAGACTATCGGATCGTGGGGTCCACGTGCGGTGAAGTTCCTAAAGGAACTCTATCCGTAACTGGTCGTTGCTGCTGGTGATAAGAGGGCTGGTGCTTTTCTCGCTCAAAGGCTACATATAGCCATCCAGTGGGGAAACGCAGCCAGCATTCTTGGCACGATACCGCGGGGAGTAAGACTGTATGATAATTAAGTTACTATATTTAGTTTTTTTTTTAATTATTGTTTTGGTGGATGTCTTTACTAACGTAATGAGATTCTGCTGGATTTAACTATTTAATGTGGTCATATAAACTTTACTTGATTTCTTCTTTCAATAAACGAGAGTGATTATTGCGCCCATAATCATCACCACGATGCCTGATGACATCGTCA
Source organism: Parnassius glacialis (assembly GCA_033319125.1). Lineage (NCBI taxonomy): Eukaryota > Metazoa > Arthropoda > Insecta > Lepidoptera > Papilionidae > Parnassius > Parnassius glacialis. The sequence goes on along the minus strand of JAVANC010000027.1, from coordinate 45,719,278 downwards.
GAGTCAGTTTCTTGTACCTATCTCAGTGTAAACAATTTGTTCATTTACCGCCAATGTCGATAAAAATTGCTACAATAAGTTGATTTTCAACTAAGTTTTCAGTGCCTTAAAAGGTAATTTATACTTCAATGTATATTTTTGTCGAGACTTAGTATCTGTTCTCTTGAGTGTAATACCAAATATCTCGGATGATTGAAATATTTTCTTGGGCTTCACCGGACCCTTCTGCTAGCTGGCTGTCTCCGGCCCTGGAGGAACAGCGCTTGGACTTCGCCCCTACATCAGGCCAGTGATCCCCTTCATAGAACTTACTTGTACGTGTGCGGAAGTAAGATAAACAAATAATTTACAGTAAATCTTGGCTTTTTTAAGAACTCACCTATTCTGTACCCCTAACGGTACACTATGTATTACTAAATTTGAAATTTGCGTACCGCCGCGATGCCTAAATCGTTTCGCATCGGTCGGTGGCTAGATTCGCCGTGTGCGACAGAAAGCGAGCGATATGGGTATTAGATTAGACATGGCGGAAAATTATACTTCGGCCGTTCAAAGAATGCGTTCCTGACACGTCGCGATTGAACTGACGACGTAACTTTGTAATGGCGTTGCAGTTACGATAAAAATATTTTTGCTGGTTGTTTACCGTTTTAACAATTGATGAGCATTAAAACAACATTATTATATCAATAATCAATGAATGTTATAATTTTGTGCCAAACTGAGTGTCAAATAACTTGGTAAACAATATTTTTCTAAATCTATACTGCGCTATTACAAGGTTATGTCAGCGCTTTATATTTGTAGTGCTGTGCTAACAATAGCAGGCAATCACAGTATCGTAATCTGTTCTTATACAGTTATACGAGGGTGGATTGAAAAGTACTCGGCCTAACACAGATCCATTAAATTCTAAAAATCAAATCTACCCACATTATTTAGTTCAGTTCAGACTAGTTCATTGTGTGAAGTTCGAAACGTGTGCGATAATTAGTTGTGATTTTATAAATTTATTAACAAAGTAATCGGACATAATTTCCGCGAATGGAGCAAATCGAGCAGCGTGCCGTCATTAAGTACCTCCATAAGAAGGGGCTATCATCAAAAGCCATCCATGATGACATGGTCAGTACATTAGGCGATTGTGCTCTGTCATATTCATCCGTCAAAAAATGGATAGCAGAATTTAAGCGTGGTAGAGAGAGTGTGAAAGATGAACCCCGCTCTGGAAGGCCTTCGACGTCAACTACTGACGAAAATATTAAAAAAGTACTTGATTTAATAATGGGAGACCGCAGATTAAAAATTAGAGAGATAGCCGAGATTATAGGCATCTCTTATGAACGAACTCAAAACATCATTGTCAACGAGTTGCGTTTCCACAAGGTGTCTACGAGGTGGGTTCCGCGACTGCTTTCAGTTGAACAAAAAAGGACGCGATTGACTATTTCACGCGACTGTTTGGAGTTATTTGAAGCCGATGCAGATGATTTTTTGAATCGTTTTGTTACTATAGACGAAACATGGGTTTATTACTGTACACCGGAAACAAAACAACAATCAAAACAGTGGAGAAGACCTGGTTCACCACCCCCTAAAGAGACTAAGTCGATTTTGTCGGCAAATAAGGTGATGGCTTCAGTATTCTGGGACTCGAAAGGTGTGATTATGATTGATTATCTTGAAAGGGGTCAGACTATAAACTCTGATTACTACTGCACCTTACCACGTCGTTTACGAGAGGAAATAAAAGAAAAACGTCGAGGAATGCTCAGAAGAAAAGTCCTGTTTCATCAAGATAACGCCCGTGTTCACACGTCAGTACAGTCAATGGCTGAAATTCACAACTGTGGCTTTGAACTGTTACCGCATCCGCCGTATTCACCTGATCTGGCACCATCAGACTTCTTTCTGTTCCCTAACCTAAAAAAGCACTTGGGAGGTCAAAGATTTTCGACAAACGACGAGGTCAAAGCAGCTGTAGACGTATATCTTGACTCTAAGGAAGAATCATTTTTTTTTTCAACGGTCTAAATGCTTGGAAGGGGAGGTGGCAAAAGTGTATTGAACTTGATGGTGATTATGTAGAAAAATAAAAATATAACTGATTTAGTATGTGTTTATTTTCTTGGTTAGGCCGAGTACAATTCAATCCACCCTCGTACCTTATAAAATAATACGTTTTATTGTTCTTTTTAAGAATTTGAAAATAATGGACTTTAAGATAACTTTTATTAAATATAAAAATAAAACTACGACCAAACCGAACGCGCGAAAGAAAGTAGCATTTTTATATTTAGGTTCAAAATGGTAACCCCAAATGGCGTTATGGGCCGCCATTTTGTGACGCTAAAACAGTCGTCTGTTGTCGTTTCGTGCGCATAGACCACGTTCTTCAAGTGTTTTCGATCTGTTTTTATTTGACTACCCGGCTTTCGTTTAATGGACTGTTTCTGCTTTTCAAACTGACATCGGCGCTAAATCGGACTTCGATTGTGTTTTGTAATGCGTTCTTTTTACTTTTGGTGCATAATAATGCCTAAACGTGGACAAACATTGAAAAGTGGAGCCCGTGAGTTAATCATCAAGCTGCAAGATTATTTTGAGCGGGAGCGGCAAAATGGCGGACCCCTGTTACCTGTCGAACAAGTACAAGAACGCGTCTCTCAGGCGCTTGGAGTTAGCAAACGAACGATAACAAATATTAATAAAGAAAAGTTTGGCTCTACTGGCACGGAAGATAATATTTTACGTACTCCGAAGAAGAAACGTAGAACTAAACCCGTGACAGATATTGACACCTTTGACGCCGATGCAATCAGAAATCATATATATGGTTACTATTCCAGAAATAAATATCTCAACAGAAAGAAGCTTTTGGCATCGTTAAGAGAAGCTGGACTGTTTAGCGGGGGTAAAACTGCTTTAACCAAAATCTTAAAAGATATTGCTTTTTTGTATAAAAAAAAAACAGACAAAAGAAAAATTTTATTAGAACGATACGACATAATTTTAAAACGGATAAGTTTTTTGAGAGAAGCAAAAAATATTGATAACTGGGATAATGTCGTGTTCATTGACGAGACATGGCTAACCGCCAATCACACGGTTTCCCGTTCTTGGACGGATGATACACAAGCGTCGACGTCGAAAGTACCAATGGGTAAGGGGGCCCGTCTGATAATATGCCACGCAGGTTCTGCAAAATACGGCTTTATGGAGAACGCGTTACTGGCATTTCAATCAAAAACCACAAATGACTACCACGAGGAAATGAATGCCACTACATTTAAAGAGTGGTTCCAGAACGTGCTTTTGCCCAGCCTACCAGAGCCTTCTGTAATATTCATGGATAATGCCTCCTATCACTCGGTTCAAATACAGAAACCACCTACCCAAGCTAATAAAAAAGAAGAAATGGTGGCTTGGTTACAAGCAAAAGGCATTGACGCAAATATGCAGATGCTAAAACCAGAGCTAATTAAATTAGTTGAAGAAAATAAAGCGGCAAAGGTGCGATACGAAATCGATGAACTGGCTCTGGAGTACGGTCATCACGTTCTAAGAATTCCACCGTATCATTGCCAATATAACGCGATTGAGCTAATCTGGGCTCAAATAAAAGGTTACGCAGCTCGCCACAATACTTCCCCGCCATTCAGCACGAAAAAGATGATGACCCTATTAAAAGAAGCCTGCAGGGAAGTCACAAGAGATGACTGGTCAAATGTTGTTGAGAAGACTAAAAACCTGTTTGTGGAACATTTTGACCGAGATATCAGGATTGATTCTGTTATTTATAATAATATAATTATACATGTAGGCGAAGATGATGATGAAGACACCACCTCCTCAAGCGAATCGGAGTCTGATTAATATTCTGTACGCACATTCAATTCAATGTACTTTATTGCATAGAAATACAGATTGTAACTTTGTAACAAAGAATAAATAAAACAATTTTATTATATTAATATTACCTTTTTTTGGTTTCCACTTAAATTACTAAAATATAAATTTTAAATGATTCCGCCAATTTAAAACGAAAATAATCTTAAAAATAACGCGGCGGTTCATTTTGGAGGAACGGTAACGAACTCATTGTTATGTTGTGCCCATCACTAATCGTGACTAACTGATAGGTGTCAGGAACGCATTCTCTGAACGGCCGAACTAAAGTCTTACTAAAATCTTATATTTGTACACTACAGTAAATAATAAAAAAAAACAATTTCACTAAATCTTAATTAACTTTGCTAGTAATTATTTTTTCAAGCTTTTATATAATCCCTTGTAATATTTTAATGAAAATAAACAAAATAATATTAAACTGATGCCCCTTTGTTTAAATTACTACCTATCAACCAATATTTGAGCCAATATCGTAACAAAAAAGTACATAAAATTAACATCAACCACTATTATATATATATATATATATATATATATATATATATATATATATATATATATATATATATATATATATAATAGCGTTACATCTATATGTTAAAAATATGGAATATTATGATAATTTTATTCATTATCGTTTATTTTATTTATTTAATAATTTTGTAATTTTTTTACTGTTTATTTTAACAGTTAAAAGATATATTAACCATCTTTATTTAGATACTTCCGGACGAGACAAATACAGTTGTAGGAGCGGTACGGCAATTCCTTCCCAGTCGCTTAACCCAATAGTATATGATTTAGAACCTAATCTTCATAACTTTACGAACTATTTTTATGACATCGTTACGTTACAAAGTTATTTCATTAACTTTAATCTTATATGTAAGAATTTAAAGTTTAACTTATGTTGCCTAATAATGATAAATCTCAAATCTGATTGTTATTTAAAGTCTAAAATCGAGTGCATTTTATAACATTATTTTATATAGAAATTTCAATTTATTTTTAGTTCTAACAGATCTGCAAGAACAAATGTAGTGGAAGAAAAAAGTTGCACTCTTTATCCTTTTAAATGCAATTTGTGATGTAAATAAATAATAAAGACTGTAAATACTTACTATTTTATATTATATATTTTATTGAACTGTTTTAATTGAGTATTTAGTGTTGTAAATACTATATACTATATAACTAGTTCAAAACTTTAAAATAATAAAGTCAAAACTACAACTAATGCAGATATCATTAGGTCCAAGAAGATAACATAATATAAATTAACTATAATATATCTACAATACCGATTCGCATCGAATAGGTAAGAGTAACTATACAATCCTCGTATCAGATTTCAACAGCGTATCGGAGTAGGAAATATAAACACGTGTCCGCAGAATATATAGATATTGAAATATATAGTTTTGATATCAGATATTGAAACACGAAATCTGATTTAGATACGATTTTGAAAAGAAGAAGAAAACGTGATACGACCCAGGCTTACTACCGCCGCACATGAACAACTGCAACACCAGGGAGGGAATTGCAGATGCGTTGCCGGCCTTTTAAAAAGGAGTAGGCTCTTTTCTTGAAGGTCCCTAAGTCGTATCGGTCCGGAAAAATCGCTGATGGTAATCGATACCACAAGGAAGTCGTGCGAGGAAGAAAATATCTTCTAAATCGCACAGTGGTGGACTGCCAATCATCCAGATGGTGTGGATGGTATCCGGAGTTCTGCCGTGATGTGCGTTCATGAAATTTGGCGGCTGGGATTAATCCGAACAATTCCTCAGAGCACTTCCCGTGGTAGATGTGAAATAAAATGCAAAGGGATGCAACATCTCTTCCCAGTCCCAATGAATCGAGCCGATCGGAAAGGACTCGGTCGTCGACGATTCGAGCTGCTCTGCGCTGGATGCGGTCAAGTAGAAGGAGCTGGCACTGGGGAGCCCCTGCCCAGAGATGGGAAGAGTATTCCATGTGCGGCTGAACCTACGCCTTGTAAAGTTGCAGGCGGTGTGCTGGCGTGAAATACTGTCCCGCTCTGCTGAGCACGCCAAGCTTTTTAGAGGCCAATTTGGCCTTATCTTCCACGTGACCACGAAACTGCACGATGCCATGCTCACCAATGCCTTGTTTAACGTACAAGATAGACGCTAAATGTTTTTTTTTATAAATCTGTTTTGTGTTTTTGTCTTAATTAAATTTATTTGAGTGAATATTCTATCGCATGTTGAATCCACTCATATTTTTTTGATATTTATTAGTAGCGGCATGCTCCTTTAAAGCGGACAGCTGGGGTGCCAGTTTGCAGTTACACATTCTGGATAATCTTTAGCTTTGGAGATCCATGATGAAAGTAAAAGATCTTACACCCACTTCGCTTTATATGCCCTTTTATATTTTCGTTTCATCAACGCCACAATTATATTATTAACAAGATGTTATCATCATGAAATCTAATGCGATACTAAACCAAATTACGTCTCTTTTATGACTGATTAAAATATTAATCAACTCGTATTAACTATTGAGATTATCAACTTTATACACAAAACATTCTTAAGTTGTTTATTAAATGTGATACAAACATAATACGAGAAATTAGGGAAATTCCCAACATACTGGCGAAGTACTTAGGGTTGCCATTTTCGTTATTTAAGTTGCCACAATGAAATCTATTTTTAATACCCCAATACTGCCAAGTTGTACCAGGTTTTATAAAACGTCAACCGATCGTGCCAGAGACTAAAATAAGAGACCAATCCTGCCAAAATGGCAGGAACCTGTCACATATGGTCACACTGGAGCTAAAGTGATTACGTTGTACTCTTTGGATAGGGGACTCCAATTTTAACTTTGTAAAGGGTCATTTGTTTTCTCCGTAATTTAGATATTTGGAGGACACTGACCTATATTATGCGAGTATGCTGGCCTGGTTTTACTCTATCACATAATAATGTCATTTGATTTACGCCATTTTGGCACCTATACCAACAGTGAGCGTCCACGGAACTAATAATAGAGAGGACAGTGCGACAAAATATATCGATAAAATATTCTATACCCAAACCTACCAGCGTTGCCAACGGTACGAGTTAAATCGTATTCATACGATATTTTTGGCCTTAGTACGATGTACGATCATGTATTCGGAATAGTATGCAAAATATACAATGTTTTCAAATCTAATAATCTTTATAACAAAATAAAAATGATAATTGATTAAGTTCATTTTATCTATATGAAAAATCAATAACATCAAAATTGAACGAGCTCTAAACTTCTTTTTTGTATTTTTTTGTTGTGAACGCATCCATTCCAGTAATTTTTTAAACTCTCTATCCCACTCGCACTTTAGAAATACGCAGCGCATTATACTATTCCAACTCGCCGCCAATTAAGGAATTACCCGCGCAGTTCAACCGCCTTTCTTCGAGTTTGTTTTACGTCATTCTATTCGTTCTAATCCAAATAATATTACTACGCAGAACATAATATACAATATTAAAAACAATAATTAAAAAAAAAACTAAATATAGTAACTTAATTATCATACAGTCTTACTCCCCGCGGTATCGTGCCAAGAATGCTGGCTGCGTTTCCCCACTGGATGGCTATATGTAGCCTTTGAGCGAGAAAAGCACCAGCCCTCTTATCACCAGCAGCAACGACCAGTTACGGATAGAGTTCCTTTAGGAACTTCACCGCACGTGGACCCCACGATCCGATAGTCTCTACAGCAAATGGCACAAATATTATGTAGTGATCTCTCAGAGACTCATATTTGCGCCACTTACTCAGTTCAGCTGCCTGCCTGCCTGATACCGCCCCAGCTCTAAACAAGGTCCCGCGAGAAGCCGCCAAAGTGTCTACTCAAGTAGCATCCCACACTAGGGCTTTACCTCGCTACCAAGAGACCAATATCATACCGTCGGGTCTCTTGCTTCTTTAAAGACGATGTTAAATATTTCACAATGCTCTAGTTAGTAATCATATGTTATATATTTTTGTTATTTTTATTTACATATTTTTATAATAGAGGGCAGAGTGGACACAGTCCGAGCCCCTTTTCTATACATCTATACAAATAAATAAAAAGTGTCTGTTTCTAATGTTAAAATAACTGCTTTTTAGTAAATGCATGTGAAAGTATAAACGGTACTAACATCAACAAACAAACAATTTTTAAAATTTTCGTCTGTTTGTTTATTCCGGACAATCTCCGAAACATCTGGACCGATTTGAACGGGACTTTCACTGGCAGATAGCTGATGTTATAAGGAGTAACTTAGGGTATACTTTAATTTTAGAAAAAGAATTAGGATTCCGCGTAAAAAAATTAAAACCGATGAAATCGTAGTAAATTCCACGCGGGCGAAGTCGTGCGGACCAGCTAGTTTTTATTAAAAAAAAAGTCGTACTAAAGTTTAGTGTTTCTTAAAAGTTATACCCTAAAAGTAAAATTTTGCTTTGACGTTATAACAATATTATTTTGTATTTTTTACCAATGTTTTACTGAAATATTAATGCGTACTATTTTTTTTGAGTTCTTAGCAAATTACGATCTTTTCCAATTTATGATACGATCTCTTAAAAAAATAAAGTTGGCAACCCTGAGATTAGCTTGTTACATAGATATGGCCTAAAGGTCAAGATACCAGGCCATTAACTCGAAAAAAAATTTTTCTAAAGATTTGAAACATTTGAAATTTGAATGCGTATTTTAATTTTATTATCACCAATTATCACTATTTTGTAGCTTCGATCAGTAATATAAATTTAAGACATTGCTTTTCCTTTACTTAACTACATAATTTACTTTTACTTACTATTTACATACATTATTCTTTGAAATTTTACTTGTTTTGGTAGCTGTTCAATTTATTATCTTTTGAATTATTATATTATTTATTGATTTATATTGTAATAATGTCGAAGAGAGTACGATTGCTTACAACGAAAAACAAATCAAAGATAAGTAGTGGAAAAGAATTCGATGATATCAAAGGTAATTTACTATATTATTTTAGCTAAAAGTGCCATGATTGGTTATCATACTTTTATCGTTTTTCGAATTAATAAATCTTACTTTCTAAAATGTATTTATTATAATGTAATTCAGATAAAGAAGTATTTACGGCGCGTGGGCGCTTAAAAGGTGCTTTAATGGAAGTTCTAGGAGATGAATCTGATGCTTCATCTGGCCCCAGTCCTGTTAAACGTGAAAGGTATAATTTAAATTACAATAAAATTCACTTTACATTTAAATGTAATTTATTTTTGAATGAAATATAATTATTTCGCTAGCATTATTATATGTTTAGTAATATAACTATGTATTTATGCTTAGACAAACTAGTCAAGAACTAGAAAGAGACTGCACATCTGAGGAAGAGGATAAACCTGACAAGAACTTATTATCAGCAAGGCAGTCCTATGTATTGAAACTCTTTGATAGAAGTGTTGACCTCTCCCAGTTTAGTGAAGACTCTCCTTTGTACCCAATTTGCAGAGCCTGGATTAAAAATCAGCCAAAGGCAAATTATAGTGCATATGGGTAAGTAAAAGAAGAATTATTTATTTTTATTACTTATATAACCTATGTGTATGTTAATTGGCACATCTAGGCCAAAGTGTAGAACAAGAATAACTTAAAAGTCCAGCGTCAGCAGCTAGTACAGAGTTCAATTATTAGTTATGAATTTTAGGTGCAGGCGCCCAATATATAGCATTTCCACTTAGCTATTTTTGACATATTTAGTTCTTATCTTTTTCATTTTTGGAAAAAGAAAGAAATCACTAAGCATTTTTTTTTATAGGATAAGGGTGAGAAACGAGCACACAGTCCACCTGATGGTAAGTGGTTGCTGCGGCCCATAGACATCTACATCTATCCTCGTTTGCGAATCAAAATGCAGATGCATTGTCACCCGTGAGGACTAAGATGGAATGCCTCATTTCCAGTAAAAAGGGCCTCCGGCCACCTGCACTCACCAAGCGAAACGCAGAGGTAAACCTCTACTTCACGCTGGTATTCTGTGAGGTTGTGGTACCACCCCGGTTCGAGCCGGCCCATCTGTGCGACAGCAAAAGCTCCACGTGGCTCTACCACTGTTAAAAAGTAGTTCTCTTTAAGGCCTAAATCTCCCAAGTTATGCTATAGCAGCTATACCTATTTAATTATAAGTTTTATTGTGTCTTGAAATTACAATTAGTTTATATAAACTGTATATATCCCAGTGCTGGGTACAGATCTCTCATTTCTAAGTGGTATATATGGAGTAATTATTATATTAAATTATTATTTAATTATTATATTTTTCCATGCTGCTCCAGTACATTGTGGAAGATATCACATTTCTTCGAAATTTTTTTTCTGACATGTTAAAGGTTTTTCCATCACAAAGCAGAAGTTGTAATCACGTCATCACCATTAAAAATCTCAATTAGCAATTTTGTTAGTGTCATCGTGATCGAACTTAGATTGCTAGTGTATTGTGAAATTTACGAAGAGCCCTTGAGCCACCACTCCTGTAAGTAGGTATAAAAATATACACAAATTGTTGTGTAAGTAAATACTTACTGTGCCATATTAGTATTTCATATTGATTTTTTCCCCAAAATACAAATCCATTAAGGATGTTTATAAATTTATGTGAGATGAACTTATATGATATCATTTTAATAAATTAAATGCGATAATAACTCATCTTTTTGAATTATCAACAATCTAACAGAATACTATTGTAAAATATCAGCTTAATGTTGCCGTGTTTTGTATGGTGAGTGTAGAGAACTGGAGACTCTTTATACAATAAACGAGGCATCTTAGACTCCATTTCGATTCTTAATCGAGGATAGATGTAGATGTTTATGGGCCACAGCACCACTTACCATCAGGTGAGCTATGTGTTAGCTTGTAACCCTTATTCCATAAAAAAATATTACACGGACATGCAAAATCCGTCAACACTTACTAGAGCAATGGTGGAATTATTTTTCCATAATCCTTCTAGGTATGAAAGAATGCTAGTGCTCACCAGTGGAACGTATATAACTTTACTTATTTAAATTCAATTATATAATTCTTTTTTAAATTAATAATTACATATACATTCCAGAAGAAAAAATACTGAACCGAAATCCACGGAACTTAGTGTGGAATTACCTGGACCAGAAGGGTCACCCGTATCCAGAATACCAGAATTAATCCCAGAGCAGAAGGCCCATAATAAGGATAATATCAATTTAAACTATGTAAGTGTGAAATTTAATACTTAAATGCATATACATGGATTTCATTTATTACGACCTTGGTTGTAGCGACCATTTACCTATAGCGACGTTAAATCTAAGTACCTTGAATTTAAAGCATATTTTAGTACAAAATTCATGTGGCTATAGCGACTTAGGATGTAACGCCAAGTTCGGGTATAGCGACTGTTTTTATTGAATAATTTGTAACAAATTCCTAGAAATCCCATGCGGATATTGCGACCGGAATCCGCCGCCAAAGATTTCTTTCTTTCAAAAACATTTCTTATCTTTTGTTTACATCCACACAGATGGTCACCAGGTATGGAGACCATTACCTTTTGTTTATAGATATCAGCTAAGTAGGTAGGGAAGCGTGTACGTTTCGGAGTTAAATTTATGGTTCAATTACGAAGTGATATTCTGAGTGACAACTGTAATTTATTGAATTTGTTACCTTTGCCTGTAACGACTTCCGGATATAACGACGAAAATAGAGTGGTCCCTTCATCGTCGTCATACCCGAAATCCACTGTATTAATTACAGCATTACAAGTGCTCTGCTGAACATAGGTCTCTATGTAGCCTCATTGCTAAATTAAAAATACTTTCCATATTACTAACCAAAAGGGATTTTATGTGCTGTGTAACTTTGCAGTATAATACTCCATACATTTACCTTATTTAATTAACTTCTTTTGAAATTTTCCACTTTACCACTATTTTTTGCTAAATGTTGTTCAAGTCACTGGTCTTTGGACTGTCTTCCCCCTCGGGGATTACTAATGTGACATATATGCATTTTAGTACTAAGTTTATGTCCCTTGGTATCTAGCGTGAGGCACCACCACCAAGTAAGGAACAGCTTCTGCAAGAGCACTGCACCCGCTGGGCGGCTGTACGTATGGCATGGCTGGACCAGGCCGCCAAAGTGGAGGCGCGCTATGATCAGACACAATGTGTATTGAACAGTATCAATGTCAAGTGAGTCACACCAACAGATATTTACGTTCTAAACATAATATAAACTCAAATCTATCACCTACACATCTAGGTGCCCCAGGATGGGACAATCAGATTTATCGGTTATCCGCGATCCATCTAGGGCTAAAAGATGGAAAATTGAAAAGTCCTTATAAATATTTCATTGAAAAGTCTTGACTTTTTGTTGCAAATGTAATTAACAAGTGTAAAAATTAAATCAATTATTGGCCCAAAAGTTCTAAAACAAAGTCCTGTTGTGTTTCTTGCTGGTTCTTTCCAGGTCAGAGGTATTTTCCGAACGAGTGGTAAATTAAACAAGAGTGATTTTCAATGAGTATTATTTATAATCTATATTGAATAAAAAAGTTTATATTTCTATTTTTACTGTAATAACAGTAGTTTAGTGATAGCTTAGGGGCTTAGAGCACACTGTAAATTTCACAGTACGCGAGGAACCCGAGTTTGAACCCCGCAAACACCAATGAAATTGTTAATTGCAATTTCAAGAGCTGATTTACCATGTGCTCAGTGGTGAAGAAAAACATCGTATCTGAAAATTAAAACAAATTGAAGACATGTGAAGTCCGCCAACACGCATTGGAGCAGCACGAAAGATGTTTCCTTGCCTTAAAATGTGTAATATGTATATGCAATTATGTAATATGTAAGCTATTAGATGTTTGGCTTATAAAACCAGAACTTAAATAACTTCCAACATATTTTTGTTTCGGTACAATGTGATGAAGAGTGACACAACTGAATCGAGTAACTGAAACCTGTTAAGTTGTTTAGGAGTTATTAGTATTGATTATTGTACTATATTAAGATTTGATTATGTGTATGTATATAGATGTAATTTGTGTGATTTTTTTAGGGATCAATATTTTTGATGTTATTGTTTTAAATTTTTGATTTCTATTTCATGTGTTGTAATCAATGTTTGTATCTCATTTTTCTAGATGATTTTATTGATTTGTACATAATAATCATGATTTAAGTTGTATTAAGTAAAAATGTATGTCTGTATGATTAGTAATAAATTAAACAATTATAGTAAAACTACTTTTGAATGTATTTTGTTATTATTTATATAAGTTACCATATAAATTAGACAGGCATACACATAGTGATTATATACTCTTTGGGTATACATTTTAAATGACTTATCACCTTATGGCGCCTCCACACGCTTGGTGTTTGCCACATTCACCATACACGAACAAACACTGACCACATTCACCCAACACAAACACGGCATCCACACGCTCGGCGAACGTGCTAGTATATTCCCGATAGGCAAACATGACACGACGAGCTTGTGGCAGCGATTACTTTCGGGATGACCTATTTTTATTTAAAAATAAGGCAATATGAATTGCTCTCAATGTTATTGTATTGAAGATTTTACACACCATAGAATCTCAAATGAATTCTCAATTATCTCTGTTATAAATTGTCTTCAGGTTTAAATAAGTTTGGTTTGAACGCTTTTATTCGTATTGCATTGCTGATTGTTATGTAATACGTGACTCTAAATTAATTTAAAAACAAACTTTTATGAAATTAATGCTTTACCGGGGAATCTAACCCTTTTTTTTATAGGTTAAGGGTGACAAACGAGCACAGTCCACCCGATGGTAAGTGATTGCTGCGGCCCATAGACATCTACATCTATCCTCTATTACAAATCAAAATGTAGATGCGTGGTCACCCGTGAGGACTAGGATGGAATGCCTCATTTCCAGTAAAAAGGGCCTCCGGTCACCTGAACTCACCAAGCGAAACGCAGAGGTAAACCTCTACTTCACGCTGGTATTCTGTGAGGTCGTGGTACCACCCCGGTTCGAGCCGGCCCATCCGTTCGACAGCAAAAGCTGCCGCGTGGCTCTACCACTGTTAAAACCCTGAAATTTCGTTCGACATTATATTTCATCTATTTACTTTTAATGTATGAAGCAGATAATTGAATCTGAAAGAAGTGAAAGAGGTATATAAGGATCGTGACACTTGGCGATTTGTTCTCTCTGGCTACCCCGTCAGGGATTGTGCGTGAAGATAAGTTAAGTTAAGTATTTACTTTTAACATAATATATTATATTTTTATTCGAAGCGCCTTATACAATCTAACAGCAATATTTTTAAAACGCACCATTGTTTATTTTTTATGAAAGGAAAATGATATACTGATTTTTTAAGCGCTTCGCCAAAACTAATAGTAGTAATGCATATGAGCCGTTTTATTCATAAATTTTTTAATTTTAACAGCTTACAATAACATTTCAAAGTTATTAATGTAGCTAGTCTTAGGTCTTTTTTATGAAAATGTAACGAAATCTTTACTAATCCAAGTGTATTTTATAAGTTGGTCAACTATAATTCGTTAACTTCTTGATTCTAATTAGCTGTGATAGTTTTCCTTTTAACTGCATTATATAAACTCCTATTAGGTATACTTTTCACATTTCGATCATCGGTTAAGTTGGTAGGGGGGGGGGGGGGGGGGGGGACACATGGCTCCAATGAAAAATACCACTTTAAAGCTAAATATTTCACAAACGGACTCCTGAATCGAAAAGATGTTGTTCAACACCCCCAATGTTTTCCCCAATGTTTTTGAAAGACCTATCCAACGGTACCCCACATAATAGAATAGACACATAAAAAAATCATCCTCCATTTACTTATATGGAAAGTACCCAAAATAAAAATGTTTTTTAAGATTTTATTTCACAGTTTTCTAGGCGTGATTAATATTTATAACAGTGCCAAATTACAGATTTGTAACACCTAGGGTCTGAGCAAAACCGCGGACGGACGGAGGGACATGGCGAAACTAATAAGGGTTTCTTCAGGTTTCTTGTTGTGTAATTACGAAAGTCTAAAAACTATTAAATCAGGATATACTAAACTTATCGATATATAGGATATAATAATCTTATATAATATTTTCGGATTTTATTTTGGGAATTGATTATCAATGATCCTGCTTTCACACGGGGCTCCTTATAAAAAGAGGTGAAATATTTGTTACCCAATAGAAACATTTATTAGGAGTCAATCACATTATTATTTGAGGTCTATAGAAAACTTAAAAAAAATATAGGTGGTAGATCTACTAACTTTTCGAAGTAAAATTGGTAGTAAACTCAACTTCTGAAATCATATTTACGTCCGAGACAAATTTCGGATTGGTAACATAGGCGTAGAGTATAATAATAATAGCCACTAGTAACTCCTTCCGCCGCCCACAAGCCGCAAGCTCGCGCGTACTACTGACTGATTGCCAAACGTGTGGATACATAGCAAACACGTTTGTCGAACAGCCTTTGATCGGTTCACAAAAACCGACACCAACGCCGATCACTGGCATTCACATACAAACAAACAAACAAACAGGCGAACAGCTGTCCACACGTTCGTGATTGCTGTTTGGTGTATGCTGTTCGCCGTTGTTTGCCAAGCGTGTGGATGGGGCATTAGAATAATAACACCTATATAGAAGCCGAATCCGCGTCCGTAATGTGAGGCAACTCAAACTAAGCCAGTATGGCTTAGTTCAATCAATACTCGGCCCGTTAGTGCTCAAGGTCGTGTCGTGTTGACAACAGTTCCCGAAATTTTAATTAAAAATGACGGTTTGTGCAGTGAACGGATGTCACAGCACATCAGAGAAACACAAGAAACATAATAACATTACATTTCACGTGTAAGTAATACTTTTGAACTTATATTTTTACGTAAAACATTCATCAAATAAAATATGAATTTTTAAAAACTGACACATGACATTGTAATATGCCTATATGGAAATGTTGTCAGTGGTAGAAAAAATCTCCCACTTTTTGTCGTGTTATTAAAAATAAAACACGTCAATAGGAATTAAATACTTATAATAATAATACTTCATTTTCCGAAAGATTTGATGATGAAGATAAAGAATTGACTCAACATTTATTGAAAACACCGATTCCAAATGATGTCGGATTTGAAATTACACGGGGTAACGATGATCCTAACTGCAGAAACCACATTGTTGGCTATATAGCTGGAAAGACATCTCACAACCCGAGTAAAATGTAAATATTGCATTGATAACATGCTTGCAAAAGAGAAACTTTGGTTCCATAAATCGGTATGTATGAGGGATAAAGGTGGATTGGTTTACGCCTCAAAAGAAGTTTATTCTATTTGTAGTGTTGCTGAAACTGATCTGAGACGTTATCTAAAAGAAAATTCAGGAAATATTTTCGAAAAAGAAGTCACACTTCAAATTATGAGAAGATTCCTAGGAGGAATTCGTATTTTTTCTATAGAACACGTTCACTCCCACTTGCATGATTCGAATTTGACGAGACTTATTGTCGAGCGCTACTTAAGAATTAGACTGTTCAAAAATCCAAAAAAGAAATTACTTTACGATTCGTATCATCAAAGCGGCAGTTGTTCAGGAAACAGTTTCAGTTACAAGGAAACTGATATAAATGATTTTAATATTCATTTGTGTTTTTCTTATAAAGTTTTCTCAATAACTTTAAGCTGGAATGCATCTACTGTGTAAAACCTGCCAAAATTAAAATGTTCTTATGTTTTTCGTATTGTAGCTTATGTTATGCATGCAGTGAGGTGCGATGCGCCATTATTCGACGATTATTAAAAACAAATTAGTTAAAACAAACTGAATAATGCATACTGAATTCACCAATCGTTCGTTGAACAGTCGTGTGTCGGGCATCGGGCGGGTGTGTATATTGAACTTGCATTAGTCATAATTATAACGTCTCTATTCAGTTACAAAGAAAAATATGCTACACACACAATCACAATTCACATCAAGATCACAATTCGATGGCTCATAAAAGTGCTTGGCTAGACAGGCAAATACCCTATTCAAGAATGTTTTGAATTTGGCGGACTACACTTCGATAACAGAATTCGAACAAACTTATTTTCACATTTGTATCAGTAATACGTTACGTCGTAACTGTTAGTTTAATATAGTTTCAACTTCCCTACTTTTGGGGAAAAATTTAATGTATTGGGAACATTGTTTTTTCACTTGTGTGCGTTTCGTCTAGCATAAACACAACTTGCTTACGCAAACATAAATTTGTTCTTGCCTCACGTTTGAACGTCCGCTTTGTAGGGAACTATCGTTCTAGGTGTTATTATTCTAAGCTTATCACGCAATCTTGACATATCTGTGAAGGACTAGATTATAGTGTATTATGCACAAGCACAGGTGCACTCTCTATCCCCTCAGCCTCACAGTCGGACGGGACGCCAATCCGACACAACCGGAGAGATCAGTTACAGGACCTATGGCTTTACGTGTTTTCCGAGACGGGTGTTACTAAGAATTTCTTGTCATAAAAACTGAATATATAGGTAAATTCAATTGAGTATGCCCTAAGCGCATTAAAAAAATTATAATGATTATACGTACATTTTTTAAGTAGTTAAACACACAAGTTTTCATTAATAACCTCATTATTACACTTCCAATTTTCCAATAATTTTATGTCAAACTTTAATATATAAAAAAAGGTTTGGAAAATCCAAAAGTGCATGACTCATAATGATCATATGATCATCATCATATCATCATTCAGGTAACTTCATAAAGTCCAAGACGTATTTAAATATAAATATGCTTAAATATATACTTCCTACTTACTTTTAGTGCGTACTATCCACGACGGTTACGCCATTTCAAAGACATTTAGAGCTATTATGCACTGTCGACTAGTCGCCGGCGACTCAGTTGTCGACGACTGTAATATTGTATAGTTTAAATAGGTGTTTACGCACTAGTCACCGGTTGCCCGGGCGACTCGGCGACTCGCCGCGCAGTGGCGACGCACAGGCAACTGCCGGTCGCCGGCGACCAATAGGAGCACGGTTTCAAATGAAAGCATTCACATTTCACACTGCGAGCAACTGTCGTAACGACCGGACGGCCGCGCACAATGAGTTTTGACACGGATAAATTTATATCGGAAATACAATCTCGAAAAGCTATTTGGGATTTACAAAGTGAGGAATATGCTAATCGGGATTTGAAGAAAAAACAGTGGGAAGAAATAGTGGAGTTATTTGGAGGTGAAGAATTATCAGACGAAGAAAAAAAACTCAGGTAAGTAAGAAATGCCATTTATTTTTTATTAATTAATACTGCTCATCTGCCAAGATAATTGACCCTCAGTTGTAAAGTAATCAGCAAATACATCTCTGTATGATGCACCACGTCGCGTAGCTCTTTGGAAACCGTTTGGGACTTCTTCAAAGCCAGGAATGCTCAGGGTATCTTCAAATTTATATCCGTCTCTTTCTCGGACATAGTTGTGAAGAGCGCAACATGTTTTGATGATGCATGATACTAGATCTAAATTCACGTTGATAGGTCTGTGAAAAATCTGCCACTTGTTTGCTAATATGCCGAATGAACATTCAATATGGCGTCGTGCACGAGAAAGCCTATAATGAAATATTTTTTTCTTTGTTGTTAAATTTGATCCACCGAACGGTCGCATAATTTTGTCAGTTTGTCCAAATGCTTCGTCACCCACAATAACAAACGGTACTGGTATAGGGTTTGTCGATGAAATGGGCTTAGGTTCGGGTATTTACAAATCATTGTTCATTAGCTTTTGATAAAACGATGAATTTGTAAATATAGTTGAATCGCAATCCTTTCCATAGGAACCAACGTCTATGTATATGAACTTATAGTCAGAGTCACAAATGGCAAGCAAAATTACAGAAAAGAAGTGTTTGTAATTATAACACAATGATCCACTGTTGTATGGTTTTATAATTCTTACATGCTTACCATCTACGGCACCTATGCAATTTGGAAAATTGGCCCGTAAATGAAAATCTTTTGCGATTTTTAACCAATTTTCTTTTGTCGGTTGCGGTAAACACATGTCTTTTAGTACAACCCATATAAAATGACAAACTTCTCTTATTATTTCAGCTATAGTTGAAATCCCAAGTCTGTATGAGTAATGTAAATCTACAAATTTACAACCGCTTCCAAGATATCTGGAATTAAAAAATAATTTAAATATATACATTATTTACAGGTCATTCACTTCAAAAGAAATGGAAAAATATAAGAAGCTGCTTTTCGCGAGAAGTACGAAGATTAAAAAATACTAAAAGCGGATCTGCTGCTTCCCATAAAACTCCCCATATTTATTATAATCAGCTGTTATTTTTGAAGAATACCGTTGGTAATTTGAACACAGAGAGTAACATTGCTGAACAAGAACATTTGACAAATGATCAAGAACCTTTAGGACCTTACTCGAGAGAAAATATAGTCGGAAGAAAAAAGAAAAAAACGTCAGATGATGGCACAAGCGAACTGTTAACCACATTAAACAAGTGTATTGAAACTCGCAAAAATAAGGAGGATATTTTGGAACAAGATGAGGACAGAATGTTCCTGATGTCCCTATTATCATCATTTAGGGCAATTCCGGAGCACAAAAAGTCAGCTGCGAAAATTCAATTAATCAGTGTAATCGAATCATTCCGATCCTCTACTCAAAATAATATATATCCAAACACAATGTGGCGAAATTTTTATGAGTACGAGTATGAGCGTGGTTACTTCACACCGGAGGCCGGGCGTTCAACAGCACCAAGTCAACTATCACGCCCTGAAGCACAACATTATTATACGCTACCAACTTCAACTCCTTCAGAACGTGAACGCCCAGAGTCGCGATTTTCTACTGTCACTTCAAATACCTCGCAAGATTCTGACATTTTGGATCTATTTTGAATATTTCCTTTTGTTGTGCGTTCGTTTATAATATTGATTTCATTAAGTACTTTAAAAAAATACATGTTTTATAATTATTTACCGTATATTTTTAAATTATGTCATCGAAGAGTAGACTTACAGATAGTGCCATCCACGAAGACGCGCCCCACTCTTTGTTCAAATGCATGTGTGCTATCTTCCGCATGTGTTAAACATCTGTCGATACACGCTAATTATCGATGAATGCAAACGCACACTAATAGAAATTGACTAATCAGGAAAGAGTATTATGAACAGCACGAAAGATGCTCTATTTAAATTTAATCGCGCATCTTCGTGGATGGCATTATCTGTAACTCTAAACACACTCCCGGACACATCTATCGGCCCACCTTGAGTTTTAAGTTTTGACTGGAGACCAGCTAAAAATAAATGTTAGGAGGAGCAATAAGTTTTTGCAGGTGTGAAGCTGATTTACTGGCCATCGTTTTCGTAAAAAACTGCATAAAAACTTATTGCACCACTTAACATTTATTTTTAGCTAGGGATTGTCAACACTTTAAACACTAGGTTTGGCCGATAGATGTGTCCGGGAATGTAATGTAAATTGTGTTAAAATCCCGTAAAAAATAAATGCTAGGAATGAATTTTATTTGAATTGTCACTTACCTTAGTGTTATAAAAAGTTTTTCTTCCGGAGAAATACATGGTCGCATATTTGTATCTATGCCAGTTATATGTGGTTTTAGAAGACACAATAAGACATCAAACGAACTCACAGACATTCTTGCATAATTAAAAAATTTACGAGGATATTTTCTAACGTCTTCATAAAATATTTTAAACATTCCCTTTGACCTCCGTTCTTCTAACAAAGGATGCACCCAATACTCTTTTGATTTTTTTTTATTTGTCTTTCTTTTTATAATTAGTAGCGCCGCTACTATTGCAAGTTCTTCAACGTCCATTCTGCACGAATGTACTTGGATTAATGGCGCTCGGCTCGGTCTCCGGGCCCTGTTTCCTATGTTTCGGTCGCCGAGGGACTGAGTCGCCGGCGACTAGTCGACAGTGCGTAATAGCCCTTAAGTAGTAGTAGTAATAGACCGGACATCAGCAGCAAAATTGTCGTCTGTAACTATGTCCTATAGGATATATCTCCGTTAGTCTTAGTGACATCGTCATAAAGTCAAGACGCATTCTTTTCATATCTTTAAAAAATATTTTTATAGAAAATATGCCCGGTTGTGCATTAAGATATTGTAAGTCACGATATGGAGCAAAAAATGAACGTGATTTTGGTTTGTTATCATAAGTATAACGTATATTTACTGAATAATCTTTAAATTTTATTATTTCTAGTAGATTGTTCTAGAAAATTAATTTTTATTGTACAAAGCGCCCTCTGTTATCCCGTAGCGTCACTATTTATTTAAAGTTGTGATGGACGACGTTTATCGATTGGGGTTATCGATAATAATTATATACAGGATGCCGATTTAATCATTTACAATATTTAAGGAGGTAAAGCAGTCAAAGATACAGTACCCATACTAACAAAAATGAGTAGCATATACCAACTATGCTAAGTAGCTTACTTTATGTGGAAGGGTGGGAAAATTTTTTTAGGCATGATGATGAGATTTTCTGTGTTGCTTATGAACATGCTGAGGATACTTGCTGTGTTGATGTTCAGCAATACAGCAAGTCTTCTCTTTTACATACCGGGATTCATTGTCTGGTGGTATTCAAGGACAAAACGATTATAGATCCTGGCTTACAGTGATAGGAGAGTGCTATAGGCTTGTGAGATTAAAAAAAATTGTACTGTTAAAGATATTGGATTCAAGCAGTTGTAGGTTAAGCCTGAGTTAGGAAATAAGGTAAAAACTTAATATAACAATTTTTATTTATGTGGGTAGTGTCTTTTAAGTAGTGCAGCTGATGAAATTGACAAAATAATATAAAAGGAGAAGGAGACGTCTCCATACATTCTTGGGCCCAAGTGTTAACAAGATGAAAGTACCATTTGAAAGCGTATATCAAGTGTATATATAAACAATTAATAGCTGAAAAGATTTGTCAATCTAGAAGCTGAGTTATTGTAGAATAAGTAAAATAGAGATTATCTATTACCTACACTGTAACAGGTGATTTTTCACTGTAATTACATTGTAACAGGTTATTTTTCACTATAATTACTTAAAGATATAAAAGCAGGATCAGTATAAAATAGAGGCATAAAAAGTTAAAGTGATTTTTTTCGTGTGATGGAAGTCATGATAAATAGATTTATACAATGAAACAATCATTTTACTCCCTATTATTATATTTTAAAGCATTTCAAGCTTAGTAACCTTCAACAACATTATCGATACTTTGGTATCGAAAGGATAACATTCCTAAAACGATCTTATATTTTAAGCGTCACCTACTGGGGAATAGCTAAAATGTTGTATTAATAAATGATAGCGTAGTTTTGCTATTTTTAGCTAGAGGGCATCACACACGCACGAGCTTAAAGTTTTTGTATATAAATTTCCCCAATGCCCGCTCTATAGTATATATATATATATATATATATATATATATATATATATATATATATATATATATATATATATATCATCATCATCATTACAGCCCTTCACAAGTCCACTGCTGAACATAGGCCTCCCCCAAAGAATGCCACAAAGCACGGTCCTGAGCCACCTGCATCCATCGACTTCCTGCATATCTTACCAGGTCGTCACTCCATCTAGTGGGGGGACGCCCTACACTTCGCTTGCCGGTACGAGGCTGCCACTCGAGAACCTTTCTTCCCCATCGGTTGTCGGTTCTTCGAGCTATATGGCCGGCCCATTGCCACTTCAGCTTACTAATCCGTTGGGCTATGTCGGTCACTCTGGTTCTACTGCGGATATCCTCATTTCTGAGTTTATCACGCAGAGAAACTCCGAGCATAGCCCTCTCCATAGCTCGCTGAGCGACCTTGAGCTTCCTCATACGGCCAGCAGTGAAGAACCACGTCTCAGTTCCGTAAGTCATCACTGGCAACACGCACTGGTTGTACAATTTCGTTTTAAGGTTTTGAGGTATGTCTGACGAGAAGATGTGTCGTAGCTTCCCGAACGCTGCCCAGCCGAGTTGAATCCGTCGATTGACCTCTCGGTCGAAGTTGGACTTACCTAGTCGGACTATTTGTCCCAGGTAAACATACTCGTCAACAACTTCGAGCTTAGTGTTCCCAACAACTACCGGCATAGGTGTGACATGGACATTAAACATGATCTTTGTTTTGTCCATGTTCATCTTAAGACCTATCCGTTGGGAAACACTATTGAGGTCATTGAGCATAGTGCTTAGGTCCTCCAGCGATTCTGCCATAAGGACTATATCGTCGGCAAATCGAAGGTGAGTGATGTACTCGCCATTGATGTTGATACCGTATCCTTTCCAGTCCAGAAGCTTGAAAACGTCTTCCAATGCAGCGGTGAAGAGTTTCGGGGATATGACGTCACCCTGTCTTACACCTCTCTGCAATTGGATAGGTTTCGTACTCTGGTTCTGTACTCGGATAGCCATCGTAGCCCTACTGTACAAGCACTTCAACACTTCGATATACCGACAGTCAACTTGGCACCGCTGAAGGGACTGCAGCACCGCCCAAATTTCGACGGAATCAAAGGCTTTCTCATAGTCCACATACGCCAGACATAGTGGCAAATTGTACTCCTCGGACTTCTGTACAATTTGCCGTAGGGTATGTATGTGGTCTATGGTGCTAAAGCCTTTTCGGAAACCGGCTTGTTCGGGAGGCTGGAAGTCGTCAAGTCTGCGCGCGAGACGATTCGTAATGACTCTCGAAAACAGCACGTAGACGCGGCTCAGAAGGGAAATCGGTCTGTAGTTCTTCAAGAGAGCGTTGTCACCTTTCTTGAAGAACAAGACCACCGCACTTCTGCTCCACGCCTCCGGTGTAATGCCACCATGGAGGACGGAATTAAAGAGCTTCTGAAGGACTTTAAGTACCGGTTTTCCACCCGCTTTCAGAAGCTCCGCTGTAATTCCATCCTCGCCTGGGGCCTTGCCGTTTTTAAGGTGCTGGAGAGCCATTCTAATCTCGCTCAGACTGACGTCCGGGATATCATCGGAATAATGTCGGATAAGACTCGCTCTTGGATCGTTACTCACACTTGCGTGTGGCTCCAACGATGACGTGTACAGCTGCCCATAGAACCTCTCAATCTCACTCAAAATCTCAGGTGCCCCGGAAACGATGCTGCCACATTCGGTCTTCAGCTTTGACAGTTGTCTCTTTCTGACAGACAGATCTCTGGCAAAGACTTTGGAGCCTTGGTTCTGCTCGATCGCTTCTTCAATACGAGCTGTATTGAAGTTGCGTAAGTCCCGCCGCATGCATTTGGAGATCTGTCTGTTCAGTTGCCTGTATGCTGCCAAATCTGTTGAAGAATGTAGCTTCATCTCCCGTCTAAAAGCCATGAGATTAAGAGTGTGATCGGAGAGTTTTTGTGTTCTTCTGCGGCGGGTCTTGCAGAACTTAGCTCCGACCGCATGGACAGTTTCCACGAGCTTGTCATTCAAATCGTCCACTTCATTGCAGTCTTCTAGGCACTGAAAACGGTTTTGTAACTCGAGCTGAAAGGTTTCGGGACTTTGGATTAGAGCACGAGGGGGACGGAGCGTTGACTTCATCAGACGAGACCTCTCCAACTTAACGTTTAGGTTCAGTGTGCCTCTAACCATTCGGTGATCGCTGCCGGTTTTCACCCTCGCGATCACTGAGACATCACTGAACAGTTGTCGTTTGGTCGTCATAATGAAGTCAATCTCATTTTTTGTCGAACCGTCGGGGCTCGACCAGGTCCACTTCCTGTGGGGCCGCTTCTTGAAGAAAGAGTTCATCATAAAGAGTCCCTCTTTCTCCATGAAGTCGGCCAGCTGCTGGCCCCTTGGGTTCCGTTGCCCTATTCCAAATTTCCCCACTTTCAGCTCACCGTTTTCTCTTGTGCCTAGTTTTGCATTGAAGTCTCCCATTAACACCGTATATTGAGTTTTGGAGGAATGCATGGCTCTAGAGATATCCTCATACATTTCCTCCACCTCCTCATCGGGGTGTGCCGAGGTTGGTACGTAAACCTGTATGACCTTCAGCGAATACCGTTTGGTGATTCTGAGTATAAGGTACGCAACCCTCCTCGACACACTCTCAATCTTTACAACGTTGTTAACGTGAGACTTGTGGACGATAAATCCGACACCTCCTTGGGACAGATGGTCGCCCTCCCGGTAATAGAGCAAGTTGCCGGATTCGAGGATTACCGTGTCCTCCCCCTCTCTTCGGACTTCGGATAATCCTATAATATGCCAGCGTAACTTGTCTATCTCTTCTTCCAGCTCCACAATCTTCTCGTCAGTCCTCAGGGTCCGTGCGTTGTATGTTGCCAGGTCAAGTCGTTGTAGGTGGCAACCGAACCTCTACCGGAGATTCTTAGCACCCCCTGCCCCGCCGTTACCATGGTCGCCACCGTAGCCAGGAATAGCGGGGCCGCCGGGGACTGGGGGCCGTCTCTTCGTAACTTTCATTATGGGGGGTATATTGCCATAGTTGCCACGCTTGGCGAGCGGGTTGGCAACCGCAGTTATTTTTTTTATTGTATTTTGCCGTTACCAGGAAGATGCTGCTGCCCATCTCCTGCCTGTGTCCCTTTGTCGCCTTTTACGACACCCACGGGAAGATATGGGGTAGTGGATATTCTTAACCGCCACTACACGGCAATATATATATTAAATATATATATATATATATATATATATATATATATATATATATATATATATATATATATATATATTATATATATATATATATATATATATATATATATATATATATTATATATATATATATATATATATATTAAATCTCTTTGCGCCATTTATTTGTATAGTCCCACCAACTTATCTGTGAACTGACAGCTGCGGCAAAATTGTGAACTACAGCCGCCATTTAATCAAATGTCACTCGATACGTCATTGTTTTGAGAGTTTATAGAAAAATAAAAAATGACGAAAACCATTAAAAGTGATGTTTGAAACATTATTTTAAAAGTATTAAACTTTTGTGAGCAAGAAGCTCGAGGGCAAGCACCGATAATGCCTTTCAATCAGGTCTATAAAAGAGTATCAGCTGCTACAGGTCAGTATTGGTATGTTATGTTCCATCCTTTCGTATTTTCGATAAATGGATTGGTTAATGCAATTCATTTCTTTTTCAGATGTTAGTCAAGGATTCATTTCCAAAATAGTTAAAGAACCAGAAACCGCATAAACCACAGGAACGCAAATTACAACGCCCGGTAAAAAAGGCATAAAGGCATATTATTTAATTAAAGTTTAATTTGTTCAATTACTATATTTTTGTTTCTTCTTGTTCTTGGACATATATCTGTTAAATCTGTGTTCTAGTCTTTTTATTCCGTGACTAATTTATTACCCTAGTATGTGAACTCTATGTAGGAATATTAGACCCTTAGATGGGAATATTCCCGAACTGGCAACACTTCACCGCAGAAGCGCCAAGCTGTCAGTTCACAGATAAGTTGGTGGCACTATAACATTACTCACATTCTGTAATTTGTCAGATGCTGTACAATTGTGGGAAAAATATAAAGATAAATTTGCAGAAGACTTTCTTCGGAATATATCTCACAATGATGAAGGCGCAACTAATGATAATTTCCGTGATCTTGCCATAAATCTGTGCTTTTTAGTTCTTCAGGAAGACTTAACAGCAATAGGCGGTAAATCACTCTGTGAATATGGTTTGCCAATACCAAAGAGATTTAAATATATAGGTATACTATAGAGCGGACATTATGAATATTTGCATACAAAATGTTGAGCTCGCACGTGTGTGACGCTCTCTAGCTAAACATAGCAAAAGTACGCTAAATATTTATTAGGAAAACATTTCAGCTATTCCCCAATAGGTGACGCTAGTAAATGTAAAATAAAAACCCGTTTTAGGAATGATACCGTTTTGACATCAAAGTATCGATAATGTTGTTGAAGGTTACTTAGTTTTTAATGTTTTACGATATAATAATATAGAATATGCATGCATTTTATTATACAAATCTATATATTATGACGCCTATCACACCAAAAAAAATCATAAAAACTTTTTAAGTCATGAATTACGTCATAAATGAAATGAAACGTTATGAAACAAAATATTTAATTTCCAATAACTAAGTATTAATTCAAACAGCAGTCACATTGGTGGCATCTTGGATGACGTCACTAGGTCCATTAGACGCTATAATAATAGCATATGATTGGTCGGTCAGCGTCGAAGGCACGTCGCGAAACGTCAAATCTAATTAAAGAGGGCGCCACCATGTTTTCGAATTCGTTTCTTTTACAAAAATATACTTTAAATCCAACATATTTTTGGAAAGGACTGAATTTAAAGGTCGTTACACGATAAATTATTTAACAAATTTTTTCAAAAAAGTTTGCGCGTTTACCGCTAAAAAGAACACTTTTATCGTATCTCCTCAATTTCAGCGCACTTCCTTTGTGGCCTCAGCCAAAAGCGGAATCTTCGGCGTCGACATATCGTATGACCTGCAGTAGCATGGTCACTTGGAAGAGAAAGCTAAATTGGCTTCTAAAAAGCTTGGCGTACTCAGTAGAGCGGGACTGTATTTCATGCTTGCACACCGTTTGCAACTTTACAAGCGCAGGTTCGGCCTCACATGGAGTATTGTTCTCATCTCTGGGCGGGGGCTCCCTAGGGCGAGTTCCTTCCACTTGACCGCATAGAGAACAGAGCGGCTCGACGTCGTCGACCGAGTTGTCTTTGATTGGCTCGATTCACTGGCGCTGCGTAGAGATGTTGCATCCCTTTGCATTTTCTATCGTACTTACCACGGTGAGTGCTCTGAGGAATTGTTC
This sequence comes from Parnassius glacialis, assembly GCA_033319125.1. Lineage (NCBI taxonomy): Eukaryota > Metazoa > Arthropoda > Insecta > Lepidoptera > Papilionidae > Parnassius > Parnassius glacialis. Next base: position 45,691,368 of record JAVANC010000027.1, on the reverse strand, counting down.
TGATTAATTTCAGTCACCAAATTTCATCAATACACATCGCGATAAAACTTACGTTACCATCCACATCATTTGGATGCTTGGCGGTCCACAACCGTGCGATTTAATAGGAGTTTTATTAGGAATCTTTTACCATCGGCGATTTTTATGGACCGATAGGACTTAGGGACCTTCAAGAAACAAGCTGACTTCTTTTCAAAAGTATGGCAACGCATCTGCAGTTCTCCTAGTGTTGTAGAATTATATTTAAATTTTAAAAAGAAGGCTATCTGGTTGACCGGTTGTACTGGTTGTACAGGCTGACATAGACGTTTCACGTTAAAACCAACGGCAACTTACGTTAAACTCAACATAGGCCTACCCCATTTCTTTATTGGTATGAATACAGTATCGTTTACTGTTTCACATCTTTCAATATTGTAGATGATTAAATCTGCATCCTGTATAATATTTTTTATCGATATCATCAATCGATAAACGTTGTCAATCACTAATTCATTTGGTGTGTTACTAGATAACAGAGGGCGCTTATTACAATGATGATATATGTTCTAGAACAATCTACCAGAAATAATAAAATTTAAAAATTATGGGATAAATATACATTATACTTGCGATAATAAACCGCAATCACATTCAGTTTTTGCTATATATTCGGGACTTACAATACCTTAATGCACTATCGGGCATATTTTCTTTAAAAATATTTTTTTTCATTTAGGAAAGGGATGCGTTTTGAGCTGTTGACGATGTCACTAAAACTAAATGACACAAATCCGAAATATATCCTATAGGACATAAGTAAGAGGGGACTATTTTGTTGCTGATGTCCGGTCTATTACTACTACTACTTAAATGTCTTTGGCCAACACCAACCTCAGTCGGAGAGGTTACCAATAGGGAATATTCTGCAGAGATTGGTTACAACTCTATGGAACTGCTGGCAACATTAGAAAACGGTGTCCCAATGACTGCAGAACAACGTTCAGTCTATGATCGCGTGTGCGAGTGTTCAGAATAATTTGGGAACAATATGGTTTTTAGATGCACCTGGAGGAACTGGGAAAACCTTTTTGACTAAATTAATATTAGCTTATGTTCGAAATCAGCGTAAAATTGCTCTTGCCGTGGCTTCATCAGGTATAGCTGCACCATTGCTACCAGGAGGTAAAACTGCTCACACTATGTTTAAAATACCAATTGATTTAGATTGCACGGAAAGTCCAACCTGTAGTATTTCAAGAAATAGTGACAAAGCTAAGGTATTACGTGAGTGTAATTTAATCATGGGATGAATGTACGATGGCCCACCGAAAAGGAGTAGAAGCGGTAGACAAAACTTTAAGGGATATAAGATAAAATGATCGACCAATGGGCGGTATCACGGTTTTATTTTGTGGTGATTTCCAACAAACCTTACCGGTAATACCACGGGGAATCCGAGCTGATGAGGTTAGGGCTTGCCTAAAAAGCTCTTATTTGTGGCGTGATATACAATCAGTACATTTGACTATAAACATGCGAGTGAGAACTGGAGATAACCCGGATGATCGTCAATTTTCTGATGAATTAATAAAGATTGGGGAAGATACCTATCCACAACTACAACAAGGAAAACTTATTCTGACGCCTGAGTTATGTTGTATAGTGCAATCCCAACCACATCTTATATCGTCGGTTTACGGTGACGTAACAATTATATTAAATAGATAAATAATAGAAAGATCCATTTTAACTCCTCGCAATGACCAGGCATATGAGATTAATAACAAAATACTGTCGAATATACAGGGGGAAAGTAAAGTTTATAATTTAATAAATAGAATGGTCGATGAACAAGCCACTAATTACCCGATAGAATTTTTAAATTCTTTAAATATGCCCGGACTTCCTTCTCATGAAATTTGTTTAAAAATTGGCATTCCGATTATTCTGCTCCGAAATTTAAGACCACCACAACTTTGCAATGGAACTCGGCTAAAAGTAACCCAGTTGCAACAAAATATAATCGAAGTTCAAATTTTAACAGGTTGCGGTGCAGGAGAAACCGTCTTTATTCCCAGAATTCCCATAATACCAAATAATTTTCCATTCCAATTTAAAAGAACGCAATTCCCGGTATCATTGTGTTATGCAATGACAATTAATAAGGCTCAAGGGCAGACTTTTCGTGTTGCTGGAGTAGATCTCGGTGTCAGTTGTTTCTCGCATGGTCAGTTGTACATCGCTCTTTCCCGGGTTAGCAGTTCTAGAAATCTTTATGTTCACGTGCCGGACGGGTGAACTTTCAACATAGTTTACCCGGAAGCTTTGCGCTGAAGTATTTTTGTTCTGTAAGTACTTAAGCCTCATGTGAACGTGATCTAAACAATATTACCAATATATTACCTTAATAACACACAAGGAGTTACACTCCATCCAAAGCCCAGCGACACTATAACATATATAAGAATGACGTCTTAGCAAAAGTTGTTTAGTCTCATGGGCATTTCCTGTTGACTTACAAAAATGAAAGATCTAGAACGTCTCGAATCGTCTCGCGAATCACGTTGTTTTCCCGTCCCCGGGCTCTTAGAATTCAACATCAGACGTTTCAGATCTTCGATTTTGACGACCCCGTTGTCGTTGGCATAAGCAACAGGATCAGGAAGTATATGTATGAAATTTGGTTTTTGAAATATTTTGTATTTGTATAGCGATCTACTTGCGCCGCTGCAAACAACCAACACAGTATCCACTCACGATGGCGGTAGACGCCGAACTGAGTGAGGCTGTCAGACTGCCGCAGTCTATTTACAAAAATTAAATTAATACAAGGCTGCTAAAACACTGAAAAATTTCGAAATTTCGTAGCAGAAAAAAAAATAATTATAACTAAACAAAACAAAATTAAACTGCCATTTACATTCTATGGCTTCCCACATGATAGATGAAGTTTTAAAAATCGATTAATTGATGATTTTAGACGTGGTAGAGCCATGCTGCAGCTATATAGGTAGTATAGTTGTAGCACGAATGGGTCGACTCGACCGGGGAAAAGGACCACGCTCTCACAGAATACCAGCGTAAAATAGCAATAGCAAATAGACTGCTATTTGCTATTGCTATTTTACGCTGTTTCGTATGGTGAGTGTAGAGAACCGGAGACCCTATTTAATGGAAAAGAGGCACCCCATCTTAGTCGTCACGGGTGACAACGCATATGCATTTTGAGTCTTTATCGAGGATAGATGTAGATGTCTATGGGTCACAGTAACCACTTACCATCAGGGGGACTGTGTGCTCGTTTGTCACCCTATCCTATAAAAAAAAGATCGAGTTGAACAACTGATATTTTCGAAAGTTATCGTGTTTACGGCGCCATGCGGACTTGATAAATTCACACCATAAGCCAATAATACCCCTTTGTTATGTAAAAATAGCAATTAAACGATTTAAAAAAAATATTAATAAATTCAACAATCATTTATCTTTCTCATAATGTATTTTTTATATCATTTATATGTTCAATATGATTGTTAGATAGAATTTTATGCGACAACAAGTTGGAATCTTGATTTTTCGACGCTAGTAGAACATACCTACGCGCTTTGCGCTAGGCACGCAATAAATAATTTCTGACCAGACCCAGGACCTCTTGATCAGTAGTCTCGTTTACTATCACTACATAAACAAGTCAGTTCAGCTATGAACTATAGCTCCTCATAATGTATACGAAATACATTTCATACATGTGTCCCTACAAATATATTAATAACTAGCTTTTTACCCGCGGCTTCGCTCGCGTGCGCTTGAATTTAGGGACATCATTAAATGCTGTTCCGTGTCAAATTTAAAAATATTCGATCACTTTTAGAGTCACCTTGGTGTCTATGTCTCTATGTCTGTCATAGATTTTTTTCATTCTAAAAATCAAAATGTATTATTATTATTTACATTTTACTCTTTACATATATATATATATATATATATATATATATATATATATATATTCATAGTTAAAGTAAATTTAGTTTTAACAAAGTAATATAAAGTTTATTTGAGACATTTTATTCATATCATTGCTCCTATTTAATATTGATCGGCACCATAAAAAGATATAGATATTTTTTTTTACTTGGAGTAGACTTGAAAATTTCATAAATACAGTTCTATAATAATGAATACCACACATGGATTAAAACTAATGTTACCGGTTTTTTACGCATCTTGGTTCCTCACCGAATGAAAGCACCGAAGCTCCGGGAAGTCTAAACTATGTAAACATGTTTAGTATCGTCTCAACCATTATATACAACAAATCCTTGCAATAGAACACCGAATCCTACGAATGATGATTCGCGAGGCTATTGAAATTAAAAATAAGTAATTGCTGAAGACGTGTGCTCCTGAGTTTGCACCAGTTTTAACGCGTCTTTTCCGGTACTCCTACTCCCAAGGCGTAGTCCCGAATCCATGGAAGAGAGCTTTGGTCCACCCGATCCCTAAAAAAGGCGACCGCTCAGACCCGTCCAACTACAGGCCTATCGCCATCACCTCCTTGTTCTCCAAAATAATGGAAGCCATTATAAACTGCCAGCTCATGAGGTACCTTGAGGATCACCAGCTGCTTAGTGACCGCCAGTACGGTTTTCGTCGGGGTCGATCAGCTGGTGATCTTCTAGTCTACTAAACTCATAAATGGGCAGAGGCAGTGGAGTCCAAGGGGGAGGCATTAGTCGTTAGTTTGGACGTAGCGAAGGCCTTTGATCGGGTCTGGCACAAAGCGCTTCTTTCGAAACTTCCTTCCTATGGGCTTCCCGAGAAATTGTGTAAATGGATCACCAATTTCCTTGCTGATCGGAGCATCAAGGTCGTAGTAGACGGTGCATGCTCTGATTTCAAGCCTATCAACGCTGGTGTTCCACAAGGCTGCGTGCTATCACCAACGCTGTTTCTCCTGCATATCAATGATATGTTGCTAACTGGTAGCATTTATTGCTATGCAGACGACAGCACTTGTGATGCCTTATATACCGGCCGTGCCAATATTTCTCGGGAAAACGTCGCCGAGTACCGGGACAAACTTGTGTCTGAAGTCGAGTCTTTGCTTAACAAAGTCTCGGATTGGGGCCGACTAAATCTAGTCCAGTTCAATCCCCAGAAGACACAAGTTTGCGCGTTTACCGCTAAAAAGAACCCCTTTGTCGTATCTCCACAGTTTCAAGGCACTCCCCTTGCTGCCTCAGCCAGTATCGGAATCCTTGGCGTCGACATATCGAATAGTGTGCATTTTCATGGTCACTTGGAAGGGAAGGCCAAATTGGCCTCTAAAAAGCTTGGCGTGCTCTGCAGAGCGAGACAGTATTTCATGCCGGCACATCGCTTGCAACTTTACAAAGCGCAAGTTCGGCCCCACATGGAATACTGTTCTCATCTCTGGGCCGGGGCACCCCAGTGCCAGCTCCTTCCACTTGACCGCATCCAGCGCAGAGCGGTTCGAATCGTCGACGATCGAGTTCTTTCTGATCGGCTCGATACACTGGCACTGCGTAGAGATGTTGCATCTCTTTGCGTATTTTATCGCATCTATCACGGGGAGTGCTCCGAGGAATTGTTCGGACTAATTCCAGCCGCTCAATTTCACCATCGCACATCGCGACAAAACTCGCGTTACCATCCATACCATCTGGATGATTGGCGGTCCACCACTGTGCGATTTAGAAGAAGTTTTCTCCCTCGCACGACTTCCTTGTGGAATCAATTACCACCAGCGAATTTTCCGGACCGATACGACTTAGAAACCTCCAAGAAAAGAGCTTACACCTTTCTAAAAGGTCGGCAACGCATCTGCGATTCCCCTGGTGTCGCGGTTGTTCATGCGCGGCGGTAGTCACTTACCATCAGGTGAGCCGCATGCTTGTTTGCCCCCTATTCTATAAAAAAAATACCCTAATTTTAATAGGCAAGATGGCTGAGTGCTAACATCTGCTATATAGATTAATAAAATTAAATTCAAACTACTACTGCATTTTAACTATTCTATTTTAACTATGACATCAGGTCGTCAAACACCTCAGTTCTCCCGCCCATCCCGTGACCATGGGTGCTGTAAATTGCCCAAACCATCGGGAATTTAAAAAGTTAAAATAAAACGCGATAAAATCCTTAAAATTACTTTTATTCCTTATAAATTTTATACACAGTGAACGTGAGGAACACTACACTCATGAACGGGAGTAGAAAAATTTTCACACTGTTGTGGCGGTGAAAGAAAATTCAACACCTCATATCGTCCCGTCGTAAGAGGCGACATAGGAAAAAAACAGTAGATGGGATGATCTGCACCATCTTCTTGACAACAGATCAAAATAATAATAGCTGCGGTTGCCAACCCGCCACTATAGCAAATATCCAGCTACTTGACAATTTATGGGGGAGGCCTATGTTCATTTCAGTGGACTTTTGATAGGCTGACGATAATGAGTTCTACTCATCTTTGCAAGCCTTAATATTTACGGTAGAGTGAAAACAAAAATTAACATACCCGAAAACACGAATGAAATAAAAGCTGCATATATTGCCCCATGAAAAGTAAAAAAGTAGCTTACATACCAGTACCTACATGTTACTACTGGGCACAGGCTGTAGAGTTTTTGGCCAGAAAAGAGTTCGCTGCACTGATTCCAACGCGGGATGAACGTAATGTAAATGATTCAATTATTTACAGCGTATATTCAGTAGCATTGTATTATTTCATTTTATCAATGACTTGCCATTTTAATTTATTTAGAAGTAAGTAAGGCGCTAATATTACATGAAATAATGAAAGCCAAAACTATACCATCTAGTAATATCAGCAATAGAAACGAACATTTATTTATTATATCAATAAGGGATAAAGTGATGTCAATTCTCTTAAAAGTTCTGTTTCTGTTAAAAATAAGCTATCAGCGCCGCTGGCGGTGAAAAACGATAATGATATCGTCATATGACCATATTATGAAATAGCAACGTTGTGTTTAGTTACAAATAACTTCAAAAGATTTCTATTCATTGATTTGGTCAAGCTATATCATGAGATGGTCAACAAACAGTGTTAAATACACATTCATTTCAGTCATTTTTTCAGTCTTTTCATGAAATGATAGACTACTTTATGATATATGATCAATTCTACGATCTGGCCACGACATACATAAAAATCTCTCTTTAATAAAACTATGATGATAATGAAAATTTTGAAACAATTGCAGACAGACCAGTTTTTATCACTTTACATATATATTAGTAATTGAAATAAATACCTTATCAATTTTCATATTTTTGATAGACGTCACTATTATCTATTGAAATTATTACACTTTTTAAATAAAATAACAAAAATACTAAAAAGCTGAACGTTACAATTTTTTAATAATTTCAAAAATCTAATAATTTAATCATATAAACGTAAGTTATTTATATTATTTCATTTATTAGTAACTGAAGGCAAAATATACAACTTTTTCCATTTGACGATAGATGGCGCTGTTTTGAATACGAAATCGGTGTAGTTTCAAATTGTTATGTACATATAAGACCTGGCAAACACTCACCTGGGTAATTTCTGAGCTGCCCGACGTTTACCGGGCCCGGTGTGCTGTATCTTCTGGCCAAATGTGTCCACTATTGTTCTTTTATCCACAGGTCAGGTATGGAAAACTGCCTTAGTATTCGATGGAGCAGTGGAATGAGATCTTATCTACTGTTGGTAACGGAACGCGCACGTAATGTGTCTCGTCAAAAGCGTTAGTGCTTGCGTTGACGAGGAAGTTGGCCGTTACTAGCGGCCGTTGCGGGTGTAGTTGAAAAAAGGGTTACCCGCTTCAAAGTTAAAGAGTGCTTGCCAGTAAGAAAAAATATTTATTCGAGATGTTACATGTAAGACGGAATGTTTTCCTTTCAAATTGCACTATTTCTAGTTATAAAATTATACCGAAACATTAGTGAAAAAAAAAAGATATCAAATACGGTACATGCCGCTCACCTTAAAAGTACGCAGTATCTTTTAATTAAATTTAAACAAATCTGTAATACAAACTAGATAAAAAATAGTGTAAGGAGTATAAACAAAGTTAAACCTAGTAAATATCAAACTAAGTATATCTTAAGATTACTGATAAATATTTAAAATTATTTCTAAAGAAAGTAAAATAAGGAATATGAATCATTATTTACGTTTTTATTCTATAGGAAGTGGACATATTTTATTAACTGGTCGCTTAAAATATGTTTTCCCAATTTGGAGAGTTACAACACGCGTAATCCCATCAGAGCCTGGATGCAGACGGTGTACACGCGCAAGTCGCCATTGTAAAGGTGGAAGGTTGTCATCGCATACTACCACAATCATGCCTTCACGGACCGGATTTCCACGATTGGTGAACCATTTGCCACGTTGTTGAATTTCATGCAAATACTCTAAGCTCCATTTTTTCCAGAAATGTTGAACCGATTGTTGTATCAAACGCCACCTGAATAATCTACCCGGATTTTCATCCACAAGTGAAACGTCGGGGATAGCTGTTAACGGTTCACCTATCAGAAAGTGAGACGGAGTTAAAGGGAGGGGATCCTGCGCATCGGAGCTCAATACGCATAGCGGACGCGAATTTAGCACTGCCTCTATTTGACATAATAGGGTATGCATCTCGTCATAGGTTAGGATACGAGGACCTACTACCCGATGAAAATGGTGTTTAAAACTTTTGACGCCCGCTTCAAAAAGGCCACCAAAATGACTTGCATACGGTGGCTGAAAATGCCATGTTATTCCTTCTTCCAGAGTCTTATTCTGGAGCGCGCCTTGCACCGTGTCATTCTGTAGGAAGACATACAAGTCCTTTAGGTACCTGTCACAGCCGATGAAATTCTTACCGCAATCGGAATAAATATCCTTGCATAAACCTCGGCGTGACGTGAAGCGTCGTAGTGCCGCTAAGAAACCCTCTGTGGTAAGTTCGGAAACTATTTCGAGGTGTATGGCCTTAACGCACATACATACAAATACACAGACGTAACATTTTACTATTTTTGCATTTCGCACTTTGTTAGCTCGAACGTAAAAGGGACCAGCGAAATCAACAGCGGTTTTAAGAAAGGGCCGTTCGGGTCGCAAACGTGAGGCAGGCAAGGGACCCATGCTGGGCTGCTGGCGCACGGGACGTGCTCGAAAACAACGGACGCAGCGATGAATACATTGCCGTATGACGTCACGCCCGGATAAGATCCAATATTTTTGTAGAAGTATGTATTGTGTGCTTTGCGCACCTGCATGCAAGTGAGACACGTGAGTGTAATTAATAATTAGAATCGTTAACGGATGGTTTTTAGGTAAGATTAATTGATGTTTTGATTCATATGGTAAAAGGGACTTATGTATCCTCCCACCTACGCGAAGAAAATTGTTTGAGTCAATAAAGGGATTTAAGCGTCTTAATTGATTTGACGGGAGTTTTCCCTTTGAAAGGTTGTAAATGTCGTCACGAAAAATGGATTGTTGTACAAGAAATACGAGTCGATTCAAAGTAAAATTAAACTCGGTTACGGAAATATGTTTAGAAAGAGAGGTTTGAACCTTCTTACATTTTTTATAGAAACGGAATAATAAAACAGTGACCCGAACCAGCTTACCCAGGGATGAATAACGTGATATAATTTCTACGTCTTCGTTGGTGGAAGAAGAAGTTATGCGATTGGAAACAAAGGTTTTCCACTCATGTGGCGAAGAACGCAACCACGCTAGTACCACAGATGAATCCGACCACGCGTATATCTGATCGCGAGGTATGCGATTCCCATAAATATTTAAGGTAGCTTTCATTAACCTAGATAATAATAGGGCCGCCATGAGCTCTAGACGCGGTATGGACATACGTTTAGTAGGCGCCACGCGTGTTTTAGCTAGAAGAAGGTAAGTGTCCACTGCACCCATGTCTCCCCGTACGCGAAGATAGACGCATGCAGCATATGCTTTCTCGGATGCATCTGAGAAGCCATGAAGTTGTACAGAATGAGTGTGGGTAAATACATGTCGCGGAAAAGTAACTTTCGATAAGAGTGGAAGCTCGTTAGTAAAACTGGCCCATGAATTTATTATATCTTGGGGTGGGTGTTCGTCCCAATCTACACGTGCTATCCACAACAACTGGATTAAATGTTTAGCAAAAATGGTGACTGGCGATAAAAGGCCAAGTGGGTCATAGATTCTAGCAATTTCTGAAAGAATCGAACGCTTAGTACATTTGTTAGAGGTAATTTGAACACTGAAAGTAAATGAATCTGAATTTGGGTTCCACTGAAGACCAAGTACTTTAGTTTTCATGTCATTTTCCATCTCCGCAAAAGGTACGTTATGGTGCCGCTCACCATGAGAACTTGTGGGCTGAACCGCAGCGAGTAACGCAGGCGAGTTACTGTGCCACTTGTGAAGAGTGAAGCCGGCAGCCTGACATATGCTTATTAACTCCTGTTGTAGAGCAAGAGCTTCTGCCTCCGTATTGTCGCCTGACACTATATCATCTACGAATATGTCACCTTTTATGACTTGAGAAGCATTTGGAAAACGAGTGGCTTCATCAAGCGCAAGCTGTTGCATTGTACGAAGTGCGAGGTAAGGCGAGGAACTAACTCCGAAAGTTACAGTACGAAGGCGATAGTCACGTATGGGTTCGTCAGGAGAAGTGCGCCATACGATACGCTGAAAATCCCTATCTGTGTCACGGACTAAAATGTTGCGGTACATCTGTTTAATGTCAGCTGTAAAGGCAATAGAATGAATTCGAAACTTCAGTAGAACGTCGACTATATCCAGATGAAGTTTGGGTCCTGTAAACAAAACATCGTTCAGGGAGTTCCCATGGGTAGTCTTACAACCTGCATCGTAGACCACTCGCATTTTGGTTGTTTCGCTAGATTCCTTCACCACGCAGTGGTGCGGAATATAATAGGAGCCACCAGATTTAGGTGAAAAGCCATCACAAGGTTCCATGTGATTAAGGTCCAAGTACTCCTGGAGGCATGCATGATAGCTATATTTCAGTGGCGGATTGCGTTCAAGCTTGTATTCTAATCTGCGAAATCGAGCGATAGCAATGTCACGTGACTCACCCAGGGGCAAGGCGTCAGGCTTGAAAGGCAGAGCGACTACATATCGTCCTGTGTCATTACGCGTATGCGTGTTTTCGAAAATTGTCTCACACAAAACTTCATCGGGAGTGAGAGACCTTTGTTCTGTAATTGATTCTATTTCCCAAAAGCGTTGAAGATCAAATTCATCGTTAACCGAGTTGTGAAACACTTGAACTGGGAATGAAACGGGTGAATGAATATTGAAATCTAGTTTGCCTAGCAGTAAATATCCAAAAATACTATTTATTGCTATGGGAGTCCCAGGCGCTCCAGTCACCGTATTGTTTAATAGAATTTGGGGAAGTATGTCCGCTCCAAGTAACATTTCTACGGGTTGTGGTGTGAAGAAATCGGGATCAGCCAACGTCAAATTTTTAATGTGTGACCATTCCTTATAAGGTAATTGACAAGAGGGCATTTGTGTAGTAATAAGCTTCGGTAAGATTAAGGCCTCGATTTGTACCGCAGGTTGTGTTTTATTTTTTGGTGTAATATAGCACGAAACTAAACCCTTTGGATAAACCGGTTTGTTTTCATTAATTCCGTAAACAGGAGGAATATTGACATGTTTTCTCGCTAAGCCCAAACGTTGTACGCACGCCTCACTAATAAAAGAAACCTGGCTTCCCGAATCTATGAGACAACACACGGTCGATCGCTTATGATTATTTACGTAAACATCGATGAGCGCTGTTGACAGTAACACTGTACTCGTTCGTACTGACGGAGCAGAACTAGATTGCGCGATAGCGTCGCGAGTCGTGTGATTTATCGACGTCATAACCAGCTGAGAATCGCTCGAAGTAGCGGGATCGTACGCTGTAGGAGGGAGTGAAGCGGAGCTGTCATGCGGATCAGCTGTCTCGGTAGCACCTACATAAGATTGATTATCGAAATGAATTAGCGTATGATGATGTTTGTTGCACGTCCGGCACATAAAATTTGATCTGCATTGCTTAACGTCGTGTCCAACGTGTAAACAATTAAAGCAAACGTTTTTACCACTAATAAACGTATAGCGCTCCTTGGGTGATAAGTTTAAAAACGTCGGACATTTAGTTAGTGTATGTTGGGCGTCACAGCATATACAATGGAAATATTTAACACTCGGAAATTTGTTTGGAATATTATATGCAGACTCTGAGACAGGCTGTGATGTGTTGTTTCCTATAAATATACGGCGTGCGCCCGGAGATGCCGTCGTTCGGCTACCGCCGCTGCCTGATGGTGCGTTTGATTTTAATTGACCCTCGTGTTTAGTAATCTGACCAAAATTAGGGTGAGAAATTTCGTTTGCGGACAATTCCCGTTCCAAAAAGGATATTAGTGTGTTGATATCAGGAATTTCTGATGGTGATTTTAATAATAACTCAAAACGTTTGCGGATAGATGAGGGTATTTTTCGCAGTAAAATCGTTAATAAGATAAAACTCCATTCGTTTGTAGGGAATTTCATGACTTCAAGTGCTTTAATGTTTTCTTGGTAAATGTTTAGTAAGTTACGTAAGCTGATTGTTGATTTTTCTGAACAAGGTTCAACATCGAGAATTTTGTCGAGATGCGTGGAAGCTATAATTCTTTTGTTCTCATAACGCGAAATTAATACCTGTAAGGCTACAGAATAGTTCGCGTCGGTAATGGGAATTGATTTAATTAAATTATAAGGTTCATTTTTTAAAGTAAGGAGTAAATATCTGAATTTCTCTGCATCCGTGTAGGCATTATTGTTATGTACGAGTGAAATATATAAATCATAAAATGAATTCCAGTCAGTACTATTACCCGAGAAGCTGGGTAAGGGAATTTTAGGCAATTTTGGATTGTGGGATTGTGCAAACGATTCGGAGTTAAAGGACCTACTCATACGCCTGACTTGTTCGTCATCTTGTTTTAATTTGCTCAGATGCGTAACAATAGCGTAGTACGCGTCATCAAAATCGTTACGAATTTTAATTTGTTCATCTTTGTTAAACATTTTTGTCTTTATTAGACATTTTTCAATTTTAGTTTGTAATTTACTAAACTTTCTTTGTTGTGCAGTAAGATCTTTAGTTCGCGAACGGAACTTTTGTTCATCGGTCGTTGCGAACTGTAATGTTCTTTTTAAATCATCTAAAATAATATCGCGTTCGAACATATCCTGCTCGCATGAAACATCACACATGAATTGTTCAACTCGTGCTGGATCCGGCATTTTGCGTTGCAAAGATGGCCTATACGACACGTCGATGAAAGTACGTATGTACGTTAAATTTAAAAATTTAAACTGTGTGTGAAACTAAAGATAACACTCTTACTAAGACAGCACGATTTGAAAGGAAAGATTTGGCTCGCAAGGATCAAAAAATAATATGTTATGTACATATAAGACCTGGCAAACACTCACCTGGGTAATTTCTGAGCTGCCCGACGTTTACCGGGCCCGGTGTGCTGTATCTTCTGGCCAAATGTGTCCACTATTGTTCTTTTATCCACAGGTCAGGTATGGAAAACTGCCTTAGTATTCGATGGAGCAGTGGAATGAGATCTTATCTACTGTTGGTAACGGAACGCGCACGTAATGTGTCTCGTCAAAAGCGTTAGTGCTTGCGTTGACGAGGAAGTTGGCCGTTACTAGCGGCCGTTGCGGGTGTAGTTGAAAAAAGGGTTACCCGCTTCAAAGTTAAAGAGTGCTTGCCAGTAAGAAAAAATATTTATTCGAGATGTTACATGTAAGACGGAATGTTTTCCTTTCAAATTGCACTATTTCTAGTTATAAAATTATACCGAAACATTAGTGAAAAAAAAAAGATATCAAATACGGTACACAAATTATTTTACCAAGATTATAACTATATTTTAACTTTATTTACAAATATGGTAATATGGTATTTATTTGAAAAACACCCGTCATTCCGCCTATAACTAAGATACAACAGAAAATTAACATGTAAAGGAAATTAATATACTTAACCTTCCTTTTTTGAAGTTCCGTAATCGGAAAGTAGCCTATAAGTTGCCCCGGGTTACTGACTACCTACATACAAAATTTCATGTAAATCGGATCAGTAGTTTTTGCGTGAATCCGGAATACACAGACAGACAGACAGACAGAAAGACAGACAGACAGACAGACAAACATTCTCAAAACCACTAATTTGGTTTCAGAACCCTTTATTTAGTCCCCTTGACTTGTTTTTTCAAGAATATATTAGAATTACAGACACGACTTTTCTACAGATTTATTATATGTGTAGACTAGCTTTTTACCCGCGGCTTCGCTCGCGTGGCAAATTTAGCGAAATTCGATCATGTTTAGAGTCACCTCGGTGTCTGTGTCTCTATGTCAGTCAAAGATTTTTTTTGAATTCTAAAAGACTATTAGACGTAGATTAGGTATTTGGTATAAATAGGTATAATATGTTACAGGAACATCTATTATTTTTAATATCGGGCGTGTCTTCCGATGTATCCATAAGAAAGGTAAATTGTCTCGTAATCAAAATTTATTATTATCTATTATTTACATTTTACTCTTTACCTTCATTTATAATTAAGTTAATTTAGTTTTAACAAAATAATGATGAGTTTCGCGATCTTCTATCAATTTACGGCATATTGTTTATTTGAGATATTTTATTCATATCTAACATTGGTCCTATTTAATATTGATTGGCACCATAAAATAGACGTAAATATTTTTTTACGTTCGAGTAGACTTCAAAATTTAGTATACAGTATACTACACATGGAATAAAACTAATGTTACGGATTTTATCACGTCTAATTTTAACTTTTTTTACGTTTTTTTACGCATCTTTGGATGAAAGTTCCATAAAAACCCGCGTAAAACAACATATAGTTGATGTGAAACACTGTCGCTCCAGGAAGTCTAAAGTATGTCAACGTGTTGAGTATCGTCCCAACCATTATACCGGGTATGATATACAAATCCTTGTAATAGAACACCAATTCTTACCAATGATGATTCGCGGGGCTATTGAAATTAAAAAACACATCCTAATTTTAATAGGGAAGATGGCTGAGTGGTAAGATTTGCTAAGAGCCCCATAGTTAATAAAATAAAATTCAAACCCAAGCATACTTCTGCATTTGTTCTATTATATTCTATTCTATTCTTATTCTATTCCATTCTAACTGTGATATCAGGTCGTCAAAACCCTCAGTCCTACCGTGACCATGGGTGCTGTAAAGTGCCCAAAACATCGGGAATTAAAAAAGTTAAAATTAATCGCGATAAGATTCTTAAAATTAGTTTTATTCCTTATAAATGTTATTCACAGTGAACGTGGGAAGCACTACACTCATGAACGGGAGTAGATAAATGTTCGGCTCGTTGTGGCGGTGAAAGAGAATCCGCCACCTCAAATCGTACCGTCGTAAGAGGTGATATAGGACATAGGGCATGACATGACATAGGGCAGCATCATCTTCCTGACAAAAGATCAAAATAATAATAGCTGCGGTTGCCAACACGCCTAAAAAGCGTGACAACTATTGCAAATATCCAGCTACTTGACAGTTTATGCGGGAGGCCTATGTTTATTTCAGTGGACTTTTTTTGAGCGAAAACAAAAAAATAACATACCCGAAAATATGAATGAAATAAAAACTGCATATATTGCCCCATGAAAAGTAAAAAGTTGGAGCTTAAATACACGTTACTACTGGGCAATGGCCCAATAGTAACGTGTATTTAATCATAATAAAATTTTTGGCCAAAAAAAGTGTTCGCTGCGCTGATTCCAATGCAGGATGACTTCAACTGGGAAAGTTCTCAGATATGCAGGTTTTCCTTAACCACCAAGAACGTGGTAAATCGACACTTCAAATCGCAATTAATATATAATATGCTGAAATATTTAATAATGCTTCATCATCATCATCATTACAGCCCTTCACAAGTCCACTGCTGAACATAGGCCTCCCCCAAAGAATGCCACAAAGCACGGTCCTGAGCCAGCTGCATCCATCTACTTCCTGCTTATCTTACCAGGTCGTCACTCCATCTAGTGGGGGGACGCCCTACACTTCGCTTCACTTAATAATGCTTACGTACCATGAAATTTAAGTTTTTATCAGTTGGATTACCGCCTTTGACAAGTAAAATAAAAAGAACCTTTGTTTAAAGCAGTTTAAATAAAATTTGCTTTAAAAACAAGAGCCTCTTAATTTACAAATACTCATATGAGCTATGAAACCAAGACAAAATATGAAAGCTACCTTAAATTACAAACTGATTATAAATCTCATTAAAGGTAAAAAAGTAAAGTAGCAGCTAATATACGTCTCACTACTGTGTACAGGACGCCTCATTACCTATAGTGTATTGTTGGCAGAAAAATAGAGTACGCTGCAATGCTTTAATGCATGTTAACGGTTTTCACATCTCCACGACTATTTTAACTACTCAGACATCTAGGTTTCCCCACTAAGTTATTCTTCACCACTTTAACGGACACGTGTTAAGTCAGCACGTAAAGTTTTCTATAACAGAACATCCTCGAGGGAATCGTACACGCTTTGCTGTGCCATGATAAAATCTCACGGCGAGAGCTACACGGCCCTCATATTTGTTTAAATACAATTCATTAAAACTAAAACTAAGCTTTTGCATGATTGTTGACCATGATTATTATTATTATTGTGACATTGGGACGTCAAACATCTCAGTCCCCCCCGTGACCATGGGTTGCTGAAAAGAACTCGAAACGTCGGGAATAAAAATAATAAAATAAACGCGATAAAATCCGTAAAAAACAGTTTTATTCAATGTGTAGTGTTCGCGTAAATATAAGAAATCATCATGATTATTAGATGAAATAATGAAAGCCAAAACTATAAACCGCGCAACTCGGATTTTCAATTGAATATTAACAATAATTTAACCCGATCTGATCAAGAAGTTGCTATGGCTTTTGAGAAACATTTTACTGATGTTCCTTTTTTGACAACTAAATCATTAAACTCTTCTCCTACTGTCGCCGAATCATTACTTAAACAAAATGTAAAGGCTTGTTCAAATACTTTTAAATTCCATAGAGTACTGCCAAAAGATATCGTTAAATATTTTAAAACTATTGATGTTAAGAAAACGGCAGATTTATGGGGGATTTCCGTTAAAGTTATTTTATTTATAATAGATATAATAGCACCTTATCTAGCCACTATATTTAATACAAGCGTCGAATCTGGTGTGTTTCCTGATTTAATGAAACTTAGTAAAGTACCTTACCATACCTTTATATAAATCTGGTAGTACATTAGACCCCGCCAATTTTAGACCAATTTCTGTACTACCAACATTTAGTAAAATTTTTGAAAAAATAATTTTAGATCAAATGTTAAGTTTCTTTAATATTAATAAATTGCTACATAGAAATCAATTCGGTTTTACAAGGGGTCGCTCAACAACTGACGCTGGAGTTGAGCTTATTAAACATATTTTTTGTGCATGGGAGAATTCAGAGGAAGCTTTGGGTATATTTTGTGACCTTTCCAAGGCCTTCGACTGCGTTCACCATGAGACATTAATCAGGAAGCTACAGTACTATGGTGTCAAGAACACAGCGCTTAAACTTATAATTTCATATTTAAGTAATAGAATGCAGAAAGTTATTATTAATGGTAAAAGTTCTTCCGGCTCACCTGTACTAATGGGTGTCCCTCAGGGCTCAATTCTCGACCCATTCCTGTTTCTAGTGTATATTAATGACTTACCTTCTATTGTAGAGGATAATCATGATATAGTATTATTTGCTGATGATACTTCTTTGATTTTTAAACTTAAACGTAAATCATTTAAATGTGACGAAGTGAATAATGCTATATCAAAATTAGAGCATTGGTTTAACGTTAATAATTTACATTTAAACGGAAATAAAACTAAATGTATTAAATTTACAACAACGAATGTTAGAAATCTGAGTACCAATGTGTTTTTAAATGGGGAAGAACTGAGCCATGTTGAATCCACTGTTTTTCTTGGCATCACTCTCGACGCAAAGCTTCAGTGGGGCCCCCATATATCCAAACTAGCAAGCAGACTAAGTTCTGCAGCCTATGCTGTAAAAAAGATTAGAGGTCTCACTAGTGTCGAGACAGCTAGATTAGTTTATTTCAGTTATTTCCATAGCATAATGTCTTATGGGATTTTGCTATGGGGACATGCGGCTGATTCAGCAACTATTTTTGTTTTACAGAAGAGGGCCATTAGAGCTATTTACGAGGGTGGATTGAAAAGTACTCGGCCTAACACAGATCCATTCAATTCTAAAAATCAAATCTACCCACATTATTTAGTTCAGTTCAGACTAGTTCATTGTGTGAAGTTCGAAACGTGTGCGATAATTAGTTGTGATTTTATAAATTTATTAACAAAGTAATCGGACATAATTTCCGCGAATGGAGCAAATCGAGCAGCGTGCCGTCATTAAGTACCTCCATAAGAAGGGGCTATCTTCAAAAGCCATCCATGATGACATGGTCAGTACATTAGGCGATTGTGCTCTGTCATATGCATCCGTCAAAAAATGGATAGCAGAATTTAAGCGTGGTAGAGAGAGTGTGAAAGATGAACCCCGCTCTGGAAGGCCTTCGACGTCAACTACTGACGAAAAAATTAAAAAAGTACTTGATTTAATAATGGGAGACCGTAGATTAAAAATTAGAGAGATAGCCGAGATTATAGGCATCTCTTATGAATGAACTCAAAACATCATTGTCAACGAGTTGGGTTTCCACAAGGTGTCTGCGAGGTGGGTTCCGCGACTGCTTTCAGTTGAACAAAAAAGGACGCGATTGACTATTTCACGCGACTGTTTGGAGTTATTTGAAGCCGATGCAGATGATTTTTTGAATCGTTTTGTTACTATAGACGAAACATGGGTTCATTACTGTACACCGGAAACAAAACAACAATCAAAACAGTGGAGAAGACCTGGTTCACCACCCCCTAAAAAGGCTTAGTCGATTTTGTCGGCAAATAAGGTGATGGCTTCAGTATTCTGGGACTCGAAAGGTGTGATTATGATTGATTATCTTGAAAGGGGTCAGACTATAAACTCTGATTACTACTGCACCTTACTACGTCGTTTACGAGAGGAAATAAAAGAAAAACGTCGAGGAATGCTCAGAAGAAAAGTCCTGTTTCATCAAGATAATGCGCGTGTTCTGTACTGACAGTCAATGGCTGAAATTCACAACTGTGGCTTTGAACTGTTACCGCATCCGCCGTATTCACCTGATCTGGCACCATCAGACTTCTTTCTGTTCCCTAACCTAAAAAAGCACTTGGGAGGTCAAAGATTTTCGACAAACGACGAGGTCAAAGCAGCTGTAGACGCATATTTTGACTCTAAGGAAGAATCATTTTTTTTCAACGGTCTAAATGCTTGGAAGGGGAGGTGGCAAAAGTGTATTGAACTTGATGGTGATAATGTAGAAAAATAAAAATATAACTGATTTAGTATGTGTTTATTTTCTTGGTTAGGCCGAGTACTTTTCAATCCACCCTCGTACAACCTAAAACTGAGAGAGTCTCTTAGAGATAAATTTAAAGAAATAAATATATTAACTTTGGCCTCTCAGTATATTGTAGTGTTATGCAACTTACATTTCATTGTACACTAATTCTCCATTCTGCTTTGATATTCTGCATTCATGTTTTGCATCACTTTATACTATTTTTTTCATTCTGTTTTTGATTCTCTGCATTTATATTTTGCATCACCTTTATTTATATAGGATCCTGTAACGTTTTTACACAATAACATATCATTTTACTGCGTATTTTCACACTATTTAGTACTTTTAAACTAGCTGTCAACGAAGTCTTACCTTTTTTTTGGTCTTTTATTGAATTCTCTGTAACTCTACAATTTCAGGCTTAGTGTATGTTGTCGTGCATTAGTTTTTCCTATGTGATTTTTATCTCGTTTCTTACTTAAATGTAATAGTTTCTTAATAACAGTCCTAAAACTAAAAATTCCTCAATTTGACAACCATTGTTTTTGTGGTTGTTATGGTAACTTTTATTTAAATTCGTCTCTGGTATGATGTTCTTTCTACATAAATACTTTTTGGCTGTAGGTCATTTACAATAAATTTCGTTTTAATTTAAATAATTTCTCGTTCTCTCTAAAAAGGTATAAAAGCCAAACAATTGGAGAATACAGGACAGTCTCGCTTCGGTTCTCAAACGAGAAACATCTACTAAAGGCCTTATCCCGGGGCCGCTTTGCCCCGGGATCCTGCAAGCCTCCATCTACACGTGAAGTCGTCGGTGAATTCTAATTCAAGTGAGGGGCCACACTACTCCGCGCGCTACGACTGCTTGATCCAGGCGCTGAGTGCAGCCTACTGCCCGCGCTACCTTCAGGCGCGCTTCGACTGCTGGCTCCAGGCGCTGCGTCCCTACTGCCCGCGCTACCTCTGGGCGCGGCGACTACTTCTCCAAGAACTGAGCGCACCTACCCCAGGCGCTACGTGCGCCGGCTCCGGACGCTGCGTGTGCCCAGTCCAGGCGCTGCGTGCCGTCGCCGCTGAGAAACCTCAAGCTCTCCGTGTCCCTACTTCTACAATAGCAGCGAGGCTCTAGGGATCCACTATCATACTAATTCTCCTATTCTCCTATCCCTTTTTTTAATATAATTGTAATCTCATTTCATCCATCACCTTCATATTTCATTTTTTTTATAAGCTTGTAAATACCTTTTAAAAAATTATAATATATTATTTTCTTGGTCTATTTTGTTGTTTTGCTGTTCTTAGGTTAGGTTCTTTCTCTTTTAATTGTCGCTTCACGACAATATTTACGAAAATTTAATGTATGTTCACAAAAACAAAGGTAGTTTTAGTAAAAAAGTGATGTGCATTCTGTAAACACTAGGAACAAACACAAGCTAGTGAGTACTGGTATCACTAATACCAGTTTCTCGACTCCACAGAGTCAGTAATTCATGCTTGGGGCAATGTATACGCTATTACAACAAGGTCCCGGAAAGTGTACAGGCTCTCTCCGTTAGCAAGTTTAAATGTTTTGTTAAGTTGAAACTGTATAAAAAGGGTTATTATAGTATAAATGAATACATGGTTGATAATAACCCCTGGGAATGAGGTGATCGCTTCCAAGCTGTTTCTAAAATAAATTTTGTACTTATATAGTTAGTACAACCATTATTGTAAAATTTGCTTTAAAAAAAAGTCCCGCTGGGTTTCTTGCTGGTTCTTCCCAGGACAGAGGTTTTTTTTTCGAACCAGTGGTAAAGTAAAAAATGACTTTGAATAAGTATTACACATGTGATCTATATTGAATAAAAAATTATTCTATTCTATTCTATTCTATATTATCTAATAATATCAGCAATAGAAGTGAACATTTATTTATGTTATCAATAAGGCATAAAGTGATGTCTATTCTGTTACAAGTTCTGTTTCTGTTAAAAATATACGCTATCAGCGCCGGTAGCGGTGAAAAACGATTTAATGATATCATCATATAACCATATCATGAAATAGCAACGTTTCTAGTTATTAATATCTTCAAACGATTTCTATTCACTGATTTGGTCAAGCTATATCATGAGATGGTCAACAAACAGTGTTAAATATCATGAAATGACCACACCATTTCACGAAATGATAGACTACTTTATATGATCTATTCTACGATCTGGCCACGACATATATAAAAACCTCTTAAATAAAACTATAATGATAAAGAAAATTTTGCAATAATTGCAGACAGGCCAGTTTTAATCAGTTTACATATAGTATAAGTAGTGTAGATTAGTAATTGAAATAAAAACCTTATCAATTTTCATATTTTTGATTGATTTTCTATTGAAATTATTACACTTTTAAAATAAAATAACAAAAATGCTAAAAAAACTAAACGTTACAGTTTTTTAAATAATATTAAAAGTCTTATTATTTAAACATATAAATGTAAGTTACTTATATTATTTAATTTATTAGTAACAGAAGGAAAAATATACTACTTTTTATATTTGATGATAGATGGCGCTGTTTTCATAACTAAATCGGTGTAATTTCAAATTATTTTACCAAGTTTATAACTATGCTTTATACTTTATTTATAAATATGGTATTTATTTGAAAAACATCCGTCATCCCATCTATAACTAAGATATCATAGAAAACCAACATCTAAAGGAAGGAAAATACTTAACCTTCTTTTTTTGAAGTTCCTTAATCGGATAAAAAGTAGCCTATAAGTTGCCCCGGGTTACTAACTACCTATGTACAAAATTTCATGTAAATCAGTCCAGTCGTTTTTACGTGAATCTGGAATACACAGACAGACAGACAGACAAAAATTCTAAAAACCACTGATTTGGGTTCAGAACCCTTTATTTAGTCCCCTGGACTTGGTTTTTCAAGAATATATTAGAATTACAGACACGACTTTTCTACAGATTTATTATATGTATAGATTTCCAACGCTACTTAATATCTATACATATAATAAATCTGTAGAAAAGTCGTGTCTGTAATTCTAATATATTCTAGAAAAAACAAGTCCAGGTGACTAAATAAAGGGTTCTGAAGCCAAATTAGTGGTTTTTAGAATTTTTGTCTGTCTGTCTTTCTGTCTGTCTGTCTGTGTATTCCGGATTCACGCAAAAACTACTGAACCGATTTACATGAAATTTTGTATATTGCCGTGTAGTGGCGGTCAAGAATATCCACTACCCCGTATCCACCCGTGGGTGTCGTAAAAGGCGACAAAGGGAAACAGGCAGGAGATGGGCAGCAGCATCTTCCTGGTTAACGGCAAAAATACAATAAAAAAAACTGCGGTTGCCAACCCGCTCGCCAAGCGTGGCAACTATGGCAATATACCCCCCATGATGAGAGTTACGAAGAGACGGCCCCCAGTCCCCGGCGGCCCCGCTATTCCTGGCTACGGTGGCGACCATGGTAACGGCGGGGCAGGGGGTGCTAAGAATCTCCGGTGGAGGTTCGGTTGCCACCTACGACGACTCGACCTGGCAACATACAACGCACGCACCCTGAGGACTGACGAGAAGATCGTGGAGCTGGAAGAAGAGATAGGCAAGTTGCGCTGGCATATTATAGGATTATCCGAAGTCCGAAGAGAGGGGGAGGACACGGTAATCCTCGAATCCGGCAACTTGCTCTATCACCGGGAGGGCGACCATCTGTCCCAAGGAGGTGTCGGATTTATCGTCCACAAGTCTCTCGTTAACAACGTTGTAAAGATCGGGAGTGTGTCGACGAGGGTTGCGTACCTTATACTCAGAATCACCAAACGGTATTCGCTGAAGGTCATACAGGCTTACGCACCAACCTCGGCACACCCCGATGAGGAGGTGGAGGAAATGTATGAGGATATCTCTAGAGCCATGCATTCCTCCAAAACCCAATATACGGTGTTAATAGGAGACTTCAATGCAAAATTAGGCACAAGAGAGAACGGTGAGCTGAAAGTAGGGAAATTTGGAATAGGGCAACGGAACCCAAGGGGCCAGCAGCTGGCTGACTTCATGGAGAAAGAGGGACTCTTTATGATGAACTCTTTCTTCAAGAAGCGGCCCCACAGGAAGTGGACCTGGTCGAGCCCCGACGGTTCGACAAAAAATGAGATTGACTTCATTATGACGACCAGACGACAACTGTTCAGTGATGTCTCAGTGATTGCGAGGGTGAAAACCGGCAGCGATCACCGAATGGTTAGAGGCACACTGAACCTAAATGTTAAGTTGGAGAGGTCTCGTCTGATGAAGTCAACACTCCGTCCCCCTCGTGCTCTAATCCAAAGTCCCGAAACCTTTCAGCTCGAGTTACGAAACCGTTTTCAGTGCCTAGAAGACTGCAATGAAGTGGACGATATGAATGACAAGCTCGTGGAAACTGTCCATGCGGTCGGAGCTAAGTTCTGCAAGACCCGCCGCAGAAGAACACAAAAACTCTCCGATCACACTCTTAATCTCATGGCTGTTAGACGGGAGATGAGGCTACATTCTTCAACAGATTTGACAGCATACAGGCAACTGAACAGACAGATCTCCAAATGCATGCGGCGGGACTAACGCAACTTCAATACAGCTCGTATTGAAGAAGCGATCGAGCGGAACCAAGGCTCCAAAGTCTTTGCCAGAGACCTGTCTGCCAGAAAGAGCCAACTGTCAAAGCTGAAGACCGAATGTGGCAGCATCGTTTCCGGGACACCTGAGATTTTGAGTGAAATTGAGAGGTTCTATGGACAGCTGTACACGTCATCGTTGGAGCCACACGCAAGTGTGAGTAACGATCCAAGAGCGAGTCTTATCCGACACTATTCCGAAGATATCCCGGACGTCAGTCTGAGCTAGATTAGAATGGCTCTCCAGCACCTTAAAAACGGCAAAGCCCCAGGCGAGGATGGAATTACAGCGGAGCTTCTGGAAGCGGGTGGAAGACCGGTACTTGAAGTCCTTCAGAAGCTCTTTAATTCCGTCCTCCATGGTGGCATTACACCGGAGGCGTGGAGCAGAAGTGCGGTTGTCTTGTTCTTCAAGAAAGGTGACAACGCTCTCTTGAAGAACTACAGACCGATTTCCCTTCTGAGCCGCGTCTACGTGCTGTTTTCGAGAGTCATTACGAATCGTCTCGCGCGCAGACTTGACGACTTCCAGCCTCCCGAACAAGCCGGTTTCCGAAAGGGCTTTAGCACCATAGACCACATACATACCCTACGGCAAATTGTACAGAAGTCCGAGGAATACAATTTGCCACTATGTCTGGCGTATGTGGACTATGAGAAAGCCTTTGATTCCGTCAAAATTTGGGCGGTGCTGCAGTCCCTTCAGCGGTGCCAAGTTGACTGTCGGTATATCGAAGTGCTGAAGTGTTTGTACAGTAGGGCTACGATGGCTATCCGAGTACAGAACCAGAGTACGAAACCCATCCAATTGCAGAGAGGTGTAAGACAGGGTGATGTTATATCCCCGAAACTCTTCACCGCTGGATTGGAAGACGTTATCAAGCTTCTGGACTGGAAAGGATGCGGTATTAACATCAATGGCGAGTACATCACTCACCTTCGATTTGCCGACGATATAGTCCTTATGGCAGAATCGCTGGAGGACCTAAGCACTATGCTCAATGAGCTCAATAGTGTCTCCCAACGGATAGGTCTTAAGATGAACATGGACAAAACAAAGATCATGTTTAATGTCCATGTCACACCTATGCCGGTAGTTGTTGGGAGCACTAAGCTCGAAGTTGTTGACGAGTATGTTTACCTGGGACAAATAGTCCGACTAGATAAGTCCAACTTCGACCGAGAGGTCAATCGACAGATTCAACTCGGCTGGGCAGCGTTCGGGAAGCTACGACACATCTTCTCGTCAGACATACCTCAAAACCTTAAAACGAAATTGTACAACCAGTGCGTGTTGCCAGTGATGACTTACGGAACTGAGACGTGGTCCTTCACTGCTGGCCGTATGAGGAAGCTCAAGGTCGCTCAGCGAGCTATGGAGAGGGCTATGCTCGGAGTTTCTCTGCGTGATAAACTTAAGAATGAGTATATCCGCAGTAGAACCAGAGTAACCGACATAGCCCAACGTATTAGTAAGCTGAAGTGGCAGTGGGCCGGCCATATAGCTCGAAGAACCGACA
The DNA here is from genome assembly GCA_033319125.1 of Parnassius glacialis. Lineage (NCBI taxonomy): Eukaryota > Metazoa > Arthropoda > Insecta > Lepidoptera > Papilionidae > Parnassius > Parnassius glacialis. The sequence continues at coordinate 45,665,571 of JAVANC010000027.1, read as the reverse complement.
ACCGATGGGGAAGAAAGGTTCTCGAGTGGCAGCCTCGTACCGGTAGGCGAAGTGTAGGGCGTCCCACCACGAGATGGAGTGACGACCTGGTAAGACATGCAGGAAGTCGATGGATGCAGGTGGCTCAGGACCGTGCTTTGTGGCATTCTTTGGGGGAGGCCAAATGTTCAGCAGTGGACTTGTGAAGGGCTGTAATGATGATGATGATGATGATTGTATATAGGTAGTGAGTTACCCGGGGCAACTTATAGGCTACTTTTTATCCGATTACGGAACTTCAAAAAAGGAAGGTTAAGTTTTTTATTTCCTTTAGATGTTAATTTTCTATTAAATCTTGGTTATAGGCGGGATGACTGTTGCTTTTCAAATAAATACCATATTTGTAAATAAAGTTTAAAATATAGTTGTAATCTTGGTAAAATAATTTGAAACTACACCTATTTGGTATTTAAAAATGCGCCATCTATCATCAAATGGAAAAAGTAGTATATTTTGCCTTCAGTTACTAATAAATGAAATAATATAAATAACTTGCATGTATATGATTAAATGAATAGATTTTTAAAATTATTTAAAACTCTAACGTTTAGTTTTTTGGTATTTTGTTATTTAATTGTAAAAGTGTAATAATTTCAATAGATAATAGTGACATCGATCAAAAATATTTATCGATAAAAATATTCAAGAGATTTTTATATATGTCGTGGGCAGATCGTAGAATTGATCATATATGATAAAGTAGTCTATCATTTCGTGAAATGGTGTCGTCATTTCATAGTATTTAACACTATTTGTCTATTTGATGATATAGCATGACCAAATCAATGAATAGAAATCGTTTGAAGATATTAATAATGAAACACAACGTTGCTATTTCATTATATGGTCATATTATGATGATATCATTAAATCGTTTTTCACCGGTAGCGGCGCTGATAGTATACTTTTTAACAGAAACACAACTTTTAAGAGAACATTGACATCACTTTATCCCTTGATATAATAAATAAACGTTCGCTTCAATTGCTGATATTACTAGATGGAATGGTTTTGGCTTTCATTATTTCATCTAATATTAGCGCCATCTACTTACTTCTAAATAAACTAAAATGGCAAGTCATTGATAAAATGAAATAATACAATGCTACTGAATATACGATGTAAATAACTGAATCATTAACATTACATTCATCCCGCGTTGGAATCAGCGCAGCGAACACTTTTTTGGCCAAAAATTCTGCGGCCTGTGCCGATTAGTAACATGTATGTAAGCTGCTTTTTTTTTAGTTTTCATAGGGCAATATATGCAGTTTTTATTTCATTCGTGTTTTCGCGTATGTTACTTTTTGTTTTTCACTCTACCGTAAATATTATGGCTTGCAAAGATGAGTAGAACTCATTATCGTCAGCCTATCAAAAGTCCACTGAAATGAACATAGGCCTTCCCCATAAATTGTCAAGTAGCTGGATATTTGCTATAGTTGCCACGCTTGGTAGGTGGGTTGGCAACCGCAGCTATTATTATTTTGATCTATTGTCAAGAAGATGATGCAGCCCATTCCATCTCCAGTTTGTTTTCCTATGTCACCTCTTACGACGGGACGATATAAGGTGGTGGATTTTCTTTCATCGCCACAACAGGGCGAACATTTTTCTACTCCCGTTCATGAGTGTAGTGATCCTCACGTTCACTGTGAATAATATTTATAAGCAATAAAACTAATTTGAAGGATTCGATCGCCTTTAATTTTAACTTTTTAAATTCCCGATGTTTTTGGCACTTTACAGCATCCATGGTCACGGGTGGAGCGAGAGAACTGAGGTGTTTGACGACCTGATGTCGTATTTAAAATAGAATAGAATAAATGCAGTAGTAGTTTGAATTTAATTTTATTAATTATGGGGTTCTTAGCAGATGGTAGCACTCAGCCATCTTCCCTATTAAAATTAGGATATTTTTAATTTCAATAGCCTCGCGAATCATCATTGGTCGGATTCGGTGTTCTATTGCAAGGATTTGTTGTCTATCAGATCCGATTTAATAGTTGGGACGATACTAAACATGTTGACATACTTGACTTCCCGGAGTTTCGGTGCTTCACGTCAATGATATATTCTTTTACTCGGAACTTTCATCCAAGATGCGTAAAAAAAACCCGTAACATTAGTTTTAATCCATGTGTAGTATTCATCATTATAGAACTGTATTTATGAAATTTTCAAGTCTACTCGAAGTAAAAAAAATCTACATCTATTTTATGGTGCCAATCAATATTAAATAGGACCAATGATATGAATAAAATGTCTGAAATAAACATTATATTACTTTGTTAAAACTAAATTAACTTTAACTATGAATAAATGTAAATAATAATAATACATTTTGATTTCAAGACCAATTTTTTTTATAGGATAAGTGTGACTATCGAGCAGACAGTCCACCTGATGGTAAGTGGCTGCTGCGGCCCATAGACATCTACATCTATCCTCCATTACAATTCAAAATGTAGATGCGTTGTCACCCGTGAGGACTAAGATGGAATGCCTCATTTCCAGTAAAAAGGGCCTCCGGCCACCTGCACTCACCGAGCGAAACGCAGAGGTAAACCTCTACTTCACGCTGGTTTTCTGTGAGGTCGTGGTATCACCCCGGGTCGAGCCGGCCCATCCGTGCGACAGCAAAAGCTGCCACGTGGCTCTACCACTGTTTAATTTGCCTCTCTTATGGATACATAGGAATCGGAAGACACGCCCGATATAAAAAATAATCTAAGAAAAAATAGTGGGTGTTATTAGACATATATATTCACGTGTTTCTGTAGCATGTTAGCAATCATCTAGGTCTAATAGCATTTTAGAATGAAAAAAATGTTTGACAGACATAGATAGAAGACACCGAGGTGACTCTAAAAGTGATTGAATTTTTCTAAATTTGACACGGAACAGCTTTTTAATGATGTTCCTAAATTAAAGCGCACGCGAGCGAAGCCGCGGGTAAAAAGCTAGTTGAATTATAAAATTCACACAATATAAAAAACACAATTATAAAATTGCAACCTCTTTTCAACCACCAAAAAACGTTTTCACTTGTCGGACATTGAAATCGAAAAATAACCAAAATTCTATGAGATGCTTGGCCAGCATAAACCCGTATAAATATCGTGCCAGTTTATTGGTGTAAGAGTATGTTTAAACTACTTGTAGTCCGACAATTATTCCTGTGCAGATATCATGTTCTCTTCGTAAGCTACTTAGTCTATATTCTCTTTCCTGTTCCACAAATCTTCCAAAAATTAGAAAGCGTCTGTGTCATCTACTGTAATGAGTAGAGTTTAAATGTGTATATGTATGTAATAGTGACATAAAAATTACTTTTAATCTATCGTTTTAAATTTTCGCGTGAAAACGCTAGCCGCCATACTGTTCAACTCATGACGTCACTGTCCTAGAATTTTGACAATTTTGCAAAGGAATAAGGTACTTTTGAATGTTTAATAATGAGTTATCATCTATATCGTTGTTGTGTTGTGCCTGATTGCAAAATACGAGCATAAGAACACCAGGGAAGTTATGGATAAAAGTGCCAATTGATTTAAATATGAGAAACAATTGATTAAAACCTGCAAGAAGAAAACCAAAGGCATTGTCTATAGAATCTAAACTATACTTCTGTGAAGATCACTTTGATGTAAGTATGACTTATATTTAACTATCGATTAATCAAAATAAAACATAATGACATGATAGGTACCTATTCCTAGTAAAATTTTGTAATGGATTAGATTAATCGCTCGTCTGTTCCGCCCTTTGTGGGCCATTTTGATAGCCCTTGCAAGTGCAGTGCAGTGTTTTACTTAATTCCTGTTTTCTTCTATTATATGGGTAAAGACATGATTTGTACTCAGACCAAATATAATAAACTCGCTTTTACGAATCCGTCTTCCATGATGCCTTTTCAATAAAATTCGGAATAAAAGTCAACAATTGTAATTATAACTTGAAAAATTTTCAAATTAACTAGTTAGTACACAGCACATAACCTAGTTCTTTGACCTAGTGACGTCACGACGCTATCTAACATGGCGAACATCGTTTTGCAGATTTGAGGCACAGGCAAAAAAAGTTATTCTTTAAATTGAAATATAAAATTTATAATGCTTTTCTATAAATATAAATCAATATTTCTCGTTTACTTTTTACAAAATCTATCATAAATATATATTCTTTGATTTTTTTTTCATGGTGTAAAATACCCTATTGTTTCCGGCAGGCCAAAACGGTCTGTTATATCCCTTTTTACAACGCAGTGAAATCTTAATGAACATTTAATCCACAGTATTTTTCCTTTATATAACTTTCGTCAGCAATTGCATTGTTCTTTTTCTATATTAATTTTAATTCCATTTTAATTCAGATTAGTTAAATTCAGAGCCCCGGGTACATCGGACATAGATTCCGAGACGTATTAAAATTCGGAAGTCAGGAACAATATCAATTTTTTGTGTGAACTTTTCCTAATAAACCTTTAGGGTTACTTAGTGTTTTTTTTTTAATAAAACAAGATCGGCCTCGTAACAGGTTGTACCACCAGACGTCTGAGTATTTTACGTCTGACGAAAAGATATGTTTTGCCATTTAAAGCCATAAGATCTTTCACACCTCTTAAGGCCCCTCAGGACACCATATTATGGTAAAACATTAGATACCTGACCATCATTCATTTCTGATGTAAGTATATAGAATGAAAGTTGAATTAAAAGACAGGTATTATAAACGTCATTTAACGCCATTTATTAGTAACAAATAAAACATATGTTAAGCATTCTTCCGTTTTTTCTTACTGCTGCCACCATCTACCATTGGGCACTGGGATTGCTTGTGCCCCTTCTCATTGCATTTGTAACAAGACTGTAACAAATAAAATAACATTTCTAAGACACGCAGTTTTTATGTAATCTATTTTTTCAGCGTAATATTGTGATATGTATATCATAGGTCGCTCCCGATCAGTGTTGCCAACTTAGTGGATTTTCCACTAAATTTGGTGGTTTTGGCCTCCCGTTTAGTGAAATATTGCTTTTAGTGGCTGTTAGTTTTTTCTAGTGGTTCATCAGTAGAATTCAGTTTCAATTAGTGGAAAGATGACGTTCAACCTCTCCAACCAACTCAACCATTAATTAAGGTGCTTCATTTAAGTTCAGTTAGTAAGTAACTTCATTTAAGGACAATTTACTTTTGCTGTGTAGGCACGTGACGTCAGACGTTCCATTCCGGTGCCGCTAAACTATTCGCTCGGATTCCTCGTAGAATATTTTAGTAAAAGCTTAGTAAACTCAATATCGTATTTTTTCACGAGTTCATACATCACTATGTTCGGGATTCTTTGTTTTACGACCAACATTTTGGTTTCAAGTGATTAAAAGAGCTACTGGGCAAGTAGCGAAATGCAAATTTTATCCTACAATTGTAAGCATGTTGATGGAAACCGGAGATAATAGTGCTGACAAAAATTATATCAACTAAAGACGATTTCATTTATAAAAGCAATTAATTAAATAAAATATTCTTGATGTTTTCTTGATTTACTAATTGTATGTTGATTTATTGATTATTTACATTAAAAAAATTATGTTTTGTTACACAGTATGTAATAATTAAAGTAAAAACTTAGTAATTTACCAATTTTTTTCCTTTCGTAACAAACAAAATTTTGTTTAGTGGAAAATTTAAATAATATTATTATATTATAATATATATTAATTTGATTCTGGAGGAGAGCTAGTTTAGTTCCTTTTTTTTTCTCTTTTTTTTCTTTTTTAGTTGTTGGCAACACTATTATTATTATATATATTGTAGAGTTTTGGCGCGAACTTGATCGGCGGCGGTTTGCTGCTCCTGTTTTATAGTTTAAATAATAGCTTGAAGTGAATTTTGATATGTAAAAGTGGTGCGATTTTATGTATTAACTGTCTACGCATGTGAACTATTAGTGGAAACGGTGAAACAAGTGCTCTGATGGTGATGGATTCTCAAGATAAGCCGTTTATTTGCATAGGCGCCTTTAGATACCATCACCAACTGTCAGCTGTCTGCTGGCTCAAGCTGCCGTCAAAATCTCCCAAGGGCTGCACAATGTGACGCATCAACATATTGTGAAGTAGTGAACTATGAAGGATAATTATAAATTTGGAGAAATTATAATAAACCGAATAAAAATACTCAAGACTTGGCCTAAAGGTCTAGATACCAGGCCATAAACTCCAAAAAAAATATATATTGTAGAAAATTTTCCTTTTTTGCTTGCCAGGCGAATCTCTGGGTATTTTACGTCTGTCGTAAGCGAGTTGGTATACCGCTGTCAATAGGAAGCCATAAGATTACTCCAACATTTGCCATAATAGTTAGTGCCTTGCGACAATCACGCTTTTCCCGTTAAAGACATGATTTGCTTAATGAGGGCTAATAATTCTACGCTCACCAAATGTCACTAGTTGGAAGTGAGGTGAATTTATTTATTACACAATGTTATTAAGAAATTGCGTTTTAAATAAAAGTTTATTGGTTTCTAGAGTATTTAAATGCACAAAACAATGTCTCAATAGTTTGCTCTTTAATTTTTTGAATGCTACTTTTGGGAATATTCGAAGTTCGGTTTATCTATTTCCAATCTAATTAATATAAAATACTAGCTATCCGCCCAGGCTTCGCACGGGTGATTTCTGGATCTTGACAACAGCACCACCTACCTGGTACAATTGTGAATCTAAACCATTCTCGAATCAACTGTCAAATATTTCACACAATATTTTATCTGTGTAATCTGTCAAATGTTTCACCGCTTCCAAAGTGGGGCATTGTCAGGCTTGGTAAATAGATTGACAATCGTAGTGCCAGACATCTCTCGCTTTTGAAACAGCTATCTGTCGTCGGTGAGCGTATTTTACGTCTCACGTAACGATGTAATAATACCGCTATCTGTCGGAAACCATAAGCTTCTTCTAGCTTTTCGCATGGTCGTCTCTTAAGACACGGAAGGAAATGGCGTAACGGATTTCCTACACCGTTAACCAACATTGTACAGTTAGTGTTCATTTACACACACCTATGGAATTAAATGGCAACACATACATAATGCAAATATATAAACCTAAGATTATTTTACCAATATGCAGCCAGATTATATATTTTTCGTCATCGTCATCATCATCATCATTACAGCTCCTTACAACTCCTCTACTGAAAATAGGCCTTTAATAATCGACTTCCTGTATGTCATAACAGATTTAATCCATCTGGAGGGGTACAGTCCCACACCGCACTTGCTGGCTGTCATTCTAGAAACTTCTTTAAAATCCTTAAATGGGTATATTTCATTTTACTCACCTGTGACTCCACAACTACACCACACACATGCTTCACATGGCAACATCGCTCACAAGAATTACAGTGTTCGTAGGTTGGTTTCACACAATGTTTGCACACATTACAATGTTTATATGTTGAACCATCCTTGCTAGTGCATTGCTTGCACTTGGTGCAGTGTGCATTACTCTGTGACACCCAGTATTTACATTTATCGCAGTATTTGTAATTGCTGTCATTTGATAGGTCTATTGTTGAGAATGGGAGGTTGGTGAAGAAACGCACGGGCGAGCCCATTTTTCGACCACCCTTTTGGAATTTCTTGTGATTCTGATATTCAACCTGGAAAAGACACCAATATATATCAAATAAGAACAGGTTTTTTTATAAGTAGTCTCAAAATCATTTCAACTCCACCTATTGTAAGGCAAAGGACTTTTCATCTCTCACTGAGTGGTCGGTAACTATGAAACTGTCAAATGCCATGTTAAAGCTATTGCTTTAAAAAATCTTCTTATTCATCACCCTATAAAAGACCACTGCTGGAAAAGAACCTCTTTGTCAATGACAATCTTTCATTTCTAGTGACCCGATCGATCAACTATTGATTCGTCATATGAACCGAGTCATTCGAATCAAACAAATTGTTTGTACCGAAACGTTCAAAATAAAAATTTAATCATCAATACTTTTTAAGACCACTGCTGGAAAAGAACCGTTGTGTCAACGTCACTCGTTCATTTCTAATGACCCGATCGTTCAATATTGATTCGTCATACGAACCGGGTCATTCGAATCGAACACATTGTTTGTACCGGAATGTTCAAAATAAAAATTTTATCATCAATACTTTTTATGCGAACTGGGTCAAACGACCGAATCGTTCACGATTGACATATCTCTAGTCTCCCGATATAGAGAAGATTGGCCTGAATCATCACGTTTGACAGTCGAGATTTCGATTACAGTACCTACTGGACGTCTTCCCCAAAGTTTAACTATTTTACGTTTAGCGTAAACTACGTAACCGAAATGTTTACACCGCCCTCAACCAGGAGAGGCCCATATCAAGCAGTGGGCTTTCACGAGATACTAACGTAAGAAAAAGATACTCATTACAAAACAACAGAGATTTGTTGTACTCTAGTTTACTACTTTCACGTGACAATGTTTATCCACACTGTATAATGGACCACTTCAAAATATAGGGCCTTGATTTGAAACTGTCATCCAGCGTACTCGCCAGACATTGACCCTACTGATTCCCTTTTTTTATTCGTCATAACAAAAGGAAAAGTTTCAACTCTTAAAATGCCTCTAAAGAATACAGTCAAATGGAATAGAGATAAAATAACAATGATACTATAATTTTCTATGTAGTCACACACAATTGCATTTGTTTGAATCTGATAAGGTATTATATTGCTTGGATATGTTGACATTTGACAAAAGAAGTTCTAATTTCATATGTCGATAAATAAAGACTTTTCCTTCATTTTCATTAATTTCAAGCTTAACCCTTAGATTGCAAAAAATTCAAACAAAAGACTGACAAAAGAATGCACACAAAACACAATACAATCTACAGATACCTATTGCATTAGTCATCATTACAGCCTTTCATAAGTCCACTGCTGAACATAGGCCTCACCCAAGGAATGTAGATGTACTAAAGATCTTCTAAATTTTTTTTTTATAAAATTAATGATACACTTTTTGATAATTATATAGAAATTATATATGAAATGAAAGGTAATTTAATTTAGAAAACAATGTTATTTACATTATTCAAAATGCCCTCCCCTATTTTGAACATATGCCCTTAATCGACGCGGTCAATCATCAATCGCAGCACGCACCACACTCCATATCTATTTCTGTCGCTGCTTTAGCCAAAGATGCTCGGAGAAATTCCAAATTCTGATGAGATTCTAAATTAAATTACCTTTCATTTCATATATAATTTCTATATAATTATCAAAAAGTGTATCATTAATTTTATAAAAAGTTTTTGACAGAAGTTATGACCGAAGTATATGTAATTTTAAAATTTGAAAACATACCTGATAATCATGCATCTTAATTTCAGGTGCTATATTTTGTATATATGGTTCAGAGAAGTAAGGAAAGGCCCAGATCACTGGCAAGAGTCCTTCTCCTTCAAACACCCGTCTATAAGCTGCAGATAGTTCCCTTATGGTGTGCACCAATGGTTCTACCCTTCCACCAAAGGGAGGGTCTATTACTATGCAAAGACCTTTATCCCTGAAAAAGTTTAATTTATCTAATTTTTAGTTCCCAAAGTTTGGTCACCAGCGGGACTAAGGATTTGACGTTCCGATGTCAGTGATAGTGTTGCGCGCCACAATTAATACCTGGTACATATCGAGTAGCATAATTAGGAGAGTCAAGATCCTTCTAGAAATTTCCATGGAAGAACTTTCTAGAACTATCGTCCCCTAGTCAGTCGGGACCGGTATATATTCGAACATTCTAGATGTTTCTACAGTAGAAGGTTCTGGAACTATCTGAAACCCTATATAAGGCCGGTATAGACCGCGATCCGGGTCAGTTTTGAATGGGTGATACAAGCGAATACTTCGAAGCGATACAACTGCGAACTAAAGTGATCAGTAGTACAATTGTGTTTTGTTATTATAGTAAAATTATTATGTCCGTGCAGTTGGGGTCATAAATAATAGCTCGGCCTCAGCCCAGCCAGGGCGGTGAGCATGTTGCGTGGGCGCAACGCCATTATCGATAACAACAAATTAATAATCTAAGGCAGGTACACGGCGGCAGTGCGGTATACAAAGGGTGGTGCGACATTGTGAGTCATTTGTTTTCCATTATTACCCCCGCCTAATACCTGCAAATTAGTGCAATGATAATTTAGTACATATATCGAAGAGAAAATTATTTTTTGCGCATTCGCTCTCTGAATTTTTTAGTGTAGTCTTTAGTACATTCCAAACATTTGTACTTATAGTTTTTTTTTACATAGATACCTAATTAATAATTTATTTTAAATCATTATTATTGTTATTTTAACAAATACGTTGTTTTATCTAAAAAAAAATTAATTTTAATCACTAACCCACATAATGACAAAACTAAATAAACTATCGATAACAATTATCGACAACATTAATGCGCATCACTATGCTCGCCCCTAAGGCCCGTGAGTAGGAGAGAGAGCGAAATACTCCGATGATTTATGACCCAAACTGCACGGACAAAATAATTCTAGTATAGTGTGGTTTTAAGTTGTAATTAATGTTCTGTAATGAAAATGTCAATTTTCGTAATTCACTCAGCAGTTGTAATAGCTTTAGCTTTTGAATATTAATTTAAAAAAAATTATATTAATTGTTTTTAAATTAAAAATAAGTCAATTAATTTTAAGTAAACATGATGAGATCTGTAAAATTAGTTTTATTCAATGTCTAGTTGTGTAAATATAAGAAATCATTAAGTTTAATTTATTTTTCATTCATTCATTTCATTCATTAAGTGTAATAATGGCAAGACAACTAAGACCATCCAGAGTGAACAGCGACTAAGATTATTTTTATGGAAATAAGGGTTGTTACACACCGACATAGTAAGTATGTACAAGATATTTACAACACTGCACTCTTTGCACACAGCCTATTTGTTGGCAAGTTGGCCATAGAACAACTTTCCTTGATTCAGAATCAAAATTCAAATGTGATAATTTTTCATCATTTCATTCAATTCATTTCATTCAAAACTCTTGAATACAAAGATGAAATGTCTTTGCCATAAGAAACACAGCAGTATTATAATGCTATTTCATGATAGTACTCTGTGTGAGTATTATTTTTCTCCATTTGAGCCAACCTATTAATGATACAGGTTTAATACCCTGCAGCATAGCTACCATGGAAAGATCACAGACATTTTACACACACTACCAGTCTATCTGCCAAGCACTAGACTAGACAATTGTATAAATGAGCAAGGATCTAGTGGAAACAGATATACATTTCTTTAATGTTCATTATGTAAAATATTAACACACCTGGAGTTTTTGAAGAATTTCTTTAAGACTTTTTCATCTTCATTACCATTGAATAAGTAGTCATTGAACATGTTGTACCAGAGAAATTTGTTGGGAGCATTAAATAGATGATGGCGTGTGTCATAGTCCAGCAGTATGGAGTCAAAGTCCGGATGTGTCTGTGCTGCTTCATGGATTGACGGAGTGCCCACGCAGAGTATATTTCTAAAACGAGAGATTATTATAAAATTCATCAGTACAAAAGATATACCATGGTAAAAAAGATAGAACTCTGACTATATATCTCTGAGTATACCCATACTATGTATGTTTGAAACAAAAATATTATTACTTTTTAATATATTTGTCTCAATGACATATATAACAAATTGGTAAAATCTAATAAAAACGTAAAACTATAATATGTAAAATATAGTTATATTAGTATAAGCAGTGTATCAAGAGCAGCAAGCTACTCTTTTGTTTTATAAGAGAGGGGGCAATCGAGCATGCGGCTCACCTGATGGTAAGTGACTACCGCCACCCATGAACAACTGCAACACCAGGGGAATTGCAGATGCGTTGCCGGCCTTTTAAAAAGGAGTAGGCTCTTTTCTTGAAGGGCCCTAAGTCGTATCGGTCCGGAAAAATCGCTGATGGTAATCGATACCACAAGGAAGTTGTGCGAGGAAGAAAACATCTTCTATGTCACACAGTGGTGGTCACATTTAGCAAAAAAAAAAAACATTTAGAAAAATGTGAAGGAAGTGTCACAGTTAAAAACCAATATCACATTAGTCAATTTTACAATATGCTATTCAACAACACAGTTGGCACATTCTTTTTGTTTGAACATAAACATGGGAACTAAGAGTCCCAAACCAACATGAGATCATTAAAATAAGTAAAGAATTACAAAATAATCTATAATTATAAATTAGACATTTATTGCCAGTAGGAATTATCCTTTTTGTAAGCTGACTAAGCGATGGGGAGTATCTTAAACTAAAAAATTATCTAAGTCTTTACCTAATAGCATTATTTTTCAGTATTCCCAGGACAGTACTAACTGATTTCTTGGAAAACAAGTATTGTGCCTCCTTTTCATCATTCTCCAGAGGTGGAAGCCAAGAAGTTGGATTTGCAAGTTGCTCATCTGTCAGTGGTGTAACTACTTTATGATCACGTAAATGCTTCTTACTGTGAGACACAATGTAGAGCTCTTGGCAAGTATTACAATATGCTCTACTTGTTGGATGCTTTGTTTTAACCTAAAAAATAAAATAGAATAATCTAAAATTAAAATACAACAAGACAACAAGACAATTATTACTATATTTCTTTTTGACATCTCTGCATAGTATAAAACAAAGTTGCTTCCCGCCATCTGTATAGTAATAATAATATTTATTGGGTACAGCCTTTATCAAATAATTTAATATAGTAAATTCTCAATTTCTTCATAATTTAAGGTTTTAGCCAAGCAATTAATTTCTTTTTACAATGTACAGATGTATTTTGATAGATATCTATTATTTTTTTTTATTCTATTATATAAGATTTTAACTTGAGCTGCATATTGACGCCTAGCTAAAGCTGAATTTACTTTTTTAGTAATTACGACTTCTTTTATTTTGAGTGTTGTGATTATATACTAAGGTTTTATGAAATTTTAGAATAGAATGAAGATCATATAATTTTCTTACTGTTAGCAGGTCACCCATTTAATATAAGTTGGAGGTTGAAAAAAGGAAAGGTTTAAAATGCATGACTTTTAAAAGTGATCTCTGTGACCCTTCCACTTCTATAAATTTAGTTTTCGCTGCTCTACCCCAGACTGGAATGCAATAAGTGATAATAGATTGGATTAGGGAAATATAAATCTGTTTAAGTAGTTTGTTAGAACCTACATATCTCAACTGTTTAAAAAGCCAACTTAGTTTTATAACTCGCGCATTTACAAGTTCAATCTGATCAAACCAAGATAGTCGATCTAAAATAACTCCTAAATATTTTATTTTATTTACTTTATGGATAGATGGGCATAGACAATTAGCATTATTAGTATCACATGTATCAATGGCAAAATTAGTAATCTGGTTGAGTTTGGTTAGTTAATGTGAAGCAAATATAATTTTGTAAGTGTAAGTGTAAGTTTTTGAGTGTTTAAAGTGAGTAAATTAAACTTGAGCCAAAATGCAACTTAATCAAACCGAGCTCAGTTACCCTCCGTACTGAAGCAGAGTTTCAGTCCGAAAAAACTATTGCAGTATCATCAGCGTAAGAAAAAACGCGGGCTTCTTTAGACTTTAGATCACACAGTTCACTTATGTATACTAAAAACAAGGTAGGACCAAGTGCACTGCCTTGCGGCACGCCATACGTAATATCAGAGTATTTACTAACATATTGACCTATTTCAACTCTTTGTAATCGATTTGATAAATAACTTTTAAATAGTTCTAAAGGCATGCCTCTGATACCAATTAGCTCCAATTCACTTAAAAGTATGGGGATGGAGACCATGGCGAATGCTTAGATATTTTAAACTACGCAATGCATTTTGATGCGGTTCTCATCAATAGACAGAATGATTTCAAGATAAAGGTTAATATGTATAATATATATAATATGTATAAAGGTTAATATAGTTTGGTTTGGTGCACGCCTCATGAGCGTTGCATTTAATTTTGATGAAAAAAATAAATTGTGTTCCTGAATTTTAAAATATATTATTTACGTGTTTTAAATTTAGCTCTCTGTTATTTATAACAGGTAGTGTCACCTACAGCGAAAACTCTATTACATATTATCATATAAGTGCAATACGGGGGTTGGCTATAGACGTCCGGTACTTGATTATAATTATATTTTCTGTTTAGGAGACTTGTTAGAGTTAACCTTGAACCTTTTACACTGTTTTTGGATGTCGAAAATGCGTTTTAAATTAATTACAATAAAAATAAATTCCACTAAAAATTGCGTATAACGAAACGCAAATATGTCAATTTGGTCTAGTATTATTAAGAAGATGTCCGGTACTTGATTTTAATTGTTTTCAGTTTAGAACACTTGTCAAAGTTAAGCTTGAACTTTTACACTGTTTTTGGATGTCAGAATTGCGTTTTGAATTAATTACGATAAAAAAAATGTCACTAAAAATTGCATATAACGAAACGCAAATATTTCTATTTGGTCTAGTAGTAGAAGTAGACGTCCGGTACATGATTTTAATTATGTTTTCAGTTTAGCAGGCTTGTCATGGTTAAACTTGAACCTTTTACACTGTTTTTGGATATTGGAAATGCATTTTGAAGTAATTACGATAAAAATTAATTTAACTAACTAAAAATTTCATATAACCAAATGGGGTCACCCATAAAAAAGTTAATTACTCAGACCCAGATAATCCGTTTGTGGCTCGTACACAATGATTTGGGTCTCAGTGGAGAGCAGTCAAGAGATTTTTCAGAAGAAAAATTATAACAATTCACATTACATTGTTTAATTTACCACTATCATAGCAGAGTTTAGGTCAACCTGACTTTATAGATAAGTCTAATCTGTACTAAAACCAAATCAGTTCACCCCGACTCTACGTAGTCTTGTCTGCCCCTACCACTAGAGTGTTTGTAAAGCCATAAGCGCGGAGGGAGCGCAGCCCCCGCCCGTTGTAGCAACCTCAAGCCTTGTAGCAACCAAAAGCTCACCTGCGAAGGTGAGCATGGGTGCCTGTGATGCCGCCAAAGATATTGCAGAAGTAACTTTGAATCAATATTCCTGTGTACAAAAGTGAGGTTATGACTTTACAAAAAAAAATATTACTCATAAACTATACATTTCCGCAAGGGGGGAAGGGTAGGACGGGCTTCCCTTGAACCCTCCCCCTCCCACTCCCACCCCTGTATGCGAGCACCGGATGTCTATAGTTTTACCCAACATGGTTTTGATAGAGATATTTTAAGAACACAAAATTGCTTGACCTTGACGTGTCGAGAGTAAACAACTACATAATAAAGCTTCGCGTTATGAAGCGTGCAATTATATAATTCTTCAGTTCCTAGTTTATGTGAACTCCTTAGTGGCTGGACCAATTTTTATAAAATTTTGTATGGGTGATGAAGTTGATTAGAGAACCAGAAATAAACCTTACGAAGCCGGAGCGGATTGCTAGTTATTTATACATAAAAAAATACTCATGTAGTGTGAGGCATCTACTATCGCAATTGAAAGAAAGATAAACTGTCCATTTTATTCCGAATATGAGTTAACAATGCCATCTAGTACAAAATTCATAAAGCTGTGTTAGGTTATGAAACCGAAAACAGCTAAAACGAAGCATTGTGCACATGCGACCCAAAAAACGTCAGTATGGCTTTGTGCATAAAAGATTATAGTCACGACTCTTGTATTTAAAAAGATCATTGTCTATGGACTATGTCCCTTTTACCACGTTTTTTTGACAGCTGCGTATGCTGTGAACTGCTGTGCATTGACGTTAAGGTGAAAGCGGCAGGGTAGACCGCGAAATTCAAATTTTCTTAAGTTTTTTGCAATTTGCAGGTCAGTGTCAAGTTGTATGTTTAACAAAATATCATTCGCGACCGTAACAAGTATGTGTTTACAGAATTAGTATCATAATAACGTTTTTTTTTATTATATAGGATAAGGGTGACAAACGGGCACACAGTCCACCTGATGGTAAGTGGTTACTGCGGCCCATAGACATCTACATCTATCCTCGTTTGCGAATCAAAATGCAGATGCGTTGTCACCCGTGAGGACTAAGATGGAATGCCTCATTTCTAGTAAAGGGCCTTCGGCCACCTGCACTCACCAAGCGAAACGCAGAGGTAAACCTCTACTTCACACTGGTATTCTGTGAGGTCGTTGTACCACCCCGGTTCGAGCCGGCCCATCCGTGCGACAGCACATACTGCCGCGTGGGTCTACCACTGTTAAAAAAAATAGAAAAAATTAGTATTTTGCGGTCTACCCTGGCTCTTTCACCTTAAATAATTTGTTTTAAATGTACCTTATCTGTAAATGAATATTGAAAATGTTGTCTAATAGTGAAATGACCAAATGCCAGATTACCAATAATCCTAAAAAAGACCGAAAACTTTCCATTCCAACAACATGGTAAAAAAGCTTAGATTTGCAAGCCATAGCACAGGAGAAGATTTTAAATGCCAAATATTCAAGTGCTTTCAAGAATTTCCTGAATGTGCTTGTCCGCAAATAATCAAAAACTTTAATGGAGTATCTACACATAACGAACAATCTTTGTACATAAGTGGTCTTATATCACTCATGCCAGTAAAGCGGCGCAGAAGCCTCATAACTGATCCAAGTACCTGGCATAATCACTCATACTAGTGTAAATTTCGATTTACCGATAATGTTGATGAAAATTTTATAGGGAAACAAGTAAATAAATACAATACAATATAAAAAATTTAAATGCATAAAAATTTAAAAAGGATCACAGTCTAGAGACATTGATCTTTTTTTTAGTAATCCTTAGATTGGACAATTGTTTTTTTACTTAAATTGTTATGCAGCATAAGTAAAAAAAATTATGTTGGTATAATTTTGTAACTCACATATTGTAATAATAAAAGATACTTCACAAAGTTTTTAAAATAAATACTTTGAGAAATATAAATAAGTTTTATCAGATTTCTGAGGACAATTGTCAAGTAACAATGATCTTTCCTTCCCTCAACCCTTCAATTGCCATTGGACTGAATGCCTGCCAAGCATTACAATTAAGAAAAAAAAACTTAATAAGTCTACACCCGAGTCTCCTAAATAGAAGATAATTATGTATTATGGAATATTAAAATTCTTAGAAGGTTCTTTATTCGAATATAAGCTATTTATTTATTTTACGAATAGAAAGATGAAAATGGAACACAACTTACCTCATTAAAGTTTTTCCACCCTGCAGCTTTATCAAGTTTAGGGATTAAACTGTAATATTTCTCGTTACGTTTACGTACACTTTCTTTCTTCCAATCCTCCTCGTCGATGTGTACAGTGCAGTCCTGTTTCTTTCGACACAAAGAACAGGAGAAAAATCGGCCTTTGTCGGATGCAAATAACAAAGTCGGGCCGTGTAAACATAACGGATGGGAAACAACATCTTCAACTATAACCTCCACCGATGAAGAATTATGAATGTTTGAATTTCTCATTAACCCATCAAACTTTCTTTTCTTGGCCATTATCTTGTAAATAATAACTGGAAATTATACACAAATAGTTCTACAAGCTTTTGATGGTAAACCTACTTCTTCTTCTTCCTTTATGGCGATTACGATTAATTCACCAATGACATGTTATATGGGAAAAGGTTTAATGGGGACACAAACTCTGCTTAAAAGGGGAAATTGATAATATAAGAGATGGTAACAACGAATATTATGTGAATGATTTTGGTCAAATTATCTGTTGAATTACCTAAAACAAAAGACAGACAATGTTGTTAAAACAATACTAATGTGTTATTATATGACAAACAAATTACAGTTTAATATTGTTAGAATTAATAAAATCACATAAAATATATACAAAAGAGGTATTTGTGAAGATTAGAAGGGAGTTAAAGTCTATGGGACGAGGGATGTCAGGGGGCTGATAATCGTAAAGAGATGATGACAATTTGGTGCAGTTAAAAAAAATATGGTTAGTGTTTCCCTCATCTAAACCACATTCGCACAGAGAACTATCCCTAATCCTGAGTTTAGCTAGGTGCACATAGGTACAGGCGTGTCCAATTCTCAACCGGCAGACAATAGAAGTAGCATGTTTGTTTGCTTTATTAAATAAGAAAAACCAAGGTCTTGATGGAATATTATCTTGTATAGCAGCATAGTGCTTGCCTTTTAGTATTTGTGATGCTTTCCATATCTCATTCCATGTGTTAACAAGCTTTTTCCTAGCAAGGGGAAGCAATTTTTCATTTTAACAGATACCACTATGACTAGGTATCCAGGCTAAACAGACAGAAATCCCTTTAAGATGACACCTATACAGAATGTTTTTAATATCGAGAATTAGGGGAAATTTATATTTACTTTGGAATTGGTTAGCCAAAATAGCAGATAAACAGTTCTTAGAGCTTCATGGATTGCAATTGTCTCAGCAGTAAAAATGGAACATAATGTAGGGCACTTAAAGCTAAGGATTATTTTAAACCTGGGGATCCAGACAGCTGCACCAGTACAGCCATCATCAGTAATTTTGGATGCATCTGTATACATGGTCATCCAATCTTTCCAATATTTCCCTATGGCTTCTTTTAATTTTAATTCTGCCCCAGGGGAACCTTTTCTGATATCTAGGTCGAGGTGAATGTTAGCTTGATATGTAATAGCTTCAAAAGGAGTATTAAAGTGTGGACTTGTATTGAATGAGAAAATGGGCCCAGGAATTTGGAGAAATGTTACTAAGCTATTAATTAAATGTGGACAGTCTTTATGGAGCCAGTACCTACTTGAAGATAAGAATTCTGAGAGGAGGTGCAGCCTGGGAATTAGGGGATGAGAAGAGAGTTGACAGACCTTAACGAAGAATCTGTCTGAAAGATATTGTCTTCTTATATTGAGAGGAGGATCAACACACTCTACCTGAACGGCATTAATCGGGGAAGATTTCATTGCACCAATTATAATGTGGAGACATTTATACTGTATCTTGTCTAAACTTTTAAGTGATGATTTATTGCATGGCTCTAAAAGAAAGCATCCATAATCTAAATGACTACGAATTACAGCATTATATAATAGCTTTTGTGAAAAGGGGTGAGATAAGAATATTTACATTCTTCTCACACTTTTTGGAAATGTATTCTATGTGGTGTGTAAAGGATAATTTATTATCTAGTACCATACCTAAAAATTTTACTTTGTATATAGTATAGAGAATAGGACTGAGGACTGAACCTTGTGGGAGACCTTTCCAAATATGTTATATGTTAGTGAGTTTTCGAAAATTTATTAAAATAGACCGAGAAGAGAAAAAGTTTGATATATAGTTTACTATCTTCACTGGTATACTCAGCTTCAGCATTTTCTGCCTGAGTACAGGAAGAAGTACATTGTCGTATGCCGACGAAACATCGAGAAAGACTCCAGCAAGATATTCATTTTTCGAAAAAGCAATACGAATGTCGGTTACCAGTGTACTGAGGCTATCCATAGTGCTTAAGCCTTTTCGAAAGCCAAATTGGCTTTTTGGTAAAACATCCTTACTCTCTAGGAACCATTCTAACTGATTTTTACCAGATGTTCTAATATCTTTGCCATTGTACACGACAGTGCAATGGGTCTGTAACTTGAAAAGTCCTCACTGGCTTTACCCGGTTTGAGGATAGGAAGTATTATTTGGGTCTTCCATTCTTTGGGAGGAATTCCTGAGTCAAATATGTGGTTCAGAATGTCAAGAAATGCAGTTTTAGTTGTTTTACTGCTATTAATGATAAATGAGTATGGAATTCCATCTACTCCTGGAGAGGAGTCCTTAAGACCCTGAAGAACTGTAAATAGTTCCTCATAAGAAAAGGGGGCATCAAATTTATCTAGAGATTGTATAGAAGAAGAATTAAAGACTAAACATTCAGCTTGCGTAGGCGCTGAAGGAGGGGCGAGATTAAGAGCAAATTCTTCAAGCCAAATTGAAGGGTCATTGGAAGATACATTTTGTTCAACTGCCTTAGAACAGCGATATCTTTTAATATTTTTCCAGACTAGAGAAGAAGGTGTGGAAGGAGATAAGTTAGAACAAAACCTATGCCAGCTGGATTTTTTCTTCTGAGATAACAATTTTACCGTTTCAGCTGCTATTTGTTTATAGGAAATATAGTTTTTCATGGTCATTGATGAAGAGTATTTTTGTTCAGCTTCTTTCCTTTTTTTGCAAGCAGATGTGGAATCCTGGTCCCACCAAGGAGGAGAGGCCAAATTGTTTCTGTAGGGTTGTTTTAAAGGAATAGTCTTATTGGTGGAAGATAATAATGCATTTTTGAATTCTGTATAGATGGAATGTATATTTTCATCATGCAAAGAAGAAATTGTTGATATCGCTTGATCTAAGATAGAAGAATAATGATGCCAGTCTGCCTTTGACAAATTATATTTTAACCTAGGGTTGAATTCAGAATTTGTTCTTGTAGAGTCAACAGATGTGATAAAAATTGGATAGTGATCACTACCATGTGAATTTGGTAATGTTTTCCATGTTAGAAAGGAAACTAAGCCAGGAGAACAAAGAGTCAAGTCCACCGCGCTTCTTATATTCTGAGATGGTGAAACACGACGGGTAGGAGAACCACCATTATTATACAAAGATTTAAGTTGTCTATCATATCTAGAAACGCAGATGATAGTGAGTCGCAGTGATGTGAGCCCCATGAAGTATGGTGAATATTAAAGTCTCCCATGATAACAACAGGGGGAGTTAGAGAAGAAATAAGATTACAAAGTTCATTTAAGATGGTAACATTAGGATTAGGAATGTATACAGACAGAAAAGATATGTTGAGAGCTTTGACTGCAACAGCATTAATTGAGGAGCTGTGGGTAGGAAGAGGTATAGAAGAATATGTGATTTCTTTTGAGATCAGAATGGAGGAACCAGCATGTCCATCACTCCTATCATCCCAAAGACATGAATAACCTGAGATCCTAAATTAGGAGTCAGGTCTAAGCCACATCTCCTGGATGGCAAGAAGAATTGGACTAAATTTGTTAATAAGAAAGATAAGTTCATTCTTTTTACTTTTGATACTCCGACAATTCCATTGTAGAATTGTGAATGTTGCTAGTTATTGAAGTAAGCTGAGTAAGTTTTTGACGTAGACTAAGGGGAAGTTCTGCGTCACTAAAATGGGAAATCATGTTAATTAACATTGATATCATAAGTTCACAGAAGTTATCATTATTAGAAATGTTGTCATTCCCCAGTAAAGCACACCCATTTGGAAGGGACAAAGTAGGATTCTCAACAATTTCCTGATGGGCTGCCTTATCACATCCAGAATTTAATGATTGTCTGTAAGTACGATGAGACTGTCATTTGTGAGATAAGGGGTCTGTTGAGAAGTATTACCAGGCGGGCTTCTTGTTGTGTCAGCAAAAGATCTATGTACGAAAGGGAATCTAGCTGCAGCTTCTAAATATGCTATATTTTCTTGGGACATAACTAGCTTAATAGATTTTTGTCTTAGATGTTCAGGGCAGGTAGGGTCTTTTGCTGTGTGGGGTCCAGAACAGAATAGACAAGTAGGAGTTTGCCTAGTACATGATAAGCCTTCGTGATTCTGTGCACATACAAAGCAGCACAGGGATGATCGGCACTGGGAAGTAACATGGCCAAATCTGCAACATTTATGACACTGAATGAGTGGCAAAACATATTTTTCTACTGGCGTAGAGGTGTAAAAACAGTAAATGTGGGATGGAAGTTTTTGTCCAGAAAAAGTTAGAACTACTGTCTGAGTTGGAATCCATGAAATGTTATTGCTGTTACTCACTGATCTTCTATTTAGTCGGCGAGCTTTAATTATAGCACCATATCCAGAGGGAATTTCTATAGCTGCTATTAATTCTTCTAATGTCCACTCTATGGGAACTTGTCTGACTAGCCCCATACGAGTGATACTATATGAGGGGATAGTTGCTTCATACTTAGAAGTCTGAAGAGCTGGGTGATCAATAAAAGTGATTACATCCGCTGCTGTTTTAAACTCAACCGATATCCTGTTTCGTCCAACTTTTTTGACTCCATCACTAACTATATTTTTAATATTATTATGATACAGAAAGTGACCAAATTTGATTGGTTTCAGAGTTACTCCGGATACTTGATCATTAGACATTTTACTTACGTGAACTAGATAAGGCGCGGTATCGGCTTAGCTTTCCATTACCTTCCATCGAGTTTGATGTTGATACGTATTTTTACAGAAAGGTTACATTTTTATAAGCACACACATAAAGTTTCAATATGCGGAAACGCGTACTTTTTGAGAAAAAACATTATTTGTAAATTAATTATTTTTGCAATGTTTGTTACATTCCTAGCGTAAAACTGGCGCCATTTTGTAATGTCATTGTCGTCGTCAGTACGGATGTTGTTTCTTTCCGAAAAAGATAGATTTTTAAATCGATTCGTATCGTAAGCTGTCGTGATATCACAAAAAATGGGTTACATTTTTATAAGCACACACACAATGTTTAAATATGCGGAAACACGTAATTTTTGAGAAATAAATTAATAAAAATCACTTATTTCAATATTTTGTTGTTTTTTTTTAATTAGCTTTACGGCTCTGGGTTCTAGCCCTTTTGAGCCTATTTTATTACGAATTTTTTTACGACAATATTATTTTACGACATTCGTTGAATGGGGGGAGGAGGTGTAGGGGACTAATTCAGAGGGATTTCTATGGAAAGCTAAGCTCTTATGTCAAAGAACCAAATTTATATTATTATATTAACCCCATACTGACTTTTGGAGATTGATTGACATATTGATTTTTGAAGAGCCTATGATTGCCTACCTCAATATGGATACATACATAAGAAAGTAAACCACAGCGATCCTATAAATAAATTTGTGGCACCAGACGGGACACACACACAAAGAATAGAAAGTCACTGGCGAAATTTAAAAGTGATGTTCAGTAGGGACGGTTATAAAGGAAACTTCACAGAGTGGCTCATTGAATATTCTTGGCGAAGAAAAATAAAAATAGAACATAAAGATGTCTTTGAAGAATTAATTAAAGCGATACAATATGTGTATAAAATTGATTAATAAATTATTGATTATATTTGATTTGTTTTATTTTAACAGTGCCTATTAGGGCAGATAATAAATAAAATAGGTTAGGTTCTACTTATGTCAAAGAACCAAATTTATTGACCCCGACTCCACGTGGTATGAGTCTGTCCTACCCCTAGAGTGGTTATATAGAACCGGAGGCGCGTAGGGATGCCTGCGATTTGTTACGCAAAGGCGTAGAGGCTGCTCTTCCCGCAGCGCCGGAGACGTTGCAGTTTCAAAATAGATACAGAAATCCCTCTGAATTAGTCCTCCTACACCTCTTCCCCCCCCCCCTCAATGCGACGAATGTCAATGGAAATTCGTAATAAAGTAGGCTCGAAAGGGCTAGAACCCAGAGCCGTAAAGCCAATTTAAAATAAAAACAAAATATTGTTAAAATAAGTGATTTTTATTAATTTATTTCTCAAAAAGTATGTGTTTTCGCATATTGAAACTTTGTGTGTGTGCTTATAAAAATGTAACCTTTCTGTAAAAATACGTATCAACACCAAACTCGATGGAAGGTAATGGAAAGTCGTACCGAAACTGTTGGTTTGGATCAGTAATAATAATTTTTTGTGGATGGGTAGACACATTACTTACTTGGGCGCGTTTACGGTTAATAAGATCTACATTATCAATGGGTAAGGAAAAGGAGTCATTGCGAATCCTTACGGGATCGGGAGGTTCGTCCTCCATTATATTTCTACAACTAAAACTTACATAAAAACGGCACAACTAAAAACACTTACTAATCTACAGATGTTTAAACCAACACCAAGGCAAAAAAATACTATAGTAACTCAACAGCACTTAATAAAACAATTAATTTAAGCGAAAAAACTACGGCACTTGCATCTCTCACTTAACCTCAAAGCAAAAGTTTGGCAAAAGTCGAATAAAACGTCATGGTAAACCTAAAAACGTGAACATGACATTGTTGTCACGATTGTTGTTGTTTTTATTATTCGCTCGAAAGAGCAGGCAAAGGAACTACGCCATACAGCCTTGTCTTTTTTACTTTGAGTATATAGAATTTTACTGCTTCACAATATGTGGATGCGTCACATTGTGCAGCCCTTAAGAGATTTTGACGCATTTGATGGCAACTTGAGCCAGCAGACAGCTGACAGTTGGCGATGGTATCTAAAGGCGCCTATGCAAATAAACAGCTTATCTTGAGAATCCATCACCATCAGAGCACTTGTTTCACCGTTTATACTAATAGTTCACATGCGTAGACAGTTAATACATAAAATTGCACCACTTTTACATATCAAATTCCACTTCAAACTATTATTTAAACTATAATACAAGAGCAGCAAACCGCTGCCGGTCAAGTTCTCGCCAAAACTCAACGTCACGATTGGCGTTGACGTTTTATTTATAACTAGCTTTACGGCTCTGGGTTCTAGCACTTCTTAGCCTGAAGTTACAAGGTACAATTATCCTTCATAGGACACTGTTTCACAATATGTTTAATGCGTCACATTGTGCAGCCCTTGGGAGATTTTGACGGCAACTTGAGCAAGCAGACAGCTGACATTTTGCAATGGTATCTCAAGGCGCCTAAGCACTAAGACACCTTATCTTGAGAATCACATCGCCATCAGAGCACTTGTTTCACCGTTTCTACTAATAGTTTACATCAAAGAGAATATAATCACTACGTTTAAGAGGCGGGACTTCCATAGTAAAAATAAATGCATGAAATTACGCCAAGCTACTCTACCAACATCAAGATATTATGACATTTAGTTTTAAGAAACAGTGCTGACTACATTGACGAATTAAAATAGTGTTGTAAATGTCTATCCTCAAATAATTTTATCGATATAATTTTTATCGATTTATTGTTTATCGATATTTTTACATAAGAAAAGTTAGATCTCTATACTGAATTACTTATGAGAAATAAATGTGTGGATTGAGTAAAAATGCCGATGAGGATAAGAAATCAATGTATTTTACACACAGCAATTTGTAATTATATCTTTACAATTAGGTACAAAAATATGTATAAAGAAAATATAAAATATAAAACGCACTTTTATACTAGTAATTAATTAAGTATAAAATAAATGACGACTCCGTAGCGCAGTGCATAAGTGTTTGGCTGCGGCATTGCAGGACCGAGGCTTCCTTCCCGCACTGAACAATTGCTGCTATGCTGTAAAATAAATAGTCTGCTTCTGGATGCTTGTTTTCAACGTTAGTTTTTTTTAAAGGTAAAAATATTGGGTTTTTGATACTGATTGGATTAAATTGCTTTTATGTGCAACATATACTATGTACAAATCGCTAGGCTTCTTCACAGAGGTACTTATGTACATACTGTTCGCAGAGATCGTTTACTAATTGTCGCTTTCAAAATGAGTGCTCATTATAGCTAATGTTTATAGATGAATCAAAATAAAATATTTATAACCAGGTAATTACAAATAACTTTGAGTTTATTTATATAACCGAATTCTTACCAAAATGTGACTTTAGAGGTATATTATCTTTTGCTACATGTAAATGAAACCTAATTAACATACATAATATAATTGGGGACGTTTAAATTAAGTCCACTGAAGAAGAAACAGTTCGTTTTAGTTGGGTTCAAATGCAATGTTTGTCACAAATATGTCTTAACATGTGAATCTTTTCAATTAGTGCATGTGCCAGCTATTTCACCCATTGCTTGCATCTGAAAAAATAATATAAATAAAATCACATTTTTATTGAACAAATAGAATGTTAGCAGTCAGAATTGACTATGTAGTTTCTAAGTATAGTTCGTTTCGGATTGCCATACCATCGAACTATCAGATTTAGGTAAATCAGAGTTAGCAGAATAGTGTGTTTGTATTTGTGCACACAATCGTACACTATAAAAACCTGTCCTACTCCTACATAGATGGCTAGTCCAAAAATGTACTCGTGTTAAATATCATATTACTATTAAAGTTGAAATCACCACATACCTCTCATCATCTAAGGGAAATATTGCTACTAATAGCCTTTTCTTGTTATTATTTTTTCCGCTTCTTGCACCATTTAATTGGAAAGTTTTATTATGCATACTTAATTTCTTAACAATTCTGTAAATGAACAACGGCTCCTATAGCAAAATTAAAAGCAAGAATTAGAAGCAATGAATTTAAAAAAACATTTACTTCTAAAACATTCTCCGGAAACAGTCGCAAGGTATTTAATGAGTGGGCGACAGTGGGAATTCATAAAAGCAGACGAAGGTTATATGACCTTTACCATGAAAGATCATATAATCCTTCTGATGCTTTTAAAGAATATGTCAAAAATTATTCTAAAATGTTTAAAAAAGTTTGCTCCACAGCCAAATCGTTACATATTAGCAACAAAATTAAGATGGCTAAGAATAAAATTAAAATTACGTGGAGTATAAATAACAGCGAAACCGGTAATGAAAAACCTCGTAACGCAAACTATCAATTAAAAATTAACAATGAATTGACTAAATCAAATCAAGAAGTCGCAGCGGTGTTTGAGAAATATTTCACTGATATTCCTATTTTGACAACAGAGTCTTTGAATTCTTCTCCAACTGTCGCCGAGTCATTACTCAAACAGAATGTTAATATCTGTTTAAAAGAATTTAGATTTGAAAAAGTATTACCGCAAGATATTGTAAAATACTTCAAAACCATTGATGTAAAGAAAACCGCAGATTTATGGGGGATTTCCGTGACAGTTATTGCGTCCATAATAGATGTAATTGCACCTCATCTTGCTATTATTTTTAATACTTGTATCGATTCTGGTGTGTTTCCTGATTTAATGAAGTATAGTAAAGTAATACCTTTATTTAAATCTGGTAGTATATTGGACCCCGCTAATTTTAGACCTATTTCTGTACTACCAACTCTTAGTAAAATTTTTGAAAAAATTATTTTGGATCAATTGTTGATTTTTTTTAATACAAAAAAATTACTTCATAGAAACCAATTTGGATTTACAAGGGGTCGCTCGACGTCTGACGCCGGCGTTGAGCTTATGAAATATATTTTTAATGCCTGGGAGAATTCACAGGATGCCTTAGGTGTTTTCTGTGATCTTTCCAAGGCTTTCGATTGTGTTCATCATGATACATTAATCAGGAAACTACAACATTACGGTGTAAAAAATTTGGCGCTTAGACTTATTACTTCATATTTAAGTAACAGAACTCAAAAAGTCGTGATAAATGGTAAAGGTTCCTCCGGATCGGTAGTATCAATGGGCGTTCCTCAGGGCTCGATTCTTGGCTCATTCCTGTTTTTAATCTATATTAATGACTTACCTTATCTTGTAGGTGACAATCACGATATAGTATTATTTGCTGACGATACCTCTTTAATTTTCAAACTCAAACGGCAGTTAATTAATTATGACGATGTAAATAATGCTCTATCGAAATTAGTACATTGGTTTAACGCCAACAATATGCTCTTGAACGGCAATAAGACAAAGTGTATTAAATTTACAATACCTAATGTAAAACATTCGAATACCAATGTGCTATTAAATGGGGAGGAGTTGAGTCTTGTGGATACCACTGTTTTTCTCGGTATTACCATTGACGCGAAACTTCAATGGGGCCCCCATATATCTAAATTAGCAAGCAGACTTAGTTCTGCAGCATATGCTGTAAGAAAGATTAGAAGTCTCACAGATGTTGAGACAGCTAGATTAGTGTATTTTAGTTACTTTCATAGCGTAATGTCTTATGGAATTTTGCTATGGGGTAATGCGACTGATATTGAAGCTATATTTGTTTTGCAAAAGAGAGCCGTTCGGGCGATTTATAACCTAAATTGTAAAGAGTCCCTCAGACAAAAATTTAAAGATATAAACATATTAACTTTGGCATCGCAATATATTTATGAAAATCTAATGTATGTACATAAAAACATAAATAGCTTTAATAAGAATAAGGATGTGCATTCTTTAAACACTAGGAACAATCATAAGCTTGTAGTACCAGTTACTAGACTCCACAGAATCAGTTATTCATTTATGGGGCAATGTATACGCTTTTACAACAAAATCCCAGAACATATTCAAAGTTTATCAATAAACAAGTTTAAAAGTTTTATTAAAGAAAAACTGTACAAAAAGGGTTATAATAATATCAAGGAATACATGAATGAAAATAACCCCTGGGAATAAGGTGATTGCCACCATGCTGGTTCTATTAAAAATCATTTAAAATTGTATAAATGAAATTATTATTAAGTTAAATGTTTGAAAAAAAAGTCCCGCTGGGTTTCTTGCTGGTTCTCCCCAGGACAGAGGTATTTTCCGAACCAGTGGTAAATAAAAAATGACTTTCAATAAGAATTATGTAATAATCAATATTGAATAAAAAATTATTCTATTCTATTCTATTCTAAAAGTAATCTTAATTATTAAAATATATACAAATATAATCGTTTGATTTGACATTTGAACCTATTCTTCTTCTTCTTCTTTTAAATTATGGCTTCTCTTGATAGAATTCTGCCAGTGTAAAGTCAGTCATGGGAGTGACAAGTAAATATTTATTACATTAAAGAGTTCTCAATTTTACAAGTGGGTTCACAATCTACAACAAAAGACGTCAAATTTTTAAGTACCATCACCAAAATTGATTAGTAATTTTACAGTTTAATATTATTAGTACGAATAAAATCACACAAAATATTTACAAAAGGAGTATACACTAGGGACAACAAATACTGGAAATTTACAGGACGCGGGATGTAATGGGGCAGTATATCATAGAGAGAGTGACAAAGATTAGGACACTCAAAGAACAGATGATTTACAGATCCTTCGTCTAGACCACATTCACAGATTGAGCTATCCCTAATCCTTAGTTTTGCCAAGTGTACCGGAGTACAAGCATGTCCAAAGCGAAGGCGACAAACAGTAGATGTGATTGTTTTATTAAAGTGGCGATATTGAAAGAACCAGGGTTTTGATGGAATATTAGTTTGGACTTTGGAATAGTATTTACATTTTAAAAGTTTAGACTGATGCCAGATACTTTGCCATGTAGACATAAGGCTGGCTCCAGCCTTTGGTAGGAGGTCATATGCATAGAGGCATTGTTTAGGGAGGGAGCCAGATTTGGTGGCTTCTTTAGCTAAATGATCCGCAATTTCATTACCCTGAATCCCGCAGTGACTAGGGATCCAAGCCAAGACAATTTTCAGTCCTTTTTTATAGCAGTTGTACAGAGACTTTCTAATATTTAAAATTAGGGGATATCTTATCTTAGAGTGGAAAGGACTGGATGCTATGCTTTGAAGGCAACTGAGCGAGTCTGAGAAAATGAGAGTCCTTTCCAGATTGTGAGATTCTGCATATAAGACTGCTTCTAAGATAGCTAAAGACTCACCTGTGAATACAGATGAGTCAGGTGGGGAGTTAAAATTTAAAATAATCTTGTACTTGGGGATCCACACTACGGATCCAACTAATCTCTCGTCACTTAGCTTTGAAGCATCAGTGTACATAATTAACCAATCATGCCAATTTTGGAGGAGAAGCATATTTAATTTGTTATTTACTTCAATAGTATTCTTATCTAATCCGAAATTTAGAATGATGTCTGGGTAGAAAATTAGAGCTTCGTATGGGATATTGAAAAGTGGATTGCTAGGGGATTGATAAACAGGAGAGTGAACATTGACTAATTTAATGTAACTTTTTATAATACATGGCAAATCTTTGTGGGACCAATATGAAGATTCCCTGACCGACTGATACAAGGAACGAAGTTTGGAGAGGAGAGGATGGTGTAAATAACAAACAGCTTTGAACAAAAACCTATCTGAGAGATATTGTCTACGTAGAAATAAGGGGGGCTCAACACATTCAATTTGTAGAGCAGAAATGGGAGTAGATTTCATGCCACCTGTTATTATACGTAGACATTTTGACTGAATTTTGTCCAAGGTATTGAGAGCCATTTTGCTACATGGCTCTAGTAAAAAGCAGCCATAGTCAAAATGACTTCTAATAAGGGCATTGTATAAAAGCTTTTGCGAGTAGGGGTGGGAACCCCACCAGGCACCTGACAGGGATCGGATTACATTGACGTTTTTTTCACATTTGGAAGCAATATATGAAAGATGAGGAATTCCTGTCATTTTGCTATCTAGAATGACTCCTAGAAATTTCACCTGATTTTCAATGGGGATTAGGGTATTATATATGGGCACTTCTGGTATTTGCCTTCGCCTAGAAAAAACCACAGTACTGCATTTCAAAGGGGATATTGATAAGCCATGCTCAAATAGCCAGTTATTAAGAAAGTTGGCAGCTTGGGATAAACGGGAGGTAGCATTGGCAATAGAGGCATCAGTTACAAATAAGGCTAGATCATCTGCATATTGCAGGACATTACTTAAGTAATTCACAGATCTGTCTAGATCATGAGTGTAGAGACTGTACAACAAAGGGCTCAAGACAGAGCCTTGTGGTAGTCCCTTCCAGGTAAATTTAGGTGGGAGAAATCTGCCTTCAGAACGGACTAATATGCGTCTATGTGAAAGTAAGTTTGATACAAAGTTTGTTATTCTCTCAGGAATGTTCAGCTGATGCATTTTTTGCCTGAGCAGTGGGAGAACAACATTATCATATGCCGCACAAACATCAATAAAAACGCCTACCAGAAAATTGTTATTGGAGAAGGCAAGTCTTATATCGGATACTAAGATGCTAAGGCTATCCATTGTGCTAAAACCTTTTCTAAAACCAAATTGACTCTTTGGTATAATGACTCTATTTTCAAGAATCCACTCAAGTCGATTTTTTACAAGGTGCTCCATGATTTTAGACAAGATTGATGAAATAGCAATAGGGCGATAACTTAATGCTGAAGAAGGGTCTTTACCAGATTTTAGGATGGGTATAATAATATGAGTTTTCCAATCATCTGGAATGGCAAAGTTAATGATGTTTAAAAAGAACTGTTTACACTTAGTACCCATATTAACTAGAAATGAGTAGGGGATACCATCAATGCCAGGAGTGGAATCCTTTAGGTGCCTAAGAACTAACTGCAGTTCAGCTATTGAGAATGATTCATTAAGGTTATTAAAAGAGTTAGATGAATGAGGGGGAAATGATTTAGAGTTAGGAAATATCTCTTCTTCCAATGGAACCCAGGGGGGGCCATTCTGTTACTGAAGTCGTCTAGCCAGCAGGAAGGGTCTGCACAAAGGGGATTACTATAATTTAAAGCACCACGGAAGCGCCTGATACTTTTCCAAATAAGAGAAGAAGGTGATCGGGGAGATAGGCTCTCACAGAATGAAAGCCATCCTTTTTTTTCTTTTCGGAAAGAAGTTTTTTGGTCTGAGCAGCTATTTTTTGATATTCTAGAAAATTTTCCATGGTCATATTAGACGAATAAAGCCTTTCTGCAGCCTTTCGTTTTCTAATAATTGAGGAGCAGTCTGCATCCCACCATGGAGGTGAAGAAATTTTTTTTGTGGAAGAATTCTTCAAAGGGAAAATTTTGCAGGCTATATTATTCAGAAGGGTTATAAATTGGGAGTAGACACTCTGAAGGTTATCTAAAGAAACTGGGGAAAGGTTATTGATATGAAGTTCTGATTCTGAGGAAAATACATTCCAATCAGCTTCAGACAGGTTGAATTTGAAAAGAGGAGATATACTTCGAGTAGGGACACATCTATTACTTAGGTTTAAGAGGATGGGAAAGTGATCACTACCAAAAGAGGAAGGAAGAGTTTTCCATGATATGCTAGCAGCCAAGATTGGAGAGCACAATGACAAGTCTACTGCGGATTTAGTATTCTGTGAAGAGTAGGACATTCTGGTGGGAGAACCATCATTTAGGAGACAAAGATTAAATTCATTGAAGACATCAAGTAGCAAATAAGAAAAAGAGTCAGATTTATGGGAACCCCACATAACATGATGACTGTTGAAGTCTCCTAGGATAATGTAAGGTGGGGAGATGCTTGATAGAATTAAATTGAGTTCTGGAATACAAGTAGGAGTGGGAGCTGGAATGTAAATGGATAGAATTGTGATGTCCAAAGCTTTAACAGCTACTGCATTAATATTGCCTAGTATAGGAGGAAGCTGGATAGGTGATAAAGGAATGGTCCTGTTTAGTAGAATCAGAGCACCGCCATAGCCGTCACTCCTATCACTACGATAACAGGAGAAGCCTGGAATTCTAAATGTGGACCCTGGCTTAAGCCAGGTTTCCGATATTGCAAGTATTGAAGGGTTATAAGAGTTAATTAAGTGAATTATATCAGGTTTCTTATTCCTGATGCTCCGACAATTCCACTGGAGGAGGGTTAGGAACTCGAACTTTATATATTCTGGAGAAGAGGACATCTAGTTTGTTTTTCACGTTGAACGGTAAATGGGAATCATCAAATTTGCCAACAATATCTGTAAGGGAGGCGACAAGATTTTCTAGAAGATTATCATTAGAGGATATTACATTGTTTTGTAAAGCATGTCCATTGGGGAGAGATGAGGAAGGAGTACTTGTAATGTTATAATGTGAAACTTTATCATAACCTACTGAAGATTGCGCTGGGATAGATTTGGCTTTATAGGTGGTTTTCCTATAGGATTGGGAAGGAGTTGGAAAAGTAGGGAGGTTTCTAGGTGCCTGAGTAGAGGGGAGATGGCTTGCAGGAACTTGTGAGGATGCAACATCAGAATAAGGTCTTCTGACAGCTGGGAAACGGGCAGAAGCTTCAAGATATGACACATTCTCTTGTGACATTACCATTTTGATAGCTTTTTGCCTTGAGTGTTCAGGGCAACTTTTTTCAATGGCCGAATGGTTTGCAGAGCAGAAAAGACAGGTTGGGGAATCTGTGGAACAATTTTCTCCAGTATGCTCTTTGCTGCATTTAAAGCAGCGTGGTTTGGATCGACATTGGGCTTTAACATGACCGAAACGACAGCATTTAAGACACTGGATGGTGGGGAGAAGGTAAGTCTCTACAGGTTTTGATGCATAAAAGCAATATATATGGGAGGGAAGCACTTGTCCAGAGAAGGTTAGGACAACAATTTGAGTTGGGACCCACTCTACTTCATCGCCCTTCTTGACCTTTCTATTAAGTCTTCTGGCTTTAATGATTTCCCCTCTACCAGGAGGGAGCTCGGATTCGGAAACTAGTTCCTCCATAGAGATGTCAGTTGGGATACCCCTAATCACACCCATACGAGTAACATTAAAAGTTGGAATGACAGCAGAAAGTTTATATTGGGAAAGAAACTGAGAGTCAATAAAAATATTAGCATCAGTAGCTGTTTTAAAAGCAATTGAGACTCTATTGCGCCCTAAGATTTTGATGCCCTGTTTTTCAATATTGGCTACTTTATTTTGTGAGAGGATATGGCCAATTTTCACAGGTCTAATTGTATAACCTGATGATGGATCAGGTTCTGAGCGACTTAAATGAATAACGAAAGGGCCCTTATCGCTATCTACATACTTTTTTTTTTTTGGAATTCAGGGTGAACGAATGTATTTTGATAGGAGGCCGAAGGGTGATCATCGTGCCCTATTTTTTTCTTTGGGAAGCTGGGTAAAGGATCCGTAAGTTTCCGTTTGACAGTGCTAGAATCGCCGCATAAATCTGGTGGTTCAGCGTCGCCCCCATCAACATCCATCATCGTCACAAAGATCTACATCAACTATCTAAACAAATAATACTCACCAACGAACAAACAGAACACACACAAACAACACAAAAAAAATTGAGAAAGTTTACGCAAAATTATAACGAAAAAGGATTAAAAACTTATTTCAGTACAAAGATAACGTGTAACTACCAATCACTCTGACAGCAGAATCTTGAACCTATTTCATTTGACAATGTCGTTAATAGACATATTACGAAAAGCAGAAAGAAGAGATAACCGTCATTAAAATTTGACCCCTGTAGTACATATAATTTTTACTATGGAAGTTGCACCAGCCTGGTTCACATGCGTAGATACTTAATACACAAAATCATTGTACATACTCCCTCTACGATACTAAGTCTGCTACATATTTATTTATCTATCGGGAACACTATACACGTCCTCTGCAAACATAGGTTCGCAATACATTTATCTCGATTTCTTTTAATTTTGCAAAGCAGTGCGACAATTCGCTAGCACCAGTATGGCGCGACGGCTCGCTGGCGCGAATGTGGCACGAACGCAGCAGAACGAAAAGCTGGAGTGCGTTTGCCTGAAGGTAGCCATATCGGCGCGTTCATGACTTAAATGAAATCTAGGATGGTCGACCGTTGTAATATTTAACAAGAATTAATATCTGTTAGCAGGTGGTGATAACTGATAGACCGTATGCTGTTCACTGTCAACCGCATGAGGACGTGCGACAGTCGGAGGTAGCCGTGTCTGTGCATCTAGAAAATACTAGAAACGTTGCAACACTCTAGCGAAGTAATTATTCTAGTGCAGGAAAGGAACATGGAGTTGCAGGGAGGGTGGTCTGTGCTGCACTGGGATGTATCGTGTTGCTGTTGGTTTACATACTTAGGCGTTATCATGTCTCTACTTCCCTCACGATACACTTTTTGTGACAGGGACATGTTTGCGGTGTGGTTGGTCTGTACCTCTTCTATACTGAATTGAAAAAAAAGGAGAGTAAGAAAAAAAAGTGGTTCTTACTATCATTGCAGGGCGTTTGCCGGTCCAATGATATAGCTACAGGGAATAGTGATTCCGGACTAGCAAATAGTACTTGAAAAAAAAAGTAAGAAAAAAAAAATAGTTCTTACTATCATTGCAGGGCTTTGTGCCGGTCCAATGATATGGCTATAGGGAATAGTGATTCCGGACTAGCGAAAACAGTACTTGAAATAAAAAAGAGAAAATAGAAAAGGTACAGACTAATCATTCCGATCTCGCATAAAGTTGATTAAAGTTTTGTAGGGCTTACTGCCGGATCAAAACTGATTGTCACCCAAGTCTGAAGGGTCAATATAGACCGGACCAGACGCTGTTATGTCAGGATAGTCGAACGATGTTTTTTTGTCTACAGATAACTAAAATTGTGATGGAGCGCGTGCGAGGACGCACGCATGTCAGTATGGCCGTGACGGAACCAGCACCATTGCACGTGCGGCGCGGTAGCCGTCGGTGCAGTTAGATAGAATTCTTGTAAAAGACACGTGTACCGCACACCTGCGGCATTGCACCTGCGGTGCCGCCCGTCCTGCTTGTATAAAACGGACGGAGCGGCCACCGTTAAGGCAGTCTTGGCTCTGACGTGGAACGGTACGCTTGTCGTATTCCGTTACGAGTTTATCCTCGACTCGTTGGATATTTAATTCGTGTAAACGAATTAATTATTATTCCTAACTACAAAATTAGGCTCTGTACTATACTCAATTATTCTTTCTACATCAGAAGTAGGATAAAGTCCCCATTTTTGCCCACATATAATCTTCGAATAGTATGAGGATTATTACATTTGTGGAAGACTGTAATGCATTCCGCATTGATGAATCTGTTTTTATGTTAAATACCGTAATGAAATTTGCTATGCTACTTACGAAATTTTCGTATCATTAAAGTGTAGAGAAAAGATAAAGTGAAATTATTTAAGCCAATTTTTTTTTTATTTGTTCGAGTTGTGTTAAAAGTACCCCGCAAGTATTTTCATTATTTCTTGATGTACCTAAATATGTTAACAAATGTCTAAAGAAGTTGGAGGCTTTCTAATTAACCTACTCAAGTTATGTTGTAATTTGATAGTTCACGCGAAACATGATTATCATTTGCTATATTTTGAAGTTCAAAACGTTTAAGGGTGTACCAAAATAAAGGATTAACTTTAACACGCTATGAATTGAAAATAATAAGTGACATTTTTGTGTTCTAATGTGTTGATCAGTGTTGCAGTTTGCTCCGAATATTGCGTCGTCGACAAGATTGGGGTTTGATGTCGAGGGATTCGTAGAAGTCTCTACAACAATGATCAATGAGGAAGATGTTGTGACGGCTAATCGAACATGGTTCAGGTACGGCCGAGCGCTGGTAAGATTGAGCCTACACCGCTACAGTCTGTAACTTATCGGCAGATCTTACTACAAGGCAATTCAAGCGGCCGCCGAACAAATGGTGCTTTGGCGCTGTAAATGGACGTCTGAGCCTTAATCGGCTTTCGTAGATTTTTTTTTGACTACCGCCGCCCATGAACATCCGCAACACCAGGGAAATTGCAGATGCGTTGCCGACCTTTTAGAAAGGTGTAAGCTCTTTTCTTGAAGGTTCCTAAGTCGTATCGGTCCGGAAAATTCGCTGGTGGTAATTGATTCCACAAGGAAGTCGTGCGAGGGAGAAAACTTCTTCTAAATCTCACAGTGGTGGACCGCCAATCATCCAGATGGTATAGGTGGTAACTTGAGTTATGTCGCGATGTGCGATGGTGTAATTGAGCGGCTGGAATTAGTCCGAATAATTCCTCAGAGCACTCCCCGTGATAGATGCGATAAAATACGCAAAGAGATGCAACATCTCTACGCAGTGCCAGTGTATCGAGCCGATCAGAAAGAACTCGGTCGTCGACGATTCGAGCCACTCTGCGCTGGATGCGGTCAAGTGGAAGGAGCTGGCACTGGGGTGCCCCGGCCCAGAGCTGAACAGTACAACAAACAGTATTCCATGTGGGGCCGAACTTGAGCTTTGTAAAGTTGCAAGCGATGTGCCGGCATGAAATACTGTCTCGCTCTGCTGAGCACGCCAAGCTTTTTAGAGGCCAATTTGGCCTTCCCTTCCAAGTGACCACGAAACTGCACACTATTCGATATGTCGACGCCAAGGATTCCGATACTAGCTGAGGCAGCAAGGGGAGTGCCTTGAAACTGAGGAGATACGACAAAGGGGTTCTTTTTAGCGGTAAACGCGCAAACTTGTGCCTTCTGGGGATTGAACTTGCGCAGTTGCCTCCTTCCCTTCGAAATATGTTGTGGTATCTGTCTCTACACATAGTTTCCATTTTTGCAATGTTTTCAAATGTCATACAGTTGCCGTTTCTTAAGAGAATATGTGATGAATTTTGGAAGCTCGGAATTCATAGGTTCGCAATACATTTATCTCGATTTCTTTTAATTTTGCAAAGCAGTGCGACAATTCGCTAGCACCAGTATGGCGCGACGGCTCGCTGGCGCGAATGTGGCACGAACGCAGCAGAACGAAAAGCTGGAGTGCGTTTGCCTGAAGGTAGCCATATCGGCGCGTTCATGACTTAAATGAAATCTAGGATGGTCGACCGTTGTAATATTTAACAAGAATTAATATCTGTTAGCAGGTGGTGATAACTGATAGACCGTATGCTGTTCACTGTCAACCGCATGAGGACGTGCGACAGTCGGAGGTAGCCGTGTCTGTGCATCTAGAAAATACTAGAAACGTTGCAACACTCTAGCGAAG
Organism: Parnassius glacialis; assembly: GCA_033319125.1. Lineage (NCBI taxonomy): Eukaryota > Metazoa > Arthropoda > Insecta > Lepidoptera > Papilionidae > Parnassius > Parnassius glacialis. The sequence continues at coordinate 45,627,908 of JAVANC010000027.1, read as the reverse complement.
TAATTATTCTAGTGCAGGAAAGGAACATGGAGTTGCAGGGAGGGTGGTCTGTGCTGCACTGGGATGTGTCGTGTTGCTGTTGGTTTACATACTTAGGCGTTATCATGTCTCTACTTCCCTCACGATACACTTTTTGTGACAGGGACATGTTTGCGGTGTGGTTGGTCTGTACCTCTTCTATACTGAATTGAAAAAAAAAGGAGAGTAAGAAAAAAAAGTGGTTCTTACTATCATTGCAGGGCGTTTGCCGGTCCAATGATATAGCTACAGGGAATAGTGATTCCGGACTAGCAAATAGTACTTGAAAAAAAAAGTAAGAAAAAAAAAATAGTTCTTACTATCATTGCAGGGCTTTGTGCCGGTCCAATGATATGGCTATAGGGAATAGTGATTCCGGACTAGCGAAAACAGTACTTGAAATAAAAAAGAGAAAATAGAAAAGGTACAGACTAATCATTCCGATCTCGCATAAAGTTGATTAAAGTTTTGTAGGGCTTACTGCCGGATCAAAACTGATTGTCACCCAAGTCTGAAGGGTCAATATAGACCGGACCAGACGCTGTTATGTCAGGATAGTCGAACGATGTTTTTTTGTCTACAGATAACTAAAATTGTGATGGAGCGCGTGCGAGGACGCACGCATGTCAGTATGGCCGTGACGGGACCAGCACCATTGCACGTGCGGCGCGGTAGCCGTCGGTGCAGTTAGATAGAATTCTTGTAAAAGACACGTGTACCGCACACCTGCGGCATTGCACCTGCGGTGCCGCCCGTCCTGCTTGTATAAAACGGACGGAGCGGCCACCGTTAAGGCAGTCTTGGCTCTGACGTGGAACGGTACGCTTGTCGTATTCCGTTACTAGTTTATCCTCGACTCGTTGGATATTTAATTCGTGTAAACGAATTAATTATTATTCCTAACTACAAAATTAGTCTCTGTACTATACTCAATTATTCTTTCTACATCAGAAGTAGGATAAAGTCCCCATTTTTGCCCACATATAATCTTCGAATAGTATGAGGATTATTACATTTGTGGAAGACTGTAATGCATTCCGCATTGATGAATCTGTTTTTATGTTAAATACCGTAATGAAATTTGCTATGCTACTTACGAAATTTTCGTATCATTAAAGTGTAGAGAAAAGATAAAGTGAAATTATTTAAGCCAATTTTTTTTTTTATTTGTTCGAGTTGTGTTAAAAGTACCCCGCAAGTATTTTCATTATTTCTTGATGTACCTAAATATGTTAACAAATGTCTAAAGAAGTTGGAGGCTTTCTAATTAACCTACTCAAGTTATGTTGTAATTTGATAGTTCACGCGAAACATGATTATCATTTGCTATATTTTGAAGTTCAAAACGTTTAAGGGTGTACCAAAATAAAGGATTAACTTTAACACGCTATGAATTGAAAATAATAAGTGACATTTTTGTGTTCTAATGTGTTGATCAGTGTTGCAGTTTGCTCCGAATATTGCGTCGTCGACAAGATTGGGGTTTGATGTCGAGGGATTCGTAGAAGTCTCTACAACAATGATCAATGAGGAAGATGTTGTGACGGCTAATCGAACATGGTTCAGGTACGGCCGAGCGCTGGTAAGATTGAGCCTACACCGCTACAGTCTGTAACTTATCGGCAGATCTTACTACAAGGCAATTCAAGCGGCCGCCGAACAAATGGTGCTTTGGCGCTGTAAATGGACGTCTGAGCCTTAATCGGCTTTCGTAGATTTTTTTTTGACTACCGCCGCCCATGAACATCCGCAACACCAGGGAAATTGCAGATGCGTTGCCGACCTTTTAGAAAGGTGTAAGCTCTTTTCTTGAAGGTTCCTAAGTCGTATCGGTCCGGAAAATTCGCTGGTGGTAATTGATTCCACAAGGAAGTCGTGCGAGGGAGAAAACTTCTTCTAAATCTCACAGTGGTGGACCGCCAATCATCCAGATGGTATAGGTGGTAACTTGAGTTATGTCGCGATGTGCGATGGTGTAATTGAGCGGCTGGAATTAGTCCGAATAATTCCTCAGAGCACTCCCCGTGATAGATGCGATAAAATACGCAAAGAGATGCAACATCTCTACGCAGTGCCAGTGTATCGAGCCGATCAGAAAGAACTCGGTCGTCGACGATTCGAGCCACTCTGCGCTGGATGCGGTCAAGTGGAAGGAGCTGGCACTGGGGTGCCCCGGCCCAGAGCTGAACAGTACAACAAACAGTATTCCATGTGGGGCCGAACTTGAGCTTTGTAAAGTTGCAAGCGATGTGCCGGCATGAAATACTGTCTCGCTCTGCTGAGCACGCCAAGCTTTTTAGAGGCCAATTTGGCCTTCCCTTCCAAGTGACCACGAAACTGCACACTATTCGATATGTCTACGCCAAGGATTCCGATACTAGCTGAGGCAGCAAGGGGAGTGCCTTGAAACTGAGGAGATACGACAAAGGGGTTCTTTTTAGCGGTAAACGCGCAAACTTGTGCCTTCTGGGGATTGAACTTGCGCAGTTGCCTCCTTCCCTTCGAAATATGTTGTGGTATCTGTCTCTACACATAGTTTCCATTTTTGCAATGTTTTCAAATGTCATACAGTTGCCGTTTCTTAAGAGAATATGTGATGAATTTTGGAAGCTCGGAATTCATAGGTTCGCAATACATTTATCTCGATTTCTTTTAATTTTGCAAAGCAGTGCGACAATTCGCTAGCACCAGTATGGCGCGACGGCTCGCTGGCGCGAATGTGGCACGAACGCAGCAGAACGAAAAGCTGGAGTGCGTTTGCCTGAAGGTAGCCATATCGGCGCGTTCATGACTTAAATGAAATCTAGGATGGTCGACCGTTGTAATATTTAACAAGAATTAATATCTGTTAGCAGGTGGTGATAACTGATAGACCGTATGCTGTTCACTGTCAACCGCATGAGGACGTGCGACAGTCGGAGGTAGCCGTGTCTGTGCATCTAGAAAATACTAGAAACGTTGCAACACTCTAGCGAAGTAATTATTCTAGTGCAGGAAAGGAACATGGAGTTGCAGGGAGGGTGGTCTGTGCTGCACTGGGATGTGTCGTGTTGCTGTTGGCTTACATACTTAGGCGTTATCATGTCTCTACTTCCCTCACGATACACTTTTTGTGACAGGGACATGTTTGCGGTGTGGTTGGTCTGTACCTCTTCTATACTGAATTGAAAAAAAAAGGAGAGTAAGAAAAAAAAGTGGTTCTTACTATCATTGCAGGGCGTTTGCCGGTCCAATGATATAGCTACAGGGAATAGTGATTCCGGACTAGCAAATAGTACTTGAAAAAAAAAGTAAGAAAAAAAAAATAGTTCTTACTATCATTGCAGGGCTTTGTGCCGGTCCAATGATATGGCTATAGGGAATAGTGATTCCGGACTAGCGAAAACAGTACTTGAAATAAAAAAGAGAAAATAGAAAAGGTACAGACTAATCATTCCGATCTCGCATAAAGTTGATTAAAGTTTTGTAGGGCTTACTGCCGGATCAAAACTGATTGTCACCCAAGTCTGAAGGGTCAATATAGACCGGACCAGACGCTGTTATGTCAGGATAGTCGAACGATGTTTTTTTGTCTACAGATAACTAAAATTGTGATGGAGCGCGTGCGAGGACGCACGCATGTCAGTATGGCCGTGACGGAACCAGCACCATTGCACGTGCGGCGCGGTAGCCGTCGGTGCAGTTAGATAGAATTCTTGTAAAAGACACGTGTACCGCACACCTGCGGCATTGCACCTGCGGTGCCGCCCGTCCTGCTTGTATAAAACGGACGGAGCGGCCACCGTTAAGGCAGTCTTGGCTCTGACGTGGAACGGTACGCTTGTCGTATTCCGTTACTAGTTTATCCTCGACTCGTTGGATATTTAATTCGTGTAAACGAATTAATTATTATTCCTAACTACAAAATTAGTCTCTGTACTATACTCAATTATTCTTTCTACATCAGAAGTAGGATAAAGTCCCCATTTTTGCCCACATATAATCTTCGAATAGTATGAGGATTATTACATTTGTGGAAGACTGTAATGCATTCCGCATTGATGAATCTGTTTTTATGTTAAATACCGTAATGAAATTTGCTATGCTACTTACGAAATTTTCGTATCATTAAAGTGTAGAGAAAAGATAAAGTGAAATTATTTAAGCCAATTTTTTTTTTATTTGTTCGAGTTGTGTTAAAAGTACCCCGCAAGTATTTTCATTATTTCTTGATGTACCTAAATATGTTAACAAATGTCTAAAGAAGTTGGAGGCTTTCTAATTAACCTACTCAAGTTATGTTGTAATTTGATAGTTCACGCGAAACATGATTATCATTTGCTATATTTTGAAGTTCAAAACGTTTAAGGGTGTACCAAAATAAAGGATTAACTTTAACACGCTATGAATTGAAAATAATAAGTGACATTTTTGTGTTCTAATGTGTTGATCAGTGTTGCAGTTTGCTCCGAATATTGCGTCGTCGACAAGATTGGGGTTTGATGTCGAGGGATTCGTAGAAGTCTCTACAACAATGATCAATGAGGAAGATGTTGTGACGGCTAATCGAACATGGTTCAGGTACGGCCGAGCGCTGGTAAGATTGAGCCTACACCGCTACAGTCTGTAACTTATCGGCAGATCTTACTACAAGGCAATTCAAGCGGCCGCCGAACAAATGGTGCTTTGGCGCTGTAAATGGACGTCTGAGCCTTAATCGGCTTTCGTAGATTTTTTTTTGACTACCGCCGCCCATGAACATCCGCAACACCAGGGAAATTGCAGATGCGTTGCCGACCTTTTAGAAAGGTGTAAGCTCTTTTCTTGAAGGTTCCTAAGTCGTATCGGTCCGGAAAATTCGCTGGTGGTAATTGATTCCACAAGGAAGTCGTGCGAGGGAGAAAACTTCTTCTAAATCTCACAGTGGTGGACCGCCAATCATCCAGATGGTATAGGTGGTAACTTGAGTTATGTCGCGATGTGCGATGGTGTAATTGAGCGGCTGGAATTAGTCCGAATAATTCCTCAGAGCACTCCCCGTGATAGATGCGATAAAATACGCAAAGAGATGCAACATCTCTACGCAGTGCCAGTGTATCGAGCCGATCAGAAAGAACTCGGTCGTCGACGATTCGAGCCACTCTGCGCTGGATGCGGTCAAGTGGAAGGAGCTGGCACTGGGGTGCCCCGGCCCAGAGCTGAACAGTACAACAAACAGTATTCCATGTGGGGCCGAACTTGAGCTTTGTAAAGTTGCAAGCGATGTGCCGGCATGAAATACTGTCTCGCTCTGCTGAGCACGCCAAGCTTTTTAGAGGCCAATTTGGCCTTCCCTTCCAAGTGACCACGAAACTGCACACTATTCGATATGTCTACGCCAAGGATTCCGATACTAGCTGAGGCAGCAAGGGGAGTGCCTTGAAACTGAGGAGATACGACAAAGGGGTTCTTTTTAGCGGTAAACGCGCAAACTTGTGCCTTCTGGGGATTGAACTTGCGCAGTTGCCTCCTTCCCTTCGAAATATGTTGTGGTATCTGTCTCTACACATAGTTTCCATTTTTGCAATGTTTTCAAATGTCATACAGTTGCCGTTTCTTAAGAGAATATGTGATGAATTTTGGAAGCTCGGAATTCATAGGTTCGCAATACATTTATCTCGATTTCTTTTAATTTTGCAAAGCAGTGCGACAATTCGCTAGCACCAGTATGGCGCGACGGCTCGCTGGCGCGAATGTGGCACGAACGCAGCAGAACGAAAAGCTGGAGTGCGTTTGCCTGAAGGTAGCCATATCGGCGCGTTCATGACTTAAATGAAATCTAGGATGGTCGACCGTTGTAATATTTAACAAGAATTAATATCTGTTAGCAGGTGGTGATAACTGATAGACCGTATGCTGTTCACTGTCAACCGCATGAGGACGTGCGACAGTCGGAGGTAGCCGTGTCTGTGCATCTAGAAAATACTAGAAACGTTGCAACACTCTAGCGAAGTAATTATTCTAGTGCAGGAAAGGAACATGGAGTTGCAGGGAGGGTGGTCTGTGCTGCACTGGGATGTGTCGTGTTGCTGTTGGCTTACATACTTAGGCGTTATCATGTCTCTACTTCCCTCACGATACACTTTTTGTGACAGGGACATGTTTGCGGTGTGGTTGGTCTGTACCTCTTCTATACTGAATTGAAAAAAAAAGGAGAGTAAGAAAAAAAAGTGGTTCTTACTATCATTGCAGGGCGTTTGCCGGTCCAATGATATAGCTACAGGGAATAGTGATTCCGGACTAGCAAATAGTACTTGAAAAAAAAAGTAAGAAAAAAAAAATAGTTCTTACTATCATTGCAGGGCTTTGTGCCGGTCCAATGATATGGCTATAGGGAATAGTGATTCCGGACTAGCGAAAACAGTACTTGAAATAAAAAAGAGAAAATAGAAAAGGTACAGACTAATCATTCCGATCTCGCATAAAGTTGATTAAAGTTTTGTAGGGCTTACTGCCGGATCAAAACTGATTGTCACCCAAGTCTGAAGGGTCAATATAGACCGGACCAGACGCTGTTATGTCAGGATAGTCGAACGATGTTTTTTTGTCTACAGATAACTAAAATTGTGATGGAGCGCGTGCGAGGACGCACGCATGTCAGTATGGCCGTGACGGAACCAGCACCATTGCACGTGCGGCGCGGTAGCCGTCGGTGCAGTTAGATAGAATTCTTGTAAAAGACACGTGTACCGCACACCTGCGGCATTGCACCTGCGGTGCCGCCCGTCCTGCTTGTATAAAACGGACGGAGCGGCCACCGTTAAGGCAGTCTTGGCTCTGACGTGGAACGGTACGCTTGTCGTATTCCGTTACTAGTTTATCCTCGACTCGTTGGATATTTAATTCGTGTAAACGAATTAATTATTATTCCTAACTACAAAATTAGTCTCTGTACTATACTCAATTATTCTTTCTACATCAGAAGTAGGATAAAGTCCCCATTTTTGCCCACATATAATCTTCGAATAGTATGAGGATTATTACATTTGTGGAAGACTGTAATGCATTCCGCATTGATGAATCTGTTTTTATGTTAAATACCGTAATGAAATTTGCTATGCTACTTACGAAATTTTCGTATCATTAAAGTGTAGAGAAAAGATAAAGTGAAATTATTTAAGCCAATTTTTTTTTTTATTTGTTCGAGTTGTGTTAAAAGTACCCCGCAAGTATTTTCATTATTTCTTGATGTACCTAAATATGTTAACAAATGTCTAAAGAAGTTGGAGGCTTTCTAATTAACCTACTCAAGTTATGTTGTAATTTGATAGTTCACGCGAAACATGATTATCATTTGCTATATTTTGAAGTTCAAAACGTTTAAGGGTGTACCAAAATAAAGGATTAACTTTAACACGCTATGAATTGAAAATAATAAGTGACATTTTTGTGTTCTAATGTGTTGATCAGTGTTGCAGTTTGCTCCGAATATTGCGTCGTCGACAAGATTGGGGTTTGATGTCGAGGGATTCGTAGAAGTCTCTACAACAATGATCAATGAGGAAGATGTTGTGACGGCTAATCGAACATGGTTCAGGTACGGCCGAGCGCTGGTAAGATTGAGCCTACACCGCTACAGTCTGTAACTTATCGGCAGATCTTACTACAAGGCAATTCAAGCGGCCGCCGAACAAATGGTGCTTTGGCGCTGTAAATGGACGTCTGAGCCTTAATCGGCTTTCGTAGATTTTTTTTTGACTACCGCCGCCCATGAACATCCGCAACACCAGGGAAATTGCAGATGCGTTGCCGACCTTTTAGAAAGGTGTAAGCTCTTTTCTTGAAGGTTCCTAAGTCGTATCGGTCCGGAAAATTCGCTGGTGGTAATTGATTCCACAAGGAAGTCGTGCGAGGGAGAAAACTTCTTCTAAATCTCACAGTGGTGGACCGCCAATCATCCAGATGGTATAGGTGGTAACTTGAGTTATGTCGCGATGTGCGATGGTGTAATTGAGCGGCTGGAATTAGTCCGAATAATTCCTCAGAGCACTCCCCGTGATAGATGCGATAAAATACGCAAAGAGATGCAACATCTCTACGCAGTGCCAGTGTATCGAGCCGATCAGAAAGAACTCGGTCGTCGACGATTCGAGCCACTCTGCGCTGGATGCGGTCAAGTGGAAGGAGCTGGCACTGGGGTGCCCCGGCCCAGAGCTGAACAGTACAACAAACAGTATTCCATGTGGGGCCGAACTTGAGCTTTGTAAAGTTGCAAGCGATGTGCCGGCATGAAATACTGTCTCGCTCTGCTGAGCACGCCAAGCTTTTTAGAGGCCAATTTGGCCTTCCCTTCCAAGTGACCACGAAACTGCACACTATTCGATATGTCGACGCCAAGGATTCCGATACTAGCTGAGGCAGCAAGGGGAGTGCCTTGAAACTGAGGAGATACGACAAAGGGGTTCTTTTTAGCGGTAAACGCGCAAACTTGTGCCTTCTGGGGATTGAACTTGCGCAGTTGCCTCCTTCCCTTCGAAATATGTTGTGGTATCTGTCTCTACACATAGTTTCCATTTTTGCAATGTTTTCAAATGTCATACAGTTGCCGTTTCTTAAGAGAATATGTGATGAATTTTGGAAGCTCGGAATTCATAGGTTCGCAATACATTTATCTCGATTTCTTTTAATTTTGCAAAGCAGTGCGACAATTCGCTAGCACCAGTATGGCGCGACGGCTCGCTGGCGCGAATGTGGCACGAACGCAGCAGAACGAAAAGCTGGAGTGCGTTTGCCTGAAGGTAGCCATATCGGCGCGTTCATGACTTAAATGAAATCTAGGATGGTCGACCGTTGTAATATTTAACAAGAATTAATATCTGTTAGCAGGTGGTGATAACTGATAGACCGTATGCTGTTCACTGTCAACCGCATGAGGACGTGCGACAGTCGGAGGTAGCCGTGTCTGTGCATCTAGAAAATACTAGAAACGTTGCAACACTCTAGCGAAGTAATTATTCTAGTGCAGGAAAGGAACATGGAGTTGCAGGGAGGGTGGTCTGTGCTGCACTGGGATGTGTCGTGTTGCTGTTGGTTTACATACTTAGGCGTTATCATGTCTCTACTTCCCTCACGATACACTTTTTGTGACAGGGACATGTTTGCGGTGTGGTTGGTCTGTACCTCTTCTATACTGAATTGAAAAAAAGGAGAGTAAGAAAAAAAAGTGGTTCTTACTATCATTGCAGGGCGTTTGCCGGTCCAATGATATAGCTACAGGGAATAGTGATTCCGGACTAGCAAATAGTACTTGAAAAAAAAAGTAAGAAAAAAAAATAGTTCTTACTATCATTGCAGGGCTTTGTGCCGGTCCAATGATATGGCTATAGGGAATAGTGATTCCGGACTAGCGAAAACAGTACTTGAAATAAAAAAGAGAAAATAGAAAAGAAGAAATTTAACAGTGGTAGAGCCACGCGGCTTTTGCTGTCGCACGGATGGGCCGGCTCGAACCGGGGTGGTACCACGACCTCACAGAAAACCAGCGTGAAGTAGAGATTTACCGCTGCGTTTCGCTTGGTGAGTGCAGGTGGCCGGAGGCCCTTTTTACTGGGAATGAGGCATTCCATCTTAGTCCTCACGGTTGACAACGCATCTGCATTTTGATTCGTAATCGAGGATAGATGTAGATGTCTATGGGCCGCAGCAACCACTTACCATCAGGTAGACTGTGTGTTCGTTTGTCACCCTTATCCTATAAAAAAAAAAAAAAGGTACAGACTAATCATTCCGATCTCGCATAAAGTTGATTAAAGTTTTGTAGGGCTTACTGCCGGATCAAAACTGATTGTCACCCAAGTCTGAAGGGTCAATATAGACCGGACCAGACGCTGTTATGTCAGGATAGTCGAACGATGTTTTTTTGTCTACAGATAACTAAAATTGTGATGGAGCGCGTGCGAGGACGCACGCATGTCAGTATGGCCGTGACGGGACCAGCACCATTGCACGTGCGGCGCGGTAGCCGTCGGTGCAGTTAGATAGAATTCTTGTAAAAGACACGTGTACCGCACACCTGCGGCATTGCACCTGCGGTGCCGCCCGTCCTGCTTGTATAAAACGGACGGAGCGGCCACCGTTAAGGCAGTCTTGGCTCTGACGTGGAACGGTACGCTTGTCGTATTCCGTTACTAGTTTATCCTCGACTCGTTGGATATTTAATTCGTGTAAACGAATTAATTATTATTCCTAACTACAAAATTAGTCTCTTTACTATACTCAATTACCCTTTCCACAAATATTTTTGCTTGTATACAAAATACCTTTGTTTACTGCACAATAATATTGTATAGTAAACAAAGATATGGAGATGGGATGGAGATCCTTGATCCCATGTTATGATCCCATATTGTAGTATTTTTAATATAAAATAATAATGATTAGTTGAGTAAACATTAAATTAATTGTTTCAAAAATCTATATTTATTTATTATTAATTGGTAAATGGGAACGTTCTGCACATAATTGAATACAATAGGGCTCAGTTCCTCCCCATTTAAAAACACATTGGTTCAGATTTTTAACATTCGTTGTTGTAAATTTAACACAATTAGTTTTATCTCCGTTTAAATGTAGATTGTTAACGTTAAACCAATGCACTAATTTTGATATAGAATTATTCACTTCGTCATATTTAAATGATTGACGTTTAAGTTTAAAAGTCAAGGAAGTATCATCAGCAAATAATACTATATCATGACTATCCCCTACAAGGTAAGGTAAGTCATTAATATACACCAGAAACAGGAATGGGCCGAGAATCGAGCCCTGAGGACACCCATTAGTACAGGTGACCCGGAAGAACTTTTACCATTGATAATAAATAACCTTCTGCTTTCTATTGCTTAAATATGAAATAAAGTTTAAGCGCTGTGTTCTTGACACCATAGTACTGTAGCTTCCTGATTAATGTCTCATGGTGAAAAAAGTCGAAGGCCTTGGAAAGGTCACAAAATATACCCAAAGTATCCTCTCAATTCTTCCATGCATAAAAAATATGTTTAATAAGCTCAACTCCAGCGTCTGTTGCCGAGCGACCCCTTGTAATACCGAATTGATTTTTATGTAGCAATTTATTAATATTAAAGAAACTTAACATCTGATCTAAAATTATTTTTTCAAAAATTTTACTAAATGTTGGTAGTACAGAAGTTGGTCTAAAATTGGCGGGGTCTAATGTACTACCAGATTTAAATAAAGTTATAATTTTTCTATGTTTCACTAAATCAGGAAAGACACCAAATTCGACGCTTGTATTAAATATAGTGGCTAGATAAGGTGCTATTATATCTATTATAGATAAAATAACTTTAACGGAAATCCCCCATAATTCTGCCATTTTCTTAACATTAATAGTTTTAAATTATTTAACGATAACTTTTGGTAATACTCTACGGAAATTAAAAGTATTTGAACAAGCCTTTACATTTTGTTTAAGCAATGATTCGGCGACCGCACCGCGTCGCACCAGCCTTTGTATACCGCACCGCCGCGGCGTTGCGCCTGCGCAACATGCTCACATCCCTAGCCGGGTTGAGGCCGAGCTATGATTTATGACCCCAACTGCACGGACAAAATAACTTTACTATAGTTATAAAACAATAATGTTTGACACGGCAATTGTAATTTTAATTAATTTAATTTAATTTAATTCCTTAATAAGTACATAAATTTATTGACTTGTAAACTTATGAAAATAATGATTTAATATATTATGTTAAATAATTTTCGCATGCCAAATGTGGTAAACATGTGAGCTATGTACAACTATTTGTCATCCTTAATGCACCATGTTTAGCGAATAAATGATATTATATTATTATTATTACATTTTTCCCCATACTCAAGGGTCATAGACAAGTACAAAAAGGTCACCGTATGATGACTTTGTGTTTACAAGACATTGTCAATTTGTTAAATCTGTTCAAATATGACCAATCTGCTTTAGTAATAATGACACATTGTTGCCCATTATAGAGATATGATGATATCCACTGAAGTGTAGGTTCTCTAATCCCAATATTTTCTAACTTCTGTAACAATAGGTCATGTGAAACTTGGTTAAAAGTTTCAGATATGTCAAAAATAGTCCTGTGGTAAAATTATTGTTATTGATATATGCCAGTACTACTTTTTTTGTTAGATTTATCTATTTGAATGTTTTACTGTTCGTTTGGTATAATGTGATATTTATTACAAAATTGTATGGTTACTTACTTTAGTTGAATATTTTCCAGAACTTATTGAATATTTAAGCCTCGCGAATGAACCAACATACCCAATGTCTTATCTCTATTATTGCTTTTTAATTGTCAAGCTGGCAACGACAGACTATATTATATACACTCATTTATACACTAAAAACTTTTTTGTATAGAATAGAATAGAATAATTTTTTATTCAATATTGATTATTACATAATTCTTATTGAAAGTCATTCTTTTATTTTTTATTTACCACTGGTTCGGAAAATTCCTCTGTCATGGGAAGAACTAGCAAGAAACCCAGCGGGATTTTTTTTTCAAACATCACTTAACAATAATTTCGTTTATACAATTTTAAATGATTTTTCATAGAACCAGTATGGTAGCGATCACCTTATTCCCAGGGGTTATTTTCATTCATGTATTCCTTGATATTATAATAACTCTTTTTGTACAGTTTCTCTTATTAAAACTTTTAAACTTGTTTATTGACAAACTTTGAATATGTTCTTGGATTTTGTTGTAAAAGCGTATACAATGCCCCATAAATGAATAACTGATTCTGTGGAGTCTAGTAACTGATATTACAAGCTTATGTTTGTTCCTAGTGTTTAAAGTATGCACATCCTTATTCTTATTAAAGCTATTTATGTTTTTATGTACATACATTACATCTTCATAAATATATTGCGATGCCAAAGTTAATATGTTTATTTCTTTAAATTTTTGTCTGAGGGACTCTTTACAATTTAGATTATAAATCGCCCGAACGGCTCTCTTTTGCAAAACAAATATAGCTTCAATATCAGTCGCATTACCCCATAGCAAAATTCCATAAGACATTACGCTATGAAAGTAACTAAAATACACTATCTAGCTGTCTCAACATCTGTGAGACTTCTAATCTTTCTTACAGCATATGCTGCAGAAGTAAGTCTGCTTGCTAATTTAGATATATGGGGGCCCCATTGAAGTTTCGCGTCATTAGTAATACCGAGAAAAACAGTGGTATCCACAAGACTCAACTCCTCCCCATTTAACAGCACATTGGTGTTCGAATGTTTTACATTAGGTATTGTAAATTTAATACACTTTGTCTTATTGCCGTTTAAGAGCATATTGTTGGCGTTAAACGAATGTATTTATTTCGATAGAGCATTATTTACATCGTCATATTTAATTAACTGCCGTTTGAGTTTGAAAATTAAAGAGGTATCGTCAGCAAATAATACTATATCGTGATTGTCCCCTACAAGATAAGGTAAGTCATTAATATAGATTAAAAACAGGAATGGGCCAAGAATCGAGCCCTGAGGAACGCCCATTGATACTACCGATCCGGAGGAACCTTTACCATTGATCACGACTTTTTGAGTTCTGTTACTTAAATATGAAGTAATAAGTCTAAGCGCCAAATTTTTTACACCGTAATGTTGTAGTTTCCTGATTAATGTCTCATGATGAACACAATCGAAAGCCTTGGAAAGATCACAGAAAATACCTAAGGCATCTTGTCAATTTTCCCAGGCATTAAAAATATATTTCATAAGCTCAACACCGGCGTCCGACGTCGAGCGACCCCTTGTGAAACCAAATTGGTTTTTATGAAGTAATTTATTTGTATTAAAAAAAAAATTAACAATTGATCCAAAATTATTTTTTCAAAAATTTTACTGAGAGTTTGTAGTACAGAAAAAGGTCTAAAATTAGCGGGGTCCAATGTACTACCACATTTAAAAAAAGCTATTACTTTACTATACTTCATTAAATCAGGAAACACACCAGAATCGATACAAGTATTAAAAATAATAGCAAGATGAGGTGCAATTAAATCTATTATGGACGCAATAACTGTAACGGAAATCCCCCACAAATCTGCGGTTTTCTTTACATCAATGGTTTTGAAGTATTTTACAATAGCTTGCGGTAATGCATTTTCAAATCTAAATTCTTTTAAACAGGTCTTAACATTCTGTTTGAGTAATGACTCGGCGGCAGTTGGAGAAGTATTCAATGACTCTGTTGTCAAGATAGGAATATCAGTGAAGTATTTCTCAAACACCGCATAACGACAGACAACAAAAGTCGCAGACTTCTTGATTTGATTTAGTCAATTCATTATTAACTTTTAATTGATAGTTACGAGGTTTCTCTTTAACGGTTTCGCTGTTAATTATACTCCACGTCATTTTAATTTTATTCATAGTCGTCTTAATTTTGTTGCTAATATGTAACGATTTGGCTGTGGAGCAAACTCTTTTAAACATTTTAGAATAATTTTTGACATTCTTTAAAAGCATCGGTAGGATTATATGATCTTTCATGGTAAAGGTCATACAACCTTCGTCTGCTTTTATGAATTCCTACTGTCGCCCACTCATTAAATGCCTTGCGACTGTTTCTGGAGAATGTTTTAGAAGTAAATGTTTTTTTTTTAATTCATTGCTTATAAGGGTAAATAATTCTCCATATAAATAGTCTGCATTGTTCTTAAAAAAGCGATGGAAGGTGTTTTACCATGTTACTTCTAAATCTCTCCAAGCGTTTTGCATTAATAGGAACGAACACAATTTTCTCAATTTGCTGTTTTTTATGCATATAAGGTAATGAAACCACTTGTCCACAGTGATCTGAACTAAGTTTTTGAATTATTGATTTGTTGATTGGTACAACACCTGTAAAAATATTATCAATACAAGTTGCACTACATCCTGCAATTCGTGTAGCTTCAAAGAATAAATTATCAAGATTATAGGATTTGAACAAACAGCAATATTTAATACTGATGGAAGAAGTTTCCAGGAGATTGATATTAAAGCCTCCACACACTACAAGAAATTTATTCTGTTTATTAAGCTTAACTAAAACTTCTTCCATAATTTTTTCAAAGGTATCATAATTTGAACATGGGGGTCTGTAAACACTGACAACAATAAGGTGCTCAAGCTCAACACATGCCATTTCTACAGTACGCTCAACAGAGAGGCTCACAATGTCTTTACGTTCTCTACATGATAAGAATTTATTAGGTAATATTAAGGAGCCACCACGTAATCTAGTATATCTATTGAACGAACTGACCACCTGGTGATTACTGAAATTAAATATGGAGTTGTAATCTTTCAACCAATGTTTAGTAATACATAAAATATGAATAATGTTACTAATTAAAAATAATTCAATTTCTAGTTCTTTGCCTAACATACCTTGTATATTTTGATGCACCAGGTTAATACAGTTTTTATTATTGCTATTTTGTGAAATTACACTGTTAAGTATTGTTGAATTGTATTTTATCTTCGCTAGAGGTTACCTCTATAGTCTTATTATCTAATTTAAATTCATCATCATCATTACAGCCCTTCACAAGTCCACTGCTGAACATAGGCCTCCCCCAAAGAATGCCACAAAGCACGGTCCTGAGCCACCTGCATCCATCGACTTCCTGCATATCTTACCAGGTCGTCACTCCATCTAGTGGGGGGACGCCCTACACTTCGCTTGCCGGTACGAGGCTGCCACTCGAGAACCTTTCTTCCCCATCGGTTGTCGGTTCTTCGAGCTATATGGCCGGCCCATTGCCACTTCAGCTTACTAATCCGTTGGGCTATGTCGGTCACTCTGGTTCTACTGCGGATATCCTCATTTCTGAGTTTATCACGCAGAGAAACTCCGAGCATAGCCCTCTCCATAGCTCGCTGAGCGACCTTGAGCTTCCTCATACGGCCAGCAGTGAAGGACCACGTCTCAGTTCCGTAAGTCATCACTGGCAACACGCACTGGTTGTACAATTTCGTTTTAAGGTTTTGAGGTATGTCTGACGAGAAGATGTGTCGTAGCTTCCCGAACGCTGCCCAGCCGAGTTGAATCCGTCGATTGACCTCTCGGTCGAAGTTGGACTTACCTAGTCGGACTATTTGTCCCAGGTAAACATACTCGTCAACAACTTCGAGCTTAGTGTTCCCAACAACTACCGGCATAGGTGTGACATGGACATTAAACATGATCTTTGTTTTGTCCATGTTCATCTTAAGACCTATCCGTTGGGAAACACTATTGAGGTCATTGAGCATAGTGCTTAGGTCCTCCAGCGATTCTGCCATAAGGACTATATCGTCGGCAAATCGAAGGTGAGTGATGTACTCGCCATTGATGTTGATACCGTATCCTTTCCAATCCAGAAGCTTGAAAACGTCTTCCAATGCAGCGGTGAAGAGTTTCGGGGATATGACGTCACCCTGTCTTACACCTCTCTGCAATTGGATAGGTTTCGTACTCTGGTTCTGTACTCGGATAGCCATCGTAGCCCTACTGTACAAGCACTTCAACACTTCGATATACCGACAGTCAACTTGGCACCGCTGAAGGGACTGCAGCACCGCCCAAATTTCGACGGAATCAAAGGCTTTCTCATAGTCCACATACGCCAGACATAGTGGCAAATTGTACTCCTCGGACTTCTGTACAATTTGCCGTAGGGTATGTATGTGGTCTATGGTGCTAAAGCCTTTTCGGAAACCGGCTTGTTCGGGAGGCTGGAAGTCGTCAAGTCTGCGCGCGAGACGATTCGTAATGACTCTCGAAAACAGCACGTAGACGCGGCTCAGAAGGGAAATCGGTCTGTAGTTCTTCAAGAGAGCGTTGTCACCTTTCTTGAAGAACAAGACCACCGCACTTCTGCTCCACGCCTCCGGTGTAATGCCACCATGGAGGACGGAATTAAAGAGCTTCTGAAGGACTTTAAGTGCCTGTTTTCCACCCGCTTTCAGAAGCTCCGCTGTAATTCCATCCTCGCCTGGGGCCTTGCCGTTTTTAAGGTGCTGGAGAGCCATTCTAATCTCGCTCAGACTGACGTCCGGGATATCATCGGAATAATGTCGGATAAGACTCGCTCTTGGATCGTTACTCACACTTGCGTGTGGCTCCAACGATGACGTGTACAGCTGCCCATAGAACCTCTCAATCTCACTCAAAATCTCAGGTGCCCCGGAAACGATGCTGCCACATTCGGTCTTCAGCTTTGACAGTTGGCTCTTTCTGGCAGACAGATCTCTGGCAAAGACTTTGGAGCCTTGGTTCCGCTTGATCGCTTCTTCAATACGAGCTGTATTGAAGTTGCGTAAGTCCCGCCGCATGCATTTGGAGATCTGTCTGTTCATTTCAATTCAATTTAAATTACTTGGAACTAATTCGAAATCATTTGTAAAATTATTTTTCTGCTCAAAAAAGCAGGTGTTAAGGTAGCCAATAATTTGGTTGGGTTAAAATATAAATAATAAGATAGCGTATTTGCTACCAGTCTCAAACTAAACTTTGATAGGTAATACCTATCTCTTGTCAAAAACTTCTTAGTTAAATTATTAATATCAACTAAATTAAATTTATCATTATTATTCTTACAATTAAATGTCAAATTTAATTTATTGTTACATGTCAAATTATGCATCATTAAATTTAAATTATATCTTAGTTTATTTTCCTGTGGCCACCCCTCTACGCAAGGCAATGTAAACGAGATAACTTTAACCACATTTATGTTATTGAGATATTCAATATATTTTAATAATTGATTCTTGTTCATATTGCCTCTTCTCCCTACAAAAATTATTAATATACTATTAGGGTTAAATTTACTAGTTAAAATTTTATTCATAATATCCCTGAATGATGCTCCAGGCATGCACTAATTACTTATCTGTTGCCTTTTTAAACAGTTATTTAATGATATACCTAAATTTTTACCTATGTGATCACACAATTACATTATTTTTCATTATATGAATTATGGTACATAACAAAGCAAACACAAACAGTGCTAATTGAACAGTGGTAGAGCCACGCGGCAGCTTTTGCTGTCGCACGGATGGGCCGGCTCGAACCGGGGTGGTACCACGACCTCACAGAATACCAGCGTGAAGTAGAGGTTTACTTCTGCGTTTCGCTTGGTGAGTGCAGGTGGCCGGAGGCCCTTTTTACTGGAAATGAGGCATTCCATCTTAGTCCTCACGGGTGACAACGCATCTGCATTTTGATTCGCAAACGAGGATAGATGTAGATGTCTATGGGCCGCAGCAACTACTTACCATCAGGTGGACTGTGTGCTCGTTTGTCACCCTTATCCTGTAAAAAAAATAAATAACTCATATCATAGAGTGTAGGTAAAGAAAATGAAGTATTACTGCTTGTCATATTATTCACACACACTGTCCCTAAAGAACCTGGCATTAAGCGCTGATATTCATTTTGATATTTTAATAAGGAGTCAAAACGTTCCTCGTTATATTTACATGACTTTACCAGATTAACCATGGCCAGTATGTGTTCTTTTATCTCATTCCCTACTGATTTATATTTATTTGACATAATTTGTAATGAAGTTTTAAGTGATAAAATTTCTGAATTAAGACACTCTATTTCAGTCTCATAACAATTTTTCATGTTTTCCACCTCAATTGAATATAATTTAATTTTACTAATTAACTCTTGCTTTTCCTTACATACATTTGTATAATTAAAATGTATATCAATGTATACACTTTCTTGTGTATACGATGTACCATAGAGTTATAATAATTATAATATTATAGAATATGCTGATTATAAGTCTAAGCTATGTACTCTGTGCTGGCAACTTTGTAATTTTAATTCTAAAAACGAAAATCCCGAATGAAATGAAGACATGACTTAAAGAATAAGCATCCAAGCCAAAAATCCTAATTAATTTTCTTTATTTATCTATGATTCATATTCTTTTTCACTTTTTAATCCGGCGAGAGCATAAAGTTCTTTTTGACATTATTTAAACTATTGAAATAATCTATTATTAAAATCAATAGAAATAAAAATGAACGGTTTAATTAAGACTACGCAGCGAGTTATACAAAGTTGTGTCAAAAATACAAGCTTAACCAGCGCATTAGTATCCCGTACACAAGCTCCCGTAAAACGTGATTTTACTAGAGGAATATGGCATATGAGCTGTTCCAAGCGTTTAGATGGCCTCCAATCTACTTCAAGTTTGCTGCACAACCATTCTAATACTTGCAGTTGCGGTTGCGGACTAAAGGCACTTCATACAAAAGGTACTTTTTGTGTTTAGCAGTAATATTTTTAGGTTATGTGATTACACCATCCGTAATTCAATGTTCAACAAATTTTGTTAAACTATATATATGATCATTTTTTTGGTCGTGCTTTAGTTTACGGTCGCACGCGGAGGGGGGTGGGAGGTGGTTGGAGTGGGTGGGGGGGGGGGGGGGGTAGTGGAGAACCCCCCTAAAAGGGGGGGATGCGGAAACTTATAGTTTCTGAAATATATTAAAAAATATATGCTAACCTATAAAATATTGATATTGATAAATTTAATATGGTATTTGTTTAAATCAAGTGGGGAGGAGGCTCTATTGTTTACCTACCAAGCTAGGTCAATTGAGTCCTGCCATGTAGGGCCAGTATTTCTGGGTGGTTATAAAAAAAATAACCACGAAGGCTAAGGCGGGAGCCAGGCTCCCGCCTTAACCTTCTAACCTAATCTGTCCGAGTCGGATTGCTCTGAATCGGGCTGTCAAACATGATATCAAAGAACTTAACCAACTTAAAAGACCATTAAAAAATATAAATACCTTTGTTATATTTTCTCTTTGTTTTTTTTAAAGCAAAGATTTACCATATACATCCAAAAAAATTTTTAGGTCTGAAACATAGATAAGCTAATATAATCGGGAGGTCTGAAATAACACACGGTAAAAGGAGATGCAACCATAATGTTGTCTATTTCTAATGCTTTAGAATGTCATTATGTAAATGTCAAGGGCCGAAAGCCAAAACAATACTGTTCTATACGATTCCTAGTAGTTAAACTATAAAACTTAAAAAATTCACTTCTCGAAAATTATAAGTTTCCGCAGAAAATCCTTCTAGCATTTACTTCAATGGCCTGTTACCTACCTAATAAAATTAAAATTATCACGAAAATCGTGCGACCGTAAACTAAAGCACAGCCATTTTTTTAAATAGACAATAGGAAATTTATTGTAAAAATTGTCTTACGTAATAACACATTTTTTTTAACAGACCAACAAAATGAGCATTCAAAATCCAAACCTCTTGGTAAGTTCCTAATCCTTCCTACCTTCTTCCTTCCTTTTACTCAATTTAAGTTCTCCATTCTCATTTACATAGGTTAATTTACAAGTTGCCAAAAGTTATTACATATTACACCATATCACAACATATAAAATCATCCATCTATAACTAGTTATCAACTCTTGTGACCTATATGACTGTATGGATAATTCTTTTCTGACTCAGAAGTTATAGTAAATGAGCTAGGGAGCACATCTACCATTGGTATCCATATCATGCCAGGATAAGTATGATATGATAAGTCTCTAAAATAAATAAAAGTAAGGTTACAGCCTATTTACATTCTACTGCTGGGCACAGACCTCACATAAACCATTTAATGTAAATAAATATAAATTTTGTAAACATAAGCAATAACTTACGTGGTAGAGCTATGCTGCAGCTATTTTATGGTTGCAGCACATATGGGTCGGCTCGGCCAGGGTATGACCACACTTTCATAGAATACCAGCGTAAATTATTGCTGCTGTGTTTCGTATGGTGAGTGTAGAGAACCGAAGACCCTATTTACTGGAAATGAGGTATTCCATCTCAGTCTTCAGGGGTGACAACGCATCTGCATTTGGATTCTTAATTGACGATAAATCTAGATGTCTATGGGCCACAGCATCCAATTACATCGGGTGGATTATGTGCTCATTTGTCACCCTTATACTATTAAAAAAAATCTTTATTACATCCCTGTAAAATCTACTATACTAGGGTATTTATTATAAATACTCTGGTGTCACTTGCAGGGTACAATAAATTAATATTTTCATCCAGAAATAAGATTTTTCTTTGTTTCTGCATAAGGGTATTAGACATTTTGAGGTTACTATTCATAGTAATTCAAATCAAAAGATTAGTTATGTAGTTGTATTTGTAGTTTATTATAACTATTTGTAGCTAGTTTTATTTTTGTGTGTATTCTAGAACAATCTATCTTTGAAGAAACTTAGTCTATGTTGCTTTTATTATTATTGTAGGGGTATTTATATAGTATGCTCATCCGGTTGGGCATAAATAACTACATAAATATATTTTTTTTAATTATGGCAATACAGGTGAGAAAGAACTAGTGGAGTTCCTCACTGAAGAGATAGTGGCAGAGCGCAAAGCTCAGAAAGTGAAGGCACTCCCCACTGAGGTTGAAGGATTTACAGTCAAGGGTGATGGTGCAGAAGTAGTCCTTACAAAGCAATTGAAAGATGAAATGTAAGTTTTTTTTTAATATTCTTGACACATATGTTGCTACTACATTGTATAATATCCATAGACATTTGACATTCATCATTGTAATCACAACCTATCAAAATTACACCGCTGAACATAGGCCTCACCTAGTGATTACCTCTGTGGAGCCATAGTTGATAAAGATGAAGATTCTATTCCCTATAAAGGGAAACAAGCCAGCAAAATGTTTAGCAGAAACTTTACATTCTTACACTGCCACTACAACGTAAATAATGCATTTGACATTCTATTGATTTTATTATAACTACTAAATGAAATTGTAGTAAATAAAAAAGAGCAGAGTTTTTTGGCAGTTCCTCCCGTTTTAGTGAATAGGTGTCGATTTTGCCATTCCTTAGATTTTTAAATAAGCCTAGATTGAAAAAAGGTCCTTAAATTGTACTATGTTTTTTACATTATATTTATATAGATATTTGCTACAATTGCCAGATTTTGCAGGCAGGTGCACTGTAAGGTGCATAATCAGGAGATTCCCCATTACATTATACAAATCTTTATTTCTCACCTTATTGAAACTACTAACAACTCGTAAACTCTGTTTCTAAATTTTAACAAGATTCCTTAAAAAAGGCAATGAAAAATGACCATATCATTTGCCAAAATTCCATAAATTGTAAAGAAGTTAAAATTATGCCACATGCAATCCACTCACAAATTAATAAATAATCATATAGACTTCAACATAACTTTTGATTCAAATTTATTTTACTACACTAACTGTGACCAGAGCATAAAATTTTTTCTACTTATTCTAGGTATATTTATTACTTATTTATAGTATTTTGTCATACTTGACTTATTTTCGTAATTTTTTAGTTGGTATATTATTTCATATTTTTTGTATAAAATACTATAACAATATTTTCATTATTGTAGCTGTAAAAATTGTACATAATGTCCTAAAACAATTCATTACTAAATTCCAGTGTAAGAATCACATTCAATGTGAACCACACAGTTGATTCTGAAGACTTTGGTGAGGGCGAGGTACAAGCTGACAAGCAAGAGTTTACAGAGATGCGTTCTAAGCCACAGTTTGAAGTTGACCTGGTTCGTGGGGACAGCACTCTTGGATTTACCTGCTCCTTCTTGCAGGAACCACCAACACCTGGTGATGAGTACAGTAAGTTTCATCAGTCAATTCTTCAAATTTGTTTTCCTTTTTTATCCTGAATTAAATGTTTTTTTAAATGTTACCCCCACACTACGATTGTCTCCTGTATTGTAGAGGCTGTTTACAAACAAATTTCACAAGGGTAAATATCCAGATCCGGAACAATTATTTGTTGGCCACATAAATACTTGTTCCGTACTGGATTCGAGCCCGTGGCCCTCGGTGCTGCAACTCATTGCTAAGCCAGCCGTCAATGTATTGTATTTGTTTTTGCATGAAAAGATATTTACACTTAAATTAGTTGCAAGTAATTGAGTGTAAACGAGAAAATTAATAATGTACTATGTACAAGCTTTTTTTATTTTTTAGTAGAAAATAACCTATTCAAGATAATTGTCTATGGATCAATTTTTTGTTGGTGATGTACACACAGTCCACTTACTTGATGATAAGTGGATACTGTGATCCATGGACATCTATTATCAATTATAAAGAGTCAATGCAGATATGTTTTCTGCATATACTATAATGCAACTGCAAAATTCTTCCATGTACAAAATGGATTCTATTGCACATATTTTAGACTTGAGTAGTATTTTTGTAGACATTGTTTTAAGTCAAGTTATTAAATTAAACTTCAGTGGTCTGTGCTAAGACATAGTGTATGGAGGAATTAAAGCTTTGACTTCAGAAGCTGATATATGGAAATTATTTTCTTTTTAGTTCCTTGAAGTCGGCTTTCACTTTTTCAACCGACTTCAAGAAAAGGAGGAGATCCTCAATTCGACTGTATTTTTTTATGTGTGTGACCTCACAACTTTTTTCTAGGTGAACTGATTTTGATGATCCTTTTTTTATATTCGAAAGCTGGTGCTTCTTATGTAGTTCCATATAAATTTGATCAAGATCTAATCAGTAGTTTTTGAGTTATACTTAATAATGCGCATTTAATTGATTTCGACTACATTGATAATGTTCTCATTTTATTTATATTGAAGTTGGTTGTACAACATTTTTAATTTGACCACTTGCTATTACAAGTTTTTTTTTTTTATTCTTTTCAGTGGACTGCCAATATCACAAAGTTCAATGTACTAGAATGCTGTATAAAGTCTCTTATTTTCTCACCCTAAGGGTGGAATTTTTTTTTCCAAATTTATATGGGGGCCACTTCTAAGGGTGCATTCAAGTATTACATAACGCAATTTGGTGGGAGGGGGGGTCTTGTAAAACGTTATGATGCCTTACAGGGGCGAGAGCGGGGTTCGAACAACGCGTTACGTAACATTGTTTTTTTATTTATATAAAAAAAAACTGGGGGATTAAAATCTACGTTGGCAATCCTTTTCGTATATGTTTTGGGGGGAATCCAGCGGGGGGTCAAAAATCTTCATAAATTGCGTTACGTAATACTTAAACACCCCCTAAAGTATAATCTTCTAATTAATACAAAAGGATCATTAAAAAATTTTCACAATTAACAAAGATATTGCATAACATAAAGACAACCCAGAAAAATTGAACTTGCAATGAACATATAGAGAAGGTCCTCAACTTATCCTCTTTTTTTTAAAATTTGCTAATTAAAGTTTACAAAAATTTCAGGCGACATTTTCGGAATTGACGAGGTGACGCTGTACAAGGGCGAGTGGTCGGACAAAGTGTATGCTGTAGCTGGTGATGTTCTTGATGGGGTGTGTATTTGACTTATTTAATTTCCATTTATCTGAACTTAAGGACTATTTTGACAAAATGTAGGTAAATTAAATAATTTACCTACATTTTGTCTATATAAATATATTGTTGGCATCACAATGAGGAGTCACATAACTAAACAATTTACTTTGAACAGTTGTTCTGTTATCATTATTTATAATGATATAATAATCATTTTGCTCCATAATAATTAGTGATTAATTACATTTGGTATGATTTCAGTTAAAGGTATCGGATCAGGTTACAAGTCGAAATCGAAATCTTTTATAGCATGATTTAAACTAATTTTTATTTTTATATTACTACTTCAATATTAAACTGTAACAACCGTTATTGTTACAGACTATTAAAGTCCACTGCTGAACATAGGTCTCCCCCATAAATTGCCCACATAGATATAGGAATATTTGCCATAGTTGAAATGCTTGGTAAGGGGGTTGGCAGGAAGTTGAAGAGGCCATCCAAAGCAAAGAAATATGTCTAGGTTCCTTCATAGATATAGAAGGTGCTTTTGACAGAACGAACTTCTCCAGCATAAAAGGTGCACTCAGTAGACATAAAGTTGAACCGGCACTATTCGACTGGATAGTTTACATGCTCAGTACACGAATAATAAAGATTACTGGTGAATCTCAACCAATCCAAATTAAGAAAGACTGCCTGCAGGGTGGGGTTCTCTCACCTCTCCTCTGGAATATGGTCATTAATGAACTCATCGGCAAATTAAAATGCCAATCACTTCTATACACTAGGTTTTGCTGATGACCTGACAATACTGGTCTCTGGAAAGACAGCTTATGCTGATGACCTGACAATACTGGTCTCTGGAAAGACAGCAAGAATAGTGTGCGACCTGACCCAAGCGGCTCTCCGTATAGTGGAGAGATGGTGCAGGGAATACGACTTAACCGTCAATCCAAATAAAACAGTTTTAGTAATGTTCACACAAAAACGAAAGCTGAATAACTATCATCTTCCAAGTCTTTTCAGCACAAAACTCCAGCTATCCTCTGAGGTAAAATATTTAGGTCTTACCTTGGACAGCAAACTTAACTGGAATAAACACATAGAAAACAAAATCAACAAAGCTAGTATAACTTTCTGGCAATGCAGAAACATGATTGGCAAAAGATGGGGACTGACGCCAAAAATCATACTGTGGCTTTACAAAACTGTAATTCGGCCCATGATCACATACGGCGCTCTGGTATGGTGGGCCAAGACAATAAGAAGGTATCATTCAAGCGGCCATAGCAAGAGATGCTAGGAAGGTTAATGACTTCCCCATCAGAATACTGACCGACAGTAGGGCGGTACTACAAGCTCTGAGTTGCAATGTGGTGAACTCGGGACTAATATATGAATGCCATCAACGATTAAATGAGGTATGTAAAAACAACAATGTGTCTCTGCAATGGATAAAGGGACACAGTGGATCCAGAGGCAACGATGCAGCAGACGAACTGGCCACTTTAGGGCCGGAACCAATCATACCAATCCCCTTTGGTAACGTTCGTTCACTGGTACATAGACACTTCACTAATCAACACGCTCAGCTTTGGAAAAATTTAGTAGACTGTAGACAAGCTAGGGAGGCCCTGCCTGAAATAAACAGTCGCTTAACCAAAGTTTTAATGAGACTGAACAAGCCGCAGATTAGGATAGTAACAAGTGCTATCACAGGACACGGCACTTTTTACAAACATTTATTCACTATAGGTGTTACAGATAGTCCCCTGTGCAGGGCATGTATGGGGGAGGAAGAAACGGCGGCCCACATGCTACTGAAATGTCCGGAGGTCGCTACGTACAGGGCTAAACATCTCGGCACGCCGGGATCGCTCCCCGAAGTTGCATGCAACATCAAGGGACTGTTGAGCTTCTTCGGGGAGATCTCACGGCTCGAATAATCACATTATTCCTGCCCACACGCAAAATACGCGCATAGACGTGGAGTTGCGGAAAACAGCCCATCGTAAACTAAACTAAACTAAGGGGGTTGGTAATCAGTTTTTTAAATTGTTATAAGGAAGACACACATCTCCTGATTTGTTGGCTGTTACGATACCCACAGGATGATAAGTGATAGTGGATATTCTTACACCGCCACTACACTGTAAACTGTACCGAAAAAAAAAATTGCATTATGTCTTTTTACCATTTCATCATTTTGTGACTGTCACTTTACAAAATTTGAACAAATTAGATCTTGGTTCGCTCTTGTACTGCAAAAATGATTCTGCCTAAAGATTCGCATTTCGGTTTTGGCTTAAGTTTTTTAGTATCAGAACTGCTAAATACATTTTAGTTTTAGGTTATTTTCAATTTCTGTAAGTGACATAATATAACTGATATTTTCACTAGGTAGTCATGTGAGCTGCATAGCCCAATGGCCTTGTAATAGGGCAGATTGTATGAAGTACCTGAGTTCAAATCTATTGTAAGAAAAAATGAAAGTGACTTTTTCAAGCCCCATTTGTTACGCCACACTTGTTTCTATAATACATGTAGTTGTCAAGTGCCAAAAATGGGGTAAACAGAATTCATGAATGTGAAGTTGGTTCTCATATGTATGAGGTTCATTCACTGACATGGGACACAGATCTGATCTAATATTTTTATTCATGATATTTACTTTTATTTTACTTACTTAACATAACAATATTATGTATATTATGAAATTATATTTAATCTTTATAATACATCATAAAAAAATCTTTAAAACCAATATTTTTAAGTAACTATTTATGTATTTTCTGTATAATGGTAAGAGTTATATATATTTTTTAATAATCATAGATTTTATTCAAGCTTTCTAAATAAGATTTGTAAATATTTGTCATTAAGTATTGTCATACATATTTTTATTAATCACTGGGGTTTTTTTTTTCTAGTATCTCTACGACCTTTTGATGAACCTATTAGAAGAGAAAGGAGTCAGCAATGAGTTTGTTCAGAAACTGTCAGATTTCAGCACTGCCTATGAACATTCGGCTTACATTAACTTACTTGAAGGCATCTCAAAATTCACTATTGGAAAACAATAAACCAGTGCATATCTGAATGATGTAAAGTTAGGTATGAGTAAACACATTTTGGTCAGAGATATTATTTTATCATACAGGATTGTTTATTGTTAATTTATAGTATACTTTATAAAACATAATGTGCAAAAATATTTGTATAAAACATTAATTTCAAAACAAAATAAACTTGTTTCGTTTTTCAGTTGCCAAAGTGGTGTTTACAAACTAAATTGAATAGGATGTTGTTGAAGGATGAAGCATTTATTTTGCTCTAGGACAGCTTTAAAATGTTAGCTTAGTGTACACAGTGTTGTATGTTGTTTGTGTAAACAATTTAGTTGGTAATTAATTTAGTCCTGAATAAATAATATTATGCAATATACAAAGTTGTTTCAATTATTATTATCTTTAACAAATATGGCCGACGAGTTCCTTTCCCGCCGACAACCAACACTTGGATATAGCAATTTTTTTTAATCATTATCACTATTTTTTATCTTATGTTTATTTATTTAAAAAAAAATAGGTAAGCTCTGAAACAGATTGTAAATTTATAATGATTGAGTTTTTTAACGTTAATAAAGACATATTTTAGATTAAATTGCACGAAGAGCATTTTTCAACATAATTTTTGACTTGTGTCTCCACTGAGAGACCAAGCTGGAAAGAATAATTGAAGAATGAATCCTGTAATTTGTTACAGACTATATATAAAAATTACAGCTCGTTAAAGTGTGGTTCCTCAGTTATCACAGTCCACTAACCAGATCTCACAAAGTATTTTAGTAATGACTGTAAGTTGTGGGCAAGAGGCAAAAATATTTTCAAGGGGGACCAAATTAACCGATTCGTTGCGGCACCAATTTTCGACAACTTTTAGCTGTGGCGGCGAACAAATATTTCATTTCATTTCAGACAAAAATGACACGCATATTGTGCCATCCGCCATGTGTAAAAGTAATGTTCTTTTTTATGCTTTTTTTACTTGTTCAGACCTAATTAAGTTTATTTGACATCAAACATAAGTTACAAATGGAAGGATACTTGTTTTTAGTGGGTAACTACGTGTTTTTTACGCGTTTTCTTTGAAATTGAGAGAAAGTGACTTTTTTTATGAAGAGATTACAAACCGTTTGTACTATTTTTTGTTGTTATAACAAAATCATTTATATAAGTAGGTACAGCTATATCACCATGGAAACCTTGGTTTTTATTAAATTAAATTTTCACCTAATAATAACATTTGTAAATATCAAACAATGAACAACCTTAATTTGTAAAAAAAATAAGGTATATCATTCATTGATATTTACAAATGTTAAATATTATTTAATGTTATACAAATGTAAAAGTAAAGTCGATCTGAAAACGTCTAATTAGTAAGAATAGCAAAACAAGTGTTTTCAAAAGGAAAAAAACGCCGGCGCTATACGGCGGCGGATTGACAAAAGAATATTTTTATTAGCGAACTTTTTTTATGCATGAACGGTTTCGAACTGTGTCAAGCAAAAATAAACCTTATACCATATCAAAAGAGCACGTGGTACTTCGTAGGTCTATTCGGCCAAATTATAGTAATAAGTCGGCAGTACAACCATTTTAAGCAAAAGAGATAAGGGCATTGTTTTTTTTTTTAACAGGAGAGTTGTTTTCTAGAAACTTGTTTAGAACTTGAGTTTGTGAGTGATCGCAATGAGTGCTATTATTTGTTCATTTGTTTCTTATTAGAGTATTTTTCCACAACATGTTTTAAAAACCTATAAAGTAAAAACGGTACCATGTACAAGTTAAAAAAGTTTGTCAACTCCTAAAAATTTCATTTTTTCAAAATATCCAGACACGAAGCCGCAGGCATGAACTACTTGCAAAATAATGAATATTTTGTTCTGGATAAATTTTCCAAAAAAGCCATTTAAGCGAGTTATAACGATTAAAAAAAAAGACACGCCTCGCGTGTCATACGCCACACAAGTTTCGGTGGCACGCCTGACGTGTCACCTGCACTGAACCGGTTAAACCTTTTAAATTTTCCATTTAGAAGTACCTATGTATGTTTGTATCCCTTAATGTATCCGATTTTTAAAATCCAAATTTCAACAAATCAAGAGTCCAATTCTGTCAAGTCAGTGTAAATTATATCGAGAAAATAATGAGTGATGTCACCACATTTCACACACTAATTGCACGATGAATAAACTTTTTATGAAAAATCGATTACGTTTTATTTAAATACAATAATTTAAAATTAAAAATTTTGTACAGCCGACTTCAATATAAGTTATTTAAGAATAACTCAAAAACTATTGGTCTGACCTTGATCAAATTCATACGGGCTCACACGAGATGTATCAGCTTCCATATAAAAAAAGAATCATCGAAATCGGTTCACCCAGTACAAAGTTATGAGATAACATACATAAAAAAAACAGTCGAATTGAGTGCCGTCTCCTTTTTGGAAGTCGGCAGAAAATTTGAACTTACAAATTACAATTAATTACCAAATATAAGTTTAGAATCGGGGCAAATCAAATAGTACCCTTATATACCTTATGTATCTTATAGCCTATCAAAACTACACTGCTGAACATAGGTCTTCACCTTTGCTTCATGGATTGCCAAAGTTGCACACTTGGCAAGCGGTTTGATAACCACAGTTTTATTATTATTTTCATTGTTATCTGGAAGATGCTGCTGCCTATCCGCTGTTTAATTTCCTTCTGTTGTCTCTTACGACAACTTCACTGCTCGTAGAAGAATCGAATCCACATGACATTTTTTTGTGACTGTACAAAAAAATTCACATAGTGTCGGAAACAAATTCGTCCATATAAAGACCATGAAGGCGATTTACATGAACGACACTGAAAGGCCTACATGATTTTAAAG
This sequence comes from Parnassius glacialis, assembly GCA_033319125.1. Lineage (NCBI taxonomy): Eukaryota > Metazoa > Arthropoda > Insecta > Lepidoptera > Papilionidae > Parnassius > Parnassius glacialis. Next base: position 45,597,549 of record JAVANC010000027.1, on the reverse strand, counting down.
CAGTCACATTCAGTTTACAATTAATTATTTCACTAAATTAGTTTAGTAAGATACTTATGAACCTTGAAATCTTGCTGATCAAGTAGGTAAGTGTTTTACAGATTGATTGTTTATTAGGCAAACTCATATTATTGTAAGCTGCCATTTATGATTAAATTACTGAACATTATCAAGATTATTTGCGAAACAAGAATTGCCGAATGGTTTTTTTATAGGATAGGGTGACAAACGAGCACACAGTCCACCTGATGATAAGTGCTTGCTGTGGCCCATAGACATCTACATTTTTATCCTCAATAAATAATCAAAATCCAGTTGCGTCGTCACTTGTGAGGGTTAAGATAGAATGCCTCCTTTCTAGTAAAATGGGTCTCTGGTTCTCTACACTCACCATACGAAACAGCAGTGTCATGCTGCCATTTTACGCTGGTATTCTGTAAGAGCGTAGTCCTTCCCCGGACGAGCCGACCCATTCGTGCTACAACTATACTACTAATATAGCTGCAGCATGGCTCTACCACGTGTAAAAGTTATTGGCCTTTTCGGTCAAGAAGTTCTCAGTAGCAACCAGGAGTCAGGAAGTTGGCAGCGTTTTCATTCCCGTGCCTCGGGAAGCTCGTAAAGCCGTAGGTCTTGCGCCTGATCCTCTCTCCGGTCGAGTCGCATTACCATCCCATCGAACTATGAGAGTGACGGAATAGAGTGTAACTGTGCTTGCGCATCAACGCTTGGGCATTATAATCCTGTTCTGCGCATATGGCTAGTAGCTGTTTTGAGAGTGGCCGCCGTAACCGAAATTCGGTCTGGAAGACATTATTATTTAAAAATCAACTCCTTTATCATCGACGGCGTTGACCAGACAACAATAAAATAGTATACCAGGCGCAAATAAAGTTTTTTCTTAAAATAACAGCACAGATCGATAGTCAAATGGCATAAATAGTATTTCATTGTAGTTTTCACTGGATTGATTTTTAATTAGCTAGGTACTAGAATAGAATAGATTAGAATATTTTTTATTCAATAATGTAGATCACACGTGTAATTCTTATTGAAAGTAATTTTTACTTTACCACTGGTTCGAAAAAGCCCTCTGTCCCGGGAAGAACCAGCAAGAAACCCGGCAGGACTTTTTTTTAAAGTACATTTTAGGTTAATAAGGAAACTGCTTGCAAGCGACCACCTCATTCCTAGGGGTTATTATCAACCATGTATTCATTTATTTTATAATAACAGTTTTTATACAGTTTCAGCATTTAAACTTGGTAATAGAGAGAGCCTGTATACTTTCCGACACCTTGTTCCAATAGCGTATACAATATAAATCAGGTTTGGGGGGGGGGGGGGCTACACCTCCATAGTGAGGCATAAAGCTCAGAACAAACTATGGGACGTGTCCGTCAGCCGCGGCTGACAGAGCGGTGTGCACGATAGTTGAGACGGCGTCTTCGGACGCCTCACTTCAGTCATTCTATAAAAGTTTGTCAAAATATTTTAAAGTAGCAATTTTATAGTGCTGCAGCTTGTAGTTATATAGACAGTCGTGGCAACGAACACATTCAATTAAATTTTCTTTGTCTGACGTGTCGCGAGCGCCGTCGGTTCGTTTGTGACACTCAAAACGTCCGCGGACGCGTCCCGTGCCCTGTTCACACCGTCCGAGGACGCACAAATATCCAGTCGGCTAGATTCTGTTCGGATGTCTGAACGCTCAAGGACGACCCAAGGGCACGTCCGCGTCTTACGACCGATAGTTTGCACAGTGTAGTATTAAATGTACTGGCTAGATTCAAATAAGCCGCGGCTGAGGGACGCGTCCGATAATTTGTTCTCAGCTTAAGTAATATCAAGACTTGATAATCAAGTGTATGGTACGGGTCATAACTTCCTTAGTTTACATTGTATTAGTTACTTTAATCGTCACTAGATGGCATAATTTACAGTGTTCCATGTTACGCAGAATTGTTGAATTACCGTTTAGCAATTTTTATTTTTACATTTTAATATTTCAATAATTAGCTTCCAGTATATTATATTAATATACTCTTTGGTATATGTACATTGCTCTAAGAATGAATTACTATTTACTGACTCTGTGGGATCGAGAGCGTGTGTTTGTTCGTAGAGTTTACAGAGTGTATATCACTTTTTTTACTAAAACTACTTTTGGTTTTATTAACATACATAAAATTTTCGTAAATATACTGAGAGGCCAAAGTTAATATATTTATTTCTTTAAATTTATCTCTAAGAAAAAAAATCTCTAAGTGTCTCTGTTTTAGGTTATTAATAGTTCTAATGGCCCTCTTCTGTAAAACAAAAATAGTTTCTGAATCTACCGCTTTTCCCCATAGCAAAATCCCACAAGACATTATGCTATGGAAATAAATGAAATAAAATAATAACGGTGCGTACATATTATATCACATACAGAAACAGAAACAGAAACTTGTTTATTCAATATAGATTATAAATAATACTTATTGAAAGTCACTTTTTTGTATAATTACCACTGGTTCGAAAAAAAACCTCTGTCCTGGGAAGAACCAGCAAGAAACTCAGCGGGACTTTTTTTTTAAATAACAGCTTACATTCATGTATGTTACACAAATTAACAACACAACATATTAGAAATAGCTTGGTAGCGATCACCTCATTTCCAGGGGTTATTATCATCTATAAATTCTTTAATATTATAATAACCCTTTGTTCACGCCCTGAGTTGCCCCGAGAAAGGTCAACTATCCCGGGGCCCATGAGCGGAACAGTCGACGGACAACAGAGGACGGGGCCCAAATGACCTATGGATGAATGTTCTAAAATGGCTCCCTAATAAGCAAGCACAACTTACCGATCTCCTGGGGTAGGGTTGACCACTTGCTACCAGTCAGGTGATAAGTGAGGTGCATGTAAGTAGTGTGTAAAATGTGAAACATGACTTAACCAAGGTTATCGAGCAGCAGCCTGGTACGATGCTGCCCCACGATGTGGTATCACTCCAGCAGACGTCACCAATTGACAACTTCTGTCTTCATTTCACTATTTCAGTCTATCAATTTTATTGTACATATAATTAACTTCAAAGTCAACCAATTCAACGTTCATCGAAATCAAACACGTGACACCCGACACAAGTAACAAACAGTCGTTCAAAGTTCAATATTCAAGGTTCCGGGTTCATTTAGCACAAAATTACGAACACGGGAACGAACGCGGCCTCTTCGTTAGTCTCAAAGTTCAGCATTCCAAACAACAAAATAAATTCTTTCGTACGATATTAACTATCACACAAGCAAATTAAATATTGCAAATGAGCTTCAAAATGCAATCACTATACAAATTGACGTAAATTGACACAAGCTACAACTCGTCGGCGCAAATTAATGGCAATCAGTTACTCTAATCACTCAAAACTCAAATTAGACCTCGTGTCACGTAACGCTCAAGCAGACACTCCATTCGAGGCGGTATTCAAGATATCCAAATCTTCGATAGTAAACTAGGCGCGCACAATAATCAAATTCGGACGTTGATCGCAATTAAATGTTAACTTCCAAAACAATTAACCGAACCGCGCCGTCAATCTATTTTTCTAGACTCAACAAATCGCCTCGTCGTTGCATAAATTTGCTAACAAAAACCGACACGATCAGGTTATTCGGTAAGCGACCACGCGATTCTAGTGACTGCACTGCATTAATTACTTCTGACAATCCCGATCGCAACCAATGCCGCTCGAGCGAACGTCAAACCGGTACGAATGGACCGCGCCGAGCGCCCTCTGCGTCAGTTCTTGAAATTAGCGTTTGGCGCGAAGAAACCCCCGTCCCGAACATAAGGACTTATGTCCGCGAGCAAACCGGCAAGCCGGAGGGTCGAACCTCCACTGGATGCCCTTCCTGGACATCGTAGCACCTAAATAAGTCCTATTACTGGACAGAAGTCCGACGACCTCCTTCAAATATCTATCCGTGACATCACAATTCGTTCCGCAATCAGACTCAAAATCCGCCTCGTTGACGCGTAAAACGATAGAAAATAGTCAACACACAAAAAGGCACTTAACGCGACGTTACAAATCAACTTCGAGGCGAGACCGGACCAGGTCCGGCAAACCGCGACGTGATACGAAGCGGCCCAGCATGGCCACAAAATCTTCAGTGCTGAGGGCACTTACAGGTTCCAAGTGAGCGGCCTCTGTGGAGAGGCACACAACAACGCACAGATAGGCCTTAGTATGATTTTTTCACGCAAGTAGGCATAATCAAGCCAGGTACCATATAACCATTTACTGATTTCAATCTAATAATATGACAACTAGCTAGCCTTTTAGACATGTAGTCCTATGCTAATAATTCAACCAAGTCTCAACAGCATCAACTCAAACTACTATGTAAAACTTGAAAATAAATTGTAACAAATTTATTTCTTGATGCGCATAGGTCAAACAGGTCAACAAGCTAAGCAAAACGACAAACATAAGAGATAGCAAAAAAAAAAATTTTTTTTTTCAAAATAAATATCTTTGAGAATGCCAACAAAAATATGAAAACAAAGAGAGGATTGATTTTTATTTCCTTCTGCACAAACAGTGTTATTCAATTTCAATTTTCTTTTCAACAAAGCAAACATAATGACCAAATATATTTACAAAAACATATGTACACGTATTCAAGGAGTATATTAAATTCACCTTTTTACTCACAACCGCTACAACTACGAAACATTTCGCGGAAAAACCAAAGCAATTTATTTTTAATTTAAAGCATTTTTAATTAAGTGCTCGACCAAAACCAAATCTAATACTCTTTGACAGCGTGATTCAACGCTCCAGGGGAGCCCTAGTCTTCCCACCAACCACGTGGAGGCCACACAGCGTTGTGAACCCGAATCAAATAGAGCGCGAACCGTTAACAGTCGCCACTCGGGTTGCACGCCTTCACTGAGACCATCCGCAATAGAACAATTTGACAAGTGGACTGTTGACGGCTCAGTGGAGGCGGCCGTGGTGGGAGCTAGGGCGGCAGCTAGCTAGGGCTGCCTCCATCAAAGGGGGGACGGTGGTACCCCAGTCGCGGCCACTCAGCTAACGGGGGTGAGAAGGGTCTAGCTGACTACTGAGTGGCCGTGAAGTTCCTCTCCACACGCTGAGAGCGGGCGACGACACCCCCGCCCCTGGGGAAACAACCCTCCGACTGGTCAGGGGAGGGACCCCTTTCAAACCTAGGGGCTCGGTGGCTGGACGGCGAACGCCGAGCGTCGCCCGACAGAGGGCGTGGCTGAGCGCCCCCGCCCGTGGGGGTTGAGGGCCCGGCAGAGCCCCGAGAGGAGATGCCGCTCGCACCCAGGCACAAAACTGCATGGTAATTGCCCTGGCAGTGCGGACAGGGCCGCTGGTGCGGGCAGTCTCGCTGGAGGTGCCTTTCCAAACACAAGTAGCACCAGCGGCGCTCCTTGGCAATAGTTCGCCACGCCGGAACCGGCTTACTTAATAACTTCGGGCACGACGTCACCCGGTGATCAGATGCTCGATAATAGGAGCAGGGAGGCGCCTTCCTGGCCACTAGGCCACTGTAAGATGGTAGGGAGCGACGCCCTCTCGCGGGAGCTCCGATTGGGCTTGGGGGGGTTGACGACGACTTGCCCGGCGGATTCCGCCTCTCACTCGACACGGCTCGTAAGTCGTCGACGGTGCCCGCCGCGTTCTTAATCTGCCGACACTGCTCCTCCAAGAACCGCAGCAGATCATTGAAGGGCGGAATATAGGAGGCGCCGTCCCCACCGTACCTCTCCTCAAAATGTATCCGAAGGTCGAGAGGCAGGCGGGACAGCACGATGTGGAGCAACAAAAAGGACCATTCGTCCACCGGTAAATCAAGCCGCCTCAACGCATTACAGGCCACCAAGAATGGATTCACGAGGTCCGGACGTAGTCTGGCCCAGTCACTAAGCAGCGGGAGGCTTAGAAGCTGCCTAACATATCCGTCCGCAATTCGCCGGACGTTGGCGTATCTTCCGGCGAGGAGGTCCCGAGCAGTCTGGTAGGCGTCATCCGACAATCTCAAATGGCCGACGATGGTCAGGGTCTCCCCCTCAAGTGAGGCCAGGAGGTACGCCACCTTCTGGCTCGGTGTCAAGTCCCTCCAGGCGTCCACTAGGCTGTCAAACCAACGAAGGTCAGCCATTTGGAAAGGACCCCGGAGAACCTTGGCAGGTCCAGAGTTGGGAGTCGTCCCAACAGCTCCGGCTGAGTAGGCCGCTTCCGAGGGGACTCGGGCAGGCCACTCATCCGAGCTTCACGCGTCTCCTCAGCATACCTGGCCCCAGCCTCGATCAAGTCGTCTGTGAGCGAAAAGAACTGCTCGTAGTCCGCGAGGTAGGAGTCCAGGACTCCCTTTTCCGCATCCGAGGCCTCGAGCTCAGCGTAAGCCTCCTCCACTACGGCCCCCCGGGCCGCGACCTGCTCGAGCCGCTTCTCCAAACTATAGACCCTATCCGGTCGACCTATCAAAGCATGGGCGCTAGCGGCTCGGCGCAACTCTGCCTTCAGGCGACGCATCGATAGCTTGTGCGATGGCATCACTACTAAATACAAATTAATACGCGGCACAAATACAAAACAAATTAACAAATAACAAATACAATTACTATCAAATCAAGTTGAATACAAATTACTACAAATACAAATTACTATTTATTAAATTAAATACAAATTACACTACAAATACAAGTACACACTACAGTCAATCAGCAAAGATGCCTCGCTCAGACGACCGACCCTTCGGCAATTAATCTGCTATAATTATACGATAACGATAATTATACGATTATGTGATAACGATAATTATCTACTACCCGACGCGTGACGGTACCTAACCCTAAACTACACTCCCGCTTGCGGAGCCTAAAGGGCGTGGTTTCTCATTCTACCTGCTAACAAACAAAAAAAAATATTTAATTTTTATTACGTACTATTTTTATTTATATTACGGCCGGGCTTGGTTGGAAATCAACCAACCACGCTTCTGCTACCAAAAATGTTCACGCCCTGAGTTGCCCCGACAAAACTCAACTATCTCGGGGCCCATGAGCTGAACAGTCGACGGACAACAGAGGACGGGGCCCAAATGGCCTATGGATGAATGTTCTAAAACGGCTGCCTAATAAGCAAGCACAACTTACCGATCTCCTGGGGTAGGGTTGACCACTTGGTACCAGTCAGGTGATAAGTGAGGTGCATGTAAGTAGTGTGTAGTAGTGTGTAAAATGTGAAACCTGACTTAACCAAGGTTAGGCAGCGGCCTGGTCCGATGCTGCCCCACGATGTGGTATCACTCCAGCGGACGTCACCAATTGACAACTTCTGCCTTCATTTCACTATTACAGTCTATCAATTTTATTGTACATATAATTAACTTCAAAGTCAACCAATTCAACGTTCATCGAAATCAAACACGTGACACCCGACACAAGTAAAAAACAGTCGTTCAAAGTTCAATATTCAAGGTTCCGGGTTCATTTAGCACAAAATTACGAACACGGGAACGAACGCGGCCTCTTCGTTAGTCTCAAAGTTCAGCGTTCCAAACAACAAACTAAATTCTTTCGTACGATATTAACTATCACACAAGCAAATTAAATATTGCAAATGACTCAAATTAGACCTCGTGTCACGTAACGCTCAAGCAGACGCTCCATTCGAGGCGGTATTAAAGATACCCAAATCTTCTATAGTAAACTAGGCGCGCACAATAATCAAATTCGGACGTTGATCGCAATCAATGTTAACTTCCAAAACAATTAACCGATCCGCGCAGCCAATCTATTTTTCTAGACCCAACAAAACTCCTCGTCGTTGCATAAATTTGCTAACAAAAACCGACACGGTAAGAGGTTATTCGGTAAGCGACCACGCGATTCTAGTGACTGCACAGCATTAATTACTTTCGACGCGCCCCGATCGCTACCAATTCCACTCGCGCGAACGTCAAACCGGTACGAATGCACTGCGCCGAGCGCCTTCTGCGTCAGTTCTTGAAATTAGCGTTTGGCGCGAACACCCTTCTTATACAAACGTAGATTAATAAAGTTTATAACATGTTATACAACATGCTTCAGTAATGTGGGGACATATGTTATAAAATGTGTTATTTAACGTGACATAAAAGTTATATAACTCAAGAATATTTATCTCTAGTCAATAAACTATGTTTGTTTGGGACGTACCCAGTATCTGTGTTTTTTTCTTTTTTTATTTAAAAGTACAAGAGTTGCTGCAGCAGCTATCAAAACGTCTTCTCGTGTCGACATTGTAAAAACAATGCAGAACGATAAACGACAATGTCATATAACATTGTTATATTGCATTGTTATTCTAATGTTCACCTTAAGGGTGCGAACAGATTAAGTAACACGTTATGTAACATTGTAACATTTTTAACATTGCAACATATAACAATACTGTATACATTAGAATAACAATACAATATAACAATGTTATATTACATTGTCGTATGACATTGTTGTTTGTCGTTGCCCCGCGCGACGCCCCTGTCGCATCTCGAGTTATATAACATTTGTGTATATAACTGTCTGAACCACTCACTGAACCCACTGAAGCTTTGGGTTGATAGTGATGCCAAGAAAAATAGTGCATTTTACAGGGCTCAGTTCTTGCCCATTTAAAAACTCATTGGTATTCAGATTTTAATAATACCTTTAAAAGTTTCGTGGAATTTAACACACTGCCTGGTCATTCCCCTCTAAAAAAATTACCCTAGGGTGAATACTCTAAAACACCTGTCCTTATATATATATATAGCCTACATTTCACTCTACGGTTAAAACTCGAATGGTTGTATTTGGTAGTAAACACAAGTCTTCCATCGTGCACATGGGGGTTGCGAGTCGATTGCAATAGGGGTGTAAAAGATACGGGGCTTAAAGTTATCTTCAAAATTGTGGGACTATAATAAGTGGAGAATATCTGAATTGTCCTAAATTTTTTTAGAATGGTCACGAATGTTCTTTAATATATTTAAATATTCTGAATTAGACGGAACTGGCTCTAATCAGTCTAGAACGTTCTACATTTTTCTAAAAATTTCTAGAATGATCTAATAGTTCTCAAATATATTTCAATGTTTAAAATTACTTGAGATAATTCCAATTAATCTAGAACATCCTCGAATGTTCTAAAAATTTCGAGAATTATCTGTAAAGTTCCAGAATGTGTTTAAATGTTTCTAATTAGCTTAAAACATTTTCAATTGGTCTAGAACATTTTGGATTGTTCTAAAAATTTCGAGAAAAATCCATAAATTTCTAATACATAATTTAAAATATATATAATACATATATGAAAATTTTAAATTACATTCAATGTTTTAAAATAATTTGAAAAGTTATTCTCGTAATTCTAGAATAATCTCGAATGTTCTTCATTGTCTGGAATGCTCTAAACTTCAAATAACTTATGAATTATTATCATCAGCCTAAAGTGTTCTAGATTCTTCTATTAACTTTACGAATAATTGAAAAAAGAAGAACTTTCCAGAACATTTCCGATATTTTCGAATGGTCCTATTAAAGGGGGGTCATTGTAGAAGCGTGCTCATCGCGACCCCTGCCAGCCCTTTTCAGGGCTGCAATTCTACACAGCTGCGCACCCATGCCAACGAGGGTTAGGGCGTTCCCCCAAGGCGACGCACATCAGGTCGTCCCCGTTGGTGTGGAATGCAGCGCGCAAAGCGGCGATGGGGACCGCCACCCTTCACGCACAGCCTGACACGGCGGAAGGTGGAGGACAGAGTGCAGAATTGGCACGTGGAATGTTAGAGGAGGCATGAGAGATAAGATGAATGAGTTGATCGAAATAATGAAAGAAAGAGAATTAGATGTCGTGTGTATGTCGGAGACCAAACGGAAAGGCAGTAGTACAGTGGTAGAGCCACGCGGCAGCTTTTGCTGTCGCACGGATGGGCCGGCTCGAACCGGGGTGGTACCACGAGCTCACAGAATACCAGCGTGAAGTACAGGTTTACCTCTGCGTTTCGCTTGGTGAGTGCAGGTGGCCGGAGGCCCTTTTTACTGGAAATGAGGCATTTCATCTTAGTCCTCACGGGTGACAACGCATCTACATTTTGATTTGTAATAGAGGATAGATGTACATGTCTAAGGGCCGCAGCAACCACTTACCATCAGGTGGACTGTGTGCTCGTTTGTCACCCTTATCCTATAAAAAAAACTGAAGAGCTCCCTGGCGGGGCGTTAGCTCTATGGTCCGGAGTCCCGGAGAGCGAGAGCGCCTGCCAGGGAGTGGGGGTGCTGCTGTAGTCTCGGTTGGTCGATGTTATAACTGAATATAAGGTTGTGAACTCAAGACTTCTCTGGGTTTACTTTAAATTAGGACTGACGAAGTTATTCCTTTTGGCTGTTTATGTGTCGGTGGCTTCGTCGTACAGGGCTGAGCTGGAGGAGTTTTGGGAGAATGTAAGAAAAGTTCTAGATTTGTTTAGGGGAAACGAAAGAATTGTTTGTGGTGATTTGAATGGATGGGTTGATACCGCTCGACCAGGGTGCGAGTCATTGTTTGGAAAGTTTGGCGATAAAAGGGTTAATGATGCTGGCAAGCTTATACTGGCTGTATGCAAGGAAAAGGGTCTTTTTGTGACAAACACTATGTTTAATCACAAGAAAGTCCATATGTATACTAGAGAAAGAAAGAATGAGAGAAGTATGATCGATTTGTTCCTGGTGGATGACCGACTGCGAAAATAGGTGATGGATACGCGAGTGTTCAGGGGTGCTGACCTGGGAACGGATCACTATCTAGTAATTACTAGATTTAGGGGGCTGTTCGCGGGTTGGCGCTACCGGACGGCAGTAACAGAACCACAGTCGGTCTGTCGCATCCGAAGCTGGAAGCTTCAGGAAGCGGATACTTGGGACAAATATCATGCGAGGGTAGCCGAAAAGCTTGACACCATCGATGGCAGAAAAGAATGTGTGGAAAGAACATGGCAGAACCTTAGGGATGAAATGGTAAGTGCAGCGGAAGAAGTGTGTGGAGCGATAAAAAGAGGTAGTAGTAAAAGTAGAGATGCATGGTGGAATAATGAAGTGAAAGAAGCTGTAAAGAAGAAGAAAAAAGCATGGTTAGACTACTTGGCCTCTAGTAATGATAAGGATATGAGAGAGAAGATGAAAGAAAGATATAAGCTGCAGAAAGTTCACACGAAAGCATTGATTGAGGAAGTGCGTGAAAGGTGTAGAATGGAAGCGGAGGAAAGGTTGTCGCACAACTTTAAGGAGAACTCCAAACTCTTCTGGAAAGAGGTTGGAAGGGCCCGAAGTGGTGCGACGGCCTTAAGAATGAACAAAGTGCTTTCGAGAACCAATGACGTCCTCTCAGAAAAATCGGACGTCGTGCAGCGATGGAGCGAATTTTATAGAAAAATGTATGCGTGTGATGATCTTAGTGAGGGATCCGGGGGTGACGCCGTGACTGGTACGCCAGACCCGGACCTCGATAACACTGAGGTCATCAATATGAAAGAGATTGAACGTGCGATTCGAAGTTTGAAATGTGGTAAGGCTGCGGGACTAGACAGAGTTACTGCTGAAATGGTCAAGTATGGTGGGCCTCGCGTCTGGGACAGATTTCATCTGGTGTGCAATTTGTGCTGGCGAACGGGGGATATCCCGGATGATTGGCGATCCGCAGTCATTGTGCCTTTATATAAAGGTAAAGGTTCACATTTTGACTGCGGGTGCTATCGGGCGATCAGCTTGACCAGTTTAGCAAGTAAAGTTTAGTCGAAGGTTTTGACACGTAGGATGCAAGAGAAATCGGAAAGATTTCTATGGGAGGCACAATGCGGGTTTAGACCTGGATGCACGGATCAAATGTTTTCTCTCCGCATGATCACGGAAAACTTCTGGCTGCTAACCAGAAGATTTTCTGTGCTTTTGTGGATCTTGAGAAAGCATTTGATAAGGTTGTAAGGAAGAAAATGTGGGAACTGTTGCCGGGGTATGGTTTAGATGGTCGATTGCTAAGGGCTGTGCAGTCACTTTACTGTGACTTTAAAGCCTGTGTGCGGGTAGGGCATGACCTGTTACCCATGTTTAGCATCCAAACGGGCGTAAGACAGGGTTGTGTCATGTCTTCTTGGCTGTTCATACTGTATCTCGACAGCTGTTTACAGAAGCTGAAAGATAGCTGTTTGGGTGTGAAATTGGGTGACATTAAAGTAAATTGTATGCTGTATGCTGATGGTGCAGTGCTTATTGCACCATCAGAGACAGAACTTCAGGCATTAGTCATGTGTATGAAAGAGGAATGTGAAATTAAAGCTCTCCGTTTGAATGCTAATAAAACTAAGGTTCTGGTATTTGAAAGGGACGAAGAGAGAACGAAGTGTGAAATATGGGTAAATCAGGAATGTCTAGAACAGGTAAATGAAATTGTATACTTGGGGAGTGCTTTTAGCCGGGATGGAAGATGTGATTTAGATGTGGTCAGGCGTGTCGCTGCCGGGAACAAAGTCAATGGTGCCCTGACTGCGTTAGTCAAAAGGCAAGGCGTAGTAAAGAGTGCACAGCTTGCAATACATAACGCAGTGTTGGTACCGACTTTGTTATATGGCAGCGAAACCTGGGTATGCCAGAAGAAGCATAAAAGCAAGTTGAATGCAGTGGAGATGCGATCTCTTCGTAAAATTTGCGGCGTTACCATGGCCGACCGAAAGCGAAACGAAGAGATTCGCAATATGGCAGGTTTGAAAGATAACCTTATCACAAAAATTGATAGGGGCGTGCTTCGATGGTATGGGTACGTTGAGCGAATGAGTGAAGACCGAATGGTGAAGAAAATATATAGCGCGAAAGTTAATATTAAAAGGTGTCGAGGTAGACCGAGACTAACTTTCGAAGACCATGTGAGCAAATTGCTCAAAGAGGGGAGGGTCAAGAGTACTCGGATACCTAGACGTGCATGTATGAAGAAGATAATGAATCTGAAAGAAGCGAAAGAGGTATGTAAGGATCGTGACACTTGGCGGTCTGTTCTCTCTGGCTACCCCGTCAGGGATTGTGCGTGATGATAAGTAAGTAAGTAAGTAAGTACTCTCATATTCGTAGTTAAACTGAATTTTGTCACCTTGTTCCATAAAATAGACGACTTGAGGCATGCTTTAATTTCATCTGCAGGTGTGTCCTTTTGAATGACAGGTAAAGTTTGGCGAAAGTCACCAGCCAGTAAAACCACCATTCCTCCCATTACATCGGTATTGCTGTGCAAATCCTGGAGCGTTCGATTTAGTGCTTCTAAAGCTTTTTTATGCGACATTGTACTTTCGTCCCACACTAAAAGTTTGCATTGTCGTAGCATTGTACCTCGTGCACTATTTTTGCTAAAGTTGAAGATCGGCGATTCTTCCTGGGCTAGATTTAGAGGGAGTTTTAAAACAGAATGTGCAGTGCGGCCCCCGCTTAGCAGCGTGGCGGCTATACCGGAGGAAGCTACGGCCACAGCTATGTTTTTATCTTTCCGTATTTGCGCTAATAATAAATTTAACAAAAATGTCTTCCCAGTTCCTCCAGGGGCATCTAAAAAGAAAAGTGCACCATTTCCAGATTCAATTTGTCCTAATACTTTGTCAAAAACTCGTTTTTGTTCGGGAAGCAAGCGGGGTACAAATTCGGCTACTTGCTGCTGCAAAGCTGGTATATCGTAGTTTGTTTCACGTAAAATTTCATGACTTAGTTCATTTTCGGTTGTTCGCTGAGGGCTTATCATTCCAAAGTCGCTTAATTTTTTGCCTACCATTGCCATTACTTTATCTTAAATTTTTCCAAGTGCTTCATTATAAATGTGTTCATTGTATGTCATGTTCGCGTGTGTCTGCTGTAACCTTCGCAAAATATCTTCCGCCATGTACTCTTTATATTTGTCCCACAATTCATGTGCATTAGATAGCTCGCAAGATGATATGAGAGTTGCATAAAGATCCCTAATTTTGGCTGGTGACTGGCACTGCACAGCTTCCTCCGTGGTTTCATCCCAGTGATTATCGTTTTCTAAAAGATGCAGAACTTCACATGCTTCTCTATAAGTTGCGCATTCCTGACCGTTGACAGTTTTAAGGTCTTTATATCCTGTAGGACCCCGAACATGGTGAAGCAGCAATCGTAAACAGAAACATTCAAAATTAGTTACATGGACGGTATACACACGACCAAGGGCATCTGATGACTTTACACCGGGCCAATTTGCAACAGGCGCTCCTTGAATACGGCGTTTCCACTCCTTCCTAGATGTGTTCCAAGTATAATAGCGGGGGACTTCAGAATATAACAACGTTTTTGCAAAGGGGTCGGTTTGAGAAAGTTGAAAGAAGGCTGTTAGTGTAGTCTTTGGCGGTGATGCAATTCTTTCTTGGAAATTTCTTTCGGTGAAATATACACACTCTCATTTTCTAAGTGCACAGCAAGGTGTGTAACTGTTGGGTGCCTTTCGTGTAAAGGGAAGCCAAGAAGACGCCACGCTGCCTCGTTACTGCTGACATAACGCCCTGCTTGAAAGGTCTGTACTTCATTAACGGGATTTGCCTCACCTTCACTCCTGAGATTAAATATTGCTTGGTCGCTTCCTTTATTTATGTACTTACAGATATACTTGATTGCGCGGACAGAGCTACATGCTTCTACATTAATGTGGGCATTAAACATTTTACATAGAATGGGCGAATACGGGACAATCCAGCTGTTATCTAAGGTTTCGAACGCTCCAGAGCGAGATTTGATTGTAACTTTCCTGCCACCATCTTCAGGAGCTCTGCGTCTGTATAAAGGGTAGCCATTGTCATTGTGCACCGTTTCTTTTAATAGCTGTTTAGGGAATTTCTTTGTACATTTTCCTTCTTTCATACATGGCGATATTGAATTTCGTACTCCACATGGACCGTGAATCATATTTCGGACGATGGTATCATACAATTCTTTATCTTGCTCAGGATCCGGATTCTCGGCGCTTATTATGTCGTCTATTTCGCTGGGCGGCAACTTCTCTTTAAGCCTAAGCTTAATATTAGAATGTGGGCATGCGGTAATCCTCTTTTTTGCCATTCAATTGAATACATGAAGCACTGCGCCTCCGAAAATTTTCCCTTTGCTAATTACATGCATTAATTTTTGTACTTTTAATCTAAATACTCTAGCAACTAAATCGTGTCTGTCAGTACTTTTTTGGCCCGGCATTAGCTCCTCGGTTATTTCTTTCCATGTGGAATTGCAAGTAAAAGTAACAAAAAGATCAGGTCTTCAGTAAGTTCGTACATAGGCGAATGCGTCTTGTGTGTACTCATGTAGGTAGCGGGGACTGTTAACGAATGATGAGGGCAGAATTACCATTTTACCTAAATCTCTGGGGTTTACATTGGCGTCGCTAGAAACTGCATCTTGTAAATGTATATAATTCTCAACGCGCAGCTTTTTTTGATTTAAAGATATATAACGGAGACGTTCACTTTCTACCTTCACATACATGTCTACCAAAAATTGATGAAATAATTGTCTACACCGGGCTAAGAGGTTAAAATCATTTTCTCGCAACATCATATGATACGCATAAAAATCCATACATGATACTTTTTTGTTCGGAGTAGGCTCCTTTGTGACCGGGTTAATGAGTGGAATTTGAAAATGATAACCCTCTTGTCCTTTGCAATAAATCAATGGGTATTGCAGAGCGTCATAAAAGTTGTGTGTATCGGCTACCCGTTGCAACGTATTGTGACGCCTCATAATTATTATTAATAAATAAAAATTAAATTCAATGTAAAGGCATTTAAAAATGTCTTAGAAATTATATTTTAAACAATTAAAATGTTTAAAATTAAGTATAAAGTTCAAATATGTTCATTGGGAATATTGAATATTATAGTATAGTTAACGCATAAATTGTCTCTAAAAAATCTCTAAATTTATTAAAATCTTGTTTAAGATATTCAAAATATATTAAATTATATAAATACAAGTCGATTATATTACAATAATAAAGATAAATAACATTTGTAATATAATAGACAAAATGGATAAAAATTTTCTAAGTTGATGAAAGTGTTCTTGTAATGGTCTCCATAATAAGGGGCGTTCCCGGAGACACATACCCAAGGTTATACATATATATGGGGTGGTCGGCTGACCGACTGCTAGTACTAGTGTTGCACAATGACTAGTCCTATATTAGGGACTTATGATAGTAAGGTCTAACGAACCAAAGCATTAATATAGAAGGTCTTTATGATGCATAAGCATTATGATAGCAGAGTTATGACTTGAAGTCCCATATGAATAAGACATACAATAGTATGGTCTATGAAATAAAGCAAATATGTTGAAGGTCTCAAATATGTAAAAGCATTATATTGAAAGAATTGGGACTTGAAAAGGATTATTATAGTGGCGTGTAGATTGTTTCACAGCATCCGAGACCGAGGTAAACTTGGACTCGCTAACCGATGTGTCCTTGACATATCATCTTAGTGCCGGTGGTAAGCGGGTTTGTTGTAGCAATACCACTTGCCCGTGGACATCGCACACCCCTACCGTTTGTGGGCGGCGTCTAACGCATAGCGTTATGATACGTCGGCTATCTTTCGGATTAGGGTGAGTGTGTTTGGTAGTACTTTTAAGTGCAGCAAGCATACTCAACTTCATGTCTTAGTGCAATAGCGCTATGATATGTGGAGTTTTGGCTACTGACGTCTTAGTACCGTGCTACTATGATACGTTGGTGGTATTTTTAGTTAACAACATTATCAAATTTGTTACCAAAGTCGATAGGGATCATGTGGGTGTGTTGTGAGGGGGCGCCATCCGTATGATAGTTGCATTGATGCTTATTGCTACTTGCAGTATTGCATCTTGTGATGGATCTGCGGGTGTGCTGCACCTGATTCGACGCATCTTGTGGTTCTGGTCGATGGAGGTATGCGGGTGGTGATGTCTACTGGGACTGTATGGGGGACCTTGGGATGGTGTAAGCCTGACGATAGTCGTATTGATGCTTGTTGCATTCTGCAGCATTGCGTCTCTGCGATGGTTGTTTGGCGGGTCGCTATTCTCAATGGCGCTCTCTGCGTCTTGGTTTGATTCACAACCCAAGTAGCTTTGCCCAAATCGGGTCCCTTCATAGCGGGGCTGCAGACTATCTGCCCTCCATGATGTTTTATATAACAACATATTAATATATCTCTATAAAGTTCCCACCTTTGAAAGATTGAAGGCAACTTGTTGGTGGGTGAGACAAACATGATTGAAAAATGCATATACTCAACGTCAGTGACACAAACCCTTTCTGATGGCGAATTATTACTAATATCTTATAACTGCCTATTGGCTATATCTGCCATTGTATTGGTTGGTGGAGCATATGTGTCGACCTCATGCGGGTGGTAGCTGGAGGGAGAATCTGAGGAGGCTCTCAAGGCTGCGGCCGAAAGCCGCGCAACGTGGGATCCCATTCCCTTGAGGTGAGCGGTAGACTCATGACACGCTCTGCGGCCAATTGGCCGTGCTGACCATGCAATTGGTGGTGATGCCTTACACTTACATCACGTCTGCAGGAACGGCGGTCTGGCAGGTGGTGGCGCTCACGGACGGCTTTTTATGGCTAGTGTGCCTATTGTTTCCTAACCCGTGTGACGTACATTCACTGTGGCTGGATTTGATCGTATTCTGTATGGCGTTTACACGCATTGACATGCGCGACTTCGGTCGATGTTTGTGCTTACGCACTATCAAGGGGCCAAGTCCTCTTTTACTGGTTCGCCAGTTATTTTGCTGTGGACTACGGTCCAGTTCCCAAATTTGCGTACCCTTCGGGGGGAGCGCATTAAAATGGTTGGCGCTCACCGTGCGCGGCGTGTGCGGAGCCGTGTACCTCCTCCACATTTTTTTAAATGTGGAAGAGCGAAGCCCTTGTATCTGGTATTTGATATAAATATTGTGAGCCTTTTCCAAGCGGGAAGGGATTAATTAATAAGGAATTGACTGTTGTGAACCTGATACAAGTGGAATAAGGACAATTTATTGTTCTTAACTTTTATTTGAGCTCTGTCTTTGTGAACGGGGTTCTTTAGCTTATAAGACACTACCAACAGCTTTCGATTGCTCTCGCAAATATTCATTCTTCCAAGATACACCTAAAAGAACTAAGTTACTATACAAACACAACGTAAATAAGGGTCCTAACTAAGACGATCACGCCATAAATTTATTATACGGCCTATATTTGAACCTTTAGAAAGATCAATGTATGATTAATATACTGGTCACGTAAGTTAGATATACTTGTATAACTTATAGAAATAGATTCTAAGGAAATAAAGGTATAAATATATATAGAAAGAGTGAAGAGATGAGAAAGGGGGGGGGGGGGGGTCGTTACAGTATCATCACGTGCTCGCAAGACAATGCCTCGTGAAGAAAATTGATCACCATTAATTACGGCTGCTATTTCGTTTATCAAAGGTGCATTGTAGCGCCTTTCATGCTCTCCTCGAGGGGTCCGATCTGTGTGAATGACCACTTTATAATCCTCTTCAGGTAGGTTTTCTAAAGCAGTTTTAAATGTTATTAACAAAAATGTTACGTTCATGCAAGAATCTTTGAATTTTGAACACTGTGTCTCTCTCAACTCCCTGGATAAATTGGCAGCAACGGTCTACCTCAATTTCTTCGTCACCCATAAAATATACTTGTAAAAATTTATGCTGTTCGTTTTCAGCTGGAAAAAGTGAACCTATTCTATGATAAATTTGCCCTTGCACCGTAAATGTAGACGAAAATCCCGGCATTATCATTTCCCAGTCAACTCCGAAGGACGTCATTTGAAAGCATGAGTTATATTTCCGGATCCTGTTTAAAAAGCGCCGTGACTCATTAGCAAAGTGTCACGGAAGATACACTTTGCCATTGGAACAGCACATGCCTGCGGTCTCATCTTTCCATTTTAAAGCGCTGCAAAATCGACACACCTTGTCTATCAGTCCGATAACAACTAACCTGTGATTTTTATAATCAATCAGCGGATCATAATTAAATGCTGTGTCATTAAAAACCGACCAATTGTTTCTTTGAAAATCTTGTCGACGTTCAGCTTGGAGCTGTGCATTTGCATCTCTTCGCGCCTGTGTCTGTTCTGGTGTTTCAGATGCCCTTATAGTAGATTGACGTTCAGCTTGCTCAATGAGTCTGTGTTGAGTTTCATCAGGTGTTTCCGCGGCTCTTAAGGCGGCCTGACGTTCCGCTTGTTCGAATAGCCTTTGCTGACTTTGACTTTGTTTCAGTAGCTCTTAAAGTAGCTTGACGCTCTGCCTGTTCAAGACGCCTTTGCTAACTTTGAGCAGGTGTTTCAGAAGCTCTTAAAGTAGCTTGACGCTTTGCCTGTTCAAGACGCCTTTCCTGACTTTGAGAAGGTCTTTCGGAAGCTCTTAAAGCAGCCTGACGCTCTGTCTGTTCAAGACGCCTTTGCTGACGTTGAGAAGGTGTCTCAGATGCTCTAAAAGCAGCCTGACGCTCTGCTTGTTCTTGCCTTCTCAGTTCAGCATCTTCTAAAGATTCTAGCGATCGAGCTAATCTTTTCGCTTGTCTTTGAGAAGATACTCTTGAAAGGCTGGACTTACGTTTGCGAGGCATTATGAAGTAACAAAAAACCTATTTATAAAAAAACGTTAAAATACCTAAAAGGAATTAAATTTCCTTTTAAATATTTTTTTTAAAAGCAAATCCAAAATATCTAAAAGGAATAAATATTCCTCTTAAATATTTTTTTAAAATCAAAACAAAAAAACCAATTCAAGACACAACCCGTATCCGAAAACGATAACCAAAAAAATCGAATCAACTTAAACCAAATCACAAAACAAATTGCAGAAAACCGAAATCGAAAGCAGTAGTCAATATAAATATAACCAACGAAAAAAGAAGTAAGTGTATACGTACCTTATACACTATCTATACTATTAATATTCCTTTGAAATATTGTTAAACAACCTAAAACAACGAAAACCAATTCACGATTCTAAATAAACAAAATCCAAAATCAAAGCTAGAGTCTAAATATGTATAAAAGAATACCAACCAAATCAACAAAAACGATCCAAGAAAATACACAAATTCGAAAATGAAAGCCAATTTAAATCCATTCAACCTTAACCAAATCACAAAGCAAATAACAAACAACCGAAATCGAAAGCAGGTAGTTATATCGCCTCAATCCGTCCCTGGCTCTATATTCCAAACAGCGACATCAGCATATGCGTGAGAACTCGAGTGATAATTCTAAAAGTAATGTAAGACGATATGATAATTGTACTAGACTTATTTTATTAACATTAATATTAATTCATTCTGTAACTAATCACCTTCGAAAGAATATTAATATTTTATAATTTTTAACAGTGGTAGAGCCACGCGGCAGCTTTTGCTGTCGCACGGATGGGCCGGCTAGAACCGGGGTGGTACCACGACCTCACAGAAAACCAGCGTGAAGTAGAGATTTGCCTCTGCGTTTCGTTTGGTGAGTGCAGGTGGCCGGAGGCCCTTTTTACTGGAAATGAGGCATTCCATCTTAGTCCTCACGGGTGACAACGCATCTACATTTTGATTTGTAATAGAGGATAGATGTAGATGTCTATGGGCCGCAGCAACCACTTACCATCAGGTGGACTGTGTGACTGTGTGCTCATTTGTCACCCATTTCCTATAAAAAAAAAGAATATTAAATCATTTTATATATTAAATTGAGTTTTTAAAAAGACTGTCGAGATTCGTCGCAATTTCGCCTTTCGGACCCCAAAATCGGTTTAAGCATCAGTATAGCAGTCAGGTTCGGATATCCTCGAACGAAACAAATAACTCCCGCGACGCACGCGCTATCGTTTCCAAATCAATCGATTACGCGCATTGGATCATCGGCAGTACATATCAAAATGGTCAGAATTAACTGGAGGACATGGGATTGAACATACTGTGAGTAAACCTTTTCACTTCCTGTTTACATTTATCCCAATTTTTTCCGCATTTTCCGAACTAAAATCGTCAGGCCAAATTATTTGCATTTATCTGATTTTGTTGGCACAAAATAGGCTGATAATATTCTTGTTAAAAGTTTAAGTTAGATTAAGTAAGATAGTTTAAATAAAAATGGCAGTAACTGTTATTCCAGCACATATTTTAGATTTAATTCCTAGATACGATGGAAATGAAAAATTACTCAATTTATTTATCTCAAAATGTGAATATATTTTGTTAAATTCAGGAGGCGACAATACTCCGATTCAAAATTTATATAGATTCCATGCTATAAGTAGTAAGCTTAGTGGTAGAGCTGCGACTCTACTTAGTGATAACCCTAGTTTAAGTACGTGGGAGGATTTGAAAGAAATTTTGACCCAGCATTTCGGCGACCCCCGTTCAGAGGAATGTATTGCTATCGAACTAGAATCTCTAAAAATCAAACAAGGAGAGTCATTTATTCAGTTTTGTATTAGAATACAAAATGTAAAAAGTTTTTTATTTGCTAAAGTCCAAAGACATTGTGATGAAGGAATAAAGGCAGACAAAATGATTATATATAATAATACCGCTTTGAACGTATTTTTGTACAATTTACCCGAAGACCTTATTAGAATTGTCCGACTCAAAGGCTGTTCTACTTTGGAGATCGCTTTAAGTATAGTCACAGAGGAAATTAACTTCTTGGCTCAGTATAACGCCAAAAACAATAAAGCCAAACCAGTTCAGCAATTAGCTCTACAAAGTTTCGTGAGACCAACTGCATTTATAAATTCGAATTTGACATCAAACAATAATAATAACAGTAGTAATTTCAAGTTTGGTGTACCCAATAACCAGATAGGATATAGGCCTAATTTTTTTTTATAGGATAAGGGTGACAAACGAGCACACAGTCCACCTGATGGTAAGTGATTGCTGCGGCTCATAGACATCTACATCTATCCTCGTTTGCGAATCAAAATGCAGATGCGTTGTCACCCGTGAGGACTAAGATGGAATGCCTCATTTCCAGTAAAAAGGGCCTCCGGCCACCTGCACTCACCAAGCGAAACGCAGAGGTAAACCTCTACTTCACGCTGGTATATATTATTTTGATATTGATGCATACGAATAAATTCACAGCACCTCAACAAAGCTACCATTTTGCATCACCACAAAATTCAATGCCACGTAATCATCAATTTACCCAACAACCACGAGCACCATTTCAAGTTGGTGGATTTAAATTTGGCATTCCCCAACATCAAGCTCAAAGATACGGTATACAGAATCAACAACAGCCTAATCAATTTAAATAGGGCCTTCAACAACAGCCTAATCAATTTAAATACGGCTTTCAACAACAGCCTAATCATATTTAGATACGGCATACGACAGCAACCCAACCAATTCAAATTCGGCATACAAAATCAACCGCCCAAAAACGTTTACGACACTGACGTATCTATGCGTACCGCACCAATTACAAAACATGACGACGAATGATTTATTCTTTAGCGAGGAACCTTCAACATCATGTCAAGATTTCTCTGACGATAATAATGACGGTTACTACTACGACCACTATGATGGTTTTGTAGAAGACCCTTCATCTGAAGGTCAATATCTAGAAAATTTTAATGAAATTAATAATGAAGATAATACAGTACTTGAAAATTTTCCAATAGTAGCCTTTGAAAGCCCTCCGAAATGATCCATCTGAATTATTGCGATAGCATTTTAAAATTACCTCATATAGTAATTCCCGAAATAAATTCGAAATTTCTAATAGACACCGGAAGCAGTAGATCCTTTATTAGTCTTGCCAAGGCTAACCATTATTTTGGTGAATTTAAATACAATGAACCTTTCACAGTTGTAAGTACCCATGCGCAAAGCATGCACGATGAAATATTTTTTATACCGCTTTTAAAAACGTTCACAAGTACTCTTCCACATAAATTTTACATATACGATGTGGACGGTAGATACGACGGCCTTATTGGGTCAGACTTATTAAAAAAATTGGCAGCTGATATCGATATGAACCACCAAATTCTACGGACACCTAATACTGAAATTCCAATAATTTATAATCCACCTTATGAAATTAAATTAGAACCAAGATCGGAAACACGAGTAAAAATACCTACCAACTTACAAAACGGCGACGCAATCATTGATTTTACACAATTTAGTGAGGGAGTTCGTATGCCATGTGCCCTTATCAAGTGTGATAATTTCTTTGCCGAAACCATTATTCAAAATATGTCCAATGAAAAAGCTAATATTAAATTTATAGAACCGTTTAATGTAACTGTATTTGAAAATAATGTGTGCCGTAAATGTGATAAATTCCAATTGCGAGATAGATGATATTTTAAAACAAAATTTATTTAAGCTACGATTAGATCATACAAATGAAGAAGAACGGAAAGCTATAACTAAATTATGCTATGAATACCGCGACATATTTTATAGTGAAAAAATTCCGCTTTCTTTTACAAATCAGGTAAAACATAATATTAGGACAGTTAACGAAGATCCTATATATATCAGACCGTATCGCCACCCACCTTCCCAAATTGAGGAAGTACAAAGACAAGTAGACAAACTTCTTCAAGATAACGTAATCCAAAATTCTCAATCACCTTGGAGCGCACCGGTTCACTTAGTCCCCAAAAAACTAGACGCATCCGGGCAGCCTAAATTTAGAATGGTTATAGATTATCGGCCATTAAATGAGAATACAATAGACGATAAATACACGTTACCTAATATAACTGACCTTTTTGATAAGTTAGGCAAATCTGTATATTTTAGTACCCTTGACCTGGCAAGTGGCCACCAACTAGAAGTTAATGAAGCTGATAGACCAAAGATGGCTTTTACAACTCAATCCGGTCACTATGAATTAAAACGCATGCCGTTTTGATTATAGACAGCTCCTGCAACTTTCCAGCGAGCAATGGATAATATCTAGAGGCCTCCAAGGTCTCCATTGCTTAGTGTACCTCGATGACATAATTGTGTATTCGGCAAGTCTTCAGGAACATATTGAAAAATTAAGGAAAATTTTTGATCGTCTCAGAGAAACCAATTTAAAAGTCACGTTAGATAAATGTGAATTCTTGAGAAAAGAAGTTCTATATCTAGGTCACACTATTACGAAAGAGGGTTTGAAACCAAATAACGAAAAAATTAAAGCAGTACTAAAATATCCATTACCGCGTACAGCCACGGAAATAAAAAGTTTTCTCGGATTAGTAGGGTATTATAGAAAATTTATTAAAGACTTCGCTAAACTTACACAACCGCTTACCTCTTGCCTGAAAAAGAAAAACAAAATTGAAATTACAAAAGAATATATAGACGCATTTGAAAGATGTAAAGAGCTTTTAACAAACGCCCCACTTTTACAATTCCCTGACTTCTTTCGACCGTTCGTTCTCACCACAGATGCGTCGAACTTTGCTCTCGGTGCAGTTCTATCGCAGGGACCCATCGGTAGTGATAAGCCTATAGCCTTTGCAAGTCGTACGTTGAACGATGCTGAAACGAAATACAGCACCATAGAAAAAGAACTTATGGCAATCGTTTGGGCAGTCAAGCATTTCCGCCCTTATTTATATGGAAAAATAAATACAATTTACACCGGTCATCGCCCTTTAGCCTGGTTAAATTCCATAAATGAACCGAATAGCAAACTAACTAGATGGAAGTTACGCCTATCGGAATTTGATTACGAAATAGTGTTTAAGAACGGGAAACAAAATTGTAACGCTGATGCTTTATCTAGATTAACGCCTTAACTGATAACGATGATGTTTCTAAGCAAGTGAATATAGACAAAAACGAAAAAAAAACTTCAACGCCATTTGAGCAATGTAGTCTCTAAAATTGTACAGCTAGGTAATTCGAATCAGGCGGGGGACGTAGTAACAGTATCATCCGATTCGGAAACGTTGAGTATTCCTTCTTTACAGGGTAGACAATCTCCATATCCGATACCATCTCCAAATAGTAGCACCGCCACAACTTCTGAAGGACACAGTAGTAACAATACAATTCATTCAGCTAAAGACATAGACACAGCAGGAATTTTAATTCTTCAGGAAGCGATTGATGCGAAACCAAATCAAATACTAGTTCATACCTGGAACAGAAATGAATGTTCAGTTAAAAACTTGTCTAGGGATAAACAAAACATTTTGGAAGTTCACTTACCATTAAATAATTTGGATTTAATTAAAAAATTCTTGAAAGAGTATATTAGACCTAAAATTAAATATTTTTTTTTATTTCGAAGATGTCATACACCGCAAGCAGTTTTCGGAAGTCACAACGCAATTATTCAAAAAGGATAGTGTTAAATTTTATGAATGTACAAAGAGGATAGTCTATGTAGAAGATGAAAATGAGCAACGCGAAGTAGTTCTTAAATATCATTTAGGCAAAAATTGCCATAGAGGCATTAGGGAAACATTAGTACATTTGAGACGAACGTTTTATTGGAATAATATGGAACAAACGGTAGCGAGCATCATAAACTCATGTGAGGTCTGCAAGAAAATGAAGTACGACCGTAAACCTCTAAACCTCAACTTCAATTGACTCAAACCTAGTCTAAACCATTCCAAGAAATTTTCATTGATACCTTTTCAATAGAAGGTAAGTATTTTCTAACCTTGATAGACGCGTTCAGGAAATTGTTCGTTAATTATGGTAATTGGATAGTTATTAAGATATTAGATTTAAATTTAATTTACGACGAATTAGAATCAAGTATGCATAGATATGGGTTACTTAAAAAGCATGTTCAAAGTTGTTTCGATAGTAAATCATTTGATTCAGATTTTACTACCGTCCAATATCAAACCGATTATACTATGAATATTACCATCGACAAATTTAAACAATTAATTCCTCCATTACGAACCAAAAGAGGTCTCCTCGATCCGGTAGGCTCTTTGATAAAAGCCATCACAGGTAACTTAGATAATAACGACGCTCTTAGATATGAAATATTAATAAATAAGTTACATACGGAACAAAACGTGATTAAAAATAAAATGACAATAGTTTCCGAAATGGTGGGTTCCTTTACAGCCATGGCAAATTGTACTAAAAGCAATTTTATACGAGTAGAAGATAATATTCAAAACATTATCCAAGCTTTAAATAACTCCGATTTTCGACAAATGATTACCAAACTCATTCACGTTTATAATATCTTCCTTGATAATTTTCATAATTTATATTTCCATTTGAATGAAATCGAAACAGCCATTGCTTTTAGTAAAATTAATGTACTACACCAGTCAATAATTGATACAGAAGAACTTATAATATTGTTAAAAGAAATAGAACAAACTGACAAATTAGTGTTTCCTGTCACTTATGAAAATATTGTAAAATTAGAAAGATGTATCGAGATAAAAGCCTATATTAAACAGAATCAGATAAAGTTTATTATGAGTATTCCACTTATTAGAAATGAAATTTTTAACTATTATAAATTAGTTCCCTTACCTGTATTACATAATGGCCAGACGACTCTCGTCCTACCTAAAAATCCGTACCTACTTGTGAAAGGGTTAAAAGCAACACCGCTCTCTCAGTCATGTCACGAGGTCGACGAACGACGATTCCTGTGTCATGAGAACGACATACAACTCTTCACCAATGACAACTGTGTCGTAGAAATCATGCAGTTTCACACAAATATCTCAAGTTGTCACCCGATCCCTGTCACCCTTGAAAATGTGAAGATCTACCTCATCCAACCAAATCGCTGGATAGTTTACTCAAATACTGAAACAGCTATGATTAAATTCTGCGACAACGAAGTAAGCCAAGAGATTCTACTAGGAACCTACCTCTTAACTATGGATGATAACTGCAAGGTGAAAATCAAAGGATAAGAACTGAAAAGACACTAGACTCAAGGTAAAGAAATAACCTACCTAAGACAGCTATTAATAAACTTACCAAAGATAATATTCAACCCGTCAAGCACTCTGAAGAAGCCTATGAATCTCGATGGAATTAATACAGCAGACGTACAGTTCCTGAATCTATTACTGCAGAAAAGTATGGGAGAAATTAGTGACAGTGAGTTAAGTGAAAATGGAAAAAGTGAAATTACTAATAAAAGTGTTAGTTTAGTCAACATTATTATTTTAGTTATTATATTAATTATTTTAAGTATTATATTTAAACATAAATTAATTGAGATCTGTAAAATCTGTAAAGTTCGAGATAATCCCGAGGATAATCCCGAACTTGTGCTCCCTGGCTCTATATTCCAAACAGCCACATCAGCATATGCGTGAGAACTCGAGTGATAATTCTAAAAGTAATGTAAGACGCAAAGATATTTTATAGGTCCAGATACCGTGTTGCTAATATACCGCAACATTCATAGTGAAGACAGTCTTTGATTCATGTGTGCGTGAGTACCACGTGACGCGCATATCTTACGCACCATGGCTGCATTAATGTGCGTGACTTCGGTAATAACAGTACGAATCGATTACCCAAAAAATGTGGGAGATTTTATATTTAATTCATAGTGACGTACCTATTGATTCTAAGAGTATAAAATGTGTGTGCGTGGCGTGTGCATTTGTGTGCGTGTGTATATGGGGATATGGTTGCTTATGTGTGTTTTATGTATGTACAAACATCGCACTAAAATATTGAAGATATGTAATAAAACCTATAATTAATGTAACAGTTAAAATATAGTTACACAACAGTTATAATAACAGTGGTAGAGCCACGCGGCAGCTTTTGCTGTCGCACGGATGGGCCGGCTCGAACCGGGGTGGTACCACGACCTCACAGAATACCAGCGTGAAGTAGAGGTTTACCTCTGCGTTTCGCTTGGTGAGTGCAAGTGGCCGGAGGCCCTTTTTACTGGAAATGAGGCATTCGATCTTAGTCCTCACGGGTGACAACGCATCTACATTTTGATTTGTAATAGAGGATAGATGTAGATGTCTATGGGCCGCAGCAACCACTTACCATCAGGTAGACTGTGTGCTCGTTTGTCACCCTTATCCTATAAAAAAATAATAATGTAACAGTTAAAATAAATAAAAACACAGTAGATACCTATTTATGTATGTAACATATATTTATAATCTATTATTACTAAATATATACAGAGTACTACACTTTTGTACTGTAGAACACAAAATATTGCCGCTTTTTACGAAGACATTAAATTATTTTTCAATCCTAAGTAAAATGACGAAAAAAAGCAAGTTTGGTTAAGCGTAAACTTCGGCCAAGAGATAGCAAAATGTTTGATTTTTTTAAATTGCTCCGTTCCGTTGCTACGTGAAGGAAGGACAAAAACAAATAAACAAAAAAATCACACTTTCACATTTATAATATTATATTAGTATGGATTGTCAAGAATGATAGATAAACTTTTAAAACCGGTATACAATCGGCTTTTGGAGGGTGGAACTATTCACTCGCGCTCTCTTTCTCGCTCTAGTAAATAACGGTTCTGAATGACCAAAAAGGATAGAAGCACAGGAAAGTGCAATTTCATGCTGCCAGATGTAGTTCAACCCTAACCCTTAAAACGGTTTAACTCTATAGGTTGGGTAAAATCTGTAAAATTAGACTGTTTATAACCCCTATATATTATAACCTTTGCGGTTGATCATGACATTAAAAAATGGTAAAACATTTCATAGACTAGGCAACACTCGAATATTATTGCGCAGTATTATTACTTGTATTGACATTTAACTTTCGTATTCTTTTACAAGGAAATACACCATAAAATTGTATAGTTACTTATGAAAAGTGATGTTCTTATCCTTATCTTTTTTCCTAGAGTAATTTTTAAATGATTTCACAGCACAAACAGTCATTTTGCGAAATTAAATACACCGGTGCGTGACGTATGTTCACAGCGAACGTCGCTGGCGTAATGGCGGAACGATCGAACGAATACGCCAATATTGGCGCCTTTGAAATGGAAGCGTTTTATGCGCGCGTACACGGTATCTGGACCTATAAAACATCTTTGGTAAGACGATATGATAATTGTACTAGACTTATTTTATTAACATTAATATTAATTCATTCTGTAACTAACCACCTTCGAAAGAACATTAAATCATTTTATATTTTAAATTGAGTTTTTAAAAAGACTGTCGAGGTTCGTCGCAATTTCAGTAGGTAGTCGAATAAGCTACGAACAGTGTTGCCACCTTGCAGAAAATTTTATCACTAGTTATGGTCTGAAATTCCACCAGATTTAGGGATATTTTTACTTAAAAAAATCCCTAGAATTCACCAAATTATTTAAAATCAAATCACGTGGTATGTAATAAAAATACTATTTTAATTGTGGAAATAATTACAATAAACACAACATATAAAATCGAGACGGCTTCCTGGTCACAGTTTCTTCAACGGACAGCCAACGAGTATCACAAGAGCGCAATATTTTTAAAGCATTCTCAGCACAGTTTACTGTCTCATATATATCTTTGTACTCATCACAACGTTTGGGTGAATGTGAGAATAATTCTAAGTTTCTGTAATGTGAAACTATATTTCGCGGTAACGTTTACTCTGACACATGTGAAACAGTGTGAATGAGTGCATGAGTGGCAAACACATCTGACTAGAATTTAATTAGGCACTCACTCATTAGACACACACATATACACACACACTCACACACACACACACACACACACACACACACACACACACACACACACACACACACACACACTCACACACACACATACACACACACACACACGCACACACAAATTCCAGTCATGACAGAGGCATCTACCCCGATTCCAATTAGGTTTTTTTATTAGGAGACCTTCTTACATTTCAATATTCATATATCAACCTTTCAGTGTTCAGCGCTCATTGAAACCAACTTTACATACGTATTAGGTCTTCATTATTAGTCGGGAAAAATCCAAGGTAGACTTAGCATAACCAAACAAAGATGTCTAATTACGTTTTTGTAATGTGAGAAAAGGATAGTGCTATTTTGACAAAAACTGGGGAATCTACCGACAGATAAAGAGGGTTATTAATAGGTATTTTCTAAATTCCTCAAGATTTGATAAATATCACTAAAAGTCATCAAATAATTTTTTTAGTGATTTTATTTTTCAAAATATCACTATGTATCTCAAAAAATTCACTAAATCTAGTGACAAAATCACTAAAGTGGCAACGCTGGCTACGAAATAGAAACAATTTAAGCGTATAGGTACCGTATGCACTATAAGTTGACGCGCGGCTCAACGGCGGGAGTTAAGTACATGTCAGGAAACATTTCCTTACCGCGTTTTAAAAACCTAGTAACGACATCTAGCGGAATCAATTTAAACGATGTATACGTTAGTTAATAAGAACTCTCAAAAAATATTTTTCTTATAATTTTGCACAATTTTTCTTATTGTAATACCGATTCATTCATAACCACATATAAGAACTGTATTCATTTCCGTTCAATAAATATTACTAAGGCTTATTAATAAGGCTTACTAAAAACTGTTTCTACCATAGTTAAGTAATAGTTAAGGGTTAAAGCGTGACAGGTGGTGATAGTATTTCTGATCCATACTTATAATCACGCCTGTAAGCCTTGCGGGGTAGGCAGAGTATCAACGGATTACTTAATATCGTCTGCGAGGTTATCGCCTATTCTGTGAATTACAATGCACCAAAACGTTTGCAGAAAATCAGCTGGTGAATTTTATGTTTTTTATCGCTCTCTTCCCGGTCCTGCGTCGAAAATACAGATCCATACATTTTTTATCTTAATTTTGGTAAAAAGACATAATAATCCAGATATTCTGATCTTCTGTGTTCGTCCATCGTACCGTCGTCCGTCTTGTAGAATCACGGTGGCGCCACCTAGCTGAATTTAATTTTGCAACATATTCGATTTTCCCACGGGAATGATATGTTTGTCCACTGAAAAAGTAGCCTATGTCACTTTACAGCCACCGAACTATCCCCGTACAAAAAAGCATGCCATGCCGACGCTCTGTTGCGACGTGAAAGAAGGACAAACTTGTGCAACATATTCGATTTTCCCACAAGAATGAGATGTTTTTCCGCGGAAAAAACTGTGACTTTACAGCCACCGAACTATCCTCATACCAAAATTCATGCCATGCCGACGCTCTGTTGCGACGTGAAAGAAGGACAAACAAACAAACAAACACACTTTCGCATTTATAATATTATAAGTATGGATTGGGTCAGATAATAAAATTGCACTAGCGTTGGCTTCGTCAGGAATTGCCCCCACATTAATGGAAGACGGAAAACGGCACATTCTGCATTAAGTTTGCCTTTAAATATAGCCGAACAAAACTTTCCAGTCTGTAATGTTTCAAGATCTTCTATGATCAGGTTTTAATGCGATGTACAATTATAATATGAGATGAATGGACAATACCACATAGAAAATCACTTGAAGCATTAAATAGAACATTACAGGATATCCGGAAAAATGAAAACTTATGGGAGGATTTTTATAATTATTATCCGAGATTTTCGACAAACGCTGCCGATTATTCCAAAATCAACTCCAGCTGATGAAATAAACGCATGTTTGAAACGATTAACGTTCTGGGATCGTATTAACTAATTATCATTAACAGTAAATATGCGAGCAAAAATTACAGAAGATCTGGAAGCACAAGTTTGCTGAAAATCTGTTAAAATTTGAAAACAAAATAAATAAAAATAAAATATTTATTTGCATAAAACTTGGTACATTTTTAGGTCTTATAACATAGTGTGAACATGACATGTTCACACTATGTTATAAGACCTACATTGTATCTTTTACCGCTTTATCTGTATACAAATATTACGTCGACATGCAACTGAATAATTAAAATTAGAAAATTATAATAACATTTCATATCAAAATTTAATAAAACCGTATAATGTTAATAAATTTGAGATGTATGAAAGACAAAAACAATAAAAAATATACCATAGATAAATATATATGTAGCAAGCTAAAATATACAGGCATGGTCATGTCATAATGCATAATGTCAATCTATTACAAATTCTAATGCATTTGCCATAAACGTAGTGATTATATTCTCTTTGTTGTCAATTTGATGGTGATGAAGGTTGGTCAAATCGTACCAGACGACAAAATTATGGCGTCACTATATGCCACATTTATGAAAAATATCCGTATTTTTTAAGGCCTTAAAAAACACAAAAAATACCTCTCTAAGTAGCCACAAAATAAGGTTATCCTTTTATTTTTGTTTTTGTAACTGTTCCGAAATTTTTTATAATAATGGTTTCAGAACGTACTGGAAAGCACCTAATGGCGATTCATTTCGCGTATGAAAGGACTTTGTATTCAAAGACTATAATTATTCACGTCTTTCTGAATAGTTATTAATTGTAATTCAATTTAATTAGTATCTAGGCATCAAATCAGCTACTATACTGATTTATTAAGCACTGGATTCATGTCATGAAAATAATTATGTAGCTTCATAGTAAGCTAAGAGTTTTGTTCAATTACATACAACGGAAATTCATTTTTTTTATAGGATAAGGGTGACAAACGAGCACACAGTCCACCCGATGGTAAGTGGTTCCTGCGGCCCATAGACATCTACATCTATCCTCTATTACAAATCAAAATGTAGATGCGTTGTCACCTGTGAGGACTAAGATGGAATGCCTCGATTCCAGTAAAAAGGGCATCCGGCCACCTGCACTCACCAAGCGAAACGCAGAGGTAAACCTCTACTTCACGCTGGTTTTCTGTGAGGTCGTGGTACCACCCCGGTTCGAGCCGGCCCATCCGTGCGACAGCAAAAGCTGCCGCTTGGCTCTACCACTGTTTAACTGTTTAAATTTGTCATCGACAAGCTACATAATCTGTGGTCATTCATCGACACCATTGATTGTCAGTTGTCACCCGGCAACGGCAATCATTCGCATCATCTTATTTGCTTCACTCCATAGCTACATATATATTTATCTATGCTCCATAGATTACTATATATTCACTCGTTGTTGTGGATTGTGATACGCACTGTACTATTTTAGATTTCTTTCTGTTGTTTTGACCTCGGCATTGTTTAACGTACTGATAACTACCACTTGTAACAATTATTCTGTGCTTTTGATTTCTGGACACCGATTTTGCATCTTGAATATTTGTGGGAGACATCATGGAGACTACAGCTACACAACAACGACAAACGACAACTAGCCCTGCGATTGTTGTGTACTAATTGTAACATATGTATTGATACACTTCGCCGCCATCTCGTTTTTGAGCTTGATACCAGAGTAATTTCTAAGATCTGCCAGTGAAATTCTTTAATAATAGTACATAGTTACATACCTACATATTTTATTACACAAACATAATAAAAATCTAATTCTTATTTTAGATCACCGAAGAAGATTACATATATGATGCTAACCTCAAAAGTATTGTTGACGTTATTATAAAAAACTGTGGCTATTTAGATACAATTTTCAAACGGGATGGTGTTTACAACATAAAAACAAACCAATCTAGCTAAAGTTTCTTTTGGGACATGAAATATAAAAGTCAAGTCCAGCTCCTATAGAAATTTGGCCATTGTTCTTTCAAACATCAACAGCATTCCAAGGAGTAAAAATATTCTGTGCAGCATTTGCTTGAGGCAAAGAATATATTATACACCTTGAGGTGACCGTCACGGGAGAATTTGATAAATTCATTTATGTCATAAACAGTTTTCAATCAGAATCCCGAAAACATTTTTTTTAAATCATTGTTGTTTTGTGAAGAGGTTAGCATTTTTTTTTTGGTCAATTTGTTAAGATTTCATATAATGAAATGGCACCTATCCTATAGATTCACAGTCTGGCAAACTGATTCTATCAGAAGAATTGTGTAACGTAGTAGATACAGAAGAACTTATTGAAAAATTTCATTGAATTCTATCTATTGAACAGAATTATCTAAATAAGACATGCTTGTGTGAGTGAACAATTTTAGCTACAAAAAATTAAATAGTACACCAAATTATTAAAAGGATACAGAATATGATACCAACAGATGAAAAAATGTTTAAATCAATAGACACAATGATGAATCAAGACGAAAGTGTTAACTTTCCAACAGAATTTTTAAATTCACTGAACCCTGGTATGCCTCCGTATGTATTGAAGCTAAAAATTGGATCTTATGTATAAAACATTTGAGATTATGTATAAAACAACTTCTCAACAACATTATTGAGGGAGTATTTCTACCTGGAAAAGAAAAAGGAAAATCTGTTTTTATATCAAGAATTCCATTAATTTCAAATGATTTACCATTCTGTTTCAAACGGTTACAGTTTATTCTACGATTGGCTTATAGTATAACTATCAATAAGGCACAAGGTCAAACGTTCCTATATTGTGGAGTGAATTTGGGAGAACCCTGTTTTTCAACATGGTCAACTCTATAGCTTTATCGCGCATTGGACAGAAAAAAATTTATTCGTTTATGCACCAGAACACAAGACAGTAAATGTAGTGTATAAGAATGTACTCTAATATAAATTTTCAGTACATTACCATCTGTAAAGTATTTTTGTATAGTGAAGAAAGATATATATGTGTAAGAAAAAAAAAATTTCACACGAAAAATCATGTCATCGATAAAAAAAAATAACAAATTTAATAACATATACATACATGAATAAATATTCGGCAAAAAAATAACCCAGCGAAGCGGGTTTTCACAGCTAGTATACGTGGTAGAGCCATGCTGCAGCTATATTAGTAGTATAGTTGTAGCACGAATGGATCTGCTCGACTGGGGAAGGACCACGCTCTCACAGAATACCAGCAAACACTGCTGTGTTTCGTATGATGAGTGTAGAGAATCGGAGACCCTTTTTATTGATAAGGAGGCATTCCATCTTAGTCCTCGCGGGTGACAACGCATCTGCATTTTGATTCACAAACGAGGATAGATATAGATGTCTATAGGCCACAGCAACCACTTACCATCAGGTGAAATGTGTGCTCGTTTGTCACCCTATCCTATAAAAAAATTATAAAAGTGAATTCCGACCATCACCATCTGGGGTGGATAGTCGAAATTCACTTTTATTTGTTCTTCAGAATTTTTAGCCCAAGCAACAATAAATACACTCTTACACGTTAATTATTCATTAATTTTTAAATAACTACAAACTTAAAAAAATCATATTGTGTATGGCATTTAAATAAAATTAAACTTCCTTGTTTTAAATATATTATTACGTAATTTATATATACCAACATTAATGTCATTATTGAGTAGACATAATTTTATATCGTGGATGAATTCGTATCTTTTAACGTACATTGGCAATCGTTTTCTAAATTCCTTTGCTACAACCATAGAACATCACAGGCCACTGGCAGATCAGAGGAGAGTAGCCTTACGCAGGCGTTTGCCTCTGTCAAAATACAAGTCCACGTGGTCCTATGCGTAGAATAAAACTATAATGTTATTATAGTTGCAGCCGGCAGCCGGACTGCTCACTAGACTAAATCTAATTTTGCTACTGAATCAACGTCCTACAAAAATGCGAATTGTTCCGTTTTTGCTTTTGGAGGGTAGAGGTAATGAAGATTATCTACGTGTATGAAAAAGTGTCCGTCGAAATGAGTTCAATTATGGTAGCGTTACAAAAGCAGCAGGGTAAATTTTAAATGAATTTAATGGCTTAGCTTTCCATTGACTCCCGTCGAGTTGGGGGTTGATACTAGGCTTGCCAACTCCAAAAAAGGCATTTCCGGGATTACCCAGCTCGACTTCCGGGACTTGGGTATATTACGCGGGACACAACGCAGCACATACAAATTGGTTACAAAAAAAATCCCATTGGTTATAATATTCACTGCATTTTTGATCAAAATTAATGTTAATTTGTAGTTCAGCCTTGACGTGGTCAAAAAACAGCTTATTTCTGTATGTCTGTCCATGCATTTCCACAGATAGAAAACACTCTCTCTACTGATACATTTGAAAGTGGTATCGAAGCTACGGCTAAGGTGTAGTTGGTACGAGATAGATACTAATATCACATAATCACTGATTTCCGGGACAAAAAGCGTCCCGCAAGGGGTTACGGCGGGACGGTCCAAAATTGACCCAGAAGCGGGACGTCCCGGAAAATCCGGGACGGTTGGCAAGCCTAGTTGATACGTATTTTTACAGAAAAGTTACACTATTATAAGCACACACACACAAAGTTACAACATGCGGAAACGCGTAATTTTTGAGAAAAAGTTATTGAAAATCAATTATTCTTGCATTGTTTATATCTAATCCTACCATAAAACTGATGCCATTTTGTAATGTCATTGTCGACAGTAGGGATATCGATTCTTTCCGAAAAAGGTCGATTTTTAAATCGATTCAAATCGTAAGCTGATGTATCGATTCATGAAAAATCGATTTCTAAAATATCTATATTTTTTTATGTTTGCATTTATAATGTAAATATAATTCCATTTTTATATATAATTCATTGGAGTCAATGGAAAGTCGTACCAATTTATTTTTCAATTAATAACTTTTTGTTCAAAATTAGAGAACTAATTTCCATCAAAATAAAAAAAAATCACAAGAGTTAATTTTTGAATGAAAAAAAATTGAATTAATCTTAAAAAAGTTTGAAAATATTTTTATTGCCATAAAAAATGTTAGTATTAAAATATAATTTTTTTAACTCTACACAGTTCAATAATGAGGGCTAATAATTTTCTGCTCACCAGATGTCGCTAGTTGACACTGAGGTAAAGTTTTTTGTTACGCAATGTAATTTAATTGAGAAGTTAGTTTTTAATAAAAGTATATCAGTTTCTAGAGTATTATATTAATACAGAAAACAATGCCTCAGCGGT
The DNA here is from genome assembly GCA_033319125.1 of Parnassius glacialis. Classification (NCBI taxonomy): domain Eukaryota; kingdom Metazoa; phylum Arthropoda; class Insecta; order Lepidoptera; family Papilionidae; genus Parnassius; species Parnassius glacialis. Next base: position 45,560,541 of record JAVANC010000027.1, on the reverse strand, counting down.
TTGCTCTTTTATTTTTTGCACTTTTTTAACTTTTTTTAATTTTTCTACTTTTGTGAATATCTGTTGTTTGGTTTATTTATTTTTAGTCTAATTAGACTAAATATTAGATTATTAATTAATATAAAATATAATTAATAGTACAAAAAGAAACATTATCTTTACATTTACCAAACAAATTATCTTCTATCTATGAAATCTGTAATATATTATATCTCACTTTTAAGTGGCGCCGCCCTGGTGGCAGAAAAAGTTGTGGATGTCCTCATTCATCTACAACGGCTACATTCATAACATAGGTAGTAGGTACATATAATAATCACGCCTCTTTCCCGTAGGGGTAGGCAGAGACCACTTCTTTCCACTTGCTACGATCCTTACATACTTGTTTCCCTTCGTCCACTTTCATTATTAAGTGGCGAAGCTTGCGAAGACACTTATTGATTTCACGATGTCTGTCCGTCTGTTCGTCTCTCCGTCTGTCCCACGATTATCTCGAGAACGGTTTCGAATTTTCAAATTCTGTTTTCAGCAATCGATTACTGATCACCCAGGCATCTGCACCTCCTATTTTGAAACTGATTGCTCAAAAAAAAAGCTGATTGCTTCGCCACTTTGCTATACTGTTAGCTTGCTAGGTTTATTAAGTGGCGAAGCTTGCGAAGACACTTATTGATTTCACGATGTCTGTCCGTCTGTCTGTCCCACGATTATCTCGAGAACGGTTTCGAATTTTCAAATTCTGTTTTCAGCAATCGATTACTGATCACCCAGGCATCTGAACCTCCTATTTTGAAACTGATTGCTCAACGGCGAAAAAAAAGCTCATTGCTTCGCCACTTTGCTATGCTGTTAGCTTGCTAGGTTTATTCTCTTCATACATGCTCTACGATTTAGGGTGCTCTTGACCTGGCCTTTTAGTAGTAGGTACCCTGTATAGCTATACGCCAGCGCCATTCTGGAAGGTTTTTGAACTGTTATTACTGTTATTACTGCCTATAAATGGACATTATTACATCTAGTCCCCCATATTATGAGATAGTCCTTCTTACTTCTATCCTCCATATTTTTGCTGCAAAAAAGATATGCCACAAATTTACAAAAAGGTAGTATTAATCACTATGGCTTCTGACTGAAAATTCTACCTTCACTGCTATATGATTCAAAACGCAATGTCTCACAATATAAAAATTGAATACCATGTAATATTCAACTATACAATACATTGTGCGTTATCAATGCGATAACGCCTTGCAAATATTGTTTTTATCAAGATTATATTCGTAACTATAAAAACGTGTCGTTTTAATAATTTCGCTCTAAGTTTCCCGCCCCGCGCATCGGTCAGCTGACATTGTGTGTATCATAGATAAATATATATGTAGCAAGCTAAGCTATGGTGTGTATTTAATTGTATTCCAGTTCCAGTAATCAGCTGTTTGATTAATGAAGTAGAAACATGGAATTATATACTTGTCTTTTTCGCACAAGTTGTCTTTTGTATTTTAACACATGACCAATAAAAACATCGCCATCGTGCTAGAAAACGCCACTTATTTTTGTGATACTTAAATTCCAAAATGAAAACAACCAATAGTATCGAAGTGTCGATTCAAACAGCCAATGGGATTCGAAAAACCGACCTGAACTTCGTATGAATTATTGCCATCCATTCTCATCTCACTTCATAATTCATAAAGAATTGAGCAATATGAAGCGAGTTTTATTTTATCTCGCCAAAATGGCGGACGCGTCGTTCTCTGTGCGCGCAATGAAAATACCCGATAATCTCTATGAGTTGTGCCTAACAAATTTAGTGAACTATTTGCAGAAATTAAAGTGCGAGCGAAATGATTTGCGATCGCTGCCTGACAGTATCCTCATGGATATTTATTACAAGGTGAGTTTGGATTTATTGGTTCTCTATCTTTCTTATCTATAAAAACAGTAGGTAGCTTACGAAATGTACCGTTACATGTTGGTCAAGTTTAATCTTATGATATGATTGTTATCAGAAGCAATCGATTAATATCATTTTTAGATATCATATATGATATTAGTAGTGCTGGTTCATGGTCACGCGGTTATGTAGGTTTGATGCAGATCACTTTCACTGTTTTAAAACCCACTTGGCTAGCACCTATGGTCGATAGTCCATTCTTTGTTGCGAAACTTGAAATATTCTGTAACATAGTGTAATAGGTTTTACTTCGAGTAAAATATTTTCACGAAATATAGTAACATAGTCAAAATATCATTTATGTTGTATGATACAATGTAGTTTCTGTTGTAGATGTTTTGCCTATGGTCCTTAAACAGAATAATTATATGGCTACGGTATGGAAACCAATGTGAAAAACTTCGTACAATCAATTATTTTAACCATTATTTTTTTATTGTTAATATTATATTAAGCTTGTAATAGTACATAAAACCTCTCATGGAAACAAAGTATCACCTGAACAAACAATACACTTCAAAAAAATGATAATATCAATGCTGCTTACGTACCAAATTGTAATAATATTTTGAGAAATGAAAGTTACGCTTCTAGAACTTGTTTGTGAATTTTCCTTTTAAATAAGAAAAGCTTCTGTAGATATATTATACAGACCGATATTATTTGGTTGGTATAGGATATATTAATATTAAATGTGAGGAAAGAAAAAATACCCCATATTTACATATCTTATTTTACATTTTGATCTTCAATAAAAAAAAAAACTAATAATTACATTATCTATTTAAGAACTTAATTATGTATAATTTTAATAAGTATCCAGCAATAAATAAAATAAATCGATTTTAGGAGGGTATCTTTCTCTGGTAAATTTTAAGCAAGCCGACATGCATTTCTTAAAGTAGTAGCCAATCTGCGAAGTGAAATAAATTGGTAAACACGCAGAATCATCACCATCACCATTACAACCATTGGCCTCCCCTAATAAGCCACCTGCATCCATCGTCTTTCCTGCTTAAAGTGACGACCCGACTATCTGGTGAGACATAGCGGTTGTCATCATATCGTCACTCCATTTAGTTGGGTGTCGCCTAATATTGTGCTTTCTAGTACGAGGCTGCTACTCAAGAACCTTTATTTGGTTGTCGGTTCTTCGAGCTATAAGACCGACCCATTGCCACTTTAGCTAGTACTCTGGCTCTACTGCGGATATTCTTTATTACGAATTTATCACGCAGAGAAACTCCGAGCCTCTCCAATGCTTGCTGAGCGACCTTAAGCTTGCTCAGTTGGTCAGGAGTCTCTACATCTTAGATGTGTATGTCACCACCGGCACTAAGGAGTTAGAATGACTGCTTTCTTTTGTGGTCAAGGTGAATACCTCCCTCCGACCTATGTATTTCTGCAACCAAATAGCAGTGCTTGCACTGCCGTGTTCCGGTTTGAAGTCTACAAAAACACTGGAATACCTCGCAGCCTGTACTTATACAGGCTGTGAGGTATTCCATCTTAGTTCTCAATATACAATCCTTTATATTACAATCAGTAAAGATGTCGCGTAATATACATACAAAAAAAACATACACTTGAATTGATAAGCTTCACCTTTTTGAAGTCGGTAAAAAACTATCAATCGTGAGCTGTGATGACGCTAGTGAGAATACAAACTAGGTCATTAATTATTTTGTCTTTCATTCATTACGTCCTATTCAAGGTCCACTGTCGAAAATAGCCCTCCCCCTTAGATTACCTCATAGGAGAATTTTCCATAGTCTTCACGCTTGGTAAGTAGGGTTGGCAAACGCAGTAAAAACTGCGTATTTTTAACCGACTTCAAAAAGGAGGAGGTACTCAATTCGACTATTTTAAGTGTTATTATTACCTCTATAACTTTTTTCTAGATGAACCAATTTTGATGATTCTTATTTTTTTTGAAAGCTGGTGCTTCTCATGTGGTCCAGGTCTGACCAGTAGTTTTTGAGTTATCCTTAATAATTTATATTCAAGTCGGTTGAACAAAATTTTTAATTTTACCACTTGTTAGTTGATGAAAAAGTGATATTGCCCGTCTCCTGTTCAGTTTCCCTCTCATCACTTACGACACTGATGCGATGATATGGAGTAGTGGAATCTCTTACGTCCCCATTACACGGCAGAGGGAATAATATAATGTCGAAGTCATGAAGTTATTGTATTTTATTGGTCCCTAATACATCTACCTACAAAATTGCGGATTATTCAGAAAACGTGGTGTTGTGAAAGCTCTAGTTGTGTATAAAATTCCATTGTATTCATACACAATCAACAGTAATCTAAAGGTACGAGTACAATTCGTACTGCAAACTCAGAAAGACGTGGGTTCGAATCATTTGACTATTGTGGTGACTATTCTTAACACAAGCATGTTAAAGCTTAATTAGAGTGATTAACAGGAGTATTAGTTAGCGTTTCTAAACATTATTTAAAAAAAACAATTATAAAACATTACATTCGTAGGTACATATTTTGAACCGGATCGCGCAGTTGCGGTGTAAGAATATCCACTACCCCATATATGATCCCGTGGGTGTCGTAGGAAGCGACAGAGGGAAACAAATCAGGAGAAGAACAGTAGCGTCTTCCTAACAACGACTAAAAATAAAAACTGCAGTTGCCAATCCGCTTGCCAAGCATAGCAACTATGGGAGAGCCCTATGTTCAGCAGCGGACTTTAATAGGCTGTAACGGTACTGGTGAAAGTAATAAAAACGAGATAAAATGAGGCGTTTTTAATTCAATATGAAACATAAAAAAAAATGAGTTGCAACACAGCATCTGTGTTGCATTTGAAGCAACTTGGTGGCTGCTCTATAGATGTTAATTCTTGTCTCGTGATGTAATGCAAGATATATAGTGACGACTTTATTTGCATTTCATATTTACGCAACAATATGTTCATTTTATTTACTGTTAAATTTAAAAAATACCAATTTTATTCATGCACTACTTTTTACCTAAATAGCAGCGTAAAGTAGGAGCTGAATGCTGTTGTTTTGTATGGTGATTGTAGAGAACCGGAGACCCTTTATACTGGAAACGAGGCATTACATCATAGTCCTCATTTTAATTTTTCAGTATAAATGTAGATGTCTGTCTATGGGTCACAGCATCCACTCCCCATCAGATAGACTGTCTGCTCGTTTGTCACTTTATTTTATTTAAAAAAAAACTATCAAAAGTCCACCTGACTGTCCACCCCTATAAATTAAAATCCAAACGTTAAGCTAAATAAAATATAAATCAATGCCAATACAAAGAAATAATATCTATAAATCGATAGAATTTTTGTTAATATTATAGTGACATACCTATATAAGGAAAGGATAGAATAAAACACGCCTTTACAAAAAGAAAACCTTAACTGAAATATTATTTAGCTTATATTATGTGTACATAACAATATACATATTTGTTGTATTGCATACCTTAAGCCGTGTAGTGGCGGTCAAGAATATCCACTACCCCATATCCTCCCGTGGGTGTCGTAAAAGGCGACAAAGGGAAACAGGTGGGAGATGGGCAGCAGCATCTTCCTGATAATAGCCAATATTATAATAAAAAAAAAAACTGCGGTTGCCAACCCGCTCGCCAAGCGTGGCAACTATGGCAAATACCCCCCTTATGAATGGATGTAATAAAGAAACGGCCCCCAGTCCCCGGCGGCCCCGCTATTCCTGGCTACGGTGGCGACCATGGTAACGGCGGGGCAGGGGGTGCTAAGAATCTCCGGTGGAGGTTTGGTTGCCACCTACGACGACTCGACCTGGCAACATACAACGCACGCACCCTGAGGACTGACGAGAAGATCGTGGAGCTGGAAGAAGAGATAGACAAGTTGCGCTGGCATATTATAGGATTATCCGAAGTCCGAAGAGAGGGGGAGGACACGGTAATCCTCGAATCCGGCAACTTGCTCTATCACCGGGAGGGCGAACATCTGTCCCAAGGAGGTGTCGGATTTATCGTCCACAAGTCTCTCGTTAACAACGTTGTAAAGATCGGGAGTGTGTCGACGAGGGTTGCGTACCTTATACTCAGAATCACCAAACGGTATTCGCTGAAGGTCATACAGGTTTACGCACCAACCTCGGCACACCCCGATGAGGAGGTGGAGGAAATGTATGAGGATATCTCTAGAGCCATGCATTCCTCCAAAACCCAATATACGGTGTTAATGGGAGACTTCAATGCAAAACTAGGCACAAGAGAGAACGGTGAGCTGAAAGTAGGGAAATTTGGAATAGGGCAACGGAACCCAAGGGGCCAGCAGCTGGCCGACTTCATGGAGAAAGAGGGACTCTTTATGATGAACTCTTTCTTCAAGAAGCGGCCCCACAGGAAGTGGACCTGGTTGAGCCCCGACGGTTCGACAAAAAATGAGATTGACTTCATTATGACGACCAGACGACAACTGTTCAGTGATGTCTCAGTGATCGCGAGGGTGAAAACCGGCAGCGATCACCGAATGGTTAGAGGCACACTGAACCTAAATGTTAAGTTGGAGAGGTCTCGTCTGATGAAGTCAACGCTCCGTCCCCCTCGTGCTCTAATCCAAAGTCCCGAAACCTTTCAGCTCGAGTTACGAAACCGTTTTCAGTGCCTAGAAGACTGCAATGAAGTGGACGATATGAATGACAAGCTCGTGGAAACTGTCCATGCGGTCGGAGCTAAGTTCTGCAAGACCCGCCGCAGAAGAACACAAAAACTCTCCGATCACACTCTTAATCTCATGGCTGTTAGACGGGAGATGAGGCTACATTCTTCAACAGATTTGACAGCATACAGGCAACTGAACAGACAGATCTCCAAATGCATGCGGCGGGACTTACGCAACTTCAATACAGCTCGTATTGAAGAAGCGATCGAGCGGAACCAAGGCTCCAAAGTCTTTGCCAGAGATCTGTCTGCCAGAAAGAGCCAACTGTCAAAGCTGAAGACCGAATGTGGCAGCATCGTTTCCGGGGCACCTGAGATTTTGAGTGAGATTGAGAGGTTCTATGGGCAGCTGTACACGTCATCGTTGGAGCCACACGCAAGTGTGAGTAACGATCCAAGAGCGAGTCTTATCCGACACTATTCCGAAGATATCCCGGACGTCAGTCTGAGCGAGATTAGAATGGCTCTCCAGCACCTTAAAAACGGCAAGGCCCCAGGCGAGGATGGAATTACAGCGGAGCTTCTGAAAGCGGGTGGAAGACCGGTACTTGAAGTCCTTCAGAAGCTCTTTAATTCCGTCCTCCATGGTGGCATAACACCGGAGGCGTGGAGCAGAAGTGCGGTGGTCTTGTTCTTCAAGAAAGGTGACAACGCTCTCTTGAAGAACTACAGACCGATTTCCCTTCTGAGCCGCGTCTACATGCTGTTGTCGAGAGTCATTACGAATCGTCTTGCGTGCAGACTTGACGACTTCCAGCCTCCCGAACAAGCCGGTTTCCGAAAGGGCTTTAGCACCATAGACCACATACATACCCTACGGCAAATTGTACAGAAGTCCGAAGAGTACAATTTGCCACTATGTCTGGCGTATGTGGACTATGAGAAAGCCTTTGATTCCGTCGAAATTTGGGCGGTGCTGCAGTCCCTTCAGCGGTGCCAAGTTGACTGTCGGTATATCGAAGTGCTGAAGTGTTTGTACAGTAGGGCTACGATGGCTATCCGAGTACAGAACCAGAGTACAAAACCCATCCAATTGCAGAGAGGTGTAAGACAGGGTGATGTTATATCCCCGAAACTCTTCACCGCTGCATTGGAAGACGTTTTCAAGCTTCTGGACTGGAAAGGATGCGGTATTAACATCAATGGCGAATACATCACTCACCTTCGATTTGCCGACGATATAGTCCTTATGGCAGAATCGCTGGAGGACCTAAGCACTATGCTCAATGACCTCAATAGTGGCTCCCAACGGATAGGTCTTAAGATGAACATGGACAAAACAAAGATCATGTTTAATGTCCATGTCACACCTATGCCGGTAGTTGTTGGGAGCACTAAGCTCGAAGTTGTTGACGAGTATGTTTACCTGGGACAAATAGTCCGACTAGGTAAGTCCAACTTCGACCGAGAGGTCAATCGACGGATTCAACTCGGCTGGGCAGCGTTCGGGAAGCTACGACACATCTTCTCGTCAGACATACCTCAAAACCTTAAAACGAAATTGTACAACCAGTGCGTGTTGCCAGTGATGACTTACGGAACTGAGACGTGGTCCTTCACTGCTGGCCGTATGAGGAAGCTCAAGGTCGCTCAGCGAGCTATGGAGAGGGCTATGCTCGGAGTTTCTCTGCGTGATAAACTTAGGAATAAGGATATCCGCAGTAGAACCAGAGTAACCGACATAGCCCAACGGATTAGTAAGCTGAAGTGGCAGTGGGCCGGCCATATAGCTCGAAGAACCGACAACCGATGGGGAAGAAAGGTTCTCGAGTGGCAGCCTCGTACCGGTAGGCGAAGTGTAGGGCGTCCCCCCACGAGATGGAGTGACGACCTGGTAAGACATGCAGGAAGTCGATGGATGCAGGTGGCTCAGGACCGTGCTTTGTGGCATTCTTTGGGGGAGGCCTATGTTCAGCAGTGGACTTGTGAAGGGCTGTAATGATGATGATGATGATGATACCTTAAGCGAAAGCGCAATTTGTTCTATTTTCTGTTAAGAAAATAAGAGGCTCTTTTTAATTATTTTCGGGATACTTCCATTGTTTTAGCATCTGGTTGAGATGCATTTAACCTTATAAATATATAAACATTTTATACTATAAACAGTAATCGAAAGAAATAAAGGAGGTTTACCTGTAATTAAGTTACGGTTTTCTTTTTACAAACAAAACAGTTAAGTTTTTACATTCTTTTTCGCTTTCGCTATTTGCTCCGCATTTGCATCGGCTCTCCCGTTGTAGGGATTTGCGATTTGAGGATTTGCGGGATACATTATTCAAACTTATATTATTCAATCATAATGGCCCTACTGCTGGGCACAGGCCACTCACTTCTGAGAGGGTTTTAGGACTAGGAAATGTACGCGGCGCTGCGCCAATGCGTGTGACATTTAGGTTTCCTCATGAAGTCTTCCTGCACCGCCGAGCACGTTGTAAATGAGCACTTAAAATTGCAATTAACAATTTTGTTGGTGCCGGCGGGGATCGAACCCGGGTTGCTCGCGTACTGTGAAATTTACAGCGAGCGCTTAGCTCCTGAGCTACCACGGCTCTTAATTATACTTTTTTATTAAGTTTGATTTTTGATTTCCTTTTGTGGACAAAATAATACACAATCTCACGGTAACGACTAAAAAGTCGAATAAATAGTTACGTTAAAAACTTCACCCCTATTTTCGCACTTATAGGGGTGAAATTATTTCTCTAAAAATTTCTTTAAAACGGAAAAAAAAACAACCGTAAAGAACCACCAATTTCATAAAAAAAAAAGAAATCAATGAAATCGGTCCACAATTAATGAAGATCGCGTAACATATACAAGAAAAACAAAAAAAAAACATAGGTAGTCGAATTAAAAACCTCATTCTAGTTTGAAATGGTCCAAAACTTATTTACTCTAATATGAATTTGTATAACCATCATAATCATTCAAACGATTGGTAAATTACAAATTTCTGTGCAACGATGATAATTATCAAATAACAAAATTACAATTAAGTATGTTTGTTTACTTCATTAGTAAACAAAAGAAAACATTTAGTATATGGTAACACAGATATAATTCACTATCAGTTGTACCCTAATTTAAACTAGATAATTTTGGCACGTGGAAAAATTATCTGGCAGAATCAACAGTTTCAAACTAGTTTTTATATTTCAGTTTATATTTATTAATTAAACACTAACCCCCATATCGTCACGTGGTTGCCGTAATAGATGCCATATACGAGCCAGTTTACCGTCAAGTTAGCAGCGCCGGTAAACTTGACGGTGTATGGTTATCAGTATGCATGACAAGTTAGTCTACTTGAAGCAAAAATTGAACTTCAATTCTGCCGACTTGATCAAGAGTGCAGCGTCATGTAAACTTGAACGTGTGTATGAGACGTCAAGTATGCGTGACGGTAGTTGGAGCAAATAATCGAGAGACGCCATGGTTTCAACTGATGCGGCATCGTGCAAACTTGACGACGAACTTGAACGTGAGTGGTCTATATGGATGCACTGCAAACTTGACGCTGCTTCAAGCGCACTGCAAACTTGACGGTAAACTGGATCGTGTATGGCATTCATTAGAGGCGACAGATGGAAACTGAAATAGTAGATAGGTAGTGCAACGTCTCACTGAAAACAACTCAAAATTATAAGTGATTTTTTTTAAATCTAAAAAAAAATGTTTTTTATCATATTCTTACATTGTCATCCGAATTTGAGCTATATTCCAAATTTCAAGCTGCCAGCTCATAGGGAAGTTAGTTTGAAAATTCGAAATCAATTACTAAATTCCACCCGGAACGACAGACAAACTAGAAAGTGAATTAATAAAAACGTGGTAAAAACTGCGGTTGCCAACCCACCTGCCAACCTTGGCAACTATTGCGAAATTACCCCTATGAGGAAAGCTATGGGGGAGGCCCACGTCCAGCGGTGAACTTTTATAGGCTGTAGTGGGTAATGGATGGAATAATCAATATATAATAAAAACAAAAACGGAGGAAGAAGTGTGATATTCAAATATCGCACTTCTTCCTTGCCTTTTTCACCAGCCCGTAAAAGACCACTGCTGGATATGGGCGGCGGCTTGCCGATTGCAGTGTTACTGTCTAGAACCTTTGTCGCTGATCCCCGACGAAACTCAATTTGGTAATTGATTCTGTCACCCTCATATTTTTTTATTACAGACTAGTTAAACCTTAGAATTTTGTTTTTAACTAGCGAACCGCCCCGACCTCTCCTGGACGGGATCTCAGAGACCATTTTTATAACCTCAAATATTGTATGTAGTTTTTTGAAATATAAAAAAAAACTTTGTATTTCGGATAAAACATGACCGAGATCATTCCCGATATTGCTCTTATTATCCGTTCGTGAAGTTTCGTTGCAATCAGTGCAGCCTTTCCGTAGCAGCTCGAGCAGACAGACAGGCAAACATTTTAATGTTTCATTATGTATAATAATGGCATGCAAATAACCCCCTCATTTCAATAAAAAGTATTTTCGATATTACAGATCTCAGAATACCTACACATAAGCAAACTATGTTTTACGTGGTAGACCCATGCTGCAGTTATATTAATAGTATAGTTGTAGCACGAATGGGTCGGCTCGACCGGAGAAGGACCACGCCCTCACAGAATACCAGCGTAAAAATTAAATAGCAGCTTAATGCTGCTGTGTTTTCCTGCTATCTTTTTTGCAACGCATCTGCATTTTAATTCGCAAACGAAGATAGATGTATCTATGCGCCACATCAACCACTTACCATCAGGTGGACTGTGCGCTCGTTTATCACCCTTATTCTATAAAAAAATGCTCATGTATACTCTAAGTTACAGACACTTCAGTTTTTGTGTATACATACGAATACCTACTTTATTTTAACGCTCAATACTGCAAAATTTATTAACAATGGCTGGACCGTTTTCACATACTTTGGTTTGAATAATAATAACCTAATATCTCATTGCATTGCAACGAATTTGATAGGATCGGAGGTCGGCTGCAGTGTCAGAGTCGTGTGAAACTGATACACGCGATCCGTGACCCAAAACTAAATAAATTGTTTACCAAATAAATATGGGTCGATGTTCGAATGTTGTGTACTTGACTGTGGAGGTAGGCCACGTTCAAAATAAGCATGTATACCTACTAAATTATACTAATTTTATGGAGTAGGTAGCCGAGTTAACCATGATATCAGGACGTCACACACCTATGTCTAAATCATCGTCATACGTCACCATAGTGACTAAAACGTCGGGAGTTAAAAAGTTAAAATGAAACGAGATAAAGTCTTAATAATTAGTTAATAGCGTAATAGTAATATTAGCGTAAATATAAGAAATCATTATGCAATATGCAGTGTTTATATTTAGTGCCCGTATGATTGCCTTGGCATTTGATGATGATAATGCAACCGGTTTTAATAATATAAGGTTATGACTAGAAAGTTTTATACGAAAACATGATTTGTTAAATTTAAATTAGCGGTTTTAAACCTCGTAGTGATAAACCGCGGTGTAAGAATATCCTGCGTGTCGTAATAGGCGACAGAGGGAAGCGAATCAGGAGATGGGCAGCGTCTTCCTGATTAAAACTAAAAATAATTTAAAAAAAAACTCCCTTTACTATCTCGCCTGCCAAGCGTGTCCAATCCCTCTTATGAGGCACTATATTAACAGTGGTAGAGCCACGCGGCAGCTTTTGCTGTCGCACGGATGGGCCGGCTCGAACCGGGGTGGTACCACGACCTCACAGAATACCAGCGTGAAGTATAGGTTTACCTCTGCGTTTCGCTTGGTGAGTGCAGGTGGCCGGAGGCCCTTTTTACTGGAAATGAGGCATTCCATCTTAGTCCTCACGGGTGACAACGCATCTGCATTTTGATTCTTAATTGAGGATAAAAATGTAGATGTCTATGGGCCGTGCACTTACCATCAGGTGGACTGTGTGCTCGTTTATCACCATTATTCTATAAAAAAAGAATCGTTTAGGAGTTACGGGCAGCAACAGAACCAGGCAAAAATATTGCTCTGCTTTAGCGGTCAGCCGCAGTAGGGTTAGAGAAACAAGACGTGGACGAAGCCAATGGTTAATCATGCTTTTAATGGGCACTTATAAATAGATATCAGCAGAAACGATCGACATTTAGTAAAAATCTTAATGTAAATAAATTAAACCGTGTAGTGGCGGTGTAAGAATATCCACTACCCCATATTGTTCTGTGGGTGTCGTAAGAGGCGACAGAGGGGAACTTAAACAGAAGATGGGCAGCAGCATCTTCCTGATAAGAATAAAAACTTCATTTGCCAACCCACCTCTCGAGTATTGCAACTATGGCAAACTCTTCCTCACGAGTTCAGCAGTGGACATTTAGGTATTATAGTCTGTAGTGGATTGGATAAATAAAATAAAGTATTATAGGATAGATTAATAAAGTTATAATTGTGTTTTAAATAACACTAGATAAATAATGAATACGTGAAAAAACCATGCAATATCCCTTCTCGCAAACCGAGCCGAGAATACAACAACATAATATTATTGTACATTCATACCTATAACAATGTTGGTCGACGGCGCCATGCGGAATAATTTTCACTGACATTGTATGGAAAATAAACCGTGTTTAAAACGAGTTTACTGACTGCAGGAGCGTATCATAATTTGTATTACGTTGCACACAATAGACGATCGTATGTGTGTTGATATGTGCCAATTGTAATTCGATTATAGAACAATTATTACAGTACATGGTAAGAATAGTTTGAATGAAACTCTAGTTAAACATCTTTGATACATTAAATTAATGTATTGCTACTTTCTGAATGAAATACGCACAATGTTTCGCAATTCGATATTTTAATCATCCTGTTAATTAGTCTGACAAACAGTTAAATGCCGACATTCGATCGAATGTCTAAAGACAACTCAATGGCTAAATTTTAATAGCCAGTTCGCTTATCGTCAAGTTTAACAATAGGCTTATAAAAAAGATTAAAAGGTCTCCGGTTGTCGTTGCTCATCTAGCTTGCTTATGTATACTCTATGTTACTCACCATTACAACATAAGGTTTTACGCTGCTATTTTGTGCGAGAGTGGTCCAATCGCAATTGAGGCGACACATTCGTGCTGCAGCATAACATTATAACAGTGGTAGAGCCTGGCGGCAGCTTTTGCTCTCGCATTGATGGGCCGGCTCGAACCGGGGTGGTACCACGACCTCACAGAATACCAGCGTGAAGTAGAGGTTTACCTCTGCGTTTCGCTTGGTGAATGCAGGTGGCCGGAGGCCCTTTTTACTGGAAATGAGGCATTCCATCTTAGTCCTCACGGGTGAAAACGCATCTGCATTTTGATCTGTAACAGAGGATAGATGTAGATGTCTATGGGCCGCAGCAACCACTTACCATCAGGTGGACTGTGTGCTCGTTTTTCACCCTTATCGTATAAAAAAAAATATGTTGTTCGTATAGCCCACTGCACTAAAATATACTCCGTAACAAAAATAATTCGATAGTTCGATACAAATTGTTTTCTATTTTCAAATGTTCGGATTGTTTTCGTTTATTTTTAAGATTCCAGTGTGGTAGAAGCATTCATAAAGTAAGCATACTGCCATTTCATGATTTTGTTTGCCGAATTCAAAAAAGAAAGAAGGAGGTTCTCAATTCAATTATTTTTTTCTTTCTGATTGTTTTATCGATGTCTTAGTTTGAGAACCAACATTTGTGACTATGCTCTGCTCTCCTTGTAAGGGTCCATATAAATTTAGAGTAAAAATGTTATCTATAGGACACACCGGAATCCGAGGAGTACAATTTTCCACTAAGTCTGGCCTATGTGGACTATGAGAAAACCTTTGATTCTGTCGAAATTTGGATGGTGCTGCAGTCCCTTCTGCGGTTCCAAGTTGACTGTCGGTATATCGAGGTGCTGAAATGTTTGTTCAGTAGGGCTACGACGGCTATCCGAGTACGGAACCAGAGTACGAAACCTATGCAACTGCAGAGAGGTGTAAGACAGGGTGACGCTATATCCCCTAAACTCTTCACCGCTGCATTGGAAGAGGTTTTCAAGCTTCTGGACTGGAAAGGATATGATATTAACTTCAACGGCATTACATCACTCATCTTCGATTTGCCGACAATATAGTCCTTATGGCAGAATCACTGGAGGACCTAAGCACTATGTTCAATGACCTCAATAGTGTCTCGCAACGGATAGGTCTTAAGATGAACATGGACAAAACAAAGATCATGTTTAATGTCCATGTCACACCTAAGCCGGTAGTTGTTGGGAGCACTAAGCTCGAAGTTGTTGACGAGTATATTTACCTTTGACAAATAGCCCGACTAGGTAAGTCCAACTTCGACCGAGAGATCAATCGACGAATTCAACTCGGTTGGGCAGCGTTAGGGAAATTACGGCACATCTTCTCATCAGTAAAATAGCAGCTTAATGCTGCTGTGTTTTGTATGGTAAGTGTTGAGTCGGCGACCTTTTTCACTGGAAAGGAGCGTTCCATCTTAGTCCTCAGAGGTGACAACGCATCTGCATTATGATAATCAATTGAGGATATATGTAGATGTCTATGAGCCACAGCATCTAATTACCATCAGGTTGACTGTGTGTTCGTTTTTCATCCTTATTTAAAAAAAAAAACGTGTATGGTTTCTTAGAGATTCATTTTTATAGGTGCCTCGTGCCGGCGCTTTAGGTGTGTCAAGGTCGGGTCAATGTTTGATTCGCGACCCGTATGTGATTCAAGTAACAACTTTAGTTGGGAATTATTTGGTGTGGATAATTAACACCTTCATGCACCTTCTATGTGTTTCTTGTCGAAGCTTAGATAACAATACCTCTTAATCAATACCTCAATACATCGAATTTGTCTATCGCGTGAAACAAGATATAATCTATGAAATAAATACAGTAGAGAAATTAGTGACTTAAGGACGCAGATAAGTACATACGTAATGAAGACTGTGAAGTGTGTAGTGTGAAGAACCAGCAAGAAACCCATTGGAACTTCTTTTTGTTACACAATTAACAGTCAATCAATTCGTCAAATGTCCATTTATTAAAGTTTGTAAATATTATTTTGCCTCTATCTGCTCAATATACAATGATGTGTCTTTTCTACTATGAAGAGCACCTCCTGCCTTCCCTTAATTACGTGCACTATCTGTCATCACTAATCCCAGCACCATTACTCCCATCACCGCTACACGTACACACTACGCTCTCACAGAATACCAGCGTAAAACAGTAGCTTAACGCTGCTGTGTTTCGTATGGTGAGTGTAGAGAACCGGAGACCCTTTTTACTGGAAACGAGGCATTCCATTATAGTCCTCACGGGTGACAACGCATCTGCATTTTGATTCGTAATCAAGGATAGATGTAGATGTCTATGGGTCACAGCAACCACTTACTATCAGGGGGTCTGTGTGCTCGTTTGTCACCCTTATCCTATAAAAAAAAACTAAGAAAGACACACCACAGACGACAAAACGCGACACGTGTTTCGCCTCTACACGAGGCATATTCAGGTGAAGTAGACTGTGGTGGCTGACTGCTACGTGAGCGGAAAAATAAAATAAAATAATAGGGAAATAAAATAAAAATGGTAATTTTTACCAATTTTAATATAATTGATTTCCGTAAAGATTCTATTCATAGTATTGTATCCATTTATATAAATAAGTACATTCATATATTGTTTTGTATTTAATCGAGACGCAAAAACTGTCTTCTTGATAACGCTTTCTAAAATGACGCCACTGGAACAAGGCTCAGAATATTTGTAAACAAAAGAAAGACTCGTCAATGTAATATGATAAGTAGGGATTCCACGTTAATCATTCTGTGAAAAGGTCAAGGAGGCGTAGAGAATTTATTTATTGTTCGAATTCAAGTTGTTTTTTTGCTGTTATGTTGTGTTGGTTTTTCATTCATTATTAAACATAGTATACTAGTTGACCAGGCAGACGTTGTTCTGCCATTTCCAACAACCATGTGTCCTAAAAAAAAATCATTACATTCACAATAAAAAAAATTGAGGGTCTCTTATCGGGATAAAAACTATCCTATCTCTCAAGTTGGACCAAACTGCACACATTGTGAAACATTTCATTGAAATCAGTTCAATAGTTTAGGGAGTTTATCGTGGACAAACAAAGTGACACGTAATTTTTATACATAAAGATTATGTATGTACGAGTATTTTATCGGTGGTAGGACTTTTCTGCCTGTAATATGTCTAGATAGATACGAACCTATGTCTGACCTGAAGCATCAGTAAGCATATTATAATAACATTATATATAATATTATGTTTTTTGACATTGTATTGGACTAAATATTGTTAATGAGTCATTAATACATAGGTCATTTAAATACATCATTGTAAATTAAATAACAATGCAATATAATTGAAAATTCAAATATAATTATTATATAATATAATTATTATTATATAATTTCTAAATAAATAAATAAATAAAAATAATATAATAAAATAATTTAATTGTAGTACATATGTAGTGTAAGTAGATTTAATCTATATAAATAAAATGATAGTTTTGCAGTTGGCCCTTCCCTTATCTAAAAAAAAAAACAATATTGCGATATCTTCATTTAATATAAATTTATTAAAGTTTTAAGAAATAACTATTTTTATAAGCACTACGTGTTCAGTGATGTGTGTAAGCAACGCGGACCAAGTCGCGGGTATCAGTTAGTTGTATAATTAATTGATTTTTTGACCTGTAGTGTCCTTCGATCAAAACTATATATAGAAATTTGTACTTTTTTATGTTATGAAACTCTTCATCTATAAATACAAAAATGTAAAAACAAAATTAAGACTAGACTTGTTTCAATTAATTTTACAGCTTTTAAAACTCAAGGGGTACATGCTTGACTCGCACTAAGGAACTGGTCTCGAGCCACTGAGACATTTTTTTTATATTTAATATTTTAGACCATTTGGAATATTATAAGGTCAGGTGAATTTGTTTACCTCTATAGCTCTTTTACCTCTATTCTTTCTTCCTCGATGGCTGGGCTTGGTGCCTGCCACAAACTACTTGATAATATATCCTCTGCTGGTATAGAGCAACTACTGGAGGCTATTGCATGCCTAGTGAGTTGTTACTGATGGAGACAGATCCCAATAGTTTAAAGGTTTATGTATGTTTGTTTAAGATTTATGAAGATTCTTTGATCTTTTTAGGATAAAATCTATACCAAATAAGAAGTCACTTTTGGGTTTCCTTAAGAGCTTTCTTTGTAATTATTGGTTAACTCTGATAGAAATGATGCTCTTCTTATACGAATCTCTAAATTGTGTAAGAGTCATTTACAACATCATTATTTCTTTATCAGTCTTCTTGATAAGTCCTAGACCTTTACATAGTAAAAAGAACATGAATATTCATATAAAATATAATTCAATGGCTCGTGTACCGCCTCGTAGCACCGCAAGGCAGATATGTAATGTACATACTCTCGTTCTGTCTCATACATAAAATTTTATATTGCGTTTTTAATACGCTGTTAGCAATGATATTATACATATCGTCAGTGAAGTTCTAACAGTGCGAAAGTCAAAAATGTCTACTTTACAGGAGAGCAAAGTAATTGTGTAAAATCATTATTAGCTAGTTACGTAGGTTTACTTACGTGGAATCAGTTTTATCGAAAAATGCGGTGTGATTGGTTAACTATTTCTTTTCTGATTGGTCGAAAGAAAGCGCATTATCTTTCTTCATCGAATGGCGCCAATATGATAAAACCGCCAAAAATGACTTACGCACTGTTAGAACTTCACTGACGATATAGCATATACTATATATATATATATATATATATATATATATATACATTTTGGTAGTAATTATGAACATATGAATATTCATATAAATATAATTCAAGGCCTTGTGTACCCCCTCGTGGCACCGCAAGGCGGATATGTAATGTACAGGCTCTCGTTCTGTCTTATACTTACATAGATTTTATATTGCGTTTATTTTACACTGTAAGCAGTGATATTATAAAAAAATTGCGATCTACTCAACTTAAATAATTTCCACCAGCTTTATATGGCACTTATAGAATAAAAAACACCATTCCAAAGGATTTCAATTAATACTTCTGACGTATTTATAAGATTATTTATTTCGATTATTATAAAAAAAAAGTTATTTGAAAATAATTTCACTTGAACGTGAGTTGGCCAGTATGGCTGTGAACAAGATATCTTTCGAAAAGCTGAATTTATCGCTTTGATTTTTATTATTAGCTTTAGGTTTTCACCCTTAGGAAGTCCTTTGAATTTCACTATTGTAAACAGTCCCGTTCATTATTTTTTTGTAATTATTTGACAATTTTTTTACGGTAACAAAATACAAATCACCGTTATCAAGCAAACAAAAAAATTATTTCGTGTTAATTAAACAGAAACAAAATGATTTCTTATATTTACGCGAACACTACACATTTAAATAAAACTAATTTTACGAATTTTATCGCGTATATTAACTTGTTTTATATTCCCGACGTTTCGAGCACTTTACAGCACCCATGGTCACGCATTTTTTTTGCAGCGAAATATGTGTTTCGGTAATTAATAAAAGTAAATTGATTATTCAAAATATGACATGAGCATTAGAGATGTGCACTTTTGGATTTTCCAAATGTTTTGTATATAATATGATTGACTACGATTGTGATAAAATTTTAAATAAATTAATTTAAAAATTTAACGAGCGTCTGTACTGTTTCATTTAAATTTATTTGATTGAAACTAGTTATTTAAATGCATATGCAATATACATTATAGATATATAAATACAATATACATAATAAGTTGATTAAATGCAATGCAATAAATGAATTATGAATTAAAAAATTATGTACTTACAGACGCTCGTTTTGTCTGATAATATAGATTTCACATTTCGCGCTTTTATTCATATTTTTTTTATAGGATAAGGGTGACAAACGAGCACACAGTCCACCTGATGGTAAGTGGTTGCTGCGGCCCATAGACATCTACATCTATCCTCGTTTGCGAATCAAAATGCAGATGCGTTGTCACCCGTGAGGACTAAGATGCAATGCCTCATTTCCAGTAAAAAGGGCCTCCGGCCACCTGCACTCACCAAGCGAAACGCAGAGGTAAACCTTTACTTCACGCTGGTATTCTGTGAGGTCGTGGTACCACCCCGGTTCGAGCCGGCCCATCCGTGCGACAGCAAATGCCGCCACTTGGCTCTACCACTGTTGAAAATATATACCCTAGAAGTTATAAAAATACAAAAGTTACATACATTGGAATCACCCAACACGTTTATGAATATTTCAATAAGTTTTCTCATTTTTCTCATAATAAAATCCACAAATTTCATCATGTTTTGACCTGGAGTTCTAATGAAATTTATTAGAACTCCAAGACAAAACATGACTAATTGAGATCAAAGTGGCCATTGTAAAAAAACAGCAATTTCATAGGTTAAGACGTTATAATAAGGAAGTTGAGATCCGAAACGGGCTCTAGGTAGGGCACCTGTATGAACATAAAATTACGGACCGTTGTAAGTCGGCCATCGTGAAGTATCGAGTCGGTGCAGGAACACTTGTAATGCGCTTAGGCTCCTACATTGAAAGTGCGCGTGCGGCTCGAATACTGATCGACGTCAGCTGACCGCTGCATCGGTTTCCCTCTGCTTGCCCGTGAAAGTTATCACTCGGGATTTATTTCAGTAAAAGTTTGTGAATTTGATCTTAGCCCACTGCATATTTTGTGTTTATTCTGTTGAAAAATTATTAAGGAAAACGTGGGTCAGTAAGTTAAAGTGGCAATGGACCGGCCATATAGCTCGAAGAACCGATAGCCGACAGGTTAGAAAGGTTTTAGAGTGGTCGCCTCGTACCGGTAAATGTATTATAGGGCAGTTCCCCCCTCTACCCTATAGTTATGAGGCCATGAGGCTGCCATGGTGTTTTGTGGCATTCTTTGGAGGAGGCCTATGTCCCGCAGTGGACTTCTGCGCGCTGATTATGAAAAAGCAAATGAAATATAGACATAGCCATAATCAATAATCAAATTGTTAATTGAAATTTTAAGTGCTGATGTTCTACTAGCTCGGCGGTGAACAAAAACTTCGTGAGGATATCCGCATGTTTGAAAAAAATATTTTGAAGTCGTGAATTCCGCGAACATGTATTGGGGCAGTGCAATGGACACTTTCTTTCTCTAAAAACCGTCACATAAATTAGAGAAGGCCTGTGCCCGTTAAAGGGACGTATACATGCTGTAGCTTTAATTTTAGGCATTTACATACATGTATAGCAAAAATATTGTAAGTGGTTTACACTTACAGTTTTATAAATGATGAGATAAGATGTGACGAAAGCGGCTAAAGAAACTTCAAAGTTCTTATTACATACTAGCTGTTCTCCGCGACTCGTGTAATTTAGGGTTTTAATTATGTTGCGCGGAATCCTAACTATTTTTCTAAAATATAAGTAGCCTAAGTTATTCCTTGTGACATCAGCTATCTGCCAGTGAAAATCCCGTCAAAATCGGTCTAGCTGTTTCGGAGATTAGCCGGAACAAACAGACAGACGGACAGACAGACAGAGACAAAAACTTTAAAAATTGTATTTTTGTTATTAGTACCGTATATACTTTCATATGCATTTAGTACAAAGCTGTAATTTTGATATTACAAACAGACACTTCAATTTTATTTATTTGTATAGATTTAAAACATGCTACAGGCGAAAGTAGTTTCATGGCAGGTGTAGTCCGCTCTGATTGTATGGGAGATGCGATTTATTGTGAGGAAGCTGTTTTTACAGCTTTACTCACATTGACTATGCTATAAGATTATTATAAAACAATTTGTACCTCAGTGGTCCTAACTCTAAATTATCGTAAAGTTATTATCTTTTCTGCTGAGACCGGCTAGGTGAGTATCGCTGTCTTGAATATTTCTGCGGCTATGCAGCAGCGTCTGCACTACTGTGTTCCATTCTGAAAAAATAGTAGGAGGTGACAATGCATCTATAGCTTTTTTTGTGTAAAGTTAGTTACACGTATCCTTAGGCTGCAGTGGCCACTTCATCGTTAGGTGGTCTGTGAGTTCGTTTGTCGCTTCAATTATATAAAAAAAAATAACTGCAAAAATAAGTGCAGGACACTTGTAATGCCTTTTAATAGAGACTGGATTCGATAATTAGGCATTGTTTTACTTGCAGCGTTAATTATAAATATTAAGTTGTTTTGTATTTTACCTTGGACGATGAAATTGTAATAAATCGTTCGTGACAAATATTTCTTTGTTATTGTTGCAGTTTTGTCGTTATATTTTCCTTGATTTATTACAATTGTTGTTATATTTCGAACTACCGATACTATTTTTATGAGCTGTAACTAAATTGAGAGCCGTATTTCATAAGTTTAATGACAACAAGCTATCATAATGATTTCTTATATTTACGCGAACACTACACATTTAAATAAAACTAATTTTACGGATTTTATCGCGTATATTAACTTATTTTATATTCCCGACGTTTCGAGCACTTTACAGCACCCATGGTCACGGGCGGGACTGAGGTGTATGACGTCCCAATGTCATAGTTAACCACGGCTACCTCCAGATTAAAAATTATTAATTTTTGTTCCGATCCACGCAGTATGAACTTACAGTATCATGAAGTCTTGCAGTTGTATGCTTGGGTTGGGATTTAATTTTATTAATTATGGGATCCCAAGCAGATGGTAGCACCCAGCCATCTTCTCTATTGAAATTAGGATGTTTCTTGATTTCAATAGCCTCGCGAATCATCCTTGGAAGGAATCGGTGTTCTTTAGCGAGGATTTGTGGTCTATCAAATCTAATGTAGTGACGGGGGCGATCCTGTATGTGTTCACAGACTGCAGACTTCCCGGAGCGTCTATTCTTCACATCAGCTATGTGTTCTTTAACACGGGTTTTTATAGATCTTTTAGTTTGTCCTATATAAGAGAGACCACATTCACAATCAAGCTTGTACACTCCTGCATCTTGCAGAGGAATATTACACTTGACTGATGGTAAAAACTGACTAATCTTCTTCGGCGGCTTGAAATATGTTTTAATGGAGGAGGTTTTAATATAGGACAAACTAAAAGATCTATAAAAACCCGTGTTAAAGAACACATAGCTGATGTGAAGAATAGACGCTCCGGGAAGTCTGCAGTCTGTGAACACATACAGGATCGCCCCCGTCACTACATTAGATTTGATAGACCACAAATCCTCGCTAAAGAACACCGATTCCTTCCAAGGATGATTCGCGAGGCTATTGAAATCAAGAAACATCCTAATTTCAATAGAGAAGATGGCTGGGTGCTACCATCTGCTTGGGATCCCATAATTAATAAAATTAAATCCCAACCCAAGCATACAACTGCAAGACTTCATGATACTGTAAGTTCATACTGCGTGGATCGGAACAAAAATTAATAATTTTTAATCTGGAGGTAGCCGTGGTTAACTATGACATTGGGACGTCATACACCTCAGTCCCGCCCGTGACCATGGGTGCTGTAAAGTGCTCGAAACGTCGGGAATATAAAATAAGTTAATATACGCGATAAAATCCGTAAAATTAGTTTTATTTAAATGTGTAGTGTTCGCGTAAATATAAGAAATCATTATGTGAACCAGTACGGACTGGTAATTGCAAATAAAATTCGCCGATTAGAAGATCTCATGACTAAGCGCGCAAGATATCTAACAGCATTGAACTTTTTGAAGAGATGTCGCGATAATAATATCATTCCTACGTGTGTCAAAATATCCACTAAAAAGGACATTCGAGGAAGCGCTAAGATCTTAAATCAGGCAAGTAAAAAGTTGTTACGAACGGTAATCCAACAAAAACGCTCCGATCTACATACCATAAACAAATCCATAGACACATCATTCAGTGAGTTAAAGGCAGTTTTAACGACATTTGATTATAATGTTTGCATCGAAACGTTAAATAAACGAGAAATTAATAAATATAACGAATGCAAAAACAAACATATAGTAAAATATCAAAAATTAACGACCAAATTAAATGTCAAACATCTGAGTCAACGTGAGAACGAAACGCAACCATTGACTACGAACGCGGATCATAGATTAAGCGCGGTCTATAATCTGTCAAAACAAATTCTGGATGATGCAACAATTAGAGTATTATCGAAAGGCCTTAATTTGCTTTAACACCTAAAAAATTACCGTACGAAGAAATTATTTGCAGCGTCGAGGACTGTTTATATAAAAACAATATGCGAAAGGAAGATTTGGAAGCGATACGTCAAGACATTTCGTCTATGTTACGTCGAAGCTCAACACCAAAACCGAATCTACCTAAAGACGAATTTAAAGCGTTGAATAACCTACGCAATAAACGAGAACTCACGATTCTCCGCGCAGATAAAGGAAACGCCACGGTAGTCATGGATACGTCGGATTATAATTCTAAAATACAAGAACTTTTGTCGGATGCAAGTACTTATAAAAAGGTTAAAAATGACCCAACAAATAACACACTCAAAACAACTAGTGATCTCATAAAGAAACACTCCGAAAGATTAAATCTAGACGTAAAATCGATAATACCTACGTGTGCCAAACCACCGAAATTGTATGGGTTACCAAAAATACACAAGCCCAATGCTCCACTACGTCCTATAGTGAGCCAAATCGATTCACCAACTTACAAATTGGCTCAACACTTAGCGAATATACTCTCACCGCTCAGGGGACATACAAGAGCACACACAAAGGATTCCTACCATTTTGTCAGCGAGATTAAAGACCTACATCTGGCAGACAATGAAACTATGGTCAGTTTTGATGTGCAGTCTCTGTTCACATGCTTACCTGTTGAAGACTGCATCTCGATTGTTACTAGAAGGCTAGAGCAAAACAACATGCCCGTAGAATATGCAGTATTACTTAGACACTGCCTTACATCTGGCTACCTATTGTGGAAGGAGGAGTTCTACAAGCAAGTAGATGGAGTGGCGATGGGCTCACCTGTATCTCCCATTGTTGCCGATATATTCATGGAGGACTTTGAGGAGAAAGTCCTGCGTACTTCTCCCGTAAACCCAAGATTCTACAAGCGGTACGTAGACGACACTTTCACAATTCTCCCTTTAGATAAAGTAACTGCATTTCTAGACCATCTTAACTCCTTAAATTCTAAAATTCAGTTCACAATGGAGTTAGAGGCAAACAATTCTTTAGCTTTTCTAGATGTTTTAGTAATTCGGAATCCTGATAACACCTTGAGCCACACTGTGTATAGAAAAAAGACCCATACAGATAGATATTTAAACGGTGATTCTCACCACCATCCTTCACAGTTAGCTACCGTGGGTAAATCTTTGTTTCAGAGAGCACGAGGGATCTGTGACAGTAAACACCTGGCCGCCGAGCTCCAACACGTCAAGCAAGTTTTGCACGACAATAAGCTTCGGGTCCCGCGCCTACGTCACAGTGAACGAGTGAAGCCGGCCACAGTCGAGCGAGTGCCTGCTGTACTGCCATATGTCAGAGGTGTCACTGACAAGATTGGCTACATCTTGAAGCGGGCTTCCATTAAAACATATTTCAAGCCGCCGAAGAAGATTAGTCAGTTTTTACCATCAGTCAAGTGTAATATTCCTCTGCAAGATGCAGGAGTGTACAAGCTTGATTGTGAATGTGGTCTCTCTTATATAGGACAAACTAAAAGATCTATAAAAACCCGTGTTAAAGAACACATAGCTGATGTGAAGAATAGACGCTCCGGGAAGTCTGCAGTCTGTGAACACATACAGGATCGCCCCCGTCACTACATTAGATTTGATAGACCACAAATCCTCGCTAAAGAACACCGATTCCTTCCAAGGATGATTCGCGAGGCTATTGAAATCAAGAAACATCCTAATTTCAATAGAGAAGATGGCTGGGTGCTACCATCTGCTTGGGATCCCATAATTAATAAAATTAAATCCCAACCCAAGCATACAACTGCAAGACTTCATGATACTGTAAGTTCATACTGCGTGGATCGGAACAAAAATTAATAATTTTTAATCTGGAGGTAGCCGTGGTTAACTATGACATTGGGACGTCATACACCTCAGTCCCGCCCGTGACCATGGGTGCTGTAAAGTGCTCGAAACGTCGGGAATATAAAATAAGTTAATATACGCGATAAAATCCGTAAAATTAGTTTTATTTAAACAAGCTATCAGTCTACCTGAGAATAAGTATAAAACTGCCTTTTTTAATGCGGATTATTTAATATTTAAATAACAGAACATCGTTACAAACAATAATTTCTTCCGGGTCGGTAATGTCAATGGGTGTTCCCCAGGGGTCAATTCTTGGCCTATAACTGTTTTAAAAACAGACGGAGAAAAGGTCAAGTGAATAGATAATAGAGTTTTGGACAGGAGATAACGATATGATATTGTTTGGTGATCTCCAACCTCACTGATTTCCAAACTAAAACTTATCATTCAAAATACTTCCCACTCCCCTGTTAAAAGTCGATGGATAACGAATTTAATTATTATTGAGCTACCTCGGCATTTGATAAAAATTTAAAAAGTAAAAATAACTTAAAATACCCTTAGAGAGCGTACTACTTGTCTGTTGTCTCTATATCCATAGTCTTGTTCTGATTAAGAACTTCGTTATATTTTTTTTTTATTTATTTGTCGGGGTATTTTACGTCTTTATTTTTATATTTTTCTGGCATCATCCTTAGTCGCTCGTACGACACCCACGGGACGAAATGGGATGGCGGTGCGCGTCACGTCACTACATATCAATCTAGCACATAAATATTTTATAATAATTTAAACACATAAAGCAATACCTCAATTTCGCAATTCGTCCAAATGAAACTGTCAGAATGTCACTGTGGCTGTACATTTCCTAACTAATCCGTACCATCAGTGTTGACGTCACTACCACGCCTCTGTCACGCCGTATAGCATTGGACATTTAAGCGCGTGTCGCTGGTGTGTGACAGTTATCGTTTTTATCATCGGAGTTTGTTGTGTAAATGTAAAGTCAGACCTGACTATGAAAAACTAACATGCATATTTGTTCAAACGCCCATGCGACATACGAGTATCTGTGAAAATAGGCTGTGTATAAATTACAGTTGTTTGGTTTTTTATCTTTATTAATTTCAATTTTACGTTCATTTTTGGGGTGCCGTACCCGAAAGTTAACCAACGAGACCCTTTTACTAAGCCCAAGCAGTCCGTCCGTCCGTCTGTCAGCGCGCTGTATCTCATGATCCGTAATAGGTATTTTTATACGTGGTAGAGCGATGCTGCAGCTATATTAATTGTATAGTTGTAGCACGAATGGGTCGGCTCGACCGGGTAATGGACCACGGTCTCACAGAATACCAGCGTAAAATAGCAGCTTAATGCTGCTGTGTTTCGTATGATGAGTGTAGAGAACCGGAGACCCTTTTTACTGGAAACGGGGCATTCCTTCTTAGTCCTCAGGGGTGAAAACGTGTCTGCATTTTGATTCGCATACGAGGATAGCTGTAGATGTCTATGGGCCACAGCAACCACTTACTATCAGTGGACTTTGTGCTCGCTTGTCACCCTCATCCTATTAAAAAAAAATAGGTAGATAGTTGAAATTTTCACAGAATGTGTATTTCCGTTGCTGCTATAAAAACAAATAATAAAAATAAATTAAAAACTAAACAGGGCTCCCCTACTAGAAAGAAACGTGTTTTACGATGATAAGGAACCTTTCATGCGCGAGATCGACTCGCACTTAGCCGGTTTTATTGACAAAACCAGCGATCCGCCCCGGCTTCGCATGGGTGATTTCTGGACTTCGGACAACAGTGCCAACTACCGGGTCCAATTATGAAGTCAAACACACAAAGATTTTTATCAAAATTAGTCCACCCGTTTAGGAAGTGTTCAGTGACAAACACTTAATAACACACTATGATCATGATGTCATGGCATTCCTTGGCGGAGGCCTATGTTTGGCAGTGGACTTGTGAATGGTTGTAATGATAAGGATGCTGATGATGATCATGTCAAATGGAAGTTCGTAGTCTGTGCCTACTCCTCTGGGATACAAGCGTGAGAGTTTATATTTTTATGATTGTTTTTTAAGGTAGCCATATACGCTAAGGCGTGCCTGTCAGGTTTGCCTGTACATTTCCATCCGTCAAGTTAGCTTAAGCTGAGTAGAGAACATATTATGTACGTGGCTGTTATGCAAAATGCACTCTCCGGTGTACCTGTACGCTTCAACTGTGCAAGTAAACCTGTTAGGTGTCAGGTACAACCTAGCGTGTATGGTTACTATTATACAATGTAAAAATGACAAGCTTCAGTCACAGTCCACCGTTATACATTTTTGGAACGAAGTTCCTTATCGGACATTACTTATTTGGCGGATGGAGTGCAAGGGGAGAAAAAGTGTAAGATTTTTCCGTCACGACCCCTTCTGACGTAGTGTAGACACGGCCTTGGCGGCTATAAGGAAGCGGGATGGAATAATATCCATCTCCTTCGCACTTTTTCTTATCTTGCCATGAAAGAAATATTATTTTATTTTAAATGACACGCTATTATTTAATTTATTTGTATTTGTTAATCAATAAAAAATTGTATACGAATATATGCAAAATTGTATAATACGTTTATTAATAATAACATGCTACGAAAGGAAGTTCGTTACAACCGACTGTTCCACGACACTCACGCATGTTTTTTTTTCTTAAAACGTTACCCTCGACATACATAAATTGCACAAGGAAAAACATGAACAATTTTTTGTAAGCCATACTACTTGTTTCGTGCGTAATTTCTAGGGAGCCGTCCAGAAGGAATTGCATACCTCTTTACCATTAAAAAAGGGTCTCCGTTACTCTATACTTACCATACGAAACACTAGCGTACATAATATATACACCCATAGAGTATAATTATGCTTTTACTTTACTTTGGTATTCTGTGAGAGCTTAGTTTTTCCCTAGTTGAGCTGACCCATTCGTGTTGCATCCATAATCCATACGTAACGACTTTACTAGGTAGAAAAAAAAGTTAAATATACAATTTATTGTAATTGATATAATTAGAAATTTTATTAAATAATAATAATAACAATAAATTGATGTACGATACAATATTGTATATTATAATAGTACTTAAACTACGCTATCCTATATATTATATAATAAAAATAAAGAAAAAAAATTCAAGTTGATCATCCTAAATGGGGAGCCGGGAGATCCATAGCACAGGCTATCAGTTTGAACTCCCGTTTCCCACAAATTTATTTACTCTTTGTTTTGTTTATAAAAAAAATATGTTTTTAAAAGATAAATTATGCAAAGTACTATTTGTGGGAGAAAATAATAAAGGTTATTATTATTATTATCATCATCATCATCATTACAGCCCTTCACAAGTCCACTGCTGAACATAGGCCTCCCCCAAAGAATGCCACAAAGCACGGTCCTGAGCCACCTGCATCCATCGACTTCCTGCATGTCTTACCAGGTCGTCACTCCATCTCGTGGGGGGACGCCCTACACTTCGCCTACCGGTACGAGGCTGCCACTCGAGAACCTTTCTTCCCCATCGGTTGTCGGTTCTTCGAGCTATATGGCCGGCCCACTGCCACTTCAGCTTACTAATCCGTTGGGCTATGTCGGTTACTCTGGTTCTACTGCGGATAACCTCATTCCTAAGTTTATCACGCAGAGAAACTCCGAGCATAGCCCTCTCCATAGCTCGCTGAGCGACCTTGAGCTTCCTCATACGGCCAGCAGTGAAGGACCAAGTCTCAGATCCGTAAGTCATCACTGGCAACACGCACTGGTTGTACAATTTCGTTTTAAGGTTTTGAGGTATGTCTGACGAGAAGATGTGTCGTAGCTTCCCGAACGCTGCCCAGCCGAGTTGAATCCGTCGATTGACCTCTCGGTCGAAGTTGGACTTACCTAGTCGGACTATTTGTCCCAGGTAAACATACTCGTCAACAACTTCGAGCTTAGTGCTCCCAACAACTACCGGCATAGGTGTGACATGGACATTAAACATAATCTTTGTTTTGTCCATGTTCATCTTAAGACCTATCCGTTGGGAGACACTATTGAGGTCATTGAGCATAGTGCTTAGGTCCTCCAGCGATTCTGCCATAAGGACTATATC
This sequence comes from Parnassius glacialis, assembly GCA_033319125.1. Classification (NCBI taxonomy): domain Eukaryota; kingdom Metazoa; phylum Arthropoda; class Insecta; order Lepidoptera; family Papilionidae; genus Parnassius; species Parnassius glacialis. The sequence continues at coordinate 45,530,630 of JAVANC010000027.1, read as the reverse complement.
GTCGGCAAATCGAAGGTGAGTGATGTATTCGCCATTGATGTTAATTCCGTATCCTTTCCAGTCCAGAAGCTTGAAAACGTCTTCCAATGCAGCGGTGAAGAGTTTCGGGGATATAACATCACCCTGTCTTACACCTCTCTGCAATTGGATAGGTTTCGTACTCTGGTTCTGTACTCGGATAGCCATCGTAGCTCTGCTGTACAAACACTTCAGCACTTCGATATACCGACAGTCAACTTGGCATCGCTGAAGGGACTGCAGCACCGCCCAAATTTCGACGGAATCAAAGGCTTTCTCATAGTCCACATACGCCAGACACAGTGGTAAATTGTACTCTTCGGACTTCTGTACAATTTGCCGAAGGGTATGTATGTGGTCTATGGTGCTAAAGCCCTTTCGGAAACCGGCTTGTTCGGGAGGCTGGAAGTCGTCAAGTCTGCGCGTGAGACGATTCGTAATGACTCTCGAAAACAGCACGTAGACGCGGCTCAGAAGGGAAATCGGTCTGTAGTTCTTCAAGAGAGCGTTGTCGCCTTTCTTGAAGAACAAGACCACCGCACTTCTGCTCCACGCCTCCGGTGTAATGCCACCATGGAGGACGGAATTAAAGAGCTTCTGAAGGACTTCAAGTACCGGTCTTCCACCCGCTTTCAGAAGCTCCGCTGTAATTCCATCCTCACCTGGGGCCTTGCCGTTTTTAAGGTGTTGGAGAGCCATTCTAATCTCGCTCAGACTGACGTCCGGGATATCTTCGGAATAGTGTCGAATAAGACTCGCTCTTGGATCGTTACTCACACTTGCGTGTGGCTCCAACGATGACGTGTACAGCTGCCCATAGAACCTCTCAATCTCACTCAAAATCTCAGGTGCCCCGGAAACGATGCTGCCACATTCGGTCTTCAGCCTTGACAGTTGGCTCTTTCTGGCAGACAGATCTCTGGCAAAGACTTTGGAGCCTTGGTTCCGCTCGATCGCTTCTTCAATACGAGCTGTATTGAAGTTGCGTAAGTCCCGCCGCATGCTTTTGGAGATCTGTCTGTTCAGTTGCCTGTATGCTGTCAAATCTGTTGAAGAATGTAGCCTCATCTCCCGTCTAACAGCCATGAGATTAAGAGTGTGATCGGAGAGTTTTTGTGTTCTTCTGCGGCGGGTCTTGCAGAACTTAGCTCCGACCGCATGGACAGTTTCCACGAGCTTGTCATTCATATCGTCCACTTCATTGCAGTCTTCTAGGCACTGAAAACGATTTTGTAACTCGAGCTGAAAGGTTTCGGGACTTTGGATTAGAGCACGAGGGGGACGGAGCGTTATTTTATTATTATATTTCTTCGTAACCAGAAGACAGATGCGTCGCTGATGCTCCCAACCACCGATGTACGGTGAGCATTGCGCGCCGTCTCGAGAGGCGAGCTGGACCGAACTGGCCCGTCCTTTACCGTTAGACATCGGTGCCGTTATAAGACCGATTAGTGTTTTTAGGTGAAGGCGAACCGTCACTGTAGATTGAATGTTTTGTAATCACCCGGAGCATAGCGTAATAACGTTGAAAATCGCGTGACAGAGATTCGGTTACGCGAAAGAAAGTAAAACCTTTTACTTGTGCTGTTCGTTTCCGAGTCTGTTATGTGCACGTACAAGGGAAAGGCAATGTTGAAGAATTTAAAGGCATATCATATCAGATCATGTATTATATGTCAGGCCCGATAATGCCTGCTGGTTTGGTTTAATACGTATATTAAATGCGAGTTTTGTTGCTATAAAACTAAGTTTAATTGTATGGTTTTCTTGCTGGTACTTTTCAGAACAGTGGTTTTTTTTTCGACCGGTAGTGGAAGCAAATAACTTACAATAAGTATTACTTGTAATCTATGTTGAATAACATTGTTTTATTCGATTATAATAATTGGTTAAAAGCTTTCTCTAACGCAGGTTGCAGTGCCCATAATTTGCAGAGATTACGTCCTCTTCTTAGGCACGAAAAGTGTGTTTATAGTGGCCCGAAGGAAGTTAAGTTAGCAAAAATTTATCGCCTTCTTTGCTTAAAGTTAGTTGCAGGTGACCATGGACTGTTGTTGTTACTTACTACTTACTATTAATTATACTATGAGTTATACTTGTGAACGATAAATCAAATTATGGCCTGACAAAGGTGACTTAGTGATAGTTTAAAAGATATTAGAAAGAAAGATAAAAGAAACGGTGAAAGTAATTTGAAGAAAAGTTAATTTTATTGACTTATTATATTTCTATTCCTTTAAGTAGGCGACTCTCGTTTTTAAATCATGGAAGACAGTTGAGTTGGAAGATTCCAAAATTTGGAAGATTTGCTGTAAGTTTTATGACAGGGCCTAACATTGTGGGTTCAGCTTTAGATCTTGAATTTAACGTTAGGATTAAAATGTATGGCTCGGCGCGTCATATTAAGACCAAAGGTACTTGAACGTACTTCGCTATTCATCTCACCTGTGAGCTTCATAAAATAGCAAAAGGCAATACACGAATCTACGAAAGGTGTTAATTAATCGATCATCAAATCCACGCTTAAATCTTTTATTATCTTATATTAATTACATTTGTGTATTGGCTCCAACACATTTAATTGGTACAAATCACAAATAATAATATGGCAAATGTGTGATCGCAGTGACATGCTTGAGAGAACAAAAATCAAAAGTCAAACTTGGTAATTGTAGTAATATATCACACGCATTTTTAACGCTCCTCATTCCATGCTGGATAGGTCTAGCTTGTTTTAGTTGTAACGACTTTCATCGGAGACGTTATAGGTACTAACCGTGATAGTTGCGCGGCCAAGCGGTCGCCGTAACTTTCACAGTACCCGAGCAATCCGGGTTCGATCCCCCGGTACTAGTGTAATTGTTGATTTTAAGTACTGATTTTGCACCAGCTCGATGGTGTAGGAAAACATCGCGAGGAAACCTGCATGTCTGAGATATATAATATTTCGAAGACATGTAAAGTCCGCTAGTATGCACTGAAGCAGCGCAGCGGGCTAATCATCTCACAAGCTTCTCAGTAATTAAGGAAAGTCTGTGTCCAACAGTGGGACATACCTCGTATATACGCTGCTTTGAGCCACATTCATTGACAAGAATGGCTCGGCTAGACCGGGGCAGGACCCCGCTGTCAGAATACCAGCGTAAAGTACAAGCTTAATGCAGCTGTGTTTCGTATGGTGAGTGGGGTGTAGACATCCGGAGACCCTTTTCACTGGAAACGAAGTATTCCCTCTTAATCCTTAGGGGTGACAACGCATCTGTATTTTGATTCTTAATCAAGGATACATGTAGATGTCTATGTGCCAAAACATCCACTTACCATCAGGTGGACTGTGAGCTCGTTTGTCACCCTTATTCGTTAAAAGTAACAGTTAATAATGATTGAATTAATCCGACCCGTCATGTGAAAATATTTAAAACATCTATCACAAAAGTGAAAGTAAGTGAAAGCAAAAGTTGACGATGCCTAAGATGCTTGATGATCGTCAATTAAAAATGGCGCGTTTGCGGTTTTATTTTAGATTTGACTGTTGTACTTAATCGCTAAGCGATTTAGAATAGCTTCCAAATGGCGCTGATGCTTCCAAAATTAAAATGTACTTTGGAAAAAGGCAGCTAACAAAGTCTGCGAGATAATAGTATAATAATGTTTTTTTAAAAGAAAAAATGTTTGTGTTAGGTGTGGTTCACGACAGTAGTTGAAAGGCTGATTCGACCCCACGACCTTTCAAGTACGTGGTCAGCATCCTGCCATATTAGGCTACTGTTGCTATAACAAAATAAATAATATTATGTTTATATTGCGAGATATTATTTGCTAGCTTATAGCTTATCTTATTCGGTATAATATATCGATAAGAAAATTGCGCCACTCAAACTACACATACATACATATAATCACGCCTATTTCCCATAGGGGTAGACAGAGACCACTTCTTTCCACTTTCTACGATCCTTACATACTTGTTTCGCTTCGTTCACTTTCATTCAAGCTACTTCTACTATTATTCTTGTATTAATTTGTACTAACTTGTACTATTATTTATTCTGTGGTGTAACACCTATTTACGTCTATACGCCTGTACACCTATGTTATTCAGGAACAGATTTGTATACTACATGCCAGCGCTAAATTAATATTGCCCCGGTGGATACCATCCCACATTGTCGGAAAATGTTGCTAAGTAATGAGGAAGTGGATAGTTTTGGTGATAGAAGTTGTAACTGATGGTATACCTCTAAAAATGACCCCATCTTATAACAAGTACTTTCAAGTAATTAAAAAGCAATGTGATTTTTTGCCGGATTGGTAGTTGGATAGGATAGAATGGTTCAGAGACACTCCCTAAGCTCTCCTTCGATAGATAACTATTTTCTTAATAGGAATTACTGTGTTGAGTCATGAGACTGCGTGCTGGACATCTTCCATCAAATAAAAGATATTTAATGCTTAAAATTACTATTATCACCATTGTGGTACGTGGTAGAGCCGCGCTGCAGCTATATTATGGCTGTAGCCATACTTGCGGGTAGCTCGACCGGGATAGGAACACGCTCTCACAGAATACGAATGCTGCTGTTTCGTATCGTGAGTGTAGAGAAGCGGAGACCATTTTTACTGGAAACTAGTCATTTCATCTTAGTCTTCATTTGTTGACAGTAGCTGACATCAACAACGCATCTGCATTTTGATTCTTAATCGAGGATAGATATAGATGTGATATAGGAGTTGAAGTTAGCTATAATTAGGCCAATATATAAACAAGGTTTTCATGCGGAATTTACAAAAGCGGATAGTCATTTTTAATATTTATATTAAATAAAATAGTAGAAAAAATAATAGTAGGTCAAATTACAGCCTTTCTTGAAAATAATAAAATTATCAACGATGCTGAGCATGGTTTTCGTCCAAATTGAAGTACACTTACAGTTCTGTCTAAATTTACTGATGATATAAATAGCTTCTTAAATTAATAAAAAATTCTATTTTGCTTAATTCATCGAATTTAAAAAAAGCTTTCGATACTCTTGATCACGATGGCTTACTGCAGTCCATGCAGGAGTGCGGCATGAGATGGCCAATGAACGCATGATTTAATATTTAAATAATAGACAGCTGAAACTACGTACATATATGTGGAACTAAGGGCAAGACTGAATATATTAAATTTGGTGTTCTGACTGGCTCGGTTTATGGTCCGGTTGGATATATAATGCATGTAAATAGTATGCCTAATGTTATAAAAAATGTAGATCGTATATGTATTCTGACGATACATGCATTTTATATATAGCGATTGCCAGAACACAATACAGTATGTAAATGCAAAACGACTTCGACAATGTATAGTTTGTTGGGCCCATGACAATGGGATAGTAATCAATATAGATTAAACAAAAATGTATGTCTATTCTATTTCCCTACATTAAAAATAAAGTTATATCCATAAAATAATAGGCCACACATACGAATGCCTGCATCAAAATATAATTAATCGTAAATGTCCTAACCTCCAAACCGTTTCTTCCTATAAATACTTAAGAGTAAATGTAGATAGTCATTAAGAGTAAATGTAGATAGTCATTTTTGATGGAACATTCGTGTAGATTCAGTATCTAACAAATTAAGATCAGTTTACTGTAAACTACAAAATTTAACGTTTATAATACCCAGAAGTATTATGTACGTACATACTTTATTACGCATTAGTTGATGCAGTAATATCCTTGATGAACCGAAAACCGATGGGGAAAAGGTTTCTCGCGTGGCGGTCTCGTATCGTTCCGGCTGACGAAGTGTAGGGTGTCCCCCCACTAGATGGAGTGACGACCTTGTAAGACATGCAGGAAGTCAATGGATGCAGGTGGCTCGGTACCGTGCTTTCTGGCATTCCTTGGGGGAGGTCTATGTTCAGCAGTGGACTTGTGAAGGGCTGTAATGATGATGATGTTGAATATAGGTATGTAATTCTAAGAATGTGATAGCGCCGTGAAAAGTTCCGTTCATACCTGTACGGGCAGTTAAAATTCAATTCAATTGTCTAAATATTTTATACCTATTTCGTCACAATAGTAAAGGCACGCCTATGTGCATGTAGTAACTATAATAAATTTACAGACGTGGTAACATTGTCGATTCTTGCAAGCTCTATAGTTTATAACCGATGCGAAATACGAAATATTCAACACAGTCTCATAACAGGAAGTATTAACGAAGCAATATGATGCATGTTTTATCGTAGTTGGTACGTAAGTCGTCAAATACGTGTGTTGGCCGAAGTGTTGATATCATCCTACCTGCCAAACGAGAAAGGGGAACAAATTGTACCATCTATATAGATTTATTTACTCATTGCTGAATACCTAGGAAATTAATACACGATCCATCAAATTGTGGGTGGTTGTTAAATGATAAAATATTAATAAAAAAAAAACAATTTATTGTCTAATTATCTATTGTATTATAATAATAATGTCCTCCAGACCGAATTTCGGCCAGTCTCAACGGAGACTAGCCACCGGCGCAGGACAGGATTATAGTGCCCCAGTGTATGCGCAAGCACAGGTGCACTCTCTATTCCCTCACTCTCATAGCCCGATGGGACGGTAAACCGACACGACCGGAGAGAGATCAGGCGCAGGACCAACGGCTTTACGTGCTTTCCGAGGCACGGGGGTGAAACACCGCCAACTTCCTGACTCCGGGCAGCGACTGAGAATTTCTTGATGGAAAAACTCAATAACTGATTTTTTGGCCCGACCCGGAATTCGAACCTGGGACCTCTTGATCAGCAGTCGCACTACTGCAACCACTAGACCAATGAGGCAGTATTGTATTACGACGACGTTGTAAGGATAGTATTCTAATATGTAAAAAATAAAAATTAGTTTTTGTTTCTTCGTATTTTATTCGCTACCATACCGTTCATCAGAATGCACTAAACTTTCTCAACTTATTGCTTACACTTGCGCGAAGGTTATAGGCATAGTACAATTAACTTGTATCGTTCGAAATTTAAAACGATATTTCCACAATTATTTCTTCTATGGCAGCAATGCACCGGGGTTTATTACACAACTAGCTGGTGTGTAATAAAATACGTTTGATGTAATGCTATATTATTATCTTGAGTTACGACTGTAAGTAACGGCTTTCTTTCTTTCTAAACAAAATGGAAATCAAATTGAATATAGCAGTTGCTATTCAAGAATTTTATTAACCTATTGCAGCGGAGTATTATAGGAGGATAAGATTTTTGACTGAAGTGCCCGGTTTTCCTTGTCAGTAATTTCTAAACTTATCTTCGGATGACGTGATATCTCAATCGATTTGTCATAATTATGATGTCAGCTTTAATGTCAAAAACTTGTCAATGAGGGCTAATAATTTTCTGATCACCAGATGTCGCTAGTTGACACTGAGGTAAAGTTTTTTGTTACATAATCTAATTTAATTGAGAAGTTATTTTTTTAATAATATTTTATCAGTCTAGATGCGACAGTGTTTTGCTCTTTAATTTTTTTTGCACATTTTTCAATTTTCTATATTTTTCTAGTTTTATTAATATCTGTGATTTGGTTTATTTATATTTAATGTTGTTAATATAAAATATAGTTAATAGTACCGAAAGAAACAATAACTTTTACATTTTTCGAACAAATTAACTTCCCCGCTATGAAATCTGTCAAATACTTCACTTTCTAGTGGCGCCGCCCTGGTGGAAGTCGTGGATCCTCATTGACACTGTAGAGGCGATGTAAGAATATCCACTACCCCATATCGTCCCGTGGGTGTCGTAAGGGTCCACTGAGGGAAATACCAGGAGATAGACAGCAGCGAACAGAACAACTGGATAATTAAAATCTTCGTATACGTATACGTAGTATTATACGTGGTAGAGCTATGCTGCAGCTATATTAATAGTATAGTTGTAACGCGAATGTGTCGACTCCACCGGGAAAGGACCACGCTCTCACAAAATACCAGCATAAAATAGCAGCTTAATGCTGCTGTGTTTCGTATGGTGAGTAGAGAACCGGAGACCTATTTTACTGGAAAAGAGGTATTCCATCTTAGTCCTCACGAGTGACAACGCATCTGCATTTTATTCACAAACGAGGATAGCCGTAGATGTATATGGGCCACAGCAACCATTTACCATCAGGGTGGACTGTGTGCTCGCTTGTTACCCTTACCCTATAAAAAAAGAAAATCTGCGGTCGCCATTACCGCTGCTTGCCAGGCGTAGCAACAAATGCAAATACCCCTCTTATAAGGCAATCTATGGGGAGACTTGTTTAGCAGTGAACTTTAGTAGGCTAAAATAAATGAGGGATGAATGAGTAAACTATGAATAATTTACAATCTAAAAATAATAAGCTAAAAATGTATTACTGAGTTGGTTAGAGGATATTTAATAATACTTACAACTGTCAACAGACAATAATTTCAGTTCCAGTAAATCAATCAATATTTTGAGATCTTAAGTGCTCGCTTACAATTTTAGTTTATAGATAACACAGATAGTATACTCATGATAACAAATTAAGTTGGAACGTAAAGTAAAACATAAAAATCTTGTAATGTAATAACATTGTATTTCAAAACTTGCGTCGTGTAATTGTTGTTACTAATAATGAATGCATTCTGATTTGTATTATAGAAATTAGGTCATAGCTGTCTGTTTTTTTTATGATGATTTCTTTAAAATTATTATTTAATTGTAACAGAAACAGAAACTTTTTTATTCAATGTAGATTAAAAATAATACTCATATGTTTAATTACCATTGGTTCGGGAAAAAACCTACGTCCTGGGAAGAACCAGCACGAAACCCAGTGGGACTTTCTTTTTAAACTACAGCTTAAAACCATGAATAGTACACAATTAACAACACAAAACAAATTAGAAATATCCTGGTAGCGATCACCTCATTCCCAGGGGTTATTATCATCCATAAATTCCTTAATATTATAATAACCCTCTTTATACAAACTTAAAAAAAATTAAACTTTGAGCAGGTAATTTTTTTTTTATATTTTCTGGGATTTTGTTGTATAAGAGTATACGTAGCCCAAAGAATGAATTGCTGACTCGGTGTAGTCGAGTAACTGGTACTACTAACTTGTGTCTGTTCCCTACTAACTGCCGACTTCCAAAAAGGAGACGGTACTCAATTCGATTGTATGTGTTTTTTATGTTTTACCTCATAACTTTTTACTGGGTGAACCGATTTCGATGATTCTTTTTTATTTGAAAACTGGTACTTCTCGTGTGGTGCCATATGAATTTAATCAAGGTCAGACCAATAGCCAATAGTTTTTGAGTTATTCTTAATAACTTATATTGAAGTCAACTGTACAAAATTTTTAATTTTAAATTATTTACATTATGAATATCACGTATTTTTGTAAAACTACTTTTATTTTTGTGTATGTACGTATATTAGATTTCATAAATGTGTTTTATCATAATATATCAGTTCTGTCTGTAACAAGTGATCAATACTGTCAGTGTCACAACGTCGCGTCCAGTATCCACGAGTATATCTGTATCAGTCATGTAAGTAACGGTCGTCGCAACGGGGCGGAGATTACGGTGTCGGACTTTCATATTTTGCTGGAGATATTATATGAGCGTAATTACTGGCTGAATTATTTGCAAGTGTACAGTATAGTTTACTTGCTGTTTATGAGTATTATTATAAAACAGACACTGGGCGTAAGTAGAGCAATAAGTATTTCAACAATTTTGTTCTTTCAAAGATAACTTGAAAACAATGTTCTGTTTAAGCTATTTAGATTTAAATGAAACATTTTTTTATGGATTTTATTGCGTATATTAACTTATTAAGTGGCGAAGCTTGCGAAGACACTTATTAAGTGGCGAAGCTTGCGAAGACATTTATTGATTTCACGATGTCTGTCCGTCTGTCTGTCTGTCCATCTGACCCACGATTATCTCGAGAACGGTTTCGAATTTTCAAATTCTGTTTTCAGCAATCGATTACTGATCACCCAGGCATCTGAACCTCCTATTTTGAAACTGATTGTTCAACGGCAACCGTTAGAAACCGCTACAAAGCTGATTGCTTCGCCACTTTGCTATGCTGTTAGCTTGTTAGGTTTATTGATTTCACGATGTCTGTCCGTCTGTCTGTCCCACGATTTTCTCGAGAACGGTTTCGAATTTTCAAATTCTGTTTTCAGCAATCGATTACTGATCACTCAGGCATCTGAAACTCCCATTTAGAAACTGATTGCTCAACGGCAAAAAAAAAAAGCTGATTGCTTCGCCACTTTGCTATGCTGTTAGCTTACTAGGTTTATTTTAACTGACGTTTCGAGTACTTCACAGCAGCCACCCTCAGGTCATGTGACGGAGGTGTTCGATGTCTCAATGTTATAATTAACCACTGCTACCTTTTTATATAACTCATATTATTAACTTTATTTTAATTAATGTAACTATGAATTTAAAATAAATTAATATAAGTGAAATTCGTAAAGTTAGTTCCATTTAAATCTGAATAGTTTAAATAGAACATTGTTTTCAAATACGTTATCTTTAGAAAGAACAAAATTGTTGAGATACTTCTTGGTCTACTAGTCCATAGGTGCTGTAAAGCACTCGAAACGTTCGAGAATTAAAAGTCAAAATTAAACGCGATAAAATGTATAAAATGAGTTTAATTGAATGTCAAGGCGTTTAAATGTAACTATTTCCCTTCTAATGCGCATTTACTATTGCATGGCCCTGCTATGTCTAGACACAAATCCTTTAATCTATTCAATAAATCAGCGAGCCACTTAAAATTAGGCGCAAGGACAAATGACCGGATCGAATTCATTCAGGTCGTTTCATTAGCTTTTAATACATTCAGTTTTTACAAGTTCAGTAGCATGTACGGTTACGTTAAATGCAGTTCTAAGCAACATTTCATCAACATTTCTGTTAAATATTAGGTGGAATTTGTGAAAACGCGCGCTTTGTAAATGGGTATGCCTTTTTCCTTATGCTTTGTAAGCTTCATAAGGAAAAAGGTATTTTTGAGTGTCGGTTTGTTAGATAGTTTGGTCTTTATTGTTTGACTAGAACAGTGTTCCAATTAAATATCTAAGTCTACCTTTATACATATATTTTTTATAGTATAAAGTTGACAAACGAACACAAAGTCTACCTGATGGTAAGTAGATACTGTGACCCATAGACATACCTACATTTATGCTCGAATGACGTTATCGCCCCTGATTAGTTGTCACAGCTGAGGACTAAGATGGAATGCCTCGTGTCCAGTTAAAAGGGTCTCCGATTCTCTACACTCATCACACGAAACACAGTCCGTTGCTTCATCATTCAGGACAATGACTCCTAAGGATTTGCAGTATCCGCTTCCACTATTGCGTAACTTTTGAGGATTAATAATAATTTATTCTAGCCTTACTGTTTTCACTACCGTATTCGAGGACCTTCTTATATATTTCTGTTGTGTGTTTCTCTGGTTCTCTACCACTCACTTAAACATAGCAGCATTAAGCTGCTATTTTACGCTTGTGTTTTGTGAGAGCGTGGGCCTACCTCGGTTGAACCGACAAGATAATTGTATTTGAATATAATTGAAAAAAAAATTGTGTGCTGTGAAAGCTAGCTTAAATTAGAAGAATTTATTATTAAAACAATTTATTTTCAACAGACTTCAAAAAGAGGAGCAGGTTCTCAATTCGACTGTATTTTACCTCAAAACTTTTTTTAAGTTAAATTTTGATGATGTTTTTTTATTTGAAAGCTTGTGATTCTCATGTGGTCCCATATAAATTTGATCAAGATCTGACCCAATAGTTTTTGAGTTATCCTTAATATTGCGTCTTTAATTAAGACTTCGACTACATTGATGATGTTTTCATTTTATTTATATTGAAGTCTGTTGTACAAAATTTTTAACTGTACCACGTGTTTAACAGTGGTAGAGCCACGTGGCAGCTTTTGTTGTCACACGGATGGGCCGGTTCGAACCGGGGTGGTACCACGACCTCACAGAAAACCAGCGTGAAGTAGAGGTTTACCTCTGCGTTTCGCTTGGTGAGTGCAAGTGGCCGGAGGCCCTTTTTACTAGAAATGAGGCATTCCATCTTAGTCCTCACGGGTGACAACGCATCTACATTTTGATTTGTAATAGAGGATAGATGTAGATGTCTATGGGCCGCAGCAACCACTTACCATCAGGTGGACTGTGTGCTCGTTTGTCACCCTTATCCTATAAAAAAAAAAAAAAATTAAATTAGACTGCACCTGTAACTGCAGTAAAAATATGGTCAACGTGTCAGCATAAGCTAAGACAGTTATTCTGCTGGTACGTTAGTCTGAAATCACGAGTAGTCATAACGCATAACACATATTTAACCACGAACTCGAAAATAAAATTAACATTTCTTGTTATTAACCAACTTCAATAAGGAGGAGGTTCTCAATTCGAGTGTATATGTTTTTTTGTATGTGTATGTTACGCGATATCTTCGCAGACTGTGAACCAATTTTGATGAGTCGTTTTTTATTAAATAGGTTATACTTCAAGGGTTGTGAAATTAATTTGGAGAAAAATTCCACCTCTAAGGGTAACAAATAAATAACTTCTTTTTTAACAATTTCAAGTCGGTTTTTACTGTTTGTTAAAAGTTATAATTATTAATTATCTACTTTCAACGAATCCGTGAAGCAGATCACTGTTAGTTACTTGTGAAGCTTTTTGCTCTTTCATCTGGAAATATAGTGAATACCGCAAAGAAATTAGCTATATATATATATATCTATCCATAAGTAAAAATAAAATTGAAGCTTTAGATCTATTTGTAGGATAATGAGGCATGAATAATCATTTTTAAAATACTTGTCTGTCCGATTGTGATGAAACTTCACGAACAGATGTCGAGCAGGAGGTATCCAAGCTCTATTCTATACGAAAAACATTTAAGACTTTTTTTCACGAAATCAAAAAACTGACGAAATGAATTGTTTTTAATGAATGTCTCATAAACTATAAGAGATTGTCGTGAACCGACAATTAAAAGAAAAGAGAACCTAACCTACGAACAGCAAAACAACAAAATAGACCAAGAAAATAATATATTATAATTTTTTAAAAGGTATTTACAATCTTATAAAAAAAATGAAATATGAAGGTGATGGATGAAATGAGATTACAATTAGGTTTAAAAAAAATTAAGGT